>CM051235.1:436327684-438727684 GCA_027917425.1 Gastrophryne carolinensis
CTTGAGGTGTTTACTTCCAGAGAAGATATAGTTTGTTGGGGGTATTTTCAAATGTAAAGGGTTGTTTTTCTGGAAAAACTGCAAGGTGCGCATAGCGCATATCACAATTGGATTTTTTCTGAAAATCCCCTAAAGCGCTGTTTCAGTTTGGGGGAGTCTCCTGGGCAGGAAAGGGTGTCTACCTATATATATGTAGTACTGCTGTAACCGGGAGAAATTGGGATTTCCCACGCAATAAGATTTTATTGACAAACTTACATTTATTATTACAAAAAAACACTACAAATTGTAAAAAATTTTTTTTTTTTTTTTTTTTTGCACATATTTCCCCAAAAATATTGAGAATGCACCTAAAAAATGACAAACAAGACATTTCATGTTAAACCCCAGACTCTGCTGAAAAAAACAATGTATCATTTTCCTGGGAAATCCCTGGAAATCCCTTTAAAACCACATTTGAACATGGGGAGCGCAAAATAGTGCAAAATGGTCTGGCAACAAAGGGTGACAAAAAAGGTAGGCTGGCACTTAAAGGGTTAAAAGAAGATTTCTAAGCATTCTGGAGATGTTCCTGAGGGCTCAACAGAAACTCAACTGTTTTCTGCTCCATTGAGCTTGTTGGGTTTCTGCAGAGCAAGGAATGCTGGTAGAAATAAAGCAGCAGAAGCCTTTCTTTATTGCATGTATGTCAGCAGTCTGGTAATTTAATGGTGTAAGACAGCAGCAACTGGCATAACCCCCAGAGACAGCTGGCCAGGGAGGAGACTGTCTGGTACTTAACAGCTTAAGCCCTGGCAGCCAGACTCCACGGATAATCAGCTGGAGCTAGACTGGAAGGCCTGACACATGTGAAGACCGGACATCAAGACATGGGCAGATTTAATTTCAGTTAAATAAACACATTAGCATGTGTGTAAAAATGTTCAGTATTGCTGTAGATTAGTCTGGCTTGTGTAGTCGCTGTGTGGAGCTTTCATGGTTTGAAAGGGAGATATTGTTGGTGGGAGCCTTCTAGGGAAACAATAGGATTTGTGTTAAGTGAAGCGTCGAGGAGCTACACAACCCAGCTCTGTGTAACCTGGCAATAGCCATAGTATAACTTGCTGCCGACATAACATGCTGACAAAAAAACAAAAAGGTATAACCCCCTTTTGCCCCCTCCACAGCAGCTTTGTCCCTTTCCAATGCTGTGAAGTCTACCAGTGTCTGAGTTTAGGTCCTGCTACTCCTGAGTCTCCTCTGCTGCCTTCTAGAGTGAGATTCCAGGCATTGCCTGGCACGCTCGTTCTTTTGTAGTGATAAGAGTGGCCCACCCACTGTCACCGAGACAGAATCCACTCATTTGCTTGCAGGCTGGGTGCATGCACACTGCAAGACCTGATGCCGAGGTCTACCTCTGAAGTACATCTTGTAGACAATGCTGAATTGGGACAATCCTTTATACATGAAGAAAAAGATTTAAGAAGAAGTCTAGGGCAGTGGTTCTCAAACCTTTAATGCCAAGTACCCCCTAGAGACAAGATGTTCCAAAAGACTGTTTTACAGTTAATTTAATATACCAGTCCCATCAGACCCCTGCTTTTGGTGTACGCCCAAACATCCACCCTGCGTTATGGGTACCATAGGTTGAGAACCAGTGGTCTAGAGCAAGTGGTTTGGACAGTAGGCCAGTAAAGTAAACATGAACTGAAAGGAATTGCAACCGTTTATCTGTGGTTGTGCCTCTTGGGAGAGTGCAAAGTTTAATAGGGGACCTGGCTCGACACTGTTGTAACAGTGAACCCTGGATTTAAAAAACATTTACTCACAAAGCTGAGCAAGCCTCTTCTGTAAGTACAAACCATGCCATTGGAGAGTTATATCCTCGCTTCCTGTCTGGTCTTTGAACACTGCACAGAAATATGCAAACCTTTCTACTGATTAGTGGTGGCCATCCTAAAACCCATGCCAGCGATACCATTGTCTTTTGTTACCACAGTCACGTAGAATAACGTCTCAAAAGTGCCTCAAGAGATGACCTTGTTATTCAGAGTTTCAAACCCACTCCCACTGTGTGCATACTTATTGTTGCCTTGATTTTTGTTCCATTGAATGAGGTCATTGGATGATCTTCTGACCAGATTATAATTAGATAACATGTTCTACTTTGAAAGCTTATTTGTACCTGTATTTTGTAAGCTTTTCATAAGATATTTCTATTTGCATTTCACTTTGCTGTTAGTTATTAGGACTGTGACTTACAAATTATTCAATTTGGTACATGTATTTGTTGGTGGGAATTAGTTTGTGTATATGTGTGTGTATATATATATATATATATATATATATATATATATATATATATATATATATATATATATAATATATATATTTTATATTTATTTCAACTGATTTAAGGTTTCTTATTGTAATGATAAAATGTTTGTGTCTTTCAGGAGCAGGCACCTGTACCAGTTTACCATCCCACCCCGAGCCAGACAAGACTAGCCACACAACTAACAGAGGAGGAACAGATCAGAATAGCGCAGAGAATAGGACTTATCCAACACCTTCCAAAGGGGGTGTATGATCCTGGACGAGATGGATCAGAGAAGAAGATAAGAGAGTAAGTATTGAGGGTCCCCCCCCACATGTTGCAGGCTTTCTTCACCGAAAGTTTGCAGGTAAGACTGCGACTACCCAATGTTTAGAGGGGCCTTCCAGTAGGGCAAATTGGATTTCTGTGCACCATGGTAACCATTTTATGTTTGCGCACACATCTCTAGATAGACAAAGAAACATCAGTTTAAAATGATAAATATGGTAGCCACTTTGCAGACTGTATCTAAGGTAAGTATTTGCCATTACTGAATTCCTGCCCCTACATCTTGTACTCCTTCTTGCTCTGGATCTGAAAGCTTCTCGCGTGAAACTATATCATGAGCATTTGTCTTTCAAAAAATGTTGGTTTTTGGAAGTGTTGCTATTTTGAGAATGCAGTTTTGTCCCTCATTAGAGAGCATGTTAAAGTGAACAAAAATGTATAAAAATGACTTAACCCTTATTAACAGGGCTGTGAAGTCGGTATGCTAAAATCCGGCTACTCAGTTTTATCAGGCCCAGACGACTTCATAAATAGCCAATAATTAGTAATACATTTTCTGTAGTAAAATCAGAATATCAGGCCTTTTCTGTCAATGATATAAGCAATAGCACTC
The DNA here is from genome assembly GCA_027917425.1 of Gastrophryne carolinensis. Lineage (NCBI taxonomy): Eukaryota > Metazoa > Chordata > Amphibia > Anura > Microhylidae > Gastrophryne > Gastrophryne carolinensis. The sequence goes on from CM051235.1 coordinate 436,330,882, forward strand.
ATTATGTAGAACATAAAGCATATTTATTGGAATACAAATCCTTGACAAATCCCATTTAAAGCAGCTTTACTCAACCTTTTGAAGAGCTCGGGCAATATAAGCGATTTGTATACTGGTCCCTAGGCACAGTAAATAGGTTCAGAACTTCAATTTTTCATTTTAAATAACATAACACAGATTTTGTGCACCAATCGGGATGTCCACTGACTCCACAAACTCCTTAAATTTTTCCCCAGTCATCCCCCAGGTCAGCATCTATTAGAGATGACCCCGCCCTCCAGATGCAGGAAACACCAGACCATCCCATAAAAGAACTTACTCTTCCGGCGATCCTGAGTATGGTGCCTCCTGCCTGCCATCTGACAGGATGGATCAGACATTCAAGCTTGCCCTCTGTGTTTTTTATTTATTTTTTGCGACCGTACCTGAAATTTCCGGGTTTGGAGGTTACCATGTCCCTTCTTTTTCACTTTGATCCTGTGGACCCAGCCAGCTTCCGAGATCTGAACATCCCCCCCCCCCCCCAAGTTTCTGGACGGGGACCAGAGCCACTACTACTCGAGCAGACTGTGCTTTTTTTTCCCCCTGGGCCCGATGGATTGTGCGTAGGCTTTGTTTCCGGCCTACTGTCAATGATGACTTCCGGGTAGACGGGGTGCATTCCACCGACTGGAAGTGGAGTGGGCGGACGCGCTGAGCGCAAAAAAGAAGCTGTGGTGATTTTTTTTTTTTTTTTTTTTTAATGCTAATATTTACTTAAAGCATATCTTATGCTTTATTTTGTGCACTGGGGGTTGGATTTTGGTGGCGACTTCCTGTTGGACTACTGGCTGAATTCTCTTCTGTTAAAATTAATCAGCAGGGTGCTGGACCAGCTATAATGGCCACACAGCCAACCCCCTCTTACGCTCGCTTTGTTTGGGGGGCAGCTCCTCAAGCGGATCCTGCATTCATTCCCCATAAGGCTGCAAAAAAGAACTTCACCTAGCCTATGTCCTTTTTTTTTCCTATATTTTTTTTTATTTACCTTTCTTCAGTTTGAGCTTTGTCTAACAGGGCCTGTTCTTGTGTTTTTCGCCCCAAGTCTGATCCATCTGAAAAATCTTGTCCAGTGTGTGGTGTTACCTTACCAACGCTGTGGAACAAAGCTCTCTGACAGAAATGTACTGGGAAGATTATTCGGCAGGATCTTCTACTACATTAAGAGAAGAAATTACTGGTTTCTTTCAAGAATTGAAAGTTTCCCTGCTTACTACTGAGGCCTTTGTGCAGCCAACTGTTGCAGTCTCCCAGTTACCTGGTCCATCTAGAGTACTGCCTGCAGTGGCAATGCCAGCAGCCGAGACCAACCTTACACCAGAGGGTTCTTCTGGAGAGGAAGGAGAGGTTCAGTCTGAATTAGAACAACCTCCTTTATCCAAATTCTCTGGTGAAGATGCCAAAGATTTATTACATGATATTTGACACTTTGGGTTATTTTGATTCTTTGGGCACCAAAGGGTAAAGTTTTTCCTTGAAAGAGTCTATCGTTAGACAATTTAGTCTCTGGAAAAGCCCATTCTGTCACTAGCTCTTTAGTTTAATCTCTCTTTATTGAATTTTTCAAACCAAAAATACATCAGTACAGGTATACACATACAGGAGAAAAGGCAAGTAGACCAATAACCCATTACAGGTTCCAGTGCGACCACATCCACAAGGCACGGCATTTTTATACTTTCCCACCACCACCCACCCACATCTACAGTGATCTCCTACAACACCAGAGTATAAGTGGACACAAAAATATGAAAATGCTCAGACTGGGAAAACGTGTGCACATGGGTGATAATTTGGCTTAATGATCGGAAGCAGAGGGTGGTTATCAATGGTACATACTCCGATTGGGTCACCGTTACTGGCGGAGTACCACAAGGGTCAGTTCTGGGACCAATTCTCTTCAATATATATATTAATGACATTGGATATGGATTAAACAGTAAAGTCTCAATCTTTGCAGATTATATTAAGATGTGTAAATTAATTTACACAAATGAGGAGAGCAGGCAGCTACAAACAGATTTAGACAATTTGGAAGCATGGGTAGTTAAATGGCAAAATTAGACAGATAAATATAAGGTTACACACTAAATAAAGAAATGCTTGGTAAAACAACAATGGAAAAGGACCTAGGGGTTTTAGTAAACAATAAGCTTTAACTGTAGTAAGCAATACCAGGCAGCAGCTGCCAAATCAAACAGGATCATGGGGTGTATCAAAAGGGGCATAGGTGCTCATGACCAGAGCATTATTTTACACCTGTACATGTCGCTGGTCACTTGTTCAGCCTTACATACTATGTTACAACTCAGCGCCATGTTGGAGAGGGAGGAAGAAAGGAGGAGCGCAAAGTGATAAGGGGGTTGTAGGAAGAAGGTTAAGCACTAAATTGAAGTAGAGGGAGGGAGGCAGGAGAGATGAAAAAGGGCACAGAAAAGTGGGAGAGATGGGGAGAATAAAGGGGTGTAAATGAGTAGCTAGGGAGGGCAGGGAGAGAGGACAGAAAAAGAAAAAGGGTGGGGGGACCCGCCACATGTTAATACTCATGTTGAAGGGGGGCAAGGGAAGGGAAGGGAAAGAAAGGAAGATACAGCTCCGGCACCTAGTCCAGAGGCAATACAAAGCAGTGCCCCACAGACCTGATCCCTATCTAGTGTCTATCGTCAAGAAGGCTTTCACCACATCTGACTGTTCCAGGTCACCAGCTGTCACTAGCTCTTTGAACCACCCTTTCCCTTTGCGGAACAGGAGGTTCTGGTTTGGGGAAAGTATCCACGCATAGATGCTACAGATTTTAGCTTTTGAGGAAATATTAAAGATCCCATGGATCAGAATATAGATGTCATGGAAAGCAGCTTCTTTATGTTTAAGCCTTTGACAGCTTTAGCATGTACCTCTAGGAATATGGGACATTGGCGTTTTCAGCTGAAGCTGAACATCACCCCAAACTACTAGACTCCTTACCTATGATTGAGAGGGGGGTCTCCTTTTTAACTGCTAACTTTTCATCCCTTTGACGCCAGACCTGGAACAGAGATTCATCCAGGCTGTGTGTACCGTTTGAAGGGGACCTTCTGTTTGGGTCAGGATTAGAGAAAATTTTGAAAGGTCTGTGGACAAGAAGAAAGTGTTCCCAGAGAAACCCAAAGTCCAGACAGTCCTTTCGAAAGTCTGCATGGACTTAAATCTACAGATTTAAGTATCCCACGTATCGAATCCTTGGAGTCTCTAGGAGGGGAGAAGGTCAGCCCCAGCCATTGTTTCTTCCACCCCAAAACACCAATGACTGTCAGTTGGGTGTATAAGGAAGAATTTTCTCAGGTTTGGGAGGAGAGGGTATCCTCCCACCAAGTAGCATGGATCGTTTTCAGGCATCTAGTGATAGAATTTCTTCAGAAAGTGTTTATCGGGTTACTCCCTTTCCGAAGAATGTGACTTTGGCGACGGCTATGAATTCTTTAAGAGCCAAGATGCTGTTGCAAAGAGTTATTTGCCGGAACTCAGATTGTGTTTTTTATTTATTTTTTATTACAGCTATCTACAGTGGACTTGTAGATGGCAGTCTCGAGCTCTGGCACGCCTCTTGACTTCAGTTCAAGGTCAACGTGTCCAGATACGGTCAGACAAAGGTGCCATGGTAGCATATGAACAAAAATGGATGAACAAAAGGCAAAGAGCAATCCGTTAGATCTTGACTGTTCATCTCAATGGAGAACTGAACTCTCAAGTGGACTTTTTGAGCAGAGTAAGATTAATGGCAACAAAATGGAGATTGAGCGACAACGTTTTTTGTTATAACTGTGCCTTCAGAGGCACTCCGGAAATACGTCTGTTCGTCACCAGTCAGAATGCAAAAACTAGTATTTTTTTTTTTTTTTGCTGAGTCTGAATTTAATGGCAGCGGGGACAGATGCATTGGCCTATTCATGGAACTTCAACCTGAGCTATACCTTTCCTCCCTTCCAATTAATTCCAAGAGTAATCAGGATATTGTTACAGGAGAAAACAACTCCTCTTCTACTAGCCCCTTATTGGCCAGATAAACTGTGGTTTTCGGGTCTGATAGATTTATCAATTCTGGAACCTTTGATGTAACCGCTGAGGCAAGATCTAACTTGACTTTCAAGTTAGCCTTGTGGACTCTGAGGTGGCCTTGTTGATCTGTAAAGATCTGTCAAAAAAGAGATCTCTACAATCCACCCTTTCAGTGTTTTAGGACTTTCAGGTTGCTATGGGAACCTTTTAATTTAAAGATTTTTTTAAAGCCCTACCCTGGCAGAGGCTTTTGAAATCACCTTTATTCCCCCAATGGGATTTGTGTAAAGTCTTGCAGGCTCTCATGGGTCCCCCTTTTGAACCCTTGGAGGCATTTTCAATAGAGGAAAACAGTATTATTAGTGGCCTTGATGACAGCTAGAAGGGTGAGTGAGTTTTCTACCAAAAGTGGCTTTCCGCATCAGATAAGAATCAGGAAATTATCCTTCCTTTATCTTGTGATCATGCAACTCATTTTTTTAGCAGAAAAGTTTCACCGTCAAAAACCTTTTAAAGCACAATTGCAAGATAGTTAAGATAGGTTACAGGTTTAGCCTACCAGACTACCTAGTACCTGCGGCAGGGATTACAGCACACTCTACGAAAGCTACAGCTGCGTCTTGGGCGGCTTCAGGCTTTATAGGAGGATGGGCATCCTAAACCAGGGGTGTCTGAGAGAGGGTGGGGTGTTTAAGTGGTTTTGTACAATGTTGTGTGAATGCAAGATTTTCCCACCTCCCTGAAGCACATGTCTCTAAGCAAACACAGACTAGAAAGCAACACCATCATGCACTTCTGAGAAAATGTTCAACTGCTCTGTTATGCTACCAAAACACACACCATAATTTTACCTTTTTTTTTAAGAACCTCAGAAGACTTGTCTTTGCTAAAGAATACTTACGTATTTAATTAAAATTAGTAATTTTAGTAGGTAGCGTAGTGGACCTCCCTAGCGGTCCAAGAACATCTGCATCTATCACAAGTGCACATTTTGCCGCATGTACTATAACACACCCGGACTGATGATACTCGGGAGACTTGGTCTTGCAGGGAAACTGCTGTATAAACAAACATGTATTACTGTCTGCTCTCTTGAGGCAGTTGTGCACAATACATGCTGATGTGATCAGGCTCCCTATGGGGGGAATAGTCTTCATTTTTCATACCAGCACCTATGAACTGTAGACCTGCTTCCTTGCAGTGTGTGTTTTGTATGCACTTCATAATTCTGCTGACGTATGAAAGCTAATGCTTATCAACATAACCCTATTCTGTCAAACACAGACATTGGAGTTGCAGGAGAAATGTAACCTTGCAATGGATTTATGGTCACATATAATGGTGAGGGGTGGCACTGTGCTTGTAAGATCTTTGCTTTAACAACCCCAAATCGGAATAAACCTGTGAAAATGTTTGTGAACACAAATCAGAAGGTTAGACCGGTTTCCAGTGCTGGAATAACTTTTACACCCAGGGTATAAATTCCAGTATACCACCTCCCCCAAAAGTAGATTTCTTTTGGTGTACATTGGTTTCTGAGGTTGGTTCCTAGAATCAATGTGCCTCCTATAGAGAGGTGCTAAAGCAGTACCTGAATTATTATTCTTTATAAGCACTGTCTCCTTCTGTAGTGCTGTACGAAGTTAGTGATTGCAGACATGGTAGAACAAGCTGTACATAGACTATAACAAATGCATTTTTAGAGCGTTCACAATGAGTATTCTGAATACAAGATTGTATAACCCTTGTCTTACAGTTTACAGGATAAGGTCTGGAGACAAAAGGGGAAGGATCGCAAACCGTCATTAGGGATTTTTGCTGCATGTGCGCCTCAGAGAATTGTTTAAAGTAGAATGGCTGGTTGTGGGATGCACAGGGGAGGAAAATCCAGAGCAGTGGAGTGGCATATAAGATGAGATGACCAGTGTAAAGGACAGAAGAAGGTCATTTTCTGTGACTGAGAATGGTGGATGGGTGCCCCAGGAATCCCAGAGTGTGTGCATATCATGACACTCTATCTCTAAAAAGGGTTATAGAACTAGATAAAAGTGGACCAATCACCCCTGCGGCCGGCCTGGAATCGGCCACTAGCCTGCCCCCGGCGCATCCTGTATAGGATGCCCAATGTATGAAACCCCCAGGGCACCCATGATCTTACCTGATCCCGCAGTGCAATCTCTATGGCTGGGGGTTGGGGAGCATCTATGCCAACGCAAAGTTCAAATCAGTGGCTTTATGCTGTGCGTTAACATACACTGCATAATATGTTGATTGCACTAGTGCATGCGCCTTGGGAACAGGGAGAAGGGAAAGTGGGCAATATCGGGGGTTTCACACGGGGGCATCCTACATTGGGATGCCCCCTGGGCAAGAACCAATTTCCAGGTTGGTTGAAATCCTGGTAAATGGCCCACTTTTTAAACCGGACCTTCGCCCTGAATAAGAGCATCTGTTGTATGTTTCCCCCACCCTGTACATACAGATTGCTCACATTAAAAATCATCCTACCTGCATCTACTGCATTTTATGAGCCTTTAAACATTCAAAATGGGCAGCCTGCAAACAGGAAGTGTCTTGACCGTGCTTCTCTGCGTTCTGGGATTGTTGTCCTTTCCCTGACCCTGGCTCAGCTCTGCCTGTGCAAAGCACTTTTCCCCTTATGTGATGCTTCTGAGGCAAGATGGTGGCATCTGTATCTTTGCAGCCCAGTGGGGGAAAGAATAAAAAGTAAGCGACTAAAAACATAAAATATATTAATTTTAGATGCTGGGAATAGTTTCGGGGTTTGGGCTTTTCATTAAATAATACTGAAGGTCCGGTTGAAGCAGCTGCTGTTGAGCAAAGGTATTACTTTTTTTGTCATCCTGGACAATCCCTTTAAAGCTGGCATGTCCGCAGGGGCATCTTTCTTGCATGTCAGTAGTACTATGTATCCTGTGTCTAATTTTGAATTCTCTCTCCTCAGGTGCGTGATCTGTATGATGGACTTTGTGTATGGCGACCCTATCCGATTCCTGCCTTGCATGCACATTTATCACATGGACTGTATAGACGACTGGCTAATGAGATCCTTCACTTGCCCTTCTTGCATGGAACCGGTGGATGCAGCACTGCTGTCCTCTTATGAGACTAACTGAGCCTCTTGCGGAGCCCCGCACAACAGGACGTTTATGTTGCTGCTGCTGCCGCCGCCCAGGGTTTTCCTTGCCTGAACCCAAAGAGGCACCAGCCCACAGATTAGGAGATTGCACACTTTTCCTGAATCTACTTACCTGCTGACAACCTACAATATATACCGAATAGGTGACGGCAGTAGGAAGCTCATATTATCACAAACCTAGGTGGGAGTGTAAAGCGCCACCTCCTGCATAACCGACGAATCATTTTTCCCCTATCGGATCTTCATGTGCTTGAGAGAACTGTTTACTTGTGTGTTCCTGTCATTGGATCCAAGGCTTATTATTATGTTTGTTAATTCTGACGATCTTGTCTCCTGCCTTGTCATTACTCTGCACCTTTCACGTCTCCTCGATTAGTCTGTCATGTTGTGAATTTGTGTGGGGGGGCGTGTGTCAGTGTATGGGCCAGAGCCTCGCTTGTTCTGGACATAATCTTTAATAGGGAAGGCCTGTTATCCAACACAGGGGTTAGTGTTTGTCTTTGCTTTCCTCGTGGACTGACGGACGAAGCGCTGCCGGAATATGGACATGGCGGCTGCCTGCAGAGTGTGCGCACGATCTGCCCTCTTTACTTCTCCCTCTGCCAGAAAAGAGAACAAACCCCCCTACGCAAGACGCAAGGCCCTCTGGGTTTGGGGCACGCCGGTGCCAAAGCGATCTCGTGAATCGTAGACTCTGAAGGTTGCATTGTCACCTTTTAGTGAACTGGCACACAACTAGTTTTAACCCTTTGGTGCCCGAAATGGGCTACTATTGCCTCCTTGAGCGGAGGAATTATTTGCACCTTTTATTATTATAATTATATAATATTATTATTTCTCTCCATTGGAAATGGAATTCCATGGCCTTAGGTCTTTAATAATGTGGACTTGTTGTTGCAGGACCGGCTCCTCACCCAAGCGATGACAGTGTAAAGCATTGTGGGTATGTGCTGCAGTTCTTCAGATTTGTTGTGTCAGGGTTGGCTATACACATAACAATCTGACTGAGCCGTCTGGCCAAAATGAGAAAGTGGGAGGGGCCTTCTTGAAGGTCATGTGCTGATTCTGTAAAGGTATCGGGCCACACAGGGAATTATTTGGTGCAGAACAAATGATTACTGTGTTTTATAATCCACTTTCTTTTACTACTTCTTGCTTCTTAAGCTACACATTACAGGCCCAATGAAAATGTTTCCCATCCAGTTTGATCAAAGAAATGGCGTCAAAGAAATCACATGGCAGAAAGTATATCACTTAAAAAAAAATGTGCTTTGCAGATTTGATCAATACATGATTTGATCAATACACAAAATAAAAAAATCGGTAGAAAAAATCAATTTGATCAATATTTGATTAGTACGCAAAGAAAGCCTAATGATCATGAAAACTGGCTAAGCAGAAACAAGAGCTAGGAATCTAACTACCCTGGGTTTTGTTCCTCCTGGTTTGGGATACTCTGCTCTCCCTAACACCCCTCCCCAAGGAATCGCTACAAACGTACATTTCCTTCAGTTGCATGGTGCATACACAGGCCTCTGTCCAATCGCGAGCTTGTGCGCCATTCAGAAATGCCTGGCACTGGTACTCTCCCCACGTAGAGTTATTGCAGGATGCTTCCTGTGCATGTGCCCATGGCAATGCCCAGTAATTTAAACTGGACCAACTTGCACGTTTGGGGGCAAAAAAATCCCCCAAACTCCCTTGCACTATTTTCATGCATGATACTGAATCATTGTCAGCACTTACATTTGCTCCTGCATCCATTCCAAGCTGAAACACCACCTCACAGATTTTCTCCTAGTAGTGGCCATTTTCTCGGCATCCCAACAGTGCTGCTCCCTGGATTCAGCTGACCACCGTCAATGCACAGCGACACGAAACCTTTTTTGCAGCTCCAAGAGATGCAATTTTGTTTTTAAAATAGTTTACAGCAGGGGTTTCAAAAAGGTAAATTTAATTTTGTTTTCATTCATTTTTTAAAGATTCAGACAGTGCTCGTGGCTGTCTTCAGGGCAATAGCAGGCAGCGTGTTTATAGCAGCACACTTTGACCTAATCACAAAGCTGCAATACACAGGGACAGAGTTATAGACCACCAGTCGAGTGCTATGATTGGCACTCCACTGCTAGGGGAATCCTGGGGAGTGCCAGAAGACAGTGCCAAGTTTCTGCTACTAGGTGCTGCTGCACGATTATAGGAGTGCAGATATGATGAGGCAAACTACTTAATTATGTTTTTTTTTAATTTTTTCCTGGACAGTTCCATACCCATTTCCTCCATAATGCATGTGGGGCCACATTGGGACAGCCTTTCAGGGGGGCATCCAGCTTGCTGGCGCCTGAACGAGGTTCGGGTAAGAATTGCGGGGGTCTATGCAGGACTTTTTTCAGTCAGAGCCCATTGACGAATTACATAGTCAAGGGCTCTGATTGGATGACACCACATTGGCGGTGGTTGCTTCTGAACCAGTGGTCCTCATCCTTTTTACTCCAAGTACCCCCTAGCAACAAGCAGTAACTGCGAAGTACCCCCTGAGAAACAAATCAATTAATAATGTTACAAAAAAATCAGTAGCTCTCAGGCCTTGTAGCACTTTTTGAAGCAGAAAAGAATAATGGGTCTGGTTTATTATTTTACAAGTAAAACATAATGTCCAACAGCCCAAAGATGCCAGGAGCGCGGAAGCAGGTGAGTTGGGATGTCCCTGGGGGAAGGCCAGCAGACGGCCCAAGGATTTTTTAAATTTCAGGGCTAGCCACACTGGATTATGTTTGGCTTTAAACAAAGGGACATCCCAAATCAGGATGTCCTGGGCTGGGGTGGAGAATAAAGAGGGGTGAGTCTTAAAACCGTTCTGATCCCATTGTCAGCCGAACACGTGTCCTTGATCACATAGGTTCTAATAGAGTTAAGCTCCATCCAATCAGCATATGGAGGAGTTGGCTCAGCAGTGAGGCTGGGTCTCTCCCATGTGGTCTTGGCACAGTCGCTTCAGTCAGAGTCAGGTTGCTCAATGTATTGCCAACACAACAGCTGGAGAGCTGCAGCTTGCCCAGGTTTTGTAGAAAGACAATGGACTGTAGATCTGGGTTGGAATCGGAATCATTCAGTGTGATCCATTAACCATTTTTATTCTTTTTTTTTTTTAATGTGTATTCCAACTGGGTACACGTTGTTTTATGTAGAACCTCCCCCCTTCCATGGTTAAGTAGCCCACCTACCTACCGCAACAGGAAGGCTGCTGACTTTGGAGGGATTAACCCCCATTTGTGTTACATTTATGTTTTTATGTAATCACTACGTATAGTTTTGTTTAGTTTTTTTTTTTTTTTATGATGTCTGCACTGTATCTTCATCATCAGCCTTTCAAAGTGGTGTTGCTAGCTCAGCATCCAATTAAAGCTGTGTATTCTGAACGTTTAATACCACGGTTTGGCTCTGCTTCAAAGCCTTTAATACCCTGCACTGAAGAGCCCCTGTTCTCAGCAATTTACCTCCTGGATCTGCAGTCAGCACACTTACATTTGTTACAGAACAATGGGGCCAGGCCGCTAGGATAACCCTGGTTTATGTTTAAAGGGACAGTCCAGGCTAAGGGTTAAATGATCCTGCGTTCTGCTCCTCCTTTGCTGGCTGTCAGGAGCTGCATCTTTCATCCACCTTTCATTCAGCCTGCTTTATATTACTTAATAACTCCCAGCAGCTGAGGACTCATCCATATATCTTTCAGTGTGAGGGTCCCTTCGGGAGTCCAATCTTTTTAAGTTCTTTAAGGTTTATCAGTGAATGCAAATAGCTGGATAATAAAAGATGCAATCCCTGACAGCCAGCATGGGGCAAGCAGAAAAAGTTTTATTCCCAAAGCATTTTGGTGGTTGTCCGGATAAATAATATTTACCGTCCCTTCAGTAAATGGTGTGAGGATGCTGGAGTCGCTGTGGCTGATGCAGGAGGAGGATTTGGTGGTCACCACTGGACCATAGAACAAGAATGCTCACTGCAGGACTCAATCTGGGACCCAGTAAGTATTAAGTAACCAAAGTTGGTCAGAAAAGCTATTGGAGAAAAAAGGTGAGTAATAAAGACATTGGCCTCGATTTAATACAAGTTGAAAAAAATTCTTATGGTAGTAAAAAATTCAATTCATGAGAAAAAAGACTGAGAATGTCACTGTTGCTGAATCACCAGGTAGGAAAACAATGAAACTCAATGGTACTTTTCTCCTCCATCCATTCCAGGCTGTCCAGAAGTACTTACAGATGGGGTGTTCGCCCCTAGGGGGCGCTGACTGCAGGATCAAAAGATGTAGCTCCTCCCGGCCCCCTATAAAGGCAGCTGCCCGTCTATCATTCCCCAGTTGTTCATCTTGCAGTTGACTGCATAAGATCGCTACTCACGCTCTCAGAATTTGGCAGCAGAGTGGGGCCACCTAGCCTGTCGGCTGCTGCAGGACCCTATTTCTGTAGATCTCTCCTGACCCATCCTTGCCTCCCAGCCTCTGGCTGCTACAGGAATCCGTGATGGTAGGGTGAACGCCGAGGTCTGGGGCGTTCTGACAGAGCACATGCTCTGGGCCGCAGACTTTAATGTTAAAAAGGTAGTCAGCCACAGGCTTTATGGTGAGCCTGATGGGGAACCACAGATATATTCTTTATATATGCCCTCCCTTCCCACTTGCTTTATTTTGTGTGTGTGTGCGTGCTTGGTGCTACTTGGAGCATTGAGAGCTCCATCTTTGTCACTGCAGCGAGGAGCGGTCTTTGCTCTCCACATTTCTCACCTCCCTTCGTTCCCCCGCAGGCTCCGACCTGGGGCCCGCGCCACACGCTGGCAGACGCGCCCCGCGGTCTCTCCTGTATGCAGTTCTCGTGCGGTGGTGGGGAACGGGGGGTGACCGCCGTCATGACAGGCGGCGCTCGTGGCGCAGCACTGGGCCGGATGACGTGCTGCGGGGGGCGGAGTCCGGCGCCGGGGCGTAGGCTGATGTCATGCCAGTGACGCCCCCCGGCGGATCTTTCTTGAAACACGCTCTGGCGATCTGCGGTGCTCAGCGGCTGCAGAGCGCACTGCTGTGGCCCTCTGCTCTGACAAGGAGACAGCGTTGCTGTCTCTCCCGGTGTTTGATGTGAGCGCCTGGAAGTAATCCCTCACTGAACTTGGCGGTGTCATGAGTCTCTTCTTTTTTTGAGTCATTCTTATTAAGGGGATATGGGAAGACACTGTATTTCTCGTTGTTTGCATGTACTTCTATGTTTTTTATATGTTAATGCATGACATTGGGGTCATTTTGTAATTGCTGTCTTTTGTCTTTTTGTTTTAGATCGTAGGCTAAGGTTGAGGGTTGTGGTTCCTCCCGGTCCCCATTTTTAATTAGAGGGATTGGCTATTAGCTTTAGGCCGATAGTGTCTAGTAGCCTTATTGAATTTTGCTATTCACAATCACCATAATGGAGGCATCAGGGAATAGTGAGCCGGGCACCCCACTGGGCCAAGACAGGCTCTGCCCCTTGTGCAGACTGAATCCCCTGGGCGGATTCAGCACTATTTGTTCCACTTGCGCCAGAGGCATTGCTTTGGACCATGAGCGAGCGGTCGCTCCTGACCCTAGCCTGGCGTTACCATCAGCCTCCCCGGATCCTCCGCTGCTGCAGTCAGCCCCTAGTGAAGGGGGAGCCAGCAAGGGGTCACATGCTGATTTTGCGCACAGGCTGGCTAGCCTCGAGAAGCAGATCTCGTTGACAGCCCCTAAAAAGGCCTCGAGTAAGAAGCAGCATCTGGAGCCGATTTACTCAGATGATGATTTCTTGGGATCTGTGGAGGAAGGTGAGTTGCCAGATGACTCTCAGTGGCGGAGCTGCTTTCCACTGGAGACAACAGCATCTCTGGTTCCTCCTCGGATGAGGATTCCTGCCTCCCGGATGATACGGAGAGTTTGCTCTCTTCCATGTTTGATACCTTGCACATTGTTCCTCCCAGAACGGCTGAGAGGAAAAAGGGTGATTTATTTCGGCCTGAGAGGCAATGGCGGGTTTTTCCTGAGCAGCCTCATTTTTCTAACATGATTCTTAAGGAGTGGGAAAGGCCCAACAAATTGCCATCGGCCCCTAAAGGCCTGGATAGGTGGTACCCTTTCCCTGCTGCATTGGTTCGGTTATGATCTCACCCCCTCGAGGTGGACCCTCGGTGTCACCTGACCCGGTGTCAGGTTTGTCCAACACCACTGTTATGCCATCACCTGACAATGCTTCCTTACGTGATCCGGCAGACAAACGCATGGATCAGTTGGTCTGTCATGCTTTCACCTTTGCTGGTGCTCTTTTTCGGCCTGCTTGTGCCTCAGCGATTGTTTCGCTAGCCAACAGGAGAAAGGTTAAACACCTTGTGGCTAAGGCTAAATCTCGCAAACGGGCAGAGGAGTAAAAGGAACTCGAGGCCTGCTTGGATTTCATCGGCTTTGTAGTTACTGCCATGGATGATGTGGTCAGGCTTGGTGCCAGAATTTCGGCCTTGCTTGTTGCTTTACGCCGCTTGCTCTGGTTGAAGCTGTGGTCGGCCGATGCGGCTGCTAAGAAGTCTCTCACAAGTCTACCTTTTGTGGGAAGCCGGCTGTTTGGGGAGCGACTGGACCTGTTGGTCAAGGATGGTAAGCTCCCTCAGAGAAGAAAGCCTGCTCGGTCCTTTCGGAACACCTCTTCTTATCAGTCCTTTCGGGGAGGAAGACGAGCTTCATTTCCAGGTGCCCGCAGAGATACCTGGGACAGAGGTAGGTCACGCAGACGACCCAACCCCCTCCTGGGGAGCTAAGCCCAAACCCCCAGCCAAGCCTACTCAGGCATGAAGGGGCGCCCTCACCCATACGGGTGGGGGGAAAGCTTCTGCTGTTTGCTCAGATCTGGAGACGAGACGTCACGTCTTGGATCGGTGGATTCAGGACGTGGTGTCCTCCGGTTACAAGATAGAGCTGGCAGCCAGGCCACCCACGAAATTCCTATGTTCACGGATATCCCGAAACCCGTTAAAAGCTCAGGCTTTGAGAACGGCTGTCCAGCACCTCCTGCGGATAGGTGTGATTTGCCCTGTGCCCCAGCAGGAACAGGATCAGGGTTTCTACTCCAACCTCTTCACGGTTTCCAAAAAGGACGGAACGCTGCGGCCGATCTTGGACCTGAAGGGTCTCAACCAATTTGTAAAGGTCAGACATTTCCGCATGGAAACGTTGCGGTCGGCGGTGAGATCGCTTCGGCCCGGCGACTTCATGACCACGGTGGACATCAGGGATGCTTATCTGCACATCCCGATTTTCCAAGGACATCAAAAGTTCTTGAGGTTTGCACTGGAGGATCAACATTACCAGTTTGTAGCTCTCCCATTCGGCATATCCTCAACCCCCCATGTGTTCACCAAGGTGCTGGCGGGCATCATGGCTATCCTGAGGAGTCAGGGTATTCGTGTGTTACCCTATCTGGATGACCTTCTGATTTCGGCCCGGTCCCTTCAGGAGGCCGAGAGCGATACTCGGACAGTGCTGTCAACCCTGGAAGCCTGCGGTTGGGTAATCAATTACCCCAAGTTGTTTATCAAGCCTTCAACAGTGAGATCCTTCCTGGGAATGACGATGGACACCGCTCAGGTCAAGGTTTTTCTGCCAGAGCAGAAGGTTTTGGGACTCCAGACGGAAGTGCAGGCCTTGCTACTTGTCAACAGCCGTCGGTATGTCTGGGGATGAGATTGGTGGGCCTAATGGTGTCCTGCTTCGAGGCAGTGCCATTCGCCCAATTTCACATGAGCTGACCGGCTGGAATCGGACTCAGGAGTCCTCGGCTTTTTGCTGTCCCCCCTGGCCAGGCAGTCCCTCTTGTGGTGGTTGGACTCTCGGAAACCTGCTGGTGGGCAAGTCCTTCCTGACTCCCCATTGGGAGATAGTTACTATGGACACCAGTCTTACAGGCTGGGGAGGCGTTTGGCAGACCCAGAAGATCCAGGGTCAGTAGGGTCCGCAGGAGAACCGGTTACCCATAAATCTCTTGGAGCTGAGAGCAATCCGGTTGGTTCTTCTACGCTTGACTCCCCTTTTAAAAGGCCATGCGATCCAGGTCCGCTTGGACAATCAGACAGCTGTGGCCTAGATCAACCACCAGGGCGGGACTCTGAGCAAGAGATCTCTCAAGGAGGTAAGCCGGATTCTGACCTGGGCAGAGGAGAATGTTCCCTGCATCTCGGCGGTTTACATCCCTGGGGCTCAACCAGACGTGGATCTGTTTGCGTCCAGACACAATCACAAGCTTCCAAGGTTGGTCTTTCTCTTAAGAGATCCTCTGGCCATAACAACAGACGCTCTGGCGATCCCTTGGACGGAGTTCAAATTTCTGTATGCATTTCCTCCGTTTCCGCTCCTGGGCAGAGTGCTGCGCAAGATAGCACAGGAGGGGGTACCAGCCTTCCCGGTGGCTCCTCACTGGCCGAGAAGGAGTTGGTTTGCAGACATAGTTCAGATGTCAATGGATCACATTATGCCCGACGACCCAGGTCTTCTCACACAGGGGTTGCTGCGGCACCCGAATTTACGGACGCTGGCTTTGACGGCCTGTCTATTGAAACCTCAATCCTGGCAGAGAAGTGGTTATCGGCCACGGTTATTCACATAATGATTTAGGCACGGAAGAAGTCTACTTCCATGATCTACTACAGAGTTTGGTGGGCCTATATCGCTTGGTGCAAGGCCAATGGCCTTCCTTGCCGGAAATGTTCTATTTCTAGAGTTCTGGAGTTTCTACAACACGGTTCAGATTTGGGCCTCCAGCTGAGCATCCTCAAGGGTCAGGTCTCGGCCTTAGCCATTTTTTTTTCAGAGGACCATTGCCAATCATAGATTGATCAAGACATTTTTCCAGGGAGTCACCTATGTCCGGCCACCGCGTAAATCAGTCTTACCGGTGTGGGACTTGAATCTAGTGCTGTCTGCGCTCCAGGGTCCTCCCTTCGAGCCATTGAATGATGCTGCATTGTCTATGCTGACTCTCAAAGTGGTCTTTCTGGTGGCGATCACCTCGGTGCGTCGCGTATCAGAGCTGGCCGCGCTTTGTATGAAACCACCCTACTTTGAGTTGCACAGAGATAAGGTGGTTTTTCATTTTAAACCTGATTTTTTGCCTAAGGTCGTTTCTTTTCACCTTAATGAGGAAGTTGTCTTACCTTCCTTATGTCTTGCACCGACTAATTCCAAAGAACTAACCCTCCATACTTTGGATGTGTTCAGAGCCATAAGGTATTACCTGGCTGCGACTCAATCCTTCAGGAAATGGGATTAGCTTTTTGTCTTAACAGAGTGTTCTAGGAAGGGATTGCCACCAGCCAAGTCTACTCTCAGTAAGTGGATTAGACAGGCGGTGGTACAAGCATATTCTGCCAGGGGGAAGGAACCCCCCTTTCGGATCACAGCTCATTCTACTAGGGCTATTGGTGCCTCTTGGGCCTTTCAGCATCAGGCATCGGTGTTGTTTGTAAGGCCGCCACTTGGACTTCTGTTCATACTTATACAAAGTTTTACAGGGTGGATGTCAGGGCCTCAGATGACGCTGTTTTTGGCCGAAAGGTGCTTCAGGCGGTAGTGAAATGAACGACATGCTATTCTGCACTGGGGATCCCGCCCATAATTGAATTTTTTACTTCCAGGAGAATTTTTTTTCAACTGAATCGAGGCCATTGACTGGCAACAAAAAAAGAACACAGCTGTGTAAAGGAGACATACCAGCCATTCAACCATTGGGTTTCACTTTTGTATTATAACGTTGAACATCCAGTTTTCATACTAGACTACTTCCTTCCTCTCCTTTTCAATTGCCATCTTCAGCGTATGGTGTCTATTATCTTTGACAATTCTCCTTGACCAATCCGTGCTTACACCCTCCATCGCTCAGCCACACCCACACCCCTCCCTTGCAGTGCAACCTACAGTTGTGAAAGCGCATAGCCCATGCTGACAGCCTTGTTTCACCAGTACAAAATGTGTCAAGCATCAGCATAATCTGGGTTATTTGAAAATAACTTACACAAAATTAGGTGCAGCCCATTTCCTTTTGAGGCTACCAGCTGGCACACCAGACAATAGAATTTCCCATGGCCCACTAGACCCTGGGTCTAGGGTAAGCACTGATGGGCATCTGGCTCTTCTGTAGCCCCTGGCCTTTGGGCATACAGGTAATGAATGAGGTAGGGCTAAGGCAAGTCACCCGCTGCCATGGTGACAGGTAACTTTTTGTCCCTATACCCTAGTGAAAGTAAAACTTAAAACACAGCATAAAGGTATTTTATAATTAAAAATGTACACTATACTTACCTCTGCCATCTTCATCCAGGACCAGGCTGTATCCTCCCACTGCTCCAGCACCTCTGATGTCCCTCGTCAGCTCCTCTAGTCAGAATGACCACTCTGCCGGTGTCTGGAAGGAAGGAGGACAGGGTCCCCTTCCCTCCAGGCTGGCACACAGCCAGGCTCTACTCGCTCCCTTCCAGTAGGAGGGGTATTTATACCCCAGGCGTGATTTTCCCCTAGTATCATCTGACGGCTTAAGTATAGTGTGAATTTAAAATAATAAAATGCTTTGTGTGGTATGTTTATTTTTTTCTTTCACTACCTTGAACTAGGGGCCTTACCCCCACCCTATTCATTATCCACCCTACCGCTTGCATCACAGTGCCCAAACTGTAAACCCATATCTCAGCCATTTTTTCCTCAACATTAAAACGGAAAACAGTTTAGGACAGTGTCAAGTGTTGCCTATTATAATGGGCTTACCCTCAGCTATGCCTGTGCAATGACCTTTACTGCTTAGACGTGGGTTCCTCCAAAACAGCAGCTCCCCATAAGCGAGGACACTTGTGTGCTTCATGGTTCTAATCGACACCTTTCCCTTGTATGGAAATCTGGAATGAAGTCTCTAGGCACACTACAATGTGATAAGTTTTCATTTGGGGCTGTGGGCTCCAGGAGGTGCCCAATCATGTGCTGTGCAAGTGAGAAGCTCACTGCTTTGGGCACCAAGTGCCAGCCAAAAGATTTGTGTTGTAAAGTGGCAAGGGTAACCTTTTCATATTCAATTAAAGGTAATAAAAGGTAATAAAGGATAATGTTGACCTAAAGGCAGCACTGGGGAGAATTTTAGCATTTACATTATTTGCCGATCTATGGTGCAATGATTTCCGGTGCTGAATAACAAATCCAGCTATGGGTCAGGCCTGAAACTGCTGCTGGAAATAAATGTGGCCCCATCATGGCTCATACACTAACAATGTTCTTGTTATTTTAACTGAATTGGATAATATTAGACTACTAACGAGTGAGAGCCCTAATCAAATGGTGCTTGCTTTCTGTACAGGAGGCCACGCCAGCACAAATCTGAGAAAACAAGATGGAGGAGCAACAATGGTGACCTCTTAGACTTCAGTGCAGTTGCAGCCCCTGCACCCCTTGTAATTGTGCCCCTTCCAGCTTCTAATCATTATTTTATAAACGAATGGTAATGCAGATCCTTCTTTCCCACTCCCATTTTAGCCCCTAGTACTACAAGTGCCAGCATGCCCTGACATTTATAGAGGCTTAGCAAGATTTATGGCCAAAGTCAGTTATACAGCGGGGAGGGCATGCTAGTTATGACAGTGAGACTGAGAAAACCGGATCTACTCTAAAAAGGGTCACACAAATATCAGACTGTTGTCACTCACACCCGTGATACATATAGGCCTCCTCTTTATTTGATTTGGCAAAAAGGCTGGATTCCTGGCACAAAAATGGAAAGTCATTTTAAAGCCCTGTCAAGCAAAAAAAAAAAAACAACTTCGACTCTGACTGACAGAGCATTGAAGGGTGTACAACACAGTGATCGCTTCTAAATGCATTCATGGGCCTGCACCCCATTGGGACTCGATCAAAAGACTTGGACTGTCCCATTTAAAATGAATTAAGGTACACATTAAGATGTTATTGGCCTGATCCTGCATGCTTTTATGATGGCCAGAGTTCTTATTCTTAGTATACAGTACGTCCTGTTCCAGATAAGAATCATTACACTTGGGTATTACTCCGCCAGATGGCACTGGACTGCAGATACAGCGAAATTCGCTTTTCCCGGCCCCTCAAATACCCGGGACCTCCCACAAATCCCCAGAATTTCTCTGCAGTCTGGACTGCGAAGGACAGGAAGATGGCTCTCTCTTCTCGCAGGTGAGCGGGGCTATTAGCCTGCGGCCCTGTAGGACTATTCCCACCCATTCCATTAGTAATGTGCCTCCCAGCCTTGGCTGCGCTGGTCCGGGTGATGGTAGGCAGCACCGCTGTCAGGTGCTTAGGAGCGCTGCTCCACCGCAATCCCCCACCAAAGGGTAGGCGGTATAGGCATATGGTGAGCCTCTATGGGATGCCCCTCCCGCACTATTGCCCCTTGCCCCTGTCTATCGGTGGGCCCTATGTTAAGTGGCCCCTGCCCTCCCTCGCTCTCCCTTGTAGCTCTCGGGGGGGGGGGGGGGTGTATGCGTTGGTGCTTCACTTGGTTATGTGCTTTTTGTTTTTGTCAGTCTCGGCACTGACTTGGTTGCTCTGGTTGTGATTTGAAAATGCTGCCGCCGCGCGCGCTTCCTCTGCGTTCCGTGGTTGGCGGCGGCATTACCTCAGGCGCTGATGTGCTTTCATTGGCTGCTTGTCACGTGTGCTGCTTCGTGCTGCTTTGCGCTCTAAGGGGGGGGCGGGGCCCGCGGTTGGCGCGTTCCGCGTCACAGTCTCCGCAGCCCGCCCCTCGAGGTATACTCTGCGCCATTTTTCTCTGGTTTCATCTGCTGCGTGGCTGGCATCTACCTACCGCGGTCCGTGAGTGCCCTCGCGGGTGGCTTTATTTTCCCTATGTCATTATACATGTCACTTATGGGGTTCTCTTCGCTTATGTTTTTCAGGCGGGTCGAACTCTATTGGTTTCTTCCGGCCCTACTCCCTCTATTTAGTTATTAAACTTGTGAGGCCTAGTGTACTAATTACTCCCACTTCCCTTGCGGGCTATTGGGGCATCCCGGGTTGCTTTTATAGCGTGAATCCCTATCGGCCTATTGTGCCGCTATAATCACCATATGGAGGCGTCTCAGGATAATGTGCTTGGGGTTCCTTTGGGACAAGCCCGGCTGTGTGTAGCTTGTGGGGTGTCCCCTACTAGTGCTAACAATGTGCGGGTCTGTATAACTTGTGCCCAGCAGGTGCTTGCGCTGCAGTCTGGTTTACCAGCGGCTGGGCCTGCGCCACATATGGCCTCACCTACTCCCCCAAGCTTGAATTTGACTCCCATTGAGTTGCATACCAGTGGGGATTCTCAGCCTGATGTGTCTGCTAGACTGGCTAGTGTTGAGAAGTTGCTTGCTAATACCATGGCGCGTAAGGCCTCTGCTAAAAAGCGTCACTTACTGCCTGATGTCACTCTTTTCCCTATGGAGGCTGAGGAGTTTTTGGAACTGTCTGGTTATACCCCCTTGGAAGAAGGGGAGTTGTTCTCTGAGTCATCTGATGAGAGGCCCAGGGGTCATGATGATTCTGGCTCTGACCCCCGGGCCCCGGATGATACTGATAGGCTGTTGGCTCAGATTTTTGAGGTACTGTCTATCTCTCCCCCGGTTGCGGCCCCTAGGCAGCTGTGGGAATTGTTTCATACTGCTAAGCCTCGTTAAGAGTTTCCTGAGCAAGCCCATTTTAATAATCTCGTGCTCAAGGAATGGGAGCGTCCCAGCAGGCTCCCCGGAGTCCCTAAGAGTTGGGATAAGAGGTATCCCTTTCCTGCTGAGGTGGTGAAGCGTTGGTCATCCCCTCCAGAGGTGGATACCCCGGTCCCAGGTTTATCTAACACCTCTGTCATGCATTCCCCTGACTCTACTACTGTGCGAGACAGTGAGGACCGGCGTATTGATCAGCTAGCGTCCCATGCCTTTGCCTGTGTGGGGGGAGGGAGCTGCGCCCGGTCTGTGCCTCTACCATTACAGCGGTGGCCATTAAGACTAGAATTGTCCTGGATGGTGCTCCTGATGATGTGTCTAGCGAGGAGTTTAATGCACTCTCTCATTGTGAGGTTTTTGTGACCTCTCTGCCCTGGATGATACCATTAGGATGTGTGGCAGAGCCTCTGCCCTAGTGGTGGCTATACGCCGCTCGGTTTGGCTGCGCCAGTGGGCAGCTGACTCCGCTGCCAAGAAGGCTCTCACTAGTTTTCCCTTCAAAGGACTACGACTTTTTGGGGACCGCCTGGACCTGTTTGCTAAGGGAGGCAGGTTACCCCAGCGCAGGAGGCAGTCTCGGCCCTTTCGGGGCCAAGGCTCCTTTTCTTCCCCCTACCGTGGATCCAGACAGGGGAGGGGGGTCTCCCTTGCTGGGGCACGAGGAGATTTCTGGGGTAGGGGCAGAGGATGGGGATGCCCTGGATCAGCCTGGGGCTCCAAGCCTAAGTCTTCTCCCAAGCCCCCTCAGGCATGAAGGGGCGCCCTCACCCATCAGCATTTTGCTCACGTCTGGAGGCTTCAGGTCTCAGACCGGTGGATTCAGGAGGTAGTGTCCTCCGGTTACAAGATTTTCTGCCTGGCCGCCCTCAAGATTCATCAGATCCCGGATGTCTCAGGACCCCGTGTCAGCTCGGGCTTTAATTCTGGTGGTGCAAAGCCTTCTGGAGCTGGGGGTCATTTGTCAGGTCCCCTTACAAGAAAGGGGCAAGGGGTTCTATTCCAACCTTTTCACCGTGCCCAAAAGAGATGGGTCAGTCAGGCCCATCCTGGACTTGAAGATCCTCAACAAATTTGTCAGGTGCAGGCGCTTTCGCATGGAAACTTTGCGCTCTGCTATCAGTTCCCTGCGTCCAGGGGACTTCATGACCTCTGTGGACATCAAGGATGCTTACCTTCATATTCCTGTTTTTCCAGGTCATCAAAGATTCCTCAGGTTCGCTCTGGAGGATCAGCACTACCAATTTGTGGCATTGCCCTTCGGTCTCACTTCAGCTCCCAGAGTGCTCACCAAGGGGCTGGCAGGGGTGATGGCTCTGCTCAGGGCATTCGCGTGCTGCCATATTTGGACGACATTCTCATCACTTCTCAGTCCCTCCATCAAGCAGAGCTGGATACTCAGCGAGTAGTGTCCACTCTGGAGTCATTTGGCTGGGTGATCAACCATCCCAAGTCTTCCCTGTCTCCCTCCTTGGTGACGCCCTTCCTGGGAATGAATCTGGATACAGTTCAGGCAAGGATTTTTCTTCCTCAGCAGAAGGTGGACAGTCTGCTGGTGCAGGTTCAGTCCCTGCTCTCTTGCCCTCATCCCTCCAGGGCGAAGGACAATGTTCCCTGCATATCTGCTGTGTACATTCCGGCGGTGGAGAATCTGCAGGCAGACTCTCTGAGCAGGGGGACCTCTCGCCTGGGAGAATGGTCCCTCTGCGAGAGGGTGTTTCACTCTCTATGTCACCGTTGGGGCCATCCAGATGTGGATCTGTTTGCGTCCCGTCACAATCACAAGCTCCCGGCCTTTGTCTCCCTGTCCCAGGACCCTCTGGCCTTGGCCACAGATGCTCTAGCAATGTCATGGCAGCTCCTGTATGTCTTTCCCCCATTCCCCCTGTTGGGCAGGGTTCTGCACAAGATAGCTCAGGAGGGGGTGCCAGCAATCCTGGTGGCTCCCAGGTGGCCAAGAAGAGTGTGGTTCGCAGACGTGGTGCAGCTGGCAGTAGATCAGTACGCTCTGCCCAGGGTGCCAGACCTGCCCACTCAGGGTCACTAACGCCATCCCAATTTACAAACTCTCGCTTTGACGGCCTGGCTGCTGAAACCTCCATCTCGATGGAGAAGGGGCTGTCTGCCTCTGTTGTTGATACCATGATAAAGGCTAGGAAGAAGTCTTCTTCCTCCATTTACTATAGGGTTTGGCATGCCTACATTGACTGGTGTGAGGCTAAGTCTCTTCCCTGTCGTGTGTTCTCTATTTCCAGGATCCTGGAGTTCCTGCAGCATGGGTTGGAGATGGGGCTCCAACTCAGTACTCTGAAGGGTTAGGTTTCTGCCCTGGCTGTTTTCTTCCAGAAGTCCTTTGCCCAGCATTCTCTGATCAGGACTTTTTTCCAGGGGGTTACTCATGTGCGACCCCCATGTAAGCCTATGTTGCTTGTTTGGGATTTGAACTTGGTCTTGTCTGCCTTGCAGGGTGCTCCTTTTGAACCTCTGCAGGAGGCTACCCTGGCCATTCTTACTCTCAAGGTTGTCTTTTTGGTGGCTATCACTTCTGTTAGGCGTGTTTCTGAGTTGCCAGCGCTTTCCATTCAGCCCCTCTACTTTGAGAGACACCAGGACAAGGTGGTTTTTCGCTTCAAGACAGATTTTCTGCTTAAGGTCGTGTCTGCCTTTCATCTGAATCAGGACATTGTCCTTCCTTCCTTGTGCCCCAATCCTAGTAATGCTAAGGAGAGGGTTTTGCATTCCTTGGATGTGGTGGCTACTGCACCTTTCAGAAAAACTGATGCTCTTTTTGTGGCCCCTTCTGGTCCTAGGAAGGGTTTGGCTCCTGCCAAGTCTACTATCAGCAAATGGATCCATCAGGCTGTTATTCAGGCCTATTCTGCTAAGGGGAAGAATCCTCCCTTCCGCCTTACTGCTCATTCTACTCGTGCTATTGGTGCCTCTTGGGCTTTTCAGCACCAGGCTTCTGTTGAACAAGTTTGCAAGGCCGCTACTTGGTCTTCTGATCATACCTTTTCAAAGTTTTACAAGGTTGATGTTAGGGCCTCAGCTGATGCTGCTTTTGGCCGCAAGGTTCTGCAGGCGGCAGTGGTCTGACCTGTCTGTTACCTTTGGGGATCCCACCCTACTTTATGAACACTGCTATTGGATGTCCCAAGTGTAATGATTCTTATCTGGAGCAGGACGTACTGTATACTAAGAATAATACAATTCTGTGATTACTCACCTGTAGAATTGTTATTATGAGTATACAGTACGTCCTGCTCCAACCCACCCTTGGTTTTGCATTATCCTAGGATCCCCTGTATGGTGATTGTTATTATTGTTATAGTTACTAGTTGGTTCTGTTATCATTCTCCCGGCTTCTCGTTAACTGCTTTTCAATGCTGGGGATTTGTGGGAGGTCCCGGGTATTTGAGGGGCCGGGAGGAGCCAATTTCGCGGTCTTTGCAGTCCAGCGCCATCTGGCGGAGTAATACCCAAGTGTAATGATTCTTATCTGGAGCAGGAGGTACTGTATACTCATAATACCAATTCTACAGGTGAGTAATCACAGAATTGTATTTTTTAAGGCAAGGACATAATGAATCTATAACCAGACTATCCTAATAAGCTGAAGGTGAGCTTTTTACTCCTTATCAGTATGAATTTATGAGAAATCGCTCATCAGCTTTTATAAGGAAGTAAATTAAGACTGGATCAGGGTGACTCATTGGATGTCATATATCTTGACTCTTCTAAAGCATTTGATACTGTGCCACATAAAAGACTGGTATAAATGAGAATGCTTGGACTGATGGAAAATGTATGTGCGTGGGTTAGTAATTGCTTAATGATAGGAGACAAAGGGTGGTTATAAACGGTACATACTCAGATTGGGTCACCATTACTAGAGGAGTACCACAGGGGTCAGTGCTGGGCCCAGTTCTTTTTAATATATATATATAATGATATAGGTAATGAGCTAAACAGCAAAATCTCAAACTTTGCAGATGATACTAAGCTGTGTAAAGTAATTAACGGAAAAGAGGATAGCATGCAGTCACAAACTGATTTAAGTATATTGGATGTTTGGGCAGAAAAATGGCAAATAAAGTTTAATACAGATAAATATAAGGTTATGCAGATGGGCAGGAGAAACTGGTGCCATAATTACACACTAAGGGGGTAATTTATACACTTTCGCTGGCAATCGCTGCACATCCACCGGGTTTACCCATTTACCCAGTGAAATTTTGCATGTTCCGCCGGCGATGTCCATGTTTTTTGGATTTACTTCTACTTCAGCTTGGCTCAGCAAATGCTGGCAAATATTTGCATTTGTCACTTTAGGTTTTTTTTTAGCATCTTTAACTTATTTATCTAGCGTGAACATTAGAAAGTTACCCAGTATGTGTAACCAATAATAATTCATATTTTCAAATACATTTTTATTCTTAAACTGGACCAAACTCCAGGATTTTGACTATCCTGGGTTTTTCCTTGCCCTTGGAGCACCCCAATCGGGAATACCCCGCTGTGTGAAACTTCCCAGATCGTCCGAACTAACATACCTTACCCTGGTCTTACGGTGCATGCACAACCTCCTGTATAATCATTGAACATCACTGCGCTGATGCAGACTTGTTTACAGAGTCCAGCCAAGTTTCATGGCGGCTGCATCCCCACTACCCTCTAACAGCGAGCGTGTACGAGCTGGACATTCACAGATGCCTGGTGCAGGCATGCGCCCTGCTAAAGGGATAGCAAGGATGCGCCGCAGCTCACACATGCACAGTTGGATCAGGAGAGAAGGTGATACCAGGTGACCAGGGGGGTTTCGCATAGCAGGGTATCCCGATTCTGGATGCCCCAAAGGGGGGATTAATTCGGGGGCCGATGGCTCTGGGTTTTGGTCTAGCTTAAGCTTTTCAAACAACCAAGACACTCCCAAGATATATCCTGAGACCCCTCCAATGGCGACATATGGTACAAAAATGAGTTTCCAGCAAGATTTCATGTTTTTTGCTAAAGAATTAGACCACAGCAGTTCGTCAGCATATCACCAGCATTCTCCAAACCAATTTCAACCTTTTCAATGTAATTCGCCAGCAAATTGCAGTGCAAACACAGCAAAATGTCTGTGTTTTGCTCAATGGTCTGTCACGTGTGCGGTGGGCATAAACTTTTATGTCAAGTAGCGAATGGTAGTGAACATAGTAAATCACTCCCTAAATAGGAAAACGCTGGGTAAAGCAATGGAAAAGGACCTCGGGTTTAGTAAATAATAAACTAAACTGTAGTGATCAATGTCAGACAGCAGCTGCAGACAGGATCATGGGGTGCATCAGGAGGGGCATAAGTGACCAGAGCATCATTTTACCCCTGTACAAGTCACTGGTCAGACCCCATATGGAATACTGTGTACAGTTCTGGGCACCTGTGCATAAAAAAGACATATCAGAATAAATGGAATGAGCGGACTAGAGTACCACGAAACATTAGTTAGGTTTATTTAGTTTGGAAAAGAGACATCAGGGTCAGTACAAAGATCTATCCCATAATGTATTTAAAGGCAGGACTAAGTAAAACTCAGGGGCATCCACTAAGGTTAGAGGGAAAATGATTCTTACACCGTTCCTTACAGGTTACTTCAGGGACTGAGGCGCTCTGTTACTGTGCCTGATACCCTCTCAGTGTTTACTAGCGGTCGCTCTAAGCGCCTCTATACAGACAGAATCAGCCTCCACGTTACTCCATTATGGTTAATGGCTTACCTTTGAATCACCACTGCCCCCTGCTGGCTATTCTGCTTACTGCCACCACCCTACAGGATCTGCATGCAAAAAGACTAAAACCCCTTGGCCAAAACAATATGTTCCTATTACCTTTTAGCAACCTTGATCTGCCTCAGGGTGTGTAACTCAGACTAGGCTGCCTTTAGGGTTAATGTCCTGTGCAAGATTTTCAGAATGGTGCTCCCCCAGATACCCCAGAACTTCACACAAAGGAAAATAGATGGAAAAGTAGAAAACAAAGAGAGACAGGGAAAATGTGGAACAATGAGACCCAGAGAGACAAATGGCACAAAGCACAGAGGGAATGCAGAGATAGACAACAAGCACAGTGAAAAAGAGATGATCAGGTCAAAAGAATGGAAGATAATAAAGAAGGCGAGAAGGAATTGTGGAAAATGGAGAGATGGTAAAAGGGGAAAGGTGACAAGAGAAAGATGGTATGTGGGAATGTGGAAAACAGGCGTGAAGGTAACATCAAATAAGAGGAATCTGTAGAAGGTAAGAGAGGGAGATGAAATGAATGTGACAAGAGAAAGATGAAGGGAAGGTAAAAAGAGAAGAGGATGTAGAGAAGATAAGAGGGAGATAAAATGAAGATGATAAGAGAAAGATGAAGGGAAGGTAAAAAAGAGAAGAAGATGTAGAAAAGATAAGAGAGGGAGATGAAATGAAGATGACAAGAGAAAGATGAAGGGAAGGTAAAAAGAGAAGAAGATGTAGAGAAGATAAGAGAGGGAGATAAAATGAAGGTGACAAGGGAAAGATAAAGGGAAGGTAAAAAGAGAAGAAGATGCAGAGAAGATAAGAGAGGGAGATGAAATGAAGGTGACAAGAGAAAGATGAAGGGAAGGTAAAAAGAGAAGAAGATGGAGAGAAGGTAAGAGAGGGAGATAAAATGAAGGTGACAAGGGAAAGATAAAGGGAAGGTAAAAAGAGAAGAAGATGTAGAGAAGGTAAGAGAGGGAGATAAAATGAAGATGACAAGAGAAAGATGAAGGGAAGGTAAAAAGAGAAGAAGATGCAGAGAAGATAAGAGGGAGATGAAATGAAGGTGACAAGAGAAAGATGAAGGGAAGGTAAAAAGAGAGGAAGATGCAGAGAAGATAAGAGGGAGATGAAATGAAGGTGACAAGAGAAAGATGAAGGGAAGGTAAAAAGAGAGGAAGATGCAGAGAAGATAAGAGGGAGCTGAAATGAAGGTGACAAGGGAAAGATGAAGGGAAGGTAAAAAGAGAGGAAGATGCAGAGAAGATAAGAGGGAGATAAAATGAAGATGACAAGAGAAAGATGAAGGGAAGGTAAAAAGAGAAGAAGATGCAGAGAAGATAAGAGGGAGATGAAATGAAGGTGACAAGAGAAAGATAAAGGGAAGGTAAAAAGAGAGGAAGATGTAGAGAAGGTAAAAGCTGGAGATGGATGCATGGTGGGTGTCATTGCATGGAGGCAATATGGAAAAGAAGTGAAGGCCATGGTTGAGAACACACTATATCACCTGGATGTTTGGACCTACTTCAAGCTTAGGCATGTTGGTCTGCCCTCTATGTGCCATGAGAACCTCTTATATTTACAGAGAGGGTGGGTGGCCAGTGGCATTGCTCTAAATGTATTGTTTTGCGTATTTTGCTTTTGCGCACAATTGTGACATCAGCACTGAGCACTGTAAGTGTGTAGGGAGCAGACAGCATCACCTCTCCCCCTGTGTGCCCGCTGCCATCAGCAACCAATCAGAATAGCTGGTTTGCCAGCCGCACAAAGCAGAGGGAGCATCGAATTCCTCAAATGCTTTCCAGAAGTAAGGTAGGTGGCTGTTTTTTTATGTTAAATTACATGGGGAACCCCAACCCGGCATACACATTGGTCTGCCATATACATAACAGCCATATTTGATAAATGATGTAAATAAAGATGTGGCAAATACAAATAATAATCAGACTAAAAGAGGGGGCGGAGCTTGGACCTGTCTTGTGACTCAGTGGTGTTGCAGCAGAGGAAGCTATGAGCTCAGTGACAGGTAGGCTGATTATATTTATATTATTGCTTTTCCCATCTCACTCGTCTTAGATCTTCATTACAGATACCTCACCATTGTGTGTAAGTCTGGGGCAGTATCTGTTTGTAGGAAGCAGAGTGATGGTCGTTCCATTACACAGCCCTTCCAACATCCCAATCCCCCTGAGCTGGGTCCGAGGAAAGAAAGGTATACCTGGAAATAATTGGGATTTTTGCTGGCCATACACCCTACCATGTGATTGTACAATCTCCACACGTAATTCATTATTCATGATGAATAATAATAATAATATAAATGAGACTTTGATTGTATAAGACTGTATGAAGGTTGTATGGTGTATGGTGAGCCTTAATGTCTCCACAGAAGGCATAACACAGAGGCGAGGGGTAGATAAAATTACCTGTTTATTTTCAACAGACAATAGAAAAATACAGATATTTCCTCATTAACAAACTTCAGATTTGATAGAAACGATTGAAAAGCTCCTCCAATGTTTGGAAATCTTTTTGGCATTACAATGGGATATGGTCTACAGGCTCTTTTTGGTTTTAGTCTGGCCTTTAAGATGGTTTCAATTATTCCTTGGGTAGAAAAGTGTATGTACAGCCAGGAATACTGAAAAAAACCTTACTCACCTGTGCGCCCCCTCAAGGGACTCAGACTCGGGAAGCAGAGGGGATGTCTTGTTTTTTTTCACTCGCCTGGACAGACCCTTTAAAGGACAACTGTAGGCATTACATTTAAGAATCTCCATTGTAGCTTAATAATAAACTGTCCTTTTATTTTGCTGTTTCAGCTAGTGCTCCCCCTTGTGGCACATTAGCACATAAAGGAACATTTGAAGGAGCCCGCTACCCTGCTGTGTGAAACCCCCCAGATTCACACGAAGAAACTCACCTCTCTTGCCTGAAGAAACCTCACCTCCCCGGTCTTACGGCGCATGCTCGGCCGCTCGTCCAATCAGCGTGCTCGCACTGGCAGCCGCTTCCCCCGTTTCCCTCTAACAGGGGGGAATGGCTGGTGCGGGCATGCTCCCTGCTAGAGGGATAACGGGGTTGCAGCATGCGCATGCGCCATTGGACCTGGAAGCAAGGTAAGTGAACGGGGTGACCTGGGGGGTTTCACACAGCAGGGGGGGAATCCCGATTTTGGATGCCCCGGGGGGGGGGGGAAATCGATCGGCCCAGGAATCTTATAGATTCCCGGGCCAATCAAGCTGGGTTTTGGTCCACTTTAATAGAACTAATAAATAATAACTGTTACTTTAAAACAGACCTGCACCATAAAAAGAAGCTTGTGCCTAATGCCCCTCGCCAACCCCCCTCCCACCTTGCAGCTCACATTTGTATATGTCAGCTAGTGAGGTTCACAATCCCTCCCATTGCTCCTCCAATAGGATGCATCAGGCAGCCAGAGCCAGCTATCCTATTGGTGTAGTGCTGGTAATGGGTGTGGTGATGATCTGGAGGTCTGAAGACAACACTGAGCCCCCCCCCCCCCCCCCCCCCCTTGCTCATCACATAACTACAACAATAAGTTGGCTGGGAGGTAATGCAGGTGAAGCCTTTACATTATGCACACACTTATCTTTAAGGTGTAGGTCTGCTTTAAACCAGTACAACACCCCATAGAGGTCTATAGGGCATTGTGCCTGGCACTAATTCAGACTCCAGGGCCCCCCGCCTGCCTAATCACGGGGCTCAAGTTCTCTGCAGGGGGATCAATCTGAAAGATAAGATTTCTTTATTTTAAATAGTTTATTTGCTGCCAAACGCGGATGGGCAGGAGGGGCTCACCGGGCAGGCAGCGTGTGGTGGCCCTGGAGTAATTAGTTCCGGAAACACGGAAGCAATGCCCCATAGACTTCGGTTGAAGAGTGTTAATGACATCATCATCATCACAACACCAAAAGGGTGATACAGGCTATACATTCACTATAGGGCCCAGATAGCACCACATTCCGAATATTTGATGACTGTATTTTCTGGATCAGTCATGGTGTGTGGCTCCTCAGTATCCTATAAAGTAGCTATGGGGGGCCTGCAGATCCTGGGAAGGCATTGGGGCATCAGATGGTATACCATCAACTCATTTGACATTGAAATGGCACACACCAGCCAAACTATTAATGGCAATGGGAAGGGTTCAATTAAAGGGGAACTACATCCTCCAACCATCATCCAAGTGCCCTACTCATATCTTAGGGACCACTCATTTGGACCATTTTCAGTTTGCAGGTCATTCATAGCAGCTGTTTATGAAAGAATAAATGGTGGCTGGCAGTGGGTGGTGCCTGGGCCTCATTTAGTGCAGGACATTTACAAGGCACCATACTGGAATTTAGCTTTCACTGCCAAAATGGCAGCCATACTATATGTGTGCAGAATGGCTTGGTGTGTCCTTAGTATAAAAGGAAATCACACACTGTCATTTTGGAATAGGGACAGGTTAAAGGGGGCACAACAATGTAGCTGTATTGGGCCCAGACCTTACTGATGGCAGCCCTGGCTTTAGGTGAGCATCAGATATATGCTCCTGTCTCCATGCCTGTCTGAGGTCCTTTTTATTTATATATTTATATATATATATATATATATATATATATATATATATGAGAGAGAGATGGAGAGAGATCAATCATGTCACTTTTTCAAATTCTTCAATGTACAAGAGCATCAACTGCTTCTAAAAGAGTAATGTAGCGCCCTCAAGTGGACATATTGCTAATTGATTCATTGATCTGAGGGCCTAAAACTGGACTTAAAGCAGAACAAAACGCAGTGTGGCCAGCCCTACATTAAACATTTGAGGGCTGGCTGCTTGCCTTCCCCCAGGGCAATCCAATTTGGGATGCCCCGCTGTGTGAAACCCCCCAGGTTGCCTTGTAAAACTCACCTCTGCCCGGTTCAAAGGTGCATGCAAGGGTGCACAGGCCGTTTGCTGTGCAATTCAGCAAATGGCGCTGCCCTTCTGGGAACTCAAGAGGCTTCATCTCCAGTGGCCAGCATGCTCCCGTCCAGCCCAAAGGTGCTAGGATGCCCCCTGACTGCAGAAGGGCACAGCTGTTTGCCGAATTCCATATAGACAGCAAATGGCTCTGATTGGATGCGAGCCTGCACCGTAAGACTGGGAAGAGGTGAGGTTTACAGGGCAATCTGGGGGGTTTCACACAGTGGGGCAACCCAAATCAGGATGCCCCCAGGGCATGGAACAACACCCGGGCTAGTCAAAATCTGAGGTTTTGTTCCGCTTTAAAGACTGAAACCACCTCTAGGGTGCATCCCAGATCAGAATGCCCCATACTAGCAAACTCACCTGGTCCTGGGATCCCACACCCAGCTCTGCACATTCTCCCAGCCCTTCTAACTTGAATGTCAGCTAAGAGGGACAAGCAGTGATGAGGGGATGCTTGTGACCACACCTGATCCTGGAATGATGTGAGTATTTGGGAATTGGGGGAGGGAATGTGGTGGGCATGTGGGCTCCGGGTTAGCTAGAGATTTAGTATGCCCCCTTGGATTGAAATAAAAGGGCACCAAAAGTATTGTACTTGTTTCTTTTTACTTTATTTTCCCATGTTTATATTTTAGTAAGGAGGTTTGGGAGGGAATATAAGATGTTTAATGTATTGCTGTGTTCGACTGTGAAAAAAAATTGAAGCATTTTATAAAGAAAATCTGTGACTTCTTTGCTCTTGTTTTGCACGTCTAAATTCAAGCACTTTTCTCTGCATTTCAAGCTGTGGTCATGTGATGGCACCAATAAAGAGGGCCGTGAAGCATTTTAAATATATATTTAAAAAAGAATTCTTAACCTCGTACATAAAGGTGAAATGATACTGGCTACGCACTCTAAAATCTTAAAGCAGACCTCCAGTCAAAAAATCAAAGCTTCCCTAGAGGCCTCCTCTGGCAATAAGTGACATAATCTTATTGAGATGGATTAACACCATGCAGATGTGTTGGAATAATAGACAGATTCTACACTCTTAAACATGCATGGCAGCGGCCATCTTTCCACACATGAAGCAGCCGATTCTGAAAAACCAAGTCCTCAGTAAAAATTGCCCCATAGCTCTGTGCAGTCATTTCTTCTTTCTATTCAGAAATAGTGAGCCTTCATCTGTAATGACTCGTCTTTGCTTTGGTAACATTGTATCCCCCGCCCTGAATGCTTTTGTGGCAGCTGCCGCCCTAGAGGTACATTGTAACAGCTTCCCTCACACAGATTTGCTTCCTGCTACATTAGCTTTTAATTCAGAGTTTGTGTGTGTTAAAAATTACAGACAAGCTCCTCCTTGTTTCTGAGGCATCTATTTCTCTCAATTTGTTGTGAATTGTTGCTAGTACAGCTCCTCCCTAATTCTCATGTGCAAGCAGAACAACAGGTGTGTGGCAAGATGGCCGCCCCATGTAATTCAAGAGTGAATCATCTTTATGCTATTCCACAACATCTGCATGGGGTTAAGCCTCTGATCATAAGAAGGAAAGCAATTTACTAAACTTTCTTTTTTTGACTGGAGGTCTGCTTTAATAATATCTTACACAAACCTATTAAAAGAGAACTGGCTCATCAATCAAGGTAAATGCTTTTATACTATGCAGGGTTGTATAACCAGATTGTAAAGAGCCTCACAAGCAAAGGCTCAGTTCTCATCGAACAAGAGCAGGGCTGCCATCAAAACTTTCTAGGCCCAGTACAGGCAAAGTGTCAGGACCCCTATACTGGGGTCCACTATGCCATTCTACACTCCCTTTCACACCACCCTATCTGCCCACATACAAATAAAAGCTTCTATAGACCATCCATAGGTTTCCCAGCCACACTGATCCCGGCTATTCTGTTCAAGGGTCCCTTTATACAAACTCTGTGGCCTACTACTGCAATGTCCCAGTACAGCATTTGCAATACTGTTCTATATGTGTCCCCTCGACATTCAGCTGTCCCTGTGACTTTGGGAGTCTGTTATATTGCGTAGCTAATATGGTATAATATATCTGTGTTCATACAGTATATATATATATATATATATATATATATATATATATATATATATATATATATATAGTTCCTGTATAATAACCTTTTATATCCTGTTTTCATGTAATAACATGTTTCATATGCAAATTTATGTAGTTTGCACTCAAAGAGTTAATGTATTCCCATTGTGCAGTTCCAGAAACTTCATAACTACCTAGTGCTGTAACTAACTTGCTAGGGAAGGGTCATGTGACAAGTGGTGAGCCTATCAGGACTGCTGAGCCCGTAAGCCTGGCCTCCCTTCCATTCTTCTAGTCAGAATAGCTGTGATCTCTGAAGGAAGAAGATCTGTGCTTGTGCTGCTGGCTTGTCTCACGTGGCTAGTGTGGAAAAAGAGGCCATACACTGCACCTATGCGGAGGACTAATGCTTATCAATTCTGCTGATAAATCTACAGCATCATCTCTCATATTCCAGGTCACAGAGCCTGTCTTCAATTGGGCTCTAATCTCCAAGGTCGCAGAACCCATCTTCAATCTTGCAAGTAAGCTATTCAGCCTAAATGGCACTATAAGTCTCAGCAAGTCCTCTAGTCTCCCACACCACAGGATCGCTCCTGAACTCCCGATCTGTACCAGCTAGACTGCCAGTAAAAGTTCAGTTGATCCTAACCTGGCCTCTGCCTGTTATTGCTACCCAACACCTAGCAAGGGATCTCCTGGGTCACGACACAGGGCCCTCATACCATCTGGGCCTATGGACTTTAACATCTGTCCAGAACCTAGGCTTCGGCCTGCCACCCCAAAAGCCGGTGACCCACAGCTGCCTCCCAGCTTCCCTAACCTGGTCACCACACTACTAAAATTCAACACTGCCCAAACTGTGACCCACGCATGAGCTGTACCCCATAAGAAAAATACTGAAGAAAGGGTGGGTGGCAGAAGGGGAGAGGGGGTTGGGTGCCTGGGCTCCATTTAGTGCAGAATGTTTACTGGGCCCTATACTGAAATGAAGCCTATAATTCCCTGATAGTGGACATGCACCCTGCTTCCCGTGCAGCATGGGGGGTTGTTCAGTTAAATTGCTATACCCTCTGCTATCTTCCACCTTCCTCCTTACACTTGCATCACCTCTAAATTGGACCTGATATGGGGGAAGTAACCACTGCTTTCACATGAATAAATATGAAGCTATTTGGCTCGGCTCAGGCAGGAGGCACTTTCCATTTGCCGGATGTTGGCTCAGCTTATGAAATGCTCATCGGCAGTTAAGACAGATGGATAAGCACAGTCATGGCTACAATCATGACACCTTACAAAAATCACCTTCCAACAAGTAACTGACATCATTTTATCCATGACCCACCAATTATTTTCAGGATCGGTGCCCACTTCTGTCCCTATTTTCTGATAAATAAATACTTAAAGGGAAATCCCTGAGGAGGTGTTTGTCAGCAGCCATTGTGAGGCACAGTCTTGGCTTGTAGTAGAGCGTCCTGAATCCTGAAATGTGTGCGGGACTCCATAGAGTAATTCTTGTAGCTTTGCCTAAAAGGAAGAAAAGTAGAAATGACACCTTGTAACTTATTGTGGGTCATGCATTGAATTGTGAAAAGCCTTTCCACCTTGTTGACAAGACCTCTTCAACCTAGTTGGGCCATATTTAATATCTATGGATAAAAAAACAAACTATGTTCAACCCTCCTCCCCGAGTTCCAGCTGCTCCAGAGGCGAGCACACATGTGACGCCAACATGGGTTTGCGGGCTTGCACCGGCTCGGATCCAGCAATCAGGTGAGTTGTTGATCGCCGGACTAATGACTAGATTCCCCTGGGACTTCCCGATTCAGGGTGCCCTCATTGTGTAAACCCCATCAGATGACCCGCAAATGTACCTTTCTGCTGGTCCGCCACAAACGCGGGCCACAGCCGTATCCCAGACGTCCCTGCAGCTGCACTCCACAGGGAAACCAGTGTTGCCACAGCCACTGCTCCCTATGTCGATGCTCTCTCCAAAACAACAGCTTTATGCCCTGCGTTAGTATCCATGGCATAAAGAGATGATTGGACGAGACCCCACGCATGCACAATGGAAACGTCAAAATGGTGAGTTGAGTGGGCGATCTGGGGGGGTTTCAAACAGCGGGGCATCCCGATTTGGGGCAAAGACCAATCACCAAGATAGTGAAAATCCTTGTGATCCCCTTTAAGTATGTACATTGTACAGAGGATAAAGGTTTATGTTGTTAAGGCATGACTATGACTTGCTAAGGAATCTAAGGAATCTAGTTTATTGACAGTCCAGGAAAAAAAATTATAATAATATCTTTTCTCCCCTGAGGACTTTCTGTCCTAGTCCAAAAAAATAAAACTTACTGAGTCTCGAAATCAATTTCAGTGGCATGTAGACTTTCAGTGTCGTCTATGTCACAGGAACTCTAGCATGGCCACTGCAATGGAGAGAGGGGTGCGCCAGGCCTCGGCATGATCCCTCCATTGCACTGGATAAAGTGGGCATGGCCAGTAACTGTGACTGACGGAGTGGGGGTACCTTTTCATTGAGGTGCTCCCCAGTGAGTGGGAATGCCACAGAATGATGTGTTGATGATGTGGGTGTTGCATGCTCACCTGCCGAGCAAACCCAACTGGTCGCCAGCAGATAGAGAGAAATGCAGATTGCGTATTATTGCCCGATTTCTGGCTTCCTATGGTTCAGTCAGGTCTGCTTTAATCTACTGTAGCTTTTATCCACCAATAGCTTCCTCCAGATCAGCTGGAGCGCTTTCCTTGTTAGTCTTTGCAGCTTTATTGCCCCCTTTGTTGCCATACTTACTTGGCATTTTCCAGCAGTTTGATGGCTTCCTCCCTCCTGTCCAGCTGCAGATAGAGCAGAGCCAGCTCCAGCATTGCATTGGGCACCAGGTACTCGTCATACTTAATCTTCTTTTCACTGCCAAGAATAAAACAAAAATGTAGGTTATACTGAGCTGGAGAAACACAGTAATAGCAGAAAAAGATCAACATACCCTTAAAGCACTTTGTTAAACAGTCAAGTCCCTGCTCAGGTACATACCTCTCCTCTTCTGCAAGCTGATGGACATTACTTTTTTCTGACTCTGTCGGGGAGGCCGATTCATTAATATCGCCAGGTAGCGACAGATGAGCGCCAGTAGCGTGATTTTCCCAGCGCCAGCTAGTATTCGCTGTGCTTGGCCGGGGTTTGCTTGTTGACAGCGACTCAGTCGGTGTGCGGTAATGTTGAATACGGGGTTAGGGGTCGCTGTTTCACAGGTTCCGCGTTGTATGGTTGCGCCTGACAGCGAATGGCCAGAGCGAACGGCTTGCTGCAGATTCATTAACAAATCACACTCAAAAATTTCTTGCGCTGTGAATTCCTTGTTTAAACCCCAGAGCGCTGGCGGCGATGTGTGTAAAGTAGTTTTTAACCCCCAAACAACCTTTTTTTTTTTTTTATGTAAAAATTATACAAGTTTTTCTAAACATTTTGTAATATGAATACATGAATATCAGACCTGTAATATCAATTCTGCACATTTTTTTTTTTTTTACTTAAAAAAAAACCTAACATTGCAGAAGTGGTCACAGAATTTTTGACATTAAAAAAAAAAAAAAAAAAAAAAACATTAATAGCAATTAATTATGATTATTTAAAGATTGCTCCATTGAAATGCATTGGACCACGCCAGGGAGCGCCAGGTCATACCTGTCGCTGTGATGGGATTAGCAGCGGCGCTGTTCGTTGCAGTCGGCTACATGATGAATCCCGCGGTAGCTGACGCTCTCGCCGGCGCTAGCCTCATTTAGCGTGATAAATGCGTCATTGTGACCGCCGCTGGGCGTACTTGAGTCGGTAGCCGCCGTTAGCTGGCGGTACATGGCGCTCGTCAGACACTACCTGGCGCTAGCCCTTGATAAATAAGGCCGCTTGTTTTAGCACCAAAAGATTTTAGCTTAATAGCCTCAAACGGACCTCCAATCTTAACTCCTTCAGAGCCACTGCACACCTCTCAGCCCCCCTGACTTGGGATGCCCATTGCCTGGAGGCTGCTAGAATCAGGCAGGATAGCTCACACAGGCCAAGCTATCCTGCTGCTCGCCCATCAAAGGGAGTGCTGCAAGTGTTATGCCTGATTTTGGACTCGATTTTGGGGTATCCCATATCTGCATGCTTGGGGGGGATTTAAACGCAAAGTAATTTTTGATTTTAAGTTTCCTTTAAGGGTGGAGCTAAACACTGCAGCACTGTACCCCCTCACCCACCTTGGTTATCCCAATTTTGATATCCATCAGCTGTTACACTCTTGTAAATGCCCGAAATATGGGCATAGAACATTATCCCTCTATGCTCCTCCTCTGGACAGCAGCCACACAAATTGTCCATGTGGCCACTAGCGACCATAAGGTTCAGCCAGGTTGGTGTGCACAATGCCATAGACACCTACCTGCTGAAACCCACTGGTCAACACAGGAGCTCCACTGGAGTGCAGTGGGAAGGCAGACCTCTATTTTGGGCATTTCCAGGGCATTGTCAAGAAGTACCCAAGTTACCCAAAACTGGGAAGCCTACGGGGTGGGGAAATTTTGAGTTTAAGGCCTCTTTAAAAGGATAGTGAGGGCTCAGAATACACATGAATACTCAACTTCACCCATCCCCCCCCCCCCCCGCCTCAGAGGATATGTCCTAGCCACGGCACGTCCTGTTCATTGCAGTGAATGCAGCAGGCATGGACAGTCACTGTAACTGATAAGCAGGGGTGGGCATGGAGACAGCCGGTGAGTAGGGAGGCCAAGATCCGGAAACATTTATTGAAGGTGAGTGAGTTCATCCCCAGGATAGCTGGGACACGTATAATGTATATAACCAGTTTCAACATGTGCATATGGTGGTCATCTGACAGACCTCTTATCAATAGTGAGCAGGTCATTGCCTCTCCTGAGGCAGCCCCTATGCAAGATGCAAGGGTGTGCAGTAACCAGGACTGAGCAGCAGCCAGGGGTAAACTGGCCTTCAGGAGACTGTTTCTTTCTCACTCTTTTTTCTTCTGTGTTTCTATATTCTTTTCTTTGTATTTCCTTCTTTTATTTCTTTTTCTGTCATTCCTTCTATCCCTTCAGCCAGTCCTTTTATTCCTTCTGTGTCATTCCTTCTTACTTTTATTCCTTCTATTCTTTCTTTCTGTCATTCATTCCACCATTTTCTTTATTTCTTTCATTCCTTCTATTATTTCTGTCTGCCATTCATTCCTTCTATTCTTGCTCTTTCTTTCTGGGTCACTCCTTCTATTCTTCCTTTATTTTTGCTTTCTTTCCTTCTTTCTGACATTCTTTCAATCCTTATTTGAGATTTTCTATGTGTTACTCCTTTTTTTTTCTTTCCCTTTTTTTCATTTCCTACATTCATTCCTTCCTTTTTGCCATTCTTTCATTCCTTGTCAGACAGGGCAGCTATGGGACTGAAACCTCAAGCCTCTTAAACTGGCCTTCAGGAGACTGTTGCTTTCTCACTCTCTTTCCTTTTTTTCTCTTGGTATTTCCTTTTTTCTTTTTTTTCTGTCATTCCTTCTATCCCTTCTGTCAGTCCTTCTATTCTTTCTGTCTGCCATTCTTTCCTTCTATTCTTGCTCTTTCTTTCCTATCGCTTTTTTTCCTTCTTTATGACATTCTGTCTTTCCTTTCAATCCTTATTTCTGATTTTCCTTTTCCTTTTTTCATTTCTTACATTCAGTCCTGTCAGACATGGCAGCTATGGGACTGACAATCTCAAGCGTCTTAAACCGGACCTTCAGCGTGATTTAATGAAAAGCCCAAACTCTTAAAAAACAGTTCCCCAGCATCTAAAATTAATATATTTTACGTTTTTAGTCACTAACTTATTATTCTTTCCCCCACTGGGCTGCAACTCTGTTCAGGAATTTAGGATACGGGCGCCGCCATCTTGACTCAGAAGCATCACACTTACTGAGGAGAGGAGAGTGGGATAAGGTACAGGGGGGCGGGTTATAGCTGTGCTTTGCTCAGACAGAGCAGAGCTGGGGTCAGGAAAAGGTCAGCAATCCCAGAATGCAGAGCAGCACAGTCAGGAGGCACTTCCTGTTTGCAGGCTGCCTGATAAGATGGCAGCTTCCATGAGCCGCCATCTTGGATGTTTAAAGGCTCATAACATGCAGTAGATGCAGGTAGGATGATTTTTAATGTGGACAATCTGTATGTACAGGGTGTGGGAAACATATAAGATAGACTCTTATTCAGAGTGAAGGACCGCTTCAAGAGAAAAGTGAGCCTATTGGCAATATCTGCTCTGTGGTCTTTGGGGTATATCTATAAAATTAGTCTTCAGGGGCAATATTCACCACACCTGCAGTTTTACCGCCATATGTGTCCGAACACAAAGCAGAGGGGCCTGCTGAGACTCTGTGACCCAAGGGCTTACACTTTTAGTAGATTGTAAATAAATCTATATGCCAGATTGCTTTCCAGCACCATTACTCACCCAGTAAGCCACAAGGGTTTAGGTCGGCTTTAACTGAGATAGTCATACCTGATTCTACTGTGGAAGCCATTAGTACAGCTCTACTCGGAAGCCTTATGATAAAAGTGAAATGTGGAATTGATGCATTAATGGCCCCGGCCCTGTCTACAGCCTCATGACCTCACCTCACATTATCACACATTTGCTGTAAACACAGATCTGGTTTCCATTTTTTTTCCCCTCAACTAATAGTTTTACTGTAATCCGTCACAATAGGGTTAAACATTTAGCAGCATGGACATCACAGGGCTCGCAGCACATACTCACTTTGCAGAAATAAACATGAAGCACTCTTCTGCCTCATCGATCCTGTCCAAATATTTCAAGCAAAGTCCTTTTAGCAGCTTCACAAGACATTGATCATCGGCCCGGAATTCAGAGGCTGGCAAGGAGCACAGTCACAGTCAATTTAATTCTTCCACATTGCAGATGGATGCCTAGCAGTTATAGGCAACACCTCTTTAGCTATGATCTATAATGCATTTCCTTAAAGTGGAAATTGCTCTAAAGCAGATCTACAACTATATAAGAAAGCCTGACTTTGTGACAAAGGCTTTCCCTAGCTCTGACCCCCCCCCCCCTTCCCAACATACCCTTTGCCCTCATTGTGTCGATGGCTTACCTGTTCCTCTGAGGTATCTTCAATATGTGCACCTTCCTCTGCCCTCTGGGCAATCCTCCAAGGATTTTCCAGCAAGGCACAAGCTTAAAGAGGAAGTCCAAGCATTTGTAACAATCCACCCACCTCTAGCTTTCCTGTGCTTAGCTTAATTCAATTGCCCAATAACATAATAATCATCTCCCTAGTAAGTGGGCAATCAACACCGAAGCTTAAAGCGGACCTTCACTCTGAATAAAAGTCTATCTTATATGTTTCCCACACCCTGTACATACAGATTGTCCACATTAAAAATCATCCTACCTGCATCTACTGCATGTTATGAGCCTTTAAACATCCAAGATGGCGGCTTATGGAAGCCACCATCTTATCAGGCAGCCTGCAAACAGGAAGCGTCTCCTGACTGTGCTGCTCTGCATTCTGGGACTGCTGACCTCTACCTGACCCTAGCTCTGCTCTGTCTGAGAAAAGCACAGCTATAACCCGCCCCCCTGTACCTTATCCCACTCTCCTCTCCTCAGTAAGTGTGATGCTTCTGAGTCAAGATAGCAGAGCCGTTTCCTAAATTCCTGAACAGAGTTGCAGCCCAGTGGGGGAAAGAATAATAAGTTAGTAAATAAAAACGTAAAATATATTGATTTTAGATGCTGGGGAACCGTTTTTTAAGAGTTTGGGCTTTTCATTAAATCATGGTGAAGGTCCGGTTTAAGCTAGGACCTTGAGTGACAGGTGACTGCACTGCACTCGAGTCCAACAGTCACTCAAACCCCTTGATTGCCATGCAGAGCCTGCTTAGCACAGGGGGAGGGCGGGAGGGCTGGCTGGGGGTTACAAAAAGCTTGGACTTCCTCTTTAAGCAGCTGATTCCCCTTTGAAGCAATTAAGCTGGATTCAGCTTCTGGAGGGGCAACCTGTGCCACATATCCAGACTTTCCTTTAGCAGGTAGAGGAGGCATGGCACATGCCTTGGGAAACACTGAACACATTTTAACTGCATCCTTTCTAACTGTTCTCCCATGCAGGGGAGCAGAAGTGTAGTGCCCTCAGGTCAGTGCTGGATGTCCTGTGAGCAGGATGCTGACAGGATTTGACAGGCTCATTAACCCATGAGTGGTCTTGCACAGTGCTCCTTAAAGCCAGAGCCCGGAAACTTTACCCTCTACCGGTAATTGAAACTGCTGCACCAACTTCAGGTACACACTATGTGGTGTGGTGGTGTAGTGGTGGAAGACCCTCTCTGAGGCTGCTCTGTTTTCTGGGGCATTTGCTTTGACGAGAACCTGGCCCCCTTACCCTGGGCTTGAATACAACATATATAGCAAGAGGTCCTTATCTTCTGTCAGACTTTTTATTAAAATGTTTGTCTGGGGAGGTAACAGTGTTATTATTTACTACCTAAAAAGGCCTTTAAGACTCCATATCTATGGAATAGTGCTAGAATCTAAGAGGCTGATTCATCATTAGCGGCAGGTAGCGACAGATGAGCGTCTGTAGCAGGCATTTTCAGAGCGCCCGCTAGTAGTCACTGTGCTCAGCCGTGGGTCGCTACTTTATAGCGACTCAGTCGCTGTTCAATAATGTTGAATACATTGTGAGGAGTCGCTATTTGACCAGTACAGCGCTGTATTGGAGCGTATGTTAGCGACTGCTCATAGCGACCCACTCACACCATATTCAGGAAAAAAACAGCCTCCCAAATCTCTGGCGCTGAAAAATAGTTAAGGTCTCTTAACCATTCCACCCCATGGCTTGCACATGAGGTTTAGGGCAACCTCAGGTAAGCTGCTCCCTTTTTATCTCTTGCATTGTATGTATAAGTGGGGCTCTCATAGATTAGAGTTAGGACTGCACCCATAGAGGCACATTGGCGTGGTGGTGCAGCTTAGCATACTTCTGTAGATGTGTGTGACCGAGTCCTCTGTTTTTACCAGATTTAGAGACAGATTATAGGTTGGTCTGCAAGCTAACAGGGTTGAGTCCTGCGGCTCCTTTAAGTCTTTAGTAACCTAATTGCCCTGCTGACTTGCACCTCCCAGGTTAGTTATAAAATGGTCTGAGCGGCTGCCACCCCCCCCCCCTTTGTTCATGCTGAAAAATAGTTGTTTGAAGCCCAGAGCGCAGGAGGCGGTGTGTTTAAGTCTGTTTTCAAGCATCTATCAACTAATAACAAAGCGAAAACCTATGGAATTACATTGTAACAACATTGTAACATGAACACTTTAATGCCAGACCTGTAATGTCATTTCTGAAGAAATATTTAAAACATGTAAAAAATGAGAAAAAAACAGCTTTTTCAATGCCAGAAGAGGTCACAGAATTATTTGTGATTTTTGGGAAAAAAAAAAAAAAAAAACGCGTTTAAAGAGAAGAAAAGGTTCGTCCATTGAAATGTATTGGGGAGCGACAGGTAGCGAGAGGTCATACCTGGCGCTGTGCAAGGCTGAACGCTGGCGCTGTTCGCTGAGGCTGTGAAAATGATGAATCAGACGCTACATGGCGCTATCCCAGTCGCTAAACAGATTCTGCTTGATAAATGTGGAATTGCGTGCCGTGTCCGGCGTTGACCAGTCGCTATCTGTCGCTACCTCTCATTAACCAGCCACTACCTGACGCTATCCTTTCTTAAATAACCCCCTAAATGTTTTGTCAGTTTGATTACATCAGAACCAGACCAATTAGACCAATATCATTGTTCCTGTAAAGACCGTCAGAAAGATGAAAAATGGCACAGTTCTGATGTTACAGAGAGCATGGGATGCCCACTAGCCTGAGTACTATCTAATTGGCAACTAACTAACTTGGACTTTACCCATCATATCTCCCACCTAACAGGCGGCTGAACCCCCCACATGATGTAGCTTGAGTCGGCATGTCTAACCTCCATATGTGTAAGCGGAGCTGCCTGCAATGTACATAGTAGCCCAGGCTAGTATGGATCCTGGGCACTCACCAGCACTTGGAATGCACTCTTTGGGATATTATCAGTAATCATTTATGTTTGTTACGTTACATTCACCTTGAAAACAGAAACCTCATAAAACTGCTTAAGTTGGATAGAGCTGGGCAGAGCAGTAAAACATTGATAAATAAGGTGTTTTGGCAAGCAATTCTATTTTCTCTCACCCTAACTCTTATCCTCCAAACACAAACATCCCTGCCTGGTGCTGAAATACTAACCTATTCCCTTCTGGCTCAAGGTGATATAGTAACATAGTATGTTTGTCTCCTTCCAGTGGCCTAGTAGCCATAGCTGGAAATGTTATTACATGCAAGGAAAGCATCCAGGCCACTTTTGAACTCTTAGGGCTTTATTCATCAAGCCATAGCGCCAGGTAACAACTGGTAGCGCCAGGTAAAGTCCGGTAGCGAACGGTGCACTGTATGCAATTCCACATTTAGCAAAGCAAATCTGGTGAGCGACTCTAACAGCGACATGTAGAGACTGATTCACAGACGGCTCACCGTATACTGAGGGCTCTCCCATGCATTTTAATGGACGATCCTTTTATTCTCTTTTTTTAACTTCTATAATTATCAAATAATCTTGTGACCTCTCCTGGCCTATTTAAAGTCATTTTTGAA
Source organism: Gastrophryne carolinensis (assembly GCA_027917425.1). Lineage (NCBI taxonomy): Eukaryota > Metazoa > Chordata > Amphibia > Anura > Microhylidae > Gastrophryne > Gastrophryne carolinensis. Next base: position 436,375,374 of record CM051235.1, read on the forward strand.
AACGTTTTTGATTTTTAACATTTTTATGCAGAATTGTCCTTACATGTCTTGTATTAAAGTGTTCATGTTACAATGTAATAACAATGCAATTCCATGTGTTTTTGCTTTGTTACTAGTGGATACATGTTAAAAAACAGACTTTAATTACACAGCGTCTGGTGCTCTGGGCTACAACTACCCGATTGTGAGCGCTGGCGCTGTGTGGGGCTATTTTCTTTGATGAATATGGTGCGAGTCGGGCGCACTGAGCTGACGCTACCGTTCGCTCCCATACATCCCTGTACAGATGTTAGAGCAACTTACACAATATATTCAATCAATGTCGGGCAGCGACTGAGACACTCTGAAATAGCGAACCATAGCCGAGCACAGCGACTACTAGCAGTCGCTCTCAAAGCCTCGCTACAAACGCTCATCTGTCGGTACCTGGCGCTAGTAATGAATCAGCCTGCCCGTATATTCTTCATGACTACTTCCTCTGGCAGAGCGTTCCATAGCCTCACTGCTCTTACAGTAAAAAATCCCCTCCTATGTTGGTGTAAAAAACATCTTTCCTCCAACCTTAGTGGATGCCCTCAGATTATGGTTACACTCTGGGGTATAAATAGATCATGGGACAGATATGTATCAACCCTGGATTCATTTATACCTAGTTATTAGTTCACCCCTCAGGCTTCTCGTTTCCAAACTAAATAAACCAAATTCTTTCAGGGTACTCTGGTCCCCCCATTCCATTTATTAATTTAGTTGCCCAACGTTCTGATATGTCCTTCTTATAGCCTGGTGCCTAGTGCTCTGATCATGATTCCTCTCATCATCCTGTTTGCCTTGGAAGCTGTTGCCTGGCATTAATCACTACAGTTAAGTTTATTGTTAACTAACTTTATTTCGTATTATTTTTCCAATGCTTCTCTCCATGTGCATAACCGTACATTTATCTTAATTAAACTTCATTTGTCATTTTTAAGCACATACTTTCAAATGATCTAAATCTGTTTGTAGCTGCATGCTGTACTATTTTGTGTTAATTAGTTTACACAGTTTAGTATCATCAGCAAAGATTGATACTTTACTGTTTAATCCTCTCTCAATGTCAATTATATAAATATTAAAGAGAATTAGGCCCAGTACTGTTCCCTATGGTACTCCACTAGTAACGGTGATCCAACCCAGGAGTATGGATATTATTAGGACCTTTACTCATACATGTACACACATTTTCCCCCAGTCCAAGTGCAAGTATTCTCATCCTTTGTACCAGTCTTTTACAGTATCAAAGCTATAGAATAGTCAATATATATGACATCCAATGACTCCCCCTGATCCAGTCTGGGACAGAGCACCTCAGCACACACTGCAGTAGCAGGTGACTGCTATTGGAAGAGATGCTGGGTCGATCAACAGTGTGTTCTGACTTCCAGTCCCCTGATGGTGGATTAGGTATCTAGGTATATAACTGTGGTGCTGAGGGGGAGGGAGGTAGCGGGAGCAAGGTGAGGGGAAACCTGTTTCCAAAGGATTTAGGACCTCCTTTAGCATCCTCTTGGTGTCACCTATCATATCTACTCTCTCCTGCTATAAGATGCTGCCAGGGAGCAAAAGAGAGCCTCATTAATTAACATTGTCCCACTCACGCTCTTCCTTTCTCTGAGCTTTTCTGTGAAACCTCTCAAAAGAGAATATTAAAGCAGTTGTGCGATACTTATGCTACCTACAGTAGATTTAAAAATATTTGTATTTTTTTTTTCACATGACTTGGTATTCCTTGTTTTTTCTTATTTTCAGATTTTACTTATTAACAGGAGAACAGAACCAATCAACAGGTGTGATTGGATAACAGTTGTGAAATGTTCTATTGCTCCTTGCCCACCCTGCTTCCCCCCTATAACACTGCTTGTATATGCAATAAAAGTGATTGCCATTGGCACTGTGTGTGTGTGTGTGTTGGGAGCCAGGAAAGTTTTAAAGGAGGAGCACATTTTTAGTAAAGGATTTACAGGTGCTAACAGAGGTATCCCACTAGTAAGGGCATGTGTCAAATACCCCTTGACATATGCACATTCATTGCCCATGACTTCTGTGTAAAAACATTGTGATTATCATTTTTTAAATGTAACATATTTGAAGTTGAAAGATACAGTGCTTCCTAAACCTCTCAAGAGTTGCCAGCTATGTTCGAGATCGGGATTAAAAAGACATCTAATGCCTAAATAGCACTGGTCCCCCACATGCAGAAACACCCGAAATATGAGTGCTTGCCTTAAATTATATGACTTGCTACCTGCAGCTCCTTCCAGAGCTTCCTCTGCCTGGTTCAGGGTGTCTAACATGTCCTCGGTGAGATCCCTCTGCTTCCCGATCACAGCATAGCCATTCCAGATATACATCATCTCCTGTGAAAAAGAAAACACTTTAGGTGAACAAACAGAGCAATGGTTCTCAAACTTTCTATGCCAGGTACCCCCCAGAGACAAGAGGTTCCAACAGAGTACCCCCATGTAGGGGATCGATGATATATTTTACAAAAACAAGAAGGACATAGGCCTTGTAGCATTTTAAAGCAAGAAGGAATAATGTTTTTACTGTAAAAATAATATAGTAGACACATCAGACCCTGTTGTTGGTGCACCCCTTAAAAAACCCCGTGTACCCCTTGGGGTACACTTACTACAGGTCGAGAAACAGTTTTCTAGAGCAGTGGATCTCAACCTTTTTACGGCAAGTACCCCCTAGTAATAAGAAGTTCCAAACAAGTACTCCAAAGGGGGTGCCTAATTTTAAATACTACCAAAATAAGTAGGCCACAGGCCTTGTGGGACTTTTAAAGCAAGGAGGGATTAGGTTTCACCCCCTGTGGTACGTGTATCGCAGATTAAGAAACAATGCTCTAGAACAGGGGTTCCCAACACTTTTTCATTGAGTACCACTTTCCATTTGCTAAATATCTGAAGTACCACCTGGGTGGTAAGTATGTGTTGTCAGCACCCTAAATGGTGTTAAAAACACAAAACAACCGTATAAATTGTATCTTTTGTTAGCAGAAAATCAGGGTTGTGTAATCTGGGCAGATCAGGTTGGGATACAGACCAGTCTGCAACCTGACAGGGCACCAAATGCATGGGCCCCCACCTCTCAGGGCGACCCCCCCCCCACTCCTCTTAGACTATTATTGAGTAATTTAGCATATCACCGAGTAATATAGCATACTACAAAATAATCTATTGCTTAACTTGGTCATCTACAATACAATGTAAAGTGTAGTAATGTAAAGGTAAAGTATTATTGCGTATTCTAGCATATCACTGAGTAATCTAGATCAGGGGCTCTCAACCCTACTCATCAATGTTCAAGGATGCACCAGCAGAGTCGCTGTGATAGGTCTGGTATATTATTTTGACAGTAAAACATTACTCTTCAAAAAGCACTTCAAGGCCAGTCACCTAATTATTTTGGTAACATTAGTAATTAGAGATGAGCGAACTTCTTGAAAGTTCGATTCGGGCGATTCGCCGAATTTCCCCAAGAAATTCGGGTTCGCCCGAATCGAACTTTCACGAATCGCTCATCTGAAAAAAAAATGCCGGCATGGTGGGAGTGGGCAGGCCGGCTACGCCTGTCAGCGGGCCGCCGCCGGGCCACTGACAGCGTAGCCGGCCTTCCCACTCCCACCATACCGCCATTTTTTTAAAAAGCAAACACTTACCTGCATGGTCGGAGCGTGGAGGCCGGCGCCACTCTCAGCTGTCATCAGAGGACGCGTCATCAGAGGGCGCCTGAGAGCGGTGCCGGCCTCCACGCTCCGACCATGCAGGTAAGTGTTTGCTTTTTAAAAAAATGCCGGTATGGTGGGAGCGGGCAGGCCGGCTGCGCTGTCAGCGGGCCGGCTTCCGCCGCCCGCTCCCACCATGCCGACATTTTTTTTTATTTCAGGGAAAATTCAATCGGCACGAACCCAAAAAAATTCGGGTTCGTGCCGAATCGAATTTTCCCTGAAATTCGGAGCGAATTCCGGTTCGTCCGAACCGGTTCGCTCATCCCTATTAGTAATCATCACCCCCTTTTCGGGGTACTTACAACTGTTTTTCGCTACTTGGCATAAAATGGTTGAGAACTGCTGCTCTAGAGGACAGCCTAAACTCGAATCACAGATATGTGGGAATGCCATCCCTCTGCCCATTTTCCTATCATTAAGAAACATATACACATGATGTATACTTCTGTTCTTTCCTATTGCTCTCTCTGTGCACTTGGCCACTCACTTGAATCCCTTTCAATCCTATATGTTTATTGGTGCTTGTCCCTTATGGGACCTTTTGTGTCATCACTACAACAATAACTATGTATGTGACCTTTCTGTCCTTTACTGCCACACCTGCTTGTCCACTTCCCATTAATGCGTTGATGTTTTGTATTAAGGTGCCATAGTTTAAGCTGCCTATGAAGTGGCAAGCTTGTGGCTCTTGTGGCAAAAGTGTCACAGATAGCCAAGTTTCCATGAGCAGCCTTAAAGGACGCAGAAAAAAGTAGCAGTTTACGACTACCAGCCACAGCAGCCACAAATAAGGGAGCACCACCAAAGAAGAAATTCTAGTTTAGAAAATCATTTTATTTGAGTACAAGAACACTTTAAAAACATATATACACATCAAGACATTTAAAACCAACCACTGACTACCCCAGTCCTGTCTCACCTCATAGTGACCCATAGAGAACGAAATAGGTATCCCAAATGGGGAGGACCCATGTGAAAAATTGCAATGTTATTGCTGGTAAAACACCGATATCAATGTCATTTTTTGTGCCGCCACAAAAGATAATTATGCTAATAAAAAATGAAAAGACTACCCCTATCTGAAATATCTAAAGCAATAAGTGCACATGTGAAAAATATATGCAGTCACACCTGCAGAGCAATGACCAAAATGTGTTACAATACGGTAGCTAAAAGTCTATTCAAACAAAGAAATGAAACTTGTGACATTCTCTCAAAACCTAATGAAAGTTAAAATGCTATTACTCAAAATATCTGTCAGCATTGTGACCAATGTGTAATCAAGGAAAGCAAAGGATGAATCATGACTCAGTGATTGACAATACAAGTTACAATACAGTTACAATACAGTTAATTACAATGAAAGAAATAAATAAAAAGTGCAAAGCCAGGTCACAGATACATTGTTACCAATCCAAACGAAAGCAGCACATGGCATCCAGAAGGTGGGGAGGGAGAGCAGGGGGCAGCAGACAAAAGCACCTGCGCACGCGGCTTCCCGTGCCGCTTCTTGCTAGGGTGAGGGGACTAATACTATAGAGATGATATTGCACATCCCTGCCTCGAATGTGTTTCTGTCCACTTTAGACATGCTAGCCTCACCATGTGCTCCTTACTTTAGTCACAAGCTATTAGGTTCCATAACTGATTGACTGATATGAAGGCTGCACACCCGGATTGACAATGCTCTCTGAATGGGAGAAACAGGTAACATCACCTGTAGGTTTTATATGGCCACTGATTGTTTACTGTCGCCAAGTGACTGATTTTATCATCTTAGAGTAAAGGTTACATTCTACCCTCTTCTGGGGAGCAGGAAATTACTTTATTTGGGCTCAAATCTGTCACTAATGTAAAAGCTAGAGTAGAGCTTTAGGCTGCTGATTCATTGATGAATATGCTTGTACAATACTGCAAATGGCATCTTGATGACACCATCCCAGCATTACCATTTTCCAGAAACAGCCGACAGAGTGATCAGGCAGGTGAATATTTTTAGGTGACCAAATCATGGTAGATGGGAATAGTGATAAGCCATTTTATTAAATCCATAGTGGATGGGAGATGTGTAGCGTGAGGGCAGCACATTATGGATTACATAGCAACAAACAACTTTGGCCCAGGGTTTTTATTTTTTATATACTGATCTCTTATATTTTATTTTTTGCTACCTGCATACATTTAAACGACCCATATTATTCATAAAGTAATCATTTAGGGCACACTTTGGCAACCCTGAACCAGGTACACCAAAAGTATTATTTGAATAAAGTAAAAGTCTTTACCAATGGTGGGACTGGCAGAGGTATGTGACTGTGGGGTTGATATCTACGAGATTTTCGGATGGCGAACTTCTCTGTTGGGAGAGATTTTCCAGCAATTTTCACTTTTAAAGTCGGTACCTGTCTGCAAAGATAAACATAAGTGTTAGATTATCGTCATACACACCTATGATAGAGTGTGCAAAGCAAGTTACGCCCTTATTTAACAAGGGATAGCGACAGGTAGCGACTGGTGAGCGGCCGGTAATGACGGGCACCGCCACGAGAACGCCGGCTCCCCACCACAATCACACATTTATCAAGCCAATCCTGCTTAGCGACTGAGATAGCGCCAGATAGCCACTCATTCATCATTATTCCAGCCTCAGCCCACAGCGCCAGTGTCCGACCTTGAACAGCGACAGGTATGACCTCTCGCTACCTGGCGCTCTCCAATGCATTTCAATGGAACAATCTTTAAATATTCATTATTAATTGTTATTAATTGTTTGTTTGTTTTTTTTAAATGTGAAAAATTCTGTGACCACTTCTGCCATTTTAAATAATTTTTTAAGTTTAAAAAAAAAAACAAATGTACAGAATTGATATTACAGGTCTGATATTAATGTATTCATATTACAAAATTATTTAAAAAACTTGTTTTTTTTGGTTTGCAAAAATATGGTTGTTTGGGGGTTCAAAAACTACTTTTAACCCATCGCCGCCAGCGCTTTGGGGTTTAAACATGCATTTCACAGCGCGAGAATTTTTTGAGCGTGCTTTGTTAATGAATATGGTGGGAGCCGGTCGCTCTGACCAGTCGCTATCGTGCGCTCCCATACAGCGCAGAACCTGTCAAATACCGACTCCTCACCCAATATTCAACATTACGCCACACCGACTGAGTCGCTATCAACTACCGAACAACGGCCAAGCACAGCGACTACTAGCGGGCGCTCTGAAAATGCCGCTACAGTCGCTCAACTGTCGCTACCTGCCGCTATTAATGAATCGGCCTCCCCGATGATATAACCCACTGGCACAATTAAATGTGGTTTACAGTAAAATTAACCCCTTATTGGGCAAACACTATTTATAGCTGTGTAATTGAATTTTATTGAACATCAGAGCTGATTCACTAAGAGTAGAGCAAGCTCTATTTTCATCATAATGAATTAATAAAGCATCACCACCAACACAATGACCCTTGTTAGAGGACAAGGGAAAATTAATAATTTTCCATTCTAATACACCCTACAAAATTTCATTTTGTGTCTAGTAAGAAAATGTAATGTGCAGCCCAATTTAACAATAGCGCCACTTCAGCGCCTCCCGAGAGATGCTCAGCGGCATCGCCGCTTCTGGCGGCAGGCGCTCTGTGGCTTCGCACTGTAAGCTCTGTGCTCGGACTTACTGGTAATGGATTTTTCAGGAATCCTTTAGGGTGACCACATAGAGAGTAATAAGCGGTCACGCTGAATGATGACTTGGAAAAAACACCGTTAGACTTACTGGTAACGGATTTTTCAGGAATCCCTTAGGGTGACCACATAGAGAGTAATAAGCGGTCACGCTGAATGATGACTTGGAAAAAACACCGTTAGACTTACTGGTAACGGATTTTTCAGGAATCCCTTAGGGTGACCACATAGAGAGTAATAAGCGGTCACGCTGAATGATGACTTGGAAAAAACACCGTTAGACTTACTGGTAACGGATTTTTCAGGAATCCCTTAGGGTGACCACATAGAGAGTAATAAGCGGTCACGCTGAATGATGACTTGGAAAAACCACAGTTAGACTTACAGGTAATGGATTTTTCAGCAATCCTTCAGCGTGGTCGCTTATTACTCTCCATGTGGTCACGCTAAAGGATGATTTGGAAAAAGTGGCTAAAATGAGTGAAAAAAACAAATCCAAACAGGCCAGGCATCCTGTGGCATATGCATGCGGTCAAAAAAATAAAATCCGCTAACAAAAATGTAGCAAAAATGACAACAATGTAAAGCTCCATTGAAATCTATGGAAGAATGACACAGTGCGCATAGTGTGCGCATGGTGTGATGTGGCGTTGTAGAGAACACAGCGCCAGCGCTCAAATAATTACTGGCGCTGATAATAGATGGGACGCTATATGGCGCTATTGGATTTTTTTATTTTTAAATATGCATCTGACTAGCGTTAACGCTTCTTAAATAAACCCCTTAATTTTACTGATAGTCTTGGTAATACTCCCTATAGTGGCCGAATTTAGGCCACATCTAAACCGCTTACTGCTACAGGTTGGTTCCCCAATAACTGAACTGGGAGAGGCTCACACAATGGAAAACATGTACAAAATTGAATATTTTAAGGTGGAATTAATTAAAACACATAAATAAAAGCTAGATATGTGGGAAAAATCCCTACATTAGAACTATAATGAGAGCTTTTATTTTAAAGGACACCATCATTAAAGGAGCACTATCACAAAATTGTGTAGTATTAAAAACCCATATAAACATCACCCAAACTGAAAAAACTCCTGCTAAGCTTGTGGTTCTTCTCCTGGTAGGAATAAAATCCAGGGATGACAGGTTTTGTGTATCAGAGGTGATAGAACCTGTCGCCCGATTTCCTCTGTATTCCATTAATCAAAATAAAAAACATGCTTGACTGGATATTTCTTGATGCCAGGTGTATAAGTGAACCATCCACTCGCCATCCAGCATATTTTTATGGATTTTTATTATTGGCCCATTTTTTCGCGATAGTGCTCTTTTAAGCACACATGGCAATTAAATGCTATTATATGAAAGGTTACTAATATACTTCAAAAAAACAAGTCTTCCCCATCCCCCGTGTAGTGTGAAAAAAGTGCTTTGTTAGCAGAAAGTGACTCGAGCGGCCTGACAGGGGGAGGAGCAGTATGTGTCAGTCCACAAATGCTGCCCTATTATACACAAAGATCACAAGCTCTGTGCAATCATACCTTTCAGTTGTGTGCCTGCCATTTCCTGACCCACAAACATAGCTGTGAAAGGTGTTTTGTGCTTATCAACCTTCAAACGAAAAAAAGGACAGAGGGAAAGATTTTCTTTTAAATATAGGCAAGTCACCACTTCCTCATTCATGGTGTATGGCACAAAATGGCAGTTAATCATATGACTCATCTGAAATTTCCAGTGGGCTTTCACATCCAACCTGAAGAGTTTCCACTGGTCACATGATTAACTGCCATTTTGTGCCATATGCAATGAATGAGAAAGTGGTGACTTACCTATAGTTCCTCTTTATATAAAACATGTTAGTCAAATATTTATTTGTATAGCCTATCCTATAATGGCATTTCATTTTCACAGGTGTTTAATGATAACGGTATTGCTCTTTTATTTTAGTGGCCACTAGTTCCAGCACCAAGTAAAACAGCAAAATAAATATGTAAAACTACAAAAATAGCGTTATAGGGGACTGTCAGAGAGGGTGCCACATGTTCCTGATTGTGGCTGCCCCCTGTATATATTCGATGGTGAGTGCCAGCAGCCACGTGACCGCAGCGGTCAATAACATCGCTGGATTTTTTCTGGGCGGACCAAGTAGAAAGATAAGAAATCTCCTGATTGTCATGGTTAATGTGTAGGGGGGAATCCGCAATCGGGATGCCTCCCTGCGCCCAGAACACCCATTTTGTGAAAATTAGTTCCATTTTCCCCTATATTGGGAAAATAAGAAAAGTACAGGGCAGAACCTCAAGCCAGAATGTACCCACAGCAATACACGTCCCACTGTTTGGAAACACCGTTAACATTTTAACACTTTTATTTTCACCTGAAAAGTTTAACTTCATCCTCCTCAAAGGGTTTTGAGTCATTTGATCCAAACATGCTGAGGTAAGCAGCTTTCATATACACATATGTAGCCTGAAAAATAAAGCAGCAGAATAGGTTTGAAAGACAACATGCAGCGATCATTTTAAATCTACAACTCTGAAAATATTCTGCAAATCAAGATCAGTTGTCACCAGGCATGTAACGTGAGGGGGTGCAGGGTATCTGTGTTCCCTAAAGCAAACATGAGCTTTACCTGTCATGTCAGCAGCCCACAAGCTCAACATCCATGTCACATGGTTCTTTCTAGCCTACTGAGGGACATGTATGGCTGCTCATGTATGGCTGAAGACCTCATGTATGGCTGAAGGCCTCATGTATGGCTAAAGGCCTCATGTATGGCTAAAGGCCTCATGTATGGCTGAAGGCCTCATGTATGGCTAAAGGCCTCATGTATGGCTAAAGGCCTCATGTATGGCTGAAGACCTCATGTATGGCTGAAGGCCTCATGTATGGCTAAAGGCCTCATGTATGGCTGAAGACCTCATGTATGGCTGAAGGCCTCATGTATGGCTGAAGGCCTCATGTATGGCTAAAGGCCTCATGTATGGCTAAAGGCCTCATGTATGGCTGAAGACCTCATGTATGGCTGAAGGCATTATGTATGGCTAAAGGCCTCATGTATGGCTGAAGGCCTCATGTATGGCTAAAGGCCTCATGTATGGCTAAAGGCCTCATGTATCGCTAAAGGCCTCATGTATGGCTGAAGACCTCATGTATGGCTAAAGGCCTCATGTATGGCTAAAGGCCTCATGTATGGCTGAAGACCTCATGTATGGCTGAAGGCCTCATGTATGGCTAAAGGCCTCTAAAGGCCTCATGTATGGCTGAAGACCTCATGTATGGTTGAAGACCTCATGTATGGTTGAAGACCTCATGTATGGCTGAAGGCCTCATGTATGGCTGAAGACCTCAAGTATGGCTAAAGACCTCAAGTATGGTTAAAGACCTCAAGTATGGCTAAAGACCTCATGTATGGCTAAAGACCTCAGTTGCAGAGTGGGAAAGGCAACATGGTTGAAGTAGAGAAAGTTGCCGCTTGGGAGGAAGGTAGAAATGAGGGCACTGATAGTGCCAACGTATTACCCTAGTTGTATTTTTGTTAGCTCTCTTTAATATACAGATCTGTTAAAAGGCTATATTCACCTTTGCGGGTCATGTCTCATGGTCTAGATAGTTAGCTGTTCTGAGGATCTGGCTCTATAATCCAGGCAACCCTTGGCAGTTTTCTGGAGCCCGTCCACAATTTATAAGGATAAACTCCTATCTCCACCAACATCACAATTAATGAAGGTGTGTCCATGTGGAAAGCAGAATCCAGCATCAAAACAATAAAGAAGATAAAGAATACACAGACCTGGAGCAATCTGCTGTGGTCAATAAAAGGTGACTAGAGCTTTTACTTGTATTTTGCTCAGAAAAGGATTAGAGGAACTCTAATCCCTGTAAATTGGGTCTGTTCTTGAGCAGCTGGCAGCTTGCTCCCAAGCACGTTTTTGTTCAGCCATCACTGATATTGGCGGTGGGCAATCACATGGTGTGCCCCCTGCTGCCAATCAATCAAGAATGCCTTCTTCCTCATGATTGGACAAAACCCACACTCAGGAGGGTACCTAGCCTCTCTGCTGCCTGAGGCGAACTACGGAGTGGTGCCCCCCCCCCATGCATATCAAATTAATTCCAAAACAGAGCTTTTCGTTTTTAGATTCAATGGGAACAAAACACCCCAGCCCAGTACAAATCGCCTCTTCGCGGTCCAGTGGTGCATTTGCAGGCTCTCATCCACTTAGAGCCATTTGCAATAATATGTCATTCGGCAAATGGCTCTGATAGGTTTCAATGGGGAGCAAGAGCGTCCACATCCCGAGCAGAGTGTGCTCCCGTCCAGCCTCCCCCCCGCTCGGCATGAGATGCCCACTAGCTCCGCCTCATTATGGGTGTGGCCCTGTGCATACTATCAGCACTGGAGATTGATTTTAACTTTTAAAGAACTTTAAACTCAGCCTAATAATGAATCCTGCAAGTTAGAAATTCTAAAGGCAAGATGCCCTTTTCCTTGGGTGTATTTCCATGCAGAACCACACAAACCACAAACAAAGGTGAGGTTGTCTACATTTTTTTCTGGGCCACAGATCATTTTGAATACGTGTACGCTGTTCAAATTAGCTACTGTAGCGGAGATGTATAAAAGTACCTTTGACCAGGAGCTCTCTTTACTGAGAAGGTCAGCATAGAAGTACGCCATCTTCCATTGCTGCTTGTAGGTGAAGCACCACATCAGCTGCCAGTAACACATATGATGAAATTGCTTCCAGGTCTGTTGGGCTTCACAGCATTCTTCAAACTTTTGGATGGCCTTCGGGTAAGAAAACATTATATAATGAACACAAGCAAATGTGCCTCAATTCATATTACAAAACAGAGTCAGCTAACAGGGCAATGCCAGTACCTTGGCCACTGGCCTATTATCTGAATGTGTTCAGTAAATAACTGACTGCAATTAATCATGTTTTTTTTTGCTGGTTTAAAACATGACCATGAGTATTACACCTGTTGTAACATTTTTATTGCATACAAAAGCTTTAATAAAACAGTTTGATAGAAATACATGCGGCCTTATTTATCAAGGGCTAGCGCCAGGTAGTGTCTGACGAGCGCCAGGTACCGCCAGCTATCGGCGGCTACCGAATCAAGTACGCCCGGCGGCGGTCACAATGACGCATTTATCACGCTAAATGAGGCTAGCGCCGGCGAGAGCGTCAGCTAGCGCGGGATTCATCATGTAGCTGACTGCAACGAACAGCGCCACTGCTAATCCCATCACAGCGACAGGTATGACCTGGCGCTCCCTGGCGTGGTCCAATGCATTTCAATGGAGCAATCTTTAAATAATCATAATTAATTGCTATTACTGTTTTTTTTTTTTTTTTAATGTCAAAAATTCTGTGACCACTTCTGCAATGTTAGGAATTTTTTTAAAGTAAAAAAAAAAAAAATTGTGCAGAATTGATATTACAGGTCTGATATTCATGTATTCATATTACAAAATGTTTAGAAAAACTTGTATAATTTTTACATTAAAAAAAAAATGGTTGTTTGGGGGTTAAAAACTACTTTACACACATCGCCGCCAGCGCTCTGGGGTTTAAACAAGGAATTCACAGCGCGAGAAATTTTTGAGCGTGATTTGTTAATGAATCTGCAGCAAGTCGTTCGCTCTGGCCATTCGCTGTCAGGCGCACCCATACAATGCGGAACCTGTGAAACAGCGACCCCTAACCCCGTATTCAACATTACCGCACACCGACTGAGTCGCTGTCCACAAGCAAACCCCGGCCAAGCACAGCGAATACTAGCTGGCGCTGTGAAAATCACGCTACTGGCGCTCATCTGTCGCTACCTGGCGCTATTAATGAATCGGCCTCATGGTCACCACATGCTGTAGGCCTCTTGGCAGCCTCACATTTCTTTATTATCTTCTATATTTGAGAAACACCCTTTTTTGTGTAATGTCACTGTTGTAACAAATTGTATACAATTCTTGATGAATGTCTGTGTTTCAAGGTATATATGTAATGTATACCCTACTCCTGGCTGATACCTGTCAACAATGCGATCCCTTTGATGTGTTGTAAGATGTTTATGGACTGTGGCTCTTGCTGTATAATGCAGCTGAACTTTATATGTGGGTTAATTAGAATCACTTTAAATGATGGCAGCTGTATACTGACTACTATTGGGGTTTAAATGTGATTGGCTAATTCTGAACACAAACACATCCCCAATTATAAGAGCGTATTCGCACGTATGCAACTATATTATTTGAGTTGTATTGTTTTAATCTCCCCCTTTCAATTATAAAACACTGTAAATTCAATATGGGACATTTACCATATTGTAGTTGGTATTTTGTATTTAAAGTGGACCAATCACCGGGATTCTCACTAACCGTTTCCCTGGGGTTTCCCAATTCAAGTTTTTTCCTGCGGTGGTAAACCTCATAACTCACCTTTCCAGGTGTTCTGTGGCACGCATTTGGGCTCTCATCCAATCAGTGCTGTGCCATGTACATTAATGCACAGCATATAGGTCTGTTTGGAAACAGAGCTACAGCATAGAGCAGCCGCATACCCGGTGTCCCTGTGGTCTGCAACACACTCCAACCCCAATCTATCTGAAAAGCTGGGTGCTGGAGCCATGAAATGTCAGGGATATGGCTGCATGCGCCATGGGATGGCTGGAAAAGTGACTTTTATGGGGGATCGGTGGGGTGTCACACAGTGAGGCATCCCAAATCAAGATGCCCCGGGATTGGGTCATCCTTTAGACTCCAGGGCTGGCCAAAACACTGATTGGTCCCCTATAAGGCACAACATTCATTAAACTATCTTTTCACAGCCAATGTGTATATTAAGTACCAATATGCTCAATCACAAGAACACTGCACAGCTACAAATATTTACCACAATACCATATATTTATAAAAGGAAACAAAGATACACTACATAAAACTCACATTTAAAACACAATTAAAAATAAGGTCGGTGGACTACTTTAATAATAATGAATATATATCCCAAATAAAAAGTAAAATAACGAATAGCATGAAGTTTATAATGAATCTGCTGAGAGTATCCAAAATAATGATTATACAATGTATAGATGAAACAAAATTATTATGTATTTGGGTCAGAAAGAAAAATACGGCAGTCCTGTGGCGCATGCAGCCTTGGTGTGATTGAGCATATTGGTTCTCTTCAGGACTCATTATACACATGTCTGGAGTCTCATCACATCTATCACACTTATTTTATTATTTAGTTTGGTTGTGCAACAATTTTTTATTTCTCTTTTCACAGCCCTTATGGTCCCGGCCATTCGTAACCCAATAAGGTACTATTCACAGCAAGAAAATAGCTGGGGGATTGCATTCTGCAAACATTTGTCCAGCTATTACAAGTACATCTCTGGACATATAAGTCTATGAGCCATTTCATTCAGGTGAATGCAACTGCGCTGTGATCACCAAATGTCATGCATGCAGTCATTTATGAGTGGAGCCATTGCGATTCATGTCCATTGAAGCACAACTGAAATCATTCCTAATTCGCAGAGCAATCACAATTCAATTGCAATCGTTGGAAAAACATAATTGCCTTGGTGTAAACATTGCTTTATATATTTGTATATGTACGTATAATGTTAAACCTTTAATTCAAGGTCAAAAATAAAAAGACGGTAAGCCAAAACAGCTTGATTGGCAAATCCTGGAGGGCTACCCTGGGGTTGATGGCTAAAGCCAGAATCGGCAATCTAAGCACTGACTGACCTACAATTTTGCACCAAGTCCCAAGGAGAGCAGTCTTAGAAAGTCAGGAGGTATTGTTGCTGAATAGCAAGTACATGTGGTGCTGTTATGGGTCAGGGCAATGGAAGCAATAGATTTGAAAATAGTGAAACAACATGTTTAAAGGGTCATCTTACAGCATCAATGTTGCCTTTGATTTCCTCTATTCTGCCAGCAAAGAAAAGGAAAATGGAGCCCTGAAATGACATGAGAATAACAGAGTTCAGAAAATTAGTGTACGCATATCCAATATTTCTACTCAGAAGTGAACAGGACACAGGTGTAAAATACAGCAGTGATTTCTATTTTGGATATTGAATTTATCTTTGTACAGTTGCAGATATAGTCTTATAGGGCAAAAATATGTTATTTTGATTTTTCGATAGGGCTCCTTTAAGAGACACCTCCCTATAGGACGCACTTAGGATTTGGAGAAGGAAATAATAGGCAAGATGCAGAATCCCCCAATTACAGGCAGTGTGGCATTCTCCCCCCCACCATTCCCCATAGGCAGTGTGATATTCCCTGCTCCCATTCCCATAGGTTATGAGTCATACCCCAATCCCATTTCCCATATAGGCAGTGTGGCATCCCCCCTTCTGTTCCCTATAGGCAGTGTGGCATTCTCCCCCCTACCATTCCCCATAGGCAGTGTGATATTCCCTGCTCCCATTCCCATAGGTTATGAGTCATACCCCAATCCCATTTCCCATATAGGCAGTGTGGCATCCCCCCTTCTGTTCCCTATAGGCAGTGTGGCATTCTCCCCCCTACCATTCCCCATAGGCAGTGTGATATTCCCTGCTCCCATTCCCATAGGTTATGAGTCATACCCCAATCCCATTTCCCATATAGGCAGTGTGACATTCCCCCCATCCCATTCCCATAGGCAGTGTGGCATCCCCCCTTCTGTTCCCTATAGGCAGTGTGGTATTCTCACCCCTCCCATTCCCCTGGTAAAAAAAAAAACAAGCAAAAAAAAATATCATACTCACATCTCCTGGTGCTCCCATGCTGCTGACCGGGCTGCCACACCGCAAACACCCGGATTTGTGCAGCGGGTGATCATGACCTGGATGATCGGTGCAAGCTACACCCACCCGCTACACGGAACCGAGTGTTAGCGTGTGCCCATCGTCAGAGTTATGAAACTACCTTGACAATGCCACCAACTCCAAAAAGACACTTTTGTGCATAAATGCCTCACAAAGCTCAAAGGAGACCAGGTCCAGAACCACTGGGTGATTAGGAATTGAAGAGTAGGGGAGATTCAAGTTTTGACTAAAGATTTCTCTGCCTGTAACTTCAAAATGCTGAGTACCAAGCCTAAACCAATCCACACTAAACGAAATTGAATGCCCTACATAGTGCATAAGAATAGGGTGAAAGGCTCAATAACTGACTGGACAAAATGTATTTCTGGTGCCTTCAGTTAGATACCAGTCACAGCTACAGACAAGCTCTCCACTACAATTCTGGTTTCAACAGGCAAGCCCCGAGGCAGTGTTCACACAGAGGCAGTTGCCATTTCAGAGTAAGGGATCTGCAATCACTGGTTTTCAGGGTTTGCAATAGCGATTTCCACTCAATGAAGTGAAATTGCTTTCACACCAGCCTCCAAAATGCTGCAGGCAAGTCTCTTTGGAGGTGATTGCATAGCCAAACATGAACAGCAATCACCTCGGTGTGAATGGGCCCTTTCGAGAGGCCTTAAGCTGCAGTGCAAAAGTGTTGCTAGTGACTGAAGACCTAGATGAGATCTATGCTGCAGCAACACCTTCAGCAAGCTTCACAGCTGATAAAATCACAGTTCAATAGGACAAAGTGAGAGATCGTATGTTCTGGCCTGTATTCATTCCAAATCTATAAGACACTAAGCATAGACTGGACTTTATGTGTTTCATTGTGGAACAATTCCAAATTACCATCCAGCCTCATAGTAGATGGAGCATTTACCTACTTGTGGGTCCCCAGAAAAACAATTTAGAAGTAAAAGACAGGTTGATTTAGTTCTAATGCTCTTTAACTCTAAAAATAACCCCTCTGCGGACAGACACATCTGTAGCCAATGAATGATCCTAGAATAGGAGGCACAGGGGTGTGAGCCTTGAGCTCTGGTTCTCCAGCTACCCGTGTTAGTGTAATCCTTAACAAAAAGAAGGGACAAATAAAAATTAAAGAAACAAACTAAAAGAATACCGCAAAAAGAAGGGTTATCCCCGTCACCCTGGAAACTAATCAGGATAGTGTGGTGCTATCAGAAGCCAGGAGGATGATTTTTGATTTGATTCATCAAATGTCAGTATCCCCTAACAAGTGGAACATTAATCTCCCCAAGTGTATTGAATAAAAGATGGGTACCTAAGTGAATGATAGAGATACATTCTTTTTCCAACCTGTTTTTAAATGTAACATCTGTAAATGGGCAAACAGTCCCACAGAGGTTAGTGGTAAACCTCCGAATTGCCCACTAGGACCCTTCTCTCCTTTCCTCTTCACCTGAGCAAAGGCTAAGTAGGTTATTGTTTGAAGTGTGGAGAGGAATTGACACTTTATTGAGTATCTTAACGGCGATATATATATAACGGATATTGTTATAGAATTCCCCAAACGTTTTTGAATATCACTCAACTGAGGAGCGCACTCAAATGACACATTATTTATATTTGTAAAATATGAGAAATATCAAACATATGGAGACAAATCCTGTTTACCTTAGGATAGCGCTTTAGATAGGGTCGGAGCAAATCCTCTGCTTCTTCAATGTTTCCTTTTCCAGTACCTGGATGCAATAAACAGAGATACTGTATTATGAATGATAGAAGCCAGGGATTGGCCAGGATGGCATTGGCTACCTGGTGAAAAAACAGTAGCCAGAATTTTCGGTGACTGAGGGGCAATATTCTCTACTTAATCAAGGGTACTACAAGGGTGATGAGCTGATGCTATAGTATAGTATATGGAATAACTTTTCCAGCTCTGTATTGGTAGTAATATGATTTGGATGCCAATGTTTGCTGTCATATTTTAGGGACATAGGTGGAAAGGTAAGTGGTTTGCATTGAAACCTGTAATCTGCCGGTTGATTTTTATGGCTATGGGGGACCCTTTAACTACAGGCCTGGATGCCTTGTCAAGCTAAACATAAATTTATACTTCTAAAAGTGGCTGCCTGGAGTTAAAGAGGGAATTATGAGTTGACTGCAAAAATATTTCCCCCAACTCCACCACTAATCTGACCTTAGAGCTGAAACCACATGTCACGTTCCCTGACCATAAAAGTTTGGCTTGACTGTGGCTTATTTGTCTTTAACATTTTGAAATTAAGGTCTACAAAATGTATGTATTGTAAATACTGTATGCTGCTTTTCAGAGTTATTAATTACGCCACAGAAGACAAGGAAAGAAAACATTCAGTGTGAGAGACTGGTCATGTTACAGTTAAAGTCCAGGCAATAACATAAAAAAGTCTGTATTCACCTTTTGCTAAGCCCCCCCCCCCCCCTCCCGTGCAGCTTCTCTGTACAGCTCCAGTGTCTTCAAACTCCCCGATAGGAGAATGAGCAATTCTATCTTTCAGCACTGAGCTGGGACCATCAAGATGGGGTCACGCCTCCCCCCCTAACTTGCCCACTACAAACGAAATGAATTTGACAGACCAAGACAGGCCCATCATTTCATTGAATAAAGCCGTAATGTTTTGGGCATTGCCCAAGTCTCACTATAGGCCACTATGTGAGGCTTCTGACACTAGGGGACAGAATGGCACTTCTCAGGCAACTGTAAATATAAAGATGCTGGTACAGCATGAAGGAGCTGCAAAGGAACACTGGAGCTGCATTGAAAAGCTCCAGAGGACATCTTTTGTCCAATGCAGTTTCAGTGTTCCTTTGCAGCTCCTTCATGCAGCTCCAGCATATTTATATCGAGTGAGGGAGGGCTTTATAGAACTTAGATTCTCATGATCCTTAAAAGGTATGATTCGCATGATTTAGATGGAAAGGAGAGACCACTGGGCAAAAAATCCTGCTTAACATGAATTACTGCTTTATCCGACAACTGTTGGATAGAGGTGATCGCCACAAGAAAAACCCCCTTCAAAGTAAGAGTCGCTGGGGAAGCCCCCACCATGGGTTCAAGGGGGCCCCCTAAATCACCAATGGGACTAGATTGAGATCCCAGGGTGGGACGAGCAATTGCAGAGCCCTGCATGAATGTGCAGATTAACCTGTGCTCCGTGATAGGCCTCTGGAAAAAAATGGACTAGGCCGAGACCTGGCCTTAAAAGGTGCTGGGCTGCAGCCCAGCATCTAGGTCCTTCTGAGGAAACTCCAGTTTTCCTGGCCACGAGAACCTCCTACAGGAGTAACCCTTAGATTTGCACCATGCCACGGAAGCCCTCCAAGTCCTGTAGTGAATTCCGGTGGACTACTTCTTTCATGCCCGAATTAAGGTTCAAATTATGGCAGTAGATATACCCCTCTCCTCCAAGATGCTGGTCTCAACAGCCAAACCGCTAAAGCCAGTGCTCGAGAATTGGGGTGCTGCAGAGGACTCTGCCACAGAAGATTTGGACGGTTGGGGAGTCGCCACAGGGGTTCCACTGCCAGGCTGACCAGATCCGTGAACCAGACCCTTCTGGGTCAGTGTGGGGTGATCAGGATGATGGGAATCTGGTCACTGTTGATCTTTATAACATGTAAACCAGCAGTGGCAGGAATGTGTAAAGCAGGTTGTACTCTGACCAGGGGATGGCCAGCGCGTCGACCGCCAAACTTGAGAGGACTTGGCTGGGTGCTTGGGCCTGCTGCCCCATGGAGACTTAGGTTTCCCCTGTTGCTTTTGCTCCCCCGAGTTGTCTTCGCAGAGACTGTAGATCCTCTGAACTATTTTCGAGACAAGGTCCCCTGTTTCCGTTTCTGAGGAAGCCTAATCAACTTTCCCCACGTGGCCTTATTGACCAGGTCATCCAGAGGCTCACTGAAAAGATGACCCCCAGAAATATGGGGGGCAGTTCAAGCAAAGCGCAGACGATCTAAAAACATTATTCTTTAAACACCTCCTCTGTTGCTTCATCCAGACCTTGCCCACCATGGAGAATGAATGCCTACCAAGCTGGTCCAACTACTTTTCCACTGGGTCTCACTATCTGAAGTAGGGATCAGGGTATGCCAAGTCAGACCTGATGTCCAACTCCAACAGGCAGCGACAATCAAAACCTGGCTAGGTTCCAGAACCTTAGAAAAAGACAGAGGCTTAGTTAGCTTCTCCCACTCTTTTTTCCACCAGCCTGTCAAAATGGAAAAACATGCCTTTTGGCATTTGTATGGTTCATCTCTCTTCCTCTGCAGAGGGTTAGATAGGTGCAGGACCTCTAAAATCACCTCTATGAGCTCATTAACCCGAGTCGTTGTGTGATGAGTCCGACATCCCTCCACTGCTGGAAGTCACCTTCCCCTTGGACCACCCGAAACTGGATCCTGAATCACTAAAGATGTCCTTGCTATAGAAGCTAAAATCCTCAGAGGACTCCGCCTGAACATGCTTACGCTTGGCAGCAGCCTTCCTGCCCAGTGGGACGGAGTCTTACCCGGGATGCCCCTGTTGACGAAGGCTACTGACCATGCTCTACAACCATGCCACCCTGTCTGCCATGTCCATAGGAGGTACCCTGTTTGTCGGCGGACCCTGGGACAATAATTGATCCATCAGGCCCCCCAAGGGGGTATCCCGCTCAGTAGGAGTCTGAGCCCAAAGTCGGGGGGACATTGGATGGTCTGGCAGAAGCACGCATCCTGCTAAATGCGTAAGTGCACACGCCGCACAGGGCCCCTCATCTGAAGCCAGGTGTGTCTGGCACATGAGACATCACCCTCCGACATAGTGAAGTTGGCTTCTCTGACCACTAGCCAATACAGCTGGTGTGCTGGTCCCCACTCCCTCCTGTCTGTCGACTGCTGGCTGACCTGCCTGGCACTGTAGTGACAGAGAAATAAAATACTTCATGACAGCTGAGATCAACCAAAGCACAACGGATGCAGCAGCTTCCAGGCCCCCAACACTCAATAGAAACAAATCTGATGAAAAAAATTGCCCCCCGAAAGGGAGCCTACCTGACCTAGGTGAATAAAAATCTTGGTGGTGGCAGCTGCACTAGAACTGATCCTCAGCCAAGCAGGAGAGAAGACAGACAGCAGGCCACAGCCGCGCCGACAGCACCAAGCAAGGGGACCTGCGGCAACCCTCACAAACAGGACACCTCTGGGCACCGCTCCAAGATGACGATGTCTGGTGACCCTCAGAGAGGAGAAGGGGACGGCGCTGCGAATCGCAATAATGCGTCCAGCCCGACACCTCCACACATCCTCCAATGGCCATGACAGAACGGTGCCCTGCCACAGCCTGCCCTATATAGGTCGGGAGGAGTTTAGTTACTGTATCTTGCAGTTCCCGCCTTCGGCTGAGGTTGACTCAGCGTTGCTGAATAGTAGTGTCCCGGAATGGAAGGGACGAGAAACTACCCCTTTGCAGGAGATTGATTTGAAAGATTTGAAGAAAAAGATGTTTTGTCCATTTGCGCTTGTTGAGTTAAAACTGTCACTCGAAGTTCAGTGCACGGGTATCTAAAGGCAGTTTGCATTATCTCTTCCTCTCCAAAAATTCAAAATCTACTTGGATTAACCTAAGGGTCTGGTGTGACTGATGAAGTGCCACATCATTTGTAAGTTCCATAAAACTAGATGAATGGGAGTGTGAAGGGTACTTACCTAACACAAAGCTCAGGAAGGTGTGGTAACAAAGAAGCAGGAGCGTGCACAGCAAGGCCCGGAAACTATGATTTGCTGTCCCCTCCTGGAGCTGTGTCAGTCCGTAAACCTAAATGAGAAAATATATTGTTAGACATTCATGGCATTGTGTCTAACTCCAAAGTAAAGACTACCACTTACTACTTAATTTAGTGATCTACTGCTTTGGCTACAACAACATCTGAGCTACATGAATATGAAGGTCAACTCAGACTGAGATTAGTTTATTAATCGCCAACTATATACCTGCATACAGGGGCGGACTGGCCATAAGGAGGCCAGGGGCAATGCCGGTGGGCTGCACTGCTTTGGGGCCAATTGAGCTGTACCACTGTACCCATAAGCCAAGGAATCTCAGTAGTCAATGCTATAGTCCCAGCATCATGGTGTTAGTTTTTTAATCACTTACGTATTCTTTCTCCCACTGGGCTGCAACTGTGTTCAGGACTGTAGGATACGGCCACCACTATCTTGCCTCAGAAGCATCACATACTGAGTAGAGGAGAGTGGGGCAAAAGTACAGGGGGCGGGGTTATAGCTGTGCTTTACACAGACAGAGCAGAGCTGGGGTCAGGAAAAGGAAAGCAATCCCAGAATGCAGAGCGGCACAGTCAGAAAAAAAACCCTGCCTGTTTGCAGGCAGCCTGAGACTCCATGAGCTGCCATATTGGACATTTAAAGGCTCATAAAATGCAGTAGATGCAGGTAGGATGATTTTTAATGTAGGCAATCTGTATGTACGGGGTGGGGGAAACATATAAGATATGCTCTTATTCAGGCAGAAGGTCTGGTTTACATAATGCAAATCAATGAGGGAGCCTGCTCCACGTGACTAGCAGCAGAGAAGGTCAGCTAGGCACTGGAACTGAGAGGGCTCCAGCCCACAGGACTTTGTGGGATTGTGCCTGCAGACAATGAAGTAAGTGCCTTTGCTTGAATGGAACAGGTAACAGCAATAAAAGCTGGGTAAAAATCCTACAGATCGCAGCAATGAACTACCTCTCCACAGTGCATGTGTGGGTCACCAGCCAATCAGCAGCTCATACTTCATTAAACCAAATGGCCGCCACCCTGCATACGTGCACCAGTCATTTAGAAATGCCTAGTGCAGATAAATGCAGATCAACCAAAGAAGCCAGGGAAGCGTCCCGCACGTGCGCTGTGGAATCACCAGCAAACAGCTGATTGTCCCTCCTTAGCTGAACCTTGTATAGTGAATGTTAGAAACATACATTTATATAAGGAAAGCCTTACCTTGTTCCCAGAAAATCCAACAAACTCCAAGAGCCTCAGTATTCTGGTGGGCAGCATAGATAATGTCTGAAATATGAATACTTATTAAATAATGCTATAGCAGAATATTACTTGATTAATAAGTACAACAAAAAAGCCATATTTTTGTTAAAATAAATAAATTATACTGCCGACCCAAATTCCGTAACATGTAGCAGTGACCAGAAGAGTGTTACTGGCAGAGAACCCTATTTTGTGCTGGTCCCGATGACACTTATGGATGTCAAATGAATGAGGCTGCCTCTGACCAATGGGGCCACAGATGGCAAAAGGGAAACCCTACCAATGCTCTCTTTTTATTTAAGCCTTTTGCCAATATTTTTTTACTAAAGCCTTTGCTCGTGAGGAATGTCTTGCGCTCCTGACCGAGACCTGGGACTCCTGGCTGAGCGGTTGCTGTCCCGAACTGGTTGGAGTCACTTCAAGGACCTCTGGATTATTATTCCAGAGAGAGCCTCCAGTCCGAGGGCCTAGAGAGGTTTACCATGGCAACCCTATGGAGCAGCAAGGAGGCACAAGGGGCCGCCTAAGGGATAATATATAAATATATAAATGCATAAAACAGTAACTAAAATGTACTCTGTCCATCTGCTCCATCCCCTTCTTCCTTCCCCTCCACCTACCTCCCTCCTTTCACCCCTTTTCCTTTTCTTTTACTTTCTTTTGATGTACAATAATTGACTGTTGTGGGTGGGATGGGGGGGGGTGGAATCGCAGCCTATAAGTTGCACTTACCACGTGGGCTGCCAAGCCTGAGCGAAGGCTGTGAGTTGGATTTGGTTCCTTGTGTAGGTATCTGCCCTGCTTTGGGAACTTCAAATTCTAAGGCAACGCAGAGGAGTACAGAGATTGTTTTCTCCCTTCTCTAGAGTTGTCACAAAAAATATAGGAGATTTCTGCTGTGAGCAGAGCAATGATGAGCCATTGCAGATGATGGCTTTCTACTTCTGGATAGAAATGATGGATGATTGCAGAGAGATTTGGGGCAATTTAGAGATTTTCAGGAGCAGGGCTCTCAGGTGTAAATAAAGATTCCTGCTGCCATGTAGTTCAAGAGCATAAAAACTGTAGGCTACTCCACAAAATCTGCATGGGGTTAAGCCAGAGGGGGGCTTTAGAGAACAATTTACAAACCTTCAATTCCGCCTTAAGGGGCTAGGGTTGTCCTTTAAGGTGGACATATCACCAGGATTTTTACATAGTGATAGGTCCTTGTCCCCTCATCCCAAAACATAGTGGTGGCCTGAGGAACTATTCTGAGGATATATGTCTATCTGTACATTTGCATTGCATCACTTGTCATTTAAACTTTACTTAGCAGAGATTGTAACCGAGGGGACAGTAGCACTATGCACATTAAACGGATGGAAACACAGAAATGGGTCCTCTGCTCAATCTTCAACCCCACCCCCCTGTTGGCGCAGCAGTGGCTCGATTTGCAAAAAAAATTGGCTCTCCAAAGTTTCGCGAGGGTGCATCCCCAGCAGCTCGCATGTCAGCAGAGAAGCCAGGGATACAGCATCCAACAAAGGGGGGCCTGCTGGGATCAGGCAAGATCACACAGCGGGGGGTAGGCTAACGGCCGGGCATGGAATCTTTTAGATTTCAGGGTCCGGCCATAAGGTTCTTGACCCACTTTAATATCTGCCCAAAAGCATTGCATGGTGGTTAAAAGCATCTACGCAAATCAAAAGACTTGTATTAGCAATAAGCCATTATTCCAGCACAGGTTGGCTCAGTTGAGCAGCTTTCCCACATAGAACAATGGTATGTTCCAAACCTGCCATCCCTGATTTCTTTTCCAGTAAACAAGCTTGGTTGGAATTGTGTGATGAGGTGTATATAAGTAATTTCTTGACATCTTGCATATTTATGCAGATTTTAAATATTGGACCATTTTTTAACTTCACATATGATTAAACAGTACTCAGACACATTCAAAAGACATAATGCAGTACAGAGAATATCAGGGAGCACTCCAGTGACATCAAATACTACTTTGGTAATGGGCGTCAAATCGGGCTAGATTTGATACGGATCTTTACGATTTGCATTGGAGCCTCCGTTCCAGATATCGGCAAGATCCAGGTCAAACTATTCGCAGTGCCACCTGCCAGCATTGCCAGTTGTTATCACCCTGTGACCTGGTACATGTGACCAGTTCACCTGGTCCTTCAACCTTCAGTGGACCAAGAACAGAAACACCCCCCAATCTCTCCCCAGACATCCTGATTGACTGCCTCTCTCTGCAGCTATGAAACCCCACCCTCCTTTCTGGTCACACTATGTGCTGGCAGACTGGAGATGCTCTTGGCCTGAAGTATCTCTCACCCCCTTTTTCTGATCATACAATAATAACTAGAGGCACAACAATACACTTAATTTTTACTATGATATATGTAAAGCACACAGTGTGCTGACATCACATTGCTGTTGCCACACCCACTGTTTCTTCTCATTGTTTCTCTGCATCTTCAATGCTCTAATACTGTTACTAATAACTTAGGAACTACAGGGTCTTTTTGAAAATAGATTGAAGTTTGAGACAACATGCAATGAGTAGCCCAAGACAATGGGAGAACAAATGGGCTTGCCTTTAGTATCATTTTAAATATCGTATATATGTATTTATATGTCCTCATGAGAAAAGCTTATAGTAAATCTGTCTTGTCAGCCTGTTTAGAGAGATTATAATTACTGTTCCAGCTTCGCCAACGCCCAGTACCTACCCTAGCAGTCTCTGAAGCTTATCATTGTTTAAAGCCTTCATGTGACTACTCCAACTTTATCCTCCTATGATGCTCTGTGTCATGTGACAGTGACTCAGGACCTTTTTACTCCCATGCCATGCCTGCATTATCATATCAGATAAGGCCCTCTAGACCAGAGTTTCTCAGCCAGGAGGTGATGTTTTGACCCAACAGTCCATGTTTTGCACATATTAACAAAAAAACAAAAGTGAAGTAATTTGTATTTAAGCTAAAATACAGACTTGCCAGTGAGGAGATCTACAAAACATGACCTGTTGGGGTTACTTGAGAACAGGGTAGAGAAACTAGACTTTAAAGGTGAGAAGTAGTTTTGGTGGAGAAAAGAAACACAGGCAGGGGCCTCGTCCAGATATATTTAATCCCAAGTAACTTTTAGATGGGTAGGTGTCAACAAAAGTTTTCCTAGATTTGAACCATTGGGTTAAGGAAGGTAATATAAATAAGAATGCAAGAAAATAAACATGGAGTGCTGGAATGGGTCTTTAGGATATTAGGAATTGTGCAAGGGGAAGGGTATCACTGACTCAGGAACTACCTTCCCAGGGGAAGAATCAGGGGAACAGGTAGCAGGCTAGGGTTGAGAAATTGGGGAATGAGAATCTAATTTAGGGTGGTAAGGGGACCTTAAGAAATATAATAATAATATATTTTATAATAATAAAAAAAAGTCAGTAGAGTGAATATGGTTTCATACCAGATTGAATGCTCCAACGCCCAGCTTTACTCCACCTTCAAAGTGACAGTGACTGTCTCCCTTCAGGTAATTGGCACATTTCTGTAGATTATCGAGCTCCCTTTTAAAAATTAAAAAAGGAAGTAAGGTTAGATGGATAAACATCAGCCTGCTAATAACTGGACAAGAAAGCTGCTCTTTTCACCATTTGTTCCTTTTTTTTCTCACAGCCTTGTCTCTCATGTCACATAGCTAAACAAATCTAATCTATATTTACTATAAGATCGCTTTAAAGCACCAGATCTACAGTGATGTGATGCAGAGCAAATATGTTATATGTCCACATATGGCCTTCAAAGGTGCTGTTAAAATGTATCTGTAATAGCATCTGTTATCTCCCAGTATCTTTACTGTTGGGTTCAGCATCCGGCATTTCATTGGGTTCAGCATTTCATTACATCCCCTCCCCAGGTCATTTCCTCTTGTAGGATGCTAGAGATCTAGAATAGGGAACCTCTTAACCCCCTAAAATTTAGATTTCTGGAGGAACAGCCACTGCTGCCAACAAAATGGGTTCAGCCACCAGACCATGGTGGACCCCCACACTCGCCAACAGACCAGTCTGGAGGACACCACCCTGCGATGAACTGTTGAAATTGAAAAATTGTTTTTCACTGTGTGTGCATTTTTTCCAGTTTTACTACTGGTAAGTACGCCTATACCAGTTCAACGGGTAGGTGGCATGCCAGTACCCCCAGCACAATTAGCTGAACACCCCACTGGGCATGGGGGGTGTCTCAAAGGGCATAGGGTCTGTTAAGCTGGCAGGGCCAGGGAAAGCAGCCCCTAAACCTAGTGCCCAGGGCTGGTTTTGCCAGGGCACTATGCATACCTGGGCAGAGGTACATTTTACGGCACAGGTATGTTTTCCAAGGGTTTCACAGATCGGGGCATCATACATAGGAGACTCTGGGCCAGTGGTTGCTGCCATTTTCATGTACTCATGCAATATAAAATTGTA
Source organism: Gastrophryne carolinensis (assembly GCA_027917425.1). Lineage (NCBI taxonomy): Eukaryota > Metazoa > Chordata > Amphibia > Anura > Microhylidae > Gastrophryne > Gastrophryne carolinensis. The sequence continues at coordinate 436,403,184 of CM051235.1, forward strand.
AACAATGTGTAAAAAATAACCCTTTTTTGCTAAAGTCTAACGCTTTACCTCTGCGTAATCAATATTTAATCTAGAGTTGGGCTTTAGGATAAAAAATAAATCAATGGGATTTTATGTGTGTTATTATGTAAACGTGTTTTATTTATGTAAGCTTTGTTTATTTATCATTACTGCTTTTTTACTCACTTGTACGTTTGGTAGCTGTTTCTGACCTTGATGCCGCCCTTAATAAAGCTGACCATGTTCTCATCCTGCAGTAATAGGAAAATCATTATTTTAATAGGAAACGTTCATTGTAATTTAATTTTATTTAATTACATAAAGATACTGGGGAATTCTCCATTCTGTAATTTAGTTACTGAACATCTTAAGTACTTGAAACATGTATCTCCTCTGATAAATGCTCACTTAAAGTGTATTTAATAAAGTGGGAAAGGCAGTAACACAAATCAGTTGGTTTTATTTGACTGATGACAGATGACGGGATGTGAGTGATAACTGTCCGCCATGGATTACAGCGCTAAGTGCGATGTCCGCCGCTGTACTACATGAGGCTGATACAGGACCGGCTCCAGGTTTATGTGGGCCCATGGGCGACATAGTCTCCGCTGGCCACTTTGCGTGCCGTGTCACACATAGCGGAAAAGCTGCAGAGGTGGTGGATTTTGACCCTTTTTACAGTTCCTTCTTAAAGTGGACCAAAACCCAGGATAGTCAAAAGTTTTGACTATCCTGGGTTTTGGTCCTTTCCCCACGGGCACCCCGATCCGGGTGCCCCACTGTGTGAAACCCCCCAGGTCGCCCAAAACAAACTCACCTCTTCCTGGTCGCACGGCGCGTCTAAGAGCAGCGGCTCTGGCGGACGCATCCTTCGCTTCTCTCTAGCAGTGTGCATGCCCGCGCCAGGCTTTTGTGAAAGGCCGGCGCAGGCATGCTCTCTGTTAGACGGAGGCGGAGGATGCGGCCGCCAGAGCCGCTGCTCTTAGACGCACCATGCGACCAGGAAGAGGTGAGTCCGTTCGGGCGTCCTGGGGGGTTTTACACAGCGGGGCACCCCTGATCAGGGTGCCCCCGGGGAAAGGACCAAAACCCAGGATAGTTAAAACTTTTGACTATCCTGGGTTTTTGTCCACTTTAAAGAGAAATCCCATTTTCATAGACCTACCTCAAAGACTCTAGAGCAAATAGCGGCAACCGACCAGAGGCAACCCGCTTACTTGCCTCCCAGGTGTCACTAGCTGTGCTCTGAGGTCTTTACAAAGAACTACAAAATCCATCAATGCAAAAACTTGTCACCCAAAAAGCTTGTGTTTCAGTCCCCTATTCTGACATAGCTACCGTGCCAAGAAAAGAAAGAATGGAATAAAAAAAAGAAAAGAGAAATAAAGGAAGACTAGAGTGCATGACAAAAAGAAGAAAGAAAGAAAGAATATGGAATTGCAGAAAGAAGGAATGGGAAAGAAAGAAAGAAGGAATGATAAAACAAGAGGGAAAGAAAAGAAGGTATTATTTTAAAAAAGAATGAATGAATGAATGACAAAAAAAGAAAAGAAGGTATGGCAAAGAAAAAAAATAATTTTGAAAAAAGTCCTTTAATGTGCGCACTCAAAAAAATCAAGAACAACTGATTCTTTACAAAAATAACAATAAAATTAATTTATTATATATTCAGTTGACTAAAGGTAAGTTGGAATCTACACTGGAAATGGGTGAGTTTAGAACATATATAGAGTCTTTTGGATGCTACATTGAAAAAATGTCATACCGATACATTGACAATAAAATTAAATAGATATAAACTGAATATTCTCGATTATGAATCTAACAAGATCTATAATTGGAGAGAGGCTAGACCTTTTATATATGTAAATCAATCACAACGCCCCAATTCATCCGACTCAGATTCCAGTAGTTCATCTGGAAATGAGTCGAGATGTTTTTTAGACAACAAAGGCTACCGTCACAAGGAAGACCCCAACAAGGAGGCCGGCGAGGAGGCCGGGCCCCAAAGGATGACAAGGAGCAAAACCAAAACAACACGGATAAACTAGTGGTAAATATTTCTAGCAGGGTAATCTCTAGTGATGAAGAACAGCTTCTCAATAAGGGGTTGGGATTTGTGCCCACCCACTATGGGAATCCTTTGGAACTAGACATAGAGCTGCAAAATGTATTTCGCACTATATGGACTAAAGCTTTCTTTAATTCCTCTTTGACAGACACACGAACGGAGAACATGCCCGGTGGTACACGGACAATAGGATTTCCAGCAGATGTTGACTTGACTAGCTGCAGGCCTAAGAGTAAGTGGCAACCGCCACAGCGAGGCACCGTGAGTTTAAAAGCGCGCGCGAGACAAAAACAATAGTGTACCTTTGAAAAAGAGCCGACGGGGCTCGAAATGGCCGTCAGGGTGAATGTGAATGTGCAGGATACGATGCAGGTCTGATTGCTATGTTCTTTGCTGGCAATGTTGAACAGTATTCATGTATATATGTGTCATGCATTATAGTGTGCTTAGTGAGTGCTCCATAAGAGGTGTGTTTTAGTTTCAGGGGATAGATGCAATATGAGGCTGCTGGGGTCTGTGCAATTGCTGATGAATTGATGTCATTTAAATTGTGATTATGATGAAGCTATTTTCTTCTTATTTGATTGAATGCACAATGCACTTTGGCACTAATATTAATTAACTCGACTGCTGGATATGAAATAGCAATGAAATTGGATAAAATCTTCTAACATACCCGATATGGTGCATTTTGTTTATCATAGCTGTGTTATATGTGATGTGATTCTTGTGTCATTCCTGTGTATATATTTGTGATTTTTAGACCGGATCAAATATAATAAATGAACTTTATTGTTATTTTTGTAAAGAATCAGTTCTTGATTTTTTTGAGTGCGCACCTTAAAGTGGACCAACACCCAGGACTTTCACTATCCTGGGTTTTGGTCCACTTCGGTGGGGCACCCTGATCGTGGGTGCCCCACTGTGTGAAACCCCCCAGAACGCCCGGAAACACTCACCTCACCACGCTCCTATGCGGGCGCTTGTCCAATCAGAGCGCGCAGAGCCGCTGTGGTATGCACGTACAAGTGGCGTCCAACCACAGCGGCTCTGAGCGCTGTAGGCCATGTCTCGCGCTTCCCTGTAACAGTTCATCCCGCGGGACATCCCGATTTCGGATGCCCCGCGGGGAGGGATCTGATCGGCCCGGGAATCTTATAGATGAAAAATGAGGAATGAAAAGTACAGAAGGAAAAAAAAGAGCAAGATAGAAAGAAACAATCACCAGAAGGCCAGTCTGCCCATGGCTGATGCCCGGTTGCTGCACGCCCCTGTGTCCTGTATAGGGGCTCCTTCAGGAGATGGAATGACCTGCTGACCATTGGGAAGAGGTGTGTCACATGCCCATCATATGAGGTGGGCCCTCCCAAGGTGCATGGGCCCAGCACCTGCTAAGCCCAGTGCTGATGCCAGCCTTGGGCTGATACATCTGGACAGAGAGGGACAGTCCACCAGTTTAGGGAAATTCCAATATAATTTAATGAAGAGGACCAAGGCAAGCTAAAGCCCACAAGTTTGAAGAGAATACGAGAGTCTTTTTTTCTTGCTATTCAGGGACATATTTAAATATCACCTTACTTATATATAAAATCTCATAATTTTTATTTCATCATAGAAACTATTTTAAAATCAAACCACCATTAGATGTATAGAAAATTAAACATTTTAAAACATATTTACACACTGCAGCAATGAATTTTAAGGCACAATTTCTTGGTGGTGGTTTCACAATAGAGATTTTCCCCAATATTTCAGCCCTAGTAATCACTAGTATGGAGCTTCCTCAGACGGCGCAATGCGAACATGTCAGTGCACCATTGTACCCCCAGCTTTACAATCTGCGCATCTGACGTATACAGCACCTTAAAGGAGCACTATTGCGAAAAATAGCCCAATGATAAACATTCATATCAATTTGCTGGATGGCAGGAGGAGAGGTCACTTATAAACCCAGCATCAAGAAATATCCTGCCAGGCTTGTTTGTCTTTCTTTTAATGGAACAACACAAGAGTGCGGGTGGCACCTAATGATCTATCGTGTGTAAATACGGGGTGCACTGCCCCACAAAAGAGACCCTACTGTACATACAATCTAAACCAAAGTTGATGGGATGCCCTCCAAACAACTCCCAAATGGGTCCCTGGGGACTGACACTTGCACTCCACAAAAATACAAAATATTAAACCAAATATTTTTATTGCTGATAATCACATTAAAAACATAATTAAAAATAGCTACAAATCATGGTGCTATACCGTAACAAGCCACATGAGGGAGCCACCGAGCCAGAAATATACATGATTATAAAGTGCTAAAGTGATTCATAATTCATACCTATATACTGTAAAAATTTAATAAAGTGCTAAGTGCTATAACTACTGTGCATCAATATTTGCAAACAGGACCTCTAACTAAAGACAGGCCCAACAGAAGACAACAGTGCAAAGTGTTAGACATGGAGACCACAAATGCAAACCTTACTGTGTCACTGGCAGGGATGGGTCCCTACGGCAAGCCCACGCGTTCCGAGCCTCGAGGGCTCTTTTTCAAGGCTATATGGTAACAGTTCACTGTGTCCGTCTCTACTCTCCCTGTCACCTAAAAATTGCCATTATCTTTCGCCCTCCTGGACCTGCCACTCTCTTTCTGGACCACTTCTCAACTTGGCTTCTCCACTTCCTGTCCTCTGACATCCCGGCTATAATTATGGGGGACTTCAACATACCTGTTGACACCAACAACCCTGCAACCACCAAACTGTTATCCCTAACCACCTCCTTTGGCCTCAAACAATGGTTTACCAGCCCCACCCACAAAGATGGACATACGCTCGACCTACTCTTTACTAACCTCTGCTCTGTATTCAGTCTTGCCTCATCCCCACTTCCCCTCTCTGATCACAACCTACTAACACTCTCTTCCCTTACCACTACCCCCCCCCCCCCTGCACACAAACCTGCTATTCTTCGCAGGAACCTCAGAAACCTAGACCTTCAATCTCTCTCCGATGCTTTACATCCCCTTCACACCCTGCCCTCATTTACCAATGTAGACACTGCCACTTCATACTACCATAATACACTAACTGCTGCCCTTGACTCTGTTGCTCCCCTTAACTACAGCTGCCCTCAGGCCAAAAAAAGACAACCATGGCTTAACACTAACACTGCAACATTGAAACGGCATTCTCGAGCTGCTGAACGGCATTGGAGGAAATCCAAAACCAAGGAGGACTTCCTGTTATACAAGAAAGCCCTTCAGGAACTCAAAACTGCCCTTTCATCTGCTAAGCGGGAATATTTCACATCACCCATATCAGCACAGGCCCGGAATCCAAAACAGCTATTTAACACTTTCAACTCCCTTCTCCGCCCACCGCCACCTCCTCCATCCTCACAGCTATCAGCTGAGCAATTTGTAACATACTTCAAAGATAAAATCGACATGATTCAAAGTGGCTTCACCCCTCAGAACACCTCTCTCCTACCAACATCCCCCCTTCCTCACTCATTAACTCATTTCACACGGTTAACTACACAAGGTCTCTCCTCTCTGGTCTCAAAGACACAACTGACCACCTGCTCCCTTGATCCTTATCCCTCAACTGTCTCCATCTGTCATTCCAGCCCTAACATCTGTATTCAACCTCTCCCTCTCCACTGGTACCTTTCCCTCTGCCTATAAGCATGCTGTTATAACGCCACTCATCCAAAAACCCTCTCTGGACCCCTCTGCCCTCCCCAGTTATCGCCCAATCTCTCTGCTCCCTTTCTCATCCAAGCTTCTTGAACAGCATGTCCATACAGAACTGACTATCTGTCTACAAACTCCCTCCTAGATCCCCTCCAATCTGGTTTCCGCTCATGTCACTCTACCGAAACTGCACTCACCAAAGTCACCAATGATCTACTGACAGCCAAATCCAAAGGCCACTACTCTGCTCTCATTCTTCTCGACTTATCATCTGCTTTTGACACTGTCGACCATGCTCTGCTTCTCAATATTCTTTCTTCTCTTGGAATCCAAGGTCTCGCACTCTCTTGGCTCTCCTCCTATCTCTCTCACCGCACATTTAGTGTATCCTACTCAAACACCATTTCCTCTCCCTGCCTCTGTCTGTTGGGGTTCCACAAGGCTCAGTCCTAGGACCCCTACTTTTTTTTAATATACACTTCTGGTCTCGGACAACTAATAACCTTGCTAGGCTTCCAATATCACTTTTATGCAATATCACTGGACTAAACAGAACATTTCCCCCCGCCTCTTTAACACCACATTTTCTGTAAATACTCTTACAATAACTGCAACTCATCAAGCTCGATGCCTGGGTGTCATTCTGGACTCCTCTCTCTCCTTCAGACCTCACATTCACTCCCTGGCCACCTCCTGTCGTCTCCAACTCAAAAATATCTCCCGCATCCGTCCCTTCCTCTCACCTGACACCACTAAAATGCTAGTGCACGCCCTGGTCATATCCCGACTGGACTACTGCAACACCCTTCTCTGTGGTTTGCCAACAAACAGACTGTCACCCCTCAAATCTATTCTAAACTCTGCTGCTCGCCTCATCCATCTCTCCTCTCGCTTCTCCAGTGCTACTCCCCTCTGTCAATTCCTCCACTGGTTACCTGTCTCCCATAGAGTTCAGTTCAAACTTCTAACGCTCACCTACAAAGCTCTCTCTAACCAGGCGCCTTCCTACATTTCATCTCTGATCCAGCGTTACCAACCCAAGTGCAACCTCCGCTCTGCCTCTGATATTCTCCTGTCCTCTTCCTTGGTTACTTCCTCGCACTCCCGCCTTCAAGACTTCTCCCGTGCCTCCCCACTTCTCTGGAATGCACTTCCCCGCTCGATCCGCCACTCTCCATCACTCCAAGCCTTTAAAAGTGCCCTCAAAACTCACTTCTTCAGACAAGCATATGACCTGGCTTAAGCAACTCCTATAACCTTCAATGGCACATGCAGCCATACTCAAGCTCTACCACTTCTGACCCCGCCCCTTTGTCTCCACCCCCATCCTTTAGACTGGAAGCCCACAAGAGCAGGGCACTCCTCCCTATTGTTTCCTGTGCTCACAACACTTGGTTTAAACCCGTGGCATCTAATTTTGTATTGTTCTCTGTTCTATATGTTTTACCCTGTCTGTAATCATACCATGTAAAGCGCTACGGAAGTTGATGGCGCTATATAAATAAACAATAATAATAATAATAACCAGCCGCCTTTTTATTTGTTGTCAATTATAAAAGGAATTAAGTCCAAATTAGAGAAAATTTGAAGCTAATTAATTCTATAACATCTATAGGCTGACACATAGGGATACATAATAATGGAAAAAAAGGAAAAAGTGTACATACAATGATTATTAATTCGACCCTAGAGAGTCAGAGGCAGAGCATATAAACAAGGATGCCATCCTCTTCTCGTACTCCTGCCACTCTGATCACCACTGGTTTCAATTATGTGAAATATTATTAGACTTAATTTTTCTATAAAAATAGAGCAAAAAACAGTGAGATGAAGACACATACATCCCAACTGAGAAGAAATATTGGTGAAAATCTCTATTGTGAAACCACCACCAAAACATTGTGTTTTTTGCCTTAAAGTATGTGAGACTACTACTGTGAGGGCACCACTATAGAATAAACAATCCCGTGGGTGCTCCTGGAATTCCACTATTAACCAAATGCAAAAACACAAGAATTTATTAGCGCAATAATTAAAACCACATACAACACACACACATAACATAGATAAAACAAGACAACCACTGGACAAAATAAAGTGCTTGTAAAATAGCAATTAATATCACAAGATTTCACCTGATCTTTTTTGATGAAATCTTGAGATATTAATTGCTATTGTGCAAGCACTTTATTTTGTCCAGTGGTTGTCTTGTTTTATCTATGTTATGTGTGTGTGTTGTATGTGGTTTTAATTATTGCGCTAATACATTTATCTTAGATTTTTGTATCTGCTGGAGTGCCCAATCTTTGGAATTCTGTTTGTGGGTCTTGTGTTTTTGTTTTTTGCCTTAAAATTCATTGTTTTTTGCCTTAAAATTCATGCCTTTTAAAATAATTAATTGTTAATAATGTTCCATGGTGAAATAAAAAGTATGAGATTTTATATATAAGTAAGGTGTCAAGGAAATTGTTCAATAGTGTTCTCTTATTAGCAGGGCAGTTTGTAGGCAAATTAGCATAAGCGCAGGAAGGAAAAATCTGCCCCCCTCCTAACCCATTCTATGGAGTCCCATGCATTTATGTGCCATGCTGTGCCTCTGCTATAGCAGCAGGCAGTGCCCCCTCCTCATAACCCTCAGTGGCCCTGACCCATCTGCAGAAAACAGGATAGTTGGGATAAAAATGGCCTTGACACCCAGGACCATCGCCTTGCTGGCCCTCCCCTAGAAACAGCCTTGCTTATCAGGATGAGAAGTCAAGTCTTCAAGCACTAGGCTCAGGTGCAAACAAGTGCTCAGTTAGATTTCGACTGGACCCCCATATGGTAGAAGTCATTGAGTTAGACAATTAAATGTCATTTATTGTCTTAGGTAAACATTACAGCTGTAAAAGCTGTAAAATTCATTGCATATTTAACCCTTTAAGTGCCAGCCTACCTGGAGTTTTTGTCACACTCTGTTGCCAGACCATTTTGCACTATTTTGCGCTCCCCATGTTCAAATGTGATTTTTGAAGGGATTTCCAGGGATTTCCCAGGAAAATGATATATTGTTTTTTTCAGCAGAGTCTGGGCTTTAACATGAAATGTCTTGTTTGTCATTTGTTAGGTGTATTCTTAATATTTTTGGGTGAAATATGTGCAAAAAAAAAAAAAAAAAAAAAATTTTTACATATTGTAGTTTTTTTTGGAATAAAAAATGTAAGTTTGTCAATAAAATCTTATTGCGTGTGAAATCCCAATTTCTCCTGGTTACAGCGGTACCACATATGTATAGGTAGACACCCTTTCCTGCCCAGGAGACTCCCCCAAACTGAAACAGCGCTTTAGGAGATTTTCAGATAAAATACAACTATGCTATGCAATATGCGCACCTTGCGGTTTTTCCAGAAAAACAACCCTTTACATTTGAAATACCCCCAACAAACTATATATTCTCTGGAAGTACACACCTCAGGCTTTCTAGGGGTACCAAGCTTGTGGATGTGGCCATAGTTTTCTGGAAGTAATCCCTCAACGTAATCTTTGGTTGCAAAGAGTTTCCCTAAAAAAAGGATAAAAAAGCAGAATCAAAGCCACATTTTCCTAAAAAAACTATATACAAACAAGAAAAAACAAGTTTAATCTGAAAACGCAACATCCCCCGAACAGAACAACACCCAACATGCATAGGTTCTGTCAAGGGAAGAGTTGCCAAACACCCCAAAGTAAAGCATGCGCATAACGGTAATTTTACTTGAAAATTTCAGCTCTGCAGACAAAGTGCGCACCTTGCGATTTTTCAACCAAAACAACCCTTTACATTTGGAATATCCCCCATAAACCATATATTCCCTGAAAGTACACACGTTAAGCTTTTTAAGGGTACCCAGCTTGTTCTAGTGGGCTCATCTTTCTGGAATTAATTCCTCAAAGAATTCTTTGGTTGCGCAGGGTTTCCCTAAAAAATTTATAAAAAAGCTGAATAAAAAACACTTTTTCCTAAAATATAAATATGCAAACCAGAAAAAACAAGCTAAGTCTGAAAGCGCAAGGTCCCCCGAACAGAACAATACCCAACATGCATAGGTACTATTAACCCTTTTAATTGCCAGCCTACTTGAGATTTTGTCACCCTCTGTTGACAGGCCATTTTCCCCATTTTGCGTCATGTTTTGCGACATGTTTTGCGCCATTTTTGCTGTAACTTTCAGAAAAATTATATATATATTTTTTGCAGCAGAGTTTAGACTTTAACATGAAATGTCTTGTTTGTATTTTTTTTTTTTTTTTTTACAATATTATTAAGTGAAAAAAAAAAAAAATAAATAAAAACATTTTTTTAGAAAATTGACTCCTTTATTTTAAATAAAAAATGTATTTTATTAAGGAAAATCATATTGCATGTGAAAGCCCCATTTCTACCGATTAGAACGGTACCACATATTTATCGGTAGCCCCCCGTTCCTGCCCAGGAGACCCCCCTAACTGAAACAAGTATTTTATAACATTCACAAAAAAAATACAAAAACCATCCACACTACAAAGGGTTAAATCGGGAAAAAAAATGACATAGGGTCCCCCCTCCCAGGGGAGGGAGACCCCATTTTTTTTTTGATTTTTAAGGGTTAAAAACCCTTAAAAATCAAAAAAAAAATTGACGTGGGGTCCCCCTTACCCAAAGTAACCAGCCCGGGACCAGCTATGGGGGCTTGTAGGCACAGAGTGGGGGGGCCAGCTTTTGTGGCCCCCCCACCCTGCAGCCTACGAGCCCACATAGCCCATGTGGGCCTGGGCTCTTCTGCCCCCCCCTGGCCTTTGGGGAGGCAGGTAATGGGGGTGCCGGGGGTTAATGGCAAGCCACCCGCTAGCGCAGGTGGCTTGCCATCCCCCCAGCCTTGTGAACTGGTATAGGGGTCATGGACCCCTTACCAGTTCACAAGGGGTTAAAAGTAAATAATGACACACACACATAAAGAAAAAAATATTTTATTAATTTTTTTTTTTTTTTACACTATACTCACCTCCCATCCATCCTGGAGCACTCTGTCCCTCGGCGATCACTGGCTTCTGCTCACTTGCTAGAAGCCTTTTATAGCTGCTGGATGACAGATTACAAAGGGTTAATCAAAAAAAAAAATGACATAGGGTCCCCCCTCCCAGGGGGGGCGGACCCCATTTTTTTTTTATTTTTAAGGGTTAAAAACCCTTAAAAATCAAAAAAAAAATTGACGTGGGGTCCCCCTTACCCACAGTAACCAGCCCGGGACCAGCTATGGGGGCTTGTAGGCACAGAGTGGGGGGGCCAGCTTATGTGGCCCCCCCACCCTGCAGCCTACGAGCCCACATAGCCCATGTGGGCCCGGGCTCTTCTGCCCCCCCCTGGCCTTTGGGGAGGCAGGTAATGGGGGTGCCAGGGGTTAATGGCAAGCCACCCGCTAGCGCAGGTGGCTTGCCATCTCCCCAGCCTTGTGAACTGGTATAGGGGTCATGGACCCCTTACCAGTTCACAAGGGGTTAATAGTAAAAAAATGACACACACACAGAGAAAAAAAAATCTTTATTTTTCTTTTTTACACTATACTCACCTCCGATCCGACGTCCCTCGCCGCTGTCCCGCGCCGATCACCTCACTGACAGATGCCGGTGGTGATCGGCGCAGGGCGGGTGACAGGTGAGGGGGCTCCGATCGGAGCCTCCTCACCTGACATCCGCCCTGCTCCGATCACCACCGGCATCTGACAGATGCCGGATCTCGGAGGGGGTATAGGAGGAGCGGGATGACGTCATCCCGCTCCTCCCACAATGGGCGGGGCTAAGCGGCGGCGGCCGTCGCCGCCATTACAAGAGGTGAGGACCCGGAAGAGGGTCCTCACCTGAAGACTGCGCAGCCCAGGGGGGGGATCGGACCCCCCCCTGGTGAAGAGGAGACCCGGACAGAAGGCTCGGGCGCGGAGGTGAGTAAATGACAGTTTTATTTTTTTTTTTACAGCGGCGATCGGCGATCAGCGCTGGAAACGGGGGGGGGGCGGCTGGTTTCGGGCCCCCCCCCTGAAGACGGAGGACGACGGGGGGGCGATCGAATGCCCCCCCAAGGAAGAGGGGACCCCAGGCTTCACAAGGATACCGGAGGTAAGTGATTTTTTTTTTCTATTTTTTAACTGTTTGGGGGAAATGCCAGGCACGTAGTTTCTACGTGTCCGTCAATGAGAAGTGCCAGCCACAAGGTTAGGTGAGTAAAATCATCCTCCTTTATTTAGACATCGTAGTAAAACGCCATCACAGCCAGTAAAACAAAACGCACATCTGACGAGCCAGCCCCGCGTCTACGCGTTTCGAGCTTGCGCTCTTAATCATGACAATGGGGCTAACACACAGGCTCCAAGAAATATACACATCAATTACAAAACATTCTGTTCACCTGGGGAAAAAACACATAAACTAGCGCACGCAATTAATTAATTAATTAGTTATTTAGGGCGTCCTACCTTGTTTCCGCTCCAATGCGCCGTCAGAACGTTAGTTTAAAAACCGCTGTATACATATCAACAAGCGGGAAGTGTAGAAAGGTTGCTTCCGCACAAAGGGGAAAAGACTCCACCAATCACACAACGCCAAGATACGTGGATGCCGCTGATAGGTCAGGGCGGCATTCGCATCAGAGTACTGGCAAAATATCACTACATGCTGGCGGCCATTGAGGGCAGAGACATGACGAATACCAGCATACATATATATAATTCTAACAGTAGGTTAATGACAGGAACATATAAAACAGGGACAAAGGAGATAAACCTAGCGAGTTGCACCCCATTGCCTCCTGCTTAAGATCATAAACAATATATATTAATATACACACAAAATGAATATACAATAAAAGTCCCACATCCTAAAAGAAATATTGTTAGCCCAATACACTATGGGGCCCGATATATAGTTTCTACGTGCTTGGCACTTAACGGTAGGAGAAGCAACCACGTAGAAACTACGTGCTTGGCATTTAAAGGGTTAAAAACAGAGGGGGGGGGGTTGTGCTGGACCTCTAGGACTAAAACACAGAGCCGCATCCCCCGGCTCTGTTAGAATGAAAGCAGAGACTAAAATAGGGGTGGAGTGAGAGGTCTTGGATTAGCGATACCAACTGAAAGTTAGTGATACCACCTGCAAACTAAATGACCTTTAGCACCTAAATGTTTTTAAATGTTCACATTAGGTAGTAGGGACAAATATGGATTTTTTTTTGTAGTTTTATAAATTACTGGCTTCATAATAATGAGCACTGCCTATAATAATATTGCTGCCCCATTGACACCCACTAGGTGAAGCATAAATGAGGAACATTTTCTATTTTGTTTGGCCATCCTCTTCACACCCTCTCTACACATGGACTTCAATAGAAGGTGATGACCAATAATTTAACCACCTGTCCTTCGCATACTTTTGCCATGATGTTCACTGCAAAATAATCACCTGATTGAAGGATCAATCCATTGCAGTACCTCCATATGCATACCCATTTCTGCAGCAGGAGCGCACTATCAGCATTAGAGAGAACAGGGCAAGAACGTGTGCGATACTGCCCGCAAGACTACGATGGAACAATCTTGCTGGAGGCACTGGAGTACATACAATATAGGCGGGGGCGAGGCAAGCTGTCTCCTCAATAACTTTTAGCACCTGTGGGTACTGAATAGAGTTTTCTATTGGAATCAGTGTGATGTTGTCATGCAGTTATTTTAAAAAAAGTTTAGAACCTTAGGGCACAAAAGGGCACAAAAAACTCACAGCTTTTTCCAGGGGCTATTATAACTCTTGAAATCGTATTCATCATACCTAGCCATTTATTTAATAATCTACCTGTGCATAATATCATGTGACAGATAATGTGTAACACTGACATGTCAGACCTGCAGGAACGTGAGGGCGGCGCGTAGTAGAAGACATTCAGCGTAGCAAACTTCTGCGTGGATCTCCTCTGCAACACAATCACAAGAATACATTTTACATTTTGGGAATTCATACATTGTATTAAATAATTCAAATATAAACTACTAAAAATACAAGGTTCCTGCTAAATCATCATCTAATCATCCTAATTCTATGTATACTGGGGCAATGTCCAGGCTATTCTATGTATATCCAGTTTGGTCCATAAATATTTGGACCCTGGCACAAATTTTGCTTCTTTTAACTGTTTACTGAAACAAATTCAAGTTATAGTTGTCACGGACCGGGTGGAGCGGACTCGGGTGTGGATCCGCTTTAACTGTGGGACCGATGGCGGGTACCGTGTCTAAGGGGCCACCGGTATTCACCAGAGCCCACCGCAAGGCAGGTTCGTCTTGTGCGGCGAGTGACCCCCAGGTCGCTTCCCCCCAACAGCGGCCCAGTCCCACAGTCAGCCGAGGTTCAGCGAGGTACACAAGTGGCAGGCAAAAGGCGTAGTAAGTACAGGCAGAGATCGGGGCTGGCAGCACAGGTTCGCGGTAAAGGTGAGTAGCCAAGGTCGGGGCAGGCAGCAAAGATTCAGAGTCGGGGACAGGCAGAGGTCGGTACACGGGTGAGCAATCCAAGAATGTCTGACTTTCAACATGCATGGAGAGACCAAGATCCGGCCCTGAAGGAAGGAAGTGCCTCTTTAAATAGGAGAAGTGGATGCAGACTTGGATGATCAAGCACCAATCAGTGCTGTACAGGCCCTTTAAATCTCAGGAATCCAGTGCGCTTGCCCTCTAGTGGACGGAGACGTGCGCGCATCTGAGCATGTGAGAAGGAAGCATGGGGGGAAGGGAGACAGCTGGGAACAGCCATGAGGGAAGTGCTGCAAAATGGATGACGGCTGGATACAGCCATGGAGGTAAGTGAAGTGCTGCTAGATGGGCGTGCAGCGCTCGCCCTAACAATAGTTATTTAATGGATATGGACAGTTAAGTCCTGCTTAATTGGACAATTGACTCAAAGACTGTTTAATGGGCAGGTATGGGCTATTTCTTCATTTTGTCATTCTCAATTAAGCAGATAAAAGGCCTGTAGTTGATATCGAGGTGTGGTGCTTGCGTTTGCAATATTTTGCTGTGAAGAAAACATGTGGTCAAAGGAGCTCTCCATGCAGGTGAAACAAGCCATCCTTAAACCAGATCAACAGCCTGCCACAGTTGGAAAAGAAAGGTAGTGGACATTTTGGAGCTTCCTCTCCCAGTATCTCAGCCATTCTGCTGCCTGGATTCAACTGACATAACTGACAATGCAGATTAACAGGAAGCCCAGCAGCACTTCCTGTTTGCAGGTGGCCTGTAAATGCATGCCATTTTGTTTGTAAAATTTACGACAGCAGGATTTAGAAAATGGTAAATGAATTTTTCTGTGCAGCAATCTAACTTGCCCTGGGAAGGGATGCATATGGGCACTGTTTGTTTTGCTGGTCTGGTTTAACCCTTTAAGTGCCAGCATTCCTAGATCTTTGTCACACTCTGTTGCCAGACTACTTTTCACGTTTTTGCGCTACACATGTAAACAATTATATATTGTTTTTTTCAGCAGAGTCTGGGCTTCAGCATGAAATGTCTCGTTTGGCCTTTTTTTTAGTGTATTCTCAATACTTTTTGGTGAAATATGTGCAAAAAAATAAAAACTATTTTTTACAATGTGTAGTGTTTTTTGTATTAAAAAATGTAAGTTTGTTAATAAAATATTATTGCGTGTGAAAGCCCTATTTCTTTCGGTTACAACGGTACCACATATGTATTGGTATTCACCCTTTCCTGCCCAGGAAACTCCCCCAAACTGAAACAGCAGTTTAGGAGATTTCAGATAGGATACAACTATGCAATATGATTGCATAGATGTAAGGGGTTAACTTAAAAAAAAATGACATAGTGTCCCCCTTACCCCGCATTACCGACCCGGACCAGCTATGGGTGCTTGTAGAACAGGGAGCAGGGGCCAGCGTTGGTGGCCCCTGGCCCTGCAGGCTACTAGCCCACATAGCCACTAAGTGGCCCAGGCCCTTCTGCCCCCCCCCCTGGCCGTTGGGGAGGCAGGTAATGGGGGGCTGGGGGTTTTGGCAAGTCACCCGCTAGCCGCAGGTGATTGCCAGCCCCAGAGCCTTGGGAACTGGTATAAGGGGTCTCATGGACCCCTTACCAGTTTACAAAGGGTTAAGTAAAAAAAAGACACAGACACAAAATTCTTTATTTATTCTTTTTTCACTTATACTTACCTCTGATCCCGTGTCCCGCGCCGCTGCAGATGACAGTTGTCGGTAGTAATCAGAGCAGGGAGGGTGGGAGGCAGGGGATCAGAGCCTCCCTGCTTGCCACCCTCCCTGCTCCGATCGCTACCGACAAGTGACAGATCGGAGCCCGGTGCCGGTATACGAGGAGCGGGATGACGTCATCCCGCTCCTCCCACAAGTGGGCGTGGTCAGCTCCGGCCGAAGAGGACGGTGAGGGCCCGTTGCTGGGTCCTCACCCGAAGCATGGTAAGTCCAGGGGGGGGGGATCGGAGCCCCCCCTGGTGAAGAGAAGACCCGGGGAGAGCGATCAGGCTGTCAGGTGAGTTGTGTCATTTTTTATTTTTTATTTTTCAGATGGCGTGGGGGGGATATTCCGGGCCCCCTCCTGAAGATCAGAGGCCCGGGGGCGGAAATCAAACAGGTGATGATTGAAGAGAATCGCTGGCACTTTCAAACGAGGGGTCAGATAAGTCTGTATCTTTTTTACTTTTTTTTTATGGGGCTCTAAATTCAGCTACGTATCTCTCAAGTAGTTGGCACTTAATGGTTGGAAAGGCAGCTACTTGAGACTCCTTTATTTCACATACTGATTATATATATATATATATATATATATATATAAATATACCTTCTGTGAACTGATCAAGACTTTGTCCATGAACTAAATTGTTGAAGGAGTCTGCGACAGTGGACCTCTTCCGGAACCTGGTAGGGAGATAAATAAAGGGTTACACTGAGGTGTGAAGTGTACACAGTGGAAATGCCTCACACAAACCTACAAGGCACACAGAGGGGAGTCATGAACGGGATTCCAACCATGAATGGAGGACAGTGGGGGAGGGTATTCATTTATAGAAAAAAATGCCCTTAAAGTGGACCATAACTCCCCAAAACAACTCAATTGATTTTGTTCCCCCATCCCAGGTACATTACTATTTAGATGTTTTCTGCCCTATGTTATTATTTTTGGAATAATAATTATAATAATAAATAAATAATTAATTAATCATATTATTGGAAACTATTATTTTTTCTTCTAATAAAAATTATTTGAACAAAACAACCATGGGAAGGCATTTAGAATAGGGGAATGACACACACACACACACACACACACACACACACACACACACACACACTAGGCTTCTAGTTAAAGTCCGTGTCAAAGTCTATACTCACCTTCTGTTCCCTGCAGCCCCCACCCCATGCAGTGCATTACCGTTGTCTTCATACTTAAAGATGAGGGAGAACGAGCAATTCCATCGCACAGGGCTGTGCAGACATGGCGGTGTCCATCAAATCGGATTTACACGCCTCTAACATGCCTACTCCATTTATTGCAAAGGAGGGAGCATGTCCGTATGTGTGACGAACCAGTCCTTGGCACGCACCATCCATTACAATAAATGGAGTAGGTATGTAGGGTTCCATGGGTGCTGCCATGCCAGGTCACCAACAATGGGAGCCGAAAACGCTGGATCCCTGCCCTTAGTAAATACAAAGATGCTGCCGCTGGACAGAGGAGCTATATGGGCACACAAAACCTACATGGAGAAGCTGCAGGGGTACAAAAGGTGAGGATAGGCTTTTCTTTTTGTTTTAGCCTGGATAATCCTTTTAAAGATAAAAGCATCCTATTCAAAACCAAGCCTCTTATCTCGGTGTTTTAAAAGGCAACAGCAATAAAAAGGCAGCAAGCAGCTCATCTGATGCCATGTGCTTCTCGTCCATTACCTGCAGTGCTCCAAAGTTGGCCAACTTTCAATTTCATTTCCTCAGGACCACATAAAAAAGTGGTCTAACAGCCACTCTTGTTTCTTGGCACTCTCAGCACAAGTGAGGACATCAAGCCACAGTGGTCCCACAGTTGTATTTAACTACAGCAGAGCATGCTCAACACACCCTTTCAGCTTGACCACAACCAGAAATGGAAGTAAAGCCAATTTTACTTAGAATACATTTAGTTAGATGCTTTGAGATGCTTTGAAATGGCTCATTTCACGGTTCCCGCAGGCAAAAAACAGGGGAGAAAATAAATGCATACTTAAAGTGGACCAACACCCAGGATTTTGACTATCCTGGGTTTTGGTCCACTTCGGCGGGGCACCCGCTCTCTGAAACCCCCCAGAAACCCCAAAAAACTCACCTCTCCCCGCTCCCACGTGACCGCGCCGTCCAATCCCCGCCGACGTCCAAGCGGGTGACAGCGGCGCCTCCCACGCGTCACTCTCGGCGGGCGCGCACACGTCTAGAGGGGCGCGCGGGAGGCGGCGGAAGAGGCGGTGGATCAGGTAAGGAGTTTGGGGTTTTTTGGGGGGTTTCACCCCGCGGTGAGTGAGGTGATCAGCCCGGGAATCTTATAGATTCCCGGGCCGATCACCACTGGGTGTTGGTCCACTTCAAACAAGGACTTTAAAGTGGACCAACACCCAGGATTTTGACTATCCTGGGTTTTGGTCCACTTCGGTGGGGCACCCCGATCGGGGGTGCCCCGCTGTCAGAAACCCCCCCGAAAGCCCAGAAACACTCACCTCACCACGCTCCCACGTGACCGCTCCAGCCAATCACAGCGCTCAGAGGCTCTGAGCGCTGGAGGCCGCGTCTCGCGCTTCCCTCTAACAGGGAGCGTGCCTGCGCCGGCCATTCACAATGCCAATGGAATGGGGCTGAGGTAAGGATTGTGGGCCTCCTGGGGGGTTCCTCCCCCTGGGTGTTGGTCCACTGTAACTGTTAACTAAACCATGTTATTTCTCAACATAGCTCTGCAATATGAAACACATTTCTGACCAATGAGCAAACACTGTTCCCCGGTACAGACCTCTGACAGACAGCCTGGGCCTCCTTCATGGTGTTTCCAGCATTCAGTATGTCCTGAGGATCAAAGGTCATCATGGCTTGCATGGCTAGCATGGTGGCGTAGGTGAGGGAATGGTACATACTTTCTTTAGACCTGTGTAGATGACAAAACATAAACAGACTCGGAGTTACCAACACGTGGTGGAGAAATTGGAAAACTTCAGTCTAATTAGGAAACAAGGAACAATTTCAATCGGATTGGTTAGAACTAAAAAAAAAAGCACTTTAAATGGAAAACCCATCTTGCCAGGCATTCGGTAGATATAAAGACCCAAACAGCAGGAAAACACACATTTGTTTGTGGATCCTAATGTTGGAAATGCAAGTCCAGTGTTTGGCTTAATTTTGAATCTAAAGTGCTTCATTATATATCACAGATCAGATTTAGATCAACCCTTATTTGTTAGCCTATCTGTATGTCATGTCAACCCCCACCCCACCATTCAGTGAAATCATGCAGATCATATTCCCCATATTCACCCTATCCCCAAACCCGTGTGCCCACAGTCAAAAAACTGCCACAACCAGCATGACCTAACATTCATGGTGCTAGATTAGAAAGCTGGGGCATGTGGTGCTAAGGGGCTACCCTTAAGGGAATTGACACAGGGAAAATAAATATCTACATGACCAAAGACATGTTAACGTCTAAAATAAAAGCTCCAACCCCTTCTACACAGGGATAAGAGTCTTTCTAAATTATTCTCAGATCCTCCTCTGTGACTAAATCCGCACAGGCACACAGTTAAAAAAAATGGATCTACTGGTTGCGGTCCCTCTCTGTAGAGTAGACCATGGCCTAAGTGACCTCAGTCACGGTGCTCAAACAGGGCTTCGGAAAACAAAAATAGAGGTAGGAGTGGGAATGTAAGTTTATTTTTGGGCCAAATAGGGATAATAATTTTATGTGTAATTATGTGAATTAAATGGACTGGATTCTCCACAAGGTCTGATATTAGATTGCCTTCAATTATATCATAACAGAGCTATACAAATTTCAAAGACTTTCTCCCCCTTTTTCCCATCAGCTAACTATCAATTGTCTTAAAGCAGGTTAAAACCCACCCCTGCTAGGCCTTGGAATCCTCATCCCCGGCTTCTGTGCAGCCGTGCGCGCTCCGAACAGCGTACCAGGGATGCTGCCAGAACACTGCACATCATCACAGTGGCACTTTTGAGAGAGCCAATTAGCTCTTTCAAAAGTGCCACAGGGTGTGGTTTCGAAGATTGAGCGGTGGACCCAGAAATGGGTTCCCTCTGCTTTAATCATCCTGAGTGTTATTCCACAGCTCACAATTTTACGACTTTTCTTTAATTCACATTTGTCAGTAGTATAACAATTGTGGCACTTTTGTAGTTTTTCTGTATAAATGTGCATCTGTAAGTTACATATTTGTATTATGCCAGAAGAAGAAGCCTGACCTGAAAGCTCACCTTTTCAATCCCTAGAGTTAGCCAATAAATGTCCAGCCTACATCGATGGCTTACACAGAACAACTTATTAACACTAAATCCAAACCCCATTTATAAGATGAGACACTACCACTGACTGGCGCATTATAAGCTTTTGTAGCTGCTGTTCGGCATTGAGTGCTACTGCTCAAATGATTGTAGAACAATATTAGTACGCCCAGGTTCTTCCCAAGCTCTGTTGTATCCAATTTATTATACTGTGAAAGCATTATTGGCATGACCTAGTTGCAGATTAATAGGCTAAAGAAATTTCAGGCAATGCAGCAGTTAATATTAACTTATATATTGTCCGTATCTACATTGTCAAGTGGGTGCAGGCATGACCAGCTGGGCATTTCGGAACTGTGCAAACAAGTGACATACTAAAAATGGGGCCAGTGACTCATGGGTTCACATGGCTTCACATGGCTTTGATACATAAGGAAGTAAGAGGAAAAACGCGCGTGTGTCCACAATGGGTCAAGGTAAGTTTCATTGCTCCGAGGCTCGTGACTGCAGCAATCCTGATTTCTCACACTAAATCTTTCATGAATGGCTAATAACTGAGTTACTGGCAAAGTCATTTATTACTGCCATGGAGTCCGGATCAGGGGCGTCATGGTCATTCCAGAGGATTTCCTGTTGTAAATGTCATTTAAGAAGAGACATAAAACAGAATAAATGCACCCACACATGCATGAGTTTTGTTGATAAGATTTTTTGATCAAACTGAATAAAAAGATTTATTCCAACAACTTTTTGGGATGGAATTAATTAAACTTCTATGACCAGTATATAGATTTTAATTTGCTGATGCATGCCTGGGGATGCAGCTGGAGGTTTTAAATATAGTTCCTTTTTCTTTATAACATAGTAACAAGCCACTTTAGGGGGATACTAATGTTAAGACTAAATAAAGAGACCAAAAAAAAAAAAGAACGGCTCCATATTTACGGGTAAAATGTATAAGTGTGCTTGTATACAAACCTGGGACCCCAGAATAACCATAATGAGTAGGCAGAGCCAGGCAAATCATCTCTTTATGTCTTCTTAAACTATTCCCCCCCAGATCCCAGAAAATTCTGGAGGGGTGTAACACTTAGGTATAGCTAATAAAAGGGAAGCACCTAAGGGTCTTACCCCCCCCCCCCCCCCCTCCCTCCAACACCTGGTGGAGAACAGAACTGCTCTGGCACTCTGGAGTTGATGCTCCGCGGCAATGAGTAGCTAGGCAATGACTAAGTGAGAGCAGCACTCGAAGGTAAGCAGTAATGATGAAAAGGAGGTGAGAGAGGAAGCATGGAAGCCACAAGTTCATTTCAGCTCAGGACCCATCTCAGGAGGAGGGTGTGGGGAGTGGGTGCATTGCCACAAACATATTAGCAGGAGCACACAGAAAGCCATAAAACCCATTGTTTGCAGTCACAGGACTCATGTTTGCAACATCTGCAAGTGTTCACATCCCCAGATACGATTTCTGAGTGCTTTATTGGCTTACAATTGCACAGCCATCCACTCCACTTGCCAAATCCCCACTATCACCCTAAAAAGCCCCTAATGCCATCCTAAATTTCCTGGGCATGCCTGTGAGCCACCTGCCTGGCATATCTTGCAGTGCTGCCAGAAGCATGTAGGTATCAAGGGAATAATCTCTAATACATGTTGTAATGTACAGATGAATTATTTTTTCTTGGTTCTTTTAGGTCTAGCTGGAGAGCCAGGGTTATTCTCTACCATTGGGAATTGGCTGATATGTTTGCATTGTTCAGTAATAGCCTTGGGTAAACACATAGTGGAAATTTCCAAAAGGTCATTCTCAAACAAAGGTTCTGGTACATTTCAACAACAATTTGTCGCGTCCTTAAAATTCTCTAGCTTGGCACCTTTGAAAATATTGATCAGGCAGATTGGAAAAATGAATGTGACTGCTATTGTTTTCGTGAGACAATGCAATACCCAGGTGAATGTGGCTTTCCTCCCTGGCATTATAGTGCAGTGGCACCTAAAATAAGTGGAAGGAACCCTTACTTGGCCTGGAGGTAGCTGAGGGCCTCCTGGAACTTGTTGTTCAGGAACATGTCCAGAGACACCATGCACTCGGACAGAGAGGTCTTTAAGTCGGAATCCGTCGTCCTGCAAGAGAGGAAATCATCCACATTAGTGCAGCAAGTTAAACAGTCCTATGTTTGTGCTATGGATAAAGTTGGAAAAGTACATAATGTCCAGATTATTTAGTTAATCCCTAGAAAGATTAAAGAGCAAGACCTGGCAGCAGGATGAAACAATCAGCGATTGTTGGTGCCATTTCAGAAACCTCAACACAATGCTAATAACAGAAAAATTACAAAATATATATTTAAAGGGACATCCCAGGCAAAATGTTAAATTAGTCTGTTTTCTGCTTGACTCATGCTGGACTATCTTTCATTCACCTTTTCCGGGTCCCCAAAATTAATTGACCTCTGAGGGGATCCTAACATTGAAACATACATCATCAAACTTACCTGATCCACCAAGCTTGGTGCACTGTTCCATTGCAGCTAACTCCTTGCAGTGAATGGGCATGCTACAGTGCCAGTGATGGCGGGGGTGGGCTGCATCATGGAGGTTGCACAGGTGTCAGAGAAAGAAATAACAGGGGACATACGATTAGCTGATCAGGGGAGTTTATAAGCATTGGACTACCATTGATCAGCTGCGGGGGACCAAAGGTTAGTATCTAGTAGTTTTTTATGCTGGGGTATTTTAAATAGAAAATATTGTTTTGCCTGAAGAGGCTCGTCTTTATTCAATAAATTCAAAAATAAAAAGATTAATTCATTCATTCAACGAATTAATTCATTCATTAAATAAAAGTTCCTCCAAAGAAACACTCATTAGATATTTCCTAACTTACAGGAAGTAATACTTCTATGGGTAGGGCAATATCGACTGTGACCTAGAAAAACTGTTGCCCCAGGGAGGGGTTTCATTAATATGCTGACCCCCCAGCCCCACAGTTATACTCACCTTGTCCATGCCAGGAACTCATCTGGACAGGACCAGAAGCCACAGCACAATGGTTCCCATTGGAGGCAGAACTTCCCAGGACAAGAAGAGTCTTGAACTTGAGAGGCAGTAGAAGGGTTAAGTGTGGAGGGAACCCCCCCCCCCCCTTGACATCTATCAGGGTGAAGTTTATGTTGTCACCTTCTATCCCCAGCACAGTGCCCCAAGACAGGCTTTTTTACTAAAGCCTTTGTCCAATATTCATAAAAATACCAAATGGATGCAGTCTGATGTTTGAATAGTGGTGGCATGGCTCCATGGCTGTGCAACAGTGCCCCCTGGTGCTCTCCAATGATGATTCATTCACTTACACACAGGTCAGCCTTATCAGTTATAGTAACTGCAATAAATCTGAAGGTACTACAAGTTAACTATACCTCATGTGGCAGTTTAGCTTGTTACTAGTAAAAAAGGAGGAACGGGATGTTTTGGGGCACTGGGCATAGAAGGTAAAAACATAAACTTCCTTTCTGGGTATAGGATCACTTTAAGGGAATCAAGCCCCATGTCATCTGGCCCTAGTTTATGTGTCTCTAGTTTAGGTAACATGCAAAGTGCAATAAGAACAACAGACAGATGTACTACTATGCCCTCCCTAGCTGTTCCTCACTGACGCCGTCCACTCTCCCAACATAGGTGCCCTAAAAAGGACAGCAGCCTCCTCTTTTTCTTTATTTTTAACACCCTGTCTGTCCCTCACTGCAGCAACAGCAACCTCTCCCTATCTACTCAGAACTGAAATGGAGCCGGGACGTGTGACCCTGCCTTTTATACTACGGGGTCACTAATCACAGCCATGCCCAGTATGAAAGCTGGTTGGTTAGATGTTGAGCCAGGTTCAAGTAAAACTCAGAACTGGAACACGGATTTCTTGCTGAAGTCCGTGTTCGGGTTCGAGGGCCCAAGCTTGCAAAATTTTTACGAACCCGAGCTTGGGCTCACACAACACCAATCGCGAGTGAAGCTGATCATACAATGCTTGTGCAGGTCCACATTTGGAAGAAGGAGGGCAGCAGAGGACCTCTTTAGAGGAGAAACATGGGAGTCCCTGAAAGTTTGCACCAACAAACTATACTTGGAAAAGGGGTAGGCACCTAAATGTCATCGATAATGAATGGACACACTGGAAGTTAGTAATCAGGGTAATTTTTGCTATCCAATGATTGAAGGTCTGCTTTAACTGTTATACTATTACGCTACTGTAAAGGAAAGGTATATGACTAGTTGATGGATTGAATGATTTTATCACACGTTTTTTCTATCTCAGGAGGTATGCAGGTGTTGTGTGTGCCATGACATCACCATGTTTGCTGGACCTATCGTCCTGGGAATCATTCTGTATCTACGAGAACAATGGCTGTGGAGAAATCTCAGCGGCGCTGTCTGCTCTGGCCTGGTGCCTTATTTCTTTGTATTTCTTCCAGGCACGTCACTGAGGGTGTGTGTAAAAACACAGCTGTGCCCTGTGTCACAGCAGATAAGGCACTGGGACAATGGCACCTGTACCATCACCTCCCACACCTCCCCGCTCAGCCTAGGGCCTGTGTGGATTTGTCAGACGCTGGTTGCCTGGTAACCATGCTATTTTAATGGCCATGCGGCCTACTTCCTCAGGTGAGGCATGTGTGAGCCTCCTTCCTTATTCATTTTCTGCTCTATTACCCACAAATAAACTTTATCAAAAACCAGTCTGTCCGGTTCACCCTCAATGCCTGGCTGGATCTTGATACTTAGAGAACAGGATAATGCCACTAAATGGCCATCATATGGTGTCACACTGTATGTCTGCCTTTGGTAAACATAGGTCAGGGTAAACATCTTCCATGTCGCTGGAGAGTTATCCCCTGACGCAACTAGGTGCCATGGCTCCTCTGCTGTCTTCTTTTTACAAGGCAATCATTTTCACTTTCCACAAGGGAATACATGTTGCATTGTTCAGTCCACCTCCCAACTTTCTGAGGCGCCAAAGTGGCAGGGTTATTTATTAACTGGCAGCTGTAATGTAAATTGAACATCTTTTACTTACCTTACCCCCTGCCGTCTGCTCCAGGAATAGGCTGAAAAAAGCCTACTATTGACGTGGCCACTTTCAGTAGCTTCACGCTATAAGCTCAGATGGACAAATTTGGGATGCTTTGAATGTGACATCTTAACAAATCGCTAGGTTGATTTTTGATAGCGACAACATTGTATGGCCAATTTTGTCGCTATCGAAAATAAGCCTAGTGATTTGTTATGATGTTACAATTTAAAAGTCCCTCTGAAAAAATGGTCAGCTTTTATTGCGCTTATTTGCTGGCTCCTGCACACTCCAGACTGACCACTGCTGAGATGAGATTTGTAGAGGCCCCACTAATACCAGTCAGACTTTAGTAGGAATACGAAAATAGAAACAGTGGAAGTTTCAAAATAGTCCCTGACTGTAAAATAGACAGGGGGTGAGTATACATGCCTGATTGCAGACATTTTTAAGGGGTTAAATGCAGGCGAGCATCCCTCTTTTGCCCTAAGGGCACCTGTGCATTACATGGCTGTAGGTCTATGTTAGTCTGTTTCTAGGGCGACCAGGACAATTGCCCCACGGCCCCTTAATTCCAGCCATCCTGTTTTCTGCAGATGAGTCAGGGCCACTATTAGTGATGCAGGCCATAAGGCAGGCCCTCCTCCATATTGGGCTTGGTGATGGGGAGGTGGCACTGCCTGCTGCTATAGTAGATGCACAGCATGGCACAAACAGCAGCGCCATAGGATGGGTGAGGAGGGGGCAGAATTTTTTTGTTTTCCTGCACTGAGGGCTATTTTGCTTAGAAACTACCCTACTTCTTTAAGACCCAATTTTAGGATGAAGCAGCTATTGAAGCTGAATCATCATCATACATGAGCACACCGGAGGTTGGTAATTTTTTTGAAAATTGAAAATCAGTAGCTGCGGATTTAACTGTAACATATATAGAAGGGTAATCTTGGGTCAAATGTGTGGTCTGATGGCAGATACCCCCCCCCCCTCCTCTTTGGTTCCAAACACACCCATAGCTTTTCTGCTTGAAGTGGACCAAAACCCAGGATTTTGAATAACTTAGGTTTTGGTCCACGCCCCCGCTGTGTGAAACCCCACAGGTCACCCAATCTAACTCATCCTTCCCCGGTTCTACGCCACATGCGCAGGTTCTCGTCCAGTAAGCACGCTCAGATATGCTCCCGCCCACTTGTCTAAGAATCATCTAAGACTCGGCTCCAGCTGAGCCGAGCCGGCTCCAGGTGGCCTCATCCCTGCTACCCTCTAACAGGGAGCATGCCCATGCCGGCCATTCAAAAATTCCTGACACATTTGTGCAGAGAGCGCCCGCTGCTGACGCCTGTGCCGTTGGATCGGGGGAGAAGGTGAGTTTACCGAGCGACCAGGGGGGTTTCACACAGCAGGGCATCCCGAATCTGAATGCCCCCGGGGGGAATCAATCTTATAGATTCAAGGGCCGTCAGGCCTGGGTTTTGGTCCGCAAGGCTATACCTGCATATTGGTCTTCATAAAACTAAAAAAAGGTTAGAGTTTTTTATGAGCTTCTATAGGTGATTTTACCAAATTGTAACTTCCGGCGGAAGTTGGATGCAAAAGCCCCCCCTTCATGGTTAAGTCCACTTTCAATGGCATTTTTTAAAATGTATATTTTTGTGTGCCAAAAGCATGTCCTCAAGGTGCTGAGCCTATCTAGTATTCTGGGGAAAAGGACAAAAAAAAACAGGATAGTCAAAATCGTGGGTGTTGGTCGTTTCCCGATTGGGGGTGCCCCACTGTGTGAAACCCCCCCAGATCGCAGATGCCAACTCACCTCTTCCCGATGCTATGGCGCATGCACGGCCGCTCGTCCAATCAGCAAGCTCAGAGCCAATGATGTCATGTCATCTAAGCCTTCGTCTAAGGCCAGCGGATCCGAGCACACTCCGAGCGCACTGACAGCCAGCTTGTGCATGCACCATTGGACTGGGAAACAAGGTAAGTGTATGGGGCGACCTGGGGGGGTTTCACAAAGCGGGGTATCACGATTTTGGATGCCCCGGGGGGAGGGAAACGAATGGTGAACCATGATCGGTGTGGGTTTTGGTCCACTTTAAAAGCCGTTTTCACTGTCACACACATTTGCTAGCATAAAAAACACTTTCAAAAATGCCATCAAAGGCTGACTGGAAGGTCTGCTTTAATCATTCCACATCGCAATTTGTGTTTTTTTCTATGCAACTTCTGGTCAGAAATCTTATAAATCTATTAAGGTCTGTACACAAACAATTGATCAAAAGATCCTAAGATTACACACAAGGTTAGGAGGCTCCCTGTGTGAGATATTATGGTTATGATGGTTATGATGGTTATGATGGTGCCATTTGGGTGAGATCGGGTCGTTCATCTCTCTTTTATTGCTCAGTGCCTTAAGCTATTGCTGGCATCAGTTTCCATTACTGCAGTGTTCATCTGCTTTATTCATTTTTTCCCTTCAAAATCCCTAAAACATGTGATGCCCAGGGCAGTGCGCGTACAAGCCCCTAATGGAAACGCTGGCTCTGACATGCAACCGTTCACTAATTAGATAAAGTAACCTATTTTTTGGAGCCAGTCAGTGCAATAATTAATGTCACAACAGGGGAGTCACTCTGGGCACTGCCACTCCGATTAATTATCTACAGCATTCACTTCTCTGCAGTTTGCATCTTTTAAAGCTGATCTAAACCTTTATGTGACCTACCAGCCCCATGCTATCACTAAACTCAGAGCAGCCATATAAAGGTTCCTGCACAACCACATTGACCCACCAAACCAACAAGCAAAAGAAAGAGATCTATGGGGTTTATTCATCAAGGGATAGCGCCAGGTAGCGCCTTGTAAGCGGCAGGTAGCGTCTGGTGAACGCTGGGCGCTGTACGCAATACCACATTTATGAAGGCGATTCTGGTGAGCGACTCTAACAGCGCCATGTAGTGTACGATTCATCATGACAGGCAGCTCAGCGTATAGCGCCGAAGCTCTGGCTTCTAGAGCGCCAGGAATTACCTGTCGCTACCTGTCGCTCTACCATACATTTCAATGGAAGTTCTTCTTCTTCTGTTTAAACAGGGTTTTTGTGTTTTTTTTTTTTTCTCTAATAATTGTGTCACCTCTCCTGGCCTAGAAAGAGTCATTTTTTAACACTTTTTTGCTTTTTTATATTTATATGCAGAATTGTCATTACAGGTCTGGCATTAAAGTATTAATGTCACAATGTTACAACAATGTAATTCCTGTGTTTTTGCTTTATTACTGGTGGATATGTGTTCAAAAACAGACTTTAATCACACAGCGTCTGGCACTCTATGTTATAGCAACCAGATCCAGAGACGCTGTGGCCCTTATTTAACAAGGGATAGCGCCAGGTAGCGAATGGTGAGCGAACGGTAATGACGCTCACCGCCACGAGAACGCCGGCTCCCCTCCGCAATCACACATTTATCAAGCTGATCCTGCTTAGCGACTGACAGAGCGCCAGATAGCGACTCATTCATCATTATTCCAGCCTCACCCCACAGCGCCAGCGAGCGACCTTGAACAGCGACAGGTATGACCTCTCGCTACCTGGTGCTCTCCAATGCATTTCAATGGAGCAATCTTTAAATATTCTTAATTAATTGCTATTAATGTTTTTTTTTTTTTTAAATGGCAAAAATTCTGTGACCACTTCTGCAATGTTAGATATGTTTTTTAAGGTAATAAAAAAAAAAAATTGTGCAGAATTGATATTACAGGTCTGATATTAATGTATTCATATTACAAAATGTTTGTAAAAACATGTTTTTTTTTTCCCAAAAATATGGTGATTTGGGGGTTAAAAAACTACTTTTAACCCATCGCCGCCAGCGCTCTGGGGTTTAAACAAGCAATTTACAGCGCGAGAATTTTTTGAGCGTGATTTGTTAATGAATATGCTGGGAGACGTTCGCTATGGCCATTCGCTGTCATGCGCTCCCATACAGCGCGGAACCTGTCAAACAGCGACTCCTAACCCCGTATTCAACATTACGGCAAACCGACTGAGTCGCTGTCAACAGCCAAACAACGGCCAAGCACAGCGAATACTAGCGTGCGCTGTGAAAATAACGCTACTGGCGCTCATCTGTCGCTACCTGGCGCTATTAATGAATCGGCCTCTGTGTGTGTTGAATATGGTGCGAGTCGCTGAGAGTCGGTCGCAATGAGCTGGCGCTACCTCTCGCTCCCTACAACGTTGTACTGGTGTTAGAACACCGAACATACATCTCATTAATCAATGCCGGCCAGGTTACTACAGCAAATGAGACGCTCTTTAACAGCACCCAATAGCCAATCACAGTGTCTACTAGCGGTCGCTCTTAGCGCATCTGTACAGACGCTCATCTGCTGATACCTAGGCCCTTATTTATCAAGGGCTAGCGCCAGGTAGTGTCTGACGAGCGCCAGGTACCGCCAGCTAACGGCGGCTACCGACTCAAGTACGCCCGCCGGCTGGCGCTCTCCAATGCATTTCAATGGAGCAATCTTTAAATATTCATAATTAATTGATTTTTTTTTTTTTTTTTTTTTTTTTAACTGCCAAAAATTCTGTGACCACTACGGCAATGTTAGATATTTTTTTTAAGGAAAAAAAAAAAAATATGTGCAGAATTGATATTACAGGTCTGATATTAATGTATTCATATTACAAAATGTTTCGAAAAACTTGTATAATTTTTACATTAAAAAAAAAATGGTTGTTTGGGGGTTAAAAACTACATTACACACATCGCCGCCAGCGCTCTGGGGTTTAAACAAGGAATTCACAGCGCAAGCAATTTTTGAGCGTGATTTGTTAATGAATCTGCAGCAAGCCGTTCGCTCTGGCCATTCGCTGTCAGGCGCACCCATACAACGCGGAACCTGTGAAACATCGACCCCTAACCCCGTATTCAACATTACCGCACACCGACTGAGTCGCTGTCAACAAGCAAACCCCGGCCAAGCACAGCGAATACTAGCTGACGTTGTGAAAATCACGCTACTGGCGCTCATCTGTCGCTACCTGGCACTATTAATGAATCGGCCTCCTAGTGCTAGTAATAAATCAGCCTGCCCGTCTCAATCCCTACCTGCTGGCATGCAGGTGAAGCCATATCTCCGCCAAGCGGTTACCCCTCTTAGTTGAGGTCTGTGTTTTATGTGCAGATTATTGAGCCACTGACACCCAGGCTGTTAATTAAATGCACTTTTGGTTAATTAAATTCCACGTTTGGTTTGAGTGGTTTAGCAACACACTCACAGTTTGTGTAGATATATGATCACCAAGGGCAATATTTAGGTTGGACACAATTTTATACCTACTAAACTGGGATTGGCTGGATGAAAATGAATAAAAGCAATCGATACCTGAGTGCTGTTTACACAGTGCCCAACCTGTCTTGTGACTGGCTCAGCTTTGCAAGGATCAATAGAAGCCTTTATCTTTCTTTACATATTAAACATATTAATAAAAAAAGTCACGGGGGTCCCCTTGACTACAACCTGCCATGGGTGCCAGAAGCAGAACAGACGGTCTATGCCATGTCAGCATATCAGTTTGTGCACTTGCTGGGCCGGGAGATGACTTAGGGGCATGTTAGAAAAGAGTGGACCTTTCAAACTTTTTAAAATGATTTTAATAAACCGGACCTTCACCCTAAATAAGAGCATAACTTGTATGTAACCCTGTACATACAGATTGCCCACATTAAAAATCATCCTACCTGCACCTAATGTATTTTCTGAGCTTTTAAACACCAAGATGGCAGCACATGGAGTCTCAGGCTGCCTGTGCCACTCTGCATTCTGGGATTGCTGTCCTTTTCCTGAGCCTAGCTGCAAAGCACAGCTATAACCCACCTGCACTTTTAACCCCCCCCCCCTCCTCTCCTCAGTATGTGATGCTTCTGAGGCACGATGGCGGCTCCCGTATCCTGGAGTCCTGAACAGAGTTGCAGCCCAGTTAGGGAATAAAGTAAGAGACTTTTTAAAGAGTTTGAGCTTTTCATCAGATGATGCTGAAGGTCTAGTTAATGGAAGGGTGAGTTGTGTATTACTCATTTTTGTCCAATACTAGTGAACCAGTTAGGGTCCATTTCCACTAACAAATTAATTGAACACTCGTTCAGCGAGTGAACGATCGTATGAATTGTATGCAAGTGGACTACTTAATGAGAAATGTTGTCATCCAAAACGATACGACACTAGGCCAAAGAGCAATTTCTCATTGATCGCTTATTTGCAGAAGGAATTCCTGTAGATCAATTATCGTTTGATTGCATTCGCTTTTCAATAATTTGTTCAATAATCGTTCTGTGGAAATGGGCCATTTGGGGACCCAAGGAACCCTCTACCAGTTAAAGGGCAGTAAAGGTAAATGTATGTGCAGTTGAAGTGTAGAAACAGCTGTTGAGTGCATCTTGCCCCTGACAGGTTCCTTGCCACCCCCTCTTAACCACCCTGCTCCCAGCAGCACCCCCATCTGTTCCCCCGTTTTCTTACCGCCCACCTATTCACCCTGCTACCAGCAGCACCCCCATCTGTTCCCCCGTTTTCTTACCGCCCACCTATTCACCCTGCTCCCAGCAGCACCCCCATCTGTTCCCCCGTTTTCTTACCGCCCACCTATTCACCCTGCTCCCAGCAGCACCCCCATCTGTTCCCCCGTTTTCTTACCGCCCACCTATTCACCCTGCTCCCAGCAGCACCCCCATCTGTTCCCCTGTTTTCTTACCGCCCACCTATTCACCCTGCTCCCAGCAGCACCCCCATCTGTTCCCCCGTTTTCTTACTGCCCACCTATTCACCCTGCTCCCAGCAGCACCCCCATCTGTTCCCCCGTTTTCTTACCGCCCACCTATTCACCCTGCTACCAGCAGCACCCCCATCTGTTCCCCCGTTTTCTTACTGCCCACCTATTCACCCTGCTCCCAGCAGCACCCCCATCTGTTCCCCCGTTTTCTTACCGCCCACCTATTCACCCTGCTCCCAGCAGCACCCCATCTGTTACCCCATTTTCTTACCGCCCACCTATTCACCCTGCTCCCAGCAGCACCCCATCTGTTCCCCCGTTTTCTTACCGCCCACCTATTCACCCTGCTCCCAGCAGCACCCCCATCTGTTCCCCCGTTTTCTTACCACCCACCTATTCACCCTGCTCCCAGCAGCACCCCATCTGTTACCCCATTTTCTTACCGCCCACTTATTCACCCTGCTCCCAGCAGCACCCCCATCTGTTCCCCCATTTTCTTACCGCCCACCTATTCACCCTGCTCCCAGCAGCACCCCCATCTGTTCCCCCATTTTCTTACCGCCCACCTATTCACCCTGCTCCCAGCAGCACCCCCATCTGTTCCCCCGTTTTCTTACCACCCACCTATTCACCCTGCTCCCAGCAGCACCCCCATCTGTTCCCCCGTTTTCTTACCGCCCACCTATTCACCCTGCTACCAGCAGCACCCCCATCTGTTACCCCATTTTCTTACCGCCCACCTATTCACCCTGCTCCCAGCAGCACCCCCATCTGTTACCCCGTTTTCTTACCGCCCACCTATTCACCCTGCTCCCAGCAGCACCCCCATCTGTTCCCCCGTTTTCTTACCGCCCACCTATTCACCCTGCTCCCAGCAGCACCCCCATCTGTTCCCCCGTTTTCTTACCACCCACCTATTCACCCTGCTCCCAGCAGCACCCCCATCTGTTACCCCGTTTTCTTACCGCCCACTTATTCACCCTGCTCCCAGCAGCACCCCCATCTGTTCCCCCGTTTTCTTACCGCCCACCTATTCACCCTGCTCCCAGCAGCACCCCCATCTGTTCCCCCGTTTTCTTACCGCCCACCTATTCACCCTGCTCCCAGCAGCACCCCCATCTGTTCCCCCGTTTTCTTACCACCCACCTATACACCCTGCTACCAGCAGCACCCCCATCTGTTACCCCGTTTTCTTACCGCCCACCTATTCACCCTGCTCCCAGCAGCACCCCATCTGTTACCCCATTTTCTTACCGCCCACCTATTCACCCTGCTCCCAGCAGCACCCCCATCTGTTCCCCCGTTTTCTTACCACCCACCTATTCACCCTGCTCCCAGCAGCACCCCATCTGTTACCCCATTTTCTTACCGCCCACCTATTCACCCTGCTCCCAGCAGCACCCCATCTGTTACCCCATTTTCTTACCGCCCACCTATACACCCTGCTCCCAGCAGCACCCCATCTGTTCCCCCGTTTTCTTACCGCCCACCTATACACCCTGCTCCCAGCAGCACCCCATCTGTTCCCCCGTTTTCTTACCGCCCACCTATACACCCTGCTCCCAGCAGCACCCCCATCTGTTCCCCGTTTTCTTACCGCCCACCTATTCACCCTGCTCCCAGCAGCACCCTCATCTGTCATCTGTTCCCCCGTTTTCTTACCGCCCACCTATTCACCCTGCTCCCAGCAGCACCCCATCTGTTCCCCCGTTTTCTTACCGCCCACCTATACACCCTGCTCCCAGCAGCACCCCTTGCAAACTCCCTCCAAAGCACAGCAGCCTCCATGTCCTGCTTCCCAAAGGTTCCCTGCTCCCCCCTTCTAGGCACCCTGCTGCCCTGCCCCCTTTTCAGGTTGCCACCTGCTCCCAGTAGCACCCTGACCTCTTCCCAAGTTCCTTGCCACCCCCTCTTCAGAATGTCTGCCCAGGTTTCCACACACTCCTTTCCTAAGCACTCTCTGCGGTAGGCTGCTCTAGGCTACTTATCTGGTATGTTTTTGTGTTTATTGAAAAAATTACAGTAACCTT
The DNA here is from genome assembly GCA_027917425.1 of Gastrophryne carolinensis. NCBI lineage: Eukaryota > Metazoa > Chordata > Amphibia > Anura > Microhylidae > Gastrophryne > Gastrophryne carolinensis. The sequence continues at coordinate 436,437,331 of CM051235.1, forward strand.
TAAAACTAATTAAAAAAAATATTATTATTGTGTTTTCAAAGCCCTGGACAAAAAAAAGATAAAAAACAAAAACATGTAAAATAACACAATGTCGAATTTGCCTATTATATCCTATGGAAAATGCGGCAGCAGAAACAAGCACACTGGCAGGTACTGTGCCGCTGTACAGAGCCAATTTTTTTATGCGTGCTTTACACTGCGCTTACATATCAGTAAACATGGCTAAATGCTGTTTTCACCTACATGCGCTGTAACATTTGCATGTAGCACATGTGAGGGAACCCCCAGAAGCTGAGGTGCCTAGAGGCCTTTTGCTAAGAATGTCCACATAATTCTGGACACTAGCAATTGCCCAGAAAGTAAAGTCCAAGCAATGGCTAGCTGTGTGTAATGGTTATATGTGTCACATCTGTGGTTTACGTTAAACAATTTTCCATCTTGTGTGATCCCAGCGTGCTCTAATCATCAGATGTACTTACAGCCCCTTCCCTCCCACCATAGATGCATGGAGGCTAGCCGTTACTAGGACAGCGATGAGCGTACTCTGTGATATTAATAACCCGGAGATGAAGGACATCATTATCAGCGCTGGTGATGTAACCGCGTTTTAATTTCTCTGCCATGATGGCCGCCTGCCCCACTGTTTAATAAAATAAATATGCTAACTGCCAGAATAAATGATCCATTGATGCAGATGGAGTGGGTAGAGAAATAGCCTAATAATTTACAATAAAGCAGGGAACCATACTGGTCACAAGGAAACAGGATTTAAAGTGGACCAAAATCCAGGATTTTGACTATCCTGGGTTTTGGTCCTTGCCCCAGGTGCCCCGCTGTGTGAAACCCCGCAGGTCCTCTGAATGAACCTACAGCACATGCGCGGCTGCTAGTCCAATAAGCGTGTTCGGATCCGCTCAAGCCTCTTAGTCCAGGAGCTTGTCTAATGTGATCGGATCCAAGCACGCTGGCGACCATATCCCCCTCTACCCTTTAACAGGGAGCGTGCCCACTTCGGCCATCCACAAATGTCTGCACGCGCCCTGCTAAAGGGATAGCGGAGATGCGGCCCCTGCTAATGCATGCACCATTGGACTGGGATCGAAGGTGAGTTTTTGGGTGACATAGGGGGTTTCACATAGGGGGGTTGCCCAGGGGGGAGTGAGTATGCCTGCCCTGAAGTCTCCAGGGTGGGTTTTGGTCCTTTTTAAAGGAGAATTCACTAAGGTTTAAAAAAAGGGGGTAAAAAGTGCTGCCCACCAGGCATTGTCCCAGGTATTCACTATGGTCAGTATGGTCACTATGGTCAGTATGGTCACTATGGTCGATCCTCTGGACGAAATGCGCCCCCGTAAATGCCTGCCGGCGTATCACTCACCTGGATTATGTTCCCCTTAACAGGGGCACCCATTTGGGATCAGCCAATCAGAACAGATAGCCATGGATATTAATACTTGGCAATTCATTCTGAATGAATGGATTACCAAACGCTGTGCGTGCCGACATCGGCCATTTAGATAGGCCTGACAGGGGCAGGCATCAGCCAAAAGCCTGAAAAGACGTTAGAATTGTGGAATAGTGTTAAAACAATGAACAAGCTCCACCTAACAGGTGAGGCTAGGGGTGACAAGTGCCGTGCCAGGGCGCTGCGTTGGTTCGCAGCAGGTCACAGGCCCCAGAGGTAGGTGAGTATTTTACTCCATTTTCAGGCTCGTTTTTACGCTGCCAATTTTTGTATGCCCCAAAGGCCATGATTCATGAATACTAGAGTCTGTGCAGACAATAGCTTTCAGTAGCAGGACACTTTAAATTAGCTGCAATGTATAAGAATCATAAGAGGCTGCTGCACGTGCTGGTTAATTCATCATCTATAAAATCTGCATAACACCATGTAGTGCGACTAATGGATGGGTGCATTGCTGATTGCCATCACTGATCATTATTGCACCAAGAGATTCTTCAGATTGTTGGGAAGTCTCAGCGGAAGCAGACATTCTTTTAGAAGGATGAAAGAGAACAAGCATGTGTGTGGCATTCATCCATCTATCCATGTGACACCATCTAACAGTAACGGTAAATTAATTAATTAAGGGCTGCTGCAGCCCCAACCCCCTGAAGCCCTATTGGTTACTGCTGGGTCACAAGACCAGCTCTGGACTGGTGAGAATATATGCAGCAGGATATAAGTATCTATTTACTAAAAATAATCCCAATCCTATTGGATTCCCAGAAGGTGCCGGAAATCTGCTTTAACTCCTGAAGGACAATGTTTGGAAACACAACCACTAAATTGAATGGGATGGGATGCCTGGGGCCCACCTGTAGAGCTGACTCTGGGGGCACACCCCACATTTAGGTGCAAGTATCACTGGCTTACATTCAGCGCCCTTTCTGCCAACCTGTATTGCCTCTGTGTTATGTATACTTCAGATTTTAGTGATGAAAACTCTTAAAGGGGCCCCTGGGCAGGGCCGGTCTTTGGGTTGTGCGAGGTGTGCCATCATACAGGGCACCATAGTCAGGGGGGGGGGCGCTGTGCAGCTATGCCCATCTGCTCGATGCCCTAACCCACCTGCCAGCTAGCTTGATCCCCCCCACCCGCTCAGTTTACTGGTTATTTTGGGGGGGGGGGGGAGGCAATTAGGGTTGCCACATGGACGGTATTTTTATTCTTTACTGGACACTGACCTGGCGGTTGCAGTATTTATTTTTTTACTGGTCATTTTAATTGTAGGTATACTTTTCCCATCCTCAACTGCCAGTAAAAAAACAAATACCGTCACCGCCAGGCCAGTGGCCAGTAAAGTAAAGAAAACACCGGCCAAGTGGCAACCCTAGGGGCAATTGGAACTGCTGGGGCTGGGGGTGTAAAGTTGGTTGGATCAGAAGGGGGTGCCATGCTTACTTTTGTTCTGCCCTTTAAACTGGACCAAATCAGCTGATTCCCTATCCCCGGGGCATCCCAGTGGGTGATGCCCCACTGTGTGAAGCTCCCTGGGATTGCCGGAATACCCACAACAAGCAATCCCACAGCACATGTGCAGGCTTTCCTCCAATTAGCACTCTATGCTGTATATATTAATGCAGGGCATAGAACTCTTTTTGTTGTCCACAGAGCCAGACACAGAGATCGGGAAGCAGCCGGGAAAGCCGGAGATGTGGCAAGTGCATGTATCATGGGAGCGCTTGTGGAGCAAATATACCAGGGATCCCAGGGGGTTTCCCACAATGGGGTATCTCACATTAGGATGCCCCAGGGAAAGGGAATCGTCCGGCTCCAGTGTCTTTTAGACTTCAGGGTCTGCAAATACAGGTTTTAGTCCAGTTTAACCCTATAAACCCCAATCTAAAACTGACAGAGGTGTTTTTACTTGAAATCACCACATTGCCTTTAGTGCTGGGTTGGGCTGAGAGGGAGAGTGTGAAGTGGCATACCTAAATGTGATGGGGTCCTGGTGCGAACATTATATGTGACCCTTTAAAGGCTCAAGCAGTAACATTTTCTGTCGTTTAACTCAATTGGATGCAGCTAGACAGCTGCTCTTGTCAGTGGTGCCAAGTGATCACAAATGAGATAAATGAAGTGGAGGAGCAACAATGATGGGGCCGTCCCGTCCTTCTGGGCCCCTGTGCAGTGGCGCGTCCTATAGTTACACCCCTGGTAGTGTGTGTGTAAGAAAATTGGTCCTGATTCGGGGGAAGCCCCAGGGGTGGGATTAGAGGCATGCCTAAAGTCTTTATTTACATCAGGTCTGCTTTCAAGGGACTGCCAGGTAAAAATAAAACGCAAGATATACTGACCTTTTCTCTCCCACAGCTGGCTGTCTAAAACTCACCCTCACCCAAGATGAGTAATAGAGACCCGAACCATGCAAGGGAGCAACTAGAAAAAAAGTTGAATGTTTTTCGTTTTTTACATTTTTGCGTGGACTGTTCCCTTACAATAAAGTGTCCTATACGTTTTTAATTTAAAGTGAACCAAAACCCAGCCTGGAATCTCTGAGACTCCAGGGCAGGCATACTCGCTCCCTCTGGGGCATCCAGATTTAGGATGCCCTGCTGTGTCAAACCCCCCAGGTCGCCCAAAAACATCCGTTCTCGGACCAACGGCGCATACATGAACAGCAGCCGCATCCTCGCTATCCCTTTGGCAGGGTGTGTGCCCGTGGCAGGCATTTGTGAATGGCCAGCGCAGGCACGCTCCCTGTTAAAGGGCATCGGGGGATGCGGATGCCAGCGCGTTTGGATTCGCTCGCATTAGACGAGCTCCTGGCCGAAGGGGCTGGAGCAGATACAAGTGCACTGATTGGACGAGATGGCCGGGCATGCACCGTGGGACCAAGACGGGTGAGTGAGATTGGGCAACCGGGGGAGGGGGGTCCTGATCAGGGTACCCGGGGGACAAAGACAAAAACCCAGGATAGTCAAAATCCTGGGTTCTGGTCCATTTTAAAACTCCTGATGCCAAAGGCAAAATAGTCCCAAACCAAATCAACATGCAGAGGCAAAACTAAATGTGACCAGGACCTGTTGCAGATATTAAAGAAAAAGAAAAAAAAACACCAACTCAGCCCTGAAAAGATTCCAAGGCTGGCTGCTGGCCTTCCCCTGGGACATCCCGAATTGTGACCCCAACCCCCCTCCCCCCCCCCCCGGTTCGACCGTTACCACACACCTTTCCCTGCTTCAACGGCCCATACTTGGGCTCTCGGTTCTCATTGTTGTCAATGGAGAGTGCACGCTGCACAGATAGAAGGATGCCAGGGATGCGGCTGCTCCTGCTCCCTATGATGGCACTCTGTTTGTATTTGCTGTCCGGGCTGCCCTAGGTAAAAGTTTAGAGTTCCCTTTAAATAAGAGCCCCAGGCACTGCTCATACAGTAAGTATCCACTTTCCTGTCACATTCAGCCTCTAGGATGCCAATTTGTAACTAAATTAGATACAATTACACAATAACACATAATACACAAAAACAGCAAATACAAGCAGAGCTTTCTTTTGGTACTTGATACAATGTGAGCACAAGTCTGGTAAATAAGGTCGGGCCACCATTAGGAATTTAGTTCTCCACACAACCACAATGTCTGGGCCCTCCCATATCCCATTTGATAGCTGGGCCAGAGCCCATATACTGTAGGGATCTACTGAATACTGTAGGGATCCTGGTTACCTTTGGCCAAGTTCAAATTAGGGACCATCTCACATCATAGGTTATGTGCAGCCCAGACAAGGGCCCCATAACATATACTGCAACAACTGGGCCCCTAGTTTGCACATCAGTTTCCTACATAGTCTAAATACTGTGGTTCAAATTAGGGCTCAACACATTAGGGGTTATGGGGACCTATGTTTTGTGTGGGCCCCCATAACCTATACTGTGATAATTGGGACCCTAAATTTGAGCTTCAGTTTACTATATCGTCTACTAGAGCGAGCTTGTTTTCTTTGGGGTTCAAATTAAGGAGGAACAACACCCAGGATTTTTACTCTCTGGGTGTTTTTTTCTCCAGTGGGGCATCCCGATTTGGGAATCCCTGCTGTGTGACACCCCTGCGATTGCCAGTGAAAACACGCATGCATGCTCTATTCATCCCTTACTAGCCATTCTGATGTCAGAGCAGTGTAGTAAGCATGAATGGAGTGCACATCACTAGCCATTGAGAAATGCCTGGGGCAAGCAAGGGCCCAGTATGGTGGAATGTGGCCAGGGTCCACGTGTTCGCTATGGAATAGCAAGGTTAAGTATGTTTACTCAGCTATCCCAGGTTTCACACAGTGGGGCATTCCAAATCCGGATGCTCCACGGATGAGGACATCGGTCTTTCTGGAATCTTTTAGAAGCTGTTATTCCTCTTTAAAGTGGACCAACACCCTCCCATGATCGGCCCGGGAATCTATAAGATTCCCGGACCGATCAGACCCCTGACTGCGGGGGTGCCCCGCTGTGTGAAACCCCCCAGAAACCCCTAAATCCCTACCTTATCCATGATCCAGCGGCGCGGGTTTCACACAGCGAGGCACCCCCAATCGGTGGACCAAAACCCAAGATAGTCAAAATCCTGGGTGTTGGTCCACTTTAAGGGTCATCACATTATAAAATTGTGTAATATTAAAAATCCATATACACACATTGTCTAATGAGAGGAGGGGTCACTTATACACGCAAACTGAATAAAACTTGCTCCAACCTTGTGGTTAATTCGCTCATGGTAGGAATAAAATCCAGGGGTGACAGCTTTAGTCTATCAGAGGAGAGTGGAGCCTGTCACCCCGATGTCCTCTTCCTTCCATTAGTTCTGGCTGGATATTTGTTGATCCATATTTATATGGATTTTTTTATCATCAGGCCATTTTTCGCGATAGTCTCCTTTAACTATAGCTGTAACAGCACAATCGATAGCGCCCCCCTGTAAGCGGCCACCCTAGGCACAGGCACAAAATTGGGATGCCCGCTGTGTGAAACATCCCAGTTTGCCCCGTTCACTTACCTTGCTTCCCGGTCCAATGGCGCATGTGCAAGCCGCGGCCGCATCCCCGCTGTCCCTCTAGCAGGGCACGTGCCCGCGTCTGTAAATGGCCAGCGCGGGCACACTCCCTGTTATAGAGGGAAGCGGGGGATGAGGCCGCCAGTGCGCTGGGAGAAGCTGCCATTAGACGCTGGCTTAGACGGCGTGACATCTAAGCGTGCTGATTGAATGAGTGGCCACGCATGCGCCGTAGGACCGGGGAGAGGTGAATTGCGCTTGGCGATCTGGGGGTTTTCACACAGCGGGGCACCCACAACTGGGGTGTCTGGGGGGAAAGGCCGAAAACCCAGGATAGTCAAAATCCTGTGTTTTGGTCCACTCTAAGGGTCATCACATTATACGTTACGGTATGGCCAAGAGTCTTATTTTGTGTGGGTCCCAACAACCTATAATAGTTGGGCTTCTAGTTCAAACTGGGCCCCAGACTGTGGAGACAGTAAGTAAGTGTGGCAGTGTTCAGTGTAGGAGGGCAAGCAGGCCCGGGCCCCTGCCCTGATGCTGGCCCTGGATAAAATAAAGGGAAACAATAGTGCACCCCCTGTAAATATGGCAAAATGGAGAAAAGCGAACCTCTGGCTCCCACCCAGCCTATCCTATGCGGTAATAGGGTGATCCCATGACAGGACGGGAACTGATTTGGCCACTACCAGGAAGAAGCTTGGCCAACAGTCTGAGAAACAAGTAAAGCTGTCATGATCAAGATCTAAGGAAAGTCTAAAAAATACAGGTAGTATAGCGCTGCCATAGCAGGCGTGCAGCAGGCGTGGCAGACAGGAGGGACTACAGTAAGTTGCAAAACTGGAGCGACGTTCTAATCAGGTGAAACTAGAGAGCTGAGAGCGGCCAGGTAAGTGGCCAGAAAGACAGACATATATATAGACTCACCCCCCTCCTGCGTCTCCCGACATGCTGCCGCTGGGGAAGGGGCTCCTGCAGATGTCCGGAGTGGAGCCGACACACACACACACAGACACACAGACACACAGACAGACAGACGGTTGGAGTGACAGTGACACAGGCGACACACGGGCTCTGGGCTGGCTCTGCCTCTCCCAGCCATCTGATTGGGAGGCACCTTGTCCTCCGGGAGCCGGCCTCTCCCACGTCAGCTGGGTGCCCTGTCACTGCTGCTGGGTGCCCTGTTCTGTCTCTGCTGCTGGGTGCCATCTAACTACAGCTGGGTGCCCTCTCACGTCAGCTGGGTGCCCTGTCACTACAGCTGTGTGCCATCTCACTGCAACTGGGTGCTCTGTCACTGCAGCTGGGTGCCTTCTCACTGCAGCTGGGTGTCCTGTCACTGCAGCTGGGTGCCTTCTCACTGCAGCTGGGTGACCTGTCACTGCAACTAGGTGCCCTGTCACTGCAGCTGGGTGCTCTCTAACTACATTTGGGTGCCCTGCCACTGCAGCTGGGTGCTCTCTAACTACATTTGGGTGCCCTGTCACTGCAGCTGGGTGCTCTCTAACTACATTTGGGTGCCCTGCCACTGCAGCTGGGTGCTCTCTAACTACAGTTGGGTGTCCTGTCACTGCAGCTGGGTGACCTGTCACTGCAACTAGGTGCCCTGTCACTGCAGCTGGGTGCCCTGTCACTGCAACTAGGTGCCCTGTCACTGCAGCTGGGTGCCCTGTCACTGCAGCTGGGTGCCCTCTCACTGCAGCTGGGTGCCCTGTCACTGCAGCTGGGTGCCCTCTCACTACAGCTGGGTGCCCTGTCACTGCAACTGGGGGCCCTGTCACTACAGCTGGGTGCCCTCTCACTGCAGCTGGGTGCCCTGTCACTGCAGCTGGGTGCCCTCTCACTACAGCTGGGTGCCCTGTCACTGCAACTGGGTGCCCTGTCACTGCAGCTGGGTGCCCTGTCACTGCAGCTGGGTGCCCTGTCACTGCAGCTGGGTGCCCTCTCACTGCAGCTGGGTGCACTGTCACTGCAGCTGGGTGCCCTCTCACTGCAGCTGGGTGCCCTGTCACTGCAGCTGGGTGCTGTCTAACTACAGCTGGATGCCCTCTCACTACAGCTGGGTGCCCTGTCACTGCAGCTGGGTGCCCTCTCACGTCAGCTGGGTGCCCTGTCACTGCAGCTTGGTGCCCTCTAACTACAGCTGGGTGCCCTGTCACTGCAGCTGGGTGCCCTCTAACTACAGCTGGGTGCCCTCTCACTACAGCTGGGTGCCCTGTCACTGCAGCTGGGTGCCCTCTAACTACAGCTGGGTGCCCTGTCACTGCAGCTGGGTGCCCTGTCACTGCAGCTGGGTGCCCTCTCACTGCAGCTTGGTGCCCTCTAACTACAGCTGGGTGCCCTCTCACTACAGCTGGGTGCCCTGTCACTGCAGCTGGGTGCCCTCCCACTGCAGCTTGGTGCCCTCTAACTACAGCTGGGTGCCCTCTCACTGCAGCTGGGTGCCCTCTCACTACAGCTGGGTGCCCTGTAACTGCAGCTGGGTGCCCTGTCACTGCGGCTGGGTGCCCTGTCACTGCAGCTGGGTGCCCTCTCACTACAGCTGGGTGCTCTGTCACTGCAGCTGGTTGCCCTGTCACTGCAGCTGGGTGCCATCTCACTGCAACTGGGTGCTCTGTCACTACAGCTGGGTGCCATCTGACTGCTGCTGGGTGGCCTTTCACTGCAGCTGGGTGCTCTGTCACTACAGCTGGGTGCCATCTCACTGCTGCTGGGTGGCCTTTCACTGCAGCTGGGTGCCATCTCACTGCTGCTGGGTGGCCTTTCACTGCAGCTGGGTGCTCTGTCACTACAGCTGGGTGCCATCTCACTGCTGCTGGGTGGCCTTTCACTGCAGCTGGGTGCTCTGTCACTACAGCTGGGTGCCATCTCACTGCTGCTGGGTGGCCTTTCATTGCAGCTGGGTGCTCTGTCACTACAGCTGGGTGCCCTGTCACTGCTGCTGGGTGGCCTTTCACTGCAGCTGGGTGCTCTGTCACTACAGCTGGGTGCTCTGTCACTACAGCTGGGTGCCCTGTCACTGCAGCTTGGTGCCCTCTCATGTCAGCTGGGTGCCCTCTCACTGCAACTGGGTGCCCTGTCAGTGCAGCTGGGTGCCATCTCACTACAGCTGGGTGCCATCTCACTGCCGCTGGTTGCCCTCTCACTGCCGCTGGTTGCCCATTCATTTAAGCTGGGTGCCCTCTCACTGCAGCTGGTTGCCATCTCACTTTAACTGGGTGTCCTGTCACTGCAGCTGGGTGCTATCTCACTGCATCTGGGTGTCCTGTCACTGCATCTGGGTGTCCTGTCACTGCAGCTGGGTGCTATCTCACTGCATCTGGGTGTCCTGTCACTGCAGCTGGGTGCTATCTCACTGCAACTGGGTGCCCTGTCAGTGCAGCTGGGTGCCATCTCACTACAGCTGGGTGCCATCTCACTGCCGCTGGTTGCCCTCTCACTGCTGCTGGTTGCCCTCTCACTGCCGCTGGTTGCCATCTCACTTTAACTGGGTGTCCTGTCACTGCAGCTGGGTGCCATCTCACTTTAACTGGGTGTCCTGTCACTTCAGCTGGGTGCTATCTCACTGCATCTGGGTGTCCTGTCACTGCAGCTGGGTGCTATCTCACTGCATCTGGGTGCTATCTCACTGCATCTGGGTGCTATCTCACTGCACATGGGTGTCCTGTCACTGCAGCTGGGTGCCCTCTCACTTTAACTGGGTGTCCTGTCACTGCAGCTGGGTGCCATCTCACTTTAACTGGGTGTCCTGTCACTGCAGCTGGTGTCCTGTCACTGCAGCTGGGTGCTATCTCACTGCATCTGGGTGCTATCTCACTGCAGCTGGGTGCTATCTCCAGGGGCCAATGCCTCCTATGCCACTCGGCTTCCTCCTCCTTATCTGCAGCAACAAGTGCAGCCCTGTTTCTTTTCTTTAATGACATAGCGCTCACTTATACCGTGGCGCTCTACAGAGTACATAGACTCATCCACACCAGCTAGTCTCTCAGAGGGGCTCATAATCTAATCCGAGATGTGTTGTGTGTCTATAGATCGGGTAACATGCACACTGGATCTGATCATCTTGTTTAAATGAAGTGAAAAAGTGAAAAGAAGTGTAAAAAAACAGTCTAAAGGCTATAAGACTCTGGAGGCTACAAGATTCTGGGCTAAATTCTTTCCTCTCAATTTGGGATGCCCCACAGTATTAAAACCCCTGTTTTCCTTGTTTGTCAATCCCACAGCACATGTGCGGGCCTCTGGCCACACCCCCACTCTGCCCCCAGAAGATTTAAAGAGGAACAACACCTGAGATTTTCGCTCTCCCAGATGTTATTCCTCTCCAGTTTGGGATCCCCATGTATCACTGCATTTACTCACCTTTCTGGTGATCCCATGGTGCAAATGTTGGCGGGAAGCCAATCAGCATACTCTGCTCCATTCTGCAAGCTAAATGGAGCCAACACACACTTGGCAACAGCGACGTTTCTCTGTGAACCTGCAGCAGCCATTCAGTAATGCCAGTATTGCCAGCCACAGGTTAGCACCTCAGAAGATGCAGCGGAGCATACACATTGCCCAGGGCTGAATAGAGGCTGATCAGCGGAGGACTGCAGTGGGATCAGCAGATTCCCTGAAAAGATGGGAGCAGGTGTGAAGTAACATGGAGGGCTGGCAGCTGCCCCTTCAGTCATAGGTTATGTGCTGAGAACTGCCCCTTCGGGTGACATCTGTGCAGTAGTATCCTATGAGGATGGGGGGGCAGCTGCAGCTTCAAAGGAGAAGGGTACGATGATGGCTTTGAGTTTGTGGGTTTGCATCAATGTGTTAACGCCAGTGTAAGAAACACAGCTCCTATTCCCACATAATGAAGCTCTACTGCATGTAGGCCCCTAAGTAACTGCCACAGAAAGGTTGTAGTACCCCAGGGGCCTTAAGGGAAAACTCCCTTTTTGGCATGTTTTTGGTGTTTTGGTGCCGTCTTATTGTTTTCCTCTTTTGGATTGTAAAATAAACATTTGTGTTAGAATTGTGCCCCCCATACCTGTGGTTTACTTATCAGCATTCTGCTTCCAAGTTATATTCCTGTGGCTCTGTGTTGCTGAAGTGGGAGTGGCTTTCCTGCCCTTGAGTTAAAAACTAGTGACTACAAATCCCAGAATCCTTCCACTGTAACAGGTGAGCTCATCAGTAGTCGACCACACATAAAGGAACACAATTAGGGTTACTATGGATATCTCAGTCAGAGCAGTATAAAAATTACAAAATGTATTAAATGCGTATAAAACATAAAGTAATCCAATACACATGTAAAAATATTACTGCAATATACTACCCGAGGCCTAAGAACCTAATGGAGGACCTCCACAGCACTCACATCCACATTCATACAAGCCAGCAGATGGATGGGGAAGTGGGGTGGGGGAATGGGGGAGGCAGTTGTTATGCAAAGCTAGCTAAAGTAATATAAATTAATCTTCTTTTGGGGATATGTTGGATCCTCCTGGTTAAATGGCATAGCTCCTGCTGATAGACAGTTCATAGCATGTGCTATATAATACCTCCTCCAACTTCCTAATATCCACTAGTCCATTAGTGCTCAAGTTTGCACAGCAACAATCAGCAAGAGTCAGACATTGTTATAGGGAGGGAGGTCAGAGCTGCAGCTGACTGTGCAGGCTGGCTGTTGTAGTGAGCCCTGTGGGTCCACAGACAGGGGCACCCGCCTGTCCTGCACGAGGGAGGCAGTGTTCAGAAGGGGGATGGCGGACCCCATCGGGGACACCCGCCAGTCCATGGACTGTGGCGCTGCACAGCATGCTGACCGTACCTACCTCACCCCTCAGATGTCAGCCTTACGCTGTCCAGCTGACCGCAATTTCGCTGTGCCACAAGTGGCTACCAAGGTGTGGAGCACATGGTGATCCTCAGGCACCTACACCATTACATTCCCGAGGGAAGGGAAGCTCATCAGAAGCTTTGGCTAAATCAAGCTGCAGTAATGACCTCCCCAGGTGAGAATGCTGCCAGCAACCCCTTAGCTACTGGAATCCCCCTATCTGAATAGGTTGGATTAGAGCAGGAGGGGCCGTATGCCAATTTTTTTACACCAAGATCTACAAGAACAGAGAAGTGAGCCCTGTACGCACAAAACATATCTTGGTGTACAAAGTAAGGTTGCCAATAGCAACAAATTGCCGTTAGTGGAAACTGCTTCCATAAAACACACATTTGCAAAAAAAAATATTAAATTAGCTCAGCACCTTGAGGACATCATTTTGGCACAATGTACGGGCTCTTGTCACACAGCAGGGCATCCTGATTCATGATGCCCCGGGAAAAAGGCAGCATCCAGCCCTAGTATCTTTTAGAAGATTTTTCAGGGCCGGCCGCTACTGTGTTTTCCTCTTTAAAGTGGACCAAAACCCATGGGGCGATCAACTCAAACGCAAATCGAGATGCGCCCGCTGTGCGTAACCCCAAGGTCTCTCCCTGTTAGAGGGTAGCGGGGGATGCGGCTGTCAGCCACTGGCCTTAGACAAAGCCTTAGACAATGTGACATCAGCGGCTCCGAGCACGTTGATTGGATGCGCCATAGGACCGGAAAGAGGTGAGTTGGCTTCAGCGATCTGGGGGGTTTCACACAGCGGGGCACCTATGATCGGGATGCCCTGGAGAAAAGGACCAAAACCCAGGATAGTCAAAATCCTGGGTTTTGGTCCACTTTAAACACCTGCAAAATCAAATGCTATTATATAATAGGCTGTAGTGGGCATGAGACTTCCTGGCTTTATTGAGAGTTTTTAGATATGGTGGGTGCTGGAGTCTATCTAGTAAATAAAAGTGATTGTGTCCCTCAGAAAAATATGTTAGAAGAACCAAAATGACATTTTCATTATTTCTTTTTATCTTTATTTGGATTTTTAAATGTGTGCTGTCCAGCCCTTCTAATGAGCAAAGAAAATGTGAGGGGGAAATGTAACATATACAGCAAGCAGCTCTGTCCCTTTTAGGGGAGAGGCCTTGGAAAAGGAAGGGGGAAGAGGAAGTAATTCAGAGTTGCTGTGAGGAGAGAGACATGTCTGCTGCAGACAGGGGAAGACTGGGGTTAAAAGACGGCCCGGGACATTTCTGGTCACACCGGCCCTTCTGCAGTTTGTCCACCCGGTATACACGCCCCGATAACAGGCAGTGTGCAGAACCCCCCATCACAGATTGAGTGGCAGAATGCCCCCATTACCGGCTGAGTGGCAGAATCCTCCTATAACATGCTGAGTGGCAGAATCCCCCCATAACATGCTGAGTGGCAGAATCCCCCCATAACATGCTGAGTGGCAGAATCCCCCCAAAACATGCTGAGTGGCAGAATCCCCCCGTAACATGCTGAGTGGCAGAATCCCCCCATAACAAGGTGAGTGACAGAATACCCCATAACAAGCTGAGTGGCAGAATCCCCCCCATAACAAGCTGAGTGGCAGAATCCCACCATAACATGCTGAGTGGCAGAATCCCCCCATAACAAGCTGAATGCAAGAATCCCCCCATAACAAGCTGAGTGGCAGAATCCCCCCATAACAAGCTGAGTGGCAGAATCCCTCCATAACAAGCTGAATGCAAGAATCCCCCCATAACAAGCTGAGTGGCAGAATCCCCCCATAACAAGCTGAGTGGCAGAATCCCCCCATAACAAGCTGAATGCAAGAATCCCCCCATAACAAGCTGAGTGGCAGAATCCCCCCATAACAAGCTGAGTGGCAGAATCCCCCCATAACAAGCTGAGTGGCAGAATCCCCCCATAACAAGCTGAGTGGCAGAATCCCTCCATAACAAGCTGAGCAACAGAATCCCCCCATAACAAGCTGAGCGGCAGAATCCCCCCATAACATGCTGAGCGGCAGAATCCCCCCATAACAAGCTGAGTGGCAGAATCCCCCCATAACAAGCTGAGTGGCAGAATCTCCCCATAACAAGCTGAGTGGCAGAATCCCACCATAACAAGCTGAGCGGCAGAACCCCCCATAACAAGCTGAGTGGCAGAATCCCCCCATAACAAGCTGAGTGGCAGAATCCCCCCATAACATGCTGAGTGGCAGAATCCCCCCATAACATGCTGAGTGGCAGAATCCCCCCATAACATGCTGAGTGGCAGAATCCCCCCATAACAAGCTGAGTGGCAGAATCCCCCCATAACAAGCTGAGTGGCAGAATCCCCCCATAACAAGCTGAGTGGCAGAATCCCCCCATAACAAGCTTAGCGGCAGAGCCCCCCCATAACAAGCTGAGTGGCAGAATCCCCCCATAACAAGCTGAGCGGCAGAATCCCCCCATAACAAGCTGAGTGGCAGAATCCCCCCATAACAAGCTTAGCGGCAGAGCCCCCCCATAACCAGCTGAGCGGCAGAATCCCCCCATAACAAGCTGAGTGGCAGAATCCCCCCATAACAAGCTGAGTGGCAGAATCCCCCCATAACAAGCTGAGTGGCAGAATCCCCCCATAACAAGCTGAGCGGCAGAATCCCCCCATAACAAGCTGAGTGGCAGAATCCCCCCATAACAAGCTGAGTGGCAGAATCCCCCCATAACAAGCTGAGTGGCAGAATCCCCCCATAACAAGCTGAGTGGCAGAATCTCCCCATAACAAGCTTAGCGGCAGAGCCCCCCCATAACAAGCTGAGTGGCAGAATCCCCCCATAACAAGCTTAGTGGCAGAATCCCCCCATAACAAGCTGAGTGGCAGAATCTCCCCATAACAAGCTTAGCGGCAGAGCCCCCCCATAACAAGCTGAGTGGCAGAATCCCCCCATAACAAGCTGAGTGGCAGAATCCCCCCATAACAAGCTAAGTGGCAGAATCCCCCCATAACAAGCTGAGTGGCAGAATCTCCCCATAACCAGCTGAGTGGCAGAATCCCCCCATAACAAGCTGAGTGGCAGAATCTCCCCATAACAAGCTGAGTGGCAGAATCCCCCCATAACAAGCTGAGTGGCAGAATCTCCCCATAACATGCTGAGTGGCAGAATCCCCCCATAACAAGCTGAGTGGCAGAACCCCCCCATAACATGCTGAGTGGCAGAATCTCCCCCATAACATGCTGAGCGGCAGAATTCCCCCATAACAAGCTGATTGGAAAAAATTCCCCCATAACATGCTGAGTGGCAGAATCCCCCCATAACATGCTGAGTGGCAGAATCCCCCCATAACATGCTGAGTGGCAGAATCCCCCCATAACATGCTGAGTGGCAGAATCCCCCCATAACATGCTGAGTGGCAGAATCCCCCCATAACAAGCTGAGTGGCAGAATCCCCCCATAACAAGCTGAGTGGCAGAATCTCCCCATAACAAGCTGAGTGGCAGAATCTCCCCATAACAAGCTGAGCGGCAGAACCCCCCCATAACAAGCTGAGCGGCAGAATCCCCCCATAACATGCTGAGCGGCAGAATCCCCCCATAACAAGCTGAGTGGCAGAATCCCCCCATAACAAGCTGAGTGGCAGAATCCCCCCATAACAAGCTGAGTGGCAGAATCCTCCCATAACATGCTGAGCGGCAGAATCCCCCCATAACATGCTGAGCGGCAGAATCCCCCCATAACAAGCTGAGCGGCAGAATCCCGCCATAACAAGCTGAGTGGCAGAATCCCCCCATAACAAGCTGAGTGGCAGAATCCCCCCATAACAAGCTGAGTGGCAGAATCCCCCCATAACCAGCTGAGCGGCAGAATCCCCCCATAACAAGCTGAGTGGCAGAATCCCCCCATAACAAGCTGAGTGGCAGAATCCCCCCATAACATGCTGAGTGGCAGAATCCCCCATAACATGCTGAGCGGCAGAATCCCCCCATAACAAGCTGAGTGGCAGAATCCCTCCATAACATGCTGAGTGGCAGAATCCCCCATAACATGCTGAGCGGCAGAATCCCCCCATAACAAGCTGAGTGGCAGAATCTCCCCATAACATGCTGAGTGGCAGAATCTCCCCATAACATGCTGAGTGGCAGAATCCCCCCATAACATGCTGAGTGGCAGAATCTCCCCATAACAAGCTGAGTGGCAGAACCCCCCCATAACAAGCTGAGTGGCAGAATACCCCCACAACATGCTGAGGGGCAGAATCCCCCCATAACCAGCTGAGTGGCAGAATCCCCCCATAACAAGCTGAGCGGCAGAATCCCCCCATAACAAGCTGAGTGGCGGACTCCCCCCATAACAAGCTGAGCGGCGGAATCCCCCCATAACAAGCTGAGCGGCGGAATCCCCCCATAACAAGCTGAGTGGCGGAATCCCCCCATAACAAGCTGAGTGGCGGAATCCCCCCATAACAAGCTGAGCGGCAGAATCCCCCATAACAAGCTGAGCGGCAGAATCCCCCCATAACAAGCTGAGTGGCAGAATCCCCCCATAACAAGCTGAGTGGCAGAATCCCCCCATAACATGCTGAGTGGCAGAATCTCCCCATAACAAGCTGAGCGGCAGAGCCCCCCCATAACCAGCTGAGTGGCAGAATCCCTCCATAACATGCTGAGTGGCAGAATCCCCCCCATAACAAGCTGAGTGGCAGAATCTCCCCATAACAAGCTGAGTGGCAGAATCTCCCCATAACAAGCTGAGCGCCAGAATCCCCCCATAACAAGCTGAGCGCCAGAATCCCCCCATAACAAGCTGAGCGGCAGAATCCCCCCATAACAAGCTGAGTGCCAGAATCCCCCCATAACAAGCTGAGTGGCAGAATCCCCCCATAACAAGCTGAGCGGCAGAATCCCCCCATAACAAGCTGAGTGGCAGAATCCCCCCATAACAAGCTGAGTGGCAGAATCCCCCCATAACCAGCTGAGTGGCAGAATCCCCCCCATAACAAGCTGAGTGCCAGAATCCCCCCATAACAAGCTGAGTGGCAGAATCCCCCCATAACAAGCTGAGCGGCAGAATCCCCCCATAACAAGCTGAGCGGCAGAACCCCCCCATAACAAGCTGAGCGGCAGAATCCCCCCATAACATGCTGAGCGGCAGAATCCCCCCATAACATGCTGAGCGGCAGAATCTCCCCATAACAAGCTGAGTGGCAGAATCCCCCCATAACATGCTGAGTGGCAGAATCCCCCCCCATAACAAGCTGAGTGGCAGAATCCCCCCCATAACAAGCTGAGTGGCAGAATCCCCCCCCATAACAAGCTGAGTGGCAGAATCCCCCCCATAACAAGCTGAGTGGCAGAATCCCCCCCATAACAAGCTGAGTGGCAGAATCCCCCCATAACATGCTCAGTGTAAGAATTCCCCCATAACATGCTGAGCGGCAGAATCCCCCCATAACATGCTGAGCGGCAGAATCCCCCCCATAACAAGCTGAGTGGCAGAATCCCCCCCCATAACAAGCTGAGTGGCAGAATCCCCCCCATAACAAGCTGAGTGGCAGAATCCCCCCCATAACAAGCTGAGTGGCAGAATCCCCCCCATAACAAGCTGAGTGGCAGAATCCCCCCATAACATGCTGAGTGTAAGAATCCCCCCATGACATGCTGAGTGGCAGAATCCCCCCCCATAACAAGCTGAGTGGCAGAATCCCCCCCATAACAAGCTGAGTGGCAGAATCCCCCCCATAACAAGCTGAGTGGCAGAATCCCCCCATAACATGCTGAGTGTAAGAATCCCCCCATGACATGCTGAGTGGCAGAATCCCCCCATAACATGCTGAGTGGCAGAATCCCCCCATAACATGCTGAGTGGCAGAATCCCCCCATAACATGCTGAGTGGCAGAATCCCCCCATAACAAGCTGAGTGGCAGAATCTCCCCATAACAGGCTGAGTGGCAGAATCTCCCCCATAACATGCTGAGTGGCAGAATCCCCCCATAACAGACTGAGTGGCAGAATTCCCTCATAACATGCTGAGTGGCAGAATCCCCCCATAACAGGCTGAGTGGCAGAATCCCCCCATAACATGCTGAGCGGCAGAATCCCCCCATAACCGGCTGAGCGGCAGAATCCCCCCATAACAAGCTGAGCGGCAGAATCCCCCCATAACAAGCTGAGCGGCAAAATCCCCCCATAACATGCTGAGTGGCAGAACCCCCCCATAACAAGCTGAGTGGCAGAATCCCCCCATAACATGCTGAGCGGCAGAATCCCCCCAATAACAAGCTGAGTGGCAGAATCCCCCCATAACAAGCTGAGTGGCAGAATCCCCCCATAACATGCTGAGCGGCAGAATCCCCCCATAACGCGCTGAGTGGCAGAATCCCCCCATAACAGGCTGAGTGGCAGAATCCCCCCATAACATGCTGAGTGGCAGAATCCCCCCATAACAAGCTGAGCGGCAGAATCCCCCCATAACATGCTGAGCGGCAGAATCCCCCCATAACAAGCTGAGCGGCAGAACCCCCCCATAACATGCTGAGCGGCAGAATCCCCCCATAACAAGCTGAGCGGCAGAATCCCCCCATAACAAGCTGAGCGGCAGAACCCCCACATAACATGCTGAGTGGCAGAATCCCCCCATAACATGCTGAGTGGCAGAATCCCCCCATAACAGGCTGAGTGGCAGAATCCCCCCCATAACAAGCTGAGCGGCAGAATCCCCCCATAACAAGCTGAGTGGCAGAATATCCCCATAACAAGCTGAGCGGCAGAATCCCCCCATAACATGCTGAGTGGCAGAATCCCCCCATAACAAGCTGAGCGGCAGAATCCCCCATAACAAGCTGAGCGGCAGAATCTCCCCATAACAAGCTGAGCGGCAGAACCCCCCCATAACCAGCTGAGTGGCAGAATCCCCCCATAACAAGCTGTGTGGCAGAATCCCCCCATAACATGCTGAGTGTAAGAATCCCCCCATAACATGCTGAGCGGCAGAATCCCCCCATAACATGCTGAGCGGCAGAATCCCCCCATAACATGCTGAGCGGCAGAATCCCCCCATAACATGCTGAGCGGCAGAATCCCCCCCTAACAAGCTGAGCGTTAGAATCCCCCCATAACAAGCTGAGCGGCAGAATCCCCCCATAACATGCTGAGTGGCAGAATCCCCCCATAACAAGCTGAGTGGCAGAATCTCCCCATAACAAGCTGAGTGGCAGAATCCCCCCATAACAAGCTGAGCGGCAGAATCTCCCCATAACAAGCTGAGCGGCAGAATCCCCCCATAACAAGCTGAGTGGCAGAATCCCCCCCATAACAAGCTGAGCGGCAGAATCCCCCCATAACACGCTGAGCGGCAGAATCCCCCCATAACACGCTGAGCGGCAGAATCCCCCCATAACACGCTGAGCGGCAGAATCCCCCCATACCATGCTGAGCGGCAGAATCCCCCCATAACATGCTGAGCGGCAGAATCCCCCCATAACATGCTGAGCGGCAGAATCCCCCCATAACACGCTGAGCGGCAGAATCCCCCCATAACATGCTGAGCGGCAGAATCCCCCCATAACATGCTGAGCGGCAGAATCCCCCCATAACATGCTGAGTGGCAGAATCCCCCCCATAACAAGCTGAGTGGCAGAATCCCCCCATAACATGCTGAGTGGCAGAATCCCCCCATAACATGCTGAGTGGCAGAATCCCCCCATAACATGCTGAGCGGCAGAATCCCCCCCATAACAAGCTGAGCGGCAGAATCCCCCCATAACAAGCTGAGCGGCAGAATCCCCCCATAACATGCTGAGCGGCAGAATCCCCCCATAACATGCTGAGCGGCAGAATCCCCCGATAACATGCTGAGTGGCAGAATCCCCCCATAACATGATGAGTGGCAGAATCCCCCCATAACATGCTGAGTGGCAGAATCCCCCCCATAACAAGCTGAGTGGCAGAATCCCCCCATAACAAGCTGAGTGGCAGAATCTCCCCATAACAAGCTGAGTGGCAGAATCCCCCCATAACAAGCTGAGCGGCAGAATCCCCCCATAACAAGCTGAGTGGCAGAATCCCCCCATAACAAGCTGAGCGGCAGAATCCCTCCATAACAAGCTGAGTGGCAGAATCCCCCCATAACAAGCTGAGTGGCAGAATCCCCCCATAACAAGCTGAGCGGCAGAATCCCCCCATAACATGCTGAGTGGCAGAATCCCCCCCATAACAAGCTGAGTGGCAGAATCCCCCCATAACATGCTGAGTGGCAGAATCCCCCCCATAACAAGCTGAGCGGCAGAATCCCCCCATAACATGCTGAGTGGCAGAATCCCCCCATAACAAGCTGAGTGGCAGAATCCCCCCATAACAAGCTGAGTGGCAGAATCTCCCCATAACATGCTGAGTGGCGGAATCCCCCCATAACAAGCTGAGTGGCAGAATCCCCCCATAACATGCTGAGTGGCAGAATCCCCCCATAACAAGCTGAGTGGCAGAATCTCCCCATAACAGCCTGAGTGGCAGAATCTCCCCCATAACAGGCTGAGTGGCAGAATCCCCCCATAACAGGCTGAGTGGCAGAATCTCCCCCATAACATGCTGAGTGGCAGAATCCCCCCATAACAGGCTGAGTGGCAGAATTCCCCCATAACATGCTGAGTGGCAGAATCCCCCCATAACAAGCTGAGTGGCAGAATCTCCCCATAACAGGCTGAGTGGCAGAATTCCCCCATAACAGGCTGAGTGTCAGAATCCCCCCATAACAAGCTGAGTGGCAGAATCCCCCCATAACACGCTGAGTGGCAGAATCCCCCCATAACATGCTGAGTGGCAGAATCCCCCCATAACAAGCTGAGTGGCAGAATCTCCCCATAACAGGCTGAGTGGCAGAATCCCCCCATAACAAGCTGAGTGGCAGAATCCCCCCATAACAAGCTGAGTGGCAGAATCCCCCCATAACATGCTGAGTGGCAGAATCCCCCCATAACCAGCTGAGTGGCAGAATCCCCCTATAACAAGCTGAGTGGCAGAATCTCCCCATAACAAGCTGAGTGGCAGAATCCTCCCATAACAAGCTGAGCGGCAGAATCCCCCCATAACATGCTGAGCGGCAGAATCCCCCCATAACAGGCTGAGTGGCAGAATCCCCCCATAACAGGCTGAGTGGCAGAATCCCCCCATACCATGCTGAGAGGCAGAATCCCCCCATAACAAGCTGAGTGGCAGAATCCCCCAATAACATGCTGAGTGGCAGAATCCCCCCATAACATGCTGAGAGGCAGAATCCCCCCATAACAAGCTGAGTGGCAGAATCCCCCCCCATAACAAGCTGAGTGGCAGAATCCCCCCATAACAAGCTGAGTGGCATAATCCCCCCATAACAAGCTGATTGGCAGAATCCCCCCATAACAAGCTGAGTGGCAGAATCCCCCCATAACAAGCTGATTGGCAGAATCCCCCCATAACAAGCTGAGCGGCAGAATCCCCCCATAACAAGCTGAGCGGCAGAATCCCCCCATAACAGGCTGAGTGGCAGAATCCCCCCATAACAAGCTGAGTGGCAGAATCCCCCCATAACAAGCTGAGTGGCAGAATCCCCCCATAACAAGCTGAGTGGCAGAATCCCCCCATAACAAGCTGAGTGGTAGAATCCCCCCATAACATGCTGAGAGGCAGAATCCCCCCATAACAAGCTGAGTGGCAGAATCCCCCAATAACATGCTGAGTGGCAGAATCCCCCCATAACAAGCTGAGTGGCAGAATCCCCCCATAACATGCTGAGTGGCAGAATCCCCCCATAACAAGCTGAGTGGCAGAATCCCCCCATAACAAGCTGAGTGGCAGAATCCCCCCATAACAAGTTGAGTGGCAGAATCCCCCCATAACAAGCTGAGTGGCAGAATCCCCCCATAACAAGCTGAGTGGCAGAATCCCCCCATAACAAGCTGAGTGGCAGAATCCCCCCCATAACAAGCTGAGTGGCAGAATCCCCCCATAACAAGCTGATTGGCAGAATCCCCCCATAACAAGCTGAGTGGCAGAATCCCCCCATAACAAGCTCATTGGCAGAATCCCCCCATAACAAGCTGAGCGGCAGAATCCCCCCATAACAAGCTGAGCGGCAGAATCCCCCCATAACAAGCTGAGTGGCAGAATCCCCCCATAACATGCTGAGTGGCAGAATCCCCCCATAACAGGCTGAGTGGCAGAATCCCCCCATAACATGCTGAGTGGCAGAATCCCCTCATAACAAGCTGAGTGGCAGAATCTCCCCATAACATGCTGAGTGGCAGAATCCCCCCATAACCAGCTGAGTGGCAGAATTCCCCCATAACAGGCTGAGTGTCAGAATCCCCCCATAACAAGCTGAGTGGCAGAATCCCCCCATAACACGCTGAGTGGCAGAATCCCCCCATAACATGCTGAGTGGCAGAATCCCCCCATAACAAGCTGAGTGGCAGAATCTCCCCATAACAGGCTGAGTGGCAGAATTCCCCCATAACAAGCTGAGTGGCAGAATCCCCCCATAACAAGCTGAGTGGCAGAATCCCCCCATAACATGCTGAGTGGCAGAATCCCCCCATAACCAGCTGAGTGGCAGAATCCCCCTATAACAAGCTGAGTGGCAGAATCTCCCCATAACAAGCTGAGTGGCAGAATCCTCCCATAACAAGCTGAGTGGCAGAATCCCCCCATAACATGCTGAGCGGCAGAATCCCCCCATAACAGGCTGAGTGGCAGAATCCCCCCATAACAGGCTGAGAGGCAGAATCCCCCCATAACAAGCTGAGTGGCAGAATCCTCCCATAACAAGCTGAGTGGCAGAATCCCCCCATAACATGCTGAGAGGCAGAATCCCCCCATAACAAGCTGAGTGGCAGAATCCCCCAATAACATGCTGAGTGGCAGAATCCCCCAATAACATGCTGAGTGGCAGAATCCCCCCATAACAAGCTGAGTGGCAGAATCCCCCCATAACAAGCTGAGTGGCAGAATCCCCCCATAACATGCTGAGTGGCAGAATCCCCCCATAACAAGCTGAGTGGCAGAATCTCCCCATAACAAGCTGAGTGGCAGAATCCTCCCATAACAAGCTGAGTGGCAGAATCCCCCCATAACATGCTGAGCGGCAGAATCCCCCCATAACAGGCTGAGTGGCAGAATCCCCCCATAACAAGCTGAGTGGCAGAATCCCCCCATAACATGCTGAGTGTAAGAATCCCCCCATGACATGCTGAGTGGCAGAATCCCCCCATAACATGCTGAGTGGCAGAATCCCCCCATAACATGCTGAGTGGCAGAATCCCCCCATATCATGCTGAGTGGCAGAATCCCCTCATAACAAGCTGAGTGGCAGAATCCCCCCATAACAAGCTGAGTGGCAGAATTCCCCCATAACATGCTGAGTGGCAGAATCCCCTCATAACAAGCTGAGTGGCAGAATCTCCCCATAACATGCTGAGTGGCAGAATCCCCCCATAACCAGCTGAGTGGCAGAATTCCCCCATAACAGGCTGAGTGTCAGAATCCCCCCATAACAAGCTGAGTGGCAGAATCCCCCCATAACACGCTGAGTGGCAGAATCCCCCCATAACATGCTGAGTGGCAGAATCCCCCCATAACAAGCTGAGTGGCAGAATCTCCCCATAACAGGCTGAGTGGCAGAATTCCCCCATAACAAGCTGAGTGGCAGAATCCCCCCATAACAAGCTGAGTGGCAGAATCCCCCCATAACATGCTGATTGGCAGAATCCCCCCATAACCAGCTGAGTGGCAGAATCCCCCTATAACAAGCTGAGTGGCAGAATCTCCCCATAACAAGCTGAGTGGCAGAATCCTCCCATAACAAGCTGAGTGGCAGAATCCCCCCATAACATGCTGAGCGGCAGAATCCCCCCATAACAGGCTGAGTGGCAGAATCCCCCCATAACAGGCTGAGAGGCAGAATCCCCCCATAACAAGCTGAGTGGCAGAATCCTCCCATAACAAGCTGAGCGGCAGAATCCCCCCATAACAAGCTGAGCGGCAGAATCCCCCCATAACAAGCTGAGCGGCAGAATCCCCCCATAACAGGCTGAGTGGCAGAATCCCCCCATAACAAGCTGAGTGGCAGAATCCCCCCATAACATGCTGAGAGGCAGAATCCCCCCATAACAAGCTGAGTGGCAGAATCCCCCAATAACATGCTGAGTGGCAGAATCCCCCCATAACATGCTGAGAGGCAGAATCCCCCCATAACAAGCTGAGCGGCAGAATCCCCCCATAACAAGCTGAGTGGCAGAATCCCCCCATAACATGCTGAGAGGCAGAATCCCCCCATAACAAGCTGAGTGGCAGAATCCCCCAATAACATGCTGAGTGGCAGAATCCCCCCATAACATGCTGAGAGGCAGAATCCCCCCATAACAAGCTGAGTGGCAGAATCCCCCCCATAACAAGCTGAGTGGCAGAATCCCCCCATAACAAGCTGAGTGGCATAATCCCCCCATAACAAGCTGATTGGCAGAATCCCCCCATAACAAGCTGAGTGGCAGAATCCCCCCATAACAAGCTGATTGGCAGAATCCCCCCATAACAAGCTGAGCGGCAGAATCCCCCCATAACAAGCTGAGCGGCAGAATCCCCCCATAACAGGCTGAGTGGCAGAATCCCCCCATAACAAGCTGAGTGGCAGAATCCCCCCATAACAAGCTGAGTGGCAGAATCCCCCCATAACAAGCTGAGTGGTAGAATCCCCCCATAACATGCTGAGAGGCAGAATCCCCCCATAACAAGCTGAGTGGCAGAATCCCCCAATAACATGCTGAGTGGCAGAATCCCCCCCATAACAAGCTGAGTGGCAGAATCCCCCCATAACATGCTGAGTGGCAGAATCCCCCCATAACAAGCTGAGTGGCAGAATCCCCCCATAACAAGCTGAGTGGCAGAATCCCCCCATAACAAGCTGAGTGGCAGAATCCCCCCATAACAAGCTGAGTGGCAGAATCCCCCCATAACAAGCTGAGTGGCAGAATCCCCCCATAACAAGCTGAGTGGCAGAATCCCCCCATAACATGCTGAGTGGCAGAATCTCCCCATAACAAGCTGAGCGGCAGAGCCCCCCCATAACCAGCTGAGTGGCAGAATCCCCCCATAACAAGCTGAGTGGCAGAATCCCCCCATAACAAGCTGAGTGGCAGAATCCCCCCCATAACAAGCTGATTGGCAGAATCCCCCCATAACATGCTGAGTGGCAGAATCCCCCCATAACAAGCTGAGTGGCAGAATCCCCCCATAACATGCTGAGTGGCAGAATCCCCCCATAACAAGCTGAGCGCCAGAATCCCCCCATAACAAGCTGAGTGGCAGAATCCCCCCATAACATGCTGAGTGGCAGAATCCCCCCATAACAAGCTGAGCGCCAGAATCCCCCATAACAAGCTGAGCGGCAGAATCCCCCCATAACAAGCTGAGTGCCAGAATCCCCCCATAACAAGCTGAGCGGCAGAATCCCCCCATAACAAGCTGAGAGGCAGAATCCCCCCATAACAAGCTGAGTGGCAGAATCCCCCCATAACAAGCTGAGTGGCAGAATCCCCCCATAACAAGCTGAGTGGCGGAATCCCCCCATAACAAGCTGAGTGGCGGAATCCCCCCATAACAAGCTGAGCGGCGGAATCCCCCATAACAAGCTGAGCGGCGGAATCCCCCCATAACAAGCTGAGTGGCAGAATCCCCCCATAACAAGCTGAGTGGCAGAATCCCCCCATAACATGCTGAGTGGCAGAATCTCCCCATAACAAGCTGAGCGGCAGAGCCCCCCCATAACCAGCTGAGTGGCAGAATCCCTCCATAACATGCTGAGTGGCAGAATCCCCCCATAACAAGCTGAGTGGCAGAATCCCCCCATAACATGCTGAGTGGCAGAATCCCCCCATAACAAGCTGAGCGCCAGAATCCCCCCATAACAAGCTGAGTGGCAGAATCCCCCCATAACAAGCTGAGTGGCAGAATCCCCCCATAACATGCTGAGTGGCAGAATCCCCCCATAACAAGCTGAGCGCCAGAATCCCCCCATAACAAGCTGAGCGGCAGAATCCCCCCATAACAAGCTGAGTGCCAGAATCCCCCCATAACAAGCTGAGCGGCAGAATCCCCCCATAACAAGCTGAGCGGCAGAATCCCCCCATAACAAGCTGAGTGGCAGAATCCCCCCATAACAAGCTGAGTGCCAGAATCCCCCCATAACAAGCTGAGTGGCAGAATCCCCCCATAACAAGCTGAGCGGCAGAATCCCCCCATAACAAGCTGAGCGGCAGAACCCCCCCATAACAAGCTGAGCGGCAGAATCCCCCCATAACATGCTGAGCGGCAGAATCCCCCCATAACATGCTGAGCGGCAGAATCTCCCCATAACAAGCTGAGTGGCAGAATCCCCCCCATAACAAGCTGAGTGGCAGAATCCCCCCATAACATGCTGAGTGGCAGAATCCCCCCCCATAACAAGCTGAGTGGCAGAATCCCCCCCATAACAAGCTGAGTGGCAGAATCCCCCCCCATAACAAGCTGAGTGGCAGAATCCCCCCCATAACAAGCTGAGTGGCAGAATCCCCCCCATAACAAGCTGAGTGGCAGAATCCCCCCATAACATGCTCAGTGTAAGAATTCCCCCATAACATGCTGAGCGGCAGAATCCCCCCATAACATGCTGAGCGGCAGAATCCCCCCCATAACAAGCTGAGTGGCAGAATCCCCCCCCATAACAAGCTGAGTGGCAGAATCCCCCCCATAACAAGCTGAGTGGCAGAATCCCCCCCATAACAAGCTGAGTGGCAGAATCCCCCCATAACATGCTGAGTGTAAGAATCCCCCCATGACATGCTGAGTGGCAGAATCCCCCCATAACATGCTGAGTGGCAGAATCCCCCCATAACATGCTGAGTGGCAGAATCCCCCCATAACATGCTGAGTGGCAGAATCCCCTCATAACAAGCTGAGTGGCAGAATCCCCCCATAACAAGCTGAGTGGCAGAATTCCCCCATAACATGCTGAGTGGCAGAATCCCCTCATAACAAGCTGAGTGGCAGAATCTCCCCATAACATGCTGAGTGGCAGAATCCCCCCATAACCAGCTGAGTGGCAGAATTCCCCCATAACAGGCTGAGTGTCAGAATCCCCCCATAACAAGCTGAGTGGCAGAATCCCCCCATAACACGCTGAGTGGCAGAATCCCCCCATAACATGCTGAGTGGCAGAATCCCCCCATAACAAGCTGAGTGGCAGAATCTCCCCATAACAGGCTGAGTGGCAGAATTCCCCCATAACAAGCTGAGTGGCAGAATCCCCCCATAACAAGCTGAATGGCAGAATCCCCCCATAACATGCTGAGCGGCAGAATCCCCCCATAACAAGCTGAGTGGCAGAATCCCCCCATAACAAGCTGAGTGGCAGAATCCCCCCATAACATGCTGAGTGGCAGAATCCCCCCATAACAAGCTGAGTGGCAGAATCTCCCCATAACAAGCTGAGTGGCAGAATCCTCCCATAACAAGCTGAGTGGCAGAATCCCCCCATAACATGCTGAGCGGCAGAATCCCCCCATAACAGGCTGAGTGGCAGAATCCCCCCATAACAAGCTGAGTGGCAGAATCCCCCCATAACATGCTGAGTGTAAGAATCCCCCCATGACATGCTGAGTGGCAGAATCCCCCCATAACATGCTGAGTGGCAGAATCCCCCCATAACATGCTGAGTGGCAGAATCCCCCCATAACATGCTGAGTGGCAGAATCCCCTCATAACAAGCTGAGTGGCAGAATCCCCCCATAACAAGCTGAGTGGCAGAATTCCCCCATAACATGCTGAGTGGCAGAATCCCCTCATAACAAGCTGAGTGGCAGAATCTCCCCATAACATGCTGAGTGGCAGAATCTCCCCATAACATGCTGAGTGGCAGAATTCCCCCATAACAGGCTGAGTGTCAGAATCCCCCCATAACAAGCTGAGTGGCAGAATCCCCCCATAACACGCTGAGTGGCAGAATCCCCCCATAACATGCTGAGTGGCAGAATCCCCCCATAACAAGCTGAGTGGCAGAATCTCCCCATAACAGGCTGAGTGGCAGAATCCCCCCATAACAAGCTGAGTGGCAGAATCCCCCCATAACAAGCTGAGTGGTAGAATCCCCCCATAACATGCTGAGAGGCAGAATCCCCCCATAACAAGCTGAGTGGCAGAATCCCCCAATAACATGCTGAGTGGCAGAATCCCCCCATAACAAGCTGAGTGGCAGAATCCCCCCATAACATGCTGAGTGGCAGAATCCCCCCATAACAAGCTGAGTGGCAGAATCCCCCCATAACAAGCTGAGTGGCAGAATCCCCCCATAACAAGCTGAGTGGCAGAATCCCCCCATAACAAGCTGAGTGGCAGAATCCCCCCATAACAAGCTGAGTGGCAGAATCCCCCCCATAACAAGCTGATTGGCAGAATCCCCCCATAACAAGCTGAGTGGCAGAATCCCCCCATAACAAGCTGAGTGGCAGAATCCCCCCATAACAAGCTGAGTGGCAGAATCCCCCCATAACATGCTGAGTGGCAGAATCTCCCCATAACAAGCTGAGCGGCAGAGCCCCCCCATAACCAGCTGAGTGGCAGAATCCCCCCATAACAAGCTGAGTGGCAGAATCCCCCCATAACAAGCTGAGTGGCAGAATCCCCCCCATAACAAGCTGATTGGCAGAATCCCCCCATAACATGCTGAGTGGCAGAATCCCCCCATAACAAGCTGAGTGGCAGAATCCCCCCATAACATGCTGAGTGGCAGAATCCCCCCATAACAAGCTGAGCGCCAGAATCCCCCCATAACAAGCTGAGTGGCAGAATCCCCCCATAACAAGCTGAGTGGCAGAATCCCCCCATAACATGCTGAGTGGCAGAATCCCCCCATAACAAGCTGAGCGCCAGAATCCCCCATAACAAGCTGAGCGGCAGAATCCCCCCATAACAAGCTGAGTGCCAGAATCCCCCCATAACAAGCTGAGCGGCAGAATCCCCCCATAACAAGCTGAGCGGCAGAATCCCCCCATAACAAGCTGAGTGGCAGAATCCCCCCATAACAAGCTGAGCGGCAGAATCCCCCCATAACAAGCTGAGCGGCAGAACCCCCCCATAACAAGCTGAGCGGCAGAATCCCCCCATAACATGCTGAGCGGCAGAATCCCCCCATAACATGCTGAGCGGCAGAATCTCCCCATAACAAGCTGAGTGGCAGAATCCCCCCCATAACAAGCTGAGTGGCAGAATCCCCCCATAACATGCTGAGTGGCAGAATCCCCCCCCATAACAAGCTGAGTGGCAGAATCCCCCCCATAACAAGCTGAGTGGCAGAATCCCCCCCCATAACAAGCTGAGTGGCAGAATCCCCCCCATAACAAGCTGAGTGGCAGAATCCCCCCCATAACAAGCTGAGTGGCAGAATCCCCCCATAACATGCTCAGTGTAAGAATTCCCCCATAACATGCTGAGCGGCAGAATCCCCCCATAACATGCTGAGCGGCAGAATCCCCCCCATAACAAGCTGAGTGGCAGAATCCCCCCCCATAACAAGCTGAGTGGCAGAATCCCCCCCATAACAAGCTGAGTGGCAGAATCCCCCCCATAACAAGCTGAGTGGCAGAATCCCCCCATAACATGCTGAGTGTAAGAATCCCCCCATGACATGCTGAGTGGCAGAATCCCCCCATAACATGCTGAGTGGCAGAATCCCCCCATAACATGCTGAGTGGCAGAATCCCCCCATAACATGCTGAGTGGCAGAATCCCCTCATAACAAGCTGAGTGGCAGAATTCCCCCATAACATGCTGAGTGGCAGAATCCCCTCATAACAAGCTGAGTGGCAGAATCTCCCCATAACATGCTGAGTGGCAGAATCCCCCCATAACCAGCTGAGTGGCAGAATTCCCCCATAACAGGCTGAGTGTCAGAATCCCCCCATAACAAGCTGAGTGGCAGAATCCCCCCATAACACGCTGAGTGGCAGAATCCCCCCATAACATGCTGAGTGGCAGAATCCCCCCATAACAAGCTGAGTGGCAGAATCTCCCCATAACAGGCTGAGTGGCAGAATTCCCCCATAACAAGCTGAGTGGCAGAATCCCCCCATAACAAGCTGAGTGGCAGAATCCCCCCATAACATGCTGAGTGGCAGAATCCCCCCATAACCAGCTGAGTGGCAGAATCCCCCTATAACAAGCTGAGTGGCAGAATCTCCCCATAACAAGCTGAGTGGCAGAATCCTCCCATAACAAGCTGAGTGGCAGAATCCCCCCATAACATGCTGAGCGGCAGAATCCCCCCATAACAGGCTGAGTGGCAGAATCCCCCCATAACAGGCTGAGAGGCAGAATCCCCCCATAACAAGCTGAGTGGCAGAATCCTCCCATAACAAGCTGAGTGGCAGAATCCCCCCATAACATGCTGAGAGGCAGAATCCCCCCATAACAAGCTGAGTGGCAGAATCCCCCAATAACATGCTGAGTGGCAGAATCCCCCCATAACATGCTGAGAGGCAGAATCCCCCCATAACAAGCTGAGTGGCAGAATCCCCCCCATAACAAGCTGAGTGGCAGAATCCCCCCATAACAAGCTGAGTGGCATAATCCCCCCATAACAAGCTGATTGGCAGAATCCCCCCATAACAAGCTGAGTGGCAGAATCCCCCCATAACAGGCTGAGTGGCAGAATCCCCCCATAACAGGCTGAGAGGCAGAATCCCCCCATAACAAGCTGAGTGGCAGAATCCTCCCATAACAAGCTGAGTGGCAGAATCCCCCCATAACAAGCTGAGTGGCAGAATCCCCCCATAACAAGCTGAGTGGCAGAATCCCCCCATAACATGCTGAGTGGCAGAATCCCCCCATAACAAGCTGAGTGGCAGAATCTCCCCATAACAAGCTGAGTGGCAGAATCCTCCCATAACAAGCTGAGTGGCAGAATCCCCCCATAACATGCTGAGCGGCAGAATCCCCCCATAACAGGCTGAGTGGCAGAATCCCCCCATAACAAGCTGAGTGGCAGAATCCCCCCATAACATGCTGAGTGTAAGAATCCCCCCATGACATGCTGAGTGGCAGAATCCCCCCATAACATGCTGAGTGGCAGAATCCCCCCATAACATGCTGAGTGGCAGAATCCCCCCATAACATGCTGAGTGGCAGAATCCCCTCATAACAAGCTGAGTGGCAGAATCCCCCCATAACAAGCTGAGTGGCAGAATTCCCCCATAACATGCTGAGTGGCAGAATCCCCTCATAACAAGCTGAGTGGCAGAATCTCCCCATAACATGCTGAGTGGCAGAATCCCCCCATAACCAGCTGAGTGGCAGAATTCCCCCATAACAGGCTGAGTGTCAGAATCCCCCCATAACAAGCTGAGTGGCAGAATCCCCCCATAACACGCTGAGTGGCAGAATCCCCCCATAACATGCTGAGTGGCAGAATCCCCCCATAACAAGCTGAGTGGCAGAATCTCCCCATAACAGGCTGAGTGGCAGAATTCCCCCATAACAAGCTGAGTGGCAGAATCCCCCCATAACAAGCTGAGTGGCAGAATCCCCCCATAACATGCTGAGTGGCAGAATCCCCCCATAACCAGCTGAGTGGCAGAATCCCCCTATAACAAGCTGAGTGGCAGAATCTCCCCATAACAAGCTGAGTGGCAGAATCTCCCCATAACAGGCTGAGTGGCAGAATCCCCCCATAACAAGCTGAGTGGCAGAATCCCCCCATAACAAGCTGAGTGGTAGAATCCCCCCATAACATGCTGAGAGGCAGAATCCCCCCATAACAAGCTGAGTGGCAGAATCCCCCAATAACATGCTGAGTGGCAGAATCCCCCCATAACAAGCTGAGTGGCAGAATCCCCCCATAACATGCTGAGTGGCAGAATCCCCCCATAACAAGCTGAGTGGCAGAATCCCCCCATAACAAGCTGAGTGGCAGAATCCCCCCATAACAAGCTGAGTGGCAGAATCCCCCCATAACAAGCTGAGTGGCAGAATCCCCCCATAACAAGCTGAGTGGCAGAATCCCCCCCATAACAAGCTGATTGGCAGAATCCCCCCATAACAAGCTGAGTGGCAGAATCCCCCCATAACAAGCTGAGTGGCAGAATCCCCCCATAACAAGCTGAGTGGCAGAATCCCCCCATAACATGCTGAGTGGCAGAATCTCCCCATAACAAGCTGAGCGGCAGAGCCCCCCCATAACCAGCTGAGTGGCAGAATCCCCCCATAACAAGCTGAGTGGCAGAATCCCCCCATAACAAGCTGAGTGGCAGAATCCCCCCCATAACAAGCTGATTGGCAGAATCCCCCCATAACATGCTGAGTGGCAGAATCCCCCCATAACAAGCTGAGTGGCAGAATCCCCCCATAACATGCTGAGTGGCAGAATCCCCCCATAACAAGCTGAGCGCCAGAATCCCCCCATAACAAGCTGAGTGGCAGAATCCCCCCATAACAAGCTGAGTGGCAGAATCCCCCCATAACATGCTGAGTGGCAGAATCCCCCCATAACAAGCTGAGCGCCAGAATCCCCCATAACAAGCTGAGCGGCAGAATCCCCCCATAACAAGCTGAGTGCCAGAATCCCCCCATAACAAGCTGAGCGGCAGAATCCCCCCATAACAAGCTGAGCGGCAGAATCCCCCCATAACAAGCTGAGTGGCAGAATCCCCCCATAACAAGCTGAGCGGCAGAATCCCCCCATAACAAGCTGAGCGGCAGAACCCCCCCATAACAAGCTGAGCGGCAGAATCCCCCCATAACATGCTGAGCGGCAGAATCCCCCCATAACATGCTGAGCGGCAGAATCTCCCCATAACAAGCTGAGTGGCAGAATCCCCCCCATAACAAGCTGAGTGGCAGAATCCCCCCATAACATGCTGAGTGGCAGAATCCCCCCCCATAACAAGCTGAGTGGCAGAATCCCCCCCATAACAAGCTGAGTGGCAGAATCCCCCCCCATAACAAGCTGAGTGGCAGAATCCCCCCCATAACAAGCTGAGTGGCAGAATCCCCCCCATAACAAGCTGAGTGGCAGAATCCCCCCATAACATGCTCAGTGTAAGAATTCCCCCATAACATGCTGAGCGGCAGAATCCCCCCATAACATGCTGAGCGGCAGAATCCCCCCCATAACAAGCTGAGTGGCAGAATCCCCCCCCATAACAAGCTGAGTGGCAGAATCCCCCCCATAACAAGCTGAGTGGCAGAATCCCCCCCATAACAAGCTGAGTGGCAGAATCCCCCCATAACATGCTGAGTGTAAGAATCCCCCCATGACATGCTGAGTGGCAGAATCCCCCCATAACATGCTGAGTGGCAGAATCCCCCCATAACATGCTGAGTGGCAGAATCCCCCCATAACATGCTGAGTGGCAGAATCCCCTCATAACAAGCTGAGTGGCAGAATTCCCCCATAACATGCTGAGTGGCAGAATCCCCTCATAACAAGCTGAGTGGCAGAATCTCCCCATAACATGCTGAGTGGCAGAATCCCCCCATAACCAGCTGAGTGGCAGAATTCCCCCATAACAGGCTGAGTGTCAGAATCCCCCCATAACAAGCTGAGTGGCAGAATCCCCCCATAACACGCTGAGTGGCAGAATCCCCCCATAACATGCTGAGTGGCAGAATCCCCCCATAACAAGCTGAGTGGCAGAATCTCCCCATAACAGGCTGAGTGGCAGAATTCCCCCATAACAAGCTGAGTGGCAGAATCCCCCCATAACAAGCTGAGTGGCAGAATCCCCCCATAACATGCTGAGTGGCAGAATCCCCCCATAACCAGCTGAGTGGCAGAATCCCCCTATAACAAGCTGAGTGGCAGAATCTCCCCATAACAAGCTGAGTGGCAGAATCCTCCCATAACAAGCTGAGTGGCAGAATCCCCCCATAACATGCTGAGCGGCAGAATCCCCCCATAACAGGCTGAGTGGCAGAATCCCCCCATAACAGGCTGAGAGGCAGAATCCCCCCATAACAAGCTGAGTGGCAGAATCCTCCCATAACAAGCTGAGTGGCAGAATCCCCCCATAACATGCTGAGAGGCAGAATCCCCCCATAACAAGCTGAGTGGCAGAATCCCCCAATAACATGCTGAGTGGCAGAATCCCCCCATAACATGCTGAGAGGCAGAATCCCCCCATAACAAGCTGAGTGGCAGAATCCCCCCCATAACAAGCTGAGTGGCAGAATCCCCCCATAACAAGCTGAGTGGCATAATCCCCCCATAACAAGCTGATTGGCAGAATCCCCCCATAACAAGCTGAGTGGCAGAATCCCCCCATAACAGGCTGAGTGGCAGAATCCCCCCATAACAGGCTGAGAGGCAGAATCCCCCCATAACAAGCTGAGTGGCAGAATCCTCCCATAACAAGCTGAGTGGCAGAATCCCCCCATAACAAGCTGAGTGGCAGAATCCCCCCATAACAAGCTGAGTGGCAGAATCCCCCCATAACATGCTGAGTGGCAGAATCCCCCCATAACAAGCTGAGTGGCAGAATCTCCCCATAACAAGCTGAGTGGCAGAATCCTCCCATAACAAGCTGAGTGGCAGAATCCCCCCATAACATGCTGAGCGGCAGAATCCCCCCATAACAGGCTGAGTGGCAGAATCCCCCCATAACAAGCTGAGTGGCAGAATCCCCCCATAACATGCTGAGTGTAAGAATCCCCCCATGACATGCTGAGTGGCAGAATCCCCCCATAACATGCTGAGTGGCAGAATCCCCCCATAACATGCTGAGTGGCAGAATCCCCCCATAACATGCTGAGTGGCAGAATCCCCTCATAACAAGCTGAGTGGCAGAATCCCCCCATAACAAGCTGAGTGGCAGAATTCCCCCATAACATGCTGAGTGGCAGAATCCCCTCATAACAAGCTGAGTGGCAGAATCTCCCCATAACATGCTGAGTGGCAGAATCCCCCCATAACCAGCTGAGTGGCAGAATTCCCCCATAACAGGCTGAGTGTCAGAATCCCCCCATAACAAGCTGAGTGGCAGAATCCCCCCATAACACGCTGAGTGGCAGAATCCCCCCATAACATGCTGAGTGGCAGAATCCCCCCATAACAAGCTGAGTGGCAGAATCTCCCCATAACAGGCTGAGTGGCAGAATTCCCCCATAACAAGCTGAGTGGCAGAATCCCCCCATAACAAGCTGAGTGGCAGAATCCCCCCATAACATGCTGAGTGGCAGAATCCCCCCATAACCAGCTGAGTGGCAGAATCCCCCTATAACAAGCTGAGTGGCAGAATCTCCCCATAACAAGCTGAGTGGCAGAATCCTCCCATAACAAGCTGAGTGGCAGAATCCCCCCATAACATGCTGAGCGGCAGAATCCCCCCATAACAGGCTGAGTGGCAGAATCCCCCCATAACAGGCTGAGAGGCAGAATCCCCCCATAACAAGCTGAGTGGCAGAATCCTCCCATAACAAGCTGAGTGGCAGAATCCCCCCATAACATGCTGAGAGGCAGAATCCCCCCATAACAAGCTGAGTGGCAGAATCCCCCAATAACATGCTGAGTGGCAGAATCCCCCCATAACATGCTGAGAGGCAGAATCCCCCCATAACAAGCTGAGTGGCAGAATCCCCCCCATAACAAGCTGAGTGGCAGAATCCCCCCATAACAAGCTGAGTGGCATAATCCCCCCATAACAAGCTGATTGGCAGAATCCCCCCATAACATGCTGAGTGGCAGAATCCCCCCATAACCAGCTGAGTGGCAGAATCCCCCTATAACAAGCTGAGTGGCAGAATCTCCCCATAACAAGCTGAGTGGCAGAATCCTCCCATAACAAGCTGAGTGGCAGAATCCCCCCATAACATGCTGAGCGGCAGAATCCCCCCATAACAGGCTGAGTGGCAGAATCCCCCCATAACAGGCTGAGAGGCAGAATCCCCCCATAACAAGCTGAGTGGCAGAATCCTCCCATAACAAGCTGAGTGGCAGAATCCCCCCATAACATGCTGAGAGGCAGAATCCCCCCATAACAAGCTGAGTGGCAGAATCCCCCAATAACATGCTGAGTGGCAGAATCCCCCCATAACATGCTGAGAGGCAGAATCCCCCCATAACAAGCTGAGTGGCAGAATCCCCCCCATAACAAGCTGAGTGGCAGAATCCCCCCATAACAAGCTGAGTGGCATAATCCCCCCATAACAAGCTGATTGGCAGAATCCCCCCCATAACAAGCTGAGTGGCAGAATCCCCCCCCATAACAAGCTGAGTGGCAGAATCCCCCCCATAACAAGCTGAGTGGCAGAATCCCCCCCATAACAAGCTGAGTGGCAGAATCCCCCCATAACATGCTGAGTGTAAGAATCCCCCCATGACATGCTGAGTGGCAGAATCCCCCCATAACATGCTGAGTGGCAGAATCCCCCCATAACATGCTGAGTGGCAGAATCCCCCCATAACATGCTGAGTGGCAGAATCCCCTCATAACAAGCTGAGTGGCAGAATCCCCCCATAACAAGCTGAGTGGCAGAATTCCCCCATAACATGCTGAGTGGCAGAATCCCCTCATAACAAGCTGAGTGGCAGAATCTCCCCATAACATGCTGAGTGGCAGAATCCCCCCATAACCAGCTGAGTGGCAGAATTCCCCCATAACAGGCTGAGTGTCAGAATCCCCCCATAACAAGCTGAGTGGCAGAATCCCCCCATAACACGCTGAGTGGCAGAATCCCCCCATAACAAGCTGAGTGGCAGAATCCCCCCATAACAAGCTGAGTGGCAGAATCTCCCCATAACAGGCTGAGTGGCAGAATCCCCCCATAACAAGCTGAGTGGCAGAATCCCCCCATAACATGCTGAGTGGCAGAATCCCCCCATAACCAGCTGAGTGGCAGAATCCCCCTATAACAAGCTGAGTGGCAGAATCTCCCCATAACAAGCTGAGTGGCAGAATCCTCCCATAACAAGCTGAGTGGCAGAATCCCCCCATAACATGCTGAGCGGCAGAATCCCCCCATAACAGGCTGAGTGGCAGAATCCCCCCATAACAGGCTGAGAGGCAGAATCCCCCCATAACAAGCTGAGTGGCAGAATCCTCCCATAACAAGCTGAGTGGCAGAATCCCCCCATAACATGCTGAGAGGCAGAATC
This sequence comes from Gastrophryne carolinensis, assembly GCA_027917425.1. NCBI lineage: Eukaryota > Metazoa > Chordata > Amphibia > Anura > Microhylidae > Gastrophryne > Gastrophryne carolinensis. The sequence continues at coordinate 436,474,792 of CM051235.1, forward strand.
CCCCCATAACAAGCTGAGTGGCAGAATCCCCCAATAACATGCTGAGTGGCAGAATCCCCCCATAACATGCTGAGAGGCAGAATCCCCCCATAACAAGCTGAGTGGCAGAATCCCCCCCATAACAAGCTGAGTGGCAGAATCCCCCCATAACAAGCTGAGTGGCATAATCCCCCCATAACAAGCTGATTGGCAGAATCCCCCCATAACAAGCTGAGTGGCAGAATCCCCCCATAACAAGCTGATTGGCAGAATCCCCCCATAACAAGCTGAGCGGCAGAATCCCCCCATAACAAGCTGAGCGGCAGAATCCCCCCATAACAGGCTGAGTGGCAGAATCCCCCCATAACAAGCTGAGTGGCAGAATCCCCCCATAACAAGCTGAGTGGCAGAATCCCCCCATAACAAGCTGAGTGGTAGAATCCCCCCATAACATGCTGAGAGGCAGAATCCCCCCATAACAAGCTGAGTGGCAGAATCCCCCAATAACATGCTGAGTGGCAGAATCCCCCCATAACAAGCTGAGTGGCAGAATCCCCCCATAACATGCTGAGTGGCAGAATCCCCCCATAACAAGCTGAGTGGCAGAATCCCCCCATAACAAGCTGAGTGGCAGAATCCCCCCATAACAAGCTGAGTGGCAGAATCCCCCCATAACAAGCTGAGTGGCAGAATCCCCCCATAACAAGCTGAGTGGCAGAATCCCCCCATAACAAGCTGAGTGGCAGAATCCCCCCCATAACAAGCTGAGTGGCAGAATCCCCCCATAACAAGCTGATTGGCAGAATCCCCCCATAACAAGCTGAGTGGCAGAATCCCCCCATAACAAGCTCATTGGCAGAATCCCCCCATAACAAGCTGAGCGGCAGAATCCCCCCATAACAAGCTGAGCGGCAGAATCCCCCCATAACAAGCTGAGTGGCAGAATCCCCCCATAACCAGCTGAGTGGCAGAATCCCCCCATAACAAGCTGAGCGGCAGAATCCCCCCATAACAAGCTGAGTGGCAGAATCCCCCATAACATGCTGAGCGGCAGAATCCCCCCATAACAAGCTGAGTGGCAGAATCTCCCCATAACATGCTGAGTGGCAGAATCTCCCCATAACATGCTGAGTGGCAGAATCCCCCCATAACATGCTGAGTGGCAGAATCCCCCCATAACAAGCTGAGCGGCAGAATCCCCCCACAACAAGCTGAGCGGCAGAATCCCCCCATAACAAGCTGAGTGGCAGAACCCCCCCATAACAAGCTGAGTGGCAGAATACCCCCACAACATGCTGAGGGGCAGAATCCCCCCATAACCAGCTGAGTGGCAGAATCCCCCCATAACAAGCTGAGCGGCAGAATCCCCCCATAACAAGCTGAGCGGCGGACTCCCCCCATAACAAGCTGAGCGGCGGAATCCCCCCATAACAAGCTGAGCGGCGGAATCCCCCCATAACAAGCTGAGTGGCGGAATCCCCCCATAACAAGCTGAGTGGCGGAATCCCCCCATAACAAGCTGAGCGGCGGAATCCCCCATAACAAGCTGAGCGGCGGAATCCCCCCATAACAAGCTGAGTGGCAGAATCCCCCCATAACAAGCTGAGTGGCAGAATCCCCCCATAACATGCTGAGTGGCAGAATCTCCCCATAACAAGCTGAGCGGCAGAGCCCCCCCATAACCAGCTGAGTGGCAGAATCCCTCCATAACATGCTGAGTGGCAGAATCCCCCCATAACAAGCTGAGTGGCAGAATCCCCCCATAACATGCTGAGTGGCAGAATCCCCCCATAACAAGCTGAGCGCCAGAATCCCCCCATAACAAGCTGAGTGGCAGAATCCCCCCATAACAAGCTGAGTGGCAGAATCCCCCCATAACATGCTGAGTGGCAGAATCCCCCCATAACAAGCTGAGCGCCAGAATCCCCCCATAACAAGCTGAGCGGCAGAATCCCCCCATAACAAGCTGAGTGCCAGAATCCCCCCATAACAAGCTGAGCGGCAGAATCCCCCCATAACAAGCTGAGCGGCAGAATCCCCCCATAACAAGCTGAGTGGCAGAATCCCCCCATAACAAGCTGAGTGCCAGAATCCCCCCATAACAAGCTGAGTGGCAGAATCCCCCCATAACAAGCTGAGCGGCAGAATCCCCCCATAACAAGCTGAGCGGCAGAACCCCCCCATAACAAGCTGAGCGGCAGAATCCCCCCATAACATGCTGAGCGGCAGAATCCCCCCATAACATGCTGAGCGGCAGAATCTCCCCATAACAAGCTGAGTGGCAGAATCCCCCCCATAACAAGCTGAGTGGCAGAATCCCCCCATAACATGCTGAGTGGCAGAATCCCCCCCCATAACAAGCTGAGTGGCAGAATCCCCCCCATAACAAGCTGAGTGGCAGAATCCCCCCCCATAACAAGCTGAGTGGCAGAATCCCCCCCATAACAAGCTGAGTGGCAGAATCCCCCCCATAACAAGCTGAGTGGCAGAATCCCCCCATAACATGCTCAGTGTAAGAATTCCCCCATAACATGCTGAGCGGCAGAATCCCCCCATAACATGCTGAGCGGCAGAATCCCCCCCATAACAAGCTGAGTGGCAGAATCCCCCCCCATAACAAGCTGAGTGGCAGAATCCCCCCCATAACAAGCTGAGTGGCAGAATCCCCCCCATAACAAGCTGAGTGGCAGAATCCCCCCATAACATGCTGAGTGTAAGAATCCCCCCATGACATGCTGAGTGGCAGAATCCCCCCATAACATGCTGAGTGGCAGAATCCCCCCATAACATGCTGAGTGGCAGAATCCCCCCATAACATGCTGAGTGGCAGAATCCCCTCATAACAAGCTGAGTGGCAGAATCCCCCCATAACAAGCTGAGTGGCAGAATCTCCCCATAACAGGCTGAGTGGCAGAATCTCCCCCATAACATGCTGAGTGGCAGAATCCCCCCATAACAGACTGAGTGGCAGAATTCCCTCATAACATGCTGAGTGGCAGAATCCCCCCATAACAGGCTGAGTGGCAGAATCCCCCCATAACATGCTGAGTGGCAGAATCCCCCCATAACCGGCTGAGCGGCAGAATCCCCCCATAACAAGCTGAGCGGCAGAATCCCCCCATAACAAGCTGAGCGGCAGAATCCCCCCATAACATGCTGAGTGGCAGAACCCCCCCATAACAAGCTGAGTGGCAGAATCCCCCCATAACATGCTGAGCGGCAGAATCCCCCCAATAACAAGCTGAGTGGCAGAATCCCCCCATAACAAGCTGAGTGGCAGAATCCCCCCATAACATGCTGAGCGGCAGAATCCCCCCATAACGCGCTGAGTGGCAGAATCCCCCCATAACAGGCTGAGTGGCAGAATCCCCCCATAACATGCTGAGTGGCAGAATCCCCCCATAACAAGCTGAGCGGCAGAATCCCCCCATAACATGCTGAGCGGCAGAATCCCCCCATAACAAGCTGAGCGGCAGAACCCCCCCATAACATGCTGAGCGGCAGAATCCCCCCATAACAAGCTGAGCGGCAGAATCCCCCCATAACAAGCTGAGCGGCAGAACCCCCACATAACATGCTGAGTGGCAGAATCCCCCCATAACATGCTGAGTGGCAGAATCCCCCCATAACAGGCTGAGTGGCAGAATCCCCCCCATAACAAGCTGAGCGGCAGAATCCCCCCATAACAAGCTGAGTGGCAGAATCCCCCCATAACAAGCTGAGTGGCAGAATCCCCCCATAACATGCTGAGTGGCAGAATCCCCCCATAACCAGCTGAGTGGCAGAATCCCCCTATAACAAGCTGAGTGGCAGAATCTCCCCATAACAAGCTGAGTGGCAGAATCCTCCCATAACAAGCTGAGCGGCAGAATCCCCCCATAACATGCTGAGCGGCAGAATCCCCCCATAACAGGCTGAGTGGCAGAATCCCCCCATAACAGGCTGAGTGGCAGAATCCCCCCATACCATGCTGAGAGGCAGAATCCCCCCATAACAAGCTGAGTGGCAGAATCCCCCAATAACATGCTGAGTGGCAGAATCCCCCCATAACATGCTGAGAGGCAGAATCCCCCCATAACAAGCTGAGTGGCAGAATCCCCCCCATAACAAGCTGAGTGGCAGAATCCCCCCATAACAAGCTGAGTGGCATAATCCCCCCATAACAAGCTGATTGGCAGAATCCCCCCATAACAAGCTGAGTGGCAGAATCCCCCCATAACAAGCTGATTGGCAGAATCCCCCCATAACAAGCTGAGCGGCAGAATCCCCCCATAACAAGCTGAGTGGCAGAATCCCCCCATAACAAGCTGAGTGGCAGAATCCCCCCATAACAAGCTGAGTGGCAGAATCCCCCCATAACAAGCTGAGTGGCAGAATCCCTCCATAACAAGCTGAGCGGCAGAATCCCCCCATAACAAGCTGAGCGGCAGAATCCCCCCATAACAGGCTGAGTGGCAGAATCCCCCCATAACAAGCTGAGTGGCAGAATCCCCCCATAACAAGCTGAGTGGCAGAATCCCCCCATAACAAGCTGAGTGGCAGAATCCCCCCATAACAAGCTGAGTGGTAGAATCCCCCCATAACATGCTGAGAGGCAGAATCCCCCCATAACAAGCTGAGTGGCAGAATCCCCCAATAACATGCTGAGTGGCAGAATCCCCCCATAACAAGCTGAGTGGCAGAATCCCCCCATAACATGCTGAGTGGCAGAATCCCCCCATAACAAGCTGAGTGGCAGAATCCCCCCATAACAAGCTGAGTGGCAGAATCCCCCCATAACAAGCTGAGTGGCAGAATCCCCCCATAACAAGCTGAGTGGCAGAATCCCCCCATAACAAGCTGAGTGGCAGAATCCCCCCATAACAAGCTGAGTGGCAGAATCCCCCCCATAACAAGCTGAGTGGCAGAATCCCCCCATAACAAGCTGATTGGCAGAATCCCCCCATAACAAGCTGAGTGGCAGAATCCCCCCATAACAAGCTCATTGGCAGAATCCCCCCATAACAAGCTGAGCGGCAGAATCCCCCCATAACAAGCTGAGCGGCAGAATCCCCCCATAACAAGCTGAGTGGCAGAATCCCCCCATAACATGCTGAGTGGCAGAATCCCCCCATAACAGGCTGAGTGGCAGAATTCCCCCATAACATGCTGAGTGGCAGAATCCCCTCATAACAAGCTGAGTGGCAGAATCTCCCCATAACATGCTGAGTGGCAGAATCCCCCCATAACCAGCTGAGTGGCAGAATTCCCCCATAACAGGCTGAGTGTCAGAATCCCCCCATAACAAGCTGAGTGGCAGAATCCCCCCATAACACGCTGAGTGGCAGAATCCCCCCATAACATGCTGAGTGGCAGAATCCCCCCATAACAAGCTGAGTGGCAGAATCTCCCCATAACAGGCTGAGTGGCAGAATTCCCCCATAACAAGCTGAGTGGCAGAATCCCCCCATAACAAGCTGAGTGGCAGAATCCCCCCATAACATGCTGAGTGGCAGAATCCCCCCATAACCAGCTGAGTGGCAGAATCCCCCTATAACAAGCTGAGTGGCAGAATCTCCCCATAACAAGCTGAGTGGCAGAATCCTCCCATAACAAGCTGAGTGGCAGAATCCCCCCATAACATGCTGAGCGGCAGAATCCCCCCATAACAGGCTGAGTGGCAGAATCCCCCCATAACAGGCTGAGAGGCAGAATCCCCCCATAACAAGCTGAGTGGCAGAATCCTCCCATAACAAGCTGAGTGGCAGAATCCCCCCATAACATGCTGAGAGGCAGAATCCCCCCATAACAAGCTGAGTGGCAGAATCCCCCAATAACATGCTGAGTGGCAGAATCCCCCCATAACATGCTGAGAGGCAGAATCCCCCCATAACAAGCTGAGTGGCAGAATCCCCCCCATAACAAGCTGAGTGGCAGAATCCCCCCATAACAAGCTGAGTGGCATAATCCCCCCATAACAAGCTGATTGGCAGAATCCCCCCATAACAAGCTGAGTGGCAGAATCCCCCCATAACAAGCTGATTGGCAGAATCCCCCCATAACAAGCTGAGCGGCAGAATCCCCCCATAACAAGCTGAGCGGCAGAATCCCCCCATAACAAGCTGAGTGGCAGAATCCCCCCATAACAAGCTGAGTGGCAGAATCCCCCCATAACAAGCTGAGTGGTAGAATCCCCCCATAACATGCTGAGAGGCAGAATCCCCCCATAACAAGCTGAGTGGCAGAATCCCCCAATAACATGCTGAGTGGCAGAATCCCCCCATAACAAGCTGAGTGGCAGAATCCCCCCATAACATGCTGAGTGGCAGAATCCCCCCATAACAAGCTGAGTGGCAGAATCCCCCCATAACAAGCTGAGTGGCAGAATCCCCCCATAACAAGCTGAGTGGCAGAATCCCCCCATAACAAGCTGAGTGGCAGAATCCCCCCATAACAAGCTGAGTGGCAGAATCCCCCCATAACAAGCTGAGTGGCAGAATCCCCCCCATAACAAGCTGAGTGGCAGAATCCCCCCATAACAAGCTGATTGGCAGAATCCCCCCATAACAAGCTGAGTGGCAGAATCCCCCCATAACAAGCTCATTGGCAGAATCCCCCCATAACAAGCTGAGAGGCAGAATCCCCCCATAACAAGCTGAGTGGCAGAATCCCCCAATAACATGCTGAGTGGCAGAATCCCCCCATAACAAGCTGAGTGGCAGAATCCCCCCATAACAAGCTGAGTGGCAGAATCCCCCCATAACAAGCTGAGTGGCAGAATCCCCCCATAACAAGCTGAGTGGCAGAATCCCCCCATAACAAGCTGAGTGGCAGAATCCCCCCATAACAAGCTGAGTGGCAGAATCCCCCCATAACAAGCTGAGCGGCAGAATCCCCCCATAACAAGCTGAGTGGCAGAATCCCCCCCATAACAAGCTGAGTGGCAGAATCCCCCCATAACAAGCTGAGTGGCATAATCCCCCCATAACAAGCTGATTGGCAGAATCCCCCCATAACAAGCTGAGTGGCAGAATCCCCCCATAACAAGCTGAGCGGCAGAATCCCCCCATAACAAGCTGAGTGGCAGAATCCCCCCATAACAAGCTGAGTGGCAGAATCCCCCCATAACAAGCTGAGCGGCAGAATCCCCCCATAACAATCTGAGCGGCAGAATCCCCCCATAACAAGCTGAGCGGCAGAATCCCTCCATAACAAGCTGAGGGGCAGAATCCCCGCATAACATGCTGAGTGGCAGAATCCCCCCATAACATGCTGAGTGGCAGAATTCCCCCATAACAAGCTGAGTGGCAGAATCCCCCCATAACAAGCTGAGGGGCAGAATCCCCCCATAACATGCTGAGTGGCAGAATCCCCCCATAACATGCTGAGTGGCAGAATCCCCCCATAACAAGCTGAGTGGCAGAATCCCCCCATAACAAGCTGAGTGGCAGAATCCCCCCATAACATGCTGAGCGGCAGAATCCCCCCATAACAAGCTGAGCGGCAGAATCCCCCCATAACAAGCTGAGTGGCAGAATCCCCCCATAACAAGCTGAGTGGCAGAATCCCCCCATAACCAGCTGAGTGGCAGAATCCCCCCATAACATGCCGAGTGGCAGAATCCCCCCATAACAAGCTGAGTGGCAGAATCCCCCCATAACAAGCTGAGTGGCAGAATCCCCCCATAACATGCCGAGTGGCAGAATCCCCCCATAACAAGCTGAGCGGCAGAATCCCCCCATAACAAGCTGAGTGGCAGAATCCCCCCATAACAAGCTGAGTGGCAGAATCCCCCCATAACAAGCTGAGTGGCAGAATCCCCCCATAACATGCCGAGTGGCAGAATCCCCCCATAACAAGCTGAGTGGCAGAATCCCCCCATAACAAGCTGAGTGGCAGAATCCCCCCATAACAAGCTGAGTGGCAGAATCCCCCCATAACATGCCGAGTTTCAGAATCCCCCCATAACAAGCTGAGCGGCAGAATCCCCCCATAACAAGCTGAGCGGCAGAATCCCCCCATAACAAGCTGAGCGGCAGAATCCCCCCATAACAAGCTGAGCGGCAGAATCCCCCCATAACAAGCTGAGTGGCAGAATCCCCCATAACAAGCTGAGTGGCAGAATCCCCCATAACATGCTGAGTGGCAGAATCCCCCCATAACATGCTGAGTGGCAGAATCCCCCCATAACATGCTGAGTGGCAGAATCCCCCCATAACATGCCGAGTGGCAGAATCCCCCCATAACATGCTGAGTGGCAGAATCCCCCCATAACATGCCGAGTGGCAGAATCTCCCCATAACATGCTGAGTGGCAGAATCTCCCCATAACATGCTGAGTGGCAGAATCCCCCCATAACAAGCTGAGTGGCAGAATCCCCCCATAACAAGCTGAGTGGCAGAATCCCCCCATAACAAGCTGAGTGGCAGAATCCCCCCACAACATGCTGAGGGGCAGAATCCCCCCATAACATGCCGAGTGGCAGAATCTCCCCATAACATGCTGAGTGGCAGAATCTCCCCATAACATGCTGAGTGGCAGAATCCCCCCATAACAAGCTGAGTGGCAGAATCCCCCCATAACAAGCTGAGTGGCAGAATCCCCCCATAACAAGCTGAGTGGCAGAATCCCCCCATAACAAGCTGAGTGGCAGAATCCCCCCATAACAAGCTGAGTGGCAGAATCCCCCCATAACAAGCTGAGCGGCAGAATCCCCCCATAACAAGCTGAGTGGCAGAATCCCCCCATAACAAGCTGAGTGGCAGAATCCCCCCATAACAAGCTGAGTGGCAGAATCTCCCCATAACAAGCTGAGTGGCAGAATCTCCCCTTAACAAGCTGAGTGGCAGAATCTCCCCATAACAAGCTGAGTGGCAGAATCCCCCCATAACAAGCTGAGCGGCAGAATCCCCCCATAACAAGCTGAGTGGCAGAATCCCCCCATAACATGCTGAGTGGCAGAATCCCCCCATAACAAGCTGAGTGGCAGAATCCCCCCATAACATGCTGAGCGGCAGAATCCCCCCATAACGCGCTGAGTGGCAGAATCCCCCCATAACAGGCTCAGTGGCAGAATCCCCCCAGCTTACCATACCCACCCTCAGGTTTCAGGATGACATTGTATTCCTCTTGTGCATAGGTGTTAGTTAGAAACAAAAACTTGATCTATGCGATTTCCTTACCATAAGCTGGTAGATTGGAGTGTTCAATCGCTTGACAGAAAAGGTTTTATTTAATGTAAATGGCAGGACCTGACTGGATTGACTGTTCTATCCGCGTGTGTGTGTTTCTCATAGACCATAAGCAAGGTGTTGGGCGAGTATGACCACAATGGGGGTCATGCTAATTATTTGATGATGTAAGTTTAGCTCTGGGGGCACATTTGGGTGTACATTGCTCCCTGCTTCATGGTGAGATTTTTAGCTTTAACACACAAAGTGCACTAAAAATGTTTTTTACAAAAAAATCTCGGCAAGGTGCATCATTGTTCCAATTAGGTAAGGATAATGTTTTGAATGTTTGGAAACCCTATGGAAGAAAAAGAAAGAAAATCTTTAGCATACCCCTCATATTGTCAGGGACATGCAAAGATCAGCTGGAGCAGTGGGAGGAGGCAACGAGTGATGCGTGCATGTCGCGCAGTAACCGCGGCGACAGCAGCTCGCACAACAAGCAGATACTCATCAGCCGGGAGGTGTGCATGCGACATGTGCTGCGGCTGCGAGGGAATCACTGGTCCATAGAAGAAACCAGTGGCATGGCTGCTTGGGTGAGTATGAAACTGGGAAGGGACGTACATTCTGAAACTGTAGCGCAGGTAGCTTGTGCCAGGCCACCTTGTTCCACGGGCCTGGGGGCATGTGCCTGCACTGCCTCTATGGTATGTACTCCCCTGGTTGGTTTCTATCAAAAAATGATACATCTTTTGAAAGTACCTTACCTGTAAAATCGCAGGTGTGGCTCATTTTTGGAGAAAAATTGCAATTTGGAGAAAGCAAATTTACTAAACAACTTCTTTGCATTTATATTCACAAAAGAATGTGACATACTGAGTGAAATGCAGGGGAATAACCGAAACCTTCCATTAAATGTCACTGGTCTAACCACTGAAGAAGTCCAGCACCGTCTCAAGCAGATAAAAATCGAGAAATCGCCGGGACCAGGTGACACACATCTTCATGTTTTAAGGGAGTTATGTACAGTAATAGACAAGCCGTTATTTCTAATATTTGTGGATTCAATAGCTACAGGGGCTGTTCTGAGGGATTGGCGCTTGGCAAATGTGGTGCCAATATTCAAAAAGGGATCTAGGGGGGAACCTGGGAACTACAGACCGGTAAGCTTAACATCTGTGGTGGGCAAGCTGTTTGAAGGTTTCTTAAGGGATACTATCCTGGAGCACCTTGGGGAAAATGACCTTATTACTCCATATCAGCATGGATTTATGAGGAATCGCTCCTGCCAGACAAACCTGATCAGCTTTTATGAGGAGGTAAGTTCAAGATTGGATCAGGGAGAGTCATTGGATATCATATATCTTGACTTTTCTAAAGCATTTGATACTGTGCCACATAAAAGGCTGGTACAAAAGATGAGAATGCTTGGACTGGGAGAAAACGTGTGCAGATGGGTGAGAAATTTGCTTAATGATCGGAAGCAGAGGGTGGTTATCAATGGTACACACTCAGATTGGGTCACTGTTACTAGTGGAGTACCACAAGGGTCAGTTCTGGGACCGATTCTCTTCAATATATATATAAATGACATTGGGTATGGATTAAACAGTAAAGTCTCAATCTTTGCAGATGATACTAAGCTGTGTAAAGTAATTTAAACAAAAGAGGACAGCAGGCAGCTACAAACAGATTTAGATACATTGAAAGCATGGGCAGTTAAATGGCAAATGAAGTTTAACACAGATAAATGTAAGGTTATTCACATAGGAAGGAGAAATCTGTGTCATGATTACACACTAAATAAAGAAACACTTGGTAAAACAACAATGGAAAAGGACCTAGGGGTTTTAGTTGACAATAAGCTCAACCGTAGTAATCAATGCCAGGCAGCAGCTGCCAAGGCAAATAGGATCATGGGGTGCATCAGGAGGGGCAAAGGTGCTCATGACCAGAGCATCATCTGTACAAGTCACTGGTCAGACCCCATATGGAATACTGTGTACAGTTCTGGGCACCTGTGCTTAAAAAGGACATATCAGAACTGGAGCGCGTTCAAAGAAGGGCAACAAAGTTAATAAAAGGAGTGCGGGGGCTAGAGTACCCGGAAAGATTGTCAAAGTTAGGTTTATTTAGTTTATAAAAAAGACGCTTGAGGGGTGCTCTAATAACTATGTATAAATATATTCGGGGTCAATTCAAAGATCTGTCCCACAATCTATTTATACCCCGGAGTGTAACCATAACCCGGGGGCATCCACTAAGGTTAGAGGAAAGGTGCTTTCTCCACCGACATAGGAGGGGTTTCTTCTCTGTAAGAGCAGTGAGACTATGGAACTCGCTGCCAGAGGAGGTAGTAATGAGGGATACAGTAAAGACGTTCAAAGCTGGCCTTGATGCCTTCCTGGCATGTAATAACATTTCCGGCTATGGCTACTAGACCACTGGAAGGAATTAAACAGGCTGAACTGGATGGACTAAAGTCTTTATTCAGCCTTACATACTATGTTACATACTATGTTAATTTTTGGTGTGTCAAAATTAAAAAGCTACCAAGATAGAGTTACAACTTCACACACAAACTTGCACTTTTCCTAAACTAGCATGACCCCCACTGATTGCTCAATAGCAGTTTGATCGGATGTGATTTGGTTCCACTGACCCTTATCCATCCTAGCAAATCTTTTCAGTAACAGCCCTGTCTACATAAACCATAATAACGCATTTCCACAAATCGATTTACAAACTAAAAAAAATCAGACGAGTATGGATTCCTGGAAATTCTGAAAAGTAATGAATGAGAATTTGTTAGTTGGTCGAGCATCATATCGTTTGGGCTCACATAAAAAATGTTTTCAGCGCATTACTGGTGTCATGTGGAAACAGCTCGACCACAAATAGAACATGGATCGCACAGCACTAGCAAAATAAGAAAATCAGGAAAACCACTGTTTTTTCAATTAGCTGCCAATTCTTACATATCCAAATGCATATCACCTGCTCGCATACGATTCATACATTCGTTCGTTCACTCAACGAATAGTCAATTTATCCAGGGCCACCTCTAGATTTTGTGGGGGCCCTTGGGCAAGAGAGTCTTAATGGGCCCCAAAGTAGTGTGTCACATGATGTAACCTTTTAGCTCCAATGCCACAAATGGTTATCTTCTGCTGCTGATCATCCTCTAGTCCTTATTGCCATCCCTATAGCCACCAATCGTCCTCTAGTCCTTATTGCCTGCTCTATAGCCACCAATCGTCCTCTAGTCCTTATTGCCTGCTCTATAGCCACCAATCGTCCTCTAGTCCTTATTGCCTTCCCTATAGCCACCAATCGTCCTCTAGTACTTATTGCCTTCCCTATAGCCATCAATCGTCCTCTAGTCCTTATTGCCTTCCCTATAGCCACCAATCGTCCTCTAGTACTTATTGCCTTCCCTATAGCCACCAATCGTCCTCTAGTACTTATTGCCTTCCCTATAGCCACCAATCATCCTTTAGTACTTATTGCCTTCCCTATAGCCACCAATCGTCCTCTAGTCCTTATTGCCTTCTCTATAGCCACCAATCGTCCTCTAGTCCTTATTGCCTTCCCTATAGCCACCAATCGTCCTCTAGTCCTTATTGCCTTCCCTATAGCCACCAATCGTCCTCTAGTCCTTATTGCCTTTCCTATAGCCACCAATCGTCCTCTAGTCCTTATTGCCTTTCCTATAGCCACCAATCGTCCTCTAGTCCTTATTGCCTTTCCTATAGCCACCAATCGTCCTCTAGTCCTTATTGCCTTCCCTATAGCCACCAATTGTCCTCTAGTACTTATTGCCTTCCCTATAGCCACCAATTGTCCTCTAGTACTTATTGCCTTTCCTATAGCCACCAATTGTCCTCTAGTCCTTATTGCCTTTCCTATAGCCACCAATCGTCCTCTAGTACTTATTGCCTTCCCTATAGCCACCAATCGTCCTCTAGTACTTATTGCCTTCCCTATAGCCACCAATCGTCCTCTAGTCCTTATTGCCTTCCCTATAGCTACCAATCATCCTCTAGTCCTTATTGCCTTCCCTATAGCCACCAATCGTCCTCTAGTCCTTATTGCCTTTCCTATAGCCACCAATCGTCCTCTAGTCCTTATTGCCTTTCCTATAGCCACCAATCGTCCTCTAGTCCTTATTGCCTTTCCTATAGCCACCAATCGTCCTCTAGTCCTTATTGCCTTCCCTATAGCCACCAATTGTCCTCTAGTACTTATTGCCTTCCCTATAGCCACCAATTGTCCTCTAGTACTTATTGCCTTTCCTATAGCCACCAATCGTCCTCTAGTCCTTATTGCCTTCCCTATAGCCACCAATTGTCCTCTAGTCCTTATTGCCTTTCCTATAGCCACCAATCGTCCTCTAGTACTTATTGCCTTCCCTATAGCCACCAATCGTCCTCTAGTACTTATTGCCTTCCCTATAGCCACCAATCGTCCTCTAGTCCTTATTGCCTTCCCTATAGCCACCAATCGTCCTCTAGTCCTTATTGCCTTCCCTATAGCCACCAATCGTCCTCTAGTCCTTATTGCCTTTCCTATAGCCACCAATCGTCCTCTAGTCCTTATTGCCTTTCCTATAGCCACCAATCGTCCTCTAGTCCTTATTGCCTTTCCTATAGCCACCAATCGTCCTCTAGTCCTTATTGCCTTCCCTATAGCCACCAATTGTCCTCTAGTACTTATTGCCTTCCCTATAGCCACCAATTGTCCTCTAGTACTTATTGCCTTTCCTATAGCCACCAATCGTCCTCTAGTCCTTATTGCCTTCCCTATAGCCACCAATTGTCCTCTAGTCCTTATTGCCTTTCCTATAGCCACCAATCGTCCTCTAGTACTTATTGCCTTCCCTATAGCCACCAATCGTCCTCTAGTACTTATTGCCTTCCCTATAGCCACCAATCGTCCTCTAGTACTTATTGCCTTCCCTATAGCCACCAATCGTCCTCTAGTCCTTATTGCCTTCCCTATAGCTACCAATCATCCTCTAGTCCTTATTGCCTTCCCTATAGCCACCAATCGTCCTCTAGTCCTTATTGCCTTTCCTATAGCCACCAATCGTCCTCTAGTCCTTATTGCCTTTCCTATAGCCACCAATCGTCCTCTAGTCCTTATTGCCTTTCCTATAGCCACCAATCGTCCTCTAGTCCTTATTGCCTTTCCTATAGCCACCAATCGTCCTCTAGTCCTTATTGCCTTCCCTATAGCCACCAATTGTCCTCTAGTACTTATTGCCTTCCCTATAGCCACCAATTGTCCTCTAGTACTTATTGCCTTTCCTATAGCCACCAATCGTCCTCTAGTCCTTATTGCCTTCCCTATAGCCACCAATTGTCCTCTAGTCCTTATTGCCTTTCCTGTAGCCACCAATCGTCCTCTAGTACTTATTGCCTTCCCTATAGCCACCAATCGTCCTCTAGTACTTATTGCCTTCCCTATAGCCACCAATCGTCCTCTAGTACTTATTGCCTTCCCTATAGCCACCAATCGTCCTCTAGTACTTATTGCCTTCCCTATAGCCACCAATCGTTCTCTAGTACTTATTGCCTGCTCTATAGCCACCAATTGTCCTCTAGTACTTATTGCCTTCCCTATAGCCACCAATCGTCCTCTAGTACTTATTGACTTTCCTATAGCCACCAATCGTCCTCTAGTACTTATTGTCTTCCCTATAGCCACCAATCGTCCTCTAGTCCTTATTGCCTGCTCTATAGCCACCAATCGTCCTCTAGTCCTTATTGCCTTCCTATAGCCACCAATCGTCCTCTAGTCCTTATTGCCTTCCCTATAGCCACCAATCGTCCTCCAGTCCTTATTGCCTGCTCTATAGCCACCAATCGTTCTCTAGTACTTATTGCCTTCCCTATAGCCACCAATCGTCCTCTAGTACTTATTGCCTTCCCTATAGCCACCAATTGTCCTCTAGTACTTATTGTCTTCCCTATAGCCACCAATCGTCCTCTAGTACTTATTGCCTGCTCTATAGCCACCAATTGTCCTCTAGTCCTTATTGCCTGCTCTATAGCCACCAATTGTCCTCTAGTCCTTATTGCCTGCTCTATAGCCACCAATCGTCCTCTAGTCCTTATTGCCTTCCCTATAGCCACCAATCGTCCTCTAGTACTTATTGCCTTCCCTATAGCCACCAATCGTCCTCTAGTACTTATTGCCTTTCCTATAGCCACCAATCATCCTCTAGTACTAATTGCCTTCCCTATAGCCACCAATCATCCTCTAGTACTAATTGCCTTCCCTATAGCCACCAATCGTCCTCTAGTACTTATTGCCTTCCCTATAGCCACCAATCGTCCTCTAGTACTAATTGCCTTCCCTATAGCCACCAATCGTCCTCTAGTACTTATTGCCTTCCCTATAGCCACCAATCGTCCTCTAGTACTTATTGCCTTTCCTATAGCCACCAATCGTCCTCTAGTACTTACTGCCTTCCCTATAGCCACCAATCGTCCTCTAGTACTTATTGCCTTCCCTATAGCCACCAATCGTCCTCTAGTACTTATTGCCTGCTCTATAGCCACCAATCGTCCTCTAGTCCTTATTGCCTTCCCTATAGCCACCAATCGTCCTCTAGTACTTATTGCCTTCCCTATAGCCACCAATCGTCCTCTAGTACTTATTGCCTTTCCTATAGCCACCAATCGTTCTCTAGTACTTATTGCCTTCCCTATAGCCACCAATTGTCCTCTAGTACTTATTGCCTTCCCTATAGCCACCAATCGTCCTCTAGTCCTTATTGCCTGCTCTATAGCCACCAATCGTCCTCTAGTACTTATTGCCATCCCTATAGCCACCAATCGTCCTCTAGTACTTATTGCCTTCCCTATAGCCACCAATCATCCTCTAGTACTTATTGCCTTCCCTATAGCCACCAATCGTCCTCTAGTACTTATTGCCTTTCCTATAGCCACCAATCGTCCTCTAGTCCTTATTGCCATTCCTATAGCAACCAATCGTCCTCTAGTCCTTATTGCCATTCCTATAGCCACCAATCGTCCTCTAGTCCTTATTGCCATTCCTATAGCCACCAATCGTCCTCTAGTACTTATTGCCTTCCCTATAGCCACCAATCGTCCTCTAGTACTTATTGCCTTCCCTATAGCCACCAATTGTCCTCTAGTACTTATTGCCTGCTCTATAGCCACCAATTGTCCTCTAGTTCTTATTGCCTGCTCTATAGCCACCAATCGTCCTCTAGTACTTATTGCCTTTCCTATAGCCACCAATCGTCCTCTAGTCCTTATTGCCATTCCTATAGCCACCAATCGTCCTCTAGTCCTTATTGCCTTTCCTATAGCCACCAATCGTCCTCTAGTCCTTATTGCCATTCCTATAGCCACCAATCGTCCTCTAGTACTTATTGCCTTCCCTATAGCCACCAATCGTCCTCTAGTACTAATTGCCTTCCCTATAGCCACCAATCGTCCTCTAGTACTTATTGCCTTTCCTATAGCCACCAATCATCCTCTAGTACTTATTGCCTTCCCTATAGCCACCAATCGTCCTCTAGTACTTATTGCCTTTCCTATAGCCACCAATCGTCCTCTAGTCCTTATTGCCATTCCTATAGCAACCAATCGTCCTCTAGTCCTTATTGCCATTCCTATAGCCACCAATCGTCCTCTAGTCCTTATTGCCATTCCTATAGCCACCAATCGTCCTCTAGTACTTATTGCCTTCCCTATAGCCACCAATCGTCCTCTAGTACTTATTGCCTTCCCTATAGCCACCAATCGTCCTCTAGTACTTATTGCCTTTCCTATAGCCACCAATCGTCCTCTAGTACTTATTGCCTTCCCTATAGCCACCAATCGTCCTCTAGTACTTATTGCCTTCCCTATAGCCACCAATCGTCCTCTAGTACTTATTGCCTGCTCTATAGCCACCAATCGTCCTCTAGTCCTTATTGCCTTCCCTATAGCCACCAATCGTCCTCTAGTCCTTATTGCCTTCCCTATAGCCACCAATCGTCCTCTAGTACTTATTGCCTTTCCTATAGCCACCAATCGTTCTCTAGTACTTATTGCCTTTCCTATAGCCATCAATTGTCCTCTAATACTTATTGCCTTCCCTATAGCCACCAATCGTCCTCTAGTCCTTATTGCCTGCTCTATAGCCACCAATCGTCCTCTACTACTTATTGCCATCCCTATAGCCACCAATCGTCCTCAAGTACTTATTGCCTTCCCTATAGCCACCAATCATCCTCTAGTACTTATTGCCTTCCCTATAGCCACCAATCGTCCTCTAGTACTTATTGCCTTTCCTATAGCCACCAATCGTCCTCTAGTCCTTATTGCCATTCCTATAGCCACCAATCGTCCTCTAGTACTTATTGCCTTCCCTATAGCCACCAATTGTCCTCTAGTACTTATTGCCTTCCCTATAGCCACCAATCGTCCTCTAGTACTTATTGCCTTCCCTATAGCCACCAATCGTCCTCTAGTACTTATTGCCTTTCCTATAGCCACCAATCGTTCTCTAGTACTTATTGCCTTTCCTATAGCCACCAATTGTCCTCTAGTACTTATTGCCTTCCCTATAGCCAGCAATCGTCCTCTAGTACTTATTGCCTTTCCTATAGCCACCAATCGTCCTCTAGTCCTTATTGCCATTCCTATAGCAACCAATCGTCCTCTAGTCCTTATTGCCATTCCTATAGCCACCAATCGTCCTCTAGTCCTTATTGCCATTCCTATAGCCACCAATCGTCCTCTAGTCCTTATTGCCATTCCTATAGCCACCAATCGTCCTCTAGTACTTATTGCCTTCCCTATAGCCACCAATCGTCCTCTAGTACTAATTGCCTTCCCTATAGCCACCAATCGTCCTCTAGTACTTTTTGCCTTTCCTATAGCCACCAATCGTCCTCTAGTACTTATTGCCTTCCCTATAGCCACCAATCGTCCTCTAGTACTTATTGCCTTCCCTATAGCCACCAATCGTCCTCTAGTACTTATTGCCTGCTCTATAGCCACCAATCGTCCTCTAGTCCTTATTGCCTGCTCTATAGCCACCAATTGTCCTCTAGTTCTTATTGCCTTTCCTATAGCCACCAATCGTCCTCTAGTCCTTATTGCCTGCTCTATAGCCACCAATTGTCCTCTAGTCCTTATTGCCTTCCCTATAGCCACCAATCGTCCTCTAGTACTTATTGCCTTTCCTATAGCCACCAATTGTCCTCTAGTACTTATTGCCTTCCCTATAGCCAGCAATCGTCCTCTAGTACTTATTGCCTTTCCTATAGCCACCAATTGTCCTCTAGTACTTATTGCCTTCCCTATAGCCAGCAATCGTCCTCTAGTACTTATTGCCTTTCCTATAGCCACCAATCGTCCTCTAGTCCTTATTGCCATTCCTATAGCAACCAATCGTCCTCTAGTCCTTATTGCCATTCCTATAGCCACCAATCGTCCTCTAGTCCTTATTGCCATTCCTATAGCCACCAATCGTCCTCTAGTCCTTATTGCCATTCCTATAGCCACCAATCGTCCTCTAGTACTTATTGCCTTCCCTATAGCCACCAATCGTCCTCTAGTACTAATTGCCTTCCCTATAGCCACCAATCGTCCTCTAGTACTTATTGCCTTCCCTATAGCCACCAATCGTCCTCTAGTACTTTTTGCCTTTCCTATAGCCACCAATCGTCCTCTAGTACTTATTGCCTTCCCTATAGCCACCAATCGTCCTCTAGTACTTATTGCCTTCCCTATAGCCACCAATCGTCCTCTAGTACTTATTGCCTGCTCTATAGCCACCAATCGTCCTCTAGTCCTTATTGCCTTCCCTATAGCCACCAATCGTCCTCTAGTACTTATTGCCTTCCCTATAGCCACCAATCGTCCTCTAGTACTTATTGCCTTTCCTATAGCCACCAATCGTTCTCTAGTACTTATTGCCTTTCCTATAGACACCAATTGTCCTCTAGTACTTATTGCCTTCCCTATAGCCACCAATCGTCCTCTAGTCCTTATTGCCTGCTCTATAGCCACCAATCGTCCTCTAGTACTTTTTGCCATCCCTATAGCCACCAATCGTCCTCAAGTACTTATTGCCTTCCCTATAGCCACCAATCGTCCTCTAGTACTTATTGCCTTTCCTATAGCCACCAATCGTCCTCTAGTCCTTATTGCCATTCCTATAGCCACCAATCGTCCTCTAGTACTTATTGCCTTCCCTATAGCCACCAATTGTCCTCTAGTACTTATTGCCTTCCCTATAGCCACCAATCGTCCTCTAGTACTTATTGCCTTCCCTATAGCCACCAATCGTCCTCTAGTACTTATTGCCTTCCCTATAGCCACCAATTGTCCTCTAGTACTTATTGCCTTCCCTATAGCCACCAATCGTCCTCTAGTACTTATTGCCTGCTCTATAGCCACCAATCGTCCTCTAGTCCTTATTGCCTGCTCTATAGCCACCAATTGTCCTCTAGTTCTTATTGCCTGCTCTATAGCCACCAATTGTCCTCTAGTCCTTATTGCCTTCCCTATAGCCACCAATCGTCCTCTAGTACTTATTGCCTTTCCTATAGCCACCAATTGTCCTCTAGTACTTATTGCCTTTCCTATAGCCACCAATTGTCCTCTAGTACTTATTGCCTTCCCTATAGCCACCAATCGTCCTCTAGTACTTATTGCCTTCCCTATAGCCACCAATCGTCCTCTAGTACTTATTGCCCTTCCTATAGCCACCAATCGTCCTCTAGTACTTATTGCCTTTCCTATAGCCACCAATTGTCCTCTAGTACTTATTGCCTTCCCTATAGCCACCAATCGTCCTCTAGTACTTATTGCCTTTCCTATAGCCACCAATTGTCCTCTAGTACTTATTGCCTTTCCTATAGCCACCAATCGTCCTCTAGTCCTTATTGCCTTCCCTATAGCCACCAATCGTCCTCTAGTACTTATGGACCCTTCAGCCCTTACTGCTTGTTCAGCTGCAACTAAAGACTTCATCATTGCTATTGGTTGTCACCTGGCTCTCGACACCTTCTGAGCTTCCATCAATTGCCCTCCATTCCAGGCCACCTTCTCCATTGTTGCTGATCATCCCCTGTTTCTGAGGCCAGCCATGAGCAGGTTTGCACACAACAGCTGGCATTTGGTGGTTCGGGTCCACTGTAAAATAATACCATAGCCAAGTGTGAGTGGGCCCCTTGCAGTTGCCCAGGTTTGCCCTGTGCTTGGACCTGCCTTGAATGTATCTGTTCATGGAAAAGGGCCTTTACTGCCATTGTAAGGAAATTGTATGGGTGTGTGTCCAACATTATACTGCGATTTAGGGGGATGGAGACATGTTTTCTGCATGTGTAGGATATGAGTAAATGGCATTTTTTAGTTAAAGGGGGTTCCTCGTGGCATATTAGGCATGGGGTTTCTTCTTACCCTCTGCTGTGTCATCTCAGTAAAGAAGTGCAGGCTGAGAAAGGCGAAGGGGGATCTTCACGTTGGCAGGGCTTAATTTGTGACACATGACAGGGCGGCCTAATTACCAACCTGAGGGGAGATTTCTCTAGAAATCCATCAAGGGTCACAATGTGCTCTCATTAACCAGGAAAAGTCACCCATAAAGAGCAGATCAGTGAGGACCTTGTGCTACCCCCTTGTGAATGTGCGCTGCTGGTTTCACACACATTAGACATGCATTCATCAAATAACACTGCTATCACTTTTAAACGTCCTCTACCCAGCTCGCCATCCGCCAGCCTGGGACATGTTATACAACCCAAATGGATCTCATTGGAGAGACTGCCCCTGTTTAGAAGCCACATCCCTCCTTCAGGTCTGATGTGGAAATAAATGATTAATTTACCTACCTCTGATTTGTATTTTAAGAGGGCTGTTATTGTATGGTCCTATGGCTAAGGTTTCTTCTTTTACTAACAAGTTAAAATCATTAAATATAAGCAACCTTAGTTCCATAATACCACGTGAGTGGGGTAAATAGAATTGGCAGGTAAAAGTAATTAAATAGAAGCTCAGTAAGGATGAGAGTTGCCAGGAGAGTGCTAACAGCCGCATTACCAAATAGAGATGTCAGCAGTGACGGGGAGGAACGTGGTAAATAACATTTTTTTCTATATTCAATTTTATGTTTAGGCACAGAGTCGGATTATAGGCTGGGCTCGAGGGGTGCGCGCCCCGGGGCCTCCACCACTTTGCCTGCAACAGGGGGCCTCCACCACTTTGCCTGCAACAGGGGGCCTCCACCACTTTGCCTGCAACAGGGGGCCTCCACCACCAACCTCTGGGTCACCTGTGAACAGTGGCAGCAGCGCGCACCTGTGTTTTTAATGCCTGTAGAATTATTAGCCTGCGATGTGGGCATGAAAAACATGGGTGCGCGCCGCCGCCAATGCTCACAGACGCAGCCAAGTCCTCCTCCACGGAATGAAAATAAATTGCCTTGTTCCCGCGCCCCCCCCCCCCCAGGGCCGACATCCGAGCACAGCTTCCGCTTCCGCTTTTGACAGTGCGGAGCGGTGAAGCAGAGGACTGCGACTCTGCAACAGGGAAGAATCTGACAGTCGGCGGAGGCGGTAGGTGGCGCCGAGTAAATATGATTGACAAGGAGAGGTCTGTTGACAAGGAGAGGTTTGTGAAGGAGAGGTTTATAATGGAGCAGAGGACCTTCTGTTAGGTGAGTAATATTCACCTAAAGGAAGGCCCTCTGCTCCACATGTCCTCCCATGATAAACCTCTCCTTGTCTCCCCCTGCGAGTGACATTGGTGAGGGCAGTGTAAGGGGATGTGGGTCCGAGGTGAGGAAATGGCCTGGATATAAAGTAGTGGAGCGGAGGCCATTTCCTCACCTCGGACCCACATCCCCTTACACTGCCCTCATCAATGTCACTCGCAGGTGGGATGCCTGGCTGGTGCTGGTAGTTCTGTGAAAAAATAAAGGATTTTCTTTTATATTAATGTGTTTTGTATGTGTGTTTTTAAGGGTGTTTAGGTGCACTTTCTGGCCTAGGGTTAGGGGGTAACCCTAACCCTAATCGATCGATTCCCTTCCCCCAGGCATCCAAAATTGGGATGCCCCGCTGTGTGAAACCCCCCAGGTCACCCTCTACACTTTCCTTTCTTCCCAGTCCAACGGCTCATGCGCTATCCCTCTAGCATGGCACGTGCCTGCGCCAGCCATTGGTAAATGGCCGGCACGGGCACGCTCCCTGTTAAAGGGAAGTGGGGGATGTGGCTGCCAGCACGCTTGGAGCCGCTCTGCTAAGACGTCACTTATACGTGCATAGCTCAGCGGCTCCGAGCGTGCTGATTGGATGAGCGCCCGCGCATGCACCATAGGACCGGGATGAGGTGAGTTTCCTCAGGCGATCTGGGAGGTTTCACGTAGTGGGGCATCACCAATCGGGGTGTCTTGTGGGAAAGGACCAAAACCCAGGATAGTCTAAATCCTGGGTTTTGGTCCACTTTAAGAGTTTCAAGATGTGTTCGGCAGTATGAGGGACAGGGGTGTACATGGCACAGTGTAGGTGGCTGGGGGGGGGGGGGTAGGGAGCAGGCAAAGAATGGCTAGACTGGTGCTGCTTCTCCCTGTCTCTTTCATTTAGATGTGTCTTGTGTATGTTGATTGTTCACCCACCCCACCAACCTACCTCCCTGCCCACTCACCCACCCACCAGCCTACCTACCTGCCCACTCAGTATTTACACCCACCCACTAGGTTACCTAACCTACCTTAAAGTGGACCAAAACCCATGGTCAACGGCCCCCCAGGGCATCCAGAATTGGGATGCCCCACTGTGTGAAACCCCGCCAGGTCACCCAGTATACTCACCTTCTCCCTGCTATCCCTTTAGCAGGGCATGTGCCTGAGCCAAGCAATAGTGAATGGCCGGTGCAGGTCTGTACTCTGTCAGAGGTTAGCAGGGATGCGTCTGTTTTTGTCCACTTTAAAGCGTAACAAAACCCACCAGTGGCCAGTCTGGAATCTTAAAGATTGCTAGCTTTTTTGCTGGGGCATCCCGAGTGTGAAACCCTTCAGTTTTCCTACTACAACTCACCTTTCCATGCTCCAACAGCGCATGCATGATCTCTCGTCCAATGAGAGCCATCTGCCGTGACTCTGTCATTTGGCAGACAGCTGTCATTGGTTTAAAGAGGAACAACACACACAAATTTCACTTTTTGGGTGGTGTTCCTCTCAGTGGGGGCATCGTGAATTGGGATGCCCCACTGTGTATATCTGACTTATGGCACAAGGCAGTTGTTTATCACGGAGGCAATACACCCTGGATTGAACAATGGAGTCTATCTGATGTTCTGATAAGTGTGCGAGTGCCAGACAACCACCAATCAGTTAATTGGTTGTGCCATTACTATAAAAGGAAAAAAAATACTGTATCTGGGGCCTCCACCACACTTAATCCGGCCCTGTTTAGGCATTTAGATAGGTTGAGTATTAAGAATATGGTTCTGATTTGGGACTAATGGGCTATAAATATGGGACCCATATATTTTGAGAGGTAGGGCAATCAGCATGTGTATTGCTATCATGCGGAGATTGTGACATATGAATGTGGTGATGGGGTTGGGTGGTGGAAGGACATACGAGATGTGAAGGACATGTAAAACAATCATTCTAATCGAGCTTGTGGAGATAGTGGGTATCCTGATGGTTGTAAAAAAAACCTTCATTATGCTTTTCAAAATGAAAAATGTGAAATTCTGACCCTATTCATTGTGACCCGCAACCAGTTTCCAAATCGCTTAGGTCAGGGGCATCAAACTCACTCCTGAAGAGGAATCAACGGGCCAGGTTTTGTGGATATCCACATAGCTGTCTCTATAGCCCTGTTTCAGTACTAATAACCCCCCGTGGGCCTGTGTAGAGATACACAAGACCTGGCCTGTTGCTGGCCCTTCATGAGGGAGTTTAATTCCTGAGTTAGGGAGTACAGTTTTGGGGATCGTGGCCCTACTGGACAGGTATTCCTGGCATTCTCTCAGGATACCAGCATAGCCGCATCAGGGAACTCAGCATAAAAAGAGATGATGTATTAACGTTGCACCAGTTGGAAGCAGTATGGAAGTTGATTCTCTTAGCAGAAGCGGAGGCCTATGCTACAGGGATTAGCTTCCCCATTCAGTAAAGGTCCTCTTTAACTTTAACCTCTAACCTCTAAATGATTTTACTTATTATTTTCCCCTGAGCTTGCACTCCAACCATTAGCAAACAACTGCCTTCTGGTACTATATTGGAGTTTTAAGGTGCTTCTTAATCAGTTAGAGGTAATATTTATCAATGGGTGCACTTTTTTGTGTAGAGGGAACTCCTCTGGTCATCTTCTTCTTTATACCTACAAAATGTTAGATGGGAATCTTTGTTATTCTCTGTAGATCCTTCACTTTTTACTTTTGCTACTTTCCTATGCTGATGTTGCACCTAAAGCTCTTAATAGTGGTCACCTATTTTTGGGATAACATGTTATGTCAAGTTCCAAGTTAAGAGCTTTACCAAAAAAACATTTCCATCTATCGTAGCCTGGTGGATTTGGGTCAGCCCAGCTTAATAGATCTGTTTCCGAATTGTAGCAAGAGCCAATAGTTTCACAATGCTGCTTTTATTGTGTATATGTGCATCTAGCAAACCACTTGAAATAGGATTTTGATTACATATGTTCTATTCATAAATCTTAATGCATCGCCCATAAATATTTGATAATGTTTTTAAAATCCCACCAGATATGTAGGAACGTTGTTTCACCTTCATTTCCATTTTTAAATTGAAGAAATGGCCTAGATATCAGGGTTTACAGGTTCAGCCAATGACATTCTCTTTTTCTTTCTATTTTGACTTGAGGTCTGGAGGGGGGGGGGCTGGTGGAGGCCTGTGGCGGTGGGGGAAGACATGGTGGGACACTTCACTTGCTATGTTCTGCCCGTAGACCTGCGCACAGCTGGACCCTTATCCTTTCCCCTTTTTCTTTCTACTCTCTCTTTTGACTTTCCTTTCTGAATCTTTTTACCTTTGACTACATAAGTGTCTTGACTAATAGGCAGTTGGCCAACGCAACATTGATGCATCTGACATACATATTTGTGTGTCACCCAGCATTGTGTATGTGCGAAACATTCTACTGCTCATTTATACTATGTGTCTACACAATAACCAATGCCAATTTCTGTCAAAAAAAAGATTGAAAGTAACTTGACTGGTACATTTTGTATGGAAAAAATACATTTGGGTAAAATCGCTATAAATTATTGTACTTGTGAGTTATGGACTTACAAAGGATTTTTGTGGAATTTCGTACTACGTATTGTCTAATAAAGAATGTCGGGCTACAGAAGAGAGAAGTGGCAAGGATGGCAAAAGCAGAGGCAGAGAGAAGCCGATTGTGAGATGACAGGCCTGGGCAACAAATTGGGGGGACAAGCTTCAGCAGGGGGAAGAAGCAAAGATGATGGGCTTCTGCAGCAGAGAGAAGAGGCAAGTGTGTCAGGCTGTGGGAGATAAGTGGCTGGCAATGATGACAGGCTGCAGTGGAGAGAAGAGGCAAGAATGACAGGCTGTGGGAGATAAGTGGCTGGCAATGATGACAGGCTGCAGTGGAGAGAAGAGGCAAGAATGACAGGCTATGGGAGATAAGTGGCTGGCAATGATGACAGGCTGCAGTGGAGAGACGTGGCAAGAATGACAGGCTATGGGAGATAAGTGGCTGGCAATGATGACAGGCTGCAGTGGAGAGAAGTGGCAAGAATGACAGGCTGTGGGAGATAAGTGGCTGGCAATGATGACAGGCTGCAGTGGAGAGAAGTGGCAAGAATGACAGGCTGTGGGAGATAAGCAGCTGGCAATGATGACAGGCTGCAGTGGAAAGAAGTGGCAAGGATGACAGGCTGTGGGAGATACGTGGCTGGCAATGATGACAGGCTGCAGTGGAGAGGAGAGGCATGAATGACAGGCTGTGGGAGATACGTGGCTGGCAATGATGACAGGCTGCAGTGAAGAGAAGAGGCAAGAATGACAGGCTATTGGAGATAAGTAGCTGGCAATGATGACAGGCTGCAGTGGAGAGAAGTGGCAAGAATGACAGGATATGGGAGATAAGTGGCTGGCAATGATGACAGGCTGCAGTGAAGAGAAGAGGCAAGAATGACAGGCTATTGGAGATAAGTAGCTGGCAATGATGACAGGCTGCAGTGGAGAGAAGTGGCAAGAATGACAGGATATGGGAGATAAGTGGCTGGCAATGGTGACAGGCTGCAGTGAAGAGAAGAGGCAAGAATGACAGGCTGTGGGAGATAAGTGGCTGGCAATGATGACAGGCTGCAATGAAGAGAAGAGGCAAGAATGACAGGCTGTGGGAGATAAGTGGCTGGCAATGATGACAGGCTTTAGTGGAGAGAAGTGGCAAGAATGACAGGCTGTGGGAGCTAAGTGGCTGGCAATGATGACAGGCTGCAGTGGAGAGAAGAGGCAAGAATGACAGGCTGTGGGAGATAAGTGGCTGGCAATGATGACAGGCTTTAGTGGAGAGAAGTGGCAAGAATGACAGGCTGTGGGAGATAAGTGGCTGGCAATGATGACAGGCTGCAGTGGAGAGAAGTGGCAAGAATGACAGGCTGTGGGAGATAAGTGGCTGGCAATGATGACAGGCTGCAATGAAGAGAAGAGGCAAGAATGACAGGCTGTGGGAGATAAGTGGCTGGCAATGATGACAGGCTTTAGTGGAGAGAAGAGGCAAGAATGACAGGCTATGGGAGATAAGTGGCTGGCAATGATGACAGTCTGCTGTGAGGAAAAGTGGCAAGAATGACAGGCTGTGGGAGATACATGGCTGGCAATGATGACAGGCTGCTGTGAGGAAAAGAGGCAAGAATGACAGGCTGTGGGAGATAAGTGGCTGGCAATGATGACAGGCTGCAGTGGAGAGAAGAGGCAAGAATGACAGGCTATGGGAGATAAGTGGCTGGCAATGATGACATGCTGCAGTGGAGAGAAGAGGCAAGAATGACAGGCTATGGGAGATAAGTGGCTGGCAATGATGACAGGCTGCTGTGAGGAAAAGTGGCAAGAATGACAGGCTGTGGGAGATACATGGCTGGCAATGATGACAGGCTGCTGTGAGGAAAAGAGGCAAGAATGACAGGCTGTGGGAGATAAGTGGCTGGCAATGATGACAGGATGCAGTGGAGAGAAGAGGCAAGAATGACAGGCTATGGGAGATAAGTGGCTGGCAATGATGACAGGCTGCAGTGGAGAGAAGAGGCAAGAATGACAGACTATGGGAGATACGTGGCTGGCAATGATGACAGGCTGCAGTGGAGAGAAGAGGCAAGAATGACAGGCTGTGGGAGATAAGTGGCTGGCAATGATGACAGGCTACAGTGGAGAGAAGAGGCAAGAATGACAGACTATGGGAGATAAGTGGCTGGCAATGATGACAGACTGCAGTGGAGAGAAGAGGCAAGAATGACAGACTATGGGAGATACGTGGCTGGCAATGATGACAGGCTGCAGTGGAGAGAAGAGGCAAGAATGACAGACTATGGGAGATACATGGCTGGCAATGATGACAGGCTGCAGTGGAGAGAAGAGGCAAGAATGACAGGCTGTGGGAGATAAGTGGCTGGCAATGATGACAGGCTGCAGTGGAGAGAAGAGGCAAGAATGACAGACTATGGGAGATAAGTGGCTGGCAATGATGACAGGCTGCAGTGGAGAGACGTGGCAAGAATGACAGGCTGTGGGAGATAAGCAGCTGGCAATGATGACAGGCTGCAGTGGAAAGAAGTGGCAAGAATGACAGGCTGTGGGAGATAAGTAGCTGGCAATGATGACAGGCTGCAGTGGAGAGAAGTGGCAAGAATGACAGGCTGTGGGAGATACGTGGCTGGCAATGATGACAGGCTGCAGTGAAGAGAAGAGGCAAGAATGACAGGCTGTGGGAGATAAGTAGCTGGTAATGATGACAGGCTGCAGTGAAGAGAAGAGGCAAGAATGACAGGCTATGGGAGATAAGTGGCTGGCAATGATGACAGGCTGCAGTGGAGAGAAGAGGCAAGAATGACAGGCTGTGGGAGATACGTGGCTGGCAATGATAACAGGCTGCAGTGGAGAGAACTGGCAAGAATGACAGGCTGTGGGAGATAAGTAGCTGGCAATGATGACAGGCTGCAGTGGAGAGAAGAGGCAAGAATGACAGACTATGGGAGATAAGTGGCTGGCAATGATGACAGACTGCAGTGGAGAGAAGAGGCAAGAATGACAGACTATGGGAGATACGTGGCTGGCAATGATGACAGGCTGCAGTGGAGAGAAGAGGCAAGAATGACAGACTATGGGAGATACGTGGCTGGCAATGATGACAGGCTGCAGTGGAGAGAAGAGGCAAGAATGACAGGCTGTGGGAGATAAGTGGCTGGCAATGATGACAGGCTGCAGTGGAGAGAAGAGGCAAGAATGACAGACTATGGGAGATAAGTGGCTGGCAATGATGACAGGCTGCAGTGGAGAGACGTGGCAAGAATGACAGGCTGTGGGAGATAAGCAGCTGGCAATGATGACAGGCTGCAGTGGAAAGAAGTGGCAAGAATGACAGGCTATGGGAGATAAGTGGCTGGCAATGATGACAGACTGCAGTGGAGAGAAGAGGCAAGAATGACAGGCTGTGGGAGATACGTGGCTGGCAATGATGACAGGCTGCAGTGAAGAGAAGAGGCAAGAATGACAGGCTGTGGGAGATAAGTAGCTGGTAATGATGACAGGCTGCAGTGAAGAGAAGAGGCAAGAATGACAGGCTGTGGGAGATAAGTGGCTGGTAATGATGACAGGCTGCAGTGAAGAGAAGTGGCAAGAATGACAGGCTGTGGGAAATAAGTGGCTGGCATTGATGACAGTCTGCAGTGAAGAGAAGAGGCAAGAATGACAGGCTGTGGGAGATAAGTGGCTGGCAATGATGACAGGCTGCAGTGAGGAAAAGAGGCAAGAATGACAGACTATGGGAGATACGTGGCTGGCAATGATGACAGGCTGCAGTGGAGAGAAGAGGCAAGAATGACAGGCTGTGGGAGATAAGTGGCTGGCAATGATGACAGGCTGCAGTGGAGAGAAGAGGCAAGAATGACAGACTATGGGAGATAAGTGGCTGGCAATGATGACAGGCTGCAGTGGAGAGACGTGGCAAGAATGACAGGCTGTGGGAGATAAGCAGCTGGCAATGATGACAGGCTGCAGTGGAAAGAAGTGGCAAGAATGACAGGCTATGGGAGATAAGTGGCTGGCAATGATGACAGACTGCAGTGGAGAGAAGAGGCAAGAATGACAGGCTGTGGGAGATACGTGGCTGGCAATGATGACAGGCTGCAGTGAAGAGAAGAGGCAAGAATGACAGGCTGTGGGAGATAAGTAGCTGGTAATGATGACAGGCTGCAGTGAAGAGAAGAGGCAAGAATGACAGGCTGTGGGAGATAAGTGGCTGGTAATGATGACAGGCTGCAGTGGAGAGAAGAGGCAAGAATGACAGGCTGTGGGAGATAAGTGGCTGGCAATGATGACAGGCTGCAGTGGAGAGAAGAGGCAAGAATGACAGGCTGTGGGAGATAAGTGGCTGGCAATGATGACAGGCTGCAGTGGAGAGAAGAGGCAAGAATGACAGGCTATGGGAGATAAGTAGCTGGCAATGATGACAGGCTGCAGTGGAGAGCAGTGGCAAGAATGACGGGCTGTGGGAGATAAGTAGTTGGCAATGATGACAGGCTGCAGTGAAGAGAAGAGGCAAGAATGACAGGCTATGGGAGATAAGTAGCTGGCAATGATGACAGGCTGCAGTGGAGAGAAGTGGCAAGAAGGACAGGCTATTGGAGATAAGTGGCTGGCAATGATGACAGGATGCAGTGGAGAGAAGAGGCAAGAATGACAGGCTATGGGAGATAAGTAGCTGGCAATGATGACAGGCTGCAGTGAAGAGAAGTGGTAAGAATGACAGGCTGTGGGAGATAAGTGGCTGGCAATGATGACAGGCTGCGGTGAAGAGAAGTGGCAAGAATGACAGGCTGTGGGAGATAAGTGGCTGGCAATGATGACAGGCTGCGGTGAAGAGAAGTGGCAAGAATGACAGGCTGTGGGAGATAAGTGTCTGGCATTGATGACAGGCTTCAGTGGAGAGAAATGACAAAGATGACAGACAGTAAATATTGCCAGATTGCAGCTGAAAGAGATGGCAGAGATGATAGACTGTGGCAGAATGAGTTGCAAGAATGTTTTACTATGTAAGTGGCAACCGGTGGCAGACAGTGGCAGAGACAATTGTCAAGGGCCATGCTGATAGGCTGCAACAAAGAGAAGGGGCGGGGATAGCAGCGGCTTAGAGAAGGAGCAAGGATCACAGGCTGCAGCAGAGGTGTCAAGGGTGACATGCTGAGGGAAAGAGAGGTGAGGATGACAGCTGCAGGAGAGAGAGGCTATAAGGAAGACGGGATGAGCCTATAAAAAGGGGCAAGGATGACTGGCTGCTGCAAAGAAAAGAGCAAGGACAACTGCCGCAGCAAAGAAAACAGGGCAAGAATAACTGGTTGCATCAAAGAAAAGGTACAAGGGTGACTGATACAACAGAAAGAAGTGGAAGGTGTGGCAAAGTGAAGTAACTAGGACTACTAGCTGC
Organism: Gastrophryne carolinensis; assembly: GCA_027917425.1. Taxonomy (NCBI): domain Eukaryota; kingdom Metazoa; phylum Chordata; class Amphibia; order Anura; family Microhylidae; genus Gastrophryne; species Gastrophryne carolinensis. Next base: position 436,505,596 of record CM051235.1, read on the forward strand.
AGCAAAGAGAAAGGGCAAGGTGATGGGTTGAGACAAAGAGGAGTGGTGAGGATGACTGGCTGTGGCGGAGAAAAGTGGCAAGGCTGAGGTAAAGAGATGGGGCAGGGAAGAAAGAAGTGCCAATGGTGACTGGCTGCAGTAAAGAGAAGTTGTGAGAATGACTGGCTGCACCATACAGAAGGGGCTAGGATGATTGGCTGCAGCAAAGAGAAGGGACAAAATGGCTGAAGCAAAGAGAAGGAGCTATGATGACTAGCTGCAGCATAGGGAAGTGATAAGAATGGCTGTCTGCAGTAAAGAGAAGGGCAAGGATGATTGGTTGCAGTAAAGAGAAGGTGCAAGAATAACTGGCTGCAATAAAGAAATGCGGCAAGGGTGAATGGCTTCAGTAAAGAGAAGGGGCAAGGATTATTAGCTGCAGTAAAAAGAAGGGGCAAGGATTATTAGCTGCAGTAAAGAAAGGGGCAAGGATTATTAGCTGCAGTAAAGAGAAGGGGCAAGGATTATTAGCTGCAGTAAAGAGAAGGGGCAAGGATTATTAGCTGCAGTAAAGAGAAGGGGCAAGGATTATTAGCTGCAGTAAAGAGAAGGGGCAAGGATTATTAGCTGCAGTAAAGAGAAGGGGCAAGGATTATTAGCTGCAGTAAAGAGAAGGGGCAAGGATGATTGGCTGCACTGCTGCAGTAAAGAGAAGGGGCAAAAAGAGAGGAAGAAAAAGAGAGGTGCAAAATTTGAATCCCTGCTACAGCTTCTGCAGGTTCTGCAGAAAATAGAGGAGATGCACACGGCATAGGTAAACTACGTGCTGTCTGATCTTTGCTATTGGGTTTACAGTTCCTAATTCCACTTTCAATGGCGTTATGGTGCTGCCAAATGGTGCGCTCAAGGTGCTGAATTTATTTGTGAATTGTTTTCTTTCTCTTTGTTAGAAAAAGAAACAGTTTTCTGTAGCAACAATGTGTTTACCTTAGTAACATACACGGTCTAGTGTGTTTAGTGTACCTGGCAGAGACTTCCTGAATCTGGCTTGCTAATCATCTGATTGGCTGAAGCAGAGATGGCGCTCCCCATTCCTGAGTTCATAGGGTTAACCCTACCTGCTGTAATTCAGCTTCTTCAGATGAGGGATCACAGTCTTGTGTTACAGTAGCTAAACGGTTGCTGACAATGTTCTCACCTAGGGAGGTCACTATTGCTGCTTGATTCAGCCAAAGCTGCTACAGTGAAGTTCTGTAACTTGTTGTCAGTAGATTTTACTCAAGGCGAGGAAAACCACTCCCACTTTAGCAACACCGAAATATAAAAAGCTTGGAAACAGCATGCTGATAAATATATTACAGGTTTGGGGCACAATGCTAACAGGCAGATTTATTTTACATTTCAAAAGAGAAAAACAAAAAGAACTTAAAAAAGGGAGTTTTCCTTTAAAATGGAACAAAAAACACCAACAGACTGGGTTCCAGGGCTGGCCGCTACCTTTCCCCTGGGGCATTCTGAATCAGGATGTACCCCCTAGAATCCCGCTATTCACTCATCTCTTCCTCGTTCCTACAACGCATGTGCAGGCTCTTGGCCAATGAAAGCTGTCTTCTGTGAATATGTCATTTAGTAAATGCCTCCAATTGTTCTCAATAGGCAATGCCTGCTGCCACATCCCCGGCAGTGTGCGCGCTGGGGGATGCTGGGATGTGGCAGCAAGTGCTCCCCATTGAAGTCAATGAAAGCCGTTTGCCGAATGACATAATCATAGCAGACGACTCTCATTGGATGAAAGGCCGCACATGCTCAATAGAAATGAAAAAAAAAGAACAAAAATAGCAGCGTACTGGGGGGGGGGGGGGGGTTCACACAGCAGAGAATCCCGATTCGGGAGTCAAACTCACTCCTGAAGGGTCAGCAACAGGTTATGATTTGTGGATCTCCACATAGCTGCCTTTATAGTCCTGTACGAGCACTAGTTACATCACCCGGGCATCCGTACACAAATCCTGACTTGTTGCTGGCCCTTCAGGAGGGAGTTTGACACCTATGCCCTAAGGGAATGGAACACCTGGAAAGTCAAATTCCCAGGATTTCTTTGTGGCTGGAATGTTTAAAAATGTGGCAAAGTTCAAGTGGCATGAATACGACTCAAGGCTCTGTGTACTCTCTGAAGCATTGCAGAGTAAATAAGGGAATGAATGTAGTCGGGTTAGTAACACACTCTTTTCAAACCTGATAAATCACCTAATATGCGGCCGGCCATGTTGCCCTGCACGGGGGGGGGGGGCTGCCGGTTGTACAGGCATACTGACACATCTGTGTGTTTTTTTTTGCCACTAGTGCCTAAAACTTTACTAGTAGTTGATTGAATTTTAGAAATGTACCACACACGTATTAAACGTACCGCAAACGTATTAAAGTGGACCAACACCCAGGATTTTCACTATCCTGGGTGTTGGTCCACTTCCACAGGGCACCCCGATCGGGGGTGCCCCGCTGTGTGAAACCCCCCAGAAAGCCCCAAAAACTCACCTGACTCCGCTCCCACGTGACTCGCTCCACCAATCACCGCTGCCGGACAAGCGAGGTCCGTCGACGGACAAGGTGAGAGCGCCCGCCGCCTCTTGCGCGTCCCTCTTACAGGGAGCGCGCCCGCGCCGGCCATTCACAAACGGCCGGCGCGGGTGCGTGCCCTGCTAGAGAGATGCGCGAGCGGTGGCAGCAGCCCGTTGGAACGAGGAACAGGTAGGATTTGCGGGCGTCCTGGGGGGTTTCATACAGTGCCCCGCAGTCACGGAGCTGATCGGCCCAGGAATCTTATAGAATCCCGGGCCAATCAGCGGTGGGTGTTGGTCCACTTTAAATGTCCTTTTTTGAGGGTGAATGAGTAAATGTGGGTGACGTGATAGTGCAGTCAGCTGGGTGCTGGGGACATGTTGCCATCATGCTGCACCCGCTCACAGTGACTCCTGTCATGTGACACTGAATAGTGAAGTACAAGCAGAGGGTATGATTCTAATTTCCTGTTTGTCCAGCGCAGGCCGAGGCTTATCTGAGAGCCAGCAGCAGTCCTGATCTCCACTCTGTCACTGGGAGTTATATATTAACTCTCAGCACCTCATCTTCAAATCAGTTCATTTTGGTATAAGCGAGCGATGAGGTCATGTGACGTGTGTCTGGGGAACAATGAAACCATTATCATAAAAACATTCTAATAAAATCATTTTTGTCATAGCTAAAAGTTGTGGCTTAGCCCTTTAAAGTGGACCTTCATCCTGAATAAGAGTCTGTTTTGTATGTTTCCCTCACCCCCTACATACAGATTGCCCACATTAAAAATCATCCTACCTGCACCCGTTGTGTTTTTTTAACCGTTTAACACCCAAGATGGCGGCCCATGGAGTTTCAGGCTGCCTGCAGACAGGAAGTGTCTTCTGGATATGCCGCTCTGCATTCTGGGATTGCTGACCTTTTCCTGACCCCAGCTCTGCTCTGTCTCCTCGAGTTGCAGCCCAGTGGGGGAAAGAATAATAAGTAAGCGACTAAAAACTAAAAATATATACATTTTAGATGCTGGAGAATAGTATTTTAAGGGTTTGAGCTTGAGGCTGAAGGTCCGGTTTAAAGCCAATCAAATTCCTCTGCCCCCGCCCCATTTCAACCCCCTCTACAATTTGGGGTGCCCTGCTGTGTGAAGCCCCCTTAAATCATCATAAACTAAGCTGCTTCCTCGATCCCAAGGCAAATTCATGGCCTGGCACTGGTATCCCAGCACTCATCATGGCCACTGTACCCGGTGGCACCCCAGGTCTCTCCTGCAAGTTGGGATGCCGGGCCGTGAGATTGAGAAGCAGGTGAGTTTACAACAATTCTAGGTAATCTCACCCTGTGGCAATCCCCAAATCATAAAGGAGGGAGTCTTCTAGAATTTAGGGCTTGGACATTTCATTTTTGGTCCACTTTAAGACCTGGATTCCTGGATTTTTTGCAGTTTTAATTTGCAACGGCTAAACTGGTAAAAATTTTTAACTGTTTATGCAAAATTATGTTTGCGCCATTTCTTCCGCAATGCCTCCATAGCCACATCCATCTGGCAGATTTGAGATTGCCGACTGCCGACTGGCCATATCCCCAGCTTCCCTCTAGTCTGAGGTGTGCTCTCACCCCCAGCCTATGTGATTGGCTGGCTGCTGTAGCGCACCTCAGCTAAAGGGATGCTGGGGATGGAAAAAGTCTGCTGGGTGATTGGAGGGGTTTCATACATTTGATAGATGGGATGCTCTAGATGTATGTGCATTTAAAGTGGGCATACAGTCAAAAGATACTTGACCCTCTTTAAATCCTACTACCCCTGTTCAAGAATGAAGTTGGCAAGACTTAACCTTTCACAGTCTATCAGTGGTGGCTACTGCCAGTAGCTTGGTGAATAATTCACCAGAAACTAATAGGGTTCATGCATGTCTGCTTAACAAACCCCATTGGCTGCCAACATTCATATGGGATGCTCGAGTGATGCAATAGCATGGACAAGGTAAATTTGGTCTGCCAGCATCCCACTTTCCAATGGATGTCCAGTGTGTGGGCATCCCAATTTAATCCACTTTAAAATAGGAAAATACACTTGTTTTGCCTTTACTATACTATTAATACAGACCTACCCCGTTATGTGCTTGGGAACGATTTTTCCCTTATACAAGCCTTCCAGGCTGGGTCTCAGCCCAACAAGGTACCGGAAGGTTTTTACACACACTGCAGAATCTGTAACTGCCCCCCACATGACTGCTGGGAACATGGGAGCAGAAAAGTAAGGAACCCAGTCCCAGGCACCTAGTTACTTTCAGCCCATCAGGAAATCCCAAATCAGAATCCCCCCCCCCCCCCCCATGCCTTGGTGGGCAGATTTTTCAGTTATATATGATAGGAGGTTCAGTAAGTCAGAATAGGAGGTTCAGTAAGTCAGAAGGTAGTCAGGGATCTTCATACTGTAGCTACCACTGTGAGAGCTGCTGTTCTGAAGTTCTGTTTTGTTGACTACTAGTTGATTTATGTTAGGGCTGGAACGGCAGATAAAGCAGATCTAAAGTCTGACTTTAGGTGCCCCCAGGGTATCCCAATGTAGGATGCTCCTCCAGTCAAAGATGCCTAGGAAACCCAAATGTAGGTATTATTAATCATTCTGACACATCTTGGACGCTCCCACTCCACCACGATCAATCATATTTATCGGCATCCTAGCACACGCATTGCAAAGTCCATTGCTGGTCAGGTGAACCAGGTGAATCATTTGAGTTTCCTAGGGATCTTTAACTAATGGGGCATTCTAAATCTGGGCTGTTGGTGGTGGAGAGCAACTTAAAGCCCTCCTGGCTTTATTTGTCTGGGAATGGCTGGGTAGTAACAAGGAGCCCCCTCAATTTGTCATTCTGCAGCACTAGGATCCTGGAAAGTGGCCTGTCACGTAAAGGGCTGTCACAATGCAGCAATACAAACAGGCGGCCATATCTGTGACAACACCACACTGCTCAGAGATGACAGGTTTTTGTGGAAAAAAAGGAAAGAAGGTAATCATCCTGTAAATTCAAATATTAGTGTTTCCTTTGGGCTTCTAGCTGTGAAAGGCAAACAGACCGAATATCTTCCCTCTCAGATTTCTTACAATCTAACATGTAATAATAAGAGGTCAGGCTGCAGTGATGGGCAACTTACCTGGGGCCTTAATGTCAGGAGATATTTTATAGAACGTTTACTGAATCAGACCATAGCCTGCAAAAAGAGGCTTGTAGCGAATCTTGGTCTTCCCAAAAATAAGGACTGAATTTCCACTCTAAAGTGGACTTATCACCAGGATTTCCATCGTTGTCAACTTTTTTGTGGTATCTTGATTTGGAAAGCCTTGCTGTGTGAAATCCCCCAGAAACTCATCATTCCCTTGGTACCGTGGCACATGCACGGGCTCTCCTCCGATCAGTGTATATTAATGCACAGCATACAGATTTCGCTTTACACACAGAGCTGGGTATAGAAAAAAGGGGCTGCGGAGTGATTCCACACCAGGGAGGCTGAGGATGTGGCAGTGTGTGGGATGTAGGACTGTCGGAGAGGTAAGCTGCGCGAGTGTTTGGCTGGGGTGTGGTGGGGTAATAAGCCATCTTCCCCCCCAGGGTATCCTGATTTGTCATTCCCTGCTGTCTGTGTGCTGTGTGCCTTTCTGATACAAGGCTGGTCTTTTAGACTCCAGGGCCGGCCATCAGGCACCTATGTAATCAGTTTATATGATCACACACAGCAGTGACTGGGCTTATGGGGAGGTGGAGGGATCATACTTTGGGGCGAAGCCAAATATCAGAAAATAAAGCGTTTTTTATGATCAGTTAATTGTCTAACCTTTCAGAAAGATTGTGACACCCGGTTGGAAAATCAAAGTGCTCTTTCCCAAAGATCTTGACATTTCCTGACAAGGACAGATAATTCCAGAGTTATTTCATATGCTGCCTTGTAGATCTCCTTGAGAGATAGACATCAATGCAATATATTCTTTGCTCATGGTCCCCACAGTGTGGACTGCTATTAACCATTTCCACCCCACCACCAGGGCAAGGCTTAGGGTAAAGGAGCACTATTAGTAATAAAAATGCAGGTCAGTATGCTAAATAACAAGAGGAGGGTTTTTTTTTTTCCTGAGGCAGATTGTGCAGCTTGCTTTTGTAGTTCTGATATGTGGAGATGCTTTTATCCATTATGCAATGCTTGGGGCCAGGGTCAGATTACAGGCTGGCCTTGAGGGGCTCAGCCTCAGGTGCCTTCAACACTAGTACAATAAATGTATGACATTGTTGTAGTAGCAGTGTTTACTCCTTACCTCACTTCAGTGCCAGAGGAGAGAGGCAGGGCGCGGGGGGAGTAAGAGAAAAATTATTGTATGTGCCCCCCACCAGAAATTTTACCCAGAGGCCACCTTCGCACTTAATCTGCTTGGGGCAGATGTTTAAAGTGGTTAATGTTTGGTAGGATTATTTTTTATAGAAACATAGAAGGTTGGCGGCAGAAGGAGACCATACGGTCCATCTAGTCTGCCCTTATGTGTATATTGTATGTACTCTTTATCTTAGGATAGATGTGTGCTTATCCCAGGCATGTTTAAATTCACTGAGTGTTGATTTTTCAACTACCTCTGCTGGAAGTTTGTTCCAAGCATCTACTACTCTTTCTGTAAAATAATCTTTTCTAATATTGCTCCTGATCTTCCCCCCGACTAGCTTCAGGTTGTGCCCCCTTGTTCTATCATTAAGCTTCTTCTTAAAAACACTTCCCTCCTGAACCTTATTCAATCCTTTCACATATTTAAAGGTCTCAATCATGTCCCCCCTCTCCCTTCTTTCCTCCAGACTGTACAAATGAAGTTCTTTAAGTCTCTCCTGATTAGTTTTAAGTTTAAGTCCTTCCACCATTTTCGTTGCCCGCCTTTGGACCCGTTCTATTTGAACAATGTCTTTTTGCAGGTAAGGTCTCCAGAACTGCACACAGTATTCTAGCTGTGGCCTCACCAGGGCTCTATACAGCGGCATCACAACCTCCCTCTTCCTACTGGTGATGCCTCGAGCTATGCAGCCGAGCATCCTGCTTGCTTTTCCCACTGCCTGGCTACACTGGCCACTCATCTTGCAGCTATCAGTAATCAGTACCCCTAAATCTCTCTCCTCCGAGGTCCTGGCTAACACAGTGCTGCCCATACGGTACTCAGAGCAGGGATTCCTTCTACCCAAGTGCATGATTTTACATTTAGAGACATTAAACTCTAGTTTCCACAGTTTTGACCATCTATCCAGTAAAGCTAAATCATTTTCCATGTTGCAGACACCTCCAGGAATATCCACCCTATTACTAACCTTTGTATCATCAGCAAACAGACAAACTTTTCCTACCAAGCCTTCTCCTATGTCACTTACAAATATATTAAAAAGAATGGGGCCCAGGACAGAGCCTTGCGGCACACCACTTGTAACTCGCCTTTGTTCAGATTGCACACCATTAACAACAACGCTCTGATACCGATCCCTCAGCCAACTGGAAATCCACTGAACTATCCAGGGATTGAGTCCTACCTTCAATAACTTATCTATGAGCTCCTTATGTGGTACAGTGTCAAAGGCTTTGCTAAAATCCAGATAGGCGATATCCACAGCACCACCTTCATCTAACACTTTAGTGACATTGTCAAAAAAATCAATAAGATTGGTCTGACATGATCTGCCCTCAGTAAAGCCGTGCTGTTTTGAGTCCAACGGGTCATTAATTTTTAGATGGGAAATTATCTGTTTTTTCCATTAATTTGACTATAGATGTTAAACTAACTGGCCTGTAATTACTGGCTTCTTCTCTACTCTTCTCTAGAGAACTCTGGGGTGGATTCCATCTGGACCCATCGCCTTACTTACCTTTAGATGTGCCAGCCCGACTAAGTGTAATCTTGCGCAGGGGAACTCAAGAATATTTTGTAGAGGTCCGCTCATGGCGGTATGCTGCAGGCTGAAGGTCCGGAATCAGGGGGTAAGTTAAAATCAGTGCACCAGGGGCTACAATATTCCATGAAAATAACTAAATAAAGGCTTCTTTGTTTGACCATGTGGAACCTACAGCTATTACCCTTGGTGCACTGATTTTAAACAAGCAGAGCTGGGAGGAGAGGGCTGGCTGGGCAGAGCTGGGAAAAAAAGAGATGGATGGGGCAGAGATGGGTAAAATGAGATGGATGGGACAGAGTTGGAATGAGAAGGCTGGCTGGGGCAGTGCTGGTAAAAGAGAGACTGGTGGGACGGAGCTGGGAAAAGAAAGATGGATGGGCAGAGCAGGCAAAAGAGAGATGGATGGGGCAGAGCTGTGAGGAGAGGACTGGCTGGGGCAGAGCTGGGGGAAGAGGACTGGCTGGGGCAGAGCTGGAAGGAGCCGGATGGCTGGGGCAGAGCTGGAAGGAGCCGGATGGCTGGGGCAGAGCTAGGAGGAGCGGGACTGGATGAGTTGGGAGAAGAGGGCTGGCTGGGCCAGAGCTGGAAGGAGCGGGATGGCTGGGGCAGAGCTGGGAGAAGAGGTTAAGTTGGGGGAGAGCTGGGAGAAGAGCTGGGAAAAGAGAGATGGATGAGGCGGAGCTGGGAAAAGAGAGATGGATGGGGCAGAGCTGGAGGGAGCGGGATGGCTGGGGTAGAGCTGGGAGAAGGGGACTGACTGGGGGCAGAGCTGGGAGAAGGAGGATGTATGGGGCAGAGCTGGGAGGAGAAAGATGGCTGTGGCAGAGCTGATAGAAGAGGGATAGTTGGGCAGAGCTGAGAAAAGAGAGATTGATGGGGTAGAGCTGGGAGGAGAGGGCTGGCTGGGGTAGAGCTGGGAGAAGACGAATGGATGGGGCAGAGCTGGGAGAAGAGGTTAAGTTGGAGCAGAGCTGGGAGAAGACAAATGGTTGGGGCAGAGCTGGGGCGGGGGGAGCAGAATGGCTGGGGCAATACTGGGAGAAGAGGGCTGACTGAGGGCAGAGCTGGGAGAAGTTGGCTGACTGGGCGCAGAGCTGGGAGTAGAGAGATGGCTGGGGCAGAGCTGAGAGAAGAGCTATAAAGGTTGGGGCCGAGTTGAGAAAAGAGAGATGGATGGGGCAGAGCTGGAAGGAGAGGGCTGCCTGGGGCAGAGCTGGGTGGATCGATCCTTGGGCTGACTCAAGGATAAGGTGAGGGGTTTTCTTCATCAATCCCCCCATCCTGCATTAGCGCCAGGGCCTTGGTTCCCTTTCAATCTATCCAAGAAGGAATCTCAATTCAGAATACCCAGTAGTGAGAATCTAAAAGGTTTTCAATTTGCCTTCCCATGGATCAAAATGTAGAAGTGGTTTGAAACAGTTGAGCTTCACCCCAAATTACTAGAGACACTGTAGCGTCTCCTGTTTTTCAGCCATGGCAACAGCTTCCTATGTTTGGCTGAGGAATAGATTGGGAATGTTTCCTTCATGCTGTGAAAGCAGGGGAAGTTCCAAGTCTCCACACATTGTTTATATAGGTGTCTGTTATCAGGAAAGCACTGTTTTTTTTTATTTTTATTTTTTTTAATACTGTCAGAAGAGGCTAAAGAAAAATATCACATCTAGAAGGTATGAAGAAGCTCATGGGAGGCAGCCTGGCATGCACTATATGTCCCGGAGGTGGAAGATGTGTGTGTAGTGCTGGGTGTGCAAATAGAGTGTGTACTCACAGAAGGTGTGCCGCTGATAGGCAGACTGGAGACTCATAATTATACTCTACAATCACTTAGCTGGCTCATGCTTCCTGCTTAAAGGGACAGGTTAAACACTGCCTCCTGATATCTGGACTTATCTCTCAACAACAAACCTATCATGACCCAAAAACGTACGCTCACCTTGGCAGAGGGAGTACACAATTTAGGGACCTTGTTGACTTGCACCCTATCATATAGTTGCCAGGGACAATTTAGGTCCACTTTGAACTCCATGTCATCTCACAGGGGAAGCTAGTCCTCCTGCAGACAATCGTAGAGTGCAAAATCAGGCACTATGCTTACCCATTCTGTGGTTCATAAATGGTGGCAGCCTCTGACGGGGTGATACATGCGCCACCAGCAACCAACAGATACCTCATTGGTAATGTTGTTCAAGTGGGATGGTGCAGTAGCAAGGGAGCACAAACACAGCAAGACATTATTTATGCTTTTCTATTTTTTCTCTTGATCTTGTGATGCTTCGCATCATAATTTACACCCATCCATCCTGTGATGCTTGGCATTGCATGTTACACCCCTCCATCCTGTTATGCTTGACATTGTGTTACACCTCTCCATCCTGTTATGCTTGGCATTGCATGTTACACCCCTCCATCCTGTGATGCTTGACATTGTGTTACACCTCTCCATCCTGTGATGTTTGGCATTGCATGTTACCCCCCTCCATCCTGTGACATATGACATTGTGTGTTACACCCCTACATACTGTGATGCTTGGCATTGCATGTTACACCTCTCCATCCTGTTATGCTTGACATTGTGTTACACCTCTCCATCCTGTGACATATGACATTGTGTGTTACACCTCTCCATCCTGTGACATATGACATTGTGTGTTACACCTCTCCATCCTGTGACATATGACATTGTGTGTTACACCTCTCCATCCTGTGACATATGACATTGTGTGTTACACCCCTACATACTGTGATGCTTGGCATTGTGTTACACCTCTCCATCCTGTGACATATGACATTGTGTGTTACACCTCTCCATCCTGTGATGCTTGGCGTTGTGTTACACCCCTCCATCCTGTGACATATGACATTGTGTGTTACACCTCTCCATCCTGTGACATATGACATTGTGTGTTATACCTCTCCATCCTGTGACATATGACATTGTGTGTTATACCTCTCCATCCTGTGACATATGACATTGTGTGTTACACCTCTCCATCCTGTGACATATGACATTGTGTGTTATACCCATCCATACTGTGATGCTTGGCGTTGCATGTTACACCCCTCCACCCTGTTATGCTTGGCATTGTGTGTTACCCCCTCCACCCTGTTATGCTTGGCATTGTGTGTTACCCCCTCCACCCTGTTATGCTTGGCATTGAGTTACACCCTTCCATCCTGTGACATATGACATTGTGTGTTATACCCCTCCATACTGCGATACTTGCCATTGTGTGTTAGATCCCTCCATCCTGTTATTCTTGGCATTGAGTTACCCCCCTCTATTATTAAAGTTAATTTAGAAAGTACCATCATCTTCCGTGGAGCTGTACAATGTGAAATAACAGGGTAAAACAACTAACTTACAATACATGACAGAAAAGCACAAATACAGAGTCATACTGAAATACATTAGGAGAGATGGCCCTACACTTGTGGACTTACAATCTAAAGGACAAGGGTGGAGACAAAAGGTAGGTCACAAGTAGTATATACTTAGTATGATGGCAAGTGATCTGAAGTGGCTCGGGCTGTCTTTTATTTAGGCCAAGTGATATGCTTTTCTGAATAGGTGGGTTTTCAGGGCACTCTTAAAGGCTTGTGGAGTGGCAGATTGTATGGGGAAGGGCATTCCAGAGTAATGGGGCAATGCGTGTGAAGTCCTGGATGTGGGTGTGGGAGGAGGGGATTAGGGTTGAGGATAGGAGGCGGCCCTGGGCAGAGCAGAGATTGCATCTGGGTTGGTATTTGTTGGTAAGTGATGAAATCTAGGCAGGAGCCTGACTGTAGAGAGCTTTGTATGTTAAGGTTAGTTTTTAAATTGAATTCTCTCAGATATTGGCAGCCAGTGGAGGGACTGACAGCAGCACTAGAGAAACGAGAGGAGAGATGAATGAGCTGAGCAGCAGAGTTGAGGATAGGATTGGTGCCAGTCTATTTGTTGGTAGACCACAAAGGAGAGTGTTGCAGTAATCTAGTCAGGAGATGATCAGGGCATGCACTAGGATTTTGGTGGTATCAAGTGAGAGCAAGGGGCAGATGCCGTAGATGTTTTTGAGTTGGAGACAGCAGGAGGTGGCAATTGATTGAATGTGAGGTGTGAAAGAGAGGGGAGTCCAGCATAACCCCAAGGAATCGGGCTTGGGGAGTTGCAGTAATTGTGGGTACAGTGACAGATATAGTTGGTGTGGAGGCAGTAGGCAAGTTCGATGGTGGGAAAACAACAAGCTCAGTCTTGTCCATGTTTAGTTTGAGGGAGAAAGATGACATGAATGACGAGATAGCTGTCAGACAGTCAGGAACACGGGATAGGAGAGGAGAGGGATCTGGGCCAGAGAGGTAAATTTGAAATTCATAGCATTCATCTGCATAGAAGGGGTGTTGGAAGCCAAATAAGTTTATGAGTTGTCCAAGACCAAACGTGTAGACTGAGAAGAGAAGCAGCACAAGAACGGAACCTTGTGGTAGACCAACTGATGGGGCAGGGAGAGGAAACCAGGTTTAAGTGGGACACAATAAATGTACGATCAGAAAGATAAGAGGAAAGCCATGAAAGTGCACCATCTTGAATTCCCATAGATGTCAGAATTTAGAGTAAAAGAGGATGGTCAAGTGTTGAAAGCAGAGGATAGGTTGAGGAGGATAAGGGTAGTGGCCTTTAGATTTTGCTGTTAAAAGATAAGTTACTTTGGTGAGGGAGGTTTCAGTAGAGAGGTCGGAGCAGAATCCAGATTGAATAGGATCTAGTAAAGCGTTAGCAGAGATATAGCGCGCCAATTCAGAGTGAACGTGCTGTTCCAGAAGTTTGTATGAAAAAGGAAGCAGCGAGATAGATCGTAAATGGTGAGGGCCGACGGGTCCAGAGAGGATTTTTTTGAGTATTGGGGTTATTATGGAGTGTTTGAATAGTAGAGTCAGCGAGTGAATGAAGGTCAAGCAAGCGTACGTATGATTCGGTGCAGGGTTGCCTGTGTGTGGGTAGCAGAGGTAGAGGGAGTAGATAAGAGGGAGTCAGAGTTAGCAGGTTGTGGTCAGAGTGGCAGAGGGGATGAAAGAAAGTTTGATACTGAGCAAAGCCTAGTAAAAAGGAGGTCCAAGGTATGGCCACCTTTGTGGGTAGGAGAGGAGGACCACTGTGTGAGGCCAAAGGAGGTAGTGAGAGCAGTCTGGTAGCAGCAGGACTAGCAGTGTCAATAGGTAAGTTGAAATATTCCATGATTATTGCAGGTATGTCAATGGAGAGAAAAAAAAAAGGAGCCAGGTTGAGAAGTGGTCAAGAAAATGTGCAGTGGGTCCTTGGGGCAATAGGTGACTGCAATATGACGTTGGAGGAGGGAGTATAGGCGGACAAAGGTAGGAAAAGATATTGATGACATAGCATCGATTTGGCTGAAGGAGCATTGTTTAGAGTGTAGAACCCCATATGAAACACAGCTGGGGAGACTGTGTCTGAGGTGGTTAGCAATGTTTATGTTAGACCCAGGACTGTAAAGGATTTGGTGAGGAACAAATCATGGACAGATGTAAGTTTGTTATGTACTGACCTCGCGTTCCACAGAGCACAGGTAACCGAGGTTGAGGAGCATGGGCTAGGTGTTATGTGTATGAGATTAGCAGGGTTCTGATGCGAGGTGTAGTGCAGTATAGGGAGTTAGTAGTGCTTCTGGCGATAGGGTTGAAGGGAGGATGCGGACAGAGACCTGGGCCCAGATTAGGCTAGGAGGAGCAGAGAAAGAAGAAGGGGTGGCTGTGGGGAGAAAAAGAGACAGTGCGTTTGTTGGATGAAAAAGAGATTGTTTTAGTGAGACAGAGAAGTTCATGAGAAGAGATATGCGGGGAGAAGCGGGGGGGAGATGAAGAGGGACTTAGCAATAGCTCTAGCCTGTGATGCTTGGCATGGTGCTTTATACACCTCCATCATGTGATGCTTGGCATGGTGCTTTATATACCTCCATCATGTGATGCTTGGCATGGTGCTTTATACACCTCCATCATGTGATGCTTGGCATGGTGCTTTATATACCTCCATCATGTGATGCTTGGCATTGTACATTACACCCCTCCATCCTGTGATGCTTGGCATGGTGCTTTATACACCTCCATCATGTGATGCTTGGCATTGTACATTACACCCCTCCATCCTGTGATGCTTGGCACTGTACCGACCCTTGGCATTGCACGTTACACACCCCTCCATCCTGTGATGCTTGGCATTGCGTGTTACACACCCCTCCATCCTGTGATGCTTGGCATTGCGTGTTACACACCCCTCCATCCTGTGATGCTTGGCATTGCACGTTACACACCCCTCCATCCTGTGATGCTTGGCATTGCGTGTTACACACCCCTCCATCCTGTGATGCTTGGCATTGCGTGTTACACACCCCTCCATCCTGTGATGCTTGGCATTGCGTGTTACACACCCCTCCATCCTGTGATGCTTGGCATTGCGTGTTACACACCCCTCCATCCTGTGATGCTTGGCATTGCACGTTACACACCCCTCCATCCTGTGATGCTTGGCATTGCACGTTACACACCCCTCCATCCTGTGATGCTTGGCATTGCGTGTTACACACCCCTCCATCCTGTGATGCTTGGCATTGCGTGTTACACACCCCTCCATCCTGTGATGCTTGGCATTGCGTGTTACACACCCCTCCATCCTGTGATGCTTGGCATTGCGTGTTACACACCCCTCCATCCTGTGATGCTTGGCATTGCGTGTTACACACCCCTCCATCCTGTGATGCTTGGCATTGCGTGTTACACACCCCTCCATCCTGTGATGCTTGGCATTGCGTGTTACACACCCCTCCATCCTGTGATGCTTGGCATTGCACGTTACACACCCCTCCATCCTGTGATGCTTGGCATTGCACGTTACACACCCCTCCATCCTGTGATGCTTGGCATTGCGTGTTACACACCCCTCCATCCTGTGATGCTTGGCATTGCGTGTTACACACCCCTCCATCCTGTGATGCTTGGCATTGCGTGTTACACACCCCTCCATCCTGTGATGCTTGGCATTGCGTGTTACACACCCCTCCATCCTGTGATGCTTGGCATTGCGTGTTACACACCCCTCCATCCTGTGATGCTTGGCATTGCATGTTACACACCCCTCCATCCTGTGATGCTTGGCATTGCATGTTACATGCCCCTCCATTCTGTAACATGACATTGTGTGTTATAACCGTCCATTGATCAAAGCTCGGCATTGTGAGTTACACCCCTCCATCCTGCATGTCTGCCATTATGTATTGCACCCCTTTATTTGCATTCTGTGGCACTTGACATTGTGTATTACACTCACTTATTTTATGACACTCGGAATTGTATGCATTAGCTGTCCATTGTGTGATGCTTGGCATTGTGTATTACACTCCTTTATTTTGTGGCACTTATCACTGTGTGCTATATCTCTCCATCCAGTGATGTTTGGCATTGTGTATTACACCCCTTTATCTTAGGACACTCAGCATTGTGTGTTATACCCCTTCATCATGTGATTCTTGCCATTATTTATTATACCCCTTTATTATACCCACTAAGCATTGGTTATTACACCCCTGCACCCTGTGATGCTTGGCATAGTGTATTACACCCTTTTATTTTGTGACACTCAGCATTGGTTATTACACCCCTGCACCCTGTGATGCTTGGCATAGTGTATTACACCCTTTTATTTTGTGACACTCAGCATTGGTTATTACACCCCTGCACCCTGTGATGCTTGGCATAGTGTATTACACCCTTTTATTTTGTGACACTCAGCATTGGTTATTACACCCCTGCACCCTGTGATGCGTGGCATAGTGTATTACACCCTTTTATTTTGTGACACTCAGCATTGGTTATTACACCCCTGCACCCTGTGATGCTTGGCATAGCGTATTACACCCTTTTATTTTGTGACACTAAGCATTGGTTATTACACCCCTGCACCCTGTGATGCGTGGCATAGTGTATTACACCCTTTTATTTTGTGACACTCAGCATTGTACATTACACCCCTGCACCCTGTGATGCTTGGCATAGCGTATTACACCCTTTTATTTTGTGACACTCAGCATTGGTTATTACACCCCTGCACCCTGTGATGTGTGGCATAGCGTATTACACCCTTTTATTTTGTGACACTAAGCATTGGTTATTACACCCCTGCACCCTGTGATGTGTGGCATAGTGTATTACACCCTTTTATTTTGTGACACTCCCCATTGGTTATTACACTCCTGCACCCTGTGATGCTTGGCATAGTGTATTACACCCTTTTATTTTGTGACACTCAGCATTGGTTATTACACCCCTGCACCCTGTGATGCTTGGCATAGTGTATTAAACCCTTTTATTTTGTGACACTCAGCATTGGTTATTACACCCCTGCACCCTGTGATGCTTGGCATAGTGTATTACACCCTTTTATTTTGTGACACTCGGCATTGGTTATTACACCCCTGCACCCTGTGATGTGTGGCATAGTGTATTACACCCTTTTATTTTGTGACACTCGGCATTGGTTATTACACCCCTGCACCCTGTGATGCGTGGCATAGTGTATTACACCCTTTTATTTTGTGACACTCTGCATTGGTTATTACACCCCTGCACCCTGTGATGCGTGGCATAGTGTATTACACCCTTTTATTTTGTGACACTCCCCATTGGTTATTACACCCCTGCACCCTGTGATGCTTGGCATAGTGTATTACACCCTTTTATTTTGTGACACTCAGCATTGGTTATTACACCCCTGCACCCTGTGATGTGTGGCATAGTGTATTACACCCTTTTATTTTGTGACACTCAGCATTGGTTATTACACCCCCTGCACCCTGTGATGCTTGGCATAGTGTATTACACCCTTTTATTTTGTGACACTCGGCATTGGTTATTACACCCCTGCACCCTGTGATGTGTGGCATAGTGCATTACACCCTTTTATTTTGTGACACTCAGCATTGGTTATTACACCCCTGCACCCTGTGATGCTTGGCATAGTGTATTACACCCTTTTATTTTGTGACACTCAGCATTGGTTATTACACCCCTGCACCCTGTGATGCTTGGCATAGTGTATTACACCCTTTTATTTTGTGACACTCAGCATTGGTTATTACACCCCTGCACCCTGTGATGCTTGGCATAGTGTATTACACCCTTTTATTTTGTGACACTCAGCATTGGTTATTACACCCCTGCACCCTGTGATGCTTGGCATAGTGTATTACACCCTTTTATTTTGTGACACTCGGCATTGGTTATTACACCCCTGCACCCTGTGATGTGTGGCATAGTGTATTACACCCTTTTATTTTGTGACACTCAGCATTGGTTATTACACCCCTGCACCCTGTGATGCTTGGCATAGCGTATTACACCCTTTTATTTTGTGACACTAAGCATTGGTTATTACACCCCTGCACCCTGTGATGCGTGGCATAGTGTATTACACCCTTTTATTTTGTGACACTCAGCATTGGTTATTACACCCCTGCACCCTGTGATGCTTGGCATAGTGTATTACACCCTTTTATTTTGTGACACTCCCCATTGGTTATTACACCCCTGCACCCTGTGATGCTTGGCATAGCGTATTACACCCTTTTATTTTGTGACACTAAGCATTGGTTATTACACCCCTGCACCCTGTGATGTGTGGCATAGTGTATTACACCCTTTTATTTTGTGACACTAAGCATTGGTTATTACACCCCTGCACCCTGTGATGTGTGGCATAGCGTATTACACCCTTTTATTTTGTGACACTAAGCATTGGTTATTACACCCCTGCACCCTGTGATGTGTGGCATAGTGTATTACACCCTTTTATTTTGTGACACTCCCCATTGGTTATTACACCCCTGCACCCTGTGATGTGTGGCATAGCGTATTACACCCTTTTATTTTGTGACACTAAGCATTGGTTATTACACCCCTGCACCCTGTGATGTGTGGCATAGTGTATTACACCCTTTTATTTTGTGACACTCCCCATTGGTTATTACACTCCTGCACCCTGTGTACTTGGCATAGTGTATTACACCCTTTTATTTTGTGACACTCAGCATTGGTTATTACACCCCTGCACCCTGTGATGCTTGGCATAGTGTATTACACCCTTTTATTTTGTGACACTCAGCATTGGTTATTACACCCCTGCACCCTGTGATGCTTGGCATAGTGTATTACACCCTTTTATTTTGTGGCACTCGGCATTGGTTATTACACCCCTGCACCCTGTGATGCTTGGCATAGTGTATTACACCCTTTTATTTTGTGACACTCAGCATTGGTTATTACACCCCTGCACCCTGTGATGTGTGGCATAGTGTATTACACCCTTTTATTTTGTGACACTCAGCATTGGTTATTACACCCCCTGCACCCTGTGATGCTTGGCATAGTGTATTACACCCTTTTATTTTGTGACACTCAGCATTGGTTATTACACCCCTGCACCCTGTGATGCTTGGCATAGTGTATTACACCCTTTTATTTTGTGACACTCAGCATTGGTTATTACACCCCTGCACCCTGTGATGCTTGGCATAGTGTATTACACCCTTTTATTTTGTGATACTAAGCATTGGTTATTACACCCCTGCACCCTGTGATGCGTGGCATAGTGTATTACACCCTTTTATTTTGTGACACTCAGCATTGGTTATTACACCCCTGCACCCTGTGATGCTTGGCATAGTGTATTACACCCTTTTATTTTGTGACACTCAGCATTGGTTATTACACCCCTGCACCCTGTGATGTGTGGCATAGCGTATTACACCCTTTTATTTTGTGACACTCCCCATTGGTTATTACACCCCTGCACCCTGTGATGCTTGGCATAGTGTATTACACCCTTTTATTTTGTGACACTAAGCATTGGTTATTACACCCCTGCACCCTGTGATGTGTGGCATAGTGTATTACACCCTTTTATTTTGTGACACTCAGCATTGGTTATTACACCCCTGCACCCTGTGATGCTTGGCATAGCGTATTACACCTTTATTTTGTGACACTCCCCATTGGTTATTACACCCCTGCACCCTGTGATGCTTGGCATAGTGTATTACACCCTTTTATTTTGTGACACTCAGCATTGGTTATTACACCCCTGCACCCTGTGATGTGTGGCATAGTGTATTACACCCTTTTATTTTGTGACACTCAGCATTGTACATTACACCCCTGCACCCTGTGATGCTTGGCATAGTGTATTACACCCTTTTATTTTGTGACACTCAGCATTGGTTATTACACCCCTGCACCCTGTGATGCTTGGCATAGTGTATTACACCCTTTTATTTTGTGACACTCAGCATTGGTTATTACACCCCTGCACCCTGTGATGCTTGGCATAGTGTATTACACCCTTTTATTTTGTGACACTCAGCATTGGTTATTACACCCCTGCACCCTGTGATGCTTGGCATAGTGTATTACACCCTTTTATTTTGTGACACTAAGCATTGGTTATTACACCCCTGCACCCTGTGATGCTTGGCATAGTGTATTACACCCTTTTATTTTGTGACACTAAGCATTGGTTATTACACCCCTGCACCCTGTGATGCCTGGCATAGTGTATTACACCCTTTTATTTTGTGACACTCAGCATTGGTTATTACACCCCTGCACCCTGTGATGCCTGGCATAGTGTATTACACCCTTTTATTTTGTGACACTCGCCATTGGTTATTACACCCCTGCACCCTGTGATGCTTGGCATAGTGTATTACACCCTTTTATTTTGTGACACTCAGCATTGGTTATTACACCCCTGCACCCTGTGATGCTTGGCATAGTGTATTACACCCTTTTATTTTGTGACACTCAGCATTGGTTATTACACCCCTGCACCCTGTGATGCTTGGCATAGTGTATTACACCCTTTTATTTTGTGACACTCAGCATTGGTTATTACACCCCTGCACCCTGTGATGCTTGGCATAGTGTATTACACCCTTTTATTTTGTGACACTCAGCATTGGTTATTACACCCCTGCACCCTGTGATGCCTGGCATAGTGTATTACACCCTTTTATTTTGTGACACTAAGCATTGGTTATTACACCCCTGCACCCTGTGATGCTTGGCATAGTGTATTACACCCTTTTATTTTGTGACACTCGCCATTGGTTATTACACCCCTGCACCCTGTGATGCTTGGCATAGTGTATTACACCCATTTATTTTGTGACACTCAGCACTGGTTATTACACCCCTGCACCCTGTGATGTGTGGCATAGTGTATTACACCCTTTTATTTTGTGACACTCGGCATTGGTTATTACACCCCTGCACCCTGTGATGTGTGGCATAGTGTATTACACCCTTTTATTTTGTGACACTCCCCATTGGTTATTACACCCCTGCACCCTGTGATGCTTGGCATAGTGTATTACACCCTTTTATTTTGTGACACTCAGCATTGGTTATTACACCCCTGCACCCTGTGATGCTTGGCATAGTGTATTACACCCTTTTATTTTGTGACACTCAGCATTGGTTATTACACCCCTGCACCCTGTGATGCTTGGCATAGTGTATTACACCCTTTTATTTTGTGACACTCAGCATTGGTTATTACACCCCTGCACCCTGTGATGCTTGGCATAGTGTATTACACCCTTTTATTTTGTGACACTAAGCATTGGTTATTACACCCCTGCACCCTGTGATGCCTGGCATAGTGTATTACACCCATTTATTTTGTGACACTCAGCATTGGTTATTACACCCCTGCACCCTGTGATGCTTGGCATAGTGTATTACACCCTTTTATTTTGTGACACTCAGCATTGGTTATTACACCCCTGCACCCTGTGATGCTTGGCATAGTGTATTACACCCTTTTATTTTGTGACACTCAGCATTGGTTATTACACCCCTGCACCCTGTGATGCTTGGCATAGTGTATTACACCCTTTTATTTTGTGACACTCCCCATTGGTTATTACACCCCTGCACCCTGTGATGCTTGGCATAGTGTATTACACCCTTTTATTTTGTGACACTAAGCATTGGTTATTACACCCCTGCACCCTGTGATGCTTGGCATAGTGTATTACACCCTTTTATTTTGTGACACTAAGCATTGGTTATTACACCCCTGCACCCTGTGATGCGTGGCATAGTGTATTACACCCTTTTATTTTGTGACACTCGCCATTGGTTATTACACCCCTGCACCCTGTGATGCTTGGCATAGTGTATTACACCCATTTATTTTGTGACACTCCCCATTGGTTATTACACCCCTGCACCCTGTGATGTGTGGCATAGTGTATTACACCCTTTTATTTTGTGACACTCGGCATTGGTTATTACACCCCTGCACCCTGTGATGTGTGGCATAGTGTATTACACCCTTTTATTTTGTGACACTCCCCATTGGTTATTACACCCCTGCACCCTGTGATGCTTGGCATAGTGTATTACACCCTTTTATTTTGTGACACTCAGCATTGGTTATTACACCCCTGCACCCTGTGATGCTTGGCATAGTGTATTACACCCTTTTATTTTGTGACACTCAGCATTGGTTATTACACCCCTGCACCCTGTGATGCTTGGCATAGTGTATTACACCCTTTTATTTTGTGACACTCAGCATTGGTTATTACACCCCTGCACCCTGTGATGCTTGGCATAGTGTATTACACCCTTTTATTTTGTGACATTCAGCATTGGTTATTACACCCCTGCACCCTGTGATGCGTGGCATAGTGTATTACACCCTTTTATTTTGTGACACTCCCCATTGGTTATTACACCCCTGCACCCTGTGATGTGTGGCATAGTGTATTACACCCTTTTATTTTGTGACACTCAGCATTGGTTATTACACCCCTGCACCCTGTGATGCTTGGCATAGTGTATTACACCCTTTTATTTTGTGACACTCAGCATTGTACATTACACCCCTGCACCCTGTGATGCTTGGCATAGTGTATTACACCCTTTTATTTTGTGACACTCAGCATTGGTTATTACACCCCTGCACCCTGTGATGCGTGGCATAGTGTATTACACCCTTTTATTTTGTGACACTCAGCATTGATTATTACACCCCTGCACCCTGTGATGCCTGGCATAGTGTATTACACCCTTTTATTTTGTGACACTCCCCATTGGTTATTACACCCCTGCACCCTGTGAAGATTGGCATAGTGTATTACACCCTTTTATTTTGTGACACTCCCCATTGGTTATTACACCCCTGCACCCTGTGATGCTTGGCATAGTGTATTACACCCTTTTATTTTGTGACACTCAGCATTGGTTATTACACCCCTGCACCCTGTGATGCTTGGCATAGTGTATTACACCCTTTTATTTTGTGACACTCCCCATTGGTTATTACACCCCTGCACCCTGTGATGCGTGGCATAGTGTATTACACCCTTTTATTTTGTGACACTCAGCATTGGTTATTACACCCCTGCACCCTGTGATGCGTGGCATAGTGTATTACACCCTTTTATTTTGTGACACTCAGCATTGGTTATTACACCCCTGCACCCTGTGATGCTTGGCATAGCGTATTACACCTTTATTTTGTGACACTCCCCATTGGTTATTACACCCCCTGCACCCTGTGATGCTTGGCATAGTGTATTACACCCTTTTATTTTGTGACACTCAGCATTGGTTATTACACCCCTGCACCCTGTGAAGATTGGCATTGTACACACATCAATCCCGTAATTTAAAACACCAAACACACTGAGCCAATCTCTATTAATTTACACTTTATTAGGTACTTACAATGGATGTCCATAATTACAACATCTAGCTGCAATATAGTATAGAAAACCAACAAAACCTCTGCGAGCTCTGCATAGCTGTACTCTTCATAGTGGCGCTATGGGTCATACTAAGTGAGTCTATTCAGGAAGGTAGTGCAACACTGCAATGATGGCATGAAGTGCAGAAACCCCACCAACCAGATTTAACATCACTGAGGCAGATTAGAGAAAGATGATTGTTGATTGGCCACTATTGATTGCTACACTTCACACGTCTCATTGCAAACTGAGCTGAATGAATGTACTCTGTAGAATTAATATGGGTTAAAGACCCTGCCCAGGCTAAAATAAAACTTTAATACTAACCCTTTCTCCCCAGAAGCCCGTTCCTTCTTAATCCATTTTATGCAACCGAACTAGGATGAAAAGACTGCGGGGGAGAAAAGGGGATTATTAATTTAAAACATTTTTACTTTTTGCCTGGTTGTCCCTTTAGTAAGATCTAAAAGAGGCAGCAAACAGGTTATTTGGCAACACTGCTTAATGTTCAGGGTCAAAGGACCTCATGTGCTTTGAAATTCAACTTTGATTCTGTAAATGAATAAGCCTGATGATGCCATAACCCATAGCCGCAGTACTGGAAGGAACTGTAGCTGTTCACATCAACCAATCAGCTTCTACTATTCCATAGACAGACTTTGAGTAGCACAGGACATTTGTTCCTCGGCAGAAGGTCATATTTTTAGTGGTTATGGGTAAAATTCCAGCACAGAACAGCTACACGTCAGTAGAATAAGCATAAGATAAAGGCTATATTTATATATATACATATTTTATAACAATAATAACAATTGGTCCACAGAGTATTCCTTAAATAGATTCTGTTTCTCTGTAAAACATCTCCATACACTTAAAATAGCAATTCAAAGAAGGGTGGTCTGGAACAATCATCTCATCCACACAGAGGAAGGAACATGCTTCATTGTATAAGGATACAGAATATTCCAAAGGCAAAGAGTCGACGCAAAGGACCAAACCAAACAGGCCACTCCCCAATTTGTGCGACACAGGTCTAGAGACAAGTACCAAGACTATAAAGAGATACTGAGCACTGTGGAGCACAAAGGGAAACTCAAATACGCTTCCGGGAAAGACAGTCATTAAACCATTAAGTCATTAAACATGTCCTGTATCAATTCAGTGCAAAACCTACAGGGGCAAAACATTTTCTGATATTTAAAGGAGATTTACTGGGCCATTAAAAATCCACGTACTAGATAGTCAGACAAGTTATTTATACAACCTGTAACAAATGCAGCCAAGCTTGTTTTTTCTTTAAATGGGGGAAAGGAGAATCAGCAGTGACAGGTCTGAAAATGTACCAGTCTGCTTTTAAGGAGAACTGCTAAACTGTAAAAACCTGTCTCCTGAGAAAGTTGGTACTGGAATAATTTTAGGGCATACGGTATATAATAGCAGTTTTCACCAGTGTTTCCCACAGGCCGGGTCAAGGTGACAGGCAATTAGAAATGAGCCATTCTCTCCTGTAAAATGGTACATTAAAAAACATGTCACCCTAGGAAATGAAAACAACAAGTTTGAGGGGAATAAGGATTGGGGAGAGGGGGGGGAGTAACCCCTTCTCTTGCTATTCAGCACGTTTATATGAATTTATAATATGGGGCTATTTTTGTGATATAGCTCCTATAATTTAAAGATTCATTAATGGGTATTTTAAAGCCTAAGATACAATAACCACCTATACTCACTGTATCCGAGCAGATAACAGAAGGTGGTGCCTGCAGACCAGCAACACAGATAATAGGGGAAGTCTCCACAACTCGCATTCATCAAGTGAGCAACTGATAGTGGGAGACTTTGAGAAGGCCTTACAGGCAGTGTATAATGCTAGATTAATTGATTTGTCTCCTGTTATCTGATCAATGCTGAATCCACTGACTTAAGGGTAAAGCGAGTATAGGCTGCATTTTAACCACAGATTTTCTTTCATTCCAGCCAAAGCATTTGTTATAGGAGGTGTATGCAGATTTCCTGTATGTAGTGACTTAACAGTGTGGGGTATCACCACCATTGCTTCCTAATTACACCCAAGGATTTTTGGTGGAACTTCCTGTATTCCATTAATGGAAAGTTTCACACATAACTGCTCCTAACACTTTTGCTAAAGTTTCCTAAGGGCTTCTCAGTTTAAGGTGGGTGGAGCCAATCCAGGTAACCCGGCTGAGAAGAACTTGCATCTTTGAGGCCCGGGAGGGGGATGTAATGCTTAAAGGCGAAATACCATGGCTTGACTAAGCCTTTACAGAGAATCTAAAGCAACTAGCAAGACACCTTCCAAGACCACAAGCCAAGGGCTTAATCAGTTTGGGGAAGGACCTGGTCCTGGCATCGAGCACATTTCCATAGCGCTCATGGTGGCAGCCACAGCGAGGATGCATAAATCTGGCATGTCCGCTCCTTAGCTGTGTGCACCCTTTCACCTCCCCCTCCCCCGATAAGTAAATGCTGTGGGTGGGGGCCAGGGGAGGCAGCTTGTTAGATGCCTTTATGATCTCTTGGGTTGCCATAGATTTGCAAAGCTCTCTTCTATTTCTAGCTAATTGGCAGATTTCAGCATTGCAGTGGTGTTTTGGGTCTGTCAGGATTGCCAAGTTATGTGTGAAAATCAGTTAGTCTGCATGGCATTCCAGTGGCGTTAACAATGATTAATTACTCCACAGAACCGGAAGGAAGGCACAAGCACGTCTAAGATGGTTTAATAAAGGGGTAACCTACAGCAAGTCTAACATAGCTTGTCCCTTGCTTCAGCTCAGTGGGGCGATCAGTGCAGGAAAGGGACAATCAACAAGAAAAAACAAGAAAACGCTGCATATAGCGCTGCAAAGCTTTAGTGGACTGGCCCTTTAATAAAATGCAAGCTTTCCAAGTGGTTTCAATTTACCCAGCACCCCACAGTGTCTCTAAATAAACCCTGAGGGCATATTCTACCATAGGCAGGCAAGCAGCGGCAGGCATTGCCACGCAGGCTGTATGATCGCACCAAATAGGTTAGGATTACGTAGAGATCGTCAACCTCATACAGATCCACCTGTGCTCCAATTGTGCTTGCCGCAGACTTATTAGGGTCCACTGGAGCCGGCAGATAGATCACTTTTGGATCTGAGATTAAGTCACCTGAAGGTAAGAGGAATTTATTGATTTTGGCAACCTACAGCTTACCTGCCTATGCAAATTATATCAGTCAATATAAATAGAGAATTGAACTTGCATGGCCACGTCTCTAGCTGAGGCTAATGGAAAATTGTTTTTTGGTCACATCTTACTCTGGTCAAAACATACCCACCATCTATTCACCATTGACATAGGGGATAAATGATCACCCCCCTGCATCACTCCAGTCATTACAATAGAGGGGGCAATAGTTGTCAGTCATTTGATAATCCCGCATTTTACTACAGTTGACCAGAAAAGATTAGTTGAGTCAAAGGTAAGGAAAGCATCTTTTTTATATATGGCCTTTTTGAATACATATTTATAGGTCTGACTGCAACAAATGTTACTGGTTAGTGGCTACTCGCCACAGTGCTTTGTATCAGCAAACCATGGTATATAAACAGCAATTGTAGAAAATGATCTGCCTCTGGAGAATAAACCCATTTTCAATGCCAGCTCCCGTGAATCACTGAAGATCAAGTCATACTCAGTGGCTAACCTGGCGCACTAATTCCGTACCACCCTCTGGGGTCTCTAACCTGGCATTTAGCAGTTCATGGTAGCCATAGTTACAGGACATCAGAAGTCACTGCGTGATGGTCGCAGCAGGACACTATCCGGTGACGACAGCTTCCACAGCGTGTCATAAAATATTCACAGAACTTCTAATTTATTCAGATGTATACTGAGATAGCCGTTTGGCACCAGGGAAATAAAGGCAAATGTGTTCTTAATTTTATTAAGTCCAAAATAAATGAGTTTCAAAATCAATTCACCGTTATGAGCACAAATTACATGGACAGACTCAAGGCCTCTAGTAATCCACCAGCATTGCCTACAAACTGCTGTGCTAAACAAACCCAACCAAATTCCTAGATCTGCTTCATCTCAAAAGGGTCTGAACCAACTGCTTTTTAGATCTCATCAAAACTGGGCCATGTCAGTGGTTCGCTCACTGCTGTCATCTTAATTGGCTCCTCCACTCAAATCTAATGAACAGCAGCATAAACCATCAAGATAGCAATGATTTAAAGTAGATCCCAGATTACAGCCCTGTGCCTCTGGGACATTCTAAATAGGGATAAAGGTCTGCTCACAATCTATTGAAACCATAAAAGGCCAATTCACTTACCATTCCAAATTCCCTTTGTGCAGCATCTGTCCATACTGCCCTTTATTTGATGGGACAAAAAGCGTCTCCCAGTCTGTTTAAATAAAAAATAGCATCCCTACCCCGGTGGTCACTTGCCTGGCGCTGCCTTCACTCACTGCCTGACTAATCAGCCAATCACAATCAGTGCAGCAGCAGTCAGGTCAATCATAATCAGTGCTGCAGGGTACCAGGGGACAGGGGATTGGGTACTGAGCAGGTGTCTACTGCCAAGTAAAGGATATGTAGGTGTTATATTCTTTAAAAGGAAAATAGGCTGGGAAGATGCTTGGATGGCTTCTTGCAAGGAGAGCAGGGGATGATTTGGGTTAAAGTGATACAGCAGGCAAAGGTAATTGTTACACCATTGCTTCGGGCTACATTTGGCACTATCCTAAACTGTTTTTTGTATTTAACTTGAAGCAGAAATGGCAGAGATATCAGGGTTTAGAGGTTCAGCTAATGACATTCTTTTTCATCCTGTCCCCCAATAAGTTCAGCAGAGCGGGACAGGACTGCTGGTCCCTCCCTCCTCTAGATTTACATTGCACAGCCAGGGTGTCTTATGCAAGTTCTGGGAATCTTACAGAGCCCGCCGATAATGCTGATTATTATGCAGCATCACAGCTCCAATAGCCACGTCCAATTTTTCAGACGAAATATCATGAGGTTAAAATGTAAACCCCAATATCTCATTTCTTCTTAAATTTAATAATGTAAAACAGTTTAGGACAGTGCCAAATATAGCCCAACACAATGGTGTAACAATCACCTTTGCCTGCTGCATCACTTTAAGGGTGCAAGTCCACTTTAAAGTAAATCAGTCAACAGGGTGGCTCAGGATCACAAGACAAGCAGCAACAGGTAGGTCCCTACTGCTATATATATATATATATATATATATATATATATATATGCAAATGTACTGGGGAGATGGGCTCCATTTAAAAGAATAAAGATTAATTTTATTAGAAGGCACAATATTAAGATAAAAAATATAGCTAAAAATGTATTTAGCTAAATTATGTTTTTTTTGGCTAGTTTGCTCTGTAGGCGAGATTTGTGGGCAGCCATTCATTAAGCCCCCTCTACTAAAAATGTGCTTTTCAGCAAACCCCCCCCCCCCCCCCCGGAAAATAAATATGTCCTCCCCCTTATTACTGTAGATCAAGGGTTCCCAAACGTTTTATCTTCCAGTACCCCTTTTTATCATAAAATTATCTCAGGTACCAACTGGATGGACTGTATAAGTAAAATGCACAAAACTGAGCAAATCAGGCCTAGGTAAAGTACAAATGGCAGTGGAGCAGTTTGGGGTAAAGCTCAGTCTGTAGTCTCCATGAGTACCACTTGGTATAGAGAATCTCTGCTTCTAGATGGTTTTTCAGGACTTCTTTAGCACAGGGCATAGAGAGCAAGTATCTGGGAATCTGTCCAAGAAGGTGGTCTAGGTTGCCCAGAGAAGTCATTTTTAATGGGAGATTCCAGTTTTGTGGATTTTTCCGACAGATCCCAGATCAAAATCACTGACTGGCACAAGGTCCGAACCAACTCCCCCACTGCTTTTATTGCTGTACTTGGGGGCCCAGTGTCTCCATCAGCCTCGGTCTGGCCTCATATGCTGCTATACACATCCTGTGGAAAGTGTGGGAATGCTGGGCACCGAGGACAGCTAGAGATGCTATGGGATCAACTGCTTGTCAGTCAAAAGGTCTCAGGCTGGTTGTGGTATTAATCTGGGATTTGGTAGGCAAAGTGGACCAAACTGGTTTTCCTTTTAAAGCTTGACTCCAGCAAACGAAGACCAAAGTGGTTTTCTTTTAAAAACTTGACTCCAGCAAAATGTTATTTTTAGTCTTGCGTGGGGTAGAGAAGGGCTAGGTTATCTGTAAGTGTTCCACAACCCTCTCATCAAGGCCAGCCAATAGGTCACGTTTTGTGGATCTCCACTTAGTTATCTCTATACTTCTGGTGCTCCACTTATTACTTCACATATGCATCTGCGTAGAGATCTGTAAAACTTGGCCTACTGGTGGGCCAGAGAAGGATTGCTGGGGATCCCCGATTTGTAATACAAGCTTCTTATTCTATCTAATGCACTTGAATGCTTAAAATCTAGGAAACATTTATTCGGTACCCTGTACCTCTCATCTAAGCATGAGATAATATGTGGGTATATAGGCATAAAAGACATCTGTTGGCAAAAAAGAAATTGCTATGGACACCAAACCATTTACTGTCTTTATAACTTACAATGCTGGTTGCTAAATCTCAGCTGTATTTCAGCAGTCATCACTCAGGTTCCGGGTTCACCTCTGTCTCCTGTTGCAAGAGATTAACAAGAGGGGTGCACCACCTGATCCTGCCCCGACACCAAACATTGTGGTCGGACTTGGCACGCATTAGCAAGCAAGAAAGAAGACTGACAGCTAAAGAACTACTAAGGTTCAGCTTCCAGCACAACAAGGGATCAGATCCCCCATTGGCTAGGTTATTATTTCTGCCCACATAAAACATACTGTTTAAATACCATCCTGATAAGGTAGCACTTCTCAAGGGAAATAGTAGAGTTAGCTGTGTGCATGATTAAGAAAGAATGCTTTTGGTCCCAGAGAAACTGGAACTGTGGAGCAGAAGAGTGGGGTACAAACCAGAAACAGGTATCACTTCTCAGCCCTGATGCAAAGACATACAGACAACCATACCTGTTCACTGCTAGACATATCTCTAGCAAACAGTGGTGGGGGAGGTTTAGAAATACTTAATAGGCAGGGAATGAAAAACCATTTAAATATTCCTAGGAGCTACACAGTTTTATGATGCACGAGACAGCCGGCATGATTCACACCTCGGAGATCTCAGACTTGCTGAGGGCTATGGCGAGCTCCAGGTCTTCCTGCTCCTGCTGCTTTAGTCTCTGGAGCCTCTCCTGTTCCTCCCGCTCGCTCTCCCGCTTCGCCCACTCGATCATATCGTCCTCAGACTGGTACTGTGGATTTTAAGAAAGACATGCACTGGCTGAGCAAGTCACAAAGCATTAGAGAACCGAGGAAATATCCACATAACATAGGCAAGAAATAGAAAACTATTCCAATGTGTCATAAAAACAAAATGAAGGAGCACCTTCCAGCAGCTACATGATATTTATATATAAATCCTTCCTGTTGTATCATATACCTGTTAAGCTGCTTTTGATGTAAGTTTATGTGAATTATCCTATGTACTTACATTTTCTCTACTACATTTGTGTGTACACAGCAATTCAAACATAATACACTCTGACACAGCCAGTACAACTTTCAGAATTTAAACAAAAATCTGCCATCTAGTGGGTGGTTAGTGCACATATGTCCTACCGTCAGAACATTTAAAAGGTCACATATATGAGTGAAGTGCAGCAACATAGCGAACATAGACATATTTAAGCAAACTTTTTGTTTTGTTTCTCTATGGGATTGAACAGGTCAAGCCCAACTTCTGCCTTCCAGTTGTGTAGGCAGTATAGGTGGTCTTGTTTTCAAAAAGCAGGAAAAAAGGCAGCCCCAAGATGGCTGCAGCCATGCAGATACACAGGTAATGTAGTCTACTGGATCTGTATATGTGTGTGTGTGTGTAATCTGTGCATGGTTGCTGTGTTTATATAGCCAGGAGACATTTCGGGCTGCTTAACAAGTAGTTCTGATTACCCAGCAACTGCAGCCAGGCTCAGAGATATAGCACCCAGGTGAGCTTGTGCAGGGCTCAGTCACCTTTGTTTTTGTTCTCTCTTCAAGTGGGAGCATGAAGAGTCGGCTGTCTGCAACATCGTCAGACTCACCCAAGCATTCCTAAATAGGAAAGAGGGTTTTTTTTTCCATACAGATGTCTCTGAGGAGTAGACCTGGAAGAAAGCTATATGTACCATTGTCTGGTTAGGCAAGTATAGCTCCATAAACAGTCATGTCTAAGAGATAAAAAATGGTGACAAGCCATACAGATTTGGTGAGCTCTAAAAGGTAAGGGTTATGAAATATTTAACAGAGGAAGTGCAATAATTAGGCAGCAAGGAGGTCACCTGAAGCCTGTCCCATGTGCTTCTCCTTCATTTCCTTCAGTGCTGTAGATGTAGTGGCAGATTTCCAAGGTTTGCAGCTTTCAATTCAATTCCTCCTCAACCACACACCAAATGTAGCTGCACCTGTGCCTCAGCGCTCCCATCTTCAGTAAGCCCGGCTTACAAGCTAGGAGGGTTAAGGGGCAGAGGCGACCGCGTGACTACATTTAAAGCGTGGTAGTAAACTCCACTGCACCAGCAGGCCTGCAATCTCTTTACAGGGAAGTGATATTATTTGCACTGTAAACAATGTAATTGATGTGATTCAGAAATGCAATTCAGTTATAGAGAAGTGTTTGTATTACCTGCACCTTTTTACACAAGATATATTAATTGTTATGTGGTGAGAGCACTGAGACGTGTATATTACGGGCACTGGCACTGGGATCTTGGTCCTGCATGGTTGCAGTTATAGGGGTGGTGTCACCCATTGTTTTTAATTTATCTTATGTGTCTCGGTTTTTACTATTGTTTTCTAGAAAAAAATGCATTTAATATGATTATTGTTGGTGTGCTTGCCCTCAATGTTGCCCAGAATTTTCTGACCATTTTTCTTTTGTAGTTAGGATTTAGGGATTATTGCTGGAGAGGAGAGGAAAAATACAATTCTGTGATTACTCACCTGTAGAATTGGTATTATGAGTATACAGTACGTTCTGCTCCAAATATAATACTTAGAAGTGGGATATACTCCGCCAGATGGCGCTGGACTGCAGAGACATCGAAAATAGGCTCCTCCCGGCCCCTCAAATACCCGGGGACCTCCCACAAATCCCCAGCATTGAAAAGCAGTTAACGAGAAGCCGGGAGAATTAAAACAACCCAACTATCAACTATAACAATGATAACAATCACCATACAGGGGATCCAAGATAATGCAAACCAAGGGTGGGTTGGAGCAGGACGTACTATATACTCATAATACCAATTCTACAGGTGAGTAATCACAGTATTTTATTTTTCTTAGTATACAGTACGTCCTGCTCCAAATATAATACTTACAATCGGGACATCCAATAGCAGTGTCCATAAAGTAGGATGGGATCCCTAAGAAAAAAGGCAGCAGCAGGCAGTTTAAACCACTGCCGCCTGCAGAACCTTTTGGCCAAAAACAGCATCAGCTGAGGCCCTAACATCAACCTTGTAAAACTTTAAAAAGGTATGAACAGAAGACCAAGTAGCGGCCTTGCAAACTTGTTCAACAGAAGCCTGGTGCTGAAAAGCCCAAGAGGCACCAATAGCACGAGTAGAATGAGCAGTAAGGCGGAAGGGAGGATTCTTCCCCTTAGCAGAGTAGGCCTGAATCACAGCCTGACGAATCCACTTGTTGATAGTAGACTTGGCAGGAGCCAAACCCTTCCTAGGACCAGAAGGGACAAAAAGAGCATCAGTTTTCCTGAAAGGTGCAGTAGCCACCAGATAGTACTTCAGACACCTAACCACATCCAGAGAGTGCAAAACCCTCTCCTTAGCACTGCTAGGATTAGGGCACAAAGAAGGAAGAACAATATCCTGATTCAAATGAAAGGCAGACACTACCTTAGACATAAAGTCAGGTTTGAAACGAAACACCACCTTGTCCTGGTGCCTCTCATAGTAGGGGGGCTGAATGGACAGCGCCGCCAACTCAGACACACGCCTGACAGAAGTGATAGCCACCAGAAACACAACCTTGAGCGTAAGCATATCCAAGGCAGCATCCTGCACAGGTTCAAAGGGAGCACCCTGCAAGGCTGACAGAACCAAGTTCGAACCCAAACAGGCACCATAGGATTACGTGGGGGACGCACATGAATCCTGGGAATAGAGAACACACGACAGGGAAGAGACTTAGACTCACACCAGTCAATGTAGGCACGCCAAACCCTGTAATAAATGGAAGAGGAAGTTGCAGGGGCCTCAAGTGGAACTGAGCATAAGGGACCACTTCGAAGCACGCTACCGTCAGGCCCACCAGCTGCATCCCCTGCCTGATGGAGGGATGGGGACAAGCTAGGAGGGACTGAGCCTGTGCAATCAGACTGTCCACCTTCTGTTGAGGAAGGAAGATCCTTGCCTGAACTGTATACAGATTCATTCTTAGGAATGGAATTACCAAGGATGGGACAGTGAGGACTTGGGGTGGTTGATCACCCATCCAAATGTCTCCAGAGTAGACACCACCAGCTGAGTATCCAACTCTGGGAGACTGGGAAGTGATGAGAATGTCGTCCAGATAGGGAAGCACGCGGACGCCCTGACATCTGAGTAGAGACATCACGCCAGCCAGCACCTTGGTGAACACCCTGGGAGCTGAAGTGAGGCCGAAGAGCAAGGCCACAAATTGGTAGTGTTGATCCATCAGAGCTAACCTGAGGAACCTTTGATGACCTGGGAACACAGGAATATGAAGGTAAGCATCTTTGATGTCCACAGAAGTCATGAAATCTCCTTGGCGCAGGGAACTGATGGCACAGCGCAGAGTTTCCATGTGAAAGCGCCTGCCCCTGACAAACTTGTTGAGGATCTTCAAGTCCAGGATGGGCCTGATTGAACCATCTTTTTTGGGTACTATGAATAGGTTGGAATAAAAGCCCTTGCCTTTTTCTCTTAAGGGGACCTGGCAGATGACCCCCAGCTCCAGGAGGCCTTGCACTGCTTGCACTAGCTCCTGAGCTGACACAGGGTCCTGAGGAATCCGGGATCTGATGAATCTTGGAGGGGGATCGGCAGCAAACTTTAACTTGTAACCGGAGGACACTACCTCCTGAATCCACCGGTCTGAGACATGAAGCCTCCAGACGTGAGTGAAGTGCTGCAGCTGTCCCCCTATCATGCCTGAGGGGGCTTGGGAGAGGATTTTGCTTTGGGACCCCAGGAGGAGCCAGGCCGTCCACGTCCTCTGGCTCTACCCCAGAAATCTCCCTGGGCCCCAGGAAAGGAAACCCCCCTTCTCTGTCTTGCACCATGGTAAGGGGAGGAGAAGGAACCCTGACCCCGAAAGGGCCGAGATTGTCGCCTGCGCTGGGGTAACCTGCCTCCCTTAGCAAAAAGGTCCAGGCGGTCCCCAAACAGGCGCAGTCCTTTAAAGGGAAACCCAGTGAGGGCCTTCTTGGCAGCGTTGTCAGCAGCCCACTGGCACAGCCAAACCGAGCGGCGTATAGCCACCACGAGGGCAGAAGTTCTGGCACACATTCTGATGGTGTCATCCAATGCTGAGAGGACAAAATTTACAAAAAACATCACAACTGGAGAGTGCATTAAACACCTCACAAGGCGCCAGCAGATGACCCTGAAATCGTTTAGACCCTGGGATCTTTTAGATTCCTGGGTTTTGTTCCACTTTAAGTACCTGCAACTATCAATTTTGTTAGGTCGACAATGGATGTTTTTTCTGCTTCCACTGCATGCAAACCAATAGCTATGGGAACATGCTGTTGGATTTGAGGCTGGAAGTTCTGGATGTCCATTACCAGTGCATAAAGCCCAGAAGATACATTTTCAGCTTTGGATTTGCAATGACTGTTTACAGATCTTAGCAAGCATACTGTTACTTGGAATGTTCTATACACGATAGTCCACAAGGCCCAACAAAGGGTCCAGGAGGCCCAAAATGCGTTGCCTGTCTTTGTTGTATGGGATCAGCTTTTAATGAATTTAGTAAAGTTTCAGTGTCATACGTTTTTATTCATGCCTTGAACTTTGCTATAAAATGGCTTTGGACATCACATGCTGTCCTCAGATGTTTAAAGAGGAACAATCACCAGATATCTCACTACCCTTGTGGTTCTTACTCTCCACTGGAACATCCCAATTTGGGATGCTCCACTGAGTGCAATCCTATGGAACGCAGATAATTATTAACAAAATCCAATCACTTGCTAGCGCTCCATGGAGCTTTACTAAGCCTCTCTAATGTCAGAGTGGCTTTGTAAAGCTGAATAGAGCACTAGGCGCTCCCCTCTGCAGCCATTTACAACTGCCTGGAACAGTTAATGTATGTGCATTAGCTATAAAGAAGCAGGGGATGCTGCCAGGGGTTTTCTGGCAAGGTGACTATAGTAGGTGACACATGGGACATCACACAATGCTGCATCCCTAATCAAGATACCCCCAAGAAAAAGGGAATTGGACATCCCTGGAGGTTGCTGTTCATCTTTAAAACACAACTATAAGCATCATATATCCTTGCATACATAGACATTTTAGTTAGAGGAGTTAAAAAAGAGTGGTCAAGTTGCCTCCTGTCTATAGAGATTAGCTCAAGGCAATTTTATAAGGTTGCCAATGAAAGCTCATATAACAACTGCTGTGATATAGCTATGGTCACTTGATGTTGGATCCAAACACAGCTAAAGCCTAGAAGATGCATGTATTCATTTGGTTATTGTTGCGGTTTCACAGACTGTGACAGTGACTGTGGACAGGCTTATAGTGTACCTACACTCAAAATTGTGCCCATCAAGCCATGGAAAAGATTACATCTGGGAGCAGGATGGCTGCATCCCTGGGACGCCAGTCAGCAAGGAAAAAAAATGGAAATTGTGCCCAAATACTCACTCCTCCATATTGCTTTGTGTCACTCCTACTTTATACATGTGACCAATGAGGATCACTAATCACATTTGCATGGTACCCTGCACGTCCCATTGATTAACCTTATTGGTAGCTGCAGCCACTTTTCCAGCCGCTGCACTAAAAATGTGTGCCTAGAGCTAGACAAAGACTTTTATTTGGGTGCAGAGCTGATGAATCCCACATCACTGGTAAACCCAAAAAGGCATGATGGTAAGCAAAAAATTTATAAACTAATGAAATGCTGCCAAGGGTGAGGCTAAATGCTCATATAAAGATAAGAAGGTTGGATGCTTTGCACAAATAGTTTTTCATGTAACATTAAAATGTATATTTCTATTGACCAGGGTAAAACAAATCAGTTCACTGTGATTTTAAAGAAAAAAATCACAAACACTTCCAACCCAATACATTTCACACATACTGTAGCATTTTATGGCACACTCCTTCATACTTTCATACTTACCATCAGCCCCCCCCCCCCCCTCACCACCACCACTGTATGCATATTAGCTGCTCCCCCAGAACACACAAGCCCAGAGTTGGATGAAAAGTATGCAGAACAAGGTCAGTACTTTGGGTTTCTGATGGGAATACTATTTAATCAGGAATAACTAGTATAGATCGACTATAATA
Source organism: Gastrophryne carolinensis (assembly GCA_027917425.1). Taxonomy (NCBI): domain Eukaryota; kingdom Metazoa; phylum Chordata; class Amphibia; order Anura; family Microhylidae; genus Gastrophryne; species Gastrophryne carolinensis. The sequence continues at coordinate 436,542,466 of CM051235.1, forward strand.
CTGAGCTTTCTACAGGTATGGCATACACCACTGAGACCAAGGCATTTCTCTTATGCTTACACCATCATACAAAGGTGTGGGTGGAATCTGCTGCACCTGTGGGGAATGGGCAGGTTGCACAACTCTTATCTGAGCTGGGCATTTCACCTGTTGACGTTCCAGCTCTAGAGCAGGTCAGCGTTAGTTTTTTCATCTCTGCTCAAAAGTATATTATTCACTCAAGTTGCTCACGTTTGAATTCCTTTTGGACAATTTCACAATGTTAATGTTTCTGAAGAGTAAATGAGTTACCAGCGCACACATTAACACTTGCTGAACAATAGGAGGTAGCTTGCAGAAATTGTTCCCTTTCTCTCTAAAGCAGTGATATATTTACGTAATTGCTATCAGCAGTCAATGAGGCTTAATATGAAAACATGTAACAGAAACTGGTATTGCTAACAGATCAATCAATGACCTATATATGACCAACATTTTCTGTAGGATTGTTAAATTAATATCAGATACAGTTTCACCATGTTTTATCTCTGTGCCACTGTTCAAGAGATACGCTGTTAGCACATACCTACACTCGAAGCGCCCAAGCTCATACACCCCCCCCCCCCCCCGGTGTATGAGTGTGAGGCTGTTCTTAGGTGCTTTACAGTCCCCCCCATGCCTGGGAAAGCTTGGAGGGCGGCTTTGATTTGTTCCGCAAGGGTGACTTGGGCTTACTCTGGGGAGGGTTAGTCTTCCTCTTTTGAAGAAGTCTAGTGCACTTTCCTCCCGCTGCCCTGGCGCTCATCAAACACAAAAGGTAGCCTGAATAGACCACTGCTTTAAACAAACTGAAGGCTTAGACAGAGTTAAGCCCCTGTGTCATTCTTACTATATCATTCATAGCCAGAACAATATATTTAACCACCTCCAGGATAAAAATCTACAAGATCTAGATCTAGAATATCTCCCCCCAACGCCGTTCCCTGTAACAACTGTGCTGCTGTGAAAGTTTCCACAATGTGGGAGCCAGAAGGGTACCCCCCCCACGCATCTACTTTGCCCATCTAACAAGCAAGCGGTAGAGGATTTCCTGTACCACAGTGTGCTCATCTCACTGGAGCATGACTGCTCCCACCCCATCCAGGTAGACGCAAAATTTAAATTTGAGCCGGAAGCCCAGCTCCACAAACTGAACAGGAACAACCCCAGCACCCTTCCAGCTGCTCAGTGCTGCCCTGACATAGGACACAAGTAACAATAAAATAATTCAAAATAAAGACAGACCTGGGAATCGAGGAGTTGGGTAGTGGGAATCCATCTGGAAGCCCTAAGGTCCCTAAGGTCCATCCTGCAGGGCGACCATACACTGCAAATGGGGTTCCCCTCCAATCCTTGGGGACCCACACTGCTCCAGCCCTTCGTCCAACAATATTGGTTTAACAGACAATGTATTTATGCTCTATGGGTCCTTTTACACCTTTGTGTTGCAACTGACTGTGAGCAAAAGGCCTGGCTTGCGGTATTTCAACTAAAAGTCTACAAAATGCATCTAGCTGCACGCCATGAAAGAACACTGGGCCCACACCGTCATGCACTGGGATCAGTGGAGGATGTTGGTAATCGAACAGGGTCATGGTCAAGTTACCCACCGCAAACAAGTACAGGCGGTCTATGGGACCTGTACCAGTTCACAAGTGGTAAAAAAGTAACAACAATTAGTATTTTATAAGATAACTGTACTCATTTCCAACATCATCCTCCACTGTAGTTTGTGGGGTGCAGGGCTCCCTCTAGCAGGTCCTCTTCTGGCAGCATTTGAGATTCAGGGAGACAGAATTTATACCTTTGGTCCATGGCTTTTCTGGGATTCCCCCTGAGTGCCCCAGGCAGGTAGGGGGAGGGAGGAATGATAGGCCCCAGGGTGTAAATTCCCTTCCCTGTGGTGTTGAGTGCTCAATGGTTGGCAGGATATCAGGCTATAAGGAGGGAAGACCTCTGTTCCTCAGAAGAGCAAATGCCAATGGGGCACTCATGGAAAATAGAAAAGGACACCACTCTGCACTGGAGCTGGAAGAAGATGGTGGAGGTGGGTATAACTAAAGTACATTTTTTAAATCATTTGTATCGTGTAGTGTGGGCTTTTTTCCCTACTTGTGAACTGTTAAGAGTTCCCAAGGGCCCCTATACCTGTTTATGGGACAGGGGCCCAACAAGGCACATAAAAGGCTTGCAGCAGGTCATGCGTGGATCCAACCGTCCAATTACACACATCCCCACTGGCCAGACAGGTTAAGAAGAGGTTGGTGTCCGGTGCTCTTTTAGGGACTAGTGTCCCAGCATGGCATTTGGTCTCCAAGCTATGGGGATCCCAGCATTTATGTTTGGTGCTCCGGTTGGTGGCTTTGGAGGGGGGGACCCCTCTCTGTCTTTTTTTTTTTTTTTTACAGAAAAAAGCTGTTGTAATTGCAGTTATAAATCTTAATCCCTCTCGGTCTATAATGACAGACACATATGAGCCTTCTGCTTGTTTTTGATTACAGATGGTTAGTTCTTAATGACGTTTTACTTTTGTTAATTTACCATAGCAGTACATTGCATTTATTTTTACTACAATTGTTTAGTATACAATGCAATATTAAAACACTGCTGAAGTGCAGCATCACAGTATCCCTGCCTACAGCTAAGCTATTTGACAAAGCATTACTCTTCTGTAACTAAAAAGGGATCCATTGGCAAGAAAAAAAAAAAAAAAGCTGAAACTATACCGAGAGTAGTGGCCATTTAAAATGATATCGCTGTGACCGAGCTCAGCAGTGGGCACTTTTCTTAAAGTGGAACACCAATCCACTTGATTCTATATGAATCTTGGGGTGGTGGTCTTCCTCTTTATGGGGCATCCCGAATTGTGTGAAGCCTCCCAGACCGCCCAATCGAGTTACTTCTTCCCCCGAGTCCTGCTGATTTACTGAGCGGCCCAAGCATGTGCTATGGGAATGAAGAGAAGGTGAGTTTATGAGCAAAACTGGGGGGATACACACCATATTAAGAAGCCCCAGACAGAAGAAACAAACCCCAAAACTTCCTCTTTAAAATGTTTTGGACTTCCATCCATGGGAACCCTAAAAGGTGTAACAAGATTTGTTTGTGATCTTAAAGACTTTCATCATTACTACATAAATCTGAATAAAAAAAAATTAAAAGAAGCAATCATGAACAAAAAGATAATAGACAACTGGTTTTACTTCAAAACATTTAAATGATACAAGTAGTGTCAAGTCACAATAAAAAAACATGAATTAGAAACAAATGCATAACCCAATGCCTGCACTCACTGGCCTGGAAACACGTACTGCATTTTGGAGATATTCCTGTCGGCCTTTGCTCTCAGTTAGTACTTACGGTGTTAAAGCTACTGAGGCTTCCGGCATCGCCTGTCACTTTGCAGGCAGAGAACGGATCAGATTCACTTTCTTTGGGGAAGCTGAGATTGAACTGCTGGAATGGATCTCCATGCTTGAACAGGTCCTCTGGTCTTGGGAGAGGCCTCTGGCCTAAAGAGGAACAACATACAAATTCTTAACATAACAGTCTAATAAGTTTTCATATAGATCATCTTACAAGATTTACTACTTCCTCAAATTGTCGACAAGTAAACCTGTGCTCAGAGTGACAGTGGGGAATATGCATCCAGATAGTTCCCCATTTGCAAATTAAAGATCCATCTTTAACGGATCCCCAAAACACACACACACATATATATATATATATATATATATATATATATATACACATACATACATCCACAGAATTAGCTACCTCCTAAGGAAGAGGGCTGTCAATGCAATGCATTCATAAGCTGTTTGGTTACAAGAGAGGCCTGATCAGAGGTCTAAATTATTCCCAAAACTCACTGTACATGATCCTGCTTAGACTAGTGAAAATCCATGTCCAGGCACACTTAACTTCCTCCCACCTTATTTCTCATAGGAACTGTGTAAAATTAGATTTTTCAAGGCATCTTAAAAAGGCCGGAAAAGGTATGTCGTTGCGAAGCTTTCTGAGTCCTGATCTTGCTCTGCTTTGGTTACAGACAGCTATGGGACCACCGTGGCTTGCAGCGCTTGCTTACGCGGAGAGCACTACGGGACAGAGTGGCTATTAGATCACATTTTGACTGGTCCTGATGGAATGAAGTAGAAAAGAAGGCAAACTTTGGAGATCTACTACAGCTTTTACCCGATGCTGCGATAAATGTGAGGCACTTGGGCCAGACATCAGGTGAGCTGCTTGCTGCCCTAATACTGCCGTTGCCTGGAGGGGGTTGTATCATTTGACTATAGAAGTAGAGCAGATTGGTACCAGTTAAGCATATATATCATAATAAAATATATAATCAAACCAGTTCTAAAGTCTGATAAAGACTATAGGACAACTTTCTACTGTCAAAGTACCTAAAAGTAACTAAAATTCTGTGATTACTCACCTGTAGAATTGGTATTATATGTATACAGCACGTCCTGTTCCAGAATATTCCTTACACATGGGTAATACATCCACAAGATGGCGCTGGCCTGCAGAAAACAGCTTGTGGCTCCTCCCAGCCCTATATAAGTCAGGGACCTCCCACAAATTCCCCAGTATTGACAAGCAGTTAACAAGAAGCCGGGAGAACAATAATAACAGGAATTCAAAAATGAACATAAGAACAATCACCACACATAAGAACAATCACCACACAGAGGTAACTAACAATAATGATAACAAGGGTGGGATGGAACAGGACGTGCTGTATACATATAATACCAATTCTACAGGTGAGTAATCACAGAATTGTATTATTCTAAGTATACAGCACGTCCTGTTCCAGAATATTCCTTACACATGGGACATTCAATAGCCGTGCCCGTAAGGTAGGGTGGGATCCCCAAAAAGTAACAGCAGACAGTTTAAACCACTGCCGCCTGCCGAACTTTGCGACCAAAGGCAGCATCAGCTGAGGCCTTAACATCAACCTTGTATGAACAGAAGACCAAGTAGCAGCCTTGCAAACTTGTTCAACAGTAGCTTGGTGCTGAAAAGCCCAAGAGGCCCCAATAGCACGAGTAGAATGAGCAGTAAGACGGAAGGGAGGCTCCTTCCCCTTAGCAGAATAGGCCTATACCACAGCCTGATGGATCCCACTTGCTGTGGACTTAGCTGGAGCCAGACCCTTCTTAGGTCCAGACGGAAGCAGAAAAAGAACATCAGTCTTCCTGAAGGATTCAGTAGCCACCAAGTAGAGCTTCAGAGTCCTGACCACATCTAGAGAGTGTAAAACCCGCTCCTTAGGGTTACTAGGATTAGGGCATAGAGAAGGCAAAACAATGTCCTGATTGAGATGAAAAGCAGACACAACCTGGAAGAAAATCTGGCTTAAAACGAAACACCACCTTGTCCTGGTGTCTCTCAAAATAAGGGGGTTTGATGGAAAGCGTCGCCAACTCAGAAACATGCCTAACAGAAGTGATAGCCACCAAAAAGACTACCTTAAGAGTCAAAATGGGCAAAAGGGCCTCACGCAAAGGCTCAAAGGGAGACTCCTGCAAGGCAGATAAGACCAAGTTCAAATCCCAGACTGGTAATATAGGCTTATGTGGAGGACGCACGTGAGCAACCCCCTGGAAGAAGGTCTTGACCAGACGATGACGAGCAAAGGATCTTTGGAAGAAAATGGCCAAAGCAGAAACATGACCTTTGAGGGTACTAAGTTATAGACCCAAATCCAAACCATGTTGCAGGAATTCCAGAATCCTAGGTATAGAAAACACCCGACAGGGAAGCGACTTAGACTCACACCAGTCAATGTAAGCATGCCGTACCCTATAGTAGATGGATGACGAAGACTTCTTCCTAGCCCGAATCATGGTATTAACAACAGAGGCAGGCAATCCCTTTTCCATCAAAATGGAGGTTTCAGCAGCCAGGCCGTTAAAGCCAGCGTTTGTATATTGGGATGGTGTAGCTGCCCCTGAGTGAGCAGGTCTGGATCCTTGGGCAGAGCATACTGATCTACAGCCAATCTGCGAACCACACCCTTCTTGGCCAACAGGGGGCCACCAGAATGGTTGGCACCCCTTCCTGAGCAATCTTGCGCAGCACCCTGCCCAGCAGAGGAAAAGGAGGGAACACATAGAGAAGCTGAAAGCTCTTCCAAGACATTGCTAGTGCATCCATGGCCAAGGCCAGAGGGTCCTGGGACAGAGAGACAAAGACTGGAAGCTTGTGATTGTGATGGGACGCAAACAGATCCACATCTGGATAACCCCAGCGGTGGCACAGGGAGCGAAACACCCTGCTGCTGAGGGACCATTCTCCCAGACGAGAAGTCCCCCTGCTGAGGGAGTCTGCCTCCAGATTCTCCACCCCCAGGATTTACACAGCTGAGATGCAGGGAACATTCTCCTCCGCCCAAGACGTATCAGGGACACTTCCTTGAGGGCCCTCTTGCTCCGGGTCTCTCCCTGATGATTGATGTAGGCAATCGCTGTCTGGTTGTCCGAGCGGACCTGAACCGCCCGATCCCGAAGGTGTGGAGTCAATTGGGTGAGAACCAACCTTATCGCTCTCAATTCCAGAATGTTGATAGGGGTGTGGGCCTCCTGAAGGCCCCACTGACCCTGGAACTTCAGGGATTTCCAGAAGCCCCCCAACCTGTCAGACTCACATCTGTAGTGACTGTCTCCCAGCACGGGGCCAGAAAGGATCTGCCCAACAACAGGTTTCTTGAGTCCAGCCACCACGAGAAAGACCGTCTGGCCAGGGGTGGACAGAACCAACACCTGATCCAGGGACCGAGGGTCCCGATCCCATACTGACAATAGGTGAAGTTGAAGAGGTCTCATGTGAAACTGAGCGTATGGAACTGCCTCGAAGCAAAACACCATCAGGCCCACCAGCTGCATCCTCTGCCGGATGGAGGGATGAGGGCAAGACTCTCCACCTTCTGCTGAGGGAGAAAAATCTTGACCTGAGATGTATCCATCATCATGCCCAGAAAAGACCTTACCATTGATGGTGACAGGAACTGCTGGAGGGACTGAGACGTGATGAGAATGTCATCCAAGTAAGGAAGGATACGAATGCCCTAAGATCGCAGAGCCAGTACGCCCGCCAGCACCTTGGTGAATACCCTGGGAGCCGAGGTGATACCGAAAGGCAAGGCCACAAATTGATAGTGCTAATCCTCCAGAGCGAACCTGAGGAATCTCTGATTACCTGGAAAGATTGGTACATGAAGGTAAGCGTCCTTGATGTCTACAGAGGTCATGAAGTCGCCCGTGCGTAGTGAATTGGCAGCTGAGCGCAGTCTCTTCAATGCGAAAGTGTTTGAATCTGACAAATTTGTTGAGGCACTTTAAATCCAGGATAGGTGTGATGGACCCGTCTTTTTTGGGAACAGTGAAAAGATTGGAATAGTAGCCTCTGCCCCTTTCCCTCAAAGGCACCTGGCAGATGACCCCCGACTCCAGAAGGTTTTGGACAGCAAGGCACAGACCCTGAGCTGACAGGGGTTTTTGAGCCATCTGGGATTTGATGAATCTTGGGGGGGGGGGGCAGGCTGCAAACTTTATCTTGTAGCCGGAGGACACTACCCGCTGAATCCACTGGTCTGAGACGTGAAGCCTCCAGACGTGAGCAAAGACCCAGAGCCGTCCCCCCACCCGGATGGGTGAGGGCGTTCCTTCATGCCTGAGGGGGCTTGGGTGAGGATTTTGTCTTGGGACCCCAGTAGAGGCCAGGACGGCCACGTCCTCTGCCCCTTCCCCAGTGATCTCCGCGGGCCCAGTAAAGGAGACTCCTCAGCCAGTTCTGGAACCACGGAAGGATGGGAGAAAGGCACCCATCCCCCGAAAGGACCGGGACGGCCTCCTACGTTGAGGTAACCTACCGCCCCTGGCAAACAAATCCAAGCCTTCACCAAAAAGGCGCAGGCCCTTGAAAGGGAAACCAGTGAGAGCCTTCTTAGCAGCATTATCAGCTACCCACTGACGTAGCCAGACAGAGTGGCGTATAGCCACCAACAAGGCAGAAATCCTACCACACATTCTAAGAGCATCATCCATAGCAGAAAGAATATATGCAATAAATTCCTCACAAAGCAGGAGATATCTATACTCGTCTCTACCCGCATCCTCAGATGCCCCATCCAAGAGACACTTAAGCACCCCTTTAATGGCAATAGCCGTGATAGCAGAGGCAAAAACCGGGCGCAGCGCCTTCCCCACACAGGCAAAGGCGTGACAGGCCAGTTGGTCCAAGCGCCGGTCCTCCCCATCCCGCAGGGTAGTAGTATCAGGAGAGTGCATGACAGATGTATTGGACAACTCGAGAACGGGCGCATCCACCTCGGGAGGACATGACCAACGCTTAACAACATCAGCAGAAAAGGGATACCTCTTGTCCCAACTCTTAGGCACCCCTGGCAGCTTGCTAGGCCGTTCCCATTCCTTGAGCACTATATTATTAAAGTGAGACTGCTCAGGGAACTCCCAGCGTGGCTTAACCGCATGAAAAAGCTCGCCCTGCTGCTGCGGAGCCACTGCAGGAGGGGAAATACAAAGCACTTCAAAAATGTGACTCAGCAATCTGTAAGTGTGATCAGGGGACCACGGGTCTTCCCCATAGGGAGTCCCAGTACCACCGTAAATCTTAGGTTGTTCCTCAGAGGATTCAGAATCAGAAAAAAATTCCCCCTCCTCAAGGGGGTAGGGACCTGAGAGTAAGGGCCCTCATCTTCTACATGGAAGAGGGAAACCACGGGTGATAAATGCCGCTTCTTAGCAGAAACCTTAGGTGGGGCAGACCCAGCAAGATGTTATTCAGTGCTGGCCACCCGTGCAGCTAAGTCAGGTTGAGACTCCCCGCTAGTATGCGTGCCCGCTAGTATGCGTGGGAGTCAGATGTAAGCGTGGCGGGGTAGGCGAAGCCAGAGGGGGTGCAGCACCAGGCCCAGTAACAGACAACCCAGGCTGCAGTGCAAGCACCTGCTGGGCGCAGGGTACACATACCCTGACATCATCACTTATAGGGGATACCTCACACACAACACATAGCCGGGCTTGTCCCGAAGGAAACCCAAGCACATTATCCCCAGCCTCCATATGGTGATTAGAGTGGCACAACAGACCAATATAGGGTTAACGCTAATGATAGCAACCCGGGATGCCCCAGAAGCCCGCTAGGGAGGTGGGAGATATAATAGTAATAGCCTTAACTAAAAGGGAGAGGACCGGGAGAAACCACAATGAAGTCTACCCGCCTGAAAGACATAAGAAGACATCTCCATAAGAATATATACAATAAAATATATATATAAAGCCACCCCGCAGGGGCACTCACGGACCGCGGTAGGAAACAGCAGACACGCAGCACGAGGAAGGTAAAAATGGCATCCGCATATACCTCGAGGGGCGGGCCGCAGAGAAGTGATGCGGAAAATGTCAACCGCAGAGCCCCCCCGAAGAGCACAAATTGCGCCTACGTGATCCCGCCGTCTAATGACAGCGCGGCAGTGCCTGAGGTAATGTCGCCGCCGGCCGCGGAGCACTGTACAAGCGCACGACGGCGGCTAACAGTAAAATACATTAAGCAGGCACAAGTAAGTATAGCAATTCAGGCTGCTTGACATACCGCACACCCCCCCCCCCCCCCAGGGATCTCCCCAGGGAGAGCGAGGCAAGGGAGCAGCAGCCACATAACGCCCAAAGTGAAATAAAAAGGAGAGGAGGGGGCGGACACCTAAGGGGGATAGGGATAAGGGGAAACCCCGGGAGCGGGAGGGGGCATCCCACAAGGCTCACCACAGGCCTATACCGCCTACCCATGTCAAAGCAGGGAATGCGGTCAGAGCAGCGCTCCTCAAGCACCTGACCCCAGTGCTGTCCTACCTTCACCCGAACCAGTCAGCCGAGGCTGGCAGGCAGTGGGTCCAGAACGGGTGGTAATAGTCCTGCAGGGCTGCAGGCTGGTAAGCCCCGCTCGCCTACGTACATAGAGAGCCATCTTCTATCTTCGCAGTCCAGACTGCAGATGAAAACTGTGAATTTGTGGGAGGTCCCTGACTTATATAGGGCCGGGAGGAGCCACAAGCCGTTTTCTGCAGTTCAGCGCCATCCTGTGGATGTATTACCCATGTGTAAGGAATATTCTGGAACAGGACGTGCTGTATACTTAGAATAATGTAGTTATTACTCACCTAAAGTGAGAGTAAGTGGGACCACATAAAAAACTAAGTCTATAGCAGCTTTCATACAAGACCCAATTTGAACCCAGGACTGGTCATACAATGCCCTATATTTAAACAAGACCTTGTGATCCATTAAAGTGGACCAACACCCAGGATTTTGACTATCCTGGGTTTTGGTCCACTGCCCCGGGGCACCCCACTATGTGAAACCCCCCAGATCACAAGTTGCATGCGCGGCCGCTCATCCAATCAACGCGCTCGGAGCCACTATGGTATGCGCGTCAATGCGGCGTCTTACCGCAACCGCTCCGAGCATGCTGGCGGCCGTATCTTGCGCTTCCCTCTAACAGGGAGCGCGCCCGCGCCAGCCATTCACCAATGGCCGGCGCGAGCACGCGCCCTGCTAGAGAGAAGCGCGAGATGCGTCCGCGTCCCGCGCATGCACCGTTGGACCAGCAATCAGGTAAGTGCAGCGGGCGTCCTGGGGGGGTTTCACACAGCGGGGCATCCCGATTTTGGATGCCCCGTGGGGAGGGATCGGATCCCGCTGGGTGTTGGTCCACTTTAAAACCACTAACGTAATTTAAAACATGTGGTTTGTTCAATTTAAAAAAAAAAGGCATGTCTAGGGGATGCTTAAACCAAAGGGGACTCTAATCCAGGGTCTTTCAAATAAAAGAGGAAGTGGACGGATATTTCTCTCTGCCTCTCAGAGAGGTTTGAGAGATTTCAGGTTGTACAGCTTGTGAACAAGACGCGCTACAGAATTTAAATTTGTTTACCAGTGGTACCCTATGGGCATTTTACTAGTACCTGCAGCAGAGGAAACTGTGTGTGTCCAGAGAAATCTGAAATAGTTGGCAAACTGCTAACCTGTTTGTAAGCCAATATAAATAGGGGTGAGATTGATGTGTGAGTATTTGGTACGTACCTGGTGGAGGAGGGCAAGGTCGGGTGGGAGTTCCAGTTTTTGGAGGCAGTGCAGGAGGAGTATCACTCTGAAAGGATTCTGTTTCGGAACAGCTTTTGTTGTTAAGTGTCTCAGTCTCTTTAAGGGGCAAGGTGCCATCAAAGGAGTCTGTGTGGCTGTTCTGTACAAAGAGGAGAAACAGTGTGTGCTTAAAGAGAACCAAAACCTGTCATGCCTAAAGGACTCCAGGGCCGGGTGATTCCCTTTTCCGAGGGCAGCCCAATTTGGGGTGCCCCCCAAATTCATAGAGCAAACTTTAATTTTTGGGGCTGTGGTCCTCTCAAAGACAGTGGGGGAGATTACATCTAGGCATACCTGGGGGATATTTGGCACCTGTGACAACCAAAATCCAGAATCATTCACAATTTATCCAATACGTCTGAAACTAACACTTGGTGTAGTTTGAGGTATGCTTGAGATCATTGTTGGACTGTAAAATGGTGCCCAAGCCTCAGCTTCCATAAGGCAAGACTTTTCTCTAAAGATTTCTTGATACCTGACTGAATCTATACTTACCTCCACTTGCTGCAGGTCTCCATTGATGGAGGAAGCAAAGTAGCCCAAGCACAACAGCTTATATTCCTCATCGGATAGATTTGTTTATCACAGATATGCTTGAATTGACTTAAGCTTAAATTGACTTAAACTTGAATTGACTTAAACATGAGATTGTGCCCCCTTGTTTAAGTTCAGGTAATCTTAAGAACACTAAACAAATTGAGTTCCATATGGACTCTCGCAATACGTTTTAAGACCTTCTCCTTATGTACTCATCCATTCTGTCTTTTTGTAGGTGATGTCTCACAAACATTCAAAATTTATTACCAGAAATTGATCCATCAACATCACAAACTCTCGCTACCCTGTGGCTACCTACAGAGCCAAGCCCAAACACCCTGCTTGCATCCCCGATTGCCTGACTATACTGTCAAATTATACTGTCAATGTTGTCGGAAATCAGTCCCCCTAAATCTAACAGACTGGCACCCGTCCAATCTATTCTGAACTGGGGATCGAGGTGCAGGTAACGTTTGGGGGGAGGGGAATTGGGCTCCAGCTATCTCGATGTCCCTCCAAGGCTTTCACAATGAAATCCCACACCCATGTAGAAAATGGGTGTGGACTGCTTAAAGACTAATGTTTTTTTGAAGACATGGTAAAAAAAAAAAAAAAAGATTCCCTAAGTGAAAATAGCACAAACTTCTGATAGAAAATTGCTTTCTGAGGTGTACAGCTCCAATAAATATATTTTTATAGAGTGGACAAATAGTAATTTGTGAATAAATGATGTGGAAAATCAGAGTGCCACTGACAAGTGAGCAGCTTAATACAAAATTGAAACAGAGGGCTACCAGACATGTGTTTAACCCTTTAACTGCCAGCCTATCTGGAGATTTTGTCACACTTTGTTGCCAGACCATTTTGCACTATTTTGCGCTCCATGTGTTCAACTGTGATTTTTGAAGGGATTTCCCAGGGAAATTATATATTGTTTTTTCAGCAGTCTTTAACATGAACATGTTACAAAAATCTTGTTTGCAATTTTTTATGTGTATTCTTAATATTTTTGGGTGAAATGTGCGCAAAAAAAAAAAATTTTATTTACAATTTTTTACAATTTGTAGTGTTTTTTGTAATAAAGATTGTAAGTTTGTCAATAAAATCTTATTGTGTGTGAAATCCCAATCTCTCCCGATTACAGCGGTACCACCTGTGTATTGGTAGACACCATTTTCCTGCACAGGAGACTCCCCCAAACTGAAACAGCGCTTTAGGAGATTTTCAGATAAAATACACCTGTGCTAGGCGCTATGCGCACCTTGCAGTTTTTCAAGAAAAACAACCCTTTACATTTGAAACACCCCCAACATATATTGTCTGGAAGTACACACCTTAAGCTTTCTAGGCGTACCAGGTTTGTTGACATGGGTACAGTTTTCTGGACGTAATCCCTCAATGAATTCTTTGGTTGCACAAGATTTCCCTAAGAAAAGAATAGAAAAGCAGAATCAAAGCCACATTTTCCTAAACAAACTATAAACAAACTAGAAAAAACAAGTTAAATTTGAAAAAGCAACATCCCCCGAACAGAATACCCAACATGCATAGATATTCCCTAAAGGTACACATGTTAAGCTTTCTAGCTTTCTAATCTACCTGGTATTTTAGTGGGCTCATCAAGCTAAATCTGAAAGCGCAAGGTCCCCTGAGCAGAACAATACCCAAAATGCATAGCTAATTTTAACCCTTGCCACCCTACTTGAGATTTTGTCACCCTCTGTTGACAGGTCATTTTTCACCATTTTGTTCCATGTTTAACTGTGATTTTTGCAGGAATTTCCAGGAAAATTCTATTTATATTTTTAAGGTAGAGTTTAGGCTTTAACATGAAATGTCTTGTTTGTAATTTTTCTACTGTTTTTTAAAAATACAATTTTGTGATTACTCACCTGTAAAATGGGTATTATAAGTATGTCACACACCCCGCTTCAGATAGTCATTACACTTGGGTTATACTGACCTGTAGAGGGCGATCTTGCAGAGATGTCATGAAAAAAAGGGAGCTCCTCCCGGTCCATAAATACCTGGAACCTCCCACTCATTCCCAAGTATTAAGAGAGCAGTAAGGAAAAAGGGACCAGGAAGAGCCAATTATAACCAGTAACAGTAAACAAGGTTCACCATATAAAGGATCCAGAATACCAAAGGGCGGGGTGAAGTGGGGTGTGTGACATACTTATAATACCCATTTTACAGGTGAGTAATCACAAAATGGTATTATTCTAAGTATGTCACACAACCAGCTTCAGAATAGTCATTACACTTGGGACATCCAATAGCAGTGTCCATAAAGGGTGGGATCCAAACAAAGCAATAACGCACAACTTAAACCACTGCAGCTTGCAGAACTTTGTGGCCAAAAACAGCATCCGCTGAGGCCCGCACATCAACCTTATAAAACTTGGAAAAAGTGTGAACAGAAGACCAAGTAGCAGCCTTACAAAATACCATTTTGTGAATACTCACCTGTAAAATGGGTATTATAAGTATGTCACACACCCCACTTCAGACTTAATAATTACACTAGGGTTAACGCACCTCTAGGTGGCAGCATTGCAGAGGACTTCTCCAAAAACTTCAACAGGCCCCTCCCGGTCTATACATACCTGGTACCTCCCAAGAACCTCCCAGTGTTAGAACAGCAGTAAGACAAGGTACCAGAACCAAACAATGTAACCCTCAACGTAAAGAACCAAACTTCACCAAATAGAGAGCCAGGATACCGAAAAGGGCGGGTGAAGTGGGGTGTGTGACATACTTATAATACCCATTTTACAGGTGAGTATTCACAAAATGGTATTATTCTAAGTATGTCACACACCCCACTTCAGACTTAATAATTACACTAGGGACATCCAACAGCAGTGTCCATAAAAGGGTGGGTATCCGAATCAGGCAATAACGCAGAAAAAATTCAAACCACTGCAGCCTGCAAAACCTTGCGGCCAAAAACAGCATCCGCTGAAGCCCGCACATCAACCTTATAGAACTTAGAAAAAGTATGAACAGAAGACCAAGTTGCAGCCTTACACACTTGTTCAACAGAAGCCTGGTGCTGAAAAGCCCAGGACGCACCAACCGCACGAGTAGAATGAGCAGTAACTCGGAAAGGAGGATCCTTCCCCTTAGCCGAATAAGCACCAACAATGGCCTGACGAATCCATTTACTAATGGAAGATTTGGCCGGAGCCAAACCCTTCCTAGGCCCACATGGCACAACAAAAAAGGCATCAGTCTTACGAAAAGAAGACGTCGCACGAAGATAAAACCTGACACAACGAACCACATCCAGGCAGTGCAAAGCACGCTCCTTGACATTCTTAGGCTTAGGACACAAAGAAGGAAGAACAATGTCCTGGTTAAGATGAAAAGCAGAAACCACTTTAGGGAGAAAATCTGACTTGTAACGAAAAACCACTTTGTCCTGATGATCCTCAAAATAAGGAGCCTGAATAGACAAAGCAGCCAGCTCCGAAACACGCCTAACCGAAGTAATGGCCACCAGAAAGGCAACCTTCTGAGTAAGAATGGACAAAGCAACATCCCGCAAGGGCTCAAAAGGAGGAGCCATAAGAGCAGAAAGAACCAAATTCAAGTCCCAAACTGGGAGCAAAGGCTTCCTAGGAGGCCGCACATGCGAGACCCCCTGGAAAAAAGTCTTGACCAAGGAATGACTAGCAAAAGATTTCTGGAAAAAAATTGACAAAGCAGAAACCTGCCCCTTCAAGGTACTCAACTGAAGACCAGAGTCCAGACCCGTCTGAAGGAACTCCAAAATCCTAGACACAGAAAATACCCGGCAGGGCAAAGACCTAGCCTCACACCAATCAATATAAGCTCTCCAATATCTGTAATATATGGAAGAAGAAGATCTCTTCCTAGCACTAATGAGAGTCTGAATGACCGCATCCGAAAGACCCTCCTCCTTTAAGATGGAGGTTTCAGCAGCCAAGCCGTCAAAGCCAGCGTTTGTAAACTGGGGTAACAGAGATGACCCTGAGTGAGAAGATCTGGCCGAAGAGGCAGATCGAACCGTTCCACGGCCAGACGGACGATGTCCGCGAACCACACCCGCCTTGGCCACCTTGGAGCCACGAGAATGGCGGGAACTCCTTCCAGAACCAACTTTCGCAGCACCCTGCCTAGCATGGGAATCGGAGGAAACAGATAAAGAAACCCCAGGTCCCTCCAGCTCAGGGACATGGCATCCACCGCCAGAGCCAGAGGGTCCCGGGACAGGGACACAAAGGACGGAAGCTTGTGATTGTGACGAGAGGCAAACAGATCCACCTCCGGCGTCCCCCACCGGAGACAAAGCGACCGAAACACCTGGGGATGGAGAGACCACTCCCCCCGACGGGACGCACACCGGCTCAGAGAATCCGCCTCCGTGTTTTCCACACCCGGAATGTAAACCGCCGAGATGCAAGGGACATGAGTCTCCGCCCAGACCAAAATCAGAGACACTTCCCTGTGGGCACCCAGACTGCGAGTCCCCCCTTGGTGATTGATGTAAGCAACCGCCGTCTGATTCTCCGAGCGAACCTGAACCGGCAGACCTTGTAAATGATGCGTCAAGTGAGACAGAACCAACCTGATGGCCCGCAATTCCAGAACATTGATGGGCAAGTGAGCCTCCTGAGGGTCCCACTGCCCCTGAAACCGAAGATCCTTCCAATAACCTCCCCAGCCTGACAGACTGGCATCCGTAGTGACAGTTTCCCAAAGCGGAGTCAGAAACGACCTGCCCTTCAGAAGGTTGTCCGAGACCAACCACCACAGAAGGGACTGCCGAACCCGAGGAGACAACCGAAAGGACCGATCCAACGACCCCGGGCACCAGGTTTCCAAGACGCCAAAAGATGAAGTTGAAGAGTCCTTGTATGAAACTGAGCAAAGGGAACTGCCTCGAACGAGGCCACCATCAACCCCACCAGTCTCATCCCCAGACGAATGGACAGATGAGGATGGGAGAGAAGCAGCCGGGCCAATTCCTGAATCATCAGAACCTTGGCCTGAGGAAGAAACACTCTGTGCTGGCAGGAGTCCAGCGACATCCCCAGAAAGGTCACCACCCTGGCCGGAACCAGCGAGGACTTGGGGTAATTGATCACCCAGCCGAACCTCTCCAGCATGGACACCACCGTGCTGGTGTCCCCTTCTGCTTGACTGAAGGAAGGAGCCATGATGAGAAGATCGTCCAGGTAAGGCACAATGCGAATCCCCTGAGCTCTGAGCAGGGCCATCACCCCCGCCAACACCTTGGTGAACACTCTCAGAGCAGAGGTGAGCCCGAATGGAAGAGCCACAAACTGAAAATGCCGATCCCCCACCACGAAACGGAGGAACCGCTGATGAGCAGGAAAAATCGGCACGTGCAGGTACGCATCCTTGATGTCTATGGACGTCATAAAGTCCCCCTGCCGAAGCGAACCGATCGCCGACCGCAGGGTCTCCATGCGAAACTTCAGAGGACGGATAAACCTGTTGAGAAACTTCAAATCCAGAATAGGACGGAAGGACCCGTCCTTTTTGGGGACCGTGAAGAGATTGGAATAAAACCAGCGTCCCACCTCTGAAGGAGGAACCGGGCAAATGACAGCCAAATCCAGAAGATTCCTTACTGCCGCCAGGAGCCCCTGCGCGGCCAAAGGATCCAAAGACACCCGAGACCTGAAGAACCTTGGAGGAGGAAGGAACTCGAACTCCAACTTGTAACCGGCCGAAACCACCTCCCGGATCCACCTGTCCGGGACCTCCTGGTCCCACTCCCGGGAGAAAAGTTGCAACCGTCCCCCCACCCGAACGGGTGAGGGCGCCCCCTCATTGCTGGAGGGGCTTGGCAGCCGGCTTGGGCTTGGCACCCCAGACGTGGGTGGGACGGCCACGGCCTCTGCCCCTATTCCAACTGCCGCCCCTGGGGGCCGAGGAGCCCGCACCTCTACCGGCGTTAACTCCCCGAAAGGACGGATTGAACAATACCATCCCCCGAAAGGAACGACGAAATTTCTTGCGCTGAGGTAACTTACCTCCCTTGGCAACAGAGTCCAGCCTCTCACCAAAAAGCCTCAAACCCAAAAAGGGCAGAGCCGTGAGCGATCTTTTAGAATTAAAATCAGCCGTCCACTGTCTCAACCACACACAGCGCCGGATAGCTACCAGCAAGGCAGTAGCCCTGCCACACATCAGCATGGCATCCTCCTGAGCGGCCAAGATAAAGGACAAAAAAGCATCACAGCGCTTAAGCCCAAAGGACTCATCACTAGAGGGCTCGAGATCCACCCCCAAGTCCCTGACAATAGACCTGACAGCAAAAGTCAAAAGAGCCGAAGCACAGACAGGCCTTAACACCGAACCCGCACATACAAAACCATGACGGGCAAGCTGATCAACCCGGCGATCCTCACCATCCCTGAGCGAAGTCGTGTCAGGGGAATGCACGACTGCCGTGTTGGACAATCCCAAGACCGGAGTATCAACCTCAGGGGGGACAGACCAACGTTTCATCAATTCCGCCGGAAAGGGATACTTCCTATCCCAGCTAGACGGCACACCAACAAGACGTGTAGGTTGCTCCCATTGCTTGAAGACAATTTCTTCAAAGTGCTGTTGGCTGGGAAATTCCAGACGCTGCTTGGAAACCCCAAAAAGCTGACCCTTGGGCCTGGGAGCAACCACCGGAGGCTCCAAATCCAAAACCTCAAACATCTGGTTCAAAATGGCAGAGGAATCAAGAGGGAGGCCATCATCCTGATCCCCCTCAGAACCCAGCAACTGCTGAACATCAGAATCTTCATCCTTAATGAGCTCACCTTCTTCACGGGGACGATCCGACCAATCCAGATCTCCCACAACTTCCTCATCTGAATCCGGCGGAGGCGGAGACAGATGCTTCCGCTTAGCTGAAACCTTCTGAGCGGCAATAGCCGAAAACCGCTTCTCAAGGCTGGTCAAGCGGGCACATACCTCAGACTGCGAATCCCCGCCCAGGACAACGTCACACGGGGTCCGGAATAAGCGAGGGGGAGAGGGAGATGGCGCGGCTGACGAAGTGCTAGGCACCGGAGTACTGGACTGCCGTGCAATGTTCTGCTGTGCACAAGGGATACACAAAATGACATCATCTCCCTGGAGCGGAGCCCCACAACCCCCGCACACCTTGGATTGTCCCGAAGAACCATTCCCGGTATCTGTGGCAACCTCCATGTGGTGAAATTATGGTATTTGCAGAACCCAGGGATTTATGCGGTACGCGACCCGGGATGCCCCTTAATAACCTAACACTTGTCTAAGGACAGACACAAGATCCTGACCCAGGGGAATCGCCTAAGGCCCTAATAACAATACAAATAAGTGTATATATATATATAAATATATTGCAAGGCCAAAAAAAACACCCCCCACGAGCCAGGTATATATGACCGGGAGAGCCCTGCCAAACGGGATCCCAGGATCTGAAAAACACAAAGGGAGAGAGAGACAGGCGTCAATCAGCACCATGCCAAAAAACACCGCATAATATACAAAAACCCCCCTTACACCACCCCCCCCCTCATTAACCAGAGCAACAGAAGTGGTTAATGCCAACCAGCACCATCAAGCTGCGCCGGGGCGAGGAGGGAGGCAAGGGAGAAGGAAGGATCCGAGGGGTCACTGACATGGCCCAAGAACAGCCTACCTGGAGAGAAGAGGAACCGCGCAGCAACAGAAGATGGCGGCCAGCACACCGAGGACGGAGGAAGAGAGAGCTCCGGGAGCCGAGAAGGCCCCGCCCCTCAGGCCGTCCAATCCGAGCGCGACCCCGCCCCCAGGCAGCGTCAGCGTCTGCCTGCGGGGACCGCCATCAGACCTCGATCACGGGGCCGGCGGCGCCACCCGCCGGCTCCCGGAATACAGCGTCGGAGAACACAGACCCACACACTGATCACTGTCTCCCCTGAGCAGCCGGGCAACAAGCCGCAGGCGCCGAATACGGCGCCCAGCCACCCGCGGGACCGCGGCGCAGCACGCCGCGAGGCCCCGCCCCCCCGGCTCCTGAGGGGAGAAACACACACGCAGCATGAACAGACAGTGAAGCACAAGTAAAATCACAAAGTAAAATCACAAAGTAAAATCACAAAGGGAAAAGCGCAGCCGCACACTCACACAACAAGTGCATAGTAAAGCATGACACTGTCCCCAGCGCGTCCCACACCCCGGAAGAGGCACAACCCCCCAGGGCAAGGACAAACCTGACCACTAACTCCTATAAAAAAAAAGGGGCATCCCACATCCGGATCACCACTCCGGGAATCCCGCTATGCCCCGCAATGAAGGGTCGAGCGGAGGAGCTAATCTCCTAGGCACCAATGGTGCCGGCTACCTTATTGCCCGGCCTACAGCCAAAGCTGGGAGGCTGCCATTACATAGAACACATTCAAACAAAGCCGGGCAGAAATAGACCACGAGGGGGGGGGGGCGGGGGGATACCCCGGCTACCTGCAAGCAGGAGACTTCTTTCTTCTGTCTTGTCGCCACCTTGCAGAGAACAACACTGGGAGGTTCTTGGGAGGTACCAGGTATGTATAGACCGGGAGGGGCCTGTTGAAGTTTTTGGAGAAGTCCTCTGCAATGCTGCCACCTAGAGGTGCGTTAACCCTAGTGTAATTATTAAGTCTGAAGTGGGGTGTGTGACATACTTAGAATAATTGTTCAACAAAGGCCTGGTGCTGAAAAGCCCAGGAAGCCCCAACAGCACGAGTAGAATGAGCAGTAGCACGAAAAGGGGGAATCTTCCCCTTGGCAGAATAGGCCCCAACAATGGCCTGGCGAATCCATTTACTAATGGAAGACTTGGCGGGAGCCAAACCTTTCCTAGGCCTGGAGGGCACCACGAAAAAGGCATCAGTCTTACGAAAGGAAGACGTAGCCACCAAATAGTACTTCACACAGCGAACCACATCCAAAGAATGCAAGACCCTCTCCTTGTTATTGCTGGGCTTAGGACACAAGGAGGGTAAAACAATGTCCTGATTAAGATGAAAGGCAGAAACCACTTTAGGAAGGAAATCTGGCTTGAAGCGGAAAACAATCTTGTCCTGATGCCTCTCAAAGTACGGGGCCTGAATGGACAAAGCCGCCAACTCCGATACGCGCCGAACGGAAGTAATGGCAACCAAAAATGCAACCTTCTGAGTAAGCGTAGAAAGAGCAATATTCTGCAAAGGCTCAAAAGGAGGAACCTGAAAAGCAGAAAGAACCAAAGTCAAATCCCAAACTGGGAGCAAAGGCTTCCTAGGAGGCCACACATGCGTAACTCCCTGGAAAAAGGTCTTAACCAGAGGATGAAGAGCAAAAGACCTTTGAAAGAAAACCGCCAGGGCAGAAACGTGCCCTTTCAACGTACTAAGCTGCAAACCCAAGTCCAGACCATGTTGCAGAAATTCCAAAACCCTAGGGATAGAAAACACCCTGCAAGGCAAGGCCCTGACCTCACACCAATCAATATAAGACCTCCAAATCCTATAGTAGATGGTAGAGGAAGATCTCTTCCTAGCACTAATAAGAGTCTGAATCACAGCATCAGAAAGACCTTCCTCCTTTAAGATGGAGGTTTCAGCAGCCACGCCGTCAAAGCCAGCGTTGGTAAATTGGGGTAGAGTAGTTGACCCTGAGTGAGCAGATCCGGCAGAAGGGGCAGAGCGAACTGATCCGCTGCCAACCGCACGTCGTCTGCGAACCAAACCTGCCTTGGCCATCTTGGAGCCACCAGGATTGCTGACACACCCTCTAGAGCCAGCTTGCGCACCACCTTGCCCACCATAGGGAACAGAGGGAACAGGTACAGAAACCCCAGATCCCTCCAACTCAGAGACATGGCATCCACTGCCAGAGCCAGAGGATCCTGCGAGAGAGACACAAATGCGGGAAGCTTGTGATTGTGACGAGAGGCAAAGAGGTCCACCTCCGGAGTCCCCCACCTGTGGCAAAGTGACCGAAACACCTTGGGACTGAGAGACCATTCCCCCCAGGCGAGGTGAGCACCTGCTCAGGGAGTCCACCTCCGTGTTCTCCACTCCCGGAATGTAAACCGCCGAGATGCATGGCACATTGCTCTCTGCCCAGGCAAGGATCAAGGACACTTCCCTGAGGGCACTCCTGCTGCGAGTCCCTCCCTGGTGATTGATGTAGGCAACCGCCGTCCGATTGTCCGACCGAACTTGAACCGGTAAACAACTGATGAGCCAAGTGAACCAGCCTGATGGCTCTCAGCTCCAGAACATTGATGGGATTGTGAGCCTCCTGAGGCCCCCACAGTCCCTGAAACTGAAGATCCTTCCAAACCCCCCCCCCCCAACCTGACAGGCTGGCATCCGTGGTGACCGTCTCCCAACGAGGGGTCAGAAAAGATCTGCCCCTCATCAGATTGCTTGGTTCCAGGCACCACCGAAGGGAATGCCGAACCCGGGGGGACATCAGAAAAGACTGATCCAATGACAGCGGAGACCTGTCCCAGGCCGCCAAGAGATGGGGCTGGAGTGTCCTCGTGTGAAACTGAGCAAAGGGAACCGCCTCGAAAGAAGCCACCATCAATCCCACCAGTCTCATCCACAGCCGGATGGACGGACGAGGGATGGACAGAAGAAGCTGAGTCAATTCCTGAATCAAAAGAACCTTGGGCCGAGGAAGGAACACCCTGGTCTGAGAAGTATCCAGAGACATTCCCAGAAACGACATCACCCTGGACGGAGAGAGGGAGGACTTGGGATAGTTGATCACCCAGCCGAATCTCTCCAGAGTGGATACCACAGTCCTGGTGTCTAGCTCCGCCTGGCTGAGAGAGGACGCCATAATAAGAGGATAGTCCAGATATGGCACGATGCGGATACTCCGGGCTCTGAGGAGGGCCATCACCCCTGCCAGCACCTTGGTGAAAACCCTTGGAGCCGAGGTAAATCCAAACGGAAGAGCCACAAACTGAAAATGCAGATTTTCCACCACGAACCTGAGAAATCTCTGGTGTGCCGGGAAGATTGGAACATGCAGATAAGCATCCTTGATGTCTATGGAAGTCATGAAGTCCCCCTGACGAAGCAAATTTATGGCTGAACGCAAAGTTTCCATGCGGAACTTCCTGGGACGGATAAACCTGTTGAGGAACTTCAGATCCAGGATGGGACGAACGGAGCCATCCTTCTTGGGCACCGTGAACAGATTGGAATAGAAACCCTGGCCCCGGTCCGAGGGAGGCACCGGGCAAATGACAGCCATGTCCAGGAGATTTTTTACTGCCGCCCGGAGCCCCTGCGCGGCCAGAGGATCCGAAGGCACCAGAGACCTGAAGAATCTGGGAGGAGGCCGGATCTCGAACTCCAGCTTGTACCTGGAAGACACCACTTCCCGAATCCATCTGTCCGAGACCTCCTGGTCCCAGACCTGGGAGAAGTGTTGCAGCCGTCCCCCTGCTGAGCTGGCTTGCCAGCGGCTTTAGGCTTAGAGCCCCAGCTGTGTCCTGGACGGGCACGTCCTCTGCCCCTGTTCCAGGAATCACCTCTGGAGGAGAAGAAAGCCAATCCCCTGCCAGCTCTGGCCCCACGAAAGGAAGGGGTAAAGGAAGCCGCCCCCCCGAAAGAGACTACGTTGGTTCTTTCTCTGAGGTAATTTACCTCCTTTTGCGACCGAATCCAATTTTTCTCCAAAGAGCCGCAACCCCAAAAAGGGAAGAGCCGTAAGCGACTTCTTGGACACAAAATCATTTGCCCACTGGCGCAACCAAACCGACCGGTCTGAGAAGTATCCAGAGACATTCCCAGAAACGACATCACCCTGGACGGAGAGAGGGAGGACTTGGGATAGTTGATCACCCAGCCGAATCTCTCCAGAGTGGATACCACAGTCCTGGTGTCTAGCTCCGCCTGGCTGAGAGAGGACGCCATAATAAGAGGATAGTCCAGCTATGGATCCTTCCTGGCAGACCTCCTGGTCCCAGACCTGGGAGAAGTGTTGCAGCCGTCCCCCTGCTGAGCCGGCTTGGCAGCGGCTTTGGGCTTAGAGCCCCAGCTGTGTCCTGGACGGGCACGTCCTCTGCCCCTGTTCCAGGAATCACCTCTGGAGGAGAAGAAAGCCAATCCCCTGCCAGCTCTGGCCCCACGAAAGGAAGGGGTAAAGGAAGCCGCCCCCCCCCAAAGAGACTACGTTGGTTCTTTCGCTGAGATAATTTACCTCCTTTTGCGACCGAATCCAATTTTTCTCCAAAGAGCCGCAACCCCAAAAAGGGAAGAGCCGTAAGCGACTCCTTGGACACAAAATCATTCGCCCACTGGCGCAACCAAACCGACCACCGAATAGCCACCAGCAAGGCCGAAGTTCTACTACACATCACCATGGTGTCATCCAGGGCAGCTAGCACAAAGGACATGAACAATTCGCACCGCTTAAGGGCAGTGAACTCATCACTAGCCGGGTCAAGCCTGAAAGTAGACAACAGGTCCCTAACAACCGACCTAGTAGCCACTACTAAAAGCGCAGAGGCCGACCAGACACTGGCAAAACCGTGACAAGCCATCTGGTCAATGCGTTTATCCTCACCATCCTTGAGAGTAGAACAGTCAGGAGAATGCAAAACAGAGGTGCTAGACAACCCCAAAATAGGGGCATCCACCTCGGGAGTGGGGCGACCAGCGCTTCACCGCATCCACCGGAAAGGGATATTTCTTATCCCAACCCGGAGGAACACCTGGAAGCTGAGTAGACCTCTCCCATTCCTTAAGAATAATGCCATCAAAATGCTTTTGATTAGGAAATTCCATGCGCGGCTTAGCCGCCTCAAAGAACTCCCCCTTCTGCGGAAGAGCCACTCTTAGCCAGGGCCTTTCCGGCAACAGCGCTACAAAATAATTTTTCGAGATTGGCCAATCTGGCACACACCTCAGATTGCGACTCCCCACCCATGACGACGTCACATGGGGTACGGATCAGGCAGGGAGGGGTAGGTGAAGAGACCGGTGGCACAGAACCAGACGCATGGGATCCGGACTGCCGCGTGATAGTCTGCTGCACACATGGTATGCAAAGGAATACATCATCCCCAGTAAGAGATACCCCACACCCCAAACACTGCCGGGATTGCCCCGAGGGGAGCCCGAGCCCGGTATCCTGGGAAGCCTCCATATGGTGATTTTATCCGTAGTCGCAATGACCAAGGGAATTACGCAATATAAGCGACCCGGGATGCCCCTTTTATGTCCCGAGTGGGAGGATTTATAGGGAGCCCTAAACTAAACCAGGGACCCTAGGACCGGGAGGACCCTTTAAGATCCAACAAGGGTCCGCCTGGAATACAAAAAGAGGGACCATCACACACATATCACACAATATGCAGCGCACATAAACAGAAAAGGCCAAACAGTACCCGCAGCAGCGCCTGAGGCGATGTCGCCGCCGTCTGCGGAGCGAAGTACAAGCGCGCGGCGGCGATATTAAGAACCAGTGCAACAAAGGCAAAGGGCATAGTTAATACATACACCCCCCCCCCCCCGAGATCTACCCAGCGAGAGCGAAGGGGAAGCAGCCGTCGGCCTAAGAGGAGCCTAACTGAGGGGACAGGGGCGAAGGGCAAAAGGCCGCGGGAGGGACATCCCATAAGGCTCACCACGGGCCTGTACTGCCTACCCTTTGGTGGGGGACTGCGGTAGGAGCAGCGCTCCTTAGCACCTGACACCTGCCTACCATCACCCGACCAGTGCAGCCTAAGCTGGGAGGAACGGGTGGGAATAGTCCTACAGGGCCGCAGGCTAATAAGCCCCACTCACCTGCGAGTAGAAAGAGCCATCTTCTAGTCATCGCAGCCCAGACTGCAGAGAAGAACTAGGGAATTTGTGTGAGGTCCCTGGTATATATGGGGCCGGGAGGAGACACTTTTTTGTCTCTGCAGTCCAGCGCCATCTTGAGGATGTATTACCCATGAGCAAGGATTATTCTGGAACAGGATGTGCTGTATACTTAGAATAAAAAAATGACATAGGGTCCTATTTATCCTTAAAATCCTCCCCGCTAGCAGAGGGCAAAGTCAGGCACGTAAAAATACAATTCTGTGATTACTCACCTGTAGAATTGGTATTGGGAGTATACAGTACGTCCTGCTCCAAATAGAATACTTACACTTGGGTATTACTCCGCCAGATGGCGCTGGACTGCAGAGATATCGAAAACAGGCTCCTCCCGGCCCCTCAAATACCCAGGGACCTCCCACAAATCCCCAGCATTGAAAAGCAGTTAAAGAGAAGCCGGGAGAATTAAACAACCAAACTAGTAACTATAAAAATGATGACAATCACCATTCAGGGGATCCAAGATAATGCAAAAACCAAGGGTGGGGTGGAGCAGGACGTGCTGTATACTCATAATACCAATTCTACACGTGAGTAATCACAGAATTGTTTTATTCTTAGTATACAGTATGTCCTGCTCCAAATAGAATACTTACACTTGGGACATCAAATAGCAGTGTCCATAAAATAGGGTGGGATCCCCAAAACTAAGCAGATAGTTTAGACCACTGCCGCCTGCAAAACCTTTCGGCCAAAAGCAGCATCAGCTGAGGCCCTAACATCAACCTTGTAAAACTTTGAAAAGGTATGAAAAGAAGAACTTGTTCAACAGAAGCTTGGTGCTGAAAAGCCCAAGAAGCACCAACAGCACGAGTAGAATGAGCAGTAAGGCGGAAGGGAGGATTCTTCCCCTTAGCAGAATAGGCCTGAATCACAGTCTGACGGATCCATTTGCTGATAGTAGACTTGGCAGGAGCCAAACCCTTCCTAGGACCAGAAGGGACCACAAAGAGAGCATCAGTTTTTCTGAAAGGTGCAGTAGCCACCAGATAGTACTTCAGACACCTAACTACATCCAAAGAATGCAAGACCTTCTCCTTAGCATTACTAGGATTAGGGCACAAAGAAGGAAGAACAATGTCCTGATTCAAATGAAAGGCAGACACTACCTTAGGCAGAAAATCTGGCTTGAAACAAAACACCACCTTGTCCTGGTGTCTATTATAGAATGGGGGCTGAATGGAGAGCACCGCCAACTCAGATACACGCCTAAAGGAAGTGATAGCCACCAGAAAAACAACCTTGAGAGTAAGAATGGCCAGGGACACATCCTGCACAGGTTCAAAAGGAGCACCCTGCAAGGCTGACAAAACCAGATTCGAATCCCAACAGGCATCACAGTCTTACGTGAGGGGACGCACATGGGGAGTGCTGAGCAAAGGACTTCTGGCCGAAAACAGACAGGGCAGAAACCTGACCTTTTAGAGTACTAAGTTGGAGACCTATCTCCAACCCATGCTGTAGGAACTCCAGAATCCTGGGGATAGAAAAGACACGACAGGGAAGAGACCTAGACTCACACCAGTCAATGTAGGCACGCCAAACCCTGTAATAAATGGAAGAGGAAGACTTCTTCCTAGCCTTAATCATGGTATCAACAACGTAGACAGCCCTTTCTCCATCAAGATGGAGGTTTCAGCAGCCAGGCCGTCAAAGCAAGAGTTTGTAAATTGGGATGGCATAGAGAGCCCTGGGTGAGCAGATCTGGCACCAGAGGCAGAGCGTACTGATCTACTGCCAGCTGCACCACGTCTACGAACCACACTCTTCTTGGCCACCTGGGGGCCACCAGAATTGCTGGCACCCCTTCCAGAGCAATCTTGCGTAGCACCCTGCCCAGCAGGTGGAATGGAGGGAATGCATACAGAAGCTGAAAGTCCTGCCATGACATTGCTAGAGCATCCGTGGTCAAGGCCAGGGGATCCTGGGACAGGGAGACAAAGGCCGGTAGCTTGTGATTGTGACGGGACGCAAACAGATCCACATCTGGTTGGCCCCAACGGCGACACAGAGATTGGAACACCCTGCTGCATAGGGACCATTCTCCCTGGCGAGAGGTCCCCCTGCTCAGAGAGTCCGCCAGGAGGTTTTCCACCCCGGGATGTACACAGCTGATATGCAGGGAACATTGGTCTCCGCCCAGGTCAGGATCAGAGACACTTCCTGGAGGGCCCCCTTGCTCCGGGTCCCTCCCTGATGATTGATGTAGGCAACTGCCGTCTGGTTGTCCGAGTGCACCTGAACAGGCAGGCCCCGAAGGTGAGTAGTCAAGTGAGCCAGAACTAGCGTGATCGCCCGCAGTTCCAAGACATTGATAGGTGTGTGGGCCTCCTGAGGGCCCCACCTCCCCTGGAACCGCAGGGACTTCCAGAAACCCCCCCAACCTGACAGACTGGCATCCGTGGTGACCGTCTCCCAGGAATGGGCAAGAAAGGATCTGCCCCCCAACAGGTTCCTTGAGTCCATCCACCACGAGAGGGACCACTTGACTAGGTGGGATGCACAAGGACCTGGTCCAGGGACGCGGGATTCTTGTCCCATACTGACAAGAGGTGGAGTTGCAGAGGTCTCATGTGGAACTGAGCATAAGGGACCGCCTCGAAGCACGCCATCATTAGGCCCACCAGCTGCATTCCCTGCCTGATGGAGGGATGATGACAAGATAGCAGGAACTAGACCTGTACAATCAGACCATCCACCTTCTGTTGAGGAAGGAAAATCCTTGCCTGAACTGTATCCAGATTCATTCCTAGGAATGGAGTCACCAAGGAGGGGGACAGTGAAGACTTGGGGTGGTTAATCACCCATCCAAATGACTCCAGGGGGGACACCACCAGCCGAGTATCCACCTCTGCCTGATGTAGAGATTGGGAGGTGATGAGAATGTCGTCCAGATAAGGCAGCACGCCTACGCCCTGATAGCTGAGCAGAGACATCACACCAGCCAGTACCTTGGTGAACACCCTGGGAGCTGAGGTGAGACCGAATGGCAATGCCACAAATTGGTAGTGTTGATCCGCCAGAGCGAACCTGAGGAACCCTTGATGACCTGGAAATACAGGAATATGAAGGTAAGCATCTTTGATGTCCAGAGACGTCATGAAATCCCCTGGGCGCAGGGAACTGATGGCAGAGCGCAGAGTTTCCATGCGAAAGCGCCTGCTCTTGACAAATTTGTTGAGGATCTTCAAGTCCAGGATGGGCCTGACTGAACCATCTTTTTTGGGAACTGTAAATAAATTGGAATAGAAGCCCTTGCCCTTTTCTCTTAAAGGGACCTTGCAGATGACCCCCAGCTCCAGGAGGCCTTGCACTGCCTGCAAGAGCTCCTGAGCTGACACAGGGTCCAGGGGAATCCGGGATCTGATAAATCTTGGGGGCGGCCAGGCAGCAAAATCTATCTTGTAGCCGGAGGACACTACCTCCTGAATCCACCGATCTGAGACATGGAGCCTCCAGACATGAGCAAAGTGCTGAAGTAGTCCCCCCACCCGGATGGGTGAGGGCGCCCAATCATGCCTGAGGGGGCTTGCGAGATGACTTTGCCTTGGGGCCCCACGAGGAGCCAGGACGGCCACGTCCTCTGCCTCTACCCCAGAAATCTCCCCGGGCCCCAGAGAAGGAAACCCCCCTCCCTTGTCTAGCACCACGGTAAGGGGAGGAGAAGGAGCCCTGAACCCGAAAGGGCCGAGATTGCCGCCTGCGCTGGGGTAACCTGCCTCCCTTAGCAAAAATATCCAGGCGGTCCCAAACAGGCGTAGTCCTTTGAAGGGAAAACCAGTGAGGGCCTTCTTGGCAGCATTGCCAGCAGCCCACTGGCGCAGCCAAACCAAGCGGCGTATAGCCACCACAAGGGCAGATGTCCTGGCACACATTCTAATGGTGTCATCCAAGGCAGAGAGGACAAAGTTTACAAAAACATCACAACTGGACAGTGCATTGAACACTTCACAAGGCAAGTCATCAGGGGCACCATCAAGTATATTTCTGATAAGGGTTCTAGTCGCCACAGCGGTAATGGCAGATGCACAGACCGGGCGCAGCACCGTCCCCGCATATGCAAAGGCATGGGATGCCAGCTGGTCAATGCGCCGGTCCTCAGCATCCCGCAGGGTAGTAGAGTCAGGGGAATGCATGACAGAGGTGTTAGATAACCCCAGGACCGGGGCATCCACCTCGGGAGGGGATGACCAACATTTTACAACATCAGCAGGAAAGGGATACTTCCTATCACAACTTTTAGGTACCCCGGGAAGTCTACTGGGGCGCTCCCATTCAAGGGTCAATATTGCGGGAGGGGCATCCCATAGAGGCTCACCATATGCCTTAACCGTCTACCCTTTGGTGGGGGATTGCGGTGGAGCGGCGCTCCTAAGCACCTGCTAGCGGTGCCGCCTACTATCACCCGACTGGCGCAGCCAAGGCTGGGAGGCATGCAACTAGTGGAACGGGTGGGAATAGTCCTACAGGGCCGCAGGCTAATAGCCCCGCCCACCTGCGAGTAGAGAGAGACGTTTCTTGTCCTTAGCAGTCCAGACTGCAGAGAAAATCTGGGGATTTGTGGGAGGTCCCTGGGTATTTGAGGGGCCGGGAGGAGCCTGTTTTCGATGTCTCTGCAGTCCAGCGCCATCTGGCGGAGTAATACCCAAGTGTAAGTATTCTATTTGGAGCAGGATGTACTGTATACTAAGAATATTTATGTGGCTGGCGTTTAACGGTTGGAGAGGCAGTGGCTGGCAATAGAAGGGTTAAAACTCTGGAGCAGGCTAAAAGTCACTGCACATCTGCTAACAAAGTTACATAAGATGAAAGGGCTTCAAATTCCATGTCAGTATGGGAATTGGACCTCCACTGATTGGCAAAGGGTTTGCCCTCTCTGATGAGTTACGTTTGATCTGCTTCATTATATCGTTGGACACTGGTGTGTAATGCAAAAAACATCAGGGTATAAACATGTTTCAACCACATGCTTCTTCAAGAATATAGGCTGGTGGTGGCAACATTATGGTCTGTGGAATTTTTTCATGGCATTTTCTGGGCCCCATCATATACATGGAAGACTGTCTCAACTGATTTGGGTATAAACCCACCCTTGCAGATCCTGTGCACCTCTTCCCTCGGGCAATGAATCTTCCAGCAAGACAACATGTCAAATGGCGAGAAATGTTCATCAAGGGTTGGTTGAGCATGGCCAAGACTTTCAAGTATTTACCCTGGCCCCCTAATTAACCAGACAATTAGGCATATGTGAGATCACCATGGTCATTGTGTTGACTCTATGGATCCTCCTCCACACACCCTCCAGCAGCTGTGGGATGCATGGCAGTCAGAATGGGTCCTGATACCTGCGACAACCTAACAGTACCTTCTTGTGTCAAATCAAGCTGCTTTCCGAGCTGCACATGGCAGTTACACTGGATATCAGTTGGTAGTCATAATAATGTGACCATGAGTAAGCTTTACTGATTATTATATTTTTTTTTATAAATAATGATTTATTTCCCGAAATATATCAATGGAAAGTAATTGAAAATGCTGCAAAAATGAAACATATTGCCAAACTGGTAACCCCATCAGTTCCTATGTGAAAAGATGTGCCTGTAAAATAGTTCCCAAGAGAAAGCACTGCTGTGAAAAGCATTAATGATGGTAATGTGGCATCCTGCTGTCACCACATATGTCCTTGAACAATGTATAATCAGAAGAGACATATTTCTAAAATAGCTGATATATGAAAAAAGGGGATGGTTTTTGCATGCCCAAGTGGCATTCATCATCAGATAACAGTTGTTTTTCAGTGCCATGAGTTTTTTTTAGTGTTAACAATACCGTGCAGGTCTCGCATGCCAGATGAAGTGTAAACACCTAAACTAAGTCTAAGCTGTCAAGGTGTTATCTTGCTCATTTTAAACTTCAAAACAATGTAGAGGAGGAGGAGGGTACCTGTTAACTAAGTTTCTGCATTTTTCATTTTCTTCTATTTTTTGCATTGTAATTGAGTTTTTTACAGCTAATTAATATCTCTTACTTAAGGGAAGGCTGCAAATGACACACAAAAACAATTGCACTGAGGCATTATTCTTCTGTATCGGAAAATAGCATGGCAACTTCTAACACAGGGAACGTACAGAGGCAGCACCTGGCATGCTTGCTTAGTACACAATGAATGGAGCCGCATGTTCAATCAACCTCTTTGTGCTTGCCAATGGCAGGTGAAGGCTAACTGTATTTCAAGGGGCCAGATATTCAAGATGAAGATCTGAAGCAAAAGTAATATGTTGTGGTGGATGAAAGCGGAGTAGTTCCTTTTTAATTCATAGACAGATCTGTTAGCCTCTTTTGTTAAAGAATACCCTTGCTACCACATACACCATCAGATGCAGGTTTCTCCCAGTAGGTCTAAGCATTTTGATTAACCAGAATTATTGGTTAAATTTAATCAAATTAAAAAACTTCAATACAAAAAATACACACTTTACCTTGGAAAGAGTACTGAAATCAGCAAATCCACTACCGAATGATTCGTTACCGAAAAATGATGCAAATGGATCATCATTTCCTACAAAAAAAAAAAAAAAAGACAAAGCTTTAAAAAAATGTAGAAATGTCAGGCTTGATTTTGTCTCCAAGCCAAGAGCTATACAAAATTATAACGTATGATGGAAAAGGAAGATAACACATTTGCATGCAAAGCCTTCAATGGACAAACAACTTTCACAAATCACTAACCAGACTGGCTGGCTGTTGGGGCAAATGTTCCTCCGGGAGCAAATGGGTCATTGCCTTTCACTGGATCAACCTAGAAATAACAAATTAAATATATCCATATAAATGTATATATATTTACTTACACACACATATTTACACCTTCTAAAGGCCAATAAAGCAGTCTAAAAAGACCTCTTAGCCTTCGCCTTTTCAATATGGGATGCCCCACAGCTGTCATATTTATGCTCATCATTTCCTCATTTATTGTATGGCTGCCAGTCACGTGACTGCCAGTGACCAACCGGGAATGGGTCACATGATTGGCTGCCATACAAGTGACTGAGGATATGGTTACTTGACTACAGTTTCCTCCAATTTAGTGGACTCTCTCACAGAGCTCAGATTAGGGGATGCCAGAGGGCACAAGGCTCCCCTGATGTTGATTGCTGTCCTGCAGTCCCAATATGAGCGACACATTGCCTGCGGGGTGGCATTGGCTTTGCTTGGAGGCTCCAATTGACAATAATAAGCGCACCTGTAAACGTAAATTCTTGATGGCCTCACATTGTGAGGCTATAAAACAGCAATCAGCGTGGGTGGAAAGTAATGAATTAATTGAGGAATAAAATAACAAAGTCTTCTGAATTTTTTTTTACTTTTTTGGGGGTAAGATGAGCATAAAGATGGCAATTAGGTGCTAGCCTGTGTCTTGAAAACAAGATATCTTGTGGGATTTAGCTTTACATTGCAATACTTGTTATCTACACATGAACACCACATTGGAATGCAGGCCTAGTGATTTAATTTCTCAGTAAAAAAAAAACGGAAAAGACTGGTCTCACTTGAATGAATGCTTTCAACTTCTTTTATAACAAATTACCAATGCATACCGAGGTGGCATCACTTTCGGATGTTGAAGCTGAGAAAGGATCCTCGCCCGAAGATGTAAAAGGATCAGCTTTAGAGGATGAGAAGGGATCTTTTTTAGAGTTTAGGAAAGGATCGGCTTTATCCATTTTGGGAGTGGAGAATGGATCAGTTTTATTTGCGTTGGATCCTGAAAATGGATCTGCATTATCTGTTTTAGATGTCGAGAATGGATCTGTCTGATCGGTTTTGGAAGTTGAGAATGGATCTGCTTCATCAGGTTTGGAAGTAGAGAAAGGATCCATTTTTGAAGATGAGAAAAGATCTACAGTAGGTTGCTTGAAAAATGCATCTGTGGCAAATGGGTCCGAATCCTTGAAAGGATCTCCTCCAAATGGATCTGAAAATAAAGCGGTAACAGGTCAACTTTACATGCTGATTGGACCAAAAGCTACTACAAAAGAATCATACAACTTTAAAGCCCAATTCCAGCCCAAAAGTTTGTTCAATTCTGGATAAAACTGGTACAGGATTAGAAACAAGTTTCAAATCTAGCCTCACTTCACGATTGATCATATGAAGGCAGGAAGCTGACATGACGAAAGATATATTGGTGTCATCAGGATCTAAGATGAAAGAGGGATTTTCATTTCTACAGACTGCTCCCTGACCTGATACTACTATAAGCCTGGTTTCAGACAGTTGGTGTATTTAAGAATGCAAACATATTGTATGTTTGTTAGGCATTGTTGGGCCAATTAATGCTTTGAGTAAGGAAAAGCAAAATAGCTTTAAAAAAGCTTGTGTTGTACTGTACAAATTCTTTTATAGATGGAAAGGCTTCAAGAAAAGAATCCATGACTTACCTATTTTGCCGAAGGGGTCATCCTTAAATGGATCACCTGCAAAATGAATTATAGATCAGGATAAGAAAAGATACAATCACTTACTCAATACCTGCTTATTAAGGGTACAAAATGTAGAGTGGCACCAGATGATGAGTGCATTCTTAGTTGAAAGGGGGAAAAATATTAAAACATACTACAGTCTCCCCAAAAGGGAAAAAACTTATAAATCAATAAAAGAGGGAAATTTGTGTACTCGCCGGTAAATTTCCTTTCTCATGCTCCATCCTGGCAGCCGCCAGGCCCCTCCTTGGTCTTTCTGGGATCATAAACAAGACATCCATCTTATGTATCTCTGGAGTACCGGCCAAGTAATACTTTAATGCCCTGACCACATCGAAGGATTGCAGGACGCTCCTTACTGCTAGTGGGGTGTAGGCACAAAGAGGGTAGCACTGTCTCCTGGTTAAGATGGAAGGGAGAGACCACCTTGGGCAAAAAATCCTGCTTCAGATGAAACACTGCTTGGTCTTCATGCAGCACCAAAAAATACCATTTTGTGAGTACTCACCTGTAAAATGGGTATTATGAGTATGTCACACACCCCGCTTCCAACATTCATGACACTTGGGCAACAAGCCTGTAGAGGGCGATCTTGCAGAGATGACATGAGAAAAAGGAGCCCCTCCTGGTCCATAAATACCCGGGACCTCCCACTATTCCTCATTCTTTAAAAAAAGCAGTGAAGAACCAGGAAGAGCAAATTATATAGTGAAAAATAATAAGAAACACCATATAAAGGATCCCAGAACAAAAAAAGGGCGGGGGAAGCGGGGTGTGTGACATACTTACAATACCCATTTTACAGGTGAGTACTCACAAAATGGTATTATTCCTAGTATGTCACACACCCCGCTTCCAACATTCATGACACTTGGGACATCCAATAGCAGTATCTATAATGGGCGGGGATCCCACAAGGAAAATAAGGCATAACTTAAATTACTGCAGCTTGCAGAACCTTGCAGAACCAAAAGCAGCATCCGCTGAGGCCCGCACATCAACCTTGTAAAACTTAGAAAAAGTGTGAACCGAAGACCAAATAGCAGCCTTGCAAACTTGTTCAACTTGTTCAACAGAAGCCTGGTGCTGAAAAGCCCAGGACGCACCAACAGCATGAGTAGAATGAGCAGTAACACGAAAAGGGGGAACCTTCCCCTTAGCAGAATAGGCCCCAACAATGGTCTGACTAATCCATTTACTAATGGAAGATTTGGCGGGTGCCAAACCCTTCCTAGGCCCAGAAGGCACAACAAAAAAGGCATCTGTCTTACGGAAAGCAGAAGTAGTAACCAAATAATACTTAACAGAACAAACAACATCCAAAGAATGTAAAACCCTTTCCTTGTTATTACTAGGATTAGGGCACAATGAAGGAAGAACTATATCCTGATTTAAGTGGAAGGCAGACACCACTTTAGGAAGAAAATCTGGTTTAAAACGGAAAACCACCTTATCCTGATGCCTCTCATAGTAAAGAGCCTGTATTGACAGGGCCGCCAATTCAGAAACCCGATGGACAGAGGTAATAGCAACCAAAAAGGCAACTTTCTGAGTGAGAATATGAAAAGGAACCTCCTGTAAAGGTTCAAAAGGAGCTGCCTGCATAGCAGAGAGCACCAGATTAAGATCCCAAACTGGAAGTAGGGGCTTTCTAGGAGGCCACACATGCGTGACCCCCTGGAAAAAAAAGTCTTAACCAAAGGATGAAGAGCAAATGACCTTTGAAAGAAAATAGCCAAAGCAGAAACCTGCCCTTTCAAAGTACTAATCTGGAAGCCCAAATCCAGACCCGTTGCAGAAACTCGAAAACCCTAGGGATAGAAAATACCCTGCAAGGCAGGGACCTAGACACACTAGTCAATATAGGACCTCCAAGTCCTGTAATAAACCACAGAGGAAGACTAACAAGAGTCAGAATGACAGCATCAGAAAGGCCTTCCTCCTTCAAGATGGAGATTTCAGCAGCCACGCCGTCAAAGCCAGCATTGGTAAATTGGGGTAACAAAGTTGACCCTGAGTTAAGAGATCTGGAAGAAGAGGCACAGGCAACAGATCCTCTGCCAGCCTTGTGACCTCTGCGAACCACAGGCGTCTTGGCCACTTTGGAGCCACCAGAATTGCTGGTGCCCCTTCCAGAACCAACTTGCGCACCACCTTGTTTATCATGGAGAATGGGGGAAAAAGATCCTTCCAGGCAAGAGACATGGCATCCACTGCCACTGCCAGAGGATCCTGGGATAGAGACACAAAAGGCTGGAAGCTTGTGGTTGTGGCGAGATGCAAACAGGTCCAACCGCTGAGTCCCCCACTTGTGACAAAGGAACTGAAAGACCTCGGGGTTGAGAGACCATTCTCCCTGGCGAGCGCATGCTCTGCTCAGGGAGTCTGCCTCCACATTCTCTATCCCCGGAATGCAAACTGCCGATATGCAGGGAACATTGATCTCTGCCCACTGAAGGATCAGAGACACTTCCCGGAGGGCACCCCAACTGCGAGTCCCTCCCTGGTGATTGATGTATGCAACTGCTGTTCGGTTGTCTGACCGAATCTGAACCGGCAAACCCCGCAAGAGATGAGTCAGTCGGAGCAGCACAAGACAAATGGCCCGAAGTTCCAATAAACTGATTGGGCCGTGAGCCTCCATAGGCCCCCACAACCCCTGAAACCGGTGTCTCCTCCAGATGCCCCCCCCCCAGCCCGTAAGGCTGGCATCTGTGGTGACCAACTCCCAACAAGGGGTCAGAAATGATTTGCCGTCCCTGAGATTGCTCGAAATCAGCCACCACTGGAGGGACTGCAGGACGAGGGGAGACAACAGACAAACCCGATTCAAAGACAACGGGCGCTTATCCCGCTTCGCCAGGAGAAAGAGCTGAAGCGTCCTCATGTGGAACTGAGCAAAAGGAACTGCTTCAAGCATGGCCACCATCAACCCCACTAATCTCATCCCCAAGCGGATAGGCTGATGAGGATTGGACAGGAACAGATTAATTAAATCCTGAATCAGAACAATCTTGGGCTGAGGAAAAAATACCCTGGCCTAAAGGGTATCCAGAATCAAGCCCAGAAAGGTAATCTCCCTTACGGGACAAAGAGAGGATTTGGCATGGTTTATCACCCAACCAAACCTCTCTAGTGTAGTCACCACTGTTCTGGTGTCCAGTTCCGTCTGATTGAAAGATGACGCTGTGATGAGCAAGTCGTCCAGCAATGGCACGATGCGAATGCCCTGGACCCTGAGAATAGCCATTACTCCTGCCAGGACCCTGGTAAACACTCTTGGGGGATGGAGTGAGACCGAATGGAAGAGCCGCAAACTGAAAATGGTGGTCTTCTACTGTGAATCTGAGAAACCTTTGGTGAGCGGCAAAAATAGGAATGTGCAGATAAGCATTCTTGATGTCTATGGACGTCATAAAGTCCCCCTGGCGGAGAGCGTCGATCGTTGAACGCAACAACTCCATGCGGAACCTTCGGAAACGAATAAACTGATTGAATCGTCTCAGATCTAGAATAGGCCGAACAGAGCCGTCCTTTTTTGGGAACCGTAAATAGGTTGGAGTAAAACCCCAGACCACTTTCCGCTGGAGGAACCTGGCGGATAACATCCATGTTTAAAAAGTTCGCCACAGCTGCCCGGAGCCCCTGTGCGAACAGCGGATCTGCGGGCATCCGAGACCTCTCTCGGGAGGAGGCCGAACCTCGAATTCCAGCTTGTAACCGGAGGACACAACTTCCAGAATCCATCTGTCTGATACCGTACGGGTGAGGGCAGCTCCTCATTGCTGGGCAGGCTTGGAAGTGGACTTGGGCTTAGATCCCCAACTCTGACCTGGACGGCCACGTCCTCTTCCTCTGTTCCATGCAGTCCCCCTTGGGGCTGAAAAGGGCCAATCCTCTGCCCCTTCTGAAACCACGAAAGGAGGGGTTAAAGGAAGCCGATCCCCGAAAGGAACGACATTGTCACCAAAGAGGCGAAATCCCCCAAAGGGAAGTGCTGTAAGCGACTTCTTTGCCACCGTGTCAGCCACTCACTGGTGCAGCCAAATAGACCGCCGAATCGCAACAAGCAAGGCAGAAGTTCTGCTACACAAGACCATGGAGTCATCTAAAACAGAAAGTAGAAAAGACACAAATAAATCACATCGCTTGAGAGCGGAAAACTCATCAGAGGCTGGATCAAGTCCTGAGGTATTCAATAGGTCTCTAATAACAGACCTAATAGCGACTGCCATAAGTGCCGAGGCACCCACAGGCCGCAAGGCCGAGCCAACGCTAGCAAACGCATGGCAAGCCATTTGATCAATACGTTTGTCCTCCCCATCCTTAAGGGAAGTAGATTCCGGAGAATGCAAAACAGAGGAATTGGACAAACTGAGCACAGGTGAATCCATCACAGGGGGGATGACCAACACTTACAGTGTCTGCAGGAAAGGGATATATATATTTTTTTTTATCCCAGCCCAAAGGAATGCCAGGAAGCCGTGCAGGCTTTTTCCCTACCATAAGAATGATATCTTCAAAATGTTTCTGATTAGGAAATTCAAAACGAGGCTTGGAGGCTCCAAAGAACTCCCCTTTCTGAGGAGGGACTGCTTCTGGAAAATCGATAGCCAAGACCTCATATAATTGAGCAAGAGCTTTAGGGGTGTCAAAATTCTCCCCTTCACCTTGTTCAGCGTCAATACCCACAAATTGCTGAACATCCGAAACATCAGATTCTTCAAAGAATTCTCCTTCTTCAAACGGAGATCAAAAATGCTCGCTACAATCAAGCTCATTTGCCTCAACGGCCACAGCTAAATGTTTTCTTTTAGCTGAGGCCCTCTTGGCCACATAGCTAGAAATTTATTTTTCAATGTGAGCCAATCAGGCACATACATCAGAAAGCGACTCTCTACCCATGACAATATCATTGGGGGTATGGACAAGACATGGCGGTGTGGGGGAAGAGGCAGGAGCCACCGACCCTGAGGCTTGGGCCTTGACTGCTGCATTATAACCAACTGAGCACAAGATACACAAAAAAAATGCGTTATCCCCAACAAGGGATGCCCCACATCGCAAACACTGCCGAGTCTGTCCCGCAGGTACTGAAAAGCCATTTTATTGGATTTTTACAGCCAAAGCTACCCAGGATGCCCCTTAAAAGTCCCTAGGTGGGAGGATTTTGAACAAGGACCAGGAGAAAACCCTATTGAGAGAGTATCCCCCTGGTAGATAGAGAAAACACAATGAGCCTTATGCATATGCAAGAAAGAAATTACAGTAAATAAAAAAGATTTCCCTTTAGTATAACTAAAGGGTACTCACAGTGACCACAACGGCCCAGCGACAGCCCTGCGACCAATCGATATAAGAAAAGCCCAGCAGCAGCACCAACGCAGAAGCCAGGACCAGTGGAGGCCAGCACCAAAACAGGAACCAGCAAACCACATGTCAAACAGGAAGAGGAAGCAGAAATGCGACGCAGACTCGAAGCCCCGCCCACCACCTAGCACTGCTCAGAGAGCAGAGGGCGGGTCAGCCAAGGACAATAGCATGACATCATAGAACGGGGCCGAACGAAAAAAAGAGAGGGAAATTTAAAAAACCCAAAACAGGTATGTCACTTTCTTATCTTTTGCCCTTTTTAAAAAAAAAAAAAAAAAACAAATGCATAGGCCAAAAGATACTCCCTAAATAAAGATCCCCCCATCACCCCAGCAGGGTCCAGGAGGGCAAAAGGGGGGAAAACAATAAGCACCCAATAGGCACAAGGAGATTTAAAGGGACGGGGCATCCCATGCCGGGGGACACCAACCCGGATTCCGCCTACCCCTTATTTGAGGTCTCACGGAGGGAGCAAGCTCCCATATACACCCAAGGGTGTATCTACCTTTGCCCGAGCCCATCAGCCAAGGCTGGGAGGCATAACATACATATCACAATACAAAAATGTGGCTTCAGGCAGAAATAGAAAAAGGCCGGGCGTAACCCGGCTACCTGCAGGAAGGAGAGTCATCTTCTGAATGCTTTGCCGACTGTAGAGACGAAAAGACTGAGGAATAGTGGGAGGTCCCGGGTATTTATGGACCAGGAGGGGCTCCTTTTTCTCATGTCATCTCTGCAAGATCGCCCTCTACAGGCTGGTTGCCCAAGTGTCATGAATGTTGGAAGCGGGGTGTGTGACATACTAGGAATAAAGTCGTTCTGACCAAAAGCGATGCCAGCTCCGAAACCCACTGGATGAAGGTGATCACCACAAGAAAAACCACCTGCAACATGAGCCATTAGGAAAGCCTCTGCCATGGGGTCAAAGGGGGGCCCCTGAAGTGCGGATAGGACCAGATTGAGATCTCAGGGTGGGACTGAAGCGCCGCAAGGGGGGTGCTGGATAAGTTCGAAAAGGTCTGAGACCCATGGCTGCAGAGCCAAGAGTCAGCGTCTGACACTGAGTGAGCCTGGGAGTGGGGCCTGGCAGAGAGTTTATTGGGTCAAGTCTGATATTTATATTATATTTAAGAGGCTTGGGCCGGGTGCTGGAACCTGACCAATGAGAAGTGGGAGGAATTTAGAACATGTAATCCCGTCTAATAACTGGTGTGCATCAGCTGTCCTGTCCTTTACCTGAACCGTGCTGGTAGCAAGAGTCCCCGGAGTCCGGTATGAAAGATGTGTGAATGGTTGTCAGTGTTGTTAGTTATATGCCAGTTATGAAGTTGGGTGCCTGCAGCACCTTAATTGCTTTACAAGATGACTTGTATTGTCTTGTCTGTCTGTTTATTGCAAAATAAAAACGT
Source organism: Gastrophryne carolinensis (assembly GCA_027917425.1). Classification (NCBI taxonomy): domain Eukaryota; kingdom Metazoa; phylum Chordata; class Amphibia; order Anura; family Microhylidae; genus Gastrophryne; species Gastrophryne carolinensis. The sequence goes on from CM051235.1 coordinate 436,583,334, forward strand.
AAAAAAAAAAAAAAAAAAAAAAACGACCGCCCTAAGGCCGAACATGCGAAGCACCTGGCATGAAAGTGCAGATTAACCTATGCTTCACGATCGTCTGTTGGACAAGGCCGAGACCTGACCCTTAAGGGTGCTGGGCTGTAAGCAAGCGTGCAGGCCATTGCTGGGGGAACTCCAACATTTTGGGTACTGAGAACCCAACAGGGGTGGCCGTTAGATTAGCACAAAGACACTAAGGTTCTCCAAGTACTGTAGTCAATTCTAGAGACTATATCAAGGTCCGAAATACCGCGGCGGACAAACCCCTCCAGCCAGCGCTTGAGAACTGGGGTGCCGCAGAGGACCTTCTTGCAGCAGATCTGGGCAGTTGCTATGGGGGCTCCTCACAGTTGACCTTCTTTAAAAACCGACCCAGAAGTGGCAGAGGTGGAAATGCATAGAGCAGGCTGTACCCTGACCAGGGAATGGCCAGTGCATCAACCGCCACAGCCAGGGGATCTTGCACCCTGGACACCGCCCTCTGGACTTTCAAATTGTGACGAGATGCAAAGAGGTTCATCTCCAGCACACCACAGCGGTTGCAGAGGGCTTCAAACATGTAGAAGTTCCATTTGATAGGGTGGGAAACTGCCTGCAACACCTTTCCACCAAAGGATTGTTGGGAGTCTGATAGTAGATCTAACCTATAGTGTTAACCTAAAAAGGTAAGTGGAGAAGACCAGGTAGCTACTTTGCAAATTCCTTGTATGGATGACCCAGCTCTTTCTGCCCAGGAGGCGGCCACCGTTCTGGTGAAGAAAGCGCTAATGTCAAGAGGGGAGCTTCCATACAAGAACAGGCGAACGAAATGGCCTGCCTAATCCATCTGGCAATAGTAGATTTTGAGGCGTCCAAGCTTAGCTGCTTTCCTGAGAAAAATACAAACAGGTAATCGGCTTTGAGAAAATCAGTGTGCTCTAAGTAGGGGATCTGGGCTCATCGCACATCTAGAAAATAGAAGAGGTATGACAAGGAATCCCAGGATCAGACAGAAGGGATGGAAGAATGACCCTGTCTGGTAAAGAAAAATGCAGTAGGAATACCTACTGAGAGGGCTTGTAGGTCACTTACACGATATCACAAACAAAAAGCTAATCTTAAGGGAAACAATCTTAGTGGATGCTTCTTCCAGGGGTTCAAAAGGGTGTTAACAGAGTTCCTTAAGAACCAAGAAGGGCAGTGGCTAAGGTGCACCAGTTTCTTGTGCCCTATAGGAATAAAAAATCTATTGACCATTTCATTTTTTTTTTTTTTTTTAGCATTTTGTGATGAAGCTTGAGTTCTCAAACCACTTACGGCAAGTCCAAACTCAAGCCCTCCCTGCAGGAATTCAGGTACCGCCGGGGTAATTCTTATTCAGACTGTTGACTTCACAGTATGAAGAGAAACGTTTCCAGACCTTTAGGTAAATTCTAGCACAATTGACCAGGACCGCCGTCTGTGCATTAGCCCTTACTGCTTCAGCCTAGGTGTCTTCCAAGAAACGTCCTGAAACATATTGAGGAGTAATTCCAAAAGAGGCTCCTTTGGGTTATTGTTTTAAATGAAACCCTTTATATTGTTGAGCTAGGCCTCTAGGTTCCTGGCAAAACAATCTGAAGTAAGGGCCAGTCTGAAGGCAAAGGCAATAGCATCCCAGGCCCCTTTCAAGATGCCATCAGAGCGGCAATCCATAGAATCCTGGAGCATGCCTGCGTCCTCCTTGAAACCTGAGCGATCGCGGGGTCTATTTTAGGACATTTAGCCCAGACTTCTGCTTCGGATTCATCAAAGGGGAATTTCCTGTTGAATGAACTAAGCAAAAAAATACAATTATGTGATAACTCACTTGTAGAATTGGTATTATATGTATACAGCACGTCCTGTTCCAGAAGATATTCCTTAAACTTGGGTTATACATCCAGTAGATGGCGCTGGACTGCAGAGACAGAAAAGTGGCTCCTCCCGACCCCATATATACCAGGGACCTCCCACAAATTCCCCAGTATTGAAAAGCAGTTAAAATGGACCGGGAGAACTATAACCATTACTAAAATTGAACAATCACCATACAGAGGTAACTAAAAATAATGATAACAAGGGTGGGATGGAACAGGACGTGCTGTATACATATAATACCAATTCTACAGGTGAGTAATCACAGAATTGTATTATTCTAAGTATACAACACGTCCTATTCCAGAAGATATTCCTTACACTTGGGACATCCAATAGCAGTGGTTGTAAGGTAGGGTGGGATCCCCAAAAGTAACAGCAGACAGTTTAAACCACTGCCGCCTGCAGAACTTTGCGGCCAAAAGCATCATCAGCTGAGGCCTTAACATCAACCTTGTAAAACTTAAAAAATGTATAAACAGAAGACCAAGTGGCGGCCTTGCAAACTTGTTCAACAGAAGCTTGGTGCTGAAAAGCCCAAGAGGCACAAATAGCAACAGTGTAATGAGCAGTAAGGCGGAAGGGAGGCTCCTTCCCCTTAGCAGAGTAGGCCTGTATCACAGCCTGACGTATCCACTTGCTGATAGTGGACTTAGCCGGAGCCAGACCTTTCTTAGGTCCAGACAGAAGCACAAAAAGTGCATCAGTCTTCCTGAAGGATTCAGTAGATTCACCAAATAGAACTTCAGAGTCCTGACTACAACCAAAGAATGTAAAACCCTCTCCTTAGGGTTACTAGGATTAGGACACAGAGAAGGCAAAACAATGTCCTGATTGAGATGAAAAGCAGAAACAACCTTAGGCAGAAAATCTGGCTTAAAACGAAACACCACCTTGTCCTGGTGTCTCTCAAAATAAGGAGGCTTGATGGAAAGCGCCGCCAATTCAGAAACACGCCTAAAAGAAGTGATAGCCACCAAAAAGACCACCTTAAACGTAAGAATGGACAAAGGGGTCCCTTGCAAGGGCTCAAAGGGAGACCCCTGCAGGGCAGATAAGACCAAGTTCAAGTCCCAGACTGGTAACATAGGCTTACGTGGGGGACGCACGTGAGTAACCCCCTGGAAGAAGGTCTTGACCAGGGGATGCTGAGCAAAGGATCTTTGGAAAAAAATGGCCAAGGCAGAAACATGACCTTTCAGAGTACTGAGCTAAAGAAGAGAGAAACTCCAGAATCCTAGGAATAGAAAACACACGACAGGGAAGCGAGTTAGACTCGCACCAGTCAATGTAAGTATGCCAAACCCTGTAGTAGATGGAAGAAGAGGAACTTTTCTTAGCCCTGATCATGGTATTTACAACCGAGGCAGGCAGCCCTTTTTCCATCAAGATGGAGGTTTCAACAGCCAGGCCGTTAAAGCCAGCGTTTGTAAATTGGGGTGGCGTAGGTGCCCCAGAGTGAGCAGATCTGGAACCCGGGGCAGGGCGTACTGATCTACTGCCAGCTGCACGATGTCTGCGAACCACACTCTTCTAGGCCAACAGGGGGCCACCAGGATGGCTGCCACCCTTTCCTGAGCTATCTTGCGCAGCACCCTGCCCAGGGGAAACAGGGGGAGACACATACAGGAGCTGGAACCTCGTCCAGGACATTGCCAGGGCATCCATGGCCAAGGCCAGAGGATCCTGGGACAGAGAGACAAAGACTCTTGTGATTGTGATGGGATGCAAACAGATCCACATCCGGCTGACCCCAGCGGTGGCACAGGGAGCGAAACACTCTGCTGCTGAGGGACCATTCTTCCAGACGAGAGGTCCCTCTGCTCAGAGAGTCTGCCGCCAGATTCTCCACCCCCGGTATGTACACAGCTGAGATGCAGGAACATTCTCCTCTGCCCAGGACAGTATCAGGGACACTTCCTTGAGGGCCCTCTTGCTCCGGGTCCCTCCCTGATGATTGATGTAGGCAACCGCCGCCTGGTTATCCGAGCGGACCTGAACAGCCTGACCCCGCAGGTGTGGGGTTAAGTGGGCGAGAACCAACCTGATCGCCCTCAATTGCAGAATGTTGATAGGGGCATGGGCCTCCTGAGGGCCCCACTGACCCTGGAATTTCAGGGACTTCCAAACCCCCCCCCCCCAACCTGTCAGACTGGCATCCGTAGTGACAGTCTCCCAGCAGGGGGCCAGAAAGGATCTGCCCCCCAGCAGGTTCCCAGATTCCAGCCACCACGATAGAGATCGCCCGACCAGAGGGGACAAAACAAACACCTGATCCAAGGACACAGGGTCCCGATCCCATACTGACAAGAGGTGAAGCTGAAGAGGCCTCATGTGAAACTGAGCATATGGAACCGCCTCGAAGCAGGACACCATCAGGCCCACCAGCTGCATTCCCTGCCTGATGGATGGATGGATGAGGACAAGACAGAAGGAGCTGAGCTTTCTCTTGAAGACTCTCCACCTTCTGCTGAGGAAGAAAGATCTTTACCTGAAATTAATCCAGAATCATGCCCAGAAAGGACTTCACCATGGAAGGAGACGATTTGGGGTGGTTGATCACCCAGCCGAATGACTCCAGTGTGGACACCACCCGCTGAGTGTCCAGCTCTGCCTGATGGAAGGACTGAGAAGCATGTCGTCCAAGTAGGGAAGAATGCGAATGCCCTGAGATCTCAGCAGAGCCATCACTCCTGCCAGCACCTTGGTGAATACCCTGGGAGCCGAGGTGAGACCGAAGGGCAAGGCCACAAATTGGTAGTGCTGATCCTCCAGAGCGAACCTGAGGAATCTCTGATGACCTGGAAAGATAGGAACATGAAGGTAAGCATCCTTGATGTCTACAGAGGTCATGAAGTCCCCTGGGCGTAGGAAAGTCACAGCTGAGTGCAGAGTCTCCATGCGAAAGTGTCTGAATCTGACAAATTTGTTGAGGTGCTTCAAATCCAGGATGGGTCTGATGGACCCATCTTTTTTGGGAACAAATCTTGTAACCGGAGGACACTACCTCCTGAATCCACCGGTCTGAGACGTGAAGCCTCCAGACATGAGCCAAGAGCCGAAGCAGTCCCCCCACCCGGTTGGGTGAGGGCGCCCCTTCATGCCTGAGGGGGCTTGGGGGAGGACCCGGGGGGGGGGGCAGGGCGGCCACGTCCCCTGCCCCTGCCCCAAAAATCTCCACAGGCTCCAGCAAAGGAAGCTCCCCGTCCAATTCTGGAGCCCCTGAAGGAAGGAGAAAAGGCACCTGAACCCCGAAAGGACCGGGGCTGCCTTCTACGCTGAGGTAACTTGCCTCCCTTAGCAAACAAGTCCAGACGTTCACCAAAGAGGCGCAGCCCCTTCAAGGGAAACCCAGTGAGAGCCTTTTTAGCAGCGTTGTCAGCAGCCCACTGGCGCAGCCAGACCGAGCAGCGTATCGCCATCAACAAGGCAGAAGCCCTGCCACACATTCTAATGGTATCATCCAAGGCAGAGAGAACAAATTCTTCACAACGCAGAAGACCTCTATACTCTTCACTACCTGCATCATCAGGGGCCCCATCTAAGAGAACCCTGAGCAGACTTTTAATAGCAACAGACATAATAGCAGAGGCACAGACCGGACGGAGCGCGGTCTCCACATAGGCAAAGGCATGGCAAGCCAGCTGATCAATGCGCCTGTCCTCCCCATCCCTCAGTGTAGTAGAGTCAGGGGAATGCATGACGGATGTGTTAGACAACCCAATAACTGGTGCATCCACCTCGGGAGGACATGACCACCGTTTAACCATTTCAGCAGGAAAGGGATACCGCTTATCCCAACTCTTTGGCACCCCGGGGAGCCGGCTAGGCCGTTCCCACTCCTTGAGCACCAGATTATTAAAATGAACTTGTTCAGGAAACTCCAAGCGTGGTTTAACAGTATGAAACAGCTCCCCCTGCTGCCGCGGAGCCACGGCAGGAGGAGAGATACAGAGTACATCAAAAATGTGAGCTAAAAGCCTGTCAGTATCATCTGAAGCCCATGGGTCATGCCCAGAATCGGCACCATACACCCTAGAATGTTCTTTAGATGATTCTGAATCAGAAAAAAATTACCGGGGGTATAACCGGTAACATCAAAAAATTCCTCTGCCTCCATAGGAAAGAGGGAAACACCAGGTGATAAATGCCGCTTCTTAGCGGAAGCCTTACGCAGGCCAGAGCCAGCAATATGTCTCTCAATGCTGGCCACCTGAGCAGCCAAATCAGGTTGAGACTCCCCACTGGTATGCACCTCACTGGGAGTCAGATGTAAGCGTGAGGGGGTAGGCGAAGCCTGAGGGGGCGCAGGCCCAGCCACCGGTAACCCAGACTGCAATGCAAGCGTCTGCTGGGCACAGTGTACACACATACCCCACACGCCACACACAGCCCGGCTTGTCCCGAAGGAACCCCAAGCACATTATCCTGAGAAGCCTCCATATGGTGATTATTGTGGCACAATAGGCCAACTGGGATTGACGCCAATAAGGCTACCCGGGATGCCTCAATAGCCCGCTAGGGAAGTGGGAGATATAAAATACAATAGCCCTCCAATAGGGAGTTAACACTAAATAGAGGGGATAGGACCGGGAGAAACCACAAAAGACTGACCCGCCTGCAAGACATAAGCAAAAAGATCCCATAAGCAATATGCAATAAAGAGAAATACCAAATAAATCAGCCAGCAGGGGCACTTACGGACCGCGAAAGGGAGACGCCAGACACACGCAGCAGAGAACTAAAATGGCGCCCGCATATACGAGAAGGCAACCCAATGTCCTGATTGGGATGAAAAACAACCTTAGGCAGAAAATCTGGCTTAAAACGAAACACCACCTTGTCCTGGTGTCTCTCAAAGTAAGGGGGTTTGATGGAAAGCGGCGCCAACTCAGAAACACACCTAACAGAAGTGATAGCCAACAAAAAGGCTACCTTAAGGGTCAATATGGACAAAGGGGCCTCACGCAAAGGCTCAAAGGGAGACCCTTGTAATGCAGATAAGACCAAGTTCAAATCCCAGACTGGTAACATAGGCTTACTTGGTGGACCCACATGAGTAACCGCCTGGAAGAAGGTCTTGACCAGACGATGGTGAAAAAAGGATCTTTGGAAGAATATGGCCAAAGCAGAAACATGAGCTTTGAGGGTACTAAGCTGAAGACCCAAATCCAAACCATGTTGTAAAAATTCCAGAATCCTGGGGATAGAAAACACCCGACATGGAAGCGACTTAGATTCAGACCAGTCAATGTAAGCATGCTATACCCTATAGTAGATGGATGACGAGGACTGCTTCCTAGCCCCAACCATAGTATGAACTACAGAATCAGGCAGCCCCTTCTCCATCAGGATGGAGGTCTCAGCAGCCAGGCCGTCAAAGCCAGTGTTTGTAAATTGGGATGGCGTATCTGCCCCTGAGTGACCAGGTCTGGATCCTTGGGCAGAGCATACTGATCTACTGCCAACTGCACAACGTCTGCAAACCACACCCTTCTTGTCCAACGGGGGCCACCAGAATGGCTGGCACCCCTTCCTGAGCAATCTTGCGCAACACCCTGCCCAGCAGAGGGAAAGGAGGAAACACATAGAGAAGCTGAAAGCTCTTCCAAGACATTGCTAGAGCATCCGTGGCCAAGGCCAGAGGGTCCTGTGACAGAAAGACAAAGACTGGAAGCTTGTGATTGTGACGAGATGCAAACAGATCCACATCTGGCTGACCCCAACGGTGGCACAGGGAGTGAAACACCCTGCTGCTGAGGGACCATTCTCCCAGACGAGAAGTCCCCCTACTGAGGGAGTCTGCCTCCAGATTCTCCACCCCCGGGATGTACACGGCTGAGATGCCCAAGACAGTATCCGGGACACTTCCTTGAGAGCCCTCTTGCTCCGGGTCCCTCTCTGATGATTGATGTAGGCAATCGCCGTCTGGTTGTCCGAGCGGACCTGAACCGCCCGACCTCGAAGGTGTGGCGAGAACCAAGCTTATCGCCCTCAATTCCAGAATGTTGATAGGGGTGTAGGCCTCCTGAGGGCCCCACTGGCCCTGGAATTTCAGGGATTTCCAGAAGCCCCCCCCCAACCTGTCAGGCTGGCATCTGTGGTGACTATCTCCCAGCACGGGCCAGAAAGGATATGCCCACCAACAGGTTTCTTGAGTCCAGTCACCACGAGAGAGACCGTCTGGCCGGGGGGGACAGAACAAGCACCTGATCCAGGGACCGAGGGTCCCGATCCCAAACTGACAAGAGATGAATTTGAAGGGGTCTCATGTGAAACTGAGCGTATGGAACTGCCTCGAAGCAGGACAACATCAGTCCCACCAACTGCATCCCCTGCCGGATGGAGGGATGAGGGGAAGACAGTAGATGCCTGGCTAGGGCCTGAAGATTCTCCACCTTCTGCTGAGGGAGAAGGATCTTGACCCGACATGTATCCAGAGTCATGCCCAGAAAGGACCTCACCATTGATGGTGACAGGAAAGACTTGGGGTGGTTGATCACCCAGCCGAAGGACTCCAGAGTGGATACCTCCAGCTGGATATCCAGCTCGGCCTGCTGGAAGGACTGAGAAGTGATGAGAATGTCGTCTAAGTAAGGCAGGATGCGGATGCCTTGAGATCTCAGCAGAGCCAGTACGCCCGCCAGCACCTTGGTGAATAACCTGGGAGCCGAGGAGAGACCGAAAGGTAAGGCCACAAATTGATAGTGCTGATCCTCCAGAGCGAACCTGAGGAATCTCTGATGACCTGGAAAGATTGGTACATGAAGGTAAGCGTCTTTGATGTCTACAGAGGTCATGAAGTCTCCGGGGCGTAGGGAATTGACAGCTGAGTGCAGAGTCTCCATGCGAAAGTGTCTGGATCTGACAAATTTGTTAAGGCACTTTAAATCCAGGATAGGTCTGATGGACCCATCTTTTTTGGGAACAATGAAAAGATTGGAATAGTATCCTCTGCCCCTTTCCCTCAAAGCACCTGGCAGATGACCCCCGACTCCAGAAGGCCTTGGACAGCAAGGCACAGACCCTGAGCTGACAGGGGGTTTTGAGCCATCCGGGATTTGATGAATCTTGGGGGCAGCCCGGCAGCAAACTCTATCTTGTAACCGGAGGACACTACCTCCTGAATTCACCGGTCTGAGATGTGAAGCCTCCAGACATGAGCAAAGAGCTGGAGCCATCCCTCCACCCGGATGGGTGAGGGCGCCCCTTCATGCCTGAGGGGGCTTGGGAGAGGATTTTGGCTTGGGACCCCAGGAGAGGCCAGGACGGGCACGTCCTCTGCCCCTTCCCCAGTGATCTCCTCGGAGCCCAGTAAAGGAGACTCCTCGGCCAGTACCACGGAAGGATGGGAGAAAGGCACCCATCCCCCGAAAGGACCGGGACAGCCTCCTACGTTGAGGTAACCTGCCACCCCTGGCAAACAAATCCAAATGCTCCCCAAAGAGACGCAGGCTCTTGAAAGGGAAGCCAGTGAGAGCTTTTTTAGCAGCATTATCAGCTACCCATTGACGTAGCCAGACAGAGCAGCGTATAGCCACCAAGGCAGAAGTTCTACCACACATTCTAATGGCATCATCCATAGCAGACAGAATGTATGCAATACATTCCTCACAAAGCAGTAGAGATCTATACTCTTCGCTACCCGCAACCTCAAATGACCCGTCCAAGAGACTCTTAAGCATCCCTTTAATGGCAATAGCCGTGATAGCAGAGGCACAAATCGGGCGCAGAGCTGTCCCCACACAGGCTCACCACAGGCCTATACCGCCTACCCTGTCAAGCAGGGACTGCGGTCGCTCCTCAAGCACCTAACTCGGGTGCTGTCCTACCTGCACCCGAACCAGTCAGCCGAGGCTGGGAGGCAGTGGGTCCAGAATGGGTGGCAATAGTCCTGCAGGGCCGCAGGCTGGTAAGCCCTGTTCGCCTGCGTATATAGAGAGCCATCTTCTATCTTCGCAGTCCAGACTGCAGATTAAAACTGGGGATTTTGTGGGAGGTCCTTGACTTATATAGGGCCGGGAGGTGCCACAAGCTGTTTTTCTGCAGTCCAGCACCATCTTGTGGTTGTATTACCCATGTGTAAGAAATCTTCTGGAGCAGGACGTGCTGTATACTAAGTACATTCCGTGGATCCCCTGCCCCCGTAGTCGCCGCTGCCTGCCTTCTACTTCATCCGGTTTCGGCCCCTGGGTAGGGTGTGGCCTATAACTCCTGCCAGAATCCAATGACGCTAGCAGGAGTCACAGGCCACGTCCACCCAGAAGCTGGTACCGGCTCGCTGTGAACTTGCGGCTAATTGCCACTTTTCCTAGCAGCAGCTTCCTACCGCCTCCTAGGCGCCGTCGGGAAGCGGCAGTCAGTGAGTTCAGAGCGGGCCGATTCCAGCCCGGGGGGCGTGGCCTGTGACTCCTTCCAGGTCAGGCTCACCCCGGAACAGGCTCGCTCTGAACCTTGCGGCTGCCGACTGCTGCTTCCGTAGCTGCAGCCCCCCCTGCCGCCTCCTACAGAGGCAGTGGGGATCGGCAGTCAGTGAGTTCAGAGCGGTCCGATTCCGGCCCGGAGGGGCATGGCCTGTGACTCCTGCCAGCGTCATTGGACCACGGCCCACTTTGAACATGCAGCAGGCAGTGGCAGGAACGTCGGAATGTACGTTAATTTTTTTTTGCTTGTTTTTCGGTGTATGCTGCACACTGCCTGTATTGGGGATGCACTTGCGCTGCCTGTATTGGGGATGCCCGCAACCAGCCTGTATTCGGGATGCCCACACACTGCCTGTAATTTGGGATGCCCGTACACTGCCTGTAATTTGGAATGCCCGCACACTGCCTGTAATGTGTGATACCGCTCACTGCCTGTAATGTGGGATGCCCCTCACTGCCTTTAATGTGGAATACTGCTTACTGCCTGTAATTTGGGTTCTGTAATGGTGTGTTGGGGGAATTCTGCACACTCTCTATAATGGGGTGATTGGTAGGGGGTAATTTAGCACACCATTTGGTTCAGAATATTTTTTTTCTCATTTTTCTCTTCCAAATCCAGGGTGCGTCTTAAAGGGCGAAAAATACGGTAGGTACATGGCATTACATTATTTGCGGGAATTTTATTATTCACCTTCAACATTTATTTCTGGTCAGTCCAGCACTTTTGATTTCATTAATTTCCAAATGTGCAGTCTAAACTAAAAACTTACCACCAACAAATGGATCACTTTGGAAGAAATCCAGTCCAGATTCTGGAACAGAGTGTGACAGTGGTGCTGCTTCTTTTGTATCAAAAGGATCCACTTGGAACACAACCTCCTAAAGCCAAACATATGAAAATAAAAATTCAATAGTGCCCAGTCAATACAATGTGATAAATAGCTGTTGTACAAAGCGAGCCTTCAAGTCCCTCTCCAGGCAAACACTAACTTTCTCCCACCTTTACAGTAAATAATAAGCCATTTCAAATTACCTGAAAATCTCAGATTATGTGCAAATACATCATATATTCTAGGCAAACAGATTTTTTTGCTTATGTTTCTGGGTTAGTGACTGAGGAAGGGCATGTCATGGTGTAGCTTTATGAGCCTTGGGCATACTCTGCCGTGGTCAGACAAAAGCTGTGTGACTACTCACACTGAGTGCACCAATCAATGCGGTGGCTGATCACTTTTTTTGTGTGGTCCGGGAGCAATAAAATTGAAAAGTGCAAACTTTGGAGCCTTGCTGTTGGTTCAACCCAGCACTGCAGGAATTGGAGGAGATGCAGATGGGACAGGCATCAGATCATCTGCTTGCTGGCTAATTATTGCCATTGGGTTTAAAAACCCTTTAAGGGACTTTCACTGCTGAGAACTAGGAAACTTGGTTGTTATCGACATAGCAGTTCAGTTTTAGGTAAAATAGTTTTTAAACGTATGTCCTCTCCAAGAGTACAGAACACCATTGCATCCGGCATTTGGGAGTACAGGCCAGAGGACTATCCTTCCAAACTAGATTGTCCCCTCTCATTACTAGTTCTAGTGATCATCATCCTAGGTATAAATACACTATAAGACAGGTTTCTAGAGAAAAAAAGAGTATGTGCCCAGTTAAGCAAGCACATTCTCAGTTTCCCAGTTTTAATGTAGTTACTCCTGGGGACAGCCAAAAGGCAAATAATACAATTCTGTGATTCTCACCTGTAGAATCGGTTTCTCTTCTATATCCACTCCAGGGCGTCAGGAAATCATTACAAATTGGGTTAACTCTCGACCGAAGGGCGTGTACTGCAAGAAAGAAGGTGTGGTTCCTCCACCTCTATATATACTTCCGACTGCACCTCTGCCATCCAGTAATTGAAAAGCAGTAGACACAGCCGCCTAAGAGGCTAAAACACCCTAAGATGCCCTATGTCTTTGTTGGAGACAAAAAGAGATAAGTTCCTCTTCTACCTATCTCTCGTTTATTTTTGTATTTCTTTTTTTTGTGCTGCTGAACAACTATTTACATACTTACAAGCTCCACTAGGAGTAGGCTCCCGAGGGATGGATATAGTAACCTAGCAGATAGGGAGGATCTGACGCCCTGAAGTGAATATAGAAGAGAATCACAGAATTGTATTTTCTCTCCTATTCCACTCCAGGCCTTCAGGAAATCAGTTACAAATGGGACCAGCAAAAGCAGTACCCTTACTTCCAAGGATTCCAAGTATTACATCTTATTCTTGTAATGAAAAATAAGCTATTCCAAAATCAAATTTTTAGCTTACTACTGTCTGTAATTCTTTCCTACCAAAGGTGGCACCCCCCAAAGCTCTAACATCTACCTTATAAAATTTGGTAAATGTATAAACTGAGGACCAAGTAGCAGCTATGCATGCTTGTTCCACCGAGGCCTGGTGCTGAAAAGCCCAGGAAGCTCCAATAGCTTGAGTAGAATGAGCTGTAACTCAAAATGGAGGATTCTTCCCCTTCGAGATACAGGCCCTTATTGCCACTAGTCTAATCCACCGGTAGATGGTAGACTTAGCTGGCGGAAGACTCTTCCGTGGCCCCTCAGCTATAACAATTAAGGAGTCCGACTTACGGAAGGCTTGTGTAGCAGAGATATAATATTTTAGTGTTCTTACTACATCCATAGAATGAAGGACCCTCTCCATATGGCTAACTGGAGCAGGGCATAAGGAGGGCAAAACCACCTCTTCATTAAGATGAAAAGAGGAGACTGCCTTAGGAAGAAAATCCTGCTTAAAGCGGAAGATGGCCTTGTCCCTATGCAACTTTAAATAAGGAGGCTTAACTGATAAAGCTGCTAATTCAGAAACCCACCGTACCGAAGTACTTGCTACTAGAAAGATGACACTTTTGCCAGTGGTCCAAAGGGAGGACCATGAACAGCTGATAAAACTAAGTTCAGGTCACAGACAGGCAAAACTGGCTTATGGGGAGGACGCACATAAGTGACCCCCTGCAAAAACGTCCTAATAAGTTTATTCTCAGGAATAGGTTTCTGAAAAGAGGTACATAAAGCAGATATCTGCTCAATTGGAGACCCTCAGCAAGACCAATCTGCAAAAATTCCAGAATTCTGGAGACAGAATCTTTCTGCAGACAAAACCTCAAGATCCACACCAAGCGATAAAATACTCAGCAGACTCTATAGTAAATCAGTGATGAAGTCTGCTTTCCTGAATCATGGTCTGGATAACTTTGGCGGATAAATCCTTCTCTGCCAAGATGGAAGTTTCAATAGCCAGGCCGTCAAATCCAGAACTCATAAATTGAGGTGCCGTAAAGGCCCTTGTGTAAGAAGATTTAGATTGTCAGGCAACCGCCAATGGTCGCCTTCCGACATCCTTACTATGTCTGAAAACCAGCTTCTCCTTGACTATTGAGGAGCCACCAGAACGGTTGGAATCTTTTTTAGTACTCAACCCAGGAGTGGAAATTGGAGAAACGCATAGAGATGCTGACCAAGAAAGGGTCAGTGCACCTGTAGCTATTGCTAGAGGGTCCCTGGACCAGAATACAAACTTCGGAACCTTTCCGTTGTGGCCGGACGCAAAGAGATCTACGTCTACGTCTACCCCCATTAGATGCAAAGGGACTGAAAAATACAATTCTGTGAAACTCACCTGTAGAATTGTTTTTGAGTATATCCAGTCCAGGTCGTCCCAGTGATGACATGTGGGTATTCCGCCCCAGGGGGCGCTCGACTGCAAGATCAAATGCTGTCGCTCCTCCCGGCCCCCTATAAAGGCAGGTGTCCCTCTTTCATTCCCCAGTGGTTAAAAAGCAGTAAAAGAGGAGACAGACCGGGAGGCCAAGAAACTCCTTCACATATCTTCAGCTTGTACTCTCTCTAAACAAGACTTCAGGACACAAGTCCAAGAATAAAAAATGGTAATCACCATAACAGGCAAACAAGAGATAATGAACAAGGGCGGGTGGGACGACCTGGACTGGATATACTCACAAACAATTCTACAGGTGAGTTTCACAGAATTGTATTTTTCCCTATACCCAGTCCAGGTCGTCTCAGTGATGACATGTGGGACATCCAAACGTAGTGTCCAATAGGGCGGGATCCCCAGTGCAGAACAGCAAGTAGTTCATTTCACTGCCACCTGAAGCACCTATCGGCCAAAGACAGCGCCAGCTGAGGCCCTGACATCGACTTTGTAAAAGTATGAACTGAAGACCAAGTGGCGGCCTTACAAACTTGTTCAACCGATGCCTGGTGCTGAAAAGCACAAGAGGCACCAATAGCTCTGGTAGAATGAGCTGTGATCCGAAAAGGGGGTTACTTCCCCTTGGCAGAATATGCTTGCACCACCGCCTGTCTGATCCACCTACTGAGAGCGGACTTGGCCGGTGGCAAGCCTTTCCTAGAGCCCTCTGTTAGGGCTCTGACCACATCCAAGGAATGGAGGGTCCTTTCCTTAGAATTAGTCGGTGCTGGACACAAGGAAGGCAAGACAACCTCCTCATTAAGGTGAAAGGGAGAAACGACCTTAGGCAAAAAATCAGGTTTAAAACGAAAAACCACCTTATCCTTATCCCGCTCAAAATAGGGAGGCTTCATACAAAGCGCGGCCAGCTCTGATACGCGACGCACCAAGGTGATCGCTACCAAAAAGACCACCTTGAGAGTCAGAATAGACAATGCAGCATCGCACAGAGGTTCAAAAGGAGGACCCTGAAGAGCAGACAGTACTAAATTCAAGTCCCACACCGGTAATACTGACTTACGTGGTGGCCGGACATGGGTGACTCCCTGGAAAAAGGTCTTGATCAACCTATGATGAGCAATGGCTCTCTGGAAGAAGATGGCCATTGAGGGTGCTCAGCTGGAGACCCAAGTCTAAGCCGTGTTGTAAAAACTCCAGAATCCTAGAAATAGAAAATGTGCGACAAGAGAGACACTTGGACTCGCACCAAGCAATATAGGTGTGCCAAACTCTGTAGCATATCATGGAGGAAGACTTCTTCCGTGCCTGAATCATGGTATGTACAACCGTGGCCGACAGCCCCTTTTCCGCCAGGATTGAGGTTTCAATAGCCAGGCCATCAAAGCCAGCGTCCGTAAATTGGGCTGCTGCAGCGACCCATGAGTGAGAAGCCCTGGATCGTCGGGCATGATGTAGCGATCTACCGACATCTGAACTATGTCTGCAAATCAACTGCTTCTCAGCCAGCGAGGAGCCACCAGGATAGTCGGTACCCCTTCCTGGACTATTTTGCGCAGCACTCTGCCCAGGAGCGGAAACGGAGGGAATGTATAAAGGAACTTGAACTCCATCCAGGGAATCGCCAGAGCATCTGTGGCAATGGCCAGAAGATCTTTTGAGAGGGAGACGAACTTTGGAAGCTTGTGATTGTGTCTGGACGCAAACAGGTCCACGTCTGGCTTACCCCAGCGGAGACACAGAGCGTGAAAGGTCTTGCTGCTGAGAGACCATTCCCCAGGCGCAAGGCGCTCCTGCTCAGGGAGTCTGCCTCCTGGTTTTCCACCCCGGGGATGTAGACCGCCAAAATGCAGGGAACATTCTCCTCTGCCCAAGTCAGAATCTGGGTCACCTCCTTGAGAGCTCGATTGCTCCGAGTCCCGCCCTGGTGATTGATGTAGGCGACAGCTGTCGGATTGTCCGAGCGAACCTGGATCGCACGACCCCTTAAATGGGGAGTCAGGTGAAGAAGCACCAACCCGATCGTTTTCAGCTCCAAGAGATTTATGGGTAAGTGGCTCTCCTGCGGACCCCACTGACCCTGGATCTTCTGAGTCTGCCAAACGCCTCCCCAGCTGGTCAGACTGGCATCCGTGGTAACTATCTCCCAATGAGGAGTCAGAAAAGACTTGCCCACCAACAAGTTCCTGGAGTCCAACCACCACAAGAGGGACTGTCTAGCCAGGGGGGACAGCGAAAATTCCTGATCCAGCGACTCCGGTTTCAGCCAGTCAGCAGGTTCAATTGAAGTGGTCTCATGTGAAATTGGGCGAAGGGCACCGCCTCGAAGCATGACACCATTAGGTCCAACAATCTCATCCCCAGGCGTATCGAAGGCCGCTGACAAGACAGCAAGGCCTGCACCTGCGTTTGGAGACCCGAAACCTTCTGCTGTGGAAGAAAGACCTTTACCTGAGCTGTGTCTATCGTCATTCCCAGGAAGGATCTCACTGTTGAGGGAGTGATAAAAGACTTTGGGTAATTGATAACCCAGCCGAAGGCCTCCAGGGTTGACAACACCGTCTGAGTATCGCTCTCGGCCTGCTGCAAGGACTGAGCTGCAATCAGCAAGTCGTCCAGATAGGGCAGCACACAAATTTCCTGGTTCCTCAGGATAGCCATGATGCCTGCCAGCACCTTGGTGAAGACACGGGGGGCTGTTACTACAAACTGGTAATGTTGATCCTTCAGAGCAAACCTCAGGAACTTCTGATGCCCCTGGAAAATCGGGACGTGCAGATAAGCATCCTTGATGTCCACCGTGGTCATGAAGTCGCCGGGCCGAATCAATCTCACAGCCGACCGTAAAGTTTCCATGCGGAAATGTCTGACTCTTACAAACCTGTTGAGACCCTTCAGGTCCAGGATAGGTCTTAACGTTCCGTCCTTCTTGGGAACCGTGAACAGGTTGGAGTAAAAACCCTGACCCTGTTCCTGACGAGGTACCGGGCAAATCACGCCTAAACGCAGGAGTTGTTGCACGGCCATTCTCAAGCCCTGTGCCTTCAATGGGTTTTTGGATATCCGAGACCGAAGACATTTTTGTGGGTGGCCTGACTGCCAGCTCTATTTTGTAACTGGAGGAAACTACCTCCTGAATCCACCGATCCGAGATGCGCCGTCTCCAGATTTGAGCAAACAGCAGAAGCCATCCCCCCACCCGGATGGGTGAGGGCGCCCCCTCATGCCTGAGGGGACTTGACAGGGGGCTTGGAATCGGCTCCCCATGCGGGACTGGGTCGGCCGCGGGACCTACCTCTACCCCAGGTATCTCTGCGGCCAGCAGAAAATGAAGAGCCTCTTCCTCCTCGAAAGGAGCGATAGGCAGAAGAGTTCCGAAAGGGCGAGCAGGCTTCCGTCTCTGAGGGAGCCTACCATCTTTGACCAGGAGGTCCAGGCGTTCCCCAAACAACCTGTGCCCCACAAAGGGGATACTTGTAAGCTACTTCTTGGCCGCGGCATCGGCCGACCATTGCCGCAACCAGAGAGTGCGGCGAAGTGCAACAAGCAGGGCCGAAATCCTGGCACGAAGCCGGACTCCATCGTCCATGGCAGAGACAACAAAGGCAATGCAATCCACGCAGGCCTTGAGGTCTTTATACTTCTCCGCCCCCTTGAGAGCCTTAGCTCTATCCACGAGATGTCTCACCTTCTTTCTGATGGCCAGAGAGACAATAGCCGCGGCACACACAGGACGAAACAAGGCACCGGCAAGCATTACAGACCAGCTGATCCAATCGCTTGTCAGCCGGGTCACGTAAGGAAGCGGAATCAGATAATGGCATAATAGTAGTGTTGGACAACCCCAACACAGGGGAATCCACCTCAGGAGGACGAGACCACAACCAAACCAGCTCCTCTGGGAAAAGGTTCCGCCTATCCAGGCCCTTAGGCACCGACGGTAGCTTGTTAGGCCTTTCCCATTCCTTGAAAATCATATTAGAGAAGTGTGCCTGCTCCAGAAAGACCTGCATTTGTCTTTTGGGCCTAAACAAATCACCCTGCTTCCCCTTAGCAGCTCTGGGAGGAACAATGTGTAATGTCTCAAACACTGAGGTAAGCAACTTTTCCGTATCGTCAGGGAGCCACGCATCCTCGCCCGAGAAGGAGCCAGACAAACGGTCATCATCAGCAGAATAATCCGCCGTGGAACGGGAATCATCTGGCAACTCAACTTCCTCCACAGAGCCCAGATCATCAAAAAGATCTTTATTATCCGAGTAAACGGGCTCGATGTGCCGTTTCTTACTCGTGGCCTTCTTAGGAGCCGTCCGCGAGATCTGTCTCTCAATAATATTGGCCACCCTATGCGCCAAATCAACCTGGGACCCCCGGCTGGCTTCCCCCTCACTGAGGGCTGAGTGCAGCAGCAGAGGGTCTGGAGAGGCCACAGGCAACGAAGGGCTAGGGGCGGGGACGCCCGCCCAGTCATGGACCAAAATGATGCTCCTGGCTCAAGTGGTACAAACAGTGCTGAATCCACCCAGAGGACTTGCACTGCACAAGGGGCAGAGCTTCACCCGCCCAGATGGGGCCCCCAGCTCACTATCCCCAGATGCCTCCATTATGGTGATTAGAAAATTGTCAATTGAAAGGTTACAAGGCACTAACGGCCCAAGCCTATGCGATACCTCTTAATAAAAGGAAGGGGGACCGGGAGAAAACACAACCCTCAACCACTAAGCCCACAACCTATGCAAGACAAAAGAGAGAAGGACCGTCAGACCCCTAAACAGCGATATGAATGAGAAAACACAATATAAACATTCAAAAGAGGGACTCACGACACTGACAGGTCTCAAGATGTGATTCAGGCAACAGCAACAGCGGAACAACGGGAACGGCGTAGCACACAGCAGGCCACAGCTTCTAGCTCTTTCGTCGCGCCCCCCCCCCCCCCCCATCACAGCGTGGCGGAGTCAGGATGGAGGGAGGAAAGACACTGCAAGGCCCATGAGGAACCGCGGGGGAGTGAGGGAGGTAAGATGAAAAAAAGCTCCAGGGCAAGGAGCGGTGTCAGTCAAAACACAAAGCACACATAATAATAAAGCTTGTGGACAGGGAGGGTACATACAAGCATTCATAAGCCCTAGCAAGTGCCCCCCCCCCATTAGGCTCCCCATAAGCCTATGGCCGGCTATCCTTTAAACAGGGTCTGCAGCCCAGAGCCTAGCTCTGCCGAACTCCTGACCATGGCGTTCTCCCTAACGTCACAATCCCGAAGCAGCCAGCGGCTGGGAGGCAGTAGTGGGTCTGACGGGATCAGTGGAAATAAGGGCCTCAGCGGCCGACGAGCTAGGAGGCCCCGCACAGCTGCCAATTGTCAGGCTTCCTGGCTACAACCAAGAAAAAGGTAGACTTCTGGCAAGAAGTGATGGCTGGGCAGAGCTCCTAATGTGGGTGAAGCAGGGAAATGAAGGTCAAATGAGACAGAACAGTTCAGGGGTTTAATAAAGACCGAAAACAGATACAATTCCTAGCGTTAGCGGCAGACAGGCAAGTCTATAAACAATCTGTGTTCAGAGGCTGCAAATAAATGAAATACAGATTCCAGGGCTGGCGACTCACAGACAAAGTCCATTAAGCAATCTGTGTTTGAGGCTGGTGACAAATGAAATACAGATTCCAGGGCTGGCGACTCACAGACAAAGTTCAATAAACAATCCAAGATCATGGGCAGGCAGAAAATAAGCATGCACGCCAAGTAAGTAAACTTTAAGAATTTAAATAATGCATTTGATATAATATCACTACTGTTGATTTAATGTACAATCAAACCTTGCAATGATTTGTTATGATTAGACTTTGTGGACCCACACACTGAAGAAGCAAATGCGAAACGCGTCTGTGTAGGAGTTCCACTTCGCCCACAACTTCCCCTCCCACAACTTGCTACAAACCGAGGGCATTAAGGACCCATTTCACAACCAACGACAAAAGGTCCCTATAACAGTGGACCCACCAACAAGTATAACTTTGGACTATAAAACCTATTCTGCATAAAATGCAGGGATAGGTACACTAAGTAAAAGTTAAGATTACTTGCTGTATGTAACATTATTAAACTATAGATATGTATATTTAACATATATTTACAGAGTGTTATTTTGGAATACTGTAACCCTCAGTGAGTGACTTAGAGGTCATCTCCCCCTTTCCCACCCTTCCCCCACTGGGAGATCTGCCAAGCCCACACTAAGACAACCGACACCATTGTGAACGGTTGGAGTGGGCAAGACAGAAACCCCCCCATGGAGGGAGAGTCTTAAAGAGGGCCCCCCCCCCATTCAATTGTATTTTAGCGCCCATGCGGCCACACCTCTAGACCACTGAGGCACCAAATAGAATAAGGCTACGAAACTAAGGAGACGACCCCTTTCAGTCCCCCTTCTCCCCCCTCTTTCTCAGAAAATAAGCAAAGTCCAGTAAACATTCCGAGATCATGGGCAGGCAGAAAACAAGCAAAGTCCATTAAACAATCCGAAACTCAAACCGTGTGATCTGTGCGAGGGTTAATCCAATAGTTGATCGGGAAGCAGTCCAGGTCAATCCAGTATAACAGTCAGGAGTTGCAGGTAACAGGAATCACAGCTTCCAGGAATTGAGTTGATAACACAGCAATAAATACAGGCCAGGTGTCCATTTAAATAGGGCTGTGTCAGAGTCTGAGTGAGGTCACTTCCTGTGCATTCAGAGCCAGGAAACCAGGAAGTAAAATACAAGGCCAAGAGCTTACGCTCTAGGCTTTGTGCAGTTGCACTGAGATGAACACCAGGTGGAGCTGTTGAGTGGTGCAATGGATGAACAGCCAGGTCTAGAACAAAAACACCCAAAGTACTTCTGCGGCTGTGTGCAGAGATTAATGGAAGATGCCCAAAAGGCGGGGAGCCTGACACCAATTTCCAGAGAGAGAGTAGCCAACGATCTTTAGCAATCAAGACTGCAAGATGAACACTGAGGAGTGATAGAGGGACACCTGCCTTGATAGGGGGCCGGGAGGAGCGACAGCTTTTGATCTTGCAGGCGAGCGCCCCCTGGGGGCAGAACACCCACATGTCATCACTGGGACGACCTGGACTGGATATAGGGAAAAACCCTCTGATTGAGGGACCATTCTCCCTTATGTAGGACCACTCTGCTTAGATGAACGGCCTGCATATTGTCCACTCCTGGTATGTGGATCACTGAGATGCACAGAACATGCTTCTCAGCCCAAAGTCCTGCTCACCTTCTTGAGAGCTTTCCTGCTTCTGGTGCCCCCTGATGTTTGATATATACCACCGCCATCAGGTTGTCAGTTTGAATCCTGACAGGATGACTCCTCAGATTGAGTGTCCAATGTGTGAGAGACAGAAGAATTGCTCTCAGTTCCAGGATATTTATAGGAAGACTGCTCTCTCCTGGTCCCCACTGTCCCTGGATCGATTGTGACCCCATGACACCCAACCTGTTAGACTGGCATCCGTAGTGACAATCTTCCATTGTACCGGAAGAAAGGATTTGCATATCTGAGGATTCATACACCAGGCTAGGGACTGCTTTGTTGAGTGTGTCATGCAAAAGGAGTGATCCAGAGTTTCTGTGGTTCGATCCCAAACTGAAAGCAATTCTATTTGCAGGGGTGAAATTGTGTAAAAGGCACCGCCGCAAAGCAGGACACCATCAGGCTCAACAGACAGACACATTCCCTGACAAATTGTCGGGTGAGGGCAGGACGAGATAGTCTGCACCCTGGCCTGAAGTGAAAGTCTCTTCTGTTCCGGAAGAAATACCTTGGCCTGAGTTGTGTCAAATGACCCTGCTACAGAAGGCAGCTGGCCTGCGCAATCCCTTAAGCAGCCGCCCGGAGAGCAGCCCTGCTACATGAGGCAGCTGGCCCTGCTACAGAAGGAAGATCTCGATAGTCACATGTGACTACTCCGAGACCTTAGGGGTGAACCACACCAATATTGCTTTCCCTTTCCCAAACTCTACAAAAGAAAATAACATAATTAACTATAATAAAAATTAGGCACTATCATTATATAGGAAGCGGCCCTGCTACAGAAGTCAGCCGGTCTGCGCAAGTCCTGAAGCGGCCGCCCGGGGAGCAGCCCTGCTACACGAGGCAGCTGGCCGGTGAAAAGAACAGGCCGCAAGCTGCAGCAAGACCCGAAGCAGCGGCAGCGGATAAGACACCCTTCTCTACCCAGCAACAGCCCTTTTAAGGCGGCAGAACAGGCAGCGACCTCTCCTCGCTGCATACTCGGAAGAAAGCATCTGCCTCTTCCCGACGCCTAGCTCCATACAAAAAAATAAATAAATTGAGGGTAAAAAGCAAGAAAGAGGAAAATGATCCGCCTGGTCCCCCCGCAGGCTCACCAGACAAAAACCTGTGGTTGACTGTTCCTTCGGGCGATAACTCGAGCCCCAGAGTGTCAACTTTATAAAAACAAAATTGACCCCCCCCCCCTTAGCGCCCCATGACCCTGTGCACTTACCCCTATCACCCTGGAAGACAGGCAGGGTTAAACTCCCAGCTTCCTAAGTAAAAATTATATAAAAATAAATTGAGGTACACCTTCTTAGTCCAGTCCAACTTCAAGAACGAAACTGGATTGCAGAGGTGCAGCGGAAGTATATATAAGCCGGGAGGAACCACACCTTCTATCTTGCAGTCCACGCCCTTCAGTCGAGAGTTAAACCATTCATTGGAGTGGAATAGGAGAGAAGAAAAGAGACAAGTGGGTGACTGAGAGGTGTAGTATTACCTTGTCAGTAGTAACAGGCACATTAACATGCTCATCTTTGTCTTCAGCATCACTTCCTGATGTTTGTATGATCTCTGGACTGCTCCTTACCTACAATAACAACAGACTAAAGTTTAGACTTCATATTTCATTAAACCTTTCTTTACATATTGATACAAATGGTAGATCTTGAAATAAGAGTTCAAAATAACACTTACTGTGGACCCACACTGTATTGCTGTAGATGCAGCTCTTCACTGAAACAGCTACATTTAATTAGGTGGCAGTGGTAACAGTGAGTTGTTATTTTGTTTAGAGACTTCAG
This sequence comes from Gastrophryne carolinensis, assembly GCA_027917425.1. Classification (NCBI taxonomy): domain Eukaryota; kingdom Metazoa; phylum Chordata; class Amphibia; order Anura; family Microhylidae; genus Gastrophryne; species Gastrophryne carolinensis. The sequence goes on from CM051235.1 coordinate 436,606,491, forward strand.
ATATGATTTAAAACGTTTTGTCTAGTCAAAAACAAAAAGGATGCTTACCTGACCTCCAGCTAGCTTGACCTATGTAATCCCACATTTTGAACCGTCAACAAGTTTTGCTGTCAGCTCCAAAACAGACAGCATGGGGCTAACAGCAGAACATATTCAGATTACTGGACTGCATGGGATCGAGCCTATTGGAAGTCAAGGTTAGCTTATATTTTATTACACATGCAGCTTAAATGTGGTCATTCATATTAAATTGTGCTGCTGCTTCTGCAAGTGCTAGTCCAAATCCTGGCGATTTGTCGACTTTAAGGAGCAGCAGGTACGGTTGCCAGTGGAATGGAAGGTGGCAGAAGGTGTACCACACTACACTGCAACACAGCACAGGTAAAGAATTCTATATGGGCTGCCCGTACACCTCTATGGGCTACATTGTGTTCATTATGCAGTCCACTTTGCATACAGCATTACCCAAAATGTTGCACAACAATGAGGATAAGAGCCCATTGACTTAAATGGGCACAATTCTCGTCCACTTTTGTTTTGTCGGAGTATTCCTACTTCATCACAACACAAGCAGGAAGGTGTAAAAATGAACTTAGATTTGAAACATTTTAAGCAGGAGGATGCAATTGTTAAATCCATATATTATTTGTGGATAATACTTACTGAGGAGCTCTGGTTCTGATCTTCTGTTGGAGCCAGAATCTCATACTCTGGGTTTTCATGAAGATTAGCAGGCTCGCTACTACTGTTACTCAGGCTAGAGTGATCTCCAGACCCATTGACCATTGGCATATCTAAATGGCGACGCCAGCCCACATGAAACTGATCATTTATGTGATTCTCTGCAGCCTTCAAATCCTGCAGTTTTGCCTATGGATTGCAAAGAGAAAATGTTTTATTTACGATTGACTCCCCCGAAAGACTTTTCTAGAAGCTGCCTTAATTGAAGATATGTTGAGCAGAATTAGCTCATGGAACTGTGGAACAGGGCTATGGCCACACAGTGGATTATCCAGCGACCTTTGGTCTGGAGCACAGTTTTGAGTTTATTTCTACATGTTAACTAGTTATTGCTAAATATATGCATTGGTGGGTGGAGCAATAAAATGCATTTATAACTTACTAAACGCAACTCTTCCTGGCATTCCAGAAGTTGTTGCTGCAAAGGAGCAAGTCGATCCTTTCCCTGTGTCAGGTTTTCTTCTAACTGTGCAGTTTCCTCCTGCAGTCGGATCAATTCTTCCTTAGCCTTGATGACTTCATCCTCATAGCTAGAGATCTGACTTTCTTGACTTGACACCTCTGCTTGTAGCATAGAGATCTGTGCAGACAGAAAATGTTGCAGGAAGAAGGTGAAATGGATTGTTAAAAGCGATTTGTGAAATCCTCTACTCTCTCTGTAAAGAATCACTAGGGCTATTCTGGGGAAACGAAGCCCAACCTGTATGGCATGAAACTTCAATAAATATCATCCTTTGTGATTCAAAAAGCCAGTCCATAATAACAATAATCTTCAATATGTAGTAGCGGACACACATGGAAATGTAACATATTTCAGGGTCCCATGGTCCTTACCCACACATAGATACTGATTTTCACTTTCAGTACTTGACCTATTCAACTAGAACCAACATACACATTTTGATTCTGAAAAAATACGTATTGTCTAAATACATCCCTATTTCCAGGTCAGTAAACCTAAATTACCGTATTCTTCGCCCTATAGGACGCACCTGCCCATAAGACGCACCTAGGATTTGGGGGAGGAAAATAAGAAAAAAAATATTTTAAACCAAAAACGCACCTTTACAGGCAGTGTGGCATTCCCTATAAGCCGTGTGGGATGCCCCCATCCCATTCCCCGTATACCCTGTGTGACATCCCGCCACCCATTCCCCGTATACCCAGTGTGGCACCCCCCTCCCATTCCCATATAGGCAGTGTGCACCCCATTATCATAAGCAGTGTGGCATTCCCCCCCTCCTATTCCCCATATAGGCAGTGTGCCCTCCCCCCATTCTTATTGGCAGTGTGGCATCCCCCTTCCCCCATTATCATAAGCTGTGTGGCTTCCCTCTCCCCCTATTCCCATTGGCATTGTGGCATCCCCCTCCCCCCATTATCATAGGCTGTGTGGCATCCCCCTCCCCCATTCCCATTGGCATTGTGGCATCCCCCTCCCCCCATTATCATAGGCTGTGTGGCATCCCCCTCCCCCATTCCCATTGGCAGTGTGGCATCCCCCTCCCCCCATTCCCATTGGCAGTGTGGCATCCCCCTCCACCCATTACCATTGGCAGTGTGGCATCCCCCTCCCCCATTCCCATTGGCATTGTGGCATCCCCCTCCCCCCATTCCCATTGGCAGTGTGGCATCCCCCTCCCCCCATTCCCATTGGCAGTGTGGCATCCCTCTCCCCCCATTCCCATTGGCTGTGTGGCATCCCTCTCCCCCCATTCCCATTGGCTGTGTGGCATCCCTCTCCCCCCATTCCCACTGGCTGTGTGGCATCCCCCCCCCATTCCCATTGACAGTGTGGCATCCCCCTCTCCCACCATTCCCATTGGCTGTGTGGCATCCCTCTCCCCCCATTCCCATTGGCTGTGTCGCATCCCTCCCCCTCATTCCCATTGACAGTGTGGCATCCCCCTCTCCCACCATTCCCATTGGCTGTGTGGCATCCCTCTTCCCCCATTCCCACTGGCTGTGTGGCATCCCTCTCCCCCCAATCCCATTGGCGGTGTGGCATCCCTCTCCCCCCATTCCCATTGGCAGTGTGGCATCCCCCTCTCCCCCCATTTCCATTGGCTGTGTGGCATCCCTCTCCCCCCATTCCCATTGGCAGTGTGGCATCCCCCTCTCCCCCCATTCCCATTGGCTGTGTCGCATCCCTCCCCCCCATTCCCATTGACAGTGTGGCATCCCCCTCTCCCACCATTCCCATTGGCTGTGTGGCATCCCTCTTCCCCCATTCCCACTGGCTGTGTGGCATCCCTCTCCCCCCAATCCCATTGGCGGTGTGGCATCCCTCTCCCCCCATTCCCATTGGCAGTGTGGCATCCCCCTCTCCCACCATTCCCATTGGCTGTGTGGCATCCCTCTTCCCCCATTCCCACTGGCTGTGTGGCATCCCTCTCCCCCCAATCCCATTGGCGGTGTGGCATCCCTCTCCCCCATTCCCATTGGCTGTGTGGCATCCCCCTCTCCCCCCATTTCCATTGGCTGTGTGGCATGCCCCTCTCCCCCCATTCCCATTGGCTGTGTGGCATGCCCCTCTCCCCCCATTCCCATTGGCTGTGTGGCATCCCCCTCTCCCCCCATTCCCATTGGCTGTGTGGCATCCCCCTCTCCCCCCATTCCCATTGGCTGTGTGGCATCCCCCTCTCCCCCCATTCCCATTGGCTGTGTGGCATCCCCCTCTCCCCCCATTCCCATTGGCTGTGTGGCATCCCCCTCTCCCCCCATTCCCATTGGCTGTGTGGCATCCCTCTCCCCCCATTCCCATTGGCTGTGTGGCATCCCCCTCCCCCCATTTCCATAGGCTGTGTGGCATCCCCCTCCCCCCATTTCCATAGGCTGTGTGGCATCCCCCTCCCCCCATTTCCATAGGCTGTGTGGCATCCCCCTCCCCCCATTTCCATAGGCTGTGTGGCATCCCCCCCTCCCCATTCCCATAGGCTGCGTGGCAGCTCTCTCTCCCCCCATCTCCATTGGCTGTGTGGCATCCCCCTCCCCCCATTTCCATAGGCTGTGTGGCATCCCCCTCCCTCCATTTCCATAGGCTGTGTGGCATCCCCCTCTCCCCATTCCCATAGGCTGCATGGCATCTCTCTCTCCCCCCCCCATCTCCATTGGCTGTGTGGCATCCCTCTCCCCCCATTTCCATAGGCTGTGTGGCATCCCCCTCTCCCCCCACTCCCATAGGCTGTCGGCTTAAGTTAAGGCCACGCCCACCTGATTCACAGAGCTGGCAGTAAGAATCAGCGGCGGGCTCTGTCCCGGCCCCGCCGCTGCGATCGCTGTCTTTTCATGCAGCGGCGGGCTCTGTCCCGGTCCCGCCGCTGCGATCGCTGTCTTTTCAGGCAGCGGCGGGCTCTGTCCCGGCCCCGCCGCTGCGATCGCTGTCTTTTCAGGCAGCAATAGCAGCGTCGTGGCCAGAGACAGTGCCTGCCGCTCCTCCATCTGCTGCCTCTTCCTGGGCACGGAAGAACACCCAGGTCAGGGCAGCGGGTGGGTGTGGCCCACCTGCTGCACGGTGCTGTGTCTGCCCCCGCCGCTGCTATTGCTGCCTGAAAAGACAGCGATCCCAGCGGCGGGGCCGGTACAGAGCCCGCCGCTCCTCTGTCTTCATCTGACCTCACGCAGTGTCGCAGGCAACGCGGGAGCGGCGGGAACGGGTGAGTTTTTTTGTTTTTACATTCGCCCGATAAGGCGTGCATACATTTTTCCCCCCAATTTTGGGGAAAAATAAGTGCGCCTTATAGGACGAAAAATTCGGTATGTATAGGTATGGATGCTGAAGCAATGATGAGCATGTACACTTGGGAAGGGGAGGGGGTGATTCTCTTTATTGCTGGTTTACATTAAACAGAGGAGGAGGAGAGACAGCTAACTTTGTATTTTATCTCCTGTACACAGGGTATGCACCCTCCATACTGTAAAGAAAGACTCTTCTTTTAACCCTTCTAGTGCCAGCTACGTGAGTCTCACGCAGTCGCCTTTCCTACCGTTAAGTGCCAGCTACATGAGACTCACTTAGCTGACCTAAAAGCCCAACAGTAAAAAAAAAAAATCTAAAAGTTAAAAACTCACCTGACCCCTCGTTATATTAGGCCGGGTGTTCTCTTCACCCGGGGGGCATCCAATCCCTCTCCCCCGGGCTCTTCTGTCTTCAGGAGGGCACCCGAAATAGCCCCCCCCCCCCCCCCCACTGCTTTGGTCGCTAGCACAAACTGTAAAAAAAGAAAAAGAAAAATGACATTTACTCACCTGCAGCCCCGATCCCTCCAGCGGGGTCTCCTCTTCACTGGGGGGGCCTCCAATCGCCCCCCCCCCGGGATCTTCCATGGTGAGGAGAGGGAGAGAAATCACCCTCTCCATCACTTCCTGGTTCGCGGCTGCCAGGTGACGTCATCGGTGACCCGGCACCTGTCACCCGGCAACCGGGACCCGAAGCTCAGTCGCTGTTGGAGATCGGAGGAGGAGGGCTGGTTACCAGCTCTCCTCCACCGATTTCCAGCAGATGTCATCAGAACGTCGTGGGACATCGGAGGGGAGTAGAAAAAAAATAATAATAAATGTTATTTTTTTTCTTATATGTGTGTGTGTATTTTTATTGTTAACCCCTTGTGACTTGGTAAGGGGTCCAAGAGACCCCTATACCAGTTCACAAGGCTGGGGGCTGGCAAGTCACCTGCGGCTAGCTTTTTTTTAAATTAACCCCTTATGCTCTGTCACCCAGCAGCTATAAAATGCTTCCAGCAGCAGCAAGAGAGCAGAAGCCAGAGTAACCAGCGTGGGACACAGTGGCCGAGGATGGATGGGAGGTAAGTAAAAAAAAGAATAAAATATTTTTTCTCTTTGTGTCTGTTTTTTTTTTTACACTTAACCCCTTGTGAACTGGTAAGGGATCCATGAGACCCCTATACCAATTCACAAGGCTGGGAGCTGGAAAGTCACCTGCAGCTAGCGGGTGACTTGCCATTAACCCCTGGCACCCACAATTACCTGCCTCCCCAAAGCCCAGGGGGGCCTGGGCCCACAGAGGATATGTGGGCTTGTAGGCTGCAGGGTGAGGGGGCCACCAGAGCTGGCCCCTGCACCCGGTTCTACAAGCCCCCACAGCTGGTCCCGGGCTGGTTATGATGGGTAGGGGGGACCCCATGTAACTTTTTGGGGGGATTTTTAAGGGGTTTTAACCCCTAAAACTCCCAACAAAAAGGGGTCAGCCTATGTCATTTTTTTAAAATTAACCCCTTGTTTATGGTGTGGATAGTAGTTGTATTTTATTTGTAAATGTTACAAAGTGCTCTTTTCAGTTTGGGGGTCTCCTGGGCAAGAATGGGGGGCCACCGATACATAATTCTGCTGCAAAAAAATTATGTATATAATTTTCCTGGAAATTCCAGAAAAAATCACGGTTAAACATGGCGCAAAATGAGGAAAAATGACCTGTCAACAGAGGGTGACAAAACTTCAAGTAGGCTGGCAATTAAAAGGGTTAATAGTACCTATGCATGTTGGGTATTGTTCTACTCTGGGAACCTAGCGCTTTCAGATTTAGCTTGTTTTTTCTTGTTTGCATATTGATATTTTAGGAAAACATGGTTTTTATTCTGCTTTTTTATCATTTTTTTTAGGGAAACCCTGTGCAACCTAAATATTCTTCAAGGGATTACTTCCAGAAAAATGAGCCCACTACAACAAGCTCAGTACGCTTAGAAAGCTTAACATGTGTACTTTCAGGGAATATATGGTTTATGTGGGATATTCCAAAGGTAAAGGGTTGTTTTGGTTGAAAAATTGCAAGGTGTGCACTTTGTCTGCAGAGCTGACATTTTCAAGTAAAATTACCGTTATGCACATGCTTTACTTTGGGGTGTTTGGCAACTTTTCCCTTGACAGTAGCTATGTATGTTGGGTATTGTTCTGTTTGGGGAATGTGGCTTTTTCAGATTTTACTTGTTTTTTCTTGTTTGCATATAGTTTTTTTAGGAAAATGTGGCTTTGATTCTTCTTCGTTATTCTTTTTTAGGGAAACTCTGCCCAACCAAAGAATTGATTGAGGGATTACTTCCACAAAACTACACCCACATAAACAAGCCTGGTACGCCTAGAAAGCTTGAGGAGTGTACTTCCAGAGAATATATATTTTGTGGGGCGTATTTCAAATGTAAAGGGTTGTTTTTCGGGAAAAACTGCAAGGTGCACTTAGCGCGTAGCATAGTTGTATTTTATCTGAAAATCTTCTAAAGCGCTGTTTCAGTTTGGGGGAGTCTTCTGGGCGGGAAAGGGTGTCTACCAATACATATGTGGTACTGCTGTAACCGGGAGAAATTGGGGTTTCACACACAATAAGATTTTATTGACAAACTTTTTTTTGGCACATATTTTACCCAAAAGTATTGAGAATACACTAAAAAAGGGGGAACAAGACATTGCATGTTGAAGCTCAGACACTGCTGAAAAAAACAATATCCAATTTTCCTGGAAAATCCCTGGAAATCCATTCAAAAAGTTGAACATATGTAGCGCTAAATAGTAAAACATAGTCTGGCAACAAAGGGTGACAAAAATTCTAGGAAGGCTGGCACTTAAAGGGTTAAAGAAAAGGTTGTAAAAGGGGAAAAATGTTAATGTCATACTGGTTGACTAAAAGGAATGCAACAAGGTTCAGTTAATGCAATGAGGAAAATGTTTCTCACCAGCTCCCATCAAAAACTACTCTAAATATGACCCTACCTCAGTATAGGTTTAAAATCAGAATAAGTGTAAAATGCTCAAAGAATGCTAAACATGTAATAAAACATTTAATAAATACATTTAATAAATTCATCATACCTGTCGGGACTCCTCCTCACACTTTTGTCTCAATTCTTGTAATTCTTTCTCAAGGCTTGCTTTCTGTTCATCCAGATTAGCCAGGACCTCCTCTATCTCCTGCTTTTGGGCTTGAAGCTTTTTCAGATTAGCACTTTCTTTTTCCACTTCATCTTGTAGATCCTGGGAAATGTAAACATTTACGTTTAGATTCACAGGTCTTTATCTGTAACAGTTTAACCGTAGCTCCAAATCAAAGTTTTTCCTCTAATGAGGAGTTGTAAGCTGACGTTCAGTGAGCCACTGAACAACCATTCATGTACTCTCAGCCATATTATACACATACAAGTTAAGAAAGTCAGGCATGTGCTGTACGTTTATTAGGACTCCCACAGGAGTCACCAGTGCAGTGTACTCAGGGGTGCATGATTTGTTTTCTCACACTGTAAGAAATAGGGAATTCCCATTAAATATAAAATATTAGATATATAAGTTTTGAATATCTAAAATAGCACTCCAAGTAGCTTCCCTAACTGGGATGGTAAATGGGCCTCTTAGATGCTAATTTGGTATCATCCCAGACATCATCGCTGCGGTCGGGTGGATACAATAGATTTGGGTGTATAAAGGATTCTTAACTATGTAATGTAAATGAAGTCAATACCTGGTTGTGAAGTCCTTTTGTGAATAGATGTGCTTTCTAAAGGGAGGGGCTAGTCCTTTCCAACAGGAAGTGAGGTGGCCTAGAATGAGGGGGGAGTAATTTTTGGAGCAGTTGAGAGGGGACCAAGGAAGAGAAAGGAAGCGTGGGCATGAGGGCCCTGTATTGGTAACTATCAGCAAGCAACTTTAGGCCTAGTTGGCAATTGTAACAGTACATGTTAGAAATTGTTTTATTTGTTTAGTCCCTGTGATACCTATACTGTCTAGGTGGTTAATTTAACTGTTTAGGCCCTTATTTTTATATATATTTTTTATTATTTTTACATATGTACTGCTGTCCTGTATCATAAGTCTGTGCACAATACAATCTTTTATACATTTACATTGGTGTGATTCCTTACGTCATCCACAACCTAGAACCTACAGTGGGCATTTATTGTTATATTAATCATTGATATTTTTATTGATTTTTTTTATAATTGTAATTGTTTACAAATTTGGACGAGCCAGGCAGGAGGTTTGTTGGTGTGACTGGGGATCATATTAGTGATTATGTATTATTTGTGTTGTGCATAAAGCTTGTGTGTGGGTACAGTAAGTTGTTGTACTAGGATAGCACAGGGACTAGTCAAATATAGAGTACAATTGTCCATTAGTTGCCAGTAGTGTTGGAGCAAAATGGAAAGTCTGAACAAGATATTGTTTAGAGTAAAAGACCCTTTTGAACTAAGAAAATGGAGGAAACTCTCAAGCCTTGGTCAGTAGCTAAGGAATATATTGCAAATGCAATTGTTGGTAGGAAACTCTCTAAGTCAGAGGGTAAATATGCATTAATTTATGTTGCATGCTGGATAGCAAAACAGTGTGAATTAATAAATGAGGAAAAATTAAGCCTTCAGAATGAGGTAGAATTTCTGAAGAAGGCCTTGAATCTTATGAAGGTAAACGCTGAAGTGCTTGCTGCTGTCCAGGTGGATGCTCAGCAGCTTGAAGCGGAAAACAAAAAGTTGCACATTGAAAAAGATTTGTTAGTGGAGGAACTGAGGGCTGCAGACTGTAAGATTAAGCATTTGGCTGCAACCAACAGTAACCTACAGGCAAAAATACTTTCATGTGCTACACAGAGTGCTAAACCATCAGAGGTGATAAAGGCAGAAGAGGTGGTTAAGCTTGAAAAGGGTATCCAAGTAGAGGAGCCTATGCAAAGCTTAGATGAGAGCAATGAGCTAGAGAAGGCCCCCCAAGCTAAATGTGGCCACCAGACACAGCAAGTTAGAGCAGTAGAGAGGGTATTTGCTGTGCATAGCTCTCAGGGCAGGAATAACACTCGGTTAAAGAGTGTTAGAAAAGTTAAGTGTTTTTCTTGTGGTCATTTAGGACATGTAGCTAAATGGTGCAAACTGAAGTATACAGAGCAGGTTGTTAATAAACCTCCACACGTTAAAACCCACAGAAGACAAGCCATGGTCTACTCTGCTAGGTGGGGTAATGCGAGTTACAATCAGAGAAAGTTTGTAAGGGACCATAAAGGTTTTAGTATACCCGCCATGTTGGGTTCCTTAAAAGCTCTTAGGATCCAAAATGGCCGTCTACTGGATGAAAACAGACAGTTAAAGGAGGAGAGGGGACGGTTTGCAGAACAATATTGGGCTTTTCAACAGGAGGTTCAAATATTCCGAAAAAATGAAAGGCTTGGAGAGCTAAACTCAGTCCCTGTGAGCCCAGTTAGGTTGTCTGCATAGAGGTTATTAATGGTTTTGGATTTTATTTTCCAGGAAGAATGACCATGGCAAAACACGGTTATCCCTATTGTCTGTATTAAAAAACCTCTAAGGTATTGTGAAGACCTTAACATGGAGTTTGTTAACTTTTATTTTTACTCCGAATGTTAAGGACAAGCTTCAAATTATAAATTTGTTTACTGCAGTAAGGATTTCAAATTCTAAATTATTTTTGTAGGTTATTTTGGTTAAAATGCCTTACTGCTACATCTCAGAACCTGGTAACCTTCGCATCCCCCTCACCGGAGTGGGCAATTTTCGGGGAGCTTATGTTGGAGGGAGTGAGAGTCTCGCGGGGGACTAGAAAGCTGTTATTGATTATATCTGCTGTAGCGCGCAAAACTATTTTGCAGGCCTGGATTTACCCCGACCCGCCTCAGTTTAAAGTCTTCCTGGGAAAACTACAGCAATTCTTTAAATTTGATTGGGTAGACGCGACAGCCCATAAGGATCCTTTTCTTGCCACTTGGGAAAGCTTTGTTAATCTGTTGACGCCGGAAATCCGGGCCAAACTACACAGTGCTTTCAGGGATACTGAATGGTACCTTAGAAGAGTGGTCGAGGGAGACCTGCCAGTCGCATTAGGCTAATGGGCATGATCTCTCACATATTCCGTCTGCCTTACTAGCATCGGAATCCTTTTAATCATCCAGGAGATTATTTGTTGATATTCTTTGGTTTGGTTTCTATGGGATGATGGGGGGAGGGATTGGTGGAACGTTTGTTAATCTGTACATTTGAGGACCAGTAGAAATGCTATAATCCATATTTGCCTGCTATTCTGCTCGTTGTTTATGATCTGTATGATTGTAATTTGCCTGCCCTCAATAAAAAAGTTAAAAAAATTTAAATGCCTTACTGCCAGCTGGTGTGGAAAATGGGGATTTGTTAGGTGGGTGGATTTTTCCCTCACTACCCCAGATGAGTAATTGTTTTTTTCTTTTAGTTTAAAATGTGCTCATCTAAGGCCAGCCTAGTGATATTTTTTAGTAGGAGTTGCCATTGTTGTATCTGTGCACTAAGAGCGGGAAAACTGTCCTTTGTTTTCTTTTGTTTATAGTACAGTCACACCCTCAGTGAAATTAGGGAGGTCACGGATACTTATTTTGCATTTGTATTGTTGGAATTTTTGTATTTTTTCCATAGTTCAATGGCAATTTGTTTTAGGAATCGAGAATAGTGTCAATATTTTTGGACCACTAAAATGGAGCATTATACATTTTTCGAATTAAATCAAATTTAGTGGGTGCTTATTTGCATTTTTGGTGCCTTGCTTTTTGGGTTTTTATGAAAGCTTTGTTTTTATTGATTTTTTAGGGCATAATTTTTTGCCAAAGAAAAGCACACAAAACCTTATTATTTTTGTGGTCTTAATAAGGTTTTTTTCATTTTTACTGTTTTACCTTTTGTAAATGTATGAAGTGGGCAAATCATTTTTCCTGATATTCTTGCACTGTTGTAAAGCCCAACTGAGATTGCCCCTTTTTAATTGTACCATATTATATGTAATATTTAAAGGGGTCCCCTGGACATATAATGTACTACGTTGGTGGGTTAATCGTGAGTTAATGTTTTTAAAATTATGGGCTTGTCACATTTTTTGAGTTTTGATTTTCTTCGGGTATATAATTTTTGTTGGAGGGGGTAACATTTTTCTTTTTATTAGACATTTTGTTTTGGTAGTCAAGCTCACATTAGATACCTGTAGTTTTAAGTAAAGTTTATGGGTTTTCTTTTGTGTAAAACAAAAAATCAAGCAGTGGGGGGTACGCTTTTTCTCCCAAGAAGATTTGAGTCATTTGTTGTGTGTTTTTTTTTAAGTAGTATGATTTATTGCCAACGGACCATATTCAGTCATGAATATGACTTCGGTTTAATACCCTGTGTCTCCAAAAGGTCCAGCACTAAATGTGGGATATGTTGGGATAAATGTAGCATTTTGCATGGCAATATGGGTGCCATTTGTATGGATTTGCAGAGATAGATATGATTTTAGTAACAGGTAGAGTGTTAATGTACCAAGCAACCGCCGAGAAAAACTCCCAGCCACAATACCACTCCATTTCCCCTGTTCTTTGTCCTTGTTTTTCTATGACATTTCCACTTGAGAGGCTAAAGGTGCCAGTGGTGTCTGCTATGTGACCAGTACCCTGCTATGAACTGCCGACTGCTGTCTTATTAAACCTTCTACAATCAACTATTGCTACCCATGTGATTTGCATGGAACTGCTTAAGTGAGCACCGCAAGTTTGGAATGCTGTGTACCAGCGGCTCTTTCACTGTCTCTTGGAATTTCAAGAAACTGTTTCCCTTAAGGTACCTATATCTCCAGTATTGGACAGATGGTACATATTCAAGTGGAGACAGAAAGGAACTACAATCTATGCATTTACATTTTCATATGGAGGCAGGGATACTTGCCACCTATTTGCAGAAAAGGACTGTGGGGAGATGATCACTACAGATGGAATCAACTATGTGGCTGCAGAAGAAGAGCGTTAGAGGTGGCAAAGAAAACTTATCAATTTCATTTGTTGAGTCTCGGGTTTACCTAAATCCATATTGGTGCTATTCAAACATTTTAACTTAATTTGGTGAGAATTCGATTATATAAAATATATATATAATCTCATTCTCAAGTGGGCGACTGTAAGAAATAGAGAATTCCCATTAAATATAAAATATTAGATATATAAGTTTTGAATATCTAAAATAGCACTCCAAGTAGCTTCCCTGACTAGGATGGTAATTGGGCATCTTAGATGCTAATTTGGTATCATCCCAGACATCTTGGCTGCGGTCAGGTGGATACAATAGATTTGGGTGTATAAAGGATTCTTAACTATGTAATGTAAATGAAGTCAATACCTGGTTGTGAAGTCCTTTTGTGAATAGATGTGCTTTCTAAAGGGAGGGGCTAGTCCTTTCCAACAAGAAGTGAGGTGGCCTAGAATGAGGGGGAGTAATTTTTGGAGCAGTTGAGAGGGGACCAAGGAAGAGCAAGGAAGCGTGGGCATGAGGACCCTGTATTGGTAACTCAGCAAGCAACTTTAGGCCTAGTTGGCAATTGTAACAGTACATGTTAGAAATTGTTTTATGTATTTGTTTAGTCCCTGTGATACCTATACTGTCTAGGTGGTTAATTTAACTGTTTAGGCCCTTATTTTTATATATATTTTGTATTATTTTTACATATGTACTGCTGTCCTGTATCATAAGTCTGTGCACAATACAATCTTTTATACATTTACATTGGTGTGATTCCTTACGTCATCCACAACCTAGAACCCACAGTGGGCATTTATTGTTATATTAATCACTGATATTTTTATTGATTTTTTTTATAATTGTAATTGTTTACAACACTGCCCCTACCAATATGATTGTTTTTCTTACAGATCCACAAAGAAGACCTATAATCAAATATGACTATAGACCACTTTGAACAGTACCACATGGCACTGGTAGTTTTTGCCAAGTTGCAGACTTCCCAAATCAGGATGTCACCTGGGGGGGGGGGGGGTCTGTTATCGGAGGCAGATAAGGAATCCGATTTATTCCATCGCTATTTGTATTTTATGTACCACAACCTTCTTTTTTTTTGGAAGGGGGCGTACACTTTTTTGGAAGGGTTCCTAACTTAATTCTTCCTACTGCTCCCAACCCAAAGATACTTTTCAGTTCTCTGCATTTCTCTCAAGTCTGCCACACCTCCTCCTGTGGGACCTTTTGGAAGAGTTGCAGCAGTCCCCGCTTACCTACTCATGGGATTATTTGACTTGATCAGTAACCTAAATTCCTTGTACATCACAAGTGTGTGCAAGATCCACCTACGCACCTCCAAGTCCCCATAACAATCACTGTGTTAGGGGTTGTGGAGAAGTAATCGCTATAGCTCATTGCAACAAGCTGCAATTATGTGACAAGCATGGAAAATAAAGACCCCAATTATATATCTAGTGTCTGGCGGGGCATACTGATAGGTAATGCCCCCCCCCACACCCATTCATAGCCCCCCATAGTCCACACCGGCACTGGTGGTTACTTGAGTCTGAAACCATGAACAATAATGCAGGAAAGGTGATTTCTGGGGTTCGGGTTTTTGGGGGCCCTGTGTGTGTGGGGGGGGGGGCATCACAAATCAGGATGTGCTCCCCCCTCCCCAACATGTGGCAGTTTCTTTAATTTAGAGTGATCCCATGGTGTGGAACCGCTTTAATAGATTGTGGTTATGGTTTTCCACTGAAAACATGGAAATATAGTATGAGTGATACTCCTGGTAATTAAGAGTAGTAAGAGAACTACATAACCGGATTTTGGAGAAATCTAGGCAGGTTGTCAATTCCATCATGGTATCGGTTATTTGAGGAACAACCAACCAGATCTCATATGGAAAGCTGTTTTAGCTCTAAACACTGAACTGCTGCTCTAAAAGGAGGGAGGGGAAAAGGGACTTGAAAGAATTAACTCCTAAATGTTATGCCAGTGTGTGCATACGATTGTGGTTGAAATTGAGGATTTTTGTGTTATAATTTCCCATTCAAGGCAGTTTCTCTCTAAATGTACTCTCATGTCATTCCCCGGTGTCAAACCAATCATTATTACTTTGGGTTGGGCGGCATTCCAAGTGCCTAATTATCAGCAATAGGGCAGAAGCCATCTGTTGTACAGATATGTAGGAGGGATAGGCCAAAGATGTAGAATTCTCGAATGGCAGATACACACATACATTCTGAGATACTGAATTTAAGACAATGTCGAAATGAAGAAAACTCTGTAATTTAGCACTACGGAGTAAAAACGGAAGGTACATAAAAATTCCTGCAGTCCCCGTTTATAATAGCCCAGAATACTATGACATATATATATATATACATACACACACACACACACACACACACACACACACACACACACACACACGCAGATTATGCCATTAACAGGGAGACAATAGGCAGGGGACTGAAATCAAACACTAATACAAAGGAGGAGTAATAACAATAATAATAGTAGACTGTCAGTGGCAGATATAGGTCAGATGAAGGTGAAGGAAGCTTCACAATGTTCAGTTAACAATAAAATGGGGAATATGAGCCATATGAGATATCCATTCACAAAGCAGTATAAATATCAACTTACCAGCTTAATCACTTTTTAGATAAAGTAGAATGTGCATTAAATCAAAAGGGAACTTATGTAAGGCAGATGGGGAAAATTACATTGCAATCCTCACTGTATGCAAGGCTGTCAAAAGCTAAATCTTCAGTGAGCTATCATATGTTATATTAGTGTTTACTTAGAACCTTGACAATAGCTTATTGTACATGTAGAATTGTTGAGGGTGCTACACATTAGTATGGGTGGTACACAGGTGGCATGAGGCTGCAATGGATGATATAAAGGCCTTTTAGTACTTAGGCCTAGCTGATACAACTACCTGCTAGTACTGGTGAGTCACTGGGGGGTACAGTTCTTGAATCCTATGGTTGGTTCACAGGTTCAATTTAAAGACCTTGTTTGTATACGTAGTTCTCAAGAGTGTGCAAAGGACTGTACATATAGGCTCCTCGACAAAAATGAATGGGCCCCAATGTGGTTAGGGAGCCTTTGATGGTATGTGAACCATATACTGCTAAAGGATCAGCAATGCAAAGGGTTCTTAAAGTGGACCAAAACCCAGGATTTTGACTATCCTGAGTTTTGGTCCTGGCCCCCAGTCGGGGGTGCCCCGCTGTGTGAAACCCCCAGCTCACCGAAACAAACTCACCTCTTCCAGGTCCTACGGCGCATGCATGGCCACTCATTCCAATCAGCACGCTCGGAGCCGCTGACGTCATGTCATCTAAGGCTTCGTCTAAAAGCAGCAGCTCTGAGCGCGCTGACGGACGCATCCCCCACTACCCTCTAACAGGAAGCGTGCCTGGTGTGGACACGCACCCTGCTAGAGGGATAGTGGGGATGGGGCTCGCGCATGCGCCGTTGGACCGGGAAACAAGGTAAGTGTATGCAGCGACCTGGGGGGTTTCACACATCGGGGCATCCTGATTTTGGATGCCCTGGGGTGAGGGAATCGATTGGCCCAGTTTGGTCCACTTTAAAGATAGTACATCCTGTGCATCTATGTTTGTAAGTAGAGTTAGATTTAGGGAACATGGGGCCCAGAAATTCCAGGGAAATATAAATTGTTTATTTTGCTACATACATAGTTACAAGTTTAGTATTACATCTCAAACTTATTAGGCATTCTTAAAGACATGGTAGACACTAATGTTAGAAGGGCTTAATTCACAGTTTAATTACATAAGCAATACATTTATTTATGCAGTTGCACCACTAAATATCCACTTAATGCTAACCGTTTTATTGCATCTTTTGATTTGATGACCTCATCTAAGAACATAATTAGTTACAATAACCCAGTTTTGTACAACTGTGGAAACCAAAGCAGGCTTTTTCTACCCACCCGCCTGGGGGGGAAGGTATAATCTAATTTGTAAAAAGGACCCATAATCAACTAGATATGCTATTGTGTGTTTGTACCCTTTATCAGTAATTTAGCTGCAGTCCAGGACTGAATATGCATTCATTTGGATGCCAGGCACTAAACAGAGCTACTAAACTGGCCAACACTACCCAGCAGTATTTCTCTATAGATGTAGCATAGACTGGGAAGAAGCGACCTCATTAATGCAAGTTTTTTGTAGCCTAAAACTCAAAAATAAATCTTAGCGACAAGAGAGCTGTTGCATTAAGGATAAACATACCCAATATTCCTATAAGTTATATGAATCATTACAGCAGACAATTAGGGCTATTGACATAGCAACAAGATAACTTGCTTACCTGAACCTCGCTATTCCTCTTATTCACTGTCTCCTCCTTCTCTTTCAGCTCTTGTTCCACATTTGTCTTCTCCCTGGAAGACCAGCAAACCATACAAGAATATCTGAAGACATCACTCACACCTGGCATACTAATCCAGCCACCCAGACCAGAGTCCCACTTTAAATACATTGTGCAAGCCCCCTGTTTATAAGCAGCACACCGGAGGGAGCCTGTAAGTATACAGGCCTGGGAGCACTAGATCCGGCAACTCATTATGGGAGAGAGGCCAGGGCAGAATGGGAAAAGCAGGAGGAGGAGATGGAGAAATCAATGAACGAGCCCTATGATGAGCTCACTGTTGCTAAGGAGGAATTGGCTAATGCACAATGCTGGGGATTCGAGTTGGGAGGGGAGGGGGTGTGATGGACAGCAAGCTGTGTGCTCAACCCCGCACAGCACATAATCAAAACACATAGCTGTACACAGTAATAGACAGTAATGTCTATTGATTCAGAATATTTAGGACAATAAATGATGAAAACATTGGTTGGTACTGACCCAGACATTTAATTCACATGCTAACTGTTTAATGTGCACACTGTGGAGAGATATTGCATCTCTGCTTTATATTGCAATTGTCCTTTCAATCACACTGAATAAATAATTGTCTAACAATGAATATTCTATGTGCACAGAAACAGACGTGTGGCCACAGACCATTGCTTTTAATTTTCAAAAAGCTATATACAGCATAATCAAGAACAGCAACCAGAAAATTTTATAAAAATACAACTCAGAAAAATACTTAATAAGTAAAGCAACAAAGCACAATACCAAAACTATCAATCAATCGGCATCCTCCAATATCTGCTATACGTTTCCACAGTAGAATGCCAGGAAGCTGGCTTTTGTGGAACAAGTACTTTTGCACCTATTGGAAATCTGCTATAAATAAGTTATATATGGGTATAAAGGTTTCATAGTAATTTAGTCCTTACACAAATTCACTTTACTATTAGAGTAATGATGTTACAATGAACCCGAAAAATAGCCTCCCTAGACTAAAACCCCCAACACAAGGCCAAAAGATCCATGCCTGCCTTTTATCGCTTGCCAGTACAGACTTGCGCGCCGTCGGGGATGCTGCAGCATGTGCTCCCCATTGAAAACAATTAGAGCCTTTTGCTTAATGACATTATCGGTGCCCTGGGGGGTTCACACAGTGTGGAATCCCGATTTGTGATGCCCCGGGGGAAAGCAAGCGGATGGCTCTGGAATAATTTAGAGGGTTTTGTCCCGCTTTAGTGGAATTCATAGCCAGTCAGCCACTGCCATAATTTTTGGGACTTGCTGAAGCAGGCATTGCCCCTTCAGAGAGGGTCTGGAGTTTAAAGAAATCGCCCAGTCTAAATAACCATTGTGGTTCAAGGGAGCAGCCATGATGGGATTACTGTGGCAAGCAATCGTCTTCTATTGAGACGTATGAGACTTCCCCCTACCTTCCTCTCTAAATAAGTCAATGGGGCAGCATGCCACATTAATCCCATTATGGCTGTTGCAATAAGCCATCACTGTTAATACCTGGCTGTGTCATGACAAACCTAAGACTCAACTGGTTAACATGAAGAAAAGCATGCAAATCACATGTTTGCAGCATGAAACACCTTAAAGCAAAAATCTATATAGGATGGCCCTAGCCTCTGATCAAACTCTAGAACTGGCCGAATCCCTGTCCTCAGGGAATTCCTATTTGCAATGCCCCACTTAGTGAAAGTCCCTGATTAGCAGCCCTCTCTGGGGTGGAGTCCCCCTGACCGGCAAAACCAGCCAGGGCACCAGCTATGTGGGCTGGTAGACCAGAGCACTGAGGCCGAGCGACTGTCCATCTGCTCTGAAAGCTACCAACATGCATAGCGAGCTGTGAAAAGCTGCAGTGCAGGGCAGTTGCCCCGCTGAAGACATGGGGGGGGGATCGGAGGACCCCCAGGGGAAGAGGAGACCCTGGCACTGGATCCTGGACAGAAGTGAGCGTTTATTTTTCTTCTTTTTGCTCAAGTGGGGAAAATGCCAGCCACATAGAAACTACAGCGCTGGCACTTAAAGGTTGGAGAGGCGCCACCATAGATTCTACGTGGCTGGCATTTAAAGAGTTAAACTTGGTGGATAAGAAGAAAATGAGCAAGTTGTACATTTAGTACAATGTAACAAATTCTGTCCTAAGGAGTTCATTAGAGTTTCTCCAACACAAATATAAAGTCTCAATATTCCATTTTCTTTATTTCTAAAGTTTTAATTAGTGTACTTATTAATAGGCATCATCAGTAATATTTATGTAATAGTTGTGAGAAGATCAAAATCATCTCTTATTCACGTGTCACTGTGCAATGTCACTCTACCCTTCTCTCTCCAAATCTGAGCCAATTAAAATAAATAGAAGGAAAATAATATGTTAGTGAAAGACCTGTTGTAACCATACTGGCCTCTATACAAAACACAGAATTACTAAACACTAATAGAAACACCTTACTAAAACAAAGTAGGTCAGCTGCTTTAGTTCATCAATGATTTCAATACATTTTTAGATCTCTTTTCCTTTCCATTACCATGTAGCTGCATGGCTGTCTTTCAAAGCTCCCATCCTGAGTAAGTCTGGCAAGCCAGTGACCACGCTTATTGGGTTTGGTCAGACTGGGACCACTAAGAAACAGGGGCAGCCATGCAACCACATTTGGTGCATGGTTGTGTAAAAATGGTCACCTTTTGGAGACCTGCTGCAGCATCGGACAGGCTTTAGATTAATTCCTTTCTGACTTTGTCCGAACTGTGGCTTAAAAAAGGGAGCACTGACACATCCAGGTAAGCCCCTTCTTCAAGCGGCTACTAGCGGGCCACAGTTACAAAGTGTCAAATGAACCACACCTCACGAAAAATGCAATTCTAATTCTCACCTGTAGAATTGTTTTCTCTCCTCTTTTACACCAGGAAGTCATAAATCAGATACGAATGGGTTAACTTCTCAACCGAAGGGCAGGATTGCAAGATAAAAAGTTGTGGCCCCTCCTGGTCTACATACACTTCCAGCTGCCCCCCTTATCCTGTACTTAAATAGATGTAGGATGTAGCTGCCCTCCTTATCCAGTACTTAAATAGATGTAGCTGCCCAGGAGGATGGAAGTTCTCAAAGAGAAAAAATACCCTTGTTTAATTTAGAAGGGATCTGAATAGGTCATGCATTTTTATATATATATATATATATATCTCCATTATAGTAGCTTAGTAGAAAGGGTGGGTGGGACGGCCTGGAGTAGAAGAGGAGAGAAAACAATTCTACAGGTCATAATCATAGAATTGCATGTTCTTTCAGATTCTACTCCAGGGCGTCACAAATCAGGTACGAATGGGATGTCCCATAACAGTACAAAAATGAAAAACCACTATATCCCCCTGGCCTGTAAGGGGAAACCATCCAAGAATCAGGCATCAGCTGAAGAATTAACCACCATCTATAGAACCTTACGGCCAAAAGTGGCATCCCCTGAGGCTCTTACGTCTACTAGGGGTGTGAATTGGCAAGAATCTGGTGATACCATATGTATCACGATAAACGTATGATGATACAATACAATATCCCAATTCAGTCTCAAAGACAATATATTGCGATTTTAATAGTTTAAAAAACCTTAAAAATTACCAGAAAAAATGGCATGAGGTCCCCCTTACCCAGCATAACCAGCCCAGGCACCAGCTATGGGAGCTTGTAGAACAGGGCTCAGGGGCCAGCAGGTGGCATAGCCTAATGGCCCCGGGCTTTGGGGAGGCAGGTAATGAGGGGGCTAGGAGTTAATGGAAAGTCAACAGGTCACAGGTGACTTGCCATTCCTCTAAGCCTTGTGAACTGGTATAGGGGTTTCATGGATCCCTTACCAGTTAACAAAGAGTGAACAGGAAAAAAAAAACACACCACAAATAAGAAAAAAAAAATACCATTTTGTGATTACTCACCTGTAAAATGGGTATTATAAGTATGTCACACACCCCGCTTCAGAATAGTCATTACACTTGGGTTATACCGACCTGTAGAGGGCGATCTTGCAGAGATGTCATGAAAAAAAGGAAGCCCCTCCCGGTCCATAAATACCTGGGACCTCCCTCTCATTACCCAGTATTAAGAGAGCAGTAAATGGACCAGGAAGAGCCAATTATAAACAGTAACATTAAAAAGGTTCACCATATAAAGGATCCAGAATACCAAAGGGCAGAGTGAAGCGTGGTGTGTAACATACTTAGAATACCCATTTTAAAGGTGAGTAATCAACATATGGTATTATTCTAAGTATGTCACACACCCCGCTTCAGAATAGTCATTACACTTGGGACATCCAATAGCAGTGTCCATAAAGGGCGGGGATCCAAAACAAGGCAATAATGCACAAACTTAAACCACTGCAGCTTGCAGAACTTTGCGGCCCAAAACAGCATCCGCTGAGGCCCGCACATCAACCTTATAAAACTTGGAAAAAGTGTGAACAGAAGACCAAGTAGCAGCCTTACAAACTTGTTCAACAGAGGCCTGGTGCTGGAAAGCCCAGGACGCCCCAACAGCACAAGTAGAATGAGCAGTAACAAGGGGGAATCTTCCCCTTGGCAGAATAGGCCCCAACAATGGCCTGGCGAATCCATTTACTAATGGAAGACTTGGCGGGTGCCAAACCTTTCCCACCACGAAAAAGGCGTCAGACTTACGAAAGGAAGAAGTAGTCACCAAATAATACTTCACACAGCGAACCACATCCAAGGAATGCAAAACCCTCTCCTTGTCATTGCTGGGCTTAGGACACAAGGAGGGAAGAACAACATCCTGACTAAGATGAAAAGCAGAAACCACTTTAGGAAGAAAAGCTGGCTTGAAGCGGAAAACAACCTTGTCCTGATGCCTCTCAAAGTAAGGGGCCTGAATGGACAAAGCCGCCAACTCTGAGACACGCCGAACTGAGGTGATAGCAACCAAAAAGGCAACCTCTTGAGCGAGCATAGAAAGAGCAATATCCTGCAATGGCTCAAAAGGAGGACCCTGAAGAGCTGAAAGCACCAAATTCAAATCCCAAACTGGGAGCAGAGGCTTCCTAGGAGGCCACACATGCGTAACCCCCTGGAAAAAAGTCTTAACCAGAGGATGAAGAGCAAAAGACCTTTGAAAGAAAACCGCCAGGGCAGAAACCTGCCCTTTTAACGTACTAAGCTGGAACCCCAAGTCCAGACCATGTTGCAGAAAATCCAAAATCATAGGGATAGAAAACACCCTGCAAGGCAAGGCCCTGACCTCACACCAATCATTATAAGACCTCCAAGTCCTATAGTAGATAGTAGAGGAAGACCTCTTCCTAGCGCTAACAAGAGTCTGAATCACAGCATCAGAAAGACCTTCCCCCTTTAAAATGGAAGTTTCAGCAGCCACGCCGTCAAAGCCAGCGTTGGTAAATTGGGGTAAAGTAGTTGACCCTGAGTGAGCAGATTCGGCAGAAGGGGCAGATCGAACTGATCCACTGCCAGCCGAACGACGTCTGCGAACCAAACCTGCCTTGGCCATCTTGGAGCCACCAGGATTGCTGGCACCCCTTCTAGAGCCAGCTTGCGCACCACCATGCCCGCCATAGGGAACGGAGGGAACAGGTACAGGAACCCCAGATCCCTCCAGCTCAGAGACATGGCATCCACTGTCAAAGCCAGAGGATCACGTGAGAGAGATACAAATGCCGGAAGCTTGTGATTGTGACGAGAGGCAAAGAGATCCACCTCCGGAGTCCCCCACTTGTGGCAAAGTGACCGAAAAACCTTGGGATTGAGAGACCATTCCCCCCGGGGAGATGAGCACCTGCTCAGGGAGTCCGCCTCCGTGTTCTCCACTCCCGGAATGTACACCGCCGAGATGCATGGGACATTGCTCTCCGCCCAGGCAAGAATTAAGGACACTTCTCTGAGGGCACTCCTGCTGTGAGTCCCTCCCTGGTGATTGATGTAGGCGACCGCCGTCCCATTGTCCGACCAAACTTGAACCAGTAAGCCCTGTAACTGAAGAGTCAAGTTAAACAGAACCAACCTGATGGCTCTCAGCTCCAAAACATTGATGGAGTCGTGAGCCTCCTGAGGCGCCCACAGTCCCTGAAACTGATCCTTCCAGAAACCCCCCCAACCTGAAAGGCTGGCATCCGTGGTGACTGTCTCCCAACGAGGGGTCAGAAAGGATCTGCTTGGTTCCATCCACCACCGAAGGGAATGCCGAACCCGGGGGGACATCAGAAAAAACTGATCCAACGACAGCAGACACCTGTCCCAAACCGCCAAAAGATGGAGCTGGAGCGTCTTTGTGTGAAACTGAGCAAAGGGAACCGCCTCGAAGGAAGCCACCATCAATCCCACCAGTCTCATCCCCAGCCGGATTGACGGACGAGGGTGGGACAGAAGAAGCTGAATCAATTCCTGAAGCAACAGAACCTTGGGACGAGGAGGGAACACCCTGGGCTGAGAAGTATCCAGAGACATTCCCAGAATTGACACCCTGGATGGGGAGAGGGAAGACTTGGGATAGTTGATCATCCAGCCGAATCTCTCCACATCTCTGGTGTCTAGCTCCGCTTGGCTGAGAGAAGATGCCATAATGAGAAGGTCGTCCAGATATGCCACGATGCGAATACCCTGGGCTCTGAAAAGGGCCATCACCCCTGCCAGCATCTTGGTGAAAACCCTTGGAACCGAGGTAAGGCCGAATGGAAGGGCACAAACTGAAAATGCCGATTTTCCACCACCAACCAGAGAAATCTCTGGTGTGCCGGGAAGATAGGAACATGCAGATAAGTATCCTTGATGTCTATGGAGGTCATGAAGTCCCCCTGACGAAGTGAATTTATGGCTGAACGCAGAGTTTCCATGCGGAACTTCCTGGGACGGATAAACCTGTTGAGGAGCTTCAGATCCAGGATGGGACGAACGGAGCCATCCTTCTTGGGCACCGTGAACAGATTGGAATAGTAGCCCAGGCCCCTTTCCGAGGAAGGCACCAGGCAAATGACAGCCATGTCCAGAAGATTCCTTACTGCCACTCAGGACCCTTGCGTGGCCAGAGGATCCGAAGACACCCGAGACCTGAAGAATCTGGGAGGGGGCCGGATCTCGAACTCCAGCTTGTAATCGGAAGACACCACTTCCAGAATCCATCTGTCTGAGACCTCCTGGTCCCAGACCTGGAAGAAGTGTCGCAGCCGTCCCCCCACCCGCAAGGGTGAGGGCGCCCCCTCATTGCTGAGCTGGCTTGGCAGCGGGCTTGGGTTTAGAAGCCCAGGTGTGACCTGGACGGGCACGTCCTCTGCCCCTGATCCAGGAATCACCTCTGGAGGAAGAGAAGGCCAATCCCCTGCCCGCTCTGGCCCAGCGAAAGGAAGGGTTAAAGGAGGCCACCCCCCGAAAGGGACGATGCTACTTCTTTCGCTGAGGTAACTTGCCGCCTTTCGCGACTGAATCCAATCTTTCTCCAAAAAGCCGCAACCCCACGAAGGGAGGACCCGTAAGCGACTTCTTAGCCACAAAATCAGCTGCCCACTGGCGCAACCAAACCGACCGTCGAATAGCCACCAGCAAAGCCGAAGTTCTACTACACATCACCATGGTGTCATCCTGGGCAGCTAGCACAAAGGACATGAACAATTCGCACCGCTTAAGGGCAGTGAACTCATCACTAGCCGGGTCAAGCCTGGAAGTAGTCAACAGGTCCCTAACAACCAACCTGCTAGCTACCGCCAAAAGCGCCAAGCACAAACAGGCCGCAAGGCCAAACCGACACTGGCAAAACCGTGACAAGCCATCTGATCAATGCGCTTGTCCTCACCATCTTTTAGGGTGGTGGAGTCAGGAGAATGCAAAATAGAACAATTAGACAACCCCAACACCGGGGCATCAACCTCGGGAGGGAACGACCAGCGCTTCACCGCGTCCACCGGAAAAGGATATTTTTTATCCCAGCCCTGAGGAACACCCGGAAGCCGAGTAGGCCTCTCCCATTCCTTAAGAATGATGCCATCAAAATGTTTTTGATTTAGGAATTCCAAGCACGGCTTAGAAGTCCCAAAGAACTTCCCCTTCTTCGGAGGAGCCTCCTCTGGAGGTGAAATAGCCAGAACCTCGAAAAGATGAGCCAGGATCTTAGGGGTATCCACGGCATCCCCCTGTCCCTGCTCGGTATCAGCGTCAACAAATTGCTGATCGTCAGACCCATCAGATTCCTCAAATAATTCCCCTTCCTCTAGCGGGGAATAATCAGACCAGTCAAGTGAATCAAAATCATCAACATCAAAGGCCGGTGCAGCTGAAGACAAGTGCTTTCTCTTAGCCATGGCCTTTCTGGCCACAGCGCTAGAAAATAATTTCTCAAGATTGGCCAATCTGGCACACACATCAGATTGCGACTCCCCACCCGTGACGACATCACTCGGGGTGCGGATCAGACTGGGTGGGGTAGGCGATGAGGCCAGCGGCGCTGACCCAGACGCCTGGGCCCCCGACTGCCGTGTTATAGCCTGCTGCACACATGGTATACAAAGTAATACATTATCCCCCGAAAGGGATGCCCCACAACCCACACACTTCCGGGATTGCCCCGAGGGGAGCCCAAGCCCGGTATCCTGGGGAGCCTCCATATAGTGATTTTAATGGTAGTCGCAATGACCAAGGGAATTATGCTAATAAGCAACCCGGGATGCCCCTTTAAGTTCCACGTGGGAGGATTTATTGGGAGCCCTAATCAAACCCAGGGATCCTAGGACCGGGAGGACCCCTTAAAAATCCAATAAGAGTCCACCTGGAAGACATAAGGAAAAGGGCTAATCACACACACACAACATGGCCCACACATATACTGAGCAGTGTGACATTATAAAAATATATATAAATGCATAACAATAAAAAGCCATTCTGCAGATAATAGGATCAAGAACAGCATGGAGCCCACAGGGCGCTTACAAGAATGGCGCCGTCCACAGACCTAGATGCAGAGCACGAGGCGAGGCAGAGAGCGAGAAGATGAGGAAGGAGGGCGGGCCGGCATGGTTCGCGCATCGCGCCCGGCCCCGCCCCCCTCCCCCAACATAACGCGGTTCCCAGCAGCACGGGAGGTGGGCCGTAGGATCGCGCCGAGCGCCCGGCCCCGCCCCCCACATCACCGCATCTGAGGGGAAGAAGCTCCCCCAACGAAAGAAAAAAACGCATGTCCGCAGCAACAGCCGGCGCCGGCCAAGGTGTAACATAAAGACACACACACTAATAAAACACAGTTTCAATAAAAACAATCAATCCTCAAGGGAAAAGCCCTCCCCCCCCCCTCATTTAGGGAGCAATGGGTGACCGGGAGAGGGTAAATCACACCAAAGGTGGAAGGGCAAGGGACGGGGCATCCCACTCCGGGATCACCAGCCCGAACAACCACCTACCCCTTAGTATGGGGTCTCACGGTGGAACATAGCTCCTAAGCACCATAAGGTGCCGTCTACCCTTGCTCGGACCAGCAGCCTAGGCTGGGAGGCAAGGGGAATTTTAATTAAAGTGGGTCCAGGCAGAAATAGACCAACAAGAGGGCCAGGGGTTACCCCGGCTACCTGCAAGGAGGAGACATCCATCTTCTGACTTGCTCACCGACTGCAGAGATGAAAGACTGGGTAATGAGTGGGAGGTCACAGGTATTTATGGATCGGGAGGGGATTCCTTTTTTTCATGACATCTCTGCAAGATCGCCCTCTACAGGTCGGTATAACCCAAGTGTAATGACTATTCTGAACGGGGTGTGTGACATACTTAGAATATGTTTTTTTCTTTACTCGCCTCCGATTGTCATCTCCCCTGTCCCTCGCCGATCCGATTACAGATGCGGTGATCGCTGGAGGGGGGGGATCCCCCCTCTACTCCTCTGGCCGGTGATTGCCGCATCTGACAGCTGTAGAGCCGGGAGCGGGATGGCACTCGCAGGGTGACGTAATCCGCCCCCCCCCCCCCCAATGGGAAAGCAGGGGGAGAGGGAAGACCCGGCGGGAGTGATCGTGCACAAAGGTGAGTAAATGTCTTTTTTTTTTTTTCTTTTAACAGGTCTTGGCTGAAGTGGAGGGGGGGCCATATTCCGGTTATTCTCCTGCAGCCGGAGGGGGGCGGAGGCCCCTGGGGTGAAGAGGAGACCCGGCTGGATTGAACAAGGGGTCAGGTGATTTCTTTTTACTTTTCTTTTACTGTAGAGGGGGAGGAGAGTTAGAATCGATACTAGTATTGTCTAATGAAATATCGTGATATTTGACAGAATGGATTTTCTCTGACAAACGTCTACCTTATAAAACATGTGTACAGAAGACCAGGTTGTGGCCTAGCAGACTTGCTCTGCCGATGCCTGGTGTTGAAAAGCCCAAGAAACACCAACAGCTCTAGTAGAATGGGCGGTGATATGGAAGGGAACCATGCCAGCCGTAGGCCTTAATCACCACCTGCCTAATTCATAGAATAGTGGTAGACTTGGCTGGGGCTAAACCCTTCCTAGAACCCTCAGGAATGATGAACAAGGCATCCGTCTTCCGGAAGGTCTGAGTAGCAGAAAAATAATACTTGAGAGCTTACACAACATTCAAGGAATGGAGAACTCTTTCCTTATAGTTGGAGGGACAAGGACACAAGGAGGGTAATACCACCTCCTCATTAATGTGAAAAGCGGAGACAACCTTGAGCAGAAAATCCTGCTCAAAGGGGAGACAGCCTTTTCTTTGTGAAAAACCAGATGAGGCCGGAGATCGATAGAGCCGCTGAGGTGATAGCTACCAAAAAGATCACCTGAAGAATCATAAAAACAGGAACGTCTCTCCCAGAGCCTCAAAAGGGGGACCCTGTAAGATCGATATGACCAAGTTGAGATTCAAGAGGGCAACAAGAGAGAATACAAATGAGAGACCACTTGCAAAAAGGTCTAAATAAGGCAGCTATAAAAAAATAGTCAAGGCCGAAACTGGACCTTTAAGAGTACTCAACTGCAGGCCGTTTTCGGGCCATTTTTGCAAATACTCCAGGATTCTGGAAAAGGAAAAACTCCTGCAAGAGTATCTTCTACCCTCACACCAGACAATGAATCGTCTCCAAACTCGGTAATATATCATCGAGGAACTCCGCTTTCTTGCCCCAATCATGGCCTTGATGACTCCGGCTTACATGCTGGTCTCAACAGCCAGGTCGTTAAAGCCAACACTTGAATATTGGGGTGCTGCAGGGGACCTTGTGTAAACAGATCAAAAAGACTGGGTAGATGCCAGGGAGCACCTTTCGCCATTCTTAACTCGTCGGCAAACCAAGTTCTTCTTGGCCAGAATGGTTGGGACCCTCTCCAGATCTATCTTCTCTAATCGTTGACCCAGGAGTGACTGACCAAGGAGAGGTCAGAGCATCCACTGCTATCACCAGGTCCTGGAAAAAAAATCTTGAATCCAGCTGGTTCCAGCATCCCTGCATGGTCAGAGATCCCATCACACCTCCCCAGTCTGTCAGCCTTGCGTCTGTAGAAACTATGGACCAATGAATTGGAGCAAAGGATTTGCCCATCAGAAGATGATGGGGATCTAGCCACCAAGCCAACGTCTTACTAGATTGGCCAAACAGAAGGGGAGATCCAAGGTTTCCAGAGTCTTGTCCCACAAAGATAACCGTTCTGCCTGAAGAGGTCTTGTGTGAAATTGGGCAAATGGGACTGCCTGGGATGAGGAGACCTAAGAGACACATTGCCTGACAGATGGACAGAAAATTTTCGGATAACAGTGCCCTTATTCTGACCTGAAGAAGAGAACTCATCTTCTCTGGAAGAAATACCCTGGATTGCGCCATATCTAAGGTCAATCCTAAGAAGTCTGTCTGTCTGAGTGTCTTTCCAGCTTCCTGAAAAGATGGAGTTTACCAAAAACTCAGGAACATTTGATGCCCTGGGAAGATTGGTATATGCACGTATGGGTCTCTGATGTCTACTGCAAGGCTGCTATGGTGGATCCTAGGGATTACATGCGAAACCTCTTCAAGTGAACAAAACTGTCGAGACGCTTGAGATCCAGGATAGGACGAACTGAACCATCCTCCTTGGGGATTACAAAAAGATTTGAGTTAAGAAACATAAAAAAAACTCTCACCGAAAGAGGTACATGAGAAACTACTCCCTTCTAGATTAGACCATCCACCCCCGCCTGCAGTGCCTCTGCCCTCTCTGGGTTCCAGGGAAGTCTTGAAGGAAAAATTCTTTGAGGTGGCTTGGCAGCTAGCTCTAATTTGTAGCCCGAGGATATGACCTCTTGGACCCAAGCATCCACCACCTGGTCCTTCCAAAGATGGGTGAAGAACTGAAGATACCCCCCCCCCCCCCATCTGGCAGGGTGAGGGCACCCCTTCATGCTTGGGAAGGCTTGGGCTTGTTCGCCAAATTATAAGGCTTTGCCTTGTTGTGGGCTTTAGGTTTAGCCCAGAAATCTTCTGACATCCAGAATAGGACAAACCCCTATGTATGCAAAAGGTGTGGGAAATCAACCTACAAAAGGAAAGATTAGAAGTTCAGTAAGAGTCTTCTTAAAAGAATTATAAGCAGACTAATGTTTTAACCATAGTGAACACAGCTTCCAATAAAGCCAGACCTCTAGCATTATAATATCCTCCATTGCAGCTATGATGTACCTGAAAACCTTGACGTTGGATTGAACAGTCTGGGACATGGCGATCTGGGAATGACCACCCTGTCCATTAACTGCTTGGACCATGCTTTGCCAGCCATGGCTGCCATAGAAAACGCACATGCAGGAGCTGCCGAGATTTCTGGTCCATGTGCTTATCCACTGGATCCTTAAAGTAAGTGCTATCCGAGGTGGGAATGACCGTTTGCCTGGAAAGAAACCGGATGATCCACCTCTGGAGGAAAGCACCCTAGCTTAATTAAATATTTAAGAAAAAGATACTTCAGGTACAGTATCCTGCGAATATAGGGGAGCTTGTCATGATTTTCTCACTCCTTCATTATAAGGTCCTGAAAATGTGTTAGATCAGGAAACAAAGGTCACTGCTTTTTAGCCTTATAGGGATCCCCCTTTGATCTTTTAGGGGTACTGGAATAGGAATATCAAGGGTCTCCAAAAATACAATTCTGTGAAGCACTCACCTGTAGAATTGATATTATTTGTATACAGTACATCCTGCTCCAGATATAGTACTTACACTTGGGTTATCCTCCAGAATAATGCAAAAACCAGGGTGGGGTGGAGCAGGACGTACTGTATACAAATAATATCAATTCTACAGGTGAGTACTTCACAGAATTGTATTATTCTTAGTATACAGTACGTCCTGCTCCAGATATAGCACTTACACTTGGGACATCCAATAGCAGTGTCCATAAAGTAGGGTGGGATCCCCAACAAAAGGTGACAGCAGACAGTTTAAACCACTGCCGTCTGCAAAACCTTGCGGCCAAAAACAGCATCAGCTGAGGCCCTAACATCAACCTTGTAAAACTTTGAAAAGGTATGAACAGAAGACCAAGTAGCGGCCTTGCAAACTTGTTCAACAGAAGCCTGGTGCTGGAAGGCCCAAGAGGCACCAATAGCACAAGTAGAATGAGCAGTAAGGCGGAAGGGAGGACTCTTCCCCTTAGCAGAATAGGCCTGAATCACAGCCTGACGAATCCATTTGCTAATAGTAGACTTAGCAGGAGCCAAACCCTTCCTAGGACCAGAAGGGACCACAAAAAGAGCATCAGTCTTCCTGAAAGCTGCAGTGACTACCAGGTAATACTTCAGACACCTGACCACATCCAAGGAATGCAGAACCCTTTCCTTAGCGTTGCTAGGATTAGGACACAATGAAGGAAGAACAATATCTTGATTCAAATGAAAAGCAGACACCACCTTAGGCAGAAAATCTGGCTTAAAGCGAACACCACCTTGTCCTGGTGTCTCTCATAGTATGGGGGCTGAATAGACAGAGCCGCCAGCTCAGACACACGCCTAACCGAAGTAATAGCCACCAGAAAGACAACCTTGAGGGTAAGTACAGCCAGAGCAGCATCCTGAATAGGCTCAAAGGGAGCACCCTGCAAGGCAGACAAAACCAAGTTCAAATCCCAAACAGGGACCATAGGCTTACGTGGGGGACGCACATGAGTGACCCCCTGAAAGGGATGCTGAGCAAAAGACTTCTGAAAGAAGACAGACAGGGCAGAAACCTGACCTTTCAGAGTACTGAGTTTTAGACCCAACTCCAATCCATGCTGTAAAAACTCCAGAACCCTAGGGACTAAGAGCTCCCTACAGGGAAGAGACCTAGACTCACACCCATCAATGTAGGTACACCATACCCTATAATAGATGGCAGAAGAAGTTTTTCTTCCTAGCCTGCACCATGGTATCCACCACCGAGGCAGACAAGCCTTTCTCCATCAAGATGGAGGTTTCAGCAACCAGGCCGTCAAAGCCAGAGTTTGTAAATTGGGATGGCGTAAGTAGCCCTAAGTGAGCAGATCTGGCGCCCCTGGCAGGACGTACTGGTCTACTGCCATTTGTACCACGTCTGCGAACCACACTCTTCTTGGCCACCTTGGGGCCACCAGAATCACTGGCACCCTTTCCAGATCAATCTTGCGCAGAACCCTGCCCAGCAGGGGGAACGGAGGAAAGACATACAGGAGCCGAAATTCCTTCCATGACATTGACAGAGCATCCGTGGCCAAGGCCAGAGGATCCTGAGACAGGGAGACAAAGACCGGGAGCTTGTGATTGTGACGGGATGCGAACAGATCCACATCTGGTAGACCCCAACGGTGACACAGGGACTGGAATACCCTGTTGCCGAGGGACCACTCCTCCTGTCGGGAAGTCCCCCTGCTCAGAGAGTCTGCCAGTAGATTCTCTGCCCCCGGGATATACACAGCCGAAATGCAATGAACATTGGCCTCCGCCCATGTCAGAATCCGCGACACCTCCTGGAGGGCACCTCTGCTCCGGGTCCCCCCCCCCGATGGTTGATGTAGGCAACCGCCGTCCTGTTGTCTGAGCGCACCTGCACAGACATTCCCTGCAGGTGATCGGTCAACTGCTCCAGTACCAACCTGATTGCCCGTAGTTCCAGTATGTTGATGGGTAAGTGGGCCTCCTGAGGGCCCCACCTCCCCTGGAACCGCAGGGACTTCCAGAATCCCCCCCCAACCTGACAGACTGGCATCCGTGGTGACCGTCTCCCAGGAGGGGGCCAGGAAGGACCTGCCCTTTAGCAAGTTCTTGTGGTCCAGCCACCACGAGAGGGACCCTCGGACCAAGGGGGGGAAGCACACAAACCCCATCCAAAGACATGGGGTCCTTGTCCCATGCTGACAGAAGGTGAAGCTGCAGAGGCCTCGAATGGAACTGAGCAAAGGGCACTGCCTCGAAGCTCGCCACCATCAGGCCCACCAGCTGCATTCCCTGCCTGAGGGAGGGCTGGGGGCACGAGAGCAGGAACCTCACCTGCCCAGTCAGAGCTTCCACCTTCTGTTGAGGAAGGAATATCTGTGACTGAACCGTATCCAGAATCATCCCCAGGAATGGGGTCACCGACGAAGGGGACAGAGAGGACTTGGGATGATTGATCACCCAGCCGAAGGACTCCAAGGTGGACACCACCAGCTGAGTGTCCAGCTCCGCCTGCTGTAGGGACCGTGAGGTGATGAGAATGTTGTCCAGGTAGGGCAGCACGCGTATGCCCCCTCACCTTATCAGCGACATCACCCCCGCCAGCACCTTGGTGAACACTCTGGGAGCTGAAGTGAGGCTAAATGGCAAGGTCACAAATTGGTAATGTTTCTTTCAACGCGAATCTGAGAAACCTTTGATGTCCCGGGAACACAGGGATGTGAAGGTAAGCATCTTTGATGTCCACAGACGTCATAAAATCCCCTGGGTACAGGGAGCCGATGGCCGAGCGCAGAGTTTCCATGCGAAAGCGCCTGTTCTTGACAAATTTGTTGAGGCACTGTGAAAAGGTTGGAATAGAACCCCTTGCCCAATTCTCTAAGGTGGACCCTGCAAATGACCCCCAGATCCAGAAGGCCTTGCATGGCCTGCATCAAGACCTGAGCTGATACAGGGTCCTGGGGGATCCGGGACCTGATGAATCTTGTGGGGGGCCGCACAGCAAACTCTATCTTGTAACCAGAGGACACTACCTCCTGAATCCACCGGTCTGAGACTTGGCGCCTCCAGACGTGCGCGAAGTGCTGTAGGCGTCCCCCCACCCTGGCGGGCAAGGGCGCCCCATCGTGCCTGAGGGGTCTTGGGAGGGGCTTTGGGTTTGGACCCCCAGGAGGAGCCAGGACGTCGTCCTCTGCTCCTATGCCAGGAATCTGTGCGAGCCCCCGCGAAGGACACCCCTTTCCCCTGCTTAGCGCCTCGGTAGGGGACTGAAAGGGGGCCCTGGCTCCGAAAGGGCCGAGGCTGCCGCCTGCGCTGGGGTAACTTACCTCCCTTAGCAAAGAGGTCTAGGCGGTCCCCAAACAGGTGTAGCCCCTTAAATGGAAGCCCAGTAAGGGCTTTCTTAGCAGCATTGTCAGCAGCCCACTGACGCAGCCATACCGCGCGGCGTATAGCTACCGCCAAGGCGGAAGATCTGGCACACATCCTAATAGCATTGTCCGATGCAGACAGGATAAAGTTTACAAACACATCACAGTTAGACAGTGCATTAATCGTATCAGGTGGCAATTCGTCAGGGCCATCAAGTGCATTCCTGACCATGGCCCTGAGTGCCACAGCAGTAATGGCCAAAGCGCAAACCGGGCGCAGAGCCGCCCCCCCCAAATGCAAAGGCATGGCATGCCAATTGGTCAATGCGCCGGTCCTCAGAATCCCGCAGCGTAGTAGTGTCAGGGGAGTGCATAATAGAGGTGTTAGACAGCCCTAGAATAGGAGCATCGACCTCGGGGGCGATGGCCAGTACTATATTAGCAGGAAAAGGATACTTCCTGTCCAAACTCTTAGGAATCCCGGGAAGTCTACTGGGATGTTCCCACTCCTTAAGCACAAGGTTATTGAAATGGGTTTGTTCAGGAAATTCCAATCGAGCCTTAGCAGTATGAAAGATCTCACCCCTTTGCCTGGGAGCCGCAAACAGGGGGAGAGATGGACAAAACCTCAAAAATCTGAACCAGCAGTTTGTCAGTATCATCCGGGGTCCAGTGATCAAAGCCAGAATCGTCATGACCCCTTGACTTCTCGTCAGATGACCCTGAGTCAGAGAACAGCTCCCCTTCGTCCGAGGGGGTATGGCCATATAGATGCAAAAACTCATCAGACTCCGAAGGGAAAAGAGCGGCATCAGGGGTCAAGTGCCGCTTTTTTGCGGTGGCCTTACGCGCTAAGGTATTAGCAAGCAATTTTTCAACACTGGCCAGTCTAGCAGCCACATCAGGATGAGAATCCCCGCTTGTATTGGGGGTTAGACTCAGGCTTGGGGGAGTAGGTGAAGTGCCCAGCCACAGGAGGGGCGGGAAGTACCATTAGCGCCTGCTGTGCACAAGGAACACAGACCCGTGCATTGTCACCGCTGATAGGTGAGACCCCACAAGCTACACACAGCCGAGCTTGTCCCGAAGGAACCCCGGTCACAATATCCTGGGATGCCTCCATATGGTGATTAATAGGCACAATAGGCCAGTAGGGATTGACGCTGAAAGTTACCCTGGATGTCCCAATGACCCGCAGGGAAGTGGGAGTAATTATACTAGGCCCAACTGGCAATTACACCGGGCTGGGAGAAGCCACTGGATTCGACCGTCTGAAATACATAAAGAGAATAAAGGGTGTCAGAACCATGCACAGTAAGCAAGGAGCATGAAAATCGCCCGCGAAGGCACTTACAGACCGCGGAAGGAGGGGGACCATTATCACGCGCACGCGCGCGACTACCATCAAAATGGCGCCAAGCGAACCTCGAAGGGCGGGCCAGAGTGGCCCGTGACGCGGAGCGCGCCAAGCCAGGTCCCCGCCCCCCCCCCCCCGAAGAGCGCGAAGCTCTAAGACAGTAGTCAATGTTGTCATGAGGAGCGAAGTGTATGACACACTTAGAATAGATGATTTGCCAATGATGACGCCGCAGCGTCTGAGGCAACGCCGCCGCCGCCCGGCGCAGCACATCCAGAAACAGGCGCGCGCGGTGGCAGATACACAAATAAAAATGCAAATCAGCGCGGCTGTAGGACATTACTAAGGCCGTAAGCGTGTAATCACAATACACTGAGACCACACACACAACCGAGCTACAGGGGGAACGATGGCGACCCTTTGTACAGGGCCCACCGCTACACGGGGCATGGGCAATAATGCGGGAGGGGTATCCCCTAGAGGCTCATCACCAGCCTAAACCGCCTACCCTTTGGTGAGGGACTGCGGTGGAGCATGGCTCCATAAGCACGCATGGTGCTGCCTACCTTCACCCGCCCAGCGCAGCCCAGGCTGGGAGGCACATCACAAGGAGGACGGGTGGGAATAGTCCAACAGGGCCGCAGGCTTTAATAGCCCCGCTCACCTGCGAGAGAGTGATACTTCATGTCTACGCAGTCAGCACTTCAGAGATATCTGGGGATTTGTGGGAGGTCCTTGGGTATTTGAGGGGGCCGGGAGGAACCTGTTTTGCATGTCTCTGCAGTGCAGCGCCATCTGGCGGAAGATAACCCAAGTGTAAGTACTATATCTGGAGCAGGACGTACTGTATACTAAGAATATGGAGGTGGTCAACCATAACAGTGAGACTAGTGAATGCATGGAAGCTGACAGGGTTAAAATCACCCCCCCCCCACACTTCCTGAATACCCCCTAAAAATAAAATAAAGAAAAAAATAAAATAAAATCTGCCCCACAACTTTCGCAGCCCAGTCCAGCTGCAAGAATGAAACTGGATAAGCAGGGGCAGCCAGAAGTATATGCAGCCGCTCATTTCGGTCAAGAAGTTAACCCATTAGTATCTGATTTGTGATGCCCTGGAGTGAAATACAAGAGAAACAGCATTTCCTTCTAGCCTTCCAACAGTTGAACCCTGGGTGGAGCCACTGCTGAGGGCAGTGGAAACTGTCAACAATGACCTCATGCATCACTCCTGGAGGCAAAGGTGTCATTGTAGGTCTTATTTTGTGGATACAGCAAGTTACACTGCAAATGCAGGAATGCACATTAATCTGTATTGTTGTGATCTCAGCATTAAAGTAGAATGGTTCGTTCAAAAGCCTGTTACTACAGTTGAAAGAATAATTACAATGGATGGTACTTTTTTTTTTACAGAATGTACAGCTAAGCCATTCTTTTACCATCTGGCATACATATGTGGATACTAAAAAAAAGCTCATGGTCACAATAGATCTCAGAGCATTCCAGGTGGAGTAGTTACAGCAACAATCTAGATTTTTTCTTTAAATTTAAGTAGGTCAGAAATAACTGCCACATTTGTCTCCATGTTACATTTAGGCAAGGATCACACAGCAGGTGAGTATCAATCATATTTCAGTTATGCTGTTTTCAGCTCTTGCAGAGAAATAAAGAACAGCCATTCTGAGTGATGCAGATCAGCACAGCCCCAGATGCTGCTTCCAGTATTCATGAATGTTAGGACAGTGTCTAGTCATCCTTTGAGGTTATAGTTAGGTAAATATCTACATATTGCTTAATAAAGCATATCTGTACACTCAGCAAAAACCCTTACAGCGGAAGTCCAGTCTAAATGTAACCCCTTCCTTCCAGCCACCCTAGCCAGGGATTCAATGCTGATCACCGGCCCCAGACTCGGCCATCATGGATCAGCTGCACAGAGCAGTTTCCCCCTACTCTGTGTGCAGTCCAGACGGGCAATTCCCACAGCCCATGACCAATCGGCACTTGGGGCTTGCCTAAATGTCCCAAAAGCGCAAGTAAAAAACACTGGGAGACTTGCAGGCTGAAATGTGCAGAGGGTCCACGCAGTGGTACCTTCACAACACTCATTCAAGAGAAAGGTACCCAGATTCCCCGCAAATAAGCCCTAGCGCGATTTTTCAAGATTTATGAGGATGCCTTAAATAAAAGACCTAGCTACAGCTCAAAAAAAAAATCCTTGTTAGACTTACCAGTAAATCTTTTTCTATGAGTCCATCAGGACGACCCACAGAGAGAGAGAGCAAACCTGCGGAGGAGGAACTCTGTTTAATCCTTCTCAAAATAGTGGATTTAAAGGCAGCTAGGTCTCTTTTCTTGCCGCTGATTATTAAGACAAGTTTTGCTATTTACCACTCTCCTGATCTCTCTAAATAAATGATTAGAGCTCTTCTCACATCAAATAGTGAGAGATCTTCATCTGTTCCTGCCATAGCAGGTAAGGGAGCACTATGTCCTGGGACCTATTGGGAGACATAGCAATCTTAGGAAAAAATAAAGGATCAGGTCTCAGCATGGTCTTATCTGGAAGAATTGTGCAGTAAGTTTCCATCACTGATAGTGCTTGCAGCTCACTTACCGGCCTGGTTGATGTAATAGCCAAGAGAAAACAAAATTTCAGACACAACCAATTTTCTGGTACTTCCTCCAGTTGCTCACATGGAGGTTCCAGTAACCCTTTCAGCGCGACAGTTAAGTCCCATGTCGGAAAACCTTTAAAGGGTGCTGGTCTTTTACAGGTAATAACCTTAAAGAACTGATTAATAACATGATTCTGCCTCAACTGGTAGTATAAAAAAAATGGATAATGCTGAAGTCTGAGCCTTTAGCGAACTTACTGCTAGCCCCTTCTCAAACCCTTCCTGCAGGAATTTGCAGACGGTCAGTATATCCTTTTTCTTCAGTTTGCTGATCTCACAAAAAGAAGAAAAACATGTCCAAATCTTTTAATAGATGCATCTGGTGGTCAATTTATGACTGTTCAATAAAGTTTTAATCACTATGCCCGAACAGTCCTCCTTCACTAAGATGGCCTCTTTAAGATCAATGCTATCAGTTGACGCTTTGCTGGAACTGGATGCAGAATGGGGCAATGTCCTCTCATCTTCTGGATCACTTGCGGCTGTAATGAAAGAAGGAAAGGCTAGGTAAAAGTTCCAGGGAAAGCCCGGGCATCCACTGCTAGAGCACCGTCTTCACTCATCAGTGAGTAAAAAATGCTTGCATTTTGAATGGTTGGCACTGGCAAGGAGGTCTATCTGGGGAAAACTTCCTGGTTTAGCCACCACTCTGTCTGTTGTACCCTGAACCGACTTAGAAAATCTGCAACTGTGGTCAGGGTAACCTTTAAATTAACTGCCGATATCGACAGAACCTGTTTCTGTAGAGGAAATGGTATAGTATTTGAGAGATTTATAAGGGACAATGACCTGGTCCCGCCTTGATGATTTAGGTATGCCACTGTGAAAGCATTGTCTATAGGATCTGGACACCTCTGTCTGAAATTACTGGCAAAAAATGATCCAATACCATCTTGACCACCTTCAGTTCCCTGAAACTGGAGGATCTCCTTGCAATGCATGGTGGCCATTTTCCCTGGACAATCAAATTCCAGGTGGGCACCCCAATCCCAGGATGGCATCTTTTGTAACCAGTACCGGATTCTTTTGCTTCCACAGTGTTCCCCTCTTTTAATATCACCGGATCTGTCCACCAATGGAGGCTTTCAAGTACATCCTTCTCTAATTAAACTTTCTGATCCAATGAGTCTGAAGACTTATAAGATTGTCAAGATTGTACCCTAAGAATCTGCAACAGTGGCTGGGTACCAGATTTGAATTTTCTAAATTGACAATCCAGCCTAAAGTTCTTAGAAGAAGAAAAGTCTTCTCTAAGCCTGCTGGCGATTCCTATGACCTGTTTAGCAAGACTAAATCACCCAGGTATGGAATAACTGTAATTTTCTCTTGTCTGATGTGCACCATAGGTTCCCCAATATCTTTGTAAAGATCCGTGGGGCTGATGACAGGCAAAAAGGTAAAGCAGTGTACTGGTAGTGATAAAGCCCCTGGTCTATCTATCAAGTTCTTTTGAAATAGTTCTTGTAAGACTAATGGAAAAGCTTGCCACTTTCTGGTGTCCCTTGGCAATTTGGTCACTAGAAAGAAACATTGAGGGATGGACAAGAATGCTGAACGGTATCCTCTTTCCAATGTCTGTAGCAAAAATTTACTTTGGGAGACTGCTCTCCAGACGGCTACAAACCAGGAGAGCCTCCCTCACACCGGGTAGTCTTTGTCAGGATTGAGACCTAGGGCCCTCTGAGGGTTTGCAGAGCCGACTACCCTTTCTCTGTGGCCTCGTCTGTGTCCATCTTTTCTTCTGCTTGTTCAGTTTGCCCTGAAATAACCTTATGGAAGTTTTGGCCATAGTATTAGCTTGGTTTTGAAACTTCCTTATTTGGAAAGTTCTTACCTGCTTCACTAGAACAAGTCAGAATTCTGAAATGGAATGCCACACAACTTAGCTTTGGAAACCAGGTCTCCTGACCATATTTTAAGCCAAAGTGTCCTTCTGGCGCAGGCTAATAGAGCGCTTGACTTAGCTGTGGCTCTGATGGTCTCCTCTGAGGCGTTAGTTAAGAAGGAAACGGCTATAAAGAGAGTAGGTAAGGTCTCAAGAATACGCTATTTAGGAGTGTCATTCTCCAAATAACCTCCAAGTTATTTAGCCATGTTTCCATACTTTTGATGACACCATCAACTGCCAGGGCAGATCTGAATGTGAAGGAGGAAGCATCCCAAACTCTCTTCAGGATGCTCTCTGTCCTGCAATCCATTGAATCACACATTGCCCCCATATCCTCGAAACTTAGGTATGCTGCTCTGGATATCACACCCAGAGGTGCATCTAATTTTGGACATTTGGTCCAAGGCTCCATGTCCTGTTTCTGAAAAGAAAATTTACGTTTGAGTGAGCCTGGCGTAAAAGATGTCTTCTCTGGGTACTTCCATTCAGACTTCCATTCTCCAAAAACTTCTTATACATGTTATCCTGAGTGGATAAGGGTGTATCCTCCCGCTGAATTCCCCATGTATGATAAAAGTTGTCTAATAAACCTGTCAAGTCCCCTGGCAAAGCTCGCCCCTCTTATCCAACCCTCGTTAAGAGAGTCCTCGGATGAGAGTTCACCCTCAATCTCCACCACTAACCTCTGATCCTGTTACAAATTGGACAGGCCCAGAAATGTGGGTGTCTGCAGTAGGAATAGAAGCAGTAAGGGATATTATTGGTCTAGGATCCTGGGTTAACTGTGCCAGCAGTGGATACCCCTGGGTATAACCCAAAGGATTTATAGACCTCAAACATCGAGGCCGTTTCATTTCTCATGACTAACATCCTCCTGTACATAGCCGAACTCTCCTCTTACATCCTTAGCTGTAGGCATGTTTGACATACAGACATCTGCCAGGTATCCGGAAGTGTAACACTACAGGATTCACAGCATCTAATCGGTTAAGGATCCTTAGAAGAGGGTTTCTCTTTTGAGGGGTCCTTGTCTCTATCCTTATCTTTTACTTTGGTTTAATTAGACTAAAGGGATAAAATACAATACCAATGTTACGTATACATACCAACGGATATCAGCATAAACGGCAAAATATAAAACAAGATTTTCACATTACCGTTTTTTCCTGTGGCATTTTGAATGGGGTGTTAGGTCTAGGTGATACACTGCCTGCACCTGGATTCCTTTGCCCTTTGAGATCACTGACCTCTAGTGGGCTGAGAAAGGAGGCTTCACACTGCTGTGGGCTGCTGGGCTGTTGGTGAGTTGCCACTGTGCTGCTCCCTTCCAGTCTGTGTAGTCGCTGCAGAACCGATGCTGCTTACACTTCCAGGTCACCACATGTGTAGAGGGAGTGACGTCAGAACGCATCAGCGAGTATCCACCTCAGGGCAAAGGAAAGGAAAAGGATTGGGGCTGCCGATTGGAGGTTCCGGTAAGCCAGCCCAGGTTCCCCTGGGCAAATGCAGTAGTACCCTCCGACCTGCCACCGACCTGGATTTAAAGTGGACAGTGCTGTCTGACTATGAGGGATTGCCCTGGCCACCTCCGGACCTCGGGTGAACCACACCCAAAGATAAAGTGGTCCATGGCTCAGTGGGCCTCCACAGGGGCTCCTGGAGCTTAAAATTAAAGTGGACTGAAACCGAACTGGATCGGCCTGGGAATCTTATTAAGATTCCTGGGCCGATCCATTCCCTCCCCCCCGGGGCATCCAAAAATACTATTTTGTGAGTACTCACCTTTAAAATGGGTGTCATACACTCCGCTTCCATAATCATGACATCTGGGTAGTCTCCAGTAGAGGGCGATCTTTAGCAGAAATGAATGCAAAAAAAGGAGCTCCTCCCAGTCCATATACACCCGGGACCTCCCACCAATTCCCCAGTGTATGATAGCAGTAAGAGGACCAGGAAGAACCCATATAACAACTACAAAATTAACAAAGGTTCACCATATAAAGGATCCGGAATACCACAAGGGTGGGGGGAAGCGGAGTGTATGACACACTTATAATACCCATTTTAAAGGTGAGTACTCACAAAATGGTATTATTCCAAGTGTGTCATACACTCCGCTTCCATAATCATGACATCTGGGACATCCAATAGCAGTGTCCGTCATGGGTGGGAACCGAAAACAGTAAAAACAATGCACCAACTTAAACCACTGCAGCTTGCAGAACCTTGCGGCCAAAAACAGCATCCGCTGAAGACGGCACATCAACCCTGTAAGACTTGGAAAAAGTATGAACAGAAGACCAAGTAGCAGCCTTACAAACTTGCTCAACAGAGGCCTGGTGCTGAAAAGCCCAGGATGCCCCAGCAGCACGAGTAGAATGTGCAGTGATCCTGAAAGAGGGAGTCCTCCCCTTAGCAGAATAGGCCCCAACAATGGCCTGACAAATCCATTTACTAATGGTAGACTTGGCCGGCGCCAAACCCTTTCTGGGCCCACAAGGCACCATGAAAAAAGCGTCCGTCTTGCGGAAGGGGGAAGTAACCACCAAATAGTACTTCACACAACGAACCACATCCAAAGAATGCAAAACTCTCTAATTGTCATTGCTAGGCTTAGGACACAAAGAAGGAAGAACAACCTCCTGATTGAGGTGGAAGGCAAAAACAACCTTAGGAAGAAATCTGGTTTGAAACGAAAAACCACCTTATCCTGCTGCCTCTCAAAGTAAGGCGCCTGAATAGACAAAGGCGCCAACTCAGAGACACGCCGGACAGAAGTAATAGCCACCAAAAAAGCAACCTTTTGAGTGAGCACAGAAAGAGCAATATCCTGAAGCAGCTCAAAAGGAGGTCCCTGTAGAGCCGAAAGAACCAGATTCAAATCCCAAACAGGCACCAAGGCCTTCCTAGGAGGCCTAACATGAGTAACCCCCTGGAAAAAAGTCCTGACCAGTGGGTGCAAAGCAAAAGACCTTTGGAACAAAACAGACAAGGCAGATACCTGCCCCTTCAAGGTACTAAGCTGAAAACCTTGATCCAGACCGTGTTGAAGAAACTCCAAAGTCCAAGGGATAGAGAACACCCTACAAGGTAAGGCCCTGGCCTCACACCAGTCAATGTAGGACCGCCAAGTCCTATAGTAAATACAGGAGGAAGACCTCTTCCTAGCTCTAATCAAGGTCTGAACGACAGCCGCAGAGAGACCTTCCTCCTTCAGAATGAAGGTTTCAGCAGCCAAGCCGTCAAAGCCAGCGTTTGTAAATTGGGGTAAAGAAGATGACCCTGAGAAATCAAGTCCGGAAACAGAGGCAGCCTGTAATGCTCTACCGCTAGACTTACAATGTCTGCGAACCAAACCTGGCCACCTTGGGACCACCAGAATCGTTGGTGCCCCTTCCAGAACCAGCTTGCGAACCACCTTGCCCACCATGGAGAAGGGTGGGAACAGATACAGGAAACCCAGATCCTTCCAAGCCAGGGACAAGGCATCCACTTCCAGGGCCAGAGGATCCTGAGA
Source organism: Gastrophryne carolinensis (assembly GCA_027917425.1). Classification (NCBI taxonomy): domain Eukaryota; kingdom Metazoa; phylum Chordata; class Amphibia; order Anura; family Microhylidae; genus Gastrophryne; species Gastrophryne carolinensis. The sequence goes on from CM051235.1 coordinate 436,649,309, forward strand.
GAGAGACACAAAGGACGGAAGTTTATGATTGTTCCTGGAGGCAAAGAGATCCACATCCGGAGTCCCCCACCTGTGACACAGGGAGCGAAACACCCTGGTGTTGAGGGCCCACTCTCCTCGGCGAGAGCAGCCCCTGCTCAGAGCATCCGCCTCCGTGTTCTCCACTCCTGGAATGTAAACTGCTGAGATGCAAGGGACATTGCTCTCTGCCCAAGTAAGGATCAGAGAGACCTCCATGAGGGCACTCCTGCTGCGAGTCCCTCCTTGGTGATTGATGTAGGCCACAGCCGTTCGGTTGTCCGAGCGAACCTGAATCGGTAGGCCCTGTAAGTGTGGAGTCAGCCGTGACAGAACTAGCCGGATGGCTCTGAGCTCTAGGACATCGATGGGGGTGTGAGCCTCCTGAAGACCCCACAACCCCCTGAACTGACGATTCTTCCAGAAACCTCCCCAGCCCGACAGGCTGGCATCCATGGTCACCGTTTCCCAACAAGGGACAAGAAAGGATTTGCCCCTCAACAGATTGCTTGACTCCATCCACCACTGAAGTGAATGGCGAACGCTGGAGAGACATCTTGAAGGACTGATCCAAGGACTGCGGACATTTGTCCCAATGCCTCAGCCAATGGGGCTGAAGCAACCTCATGTGGAACTGAGCAAAGGGTACTGCTTTGAAGGACGCCACCATCAAACCTACCAGTTTCATCCCCAGCCGGAGAGAGGGGCAACGAATGGTCAGGAGAAGGCTAATCAGATCCTGAACAGCCCTTACCATGGGCTGAGGAAGGAACACTCTGGCTTGAGTGGTATCCAGAGTCATGCCCAGAAATGAAATCTCCCTGGAAGGAGACAGAGAGGATTCGGGGTGGTTGATCACCCATCCAAACCTTACCAGAGTATACAGCACCGCCCTGGTGTCCATCTCCGCTTGCCGGAGGGAAGAGGCTGAAATCAGTAGGTCGTCCAGATACGGCACAATGCGAATGCCCTGGGCTCTGAACAGGGCCATTATGCCCACCAGAACCTTGGTGAAGACCCTTGGAGCTGAGGTCAGCCCGAATGGTAGGGCCACAAACTGAAAATGAAAATCCTGTACCGCAAACCTGAGGAATCTCTGGTGCGCAGGAAAGATAGGAACATGCAGGTAAGCATCCTTGATGTCTATTGACGTCATAAAGTCCCCTTGACGAAGGGAAAGAATGGCAGAGCGCAGGGTCTCCATGCGAAACTTCCTGGTTCTGATGAACCTGTTGAGAATTTTTAGGTCCAGAATGGGTCTGACAGAACCATCCTTTTTGGGGACCGCAAAGAGGTTGGAGTAGTAACCCCTGCCTCTCTCCGAGGGAGGCACCGGGCATATGACTCCCATATCCAGAAGACTTAGGACCGCCAACAGGAGCCCCTGTGCAGCCTGAGGGCACCCGAGACCTTAAAAATCTTGGAGGGGGCCAGTAGTCGAACTCCAGTTTATACCCGACGAAACCAACTTCCGGGATCCATTTGTCTGTGACCTCCTGTGCCCAGACCTGGAAGAAGAGCTGCAGCCGTCTCCCCACCCGAGTGGGTGAGGGCGCCCCCCCCCCCATAACTGTGCGGGTTAAGCGGGGGGGGGCTTAGGCTTGGAACTCCAAGCAGATGCTGGACGGGCCTGTCCTCTGTCCCTGCTCCAGGAGGAACCTCTAACACCAGAGTAGGTGAATCCTCTGACGGCTCTGGCACCCCGAAAGGAAGGATTGAAGGAGCTCGCCCCCCGAAAGGGACGACGCTGTTTCCTACGCTGAGGTAGCTTACCACCCTTAGCCACCGCATCCAACTTATCTCCAAACAGCTTAGTGCCCAGGAAGGGAAGAGTGGTGAGCGATTTCTTGGCCGCAAAGTCCGCCGCCCACTGGCGAAGCCAGACCGATCGACGCATGGCCACCAATAAGGACGAAGTTCTGCTACACATGACAATAGTGTCCTCCATAGCAGCCAGTACAATGTTCATGAAAAGCTTGCACATTTTAAGGGCAGCGAACTCCGCGCAGGAGGGTCAAAATGGGCACCATTCAAGAACTCCCTAACTAGGGATCTGTTAGCCACCGCTGCAAGCGCAGATGCGCACACCAGCCGTAAGGCTGAACCAACACTAGCGAAGGCATAACTGATCTATGCGCTTATCCTCACCATCCTTGAGGGTAGTGGCATCAGGGGTATGGACCACAGAGGTGTCGGACAACCCCAAAACAGGCGCATCGACCTCGGGCGGGGAAGACCAACGCTTCACCGCATCCACCGGGAAGGGATACTTTTTATCCCAACCCTGAGGAACTCCGGGAAGCCGACTCGGTTTTTCCCACTCCCTAAGGATAAGAGCATCAAAATGACCCTGTGTAGGGAACTCCAAGCAAGGCCTTGCGGCCCCAAAGAATTCCCCTTTTTTTAGGAGGGGGTGCCTCAGGCGGCGCAATGTCCAAAACCTCAAGGAGATGGACCAGAGCCTTGGAGGTGTCAAAGGCATCCCCCAGTGCCTGCCCAGCATCATTGTCACGAAGAAAAAACACACCCTCAGTATCAGATTCTCCAAACAGTTCCCCTTCCTCCAGCGGGGAATACTCAGACCAATCATCATCAAACTCCAAAGCCGGCCCTGCCGGCGACAGGTGTCTTTTCTTAGCCTGGGCCTTACAGCCCACAGTGCCAGAAAGGATCCTCTCAATGCTGGCCAGGCGAGCACAAACATCAGAGTGCGACTCCCCACTAGTGACAGCGTCACTTGGGGTGCGTAACAGGCGGGGTGGTGTAGGCGATGAAGCGGGTGGTGCTGACCCAGAAGCCTGGGAAACCGCCTGCCGCGTTATGGCCTTTTGTGCACAAGGAATACAAATGAGCACATCCTCCCCCGTAAGGGATACCCCACAACCAACACACGGCCGGGATTGTCCCGAGGGAAACCCCAGCCCGGTATCCTGCGGAGCCTCCATATGGTGATTTTTTGGGTAGTCGCAGTGACCCTAGGGAATTAAGCTGGTAAGCAACCCTGGGATGCCCCTTTAATGTCCCTGTGGGAGGATTTAACGGAAAATGCTAAGGAAGGGCCTAGGACCGGGAGAACCCCCTAATATTGCAACAGGGGAGTCCTCCTGAAAGACACAATAAGGGAGGCCCATAAGACAAGCACACAAAATGATATATATATATATATATATAAACCAATGCATGCAATCAAGAGAAACCAAGCAGCCCCCCTTCGGAGAGGGAGGCAGCCTAAGAGAAGAAAAGGGGGCCCAATGGGCACTCACAAAACACACAGGTCCGCAGTAGGATCGGCGGCAGTAGCAGCAGCACTTCTAAGATGGCCACCGGAGTCCAGCACTGCAGGAGAGAGTGAGGAAGAAGGGGGGCGGGCCAGCGCAGAACACGCGCTCACTAGGCCCCGCCCCCTCCCTGCCAGACCAGAAACGCGGATCCAGGCCGTGGGCTAGGACTCCAAATGGCACCAAAAGGAGGGGCGGGCCACGGCGTGTGAGGGCCCGGCCCCGCCCCCTCCCCCCAAACGCAGCCTGAGGGGGAGAAGCTGCTCCCCTCATAAAAACTGCCAACGAAGCAGGCAAGGCACATTAGCCACATGTAAAAGCATATATACACACACACACACATACAATAGTGAAACACCAGACACTGAAAATCATTAAGGGACAAGCCAGAACCACCCCCCCCCCCCCCGAGGGACACAGGGGGGACTCAGAAGGCAGGGGACCCGCCACCCAGTACAGGGGAAGCGGATAAGGCTGAAGTGACAGTGCATCCCAAACCGGGATCACCAACCCGGAAACCGCCTACTCCTTGTAATGGGGTCTCACGGAGGAGTCATGCTCCTTAAAACACCTAGGAAGGTGTTGCCTACCCTCAACCAGGACCTACAGCCGAGGCTGGGAGGCTCATAAGAGGACATGTGAATAAAGGTCGAGGCAGAAATAGGGACAAACCTGCAAGGAATAGAAGGCTTCATCTTCTGACTTGCTCGTCGTCTAGCAGAGAAGGAACTGGGGAATTGGTGGGAGGTCCCGAGTGTATATGGATTGGGAGGAGCTCCTTTCTTGCATTCATCTCTGCTAAAGATCGCCCTCTACTGGAGACTACCCAGATGTCACGATTATGGAAGCGGAGTGTAAGACACACTTGGAATAACACCCCCAAAACATCTCCCTTACTTCCCGGTCCAACGAAGCATGCGCAGCCACGCATGCGCCATAGGACCAGGGTGAGGTGAGTTGATGTGGGAGATCTGGGGGGTTTCACATAGCGGGGGGGAAGGACAGAAACTCAGGATAGTCAAAATCCTGGGTTTTATTCCACTTTAAAAACTAAAACAAAGAATTGGCTGCAGCCTATTTATCTAGTGGTTCATCAGGGAGGAAACACAAAGAACTAAGGGGGCAGGAAGGGGTGGGGTTTTAACCTCTGTTCAGTTTGTGTTTCCTCCCAGGGGGTGGGACCTCTCTCTCCGTGAGTCGTCCTGAAGTACAATGGGAGAAAAACACTCTAAATCCCCCATGAGACCCCTGCACTTATTGTAGTGGCAAATATGGCAGTTGCCTGGGGAACCCCAGCACACTAGCAACCCACCACACCAATATGGCACAATATGACACAGGTATCACATGACAACCTGTGTCATATTGTGGAGTTGCACATATGTCAGCGGAGAGCATGCAGGAGCCAGGATTTGCATAGGGTGCAGAGAAAGGCATGCTGCATACTTACAAAGGCGCTTGAACGCCACTAAAGCCCACTACCAATTAACAAATATCAACATTTTTTAGAGGGACACCCAGGAACTTTAGGGGGGTGTTGGGCTGCCATATTAGAGAAGCTATACATTTTGGAATGAAAATGAAGACCAAATGTAGATTGTTAATAGAAAGGTAAGCCATCCCCTGAAAATAAACCCTAATGCAGCTTGTGGAGCAAAAATTTATATAATAACCTGTATTATTTTTGGAGAAACATGGCAGTGCTGCTGCAGCGGTGGCTGGCATTAGGGAGCACTTGCTTCTAATCTGCCAGATGACACAGCACGGATGTGCGAGATTACGAGGCAAATCCACGGAAAGCTAAGGAGTAACTCAGCTCCCAGGTGGACAAATATGGTGGAGCCAAGTGTTCAATTTTAGGTATGCTATGTAGCCAGAGGAATCTGTTTAAATTAAAGGTAGAAGCTTTAATTTACAATGCATGGCATGAGAGTCGGGGGGGAGGGATAGATGGACTGCAGTTATTTCTCAGTGTTGGTCCAATTTTACATCTGTCCAAGTTGATAACTAAAAACATCAACACACATCAGAAGGCCTGCACTAGCAACAAGTCATTATTCTAGTCCTGGCTGACTCAGGAGTAAAACATGTCTTTTAATCGCCTATGTTTAAGGGTTTAGTTATTCTTTTAAATCTGCCCTCTAGTTCAGGAATTCTAGGCAACAGTTATGCGGCCAGTGACGAATGACCTTGTTCTTTTTGATGACCCTGGAGCTCATCTTTTACTTCTATTGCCTATTGGTTCAGGAGGGTTAATAGGCTGTAATACATGGAGCACATGACTTTCGTACTTAAAAATGGCACTGAAAAGTTCACCCAAAACTAGCTTGGCTGGAATTCATAAAGGACACCAGACCATTTGATGCTGCAGTGTTAAAATGATCTAATATCTTCTAGGGGTTTTTAGCATCAGTCACAAGGGTCTGGGATCAGCCGCCGAAGGAACCAGTACCAGAAGAGATAATATTTGGGACTGGGTTCTGGAGCTTGTGGGGAGCTATGCACAGGGGCATCACGGCACAGATGCCTTCTCCGTTAGACATAAGTAGCAGCCCTGAAATCCCCTGCAGGGAGTGGGACCACTTTAAAAAAAGCCCCCTTTCTAGGTTGGCATTTGTTCAGGAAACATTATTTTATATTGCTTTATTCGACAATGGAATTGCATATACTGTATATGCTCTTCTCAGTCCTTAAACACTATTTACAAAAAAAGGCTCCAGCATTAAATATGACACCTAATACATAATCATAATCAGCATGGGCACAAGGACCTTGTAGAGCTAAAGTGGACCAAAACCCAGGATTTTGACTATCCTGGGTTTTGGTCCTTTCCCCAAGGCCAACCCGATCGGGGGTTCCCCGCTGTGTGAAACCCCCCAGATCACCCTAACCCTGGTCACCTCTTCCCAGTCCCATGGCAGCTCTGACGGCGCATCCTCCGCTTCCCTCTAATAGGGAGCATGCTCGCAATGGCTGGCAAGGCACGCTCCTGAGACACTCTTAGACGCGCCGTGGGACCGGGAAGAGGTGAGCTGGGTTCTGTTATCTAGGGGGTTTCACACAGCGGGGCACCCCCGATCGGGGTGCCCCCTGAGGAAAGGACCAAAACCCAGGATAGTCAAAACTATTGACTATCCTTGGTTTTGGTCCACTTTAAGAAGTTGATTGCATTTACGTGATTTGAACTGGGAAGCGCATTCCCAACCGGCTCCAGAATGTAGCTGAACTTCCACTAATGGCAAATCAGGGGTGAGAGCTCACGTGATTTATGTGCCCCCAGCTTCCAATCAGCAACTGGCATTAGGGATTGTGGCTGGTGGGGGAGCTTGCTGTTGGCACCAGAGCAGACAGAGCAGACAGAGCAGACAGCTGCAGCTTGCCAAAAGCTACAAGGGAGAGTCATTCACAAATACTTGTCTAATGCCCAGAGATGCTTCTCTAGCACTACCCTGATGCTTGTTACCCACTTACCCTTGATTGTCTAAAGGATGAAAGCAAGGAGATTTCAAACAATCGCGCACAGCACGCAGCATTTTAGTTCATCATTACTCAGGCTCCTTCTCATCCTTTAATCAGTAACAACACATAAATGACGATCTCTGCTGACATGAAATAAAACCTTGTATGTTGTTTTCTTCGAAGACTCATAATCCTAGAGACACCAAGTCCCAGAGGGGGGTGGGGCACTGCAGCAAGGTGGAGAAACGACAGAAGAAGATTTAAAGATCACGGGCCCAAAGTAGTGTCCATCGGCAGAAGTATCCAGGATATGTGGATGTCAATATTATTTCCTAGGCGGTAATGCTAAGAGCAAAGGAAAAACTATTGCTCTCAAACAGTTAATGACTTCCCCCAAGAGACACATGTCAGATATAACAAGGGACTAGCAACTGCTGAGGTAACATTAACACCAAGGAAGCTTTAGCAGCTCACCTTCCTGCAACCTCAGCATAATAAAGAGACACTAGCAACCGATCTTAAGGTTTACCACAATTTCCTGAATGAAAAAGAAATGTAAACTGTAACATCCACTCAACCATGTACAACCTAAAGCTGAACCTTTTGGCCAAATAAAAATGAATGAATAAAATGATATATATATACATACAAATCCTACATGGCAAGAGGGCAAGAGGAGGGGTTAACTAAAAATCCTGTGTAAAACAGTTTCAGCCAAGCTTTTTTTTTTATTTCTTTTTACTAGTTGGATAAAAACCAGATGTGGGGTGACAGTTTTTGAATGTACCATTCTGCTTTTCCCGAGTCATTTGGTTCTGAAAAAACAGATTATCAATGCTTTAGACAAGTTATTGCAACTGCTTCCCCGGCACAGCACAGGAAGTTAGAAGTGAACAGTTCTCACCACCCCTGAATGGTACATTCAAGAACCTGTCACCCATGGATTTTACGTTTTCTAAGAAAAAAAAAAAACACAAGCTTGGCAGGACTCTTCCCCTCTATCTCTACTTCTTCTAAGCTTCTTGAGGTACGGGAACCCTGACTGCCGGCAGCATAAACAATATAGGTGGCGGTTTCCAGGAAGCGGTACATGTCAGAGGGCAGGTGGCGCGATTGTGGATTACTTACTGCCATACCGCTGGGACGTCGGTGCTGCCCATCTCAGCTACTCTCACTGGTTGCCCCGGCCAGGTGTGATGTGTGGGCACAGCGCGAATAGCCCAGACCAGCAGCACTGGCGCCTGTCGGCTTTGCAGTAAGCGGGGCTCATAATTTTCATCCAGCCCACACATTTTCCAGTCCTTTATTGCAGAGCTTGACCCTCAAGGAAGCCACTGCAAAGAAGAAGAGGCGAGTTTACAGTTTTGCTGTAGTGTTGCTTGCTTGTCTCTGTTCTGGTGGGAAATACCAGATAAACAGCTGTGTCTGAATGTAGTGGAGGGTGTAGTGCAAACCATGCATGCACCAGCTAAGTGAGTATAGCCTTTTTTTACAATGCGCTGGGGAGGGTGGTGACAGAGGGGCCCTTGCAGTGAATAGCATGACCGACTGATGAACAGGAATTCCCGTTAAGGAGAAAAAAGGTGTTAATATTTTTAGCCTGGACAGACCACCTACATTATTAAAGATCAGGCTTTAAAAGTGGGAAGTAATATAAATCAAATCTAACTGTTTAGCAGGTTGCATGTATAACTGACTAATGCAATGCCATAGGACCGATACCAGGCAATGTAAACAGTGCAGCAAATGCAACATACTGTATCATTCATTCAAGTGAGCAGTGTAGAGCATATCCTAGATCATGATCTGTAACAGTGAGACAGCATGTAGATTTAAGGAGGCCGTTGACATAGGTGGAAGATAGTGAGTACAAGTAATTAGGTAAAAGGCCAGGAGCGTTGCATGGAGAGAGTCTCAGGAGTTTGAAAGATACCGCTGTCCTTTAAACTGTACCCATCAGGAAGAGATTACAGAGGAAGTGACTCGATCATCAAACATGAACAACACTAACCAAAATGTAAATCAGAGGTTAGAGGGGTGGAACGGTATAGAGTAGAGTATGGTACGAGTCTGATGTCTTTAAAGAGATAATCCAACATACACTTTCTAGGGATATCCTTAATATTTATTAAATTTCCAGATGAAACTGTAAGCAGCCGACCATTAAGACACTATGGCTGCACCATGAGAATTTTTATTTCTCTCATTTTTTGTGAGAAAAAAATGTACCGTATTTTCCGCCCTATAAGACGCACCTGCCCATAAGATGCACCTAGGATTTGGAGAAGGAAAACTAGAAGAAAAAAAAAATTCTAAGCTAAATGTTGTGCTAAAACACCCAATTACAGATAGTGTGGTGTTCCCCCATCCCATTCCCATAGGCAGTGTGGGATGCCCCCCTCCCATAGGCAGTGTGGCACTCCCCCCTTCCTACACCCCATAGGCAGTGTGGCATCCCCCCCATTCAATTCCTCATACAGTCAGTGTGGCATCCCCCTCCCATTCCCATATAGGCAGTGTGGCATCCCTCCCCATTCCTATAGGCAGTGTGGCATCCCTACTCATTCCCATATAGGCAGTGTGGCATCCCTACCCATTCCCATATAGGCAGTGTAGCATTCCCCCCCTATTCCCATATAGGCAGTGTAGCATTCCCCCCCTATTCCCATATAGGCAGTGTGACATCCCTACCCATTCCAATATAGGCAGTGTGGCATCCCTACCCATTCCCATATAGGCAGTGTGGCATTCCCCCCTCCCATTCCCATATAGGCAGTGTGGCATCCCTACCCATTCCCATATAGGCAGTGTGGCATCCCCCCATTCTCCATATAGGCAGTGTGTCATTCCCCAGTCCCATATAGGCAGTGCGGCATCCCCCCTCCCATTCCCATATAGGCAGTGCGGCATCCCCCCTCCCATTCCCATATAGGCAGTGTGGCATCCCCCCTCCCATTCCCATATAGGCAGTGTGGCATCCCCCCTCCCATTCCCATATAGGCAGTGTGGCATCCTTACCCATTCCCATATAGGCAGTGTGGTATCCCCCCATTCCATTCCCATATAGGCAGTGTGGCATTCCCCTATAGGTAGTGTGGCATTCCCCCCCCCCTTCCATTCCCCATATAGGTAGTGTGGCATTCCCCCCCCCTTTCCATTCCCCATATAGGTAGTGTGGCATTCCCCCCCTTCCATTCCCATATAGGCAGTGCAGCATTCCCCCCCCCCCCCACTCCCATATAGGTAGTGTGGCATTCCTCCCCTTCCATTCCCATATAGGCAGTGCAGCATTCCCCCCCCCCACTCCCATATAGGTAGTGTGGCATTCCTCCCCTTCCATTCCCCTATAGGTAGTGTGGCATTCCCCCCGCCCTCCATTCCCCATATAGGTAGTGTGGCATTCCCCCCTTCTATTAGGCACCACTGTAACAGGCCGGTGTCTGTGTGCTGGCACCGCAGATACAGCTGCCTCCGCCACTTCAGGACAGCGCAAGCTTTTTCCTTTTTATTTATTTTTTCCCCTCATTCGCCCGATAAGACGCACTGACATTTCCCAGCCACTTTTGGGGGGAAATAAGTGAATCTTATAGGGCGAAAAATACGGTATCTTGATTTCTTTCCATGGTGCAGTTCAGCATCATTTTTAGCTATGCAAATGTTTGCACAGATAAAATGCACCAAGTAAAAAAAGCAAGATAAAAACTATTTTCTCACAAAAAAAATGTGATAAAAGAAAATTCTCACGGTGCCGAATCAGCCCTTTCGCCTTTAAGATACTATTATTTCCTGTAACAAATACAAACCTATTTTAATTAGTGAAAGGAAAAAACAGCGTGCCAAAATGATGCAGCTGCCAATGCGATTGGCTTACTCAGAGGAGGTGATCACAGAGGGATTACGGTGACTATTTAACTTTTTTCTCCAAAATAGGCTTGCCTCGGGGAACAGAGGTCCCCTTTAGCCTGGATGCCCTTATTCAAATACACTAAGAAACTGCCTGCCTGTAACTGTATAGGAATGTGTAGCTGAAAATCAAAGCTATGTTTTAAGACTGCAGAGGGAACTGCATTTTTTATGTACATTGTATACTTGGTCACTAGACGCAGAAAGGTAATCCACACTCCACATGAGGACAATTAATGCAATGGCTCTTTAATAATTCAAAGCTCAGCTGCATTTTTTAGCTCTAAACGAAGGTCTGAAAATTGTACTTACTTCTGCAGGTCAACAATTTCATTATTTAAGGTGTCCAGCTCTTTAATGGCAGAGAAATCTGCAACAGGGCTTGGGGCAGATGGGATCTGTAAAGGTTAAAATTAGAATTGTGGTCAAAGGCTTTTACATTAATACATATTTAACACACACACTACACAAAGCAAGTCGAAAAAGCCTGTATTCATGCATTTCATAAACATTTTACAGCAATAACTTTGTCAGCTGCTACCTTATATAATCAACAGGGGGCATTCAGTCTGTAAATCAATCTTCCCACACCAATACACTTGTAGATGGCAACAAAGTAATTTTGCAGTTAACTAAAAAACCTCATTTAACCATGTAATCTATCTGCAGGTTGCAGCAAAGCTTCCTGTTGGTCAAAGTCATTGATTTAATGTTTTTTTCCAAGTTGCTTCTATTACGGAATTAAAATGTAACATTTAATATATGGAATTGAACTGAAAATTTCAATCTGGGCAATAAAATGAGGTAAGCATAAACCCGGTGACATGATTAGCTCCTTAGTAGGTTGTTATATGCCTAAAAGAAGCTAGAGCATTATACTTAGTTTGTCTTACTTGGCAGAAGGGTACCCTGAGCGTTAGCTTTAGCTCTAACTTCATATTAGGAGCAACTGTGCTGGCATTTTGTACTACTACTGCATTCATAAGGTTTGACGTGATCCTGCATGTCACCTTTCATAGTTGAATAGGACTAATTGAGTGAGTAGTCTATCCCTCTATATCAAAGTTGCAGCAAAGCTTACGTTGAACCACCAGTGTGATTTTTTTTTGCTGTAAAAAAACTATAAACTGTGGGTGAACAATCAAGTTCATTAATACACCACATGCTCATTGCACATGAAACAGGGCTTTGGCTCACTAGATCACTTCCCTCTGTATTTTTCTTCAAGTCAAGGCTACTTATGTGTTAGAATTCTCCTGAAGCTATCCTAAATGGCCAGGGGTCTTTTAAGATGAAAGGAGGCATTTAAACAGGACATGACTGTGCAGCTGTCAAGCATCAAAATGTTTTGGCTGGCAGCAGAAGATGCGCAGGGATGAGCAGTGAGCATCCTGAATAGGGATGCCACCGTGCAATTATAGCAAAGGGATCGCCAGGTAATTTTAATAGAAAGTGCGCTTGACTTTTGAGTCCCTTACTGGGGGTAAGGACGCTAGAGCCAACTGTTTGAGGACTTCAGCGTTCCTTTTCTCAAATCCCCTCCGAACCCATACTCTTGCCCCAGAATTACTATGCGGTTAGTCTATTTCAGCCACTGACCAGCATGGTTCTTACAAACAACCTAGCATAAAAGAACACATTCTGCATGCCTCATTTGGCTGTAAATGTGTTAAGAAGGCGACCATTGTTTTTAATGTGAGCAAGCTGTACACAGGAAGCGCACCTCTCAGCTCCAAAGACCAGGGCTGTCGAAGGATGACTGACAGCGAGTTAAGCGGCCTGCCTCGTGTCCTCTAGCACTGCCTTGGTCTGAGGTCTGTGAAAAAGTCCATGAAGGTGGACCTTTCCTCAGAATTACACAGACTCAATATTAAGAAGTGTAAAAGGTACTATTAAGACAAAGTGCAGTAACCCTTCAACTCATCCAGCATGAAGTTGAATGTGGAGCCTTTATCTGCAGGTGGTCAACATAATACATTGTGCCCAAGACTTACTACCAACACAATGTAGTGTTAGCGTGAAGGGGCTTATTAGAAGGATTATAAGGATTCTTAATTATCTACTGTTTTTTATGTGCATAACTGAACCATGCATTCACATTTGGTGGATGAGCCAAACAGCAGAGTTCAGAATACATTGAAGGGGAAGCAGTCTGACGACAGGAACAGACTATAAAAGGGAAGGGTTGGATGCGGGAAAGGTGATTACGTTGGAGATAGGAGGAGACTTGGAAGTGAATACTTACATGCCTCCTGGGTATCGAGAATGGGGAGTTGCACTTACTGTAAAATTGTTAGAAGATATTGTCATATTAAAAAGGGGAGAGAAATTGGAAGAAGGTGGTGTGGGCGATCTGGGGTATCTCAAACAGCAGGACATTCCAATGAGGGATGCTCCAGGAACAAGGACTATCACAAGGAAAGTGAAAATCCTGGTGATAGGTCCACTTTGCCTTAAATGGGTTAAATAAACATCTTTTTACAAATTTATATAAACATGCTAAATATCTAATGAGAGTAAAGGATACATAAATACCCAAACTGAAGAAAAATTTCCAACCATTCCCAAAATTGTCGTGCAATAGCAATTAGATGTTATTCTAACACAGGCTGGCTAAGGGGCCAAGCAGTCAAAGGTGCAAATCTCCCCAATAAATGCAGAACCGTCAACCCTGGTTGTTCTTCCTTCCTGCAGAAAACAAGGTTGGCTGGGTGTTTTTGATGTGGGGGTATACGTAACCGCCCCTCTTGCTATCTAGCATATTTATGTAGACTAATTGGGTTTTGCAAAAGTGCACTTTTATATTTTCAGCTGTAAAATGCCACTGTGGCAAACTTTTATAACTTAGCTAGTGTGGCAAAATGTTGCAACTCTAACCAAGCAGGAGCAAAGTCCTAGAGCTAAGGACACTTTTATTAAACAAGGGGGAATCGGTTTCCAGTCCCTGGGGCATCCCGATTTGGTATGCACTGCTGTATGAAATACTTTGAGTAGCATTTCTAAATGACTGGTGCAAGTACACAGGCGAGCAGCCAGTGGCTTGCACTCTATTCGGCTTTACAAAGCCACTCGGAGTGGATTAGTAAAGGTGAATGGAGGCGAGACACTGACTAGCTGCAGGCTGGGGCATGAGCCAAGGGATCATCACAAAGTTTCAATGGTGGTACGGGGGGGGGGGGGGGGGGTTCACACAGTGGGGCATCCCAAAACAGAATGTAAAGTAAAGTAAAATTAATTGGTGGCTGCACAATTATTGTGATTCATTGGTGGCTGCACAATTATTAGGAAACCTCTAATGTGATACACCTCTCCCTTTGTTTAAAACATTGCAGATCTGTTATCAAAGGCCAGCTTGCAGCTAAGATTTTGCAAATACGGGATATGGAGCTGAGCCAGCTATTTAACTTCCTCTTCCTAATGCCCCCGCCAAATGGAGGATGGCACTGTTCATAGCTGCAATTCAATGTCTTTAAAGTCCCCACAGGCAAACCCAGATAAGCCTAATTTACATGCCAAATACTACTTTAAAGTCCAAGCTTTGTGTAGGCCTCCATTCACCAGCTATCCCTTCCTCCGCCTATGCCACCCGATTGCCAAAATCTTCCACTGTTGCCAGCAGGGGGCAAGGCTCTGTATGGCAGCCATGCAGACCTACAACATGTGGCACCTGCTACTGACCTCCACCATACTGCTGCCCAGCTTTACTTTAGTGCGGTTTTATGGTGTGCAATTGTGATCTAAAACTGTACCATGTGATACAGTCATGGAGTCAAGTCACACAACTAAAATGACTTTTGGCCATTGAAGTAGAAGGGATTTAGTTCCTGGAGTCAACTCCAGAGCAAAATGTGTATATGATACACCATAAACCTACTTGGTTGACAGTCTGGACATTTCATGCAATTTATAGGCAGAACACAAGCAAACAGAAAAAAATAGGAAAAAGTAATAGTTCTAACCTTGCAAAGCCAGAAGAAGAAGAAAGGCGAGAGTTAGGAATATTAGAGCGAGGTGGGGAGCAGATGGAAATAAACAGTCCAGCAAGCTAGAAACAGCAAAGAAAGCAAACCAGGAGAGTCAGTTAGTGGTGGAAGAGAACATGCCACCTAACACACACTTACTTGCTGCAATAAGGTTCAATTGGAACTTTATTCATTTTATACTAGAGACAACACTATTTTCGGAAAGGATCCCTGTATAACTGCATGCTAACTATAAAGATTACAGTGATTGCATTAGCGTCATTTATTTCCTTCTGTCCCAGTGTTTGGAAGTAGCAAATAATCTGCAAACAATGGTACACCTCCCCCTGAGTGCTGCTATTCAGGCGACTACAATCACTACTATTATTTTTCCCATCTATAATTTACAATCCTGGCCAGGTTTTGAATATACAAATATATTTTTTTTTTTACCAAGTTTGCTGATTCAGTTTTTATTGGCAATTTGCATTCACTCTCATTATGAAGCATGATAAAATGAATTGCCAAGTCTTTCATGTAATGAAAATTAAGGTAATCGCAAAAACTCAATTTTCAATGAATGAGCACAATAAATGACACGCTAACACAATTTTAGCGATCTTCTTGTTACATCTGATATCAAGCTAATTTAAGTATAACAGCAAAATGGTTGCCTAAAAAGGGGATGGTGCACAAAATCATCAACTTCTTCTGTTAGCAACAATTACGTCCTCATTGCTTTGCATCAAAAGGCTGGGATGTTGCCGTTTGTAAAATTGTCCCTAAATCCACTTTTTATCAATGGACCTCAAGGAGAGGCATTCAACTGCACTGAAGAAGGTTTTAGGGCTCCCAGGAAGGTCTAGCACGCGCCAGTACGACATCTTAGCAAGGAATCGACTGTGAAACAGTTCAACACCAGTACAGAGCTTGCTCAAGAGTAGCAACAAGCAAGTATTGGCCTGGGCTGACCTGGTGTCAAAAAGGTAGCACAGAAGTCACATCTCTCAAAGAAAAGCATCAAGGACTGAAAGACAGGACTTGGGGTGGGGGGGGGGGGGGGTTAAATTTTTTCGATCTAGGAGCAATAGGATTTTGACAATGCTTATTCCAGCTCGACACGGTACAAGTCAATACGATGTCTTAGAAGTCTTGAATAATAGGCAAACCAATCGGACATCACAATTCGGATGTCCACCTTCTCAACGGTCCCACAGTCTATTCTGCACAGAGTCCTCCCTAACACAGGAAACAGCTGCACGAGTACCATAGACATTCCTTCACTAATCAGAGGAACATGGCACTGAAGTGTGCAGCCACTATCTGTGTTCACCATCAGGTTGAGGTCTGCATACAATAAGTACATGTTACAATGCAGGGTAAATGAGAAGGAACTCAAAGTCAAAACACTCCACAGGAATCCCAGTTTGGGTATCCCATCTTGCTGAGGAAGCCTCACTCAGCCACACAGTCCTCTTTGCTTGTTCTCAGCAACTGCATCTCCAGATTCATTAATTAAACAAGGTACGCCAGACAAGCTCCAATGGGCATCAAAAGTCATGTAGCATTCAAACAGAGGTGAAAAGATGAGGAGCATGCCTGCCCAATTTTGGGGTTTACAAGTGGGATTGAAATGGGAGGGTATCCCAAATAAAGAGCTGTCTTGGTAGTCCACTTCTAAAAAGAATTTCAGTGATCATGTTGTTACATCCGATATCACTCTGCAGTTATAATTGCTTTGCGTCAAAAAGCAGGGACATCGCTGCTTGCAAAATTGGCCGTAAATGTACTATTTATTTTTTAGAACTTCAAGGCAAGTGGTTCTATTGCTGTTGAGAAGGCTTCAGGGTTCCCAAGAAAGTCCAACATGCCCTAGGACCACATCTTAAAGAGGAACACCACACAGGAATTTCACTTTCCCATGTGTTGTTCCTCTGTGTGGCTGCATCCCAAATTTGGATGCACCTTTGTGTGTACCCCCCAGGTCGCTCCATTTCACTCACCTTCCTTCCGCTCCCATGGTGCAGACTCAAGTGAGAGCACTGACTGGTGAGTGGCGCGCTCAGCCAATCAGCATGCTCACTGTCACTCTGCTCCCTTCAGCGTCTGGGCAGCTAAGCAGCCATGGCTATCCCCCGCCCCCTTGCAGCCATGGCATGCCCACGCCACCCATTCAGAAAGGCAGGCGTTAGAAGGACAGAATGGAAGCCACAGCTTTCCAAGCAAAACATCAAGCCAAACATTGTGCAGGAATTAAAGAAATTGGACTGAGGAGGAAAAATTATTTTTTCCTCTAATAAAGAAGCAACCACTGGCCTAGCTTCTAAAGGCTCTGACAGGCCTATCTGAATAGGTGGCATGGGCATGCACAGCCAGAGGGAAGTGGCCGCTGGGATGCATGGCCCTCCCATTCTTTATTTTTTTTTTAATTCTTTATTTATACATTTTCAGAGGAAAACATACATCCGATATGCATTCTCAAAGAAGAAGAACAATACTCGTGAACTGAATCAATCGAGATATAGGAGTTGTCATAACAGTTGAACAATAAAGGTTGTAATAAAATCAACTCAGGAAATCCAATCTATAATGTATGGCTATGTCGTCACGGAGGGGGGGGGGGTTCTGGAAGGGGGGGGAGGGGAGAAGGGAATTAGAGTGCGGGTCCCCGGGTGCCACCCAGCAGAGCACTACAATCCGCAGACTCCGAAAATCTCAGCTATACCAGGTAGTTGTGAAACTCTCAAACCTGTTCTCTCGAGAGAGTATCACACTTTCAAACCGCATGAGCTTATTTACCTTCAGGATCCACATCGCTACCGTGGGCGGTTCAGGGGACTTCCATTTAAGAGGGATGCAAATCTTTGCCGCATTAAGTAGATGACATAGCAATGATTTTTTATATATTTTCAGGGGGGACTTAGTCATATGTAGAAGACAGGAAGCCGGGATCATCAGGCACTCTCTCCTCCGTCACTCTGTCCGCAATCTCTCTGACAGAACCCCAAAAATTACCAAGGACCGGGCAGGACCAGAAAATATGTAACATGTCGCCTCTGTCCCCATTACATCGCCAGCAAATGTCAGAGGCTTCCGTTGACCACTTGCTAATTACAGCCGGCACCCTATACCAGCGGGAGAGAATTTTGAAGTTACACTCCTGGATGCGTGTACTTAAGAGCTTTCTACCCTGTTCTGGTGTCAGGGAGATCCCCAGGTCTTCCTCCCACTTTCCCAGAAAAGCGGGCCTTTCACCCTCTGGGGGAGTAATAAGCATTTTGTAGGTCTATGATCGGGTGTGTTTGGCCACAGCAGAACTGGCACAGAGGTTCTCAAAAGGGGTGGTTTTCCTCATAGCACCACCAAAGTCTTTAAGAGATCGGAGGAAGTGCACTAATTGGAAATTCTGCCAACTCGACCACGCTGGGAGGCCCCTTGACTGGGCAAGCTCCCCCATAACCGACCAGTCGTCTCCATCCCATAGATGGCCTGCCCTGTAGACTCCCGCATTAACCCATGCTTTCGAGGTGGAACCCTCATTACCCAGTGGGAATCGAGGGTTGCCCAGGACCGGAAACATCGGGGAGGGACTAGGGGAGATCTCTGGGTGAGTAAAATATCGTCGGTCGACTCCAATAGTGGCTCCAACTGTGGGGTGTTTCATGGCAATTGGGATATCAAGGGTGTTCACCCACGCTACTCCTGCAATAGGGGCCTCAATGGCTCCTTGCTCCAGCCCCACCCACTGTTTATGCCCCCCGTGCAGACACCAGTCGACAGTTCTACTAAGATGTACTGCAGCATGGTAGATGACCGGGTCCGGGAAGCCTAACCCTCCATTCTCCTTGGACCGCGATAACAACACTTTGTTCAACCTCGGCTTCTTCCCACCCCAAACAAACTTGATGAAAAGCCCCCTGACTCTCTGTAAGAAGCTCTGCGGGACCTTCACTGGAAGAGCCTGCAGCAAATACAGCAATCGGGGGAGCAAGTTCATTTTGGCAGCGTTGCAGCGCCCGAACCAAGATATCCTACCTCTAGCCCACCTATTGGTCTCCTCATCGAACTTCTTCAGCCTAGATTGTTACCGATCTTAGTCCCCAAGTATGTAATACTTTCCCTGGCCCACTTAAACGGGAAAGAGTCCCGGATTGTGTCGAATCTCTTAGATGGGATGTTTATGTTCAGATTTTTGGTAATTAATCCTATATCCGGACACTTCCCCATAGCGCTTTAGTTCGGACATAAGATTAGGAAGAGATATTTCGGGGCATGACAGGCTAAAAATAAGGTCATCAGCGTAGGCTGCGACTTTATATGGTTTAGAATTAATAGTAAGCCCTGCGACATTCGGATTTCGGGGGATTCGACACAAGAAGGGTTCCAGGGTCAGTATGAATATGAGGGGAGAGAGCGGACAACCCTGTCGTGTCCCATTCGATATCCCAAAGAGTCAGAGAGAACCCCATTAACACGAACCGCGGCTGACGGGGCCCCATAAAGACTCCCTATCCAGTTCAAGGCGTTTGGGCCTGACCCTCCCATTCTATTCAGTATTTTATGCCCCTCACTCATATGCAAAGCATGAATCACTGATTGGTGGAGAGCCCGCACAAGCCCCGTCAGATGTTTGGGACATCTGGAAGAATAATGGTCTGAAGAAGAAATAGGGAGGCTACCATGTAACCCGTTGCCCTGTGTCATACCTACAGTAAATTATCCCGAGACCATTCATGTGTGGGGTTGCTTTTCATCCAAGGGAGTAGGCTCACTCACTTTTTCACAGAAGTTCTCCCAGCGATCCAGGAGCAATTTGGCATTTACAATGTTTTTTCCAGCATGACATTTAGAGATGACTTGGTGAACAAAACTTTGAAATGTTGAGTCAATGGCCAGGAAACTCCCCAGATCCCAATTTGTGTGGTTGTACAATTCTCAAAAAGCATTGAGAGGCGTTCTGGGGGATTCACGAAGTGAGGCATCCCAAATCATAATCTTTGGATGAGGAACAAAATCCTGGGTTATGTTGATTTTTGAGGCGTTACTACTGTATAGTTATTTAATCTCTCATTTCAGGCCTAACTTACACAAGGAACACATACCTAACATGCCTCTCCCACTACAAAAGCTTGTCAGAACCACCCACCACAAAATAAAAATTCTGTGATTCTCACCTGTAGAATTGATTTCTCTCTTCTTCCACTCCAGGACGTCATCAAATCAGATATGAATGGGTTAACTCTCGATCGAAGGGCAAGATAAAAAGGTGTGGTTCCGGCATATATATACTTCCGGCAATCCAGTAAATCAAAAGCAGTAGGAACAGCTTCCCGTGAGGAGGAAGAATCCTTTTGAGATCCCATGCTTAAACCGGAGCCAACAGCCTGGCACAGTTGGAAAACAAAGATAGCGGCCGTTTTGGAGCTTCCACTCCCAGCAACTCAGCCATGTTGCTGCCGGGATTCAACTGACAATACACAATTACAGGAAGTCCAGCAGCACTTCTTGCTTGCAGGTGGCCTGCACATACATGAGCCGCCATCTTGTTTTGAAAATTTACCACGGCAGGATTTGAAGAAAGGTAAATTCATTTTTGTGCAGCAATTTAAATTGCCCTGGGGAGGGATGGAAGAAAAGGAGACATGTAAAATCCCCTCTCTTTCTTATTTCCTTGCCCCTCTTTTTTTTTAATAATAACACACAAAACTATCTACAGATTTACAATACTCCACTATGACTAAGGCATCACAGATATGAATATAGTAGTCTAGCAGATAGGGAATGTGTGACACCCTGGAGTGGAAGAAGAGAGAAATCAATTTTACAGGTGAGAATCACGGAATTGTATTTTCTTTCATATTCCACTCCAGGGCGTCACCGAATTAGCTATGAATAGTGCCCTTCATCCAGGGTGGGAATCCGAGTATCAACCTTATTCCTCCACCCTGAGGAGCAAGCCATACCAAACTTCAGCAAGAGCTCGCCACCGCTCATAATACCTTTCGACCAAAAGCAGTGTCCGATGAGGCTCTTATGTCTACTAGGGGTGTCAGGAAAAAATCGACTCTGTGAAGTATCACGATATTTCCAGGGACTACGTGGTTTGACCCCAAATTGAGAACAACTCCGATTGCAGGGGTCTTGTGTGAAACTGAACAAGTGGCACGGCCTCGAAGCAAGACACCATTAAGCCCAACAGATGCATTCCGGATCGGATCGTTTGACGACAGCAGGCTAAGAAATCCTCTACCCTGGCATGGAGTGAGAGTCTCTTCTGCTCCGGGAGAAAGACCTTGTATAGTATCTAATGTCATTCCCAGAATTGTGATAACTCTTGAGGGAATGACATATGATTTTGGATAGTTGATTATCCAACCAAAGTCTTCTAGAGTCGATAAGACTGTCTGCGGCTTTCAAGGCCCCCTGAAAAGATGGGTCTCTGATCAAAAGATGTGGCGGAGAATTAGAAGATCTGCGAAAAGAAGATTAGATTTCCTCTTCTGTAGGAGTCCAGTAGACTTGCCTCTTGTGGCTCTTCACAATATCATCCAAAGTTCACCAAAAAGGCGGCTTCCCACAAAGGAATTATTCTTGGAAGTTGCATTCACAGACCATTGTTTCAGCCATATTGAACGTCTCTGAGCCACCCTTGACATTTACTTTAACAATATCATTGATAGCAGAGATAACATATTTTTAGACTTACAGGATCCATACAGGATTTTAACAACTGAGAGCATGCATGCATTACAGGAGTGACCAGCTCGAAAATGAGAATTAAACTGTTTCAACCATTTCTTGCCTGCCATCGCTGCCATGCATGCAACGCAGGCTGGCCGTAAGGCTGATCCTACCATAGAAAAAGCATCCCTGGATACCGGATCCAGTCACTTATCCACAGGATCCCTCAGAGAAGCACCATCTGAGGTAGGAATAACAGTGATCCACCTCGGGAGTCCATGGAAAAAGGATACTTGGTATCCAGGACTCTAGGAATGGTGGGAAGCTTATCAGGCTTCTCCCATTCCTTCTGGATAAGTTTGGCAAAATGAGACTGCTTGGGAAAAAGCTGCCATTGTTTTTCGTATCTGTTTGGGCCCCCTTTCTTGCTCTAAGGGGCTCTAGGAGCTGGAATTCCCAAAACCTCTAGAATAGAGAAATTTAGGTTACCCATTTGCTCCTTGAACATAGGAGACCCCTTGTTCGGAAGAAGAATCAGAATCCAAACTACATTCTTCTTGGTGGATGAGATTCTATGGTGGCATACATATCTTCTTCCTAACTTACTAATTGTTTCAGTTTTTTTGAACACCTTTAAAGATCTCGAGACTGGTTGATCCTTGGGAACCTTTGGCTGAAAGCAAACCAGCCAGTTTCTCCGCCAATATCAGCTGGAAATTAAAAACTGGAATATCAGCACGAGGTAGAGCCGCCAGAGGAAGCAGATCCTGAGGCTTCCAAGGAGGGAAATAATGAATAATAATAATGAATAGATGGAGACGTCCTCTTCCAGAGGCCTCTGCAGGCACAGGGGACATGGGGCGACACTCTCTACTAAAATACCAGACCCAGATGCCCCAGATGCCTCAGTCATGGTGAAGTCGGACTATTATCCCTGGGGACCCAAGACCGAAGTATATAAAGAATCTCAATAATCACAATTCGATTACTTTGAGACCATAGGGTGGACAACAACATTTTTCCATGGTCTATACCGCCAAACAAACCTGCGGCTGGGTGTCCCTTCAGAAGGGATCTACCAGCCCTTGGGGGTTACTTAAAAAAACACAAGTGACATCCCATAGCACCCCAGGAGTCTGGCGCTTACCCTTACTTCACCCTGGTTCGAGGCTATTGGCCTTACCGACTCCAGGAGGAATAAGTAGGTCCACTGAATCAGTGGGAACGTAAGGGTCTGGAAGACAGACAGAGTTAAAATCACCCGATTCCTGAACAAAACCTTTGAAAAGAAAAAATAAATGAAAATTAAGATTAAAAAAATCTGTGCACAACCTTCTTAGTCCAGTCCAACTGTAAGAACGAAACTGGATTGAGGAGGGCAGCCAGAAGTATATATAGGCCGGGAAGAACCACATCTTTTTATAATGCAGTCTTGCCCTTCGGTTGAGAGTTAGCCCACTCATATCTTATTCAGTGATGCCCTGGAGTGGAATATGAGGGAAATGTACATACATACACTTGTGAAAATTAAAGTGGCAAATAAGAAATAGTTGGACCCGGTAAAGGAAAGACAGGGGGGTTAGTATACATGCCACATTCTGCAGTGCAACACTCTAATCCAGAGAAGATCACTAATATCTTGCAGTTAGGCCAAACACACAGGGAAAAAAAAATCAGTGAGTTTGTTACTGCAGTCAAATCCGGTATTACACTTACATAGACTGGACCTGGAGGCCAGAAGTAAGGAACATTCCATCTCTGGAAAGGTCTCTATAGCAATGGAAGGTTTGAATTAGAGATGGATTTTAACTTACTTAATATAGGTAAAATGGCTTTCTTGTGTGTAATTAGTCTCTTCCTAAAGGTGGTAAAGAGCCTGATATATATAATATATATTTAAACAGCCTGCAGGCCTCTCATGTCAAAGAATGGAGTCCTTTAAAGCAGACATAGATCCATAACTAAACTAACCTAACCTAGCCCCTCATGCCACCATTGAGCCCTGCATATAGGGATTCCAGTTCACACATTTTCTTAGCACAGCTCCATCTGATTGAAGGCAGGAAACAAGTGTGTACACATGCATCAGCTGTAATTACTTTTAACAACAGGAATGCATTACTGTAGTGTGCTGCTGTTTCCTGTGCCTCATCATACAGAGCTCCCTGCCCAATTTTGGGCTCCATTGGGATCTTTAGCTAGATGGCATCAGAATTTCCCAGGGGTAATAAAAAGAGACCTTAGGTCTCTTTAAAGAAAAAGTTAAATAAAAATGACCTTAAATAAAATGGGGCATGCCAATTTGGGATGCACTGCTGCATATCCCTGTACGGCAAGCCCAGAAACCAGGCAGCCAATACTCTACTCAACCACATTCTCTCATATGGCAGGCAAGCACATGACTGCCTGGGATGCCACGCTGTGCATCTTTGCATGGTAAGCCCAGAGACCATGAAGCCAATACCCAGCCTCCCTTCCAAATTCCCTAACGCAGCAGTCAATCAAATGACTGTATGAAACCATTCAGGTTTGCCAGGCAGTCATGCGATTGGCGGCTCTGCAAGGGAACACAGGAGTGGTGAGTAACAGTTGCTAGGACTCCGGGCTTGCCAGCAAAGTCCCTGTGCTGCAAGGATCAGATGTGAAGTTTTTTTTTTCTTTGCTCTTTCTCTAAACTTTAATTCGGGTGCTAAGGAAGGGGGTCACTAGGGCCTGAGAACAACCCAGTGTGCACTTACCCAACCTAGCCACAGAATTCTTTATTTTAAATAAACACAATAAAAGACCTTTAAAAAGAAGATCTTTCTAGTCATTGTGAAGAGCGATGGCAAAAAAAAAAAAGAGGATAAAAGGCAAAAAAAAAAACTGAAAGATTCAACATGCTGTAAAGTAATTACGGATCATAAAAAAAGGCAGAGGAGCAATCAAAATGTGATCCCCCTGACCAGATGGGCCCCAAAATGGTTGCTACCCCTGCACCACGGTGACCACTTTATCTCACTTTGGATAAACAAAAAATAGATTAACTAGCCAGGGAGAATAATTCATATATGGTTTTCCTAATGACTTCTATCTTCAAATATGTAATGTATTTGTTCACTCTATAAGCCAAAAACAGAACCATCATTCTATTAACTCTGTTCTGTTAATGTTAAGGTACTAAGCCGGAAACCCAGGTCCAGACCGTGTTAAAGAAAATCTAAAATCCTAGGAATCGAAAACACCCTGCAAGGCAAGCCCCTAGCCTCACACCAATCAATATAGGACCTCCAAGTCCTGTAGTAGATGTTAGAGGAAGATCTCTTCCTAGCCCTAACAAGTGTCTGAATCACAGCATCAGAAAAACCTTCTTCTTTTAAGATGGAGGTTTCAGCAGCCACGCAGTCAAAGCCAGCGTTTGTAAATTGGGGTAACAAAGTTGACCTTGAGTGATCAGATTTGGAAACAGGGGCAACCTGTACTGATCTACCGCCAGCCATACGACGTCTTCGAACCAAACCTGTCTTGGCCACCTTGGGGCCACCAGAATTGCTGGCGCACCCTCTTGAGACAGCTTGCGCACCACCTTGCCCACCATGGAGAAGGGGGAAAACAGGTACAGGAACCCCAGATCCCTCCAGGCAAGAGACATGGCGTCCGCTGCGAGGGCCAGAGGATCCTGAAAGAGTCACAAATGCAGGAAGCTTGTGATTGTGACGGGAGGAAAAGAGATCCACCTCTGGAATCCCCCACTTGTGACAAAGGGACCGGAATACCTTGTGGTCGAGAGAATCCCCTGCTCAGGGAGTCCGCCTCCGTGTTCTGCACACCCAGAATGTACACCGCTGAAATGTATGGGACATTGTTCTCCGCCCATGCAAGAATCAGAGAAACTTCCATGAGGGCACTCCTGCTGCGAGTCCCTCCTTGGTGATGTAAGCGACCGATTGTCTGATCGAACCTGAACCGGTAGACCCTGGAGGTGATGCGTCAAGCGTGACAGCACCAACCGAATAGCTCTCAGCTCCAAGACATTGATGGGGGTGTGGGCCTCTCGAGGACCCCACAGCCCCTGGAACTGAAGTTCCTTCCAGAAACCCCCCCAGCCCGACAGACTGGCATCCGTGGTGACCGTCATCCCAACAAGGGGTCAGAAAAGACCTGCCCCCAGAAGATTCCTTGGTTCCAGCCACCACTGAAGAGACTGCCGAACCAGGGGAGACATCAGAAATGACTGATCCAATGACAGCGCACATCTGTCCCAAGCCAACAGTAAATGGAGCTGAAGCGACATCATGTGGAACTCAGCAAAGGGAACTGCCTCGAAGGAAGCCACCATCAATCCCACCAGTCTCATCCCTAGCCGGATAGACGGGCGAGGGTTGGACAGGAGAAGACGTATCAGATCTTGAACCATCTGCACCTTCGACTGAGGTAGGAACCCCTTGGTCTGAACGGTATCCAGATTCATGCCCAGAAACGAAATCCTCCTTGATGGGGATAGAGAAGACTTTGGATGGTTGATCACCCAGCCGAACCTCTCCAGCGTCGTCACCACCGTCCTGGTGTCTAGCTCCACCTGTCTGAGAGAGGATGCCGTAATGAGGATGTCGTCCAGATACGGCACAATGCGAAAGCCCTGGGCTCTGAGGAGGGCCATTATGCCCGCCAGCACCTTGGTGAACACCCTTGGTGCCGAGGTCCGCCCGAAAGGGAGGGCAGCAAACTGAAAATGCTGATCTCCCACCACAAACCTGAGAAATCTCTGGTGTGCTGGGAAGATAGATACATGAAGGTAAGCATCCTTGATGTCTATGGATGTCATGAAGTCCCCCTGACGAAGAGAGAGGATGGCTGAGCGCAAAGTCTCTATGCGGAACTTCTTGGCTCGAATGAACCTGTTGAGAAGCTTCAGATCCAGAATGGGTCTTATGGATCCATCCTTTTTGGGAACCGTGAAGAGGTTGGAATAATAGCCCCGGCCTCTCTCAGAGAAAGGCACCGGGCATATGACCTCCATATCCAGAAGATCTTTTACTGCCCACAGGAGCCCCTGTGCAGCCCCGAGATCCGAGGGCACCCGAGATCTGAGGAATCTGTGAGGAGGCCGGTACTCGAACTCCAGTTTGTACCAGGAAGAGACCACTTCCAAAATCCATTTGTCTGTGACCTCCCGGGCCCAGACCTGGAAGAAGAAACGCAGCCATCCCTCCACCCGTAAGGGTGAGGGCGCCTCCTCATTGCTGAGCTGGCTTGGCAGCGGGCTTGGGCTTGGAACCCCAGGTAGAGGCCGGATGAGCACGTCCTCTGCCTCTGTTCCAGGAATCACCTCTGAAGTTAGAGTAGGCAAGACCTCTGCCCACTCTGGCACCGCGAAAGGAAGGGTTGAAGGAGCTTGCCCCCCGAAAGGAGCGACGCTGCTTCTTACGCTGAGGTAGCTTTCCACCTTTCGCCACAGAATCCAATTTGTCTCCAAAGCCGCGTACCCAGGAAGGGCAGTGCTGTAAGAGATTTCTTGGCCGCAAGGTCAGCCGCCCACTGGCATAGCCAGACCGATCGGCGCATGGCCACCAGCAGAGCCGAGGTTCTACTACACATGATAATAGTGTCATCCATAGCCGCCAAGACAAAAATCATGTAAATTCACACCTCTTAAGGGCTGTGAATTCACCGCTGGCCAGGTTGATCTGGGAACCAATTAACATGTCCCTAACCACAGACCTGGTAGCAACAGCTGCGAGCGCAGAGGCACACACGGGCCACAGGGACTGAGCCCACACTGGCAAAGGCATGGCATGCCATCAGATCAATGCGCTTGTCCTCGCCATCTTTAAGGGTAGTGGCGTCCGGAGTGTGTACAACGGACAATCCTAGGACGGGCGCATCGACCTCGGGAGGGGAAGACCAGCGCTTCACCGTGTCCACTGGAAAGGGATACCTCCTATCCCATCCCTGAGGAACGCCGGGAAGACGACTCGGCTTCTTCTATTCTCTAAGAATCATGTTATCAAAATGATCCTGATTTGGAAACTCCCAGCGGGGCTTAGAGGACCCAAGGAATTCCCCCTTCTTAGGAGGGGCCTCCACTGGCAGGGCAATATCCAGGACCTCTAAGAGATGGGCCAGGACTTATGGGGTATCCACAGCATCCCCCAGCGCCTGCCTGGCATCAGAATCAAATAACTGCAGTTCTTGAGTCTCAGATTCAGCAAATAATTCCCCCTCCTCAAGCAGGGAATAATCAGACCAGTCAAGAGAGTCATAATCATCAAAATCAAGTACCGGCGCAGCCGGTGACAGATGCCTTTTTTTAGCAGGGGCCTTTCTGCCCACTGAGCTAGAAATAATGTTCTCGATGTTGGCCAGCCTAGCACATACATCAGAGTGCGACTCCCCGCTAATGACGGTATCACTAGGGGTACGGATAATGCAGGGCGCGGTAAGAGATGAGACTGGCAGCACTGGCCCAGACGCCTGGGATCCCGACTGCCGCGTTATGGCCAGTTGCACACATGGTATGCAAATCAGTACATTCTCCTCCGTAAGGGATACCCCACAACCCACGCATAGCCGGGATTGTCCCGAAGGGAGCCCGAGCCCGGTATCCTGTGGAGCCTCCATATGGTGATTTTAAGGTAGTCACAATGACCAGAGGGAATTACGCCGATAAGCAACCCGGGAGGCCCCTTTTAGTCCCACGTGGGAGGATTTGTAGGTGCCTAATTTACTGCTAGGGACCCTAGGACCGGGAGAACCCCCTTTTTAGCAAGGCACAGGGAATCCTCACAAGAGAAGTGGGCCCATAAGCACATGCATTTACTATATATTCATACATATAAAACTAGATAAAAATATAAGAAGCAAATGCAAAGGGAGCCAGCGCTGCCCCCATGCAAAGACTGGGGCACGAGTACACGGGGGGGCCCATAAGGGCACTCACACACTCCAAAATGGCGTCCAGTCCAGTCAGCAGTCTGAGAGAAAGAGAAAGAGGGGGAAGAAGGGGCGGGCCAGCGCGGATAGCGCGACTGGCCCCGCCCCCCCTCCCTCACAACCAGCAACGCGGTTCCACAATGGCGCCAAGGCAGGAGGGGGCGGGCCGCGGCAACACGCGAGCGCCCGGCCCCGCCTCCTTACCAACGCAGCCTGAGCCTGAGCCCTCAGCAGATATCATCAGAAAAGAGAAATGGTGTCCTGTAACGTGTAGCACTGCAAGCACACATAACACACGAAAGGAAGGAGGATAAAAGCACATTCCCCCCCCCCCCCCATGGAGGGTTAACAGAGGAGCCCGGAAGGGGGGAAATCCCACACCATGGGTGTAAGGGACATAGCAATAGGGACAGGGCATCCCAAACCGGGATCACCAACCCAGATACCGCCTACCCCCTTGTATGGGGTCTCACGGGGGAGCATGGCTCCCTAAACACCTATTAAGGTGATGCCTACCCTTACCCGGACCTGCAGCCAAGGCTGGGAGGCTGGTATTGGTAACACAGGGATAGGAAGACCTCGCTGTTGAGAGACCAGTCCCCCTGCTCAGAAAATCTGCCTCCAGATTCTCCACCCCTGGAATGTACACTGCTGAGATGCACGGGACATTGTCCTCCGCCCAGGACAGAATCATGGACACCTCCTGGAAGGCACCCTTGCTCCGAGTCCCACCCTGATGATTGATGTAAGCAACCGCCGTCTGGTTGTCTGAGCGAACTTGGACCGGCCGACCCCGCAGGTGTGGAGTCAATTAGGCCAGAACCAACCGAACCGCCCTCAGTTCCAGAATGTTGACAGGAGCATGGGCCTCCTGAGGGCCCCACAGCCCCTGGAATTGTAGGGACTTCCAGAAGCCCCCCCAACCTGACAGGCTGGCATCCGTGGTGACTGTCTCCCAACAGGGGGCCAGGAAGGATCTGCCCCCCAACAGGTTCCTCGAGTCCAGCCACCACAAGAGGGACCGCTGGACCAGAGAGGACAGAACGAAGGCCTGATCCAGAGACAGGGGACTCTTGTCCCAGACTGATAGGAGATAGAGTTGAAGAGGTCTCATGTGGAACCGCCTCGAAACAGGAGACCATCTGCCCCACTAGCTGCATCCCCTGCCAGATGGAGGGGTGAGGGCATGACAGAAGGGAGTGAACCAGAGCTTGAAGAGAGTCCACCTTCTGCTGAGGAAGAAAAATCCTGTCCTGAACAGTATCCAGATTCATGCCCAGGAAGGAAGTCACCAGAAATGGGGATAGGGAGGATTTGGGGTGATTGATCACCCAGCCGAACGACTCCAGAACCGTCACCACCCGCTGGGTATCCAATACCACCTGCTGGAAGGACTGAGAAGTGATGAGAAGGTCATCCAGATAGGGAAGAATGCGAATGCCCTGAGGAGAGCCATGACATCCGCCAGCACCTTGGTGAAGACCCTGGGGGCCGAAGCGAGACCGAAGGGCAGTGCCACAAATTGGTAGTGCTGGTCCGCCAGTGCGAACCTGAGGAATCTCTGATGCCCTGGGAAGACTGGAACATGAAGGTAAGCATCTTTGATGTCTATGGAGGTCATGAAGTCTCCCGGGCGCAACGAATTGATCACGGAGCGCAGGGTCTCCATGCGAAAGTGCCTGCTCCCGATGAACTTGTTGAGCAGCTTTAAGTCCAGAATGGATCTGACGGACCCATCCCTTTTGGGAACTGTGAACAGATTGGAATAAAAACCCCGACCTCTTTCCACAGGAGGGACCTGACAGATGACCCCCAAGCCCAGCAGATTTTGCACCGCCAGAAACAGCCCATGAGCTGCCAAGGGGTCTAGAGGAATCCGAGAACAGAGAAATCCTGGAGGTGGCCATGCAGCGAACTCTAGCTTGTAGCCGGAGGACACAACCTCCAGAATCCACCTGTCTGAGACCTGTTGTCTCCAGACACGAGCGAAGAGCCGCAGCTGTCCCCCCACCCGGATGGGTGAGGGCGCCCCTTCATGGCTGAGGAGGCTTTGCAACAGATTTGGGTTTGGACCCCCAGGAAGATCCGGAGTGGGCACGACCTCTGCCCCTGCCCCAGAAGTCTACCCTAGAGCCTGCAAAGGAGACCCCTCTCCCGGGCCTGGACCAGCAGGAGGAGGGAACAAAGGCCCCCGAACGGGCCGCAACTGCTTCTTACGTTGAGGCAACTTACCCCCCTTGGCAAACAGGTGCGGTCACCAAATAAGCGCAGCCCCTTAAGGGGGAGTCCCGTGAGGGCTTTCTTAGCAGCGTTATCAGCTGCCCACCGGCGCAGCCAAACAGAGCGGCGTATAGTAACCACCAATGCAGAGGTTATACTACACATTCTAATGGTGTGATCTAAGGCAGAGAGGATATATGCAATAAACATTTCACACTGTGACAAGGCCCTGAACTCGGCACTAGCAGTATCATCAGGAGTGCCTTCCAACAGACCCTTGAAGAGAGACCTAATAGCAACAGCAGTAATAGCAGAAGCACAGACAGGGCGCAAGGCATACCCCACACAGGCAAAAGCATGGGAAGCAAGCTGGTCAATGCGCCGGTCCTCACTATCCTTAAGAGTAGTGGAATCAGGGGAATGGACCACAGAAGTGTTGGACAACCCCAATACTGGTGCAGCCACTTCTGGAGGGGTTGACCAACATTTAACCATATCAGCGGGAAAAGGGTACCTAGCCCTTGGGGATTCCCGGAACCCGGCCGGGACGCTCCCATTCTTTGAGAACAAGATTATTGAAATGGGCCTGTTCTGGAAATTCCAGACGTGGTTTAGCAGTACTGAAAAGTTCCCCCTGTAACTTGAGAGCCGCAGCAGGAAGGGAGATAGAAAGCACATCAAAAATCTGAGTTAACATTCTATTGGTGTTATCAGCATCCCAATGATTAGAGCCATGGTCAGCACCACTGAAATGCTGATCATCAGATAACTCAGAGAACAATTCCCCCTCCTCAAGTGGGGTATAGTCAGACAAATCAAGGAAGTTCTCCGTCTCCATAGGAAAGGCAGACGCACCCGGTGCCACATGCCGCCTTTTAGCCGGGGCCTTACGGGCCGCAGAGCTAGCAATCAGCCTCTCAATGTTAGCCAACCTGGAAGACACGTCAGGCTGAGACTCCCCACTAGTATTTAGCTCACTGGGAGTCATAACCAAGCGAGGGGGAGTGGGTGAGGGCATAGTGGGCGCAGGCCCAGTCACAGATAGCCCAGAATGCAGCGCAAGCGCCTGCTGGGCGCAGGGTACACAGACCCGCACATCATCACTCACATGGGATGCCCCACACACTACACAGCCGGGCTTGTCCCGAGGGGACCCAGAGCACAATATCCTGTGAAGCCTTCATATGTTATTAAGGTGGCACAACTGGCCGATAGGAATTACGCCATACAAGTAACCCGGGATGCCCCAAATGTCCGCCAGGGAAGTGGAAGGATTTTACAGTGTAGGCCTCTAATAAAGTTACAATAACTAATAGAGGGGACAGGACCGGGAGAAACCTCTTAAAAAACAGTTATCCCGCCTGAAAGACATAATAAAGACACCCCATAAGCACACCGAAATGACAATGGAATAAAAGTGGGGGGCCGGCAATCGCACCAGACGAGGACCAAAATAGCGCTGGAGGAACCTTAGGGGGCGGGCCGCAGGAGGGTCCGACGTGGAACGCGCCAACAGAGCAAGCCATGCCCCCTCCAAGAAGCGCAGGGATAGGCCAGAAGCTACAGCCAATGGGCGCGCAGGGATTCTTCATGATGATGCCGCCACGCCAGAAGGCGCGCGTGTCAGCAGCGGCAAATTCAAATAAAGTGAAAGACAGAACGGAGTCCAATGAATAAAGGGCAATCCACACACATATACAAGACAAAAAAACACATACCCCCCCCCCCCCCCCCGAACGGGACAATAAGAGAGGGGGAAGAGTGGATGTCAAACGAGACCCACCAATGACCAGGGTAGGGAAGGGCAAAAGCGGACGGGGCATCCCAAATCAGGTTCACCATAACCTGCACCGCCTACCCTTTGGTGGGGGATTGCGGTCGAAGCCAGGCTCCGCAAAGAGAGCACCTATGATAGGTGCTGCCTACCATCACCCAACCAGTGCAGCCAAAGCTGGGAGGCATAAATAATAAGTGGAATGGGTGGGAATAGTCCTACAGGGCCGGGGCTGTTAAGCCCCGCTCACCTGCGATAAGACAAGCCATCTTCTGACCTTTGCAGCCAACTGCAGAGAAGAAACTGGGGAATTTGTGGGAGGTACCGGGTATATATAGGATCGGGAGGGGCCTCTTTTTCCCATCTCTGCAGTCAAGCACCCTCTGGCAGAGGTAATTCCCATTTGTTATCAATCATTATCTGGAGCAGGACGTGCTGCATACTTAGAATAACTCGTTTCTTCCGTTAGACTGATCTTGGCTGGACCTTAAAATGGTAGTGCATACAAAGGTACATAAATGACCATATAGCTGCTGCTAGTGTGGTGTATACAGCAATGCCAACTGGAGGTTTCAGACCCATAGCCTGATATGCAAAGCCAAAAAGCTTGCCAAAAAAAAACCAAAAGAAACCCCAAAAAAGATGCCGCAATAGCATCTATTAGAGGCAGACTAATTTTGCACAGACAAAAAGGCAACAGGGGGCCATGTGCACCACATATATACAAGCCATCCCCCCCCCCCCTCCAAACAAGGAGACAGCTCTTAGATACCTTATCTGGAAGGACCTCCAGCAAACATGAGTTTGCAGCATAATACATCAAAAACTGTAAATGTAAATAAATGTATATATTAAAATGTATATATTATATTAATACACTGCAGTCCAACGAGATGAGACAGGAACATGCAGCCGCATCACTCCAGCGGAACCACAGAGTATGCACATCTTAGAACCAGAAGCTAGGCTGCGCCACTCATGTTCAGCGTAGAAATGGAACCAGACAAATTACCACACCACCAGGCCTCAAGACCAAAACCTGGTGGGGGAAGCCAGATCCAGCCCCAGACCACTATGCAAGCAGTCCTGGGAACTACACTGTGGGTCAGTCGAAAGAGCACTGCAGGAGCATCAAGCCACCAGGGGGAGCAGACACAGGCGCCCCTCATCCCCGCCACGGATAGAGGGCACTGCCTGCAGATTTTTAAATATAGTCTAAAAGTTAATCTAATAGATTAGGGGCAGTTGTGGCCTAGAGGTAAGGAAGCGGACTTGTAACCGGAGGGTGGCAGGTTCGAATCCTGGTCCTGGGACATGACTGAAGTGCTCTTGAGCAAGGCACCTAACCCCCCAACTGCTCCCCGGGCACCATAATTAGGGCAGCCCACCGCTCCGGGCATGTGTACACTCACTGCACGGATGGGTTAAAATCAAACATCTAACAGAAAATGAGAGGAAACTGCCAACAGGCCTGAGTGCCCCTATAAAAAACAACAAGCAGGGGATGATTCATCCTGCTGGATGGCAGGAAACACCATACTGGCCTGGTGTTTCCTGTGTCTGAGTGGGCGGGGTCATCTCTGGTAGGTGCTGTCCCGGGGGAAAAATGTATTTTAATGATGAATACACTTACAATATAATACACATCATCAGCTTGAACATACACAAAATACAAGGTTAAAATCAATCAAGCAATTGCCCTCAAGCATATTTATCTCCAGCCAGCAGATGATTGTGTGTTCATTATTTAAATAAATGTATTAATAATGGGGTGATTGTGGGGGATTCTGCACGCTGTCTGTAATGGGGTGATGGGGTGGGGGATTCTGTACACTGCAATTGGGTGATTAGGAGGGGATTCTGCACACTGTCTGAAATGGGGTGAATGGGAGGGGACTCTGCACACTGTCTGAAATGGGGTGATTGGGAGAGGATTCTGCACACTGTCTGAAATGGGGTGATTGGGAATGGATTCTGCACACTGTCTGAAATGGGGTGAATGGGAGGGGACTCTGCACACTGTCTGAAATGGGGTGATTGGGAGAGGATTCTGCACACTGTCTGAAATGGGGTGATTGGGAATGGATTCTGCACACTGTCTGAAATGGGGTGATTGGGAATGGATTCTGCACACTGTCTGAAATGGGGTGATTGGGAGAGGATTCTGCACACTGTCTGAAATGGGGTGATTGGGAGAGGATTCTGCACACTGTCTGAAATGGAGTGAATGGGAGGGGATTCTGCATGCTGCCTGTCATGGGGTGATTAGTTTTAGCACACTGTTTGGTTCAGAATATTTTTTTTTCCTATTCCTTTATGGTATTACAGCATGTTCTTTCCATAGGTGAAGAAAGCCAGAGGTTGAAGTGCATAAGTAAAAAAAAGTCATTAAAATCCCAGGTTTGTAAAGCGTTTTACTTAGAAATAATTTGCCAAAACATTATATCCTTATTGTTCTCCCTGGGGTAGTGAAAGCAGGAGGAGGTCTAGCCATCAACCTACCTCACTCACCATCCGCTGTTATACCTATAACATGAGGGAGAGGCTGGGACTATGCAAAGCTTTATCACGAGCTCAGCAGAGAAACAAAACACTGAACACTGGTCTAACAGTAGTGTGCCCTAGAAGACCAACTTCAAAACCAAATCTCTTGTTTCATAAAACTTTTACATCAATATATTTAAACAAACTGTTACAAGGTTGACCAATTGAACAATCTCTTACCATTCAGTCCAGATATATAAAAAACAAAAAAACTGCTGGCTGAATAGAACATGTAAAAAAGAACATCCATTTCTGGGAAATTCGGGCTCTTTAAAACACTTAAGTTCTGATTAATTTCACAGCAAAATACACATTAATGTAAGCCCCAACATTTGTGGGACAGCTTAAACTAGTTTGTGGGTGATGGGTGTGGTAGGGGTGTGGCTTATTTACAGACTCTACCCTAGGTCACATGCTCCAGGGATCTTTGTACATAAAAGATGATGGTGACTGAGCCAGTGCTCAGCAAATCCATGCATTGCAGGTCTATGCTAAAGAGTCAGAACACTTGTAAACCACCCAGACATCCTGCATTTATTGGTAGAGTCTTCCTAATATCATCAGCAAAGTGGGACATTTAGGCAAGTTTTTAGGAGGGGACAGTGGGATAACATGCCTCAAACCAAAAGTGGGACATCTGGTCAGATTACATTAATGAAAATAAGGTCTAACACTCTGCTATCTGCTATGCTCAAAACAAAACATTTTCAAGCAATTATTCTGGAAGTTCTTGGAATGAGACAATGTATGGCAATACATGAAAACTGGTATTTATGCACTCGAAACATGCTATACCATTTCCTGTAATTTGTTATATATGTTATTGTAGCAATTATTGGTGGCTAATAACTATTGGGGTGCCTCTTTTGGTCATTGTCCAATGACATATTATGCAAAAAGGGCCCAAATCCAGCTCTAGAGTGTAAAATGATGCCCTGCTGTGTGAAACCCCAGGGAATAACCAAACATTTCAAAACATCCAGGTGCACAGAGCATGCTCAGAAAGTCAGGCAAAGCTGTGTATGTGTTGTGGGGGTTGAGTACCAAACTGAGTATATGGTGATTCCACTAGGTTTCCCACAGCGGAGCATTCTGATTCTGGATTGGGGGGGGGGGGGGGTTTGCAAAACTCAATATGCAACCATCATTGGGTTGCATGATCAGAGATTCCCAGCCAGCGGTTCCACGTGGTTTCCGTGTGCTTGTACCATGCTTTTTTTCTTTTTTAGATTTCAAATTTACATTGAAAATGTATTACCATGTGTAAATGGAGAGAAAGAAGGTCAAACCAGAAAGAACATCTAGCAGCCTTACCTTGGGTGTAGCTGGTCTTTCAGATGGAGGCATCATTTCAGCAGTAAGGACTTGAGGAGGATCCACACCTTTCAAGAGCTTTTGGTTTATGAAGTGAAAGGCCAGTGCAAACTGCTCTTTGGTAAGTTTCCCACAATCCTTGGTGTCACACAAAGACCTGAATTTGTGAAATAAAGGGTAGGTTTATTTAAGGTCACCTATAGGACTCATATGACAAACCATCATTCATTGGTCTGGCTGAACATGGAAGTTTTCCTTTGTAGTCCATGCTTTCATTTTGTACTTAAAGAGGAACAAACCCCAAGATTTTCACTATATCTTCTCCTGGTGGGGCATCCCCTTAAATCAGCCAAAACTCAAAATTTTACCCCTTCTCAGAGTTTGTGGGAAGGGGACTTGTTCTGGTGTCTTCCTGTTATTTGGGCTCTGACTTTAGGATCCTATCCAGAGATACCAATACTTGCATCTCCTGAAGTTGAACTGAGGGACTTCCTCTGAAATTTATTTCAGACTTGGACCAGAGCTTTCTCATTACTTAGGTGCATAGAGGGACTTCCTCTGTCATTAATTTCACAGCCCTTACCTGTTATTTGTGGTCCTGCCCCAAAAGCATAGATCTGTGACAGTTACATCTTCTGGTTTTGTAAATGTTGCCGCCATTTGGCCGACAATGAACCTGCATCAAGTGGCTCCCTTTGTTAAAGCAGCATTTCCACCCCCAAATCACAAATAATTTGGTATGAGTTACGGAACATGTAGTTGCACATACTGGTCTTGGATCCAGCTGCAGCTTTGGCTCTACAGTTATAGGGCAGTATCCTTCCTTATTTATTTGATTTGTAATTTTGGGGTGAGAGTTTGTCTTAGGTTACTAGTATTGCACGTAAAACCCTAAAGTTTGGGGCCAGTTTCTTGTTGCAACAATTGATTGACGGATTGTTATTTATTATTCTCTATTTTCTTACACAAAGCACTTTATCAATAACTCATATATCTAATTTTGTATATATAGTTACAAGTGTATGGAAGTTGTTTATGCACAGGAAATATATCTATCTATCTACCTAAATCTATCTATCTACCTACCTACCTATGTCTATCTATATTGCACATAGGTTTTTTATTTATTTTGTTCTGCCTTATTCTATATGATCATGTTTTTAACAGTTGTCATTTACTCTGTGGATTTTTTCAATAAATATATTTCCAGCTAAAGGTAGAATTTCCAGCTAAAGGTATAGCAGAGATTCACCTGTGGCCCCAGAAATGCGGTGTGGGTTCAGGGGAAAGATAAGTGTACTGGGCGAACCCTTAGGTTGCACACAGCAGGGTATCCCAATTCGGTATGTCCTATAAATAGGGCAACCACCTGCACGAGAGTCCTACAGAACAATGTTTTCACTGAAGTAAGAGTCCGGGGAGGCAGATTTCTTCATCCTTCATCAACCCAGTGACCTCCAGTAAAAACTCACCTTCCAGCGAGCGATCCCATGGTACATGCATGGGCACCTTCCAGTTCTACCTCTAAGATGCATTTGTTAACGGCCTGTGCTGATGCGTGGCCAGCTGTACATGGTCCAGACATCAAGACACCCAAAATCGGGATTGCCAGTTGGAAAAGGCACAACACCAAGAAATGTGAAAAATCTCATTGTTGTTTCTGGACTTTTCCACAGACCTTAGACCAGCCAAGTGCACAAGGCGACCCCCTTCTTCCTGCTACTCTCACTTTAGAGACTGTCCTCCCGCAGCCTCCATTCGTAAAGCAGCTACTTGGTTCTGGCTGGTGGGTGTGGCCTGTGTACTGCTAGCTTCTTTTGAAAACAAGGGGTACCTCTTTACACGGACGTTTACAGTGGAACGCAAAAGGCGTTTGAAACAAGCAGTAATTTTCAAGCTTTGCTTGATGTTTCTTCTTGCTGCCCTCAGATAAGTTTTGAAGTTTTTAGGGTCCAATCCTAATAAATCTTAATATTTGTTGGGATCTATCCTATGTACTAAAGTTGAAGTTTGTCTAAGGCACCCCCAGACGACAGGGGAGAGAGACCTGCTGGCTGGGGGCTGTGCTGCTGCGTGCTGCTGGCTGATGAGTAGCCAGTAAGTGTGTGTTATATGTCGTGAGTGGTGGTCTGTGTGTTTCCACCTGGTTGGTCCTTCTGCCTTAGTTAGATAATATGTAGTTAAATAGATAGTATTTGGATTATGTAGATAAATAGATATTATTTGGATTATTTAATCATTTTAAAGTTTGAGCACATTGCACGTGATTGATTATTCATCATGGCATTTTAGCCTCTCTATAGGGCTATGTCAGGGTTTGAGCACATTGCACTTTACTGATCATGCATAGTTTTGATTGTAGTTTACATTTATCTTCTTCAGGAATTATATTTGATGGGTATCTTTTTTGATTTGTGTAGATTTAGGGATTAGCTATATGGTCACTTTTTATAGTATATAATGTATGTATGTATATATTTTTCTTTCTCTCTTTGTGAGATTGTTTGATCACCTGCCCTTACAACAGACACCACTCATGAATTGGGCAATTGATATTAATTACATAGATTTGCTTTAGCGGCACCCCATATTTCGATCTATTACTACTGCGTCCCCCTGTCCAGCTTTATAAGGTTCAGCTCCGCCCCCTCTGATTCATTTATCATGTTATTTGTGTGTTTTAATTGGTTTTAATTGGTCTATGATTGTTTGTCCAAATATGCAATAAATAAACTTTTGTATCTTCTCAATAACCCAGTGTAGTGGTGCCACTTTTTGGATGAGGTTGGCAATTTGGGAGTGTGTGGGACTCCTGCCTGCTTGCACTTTTGGCCCCGAGAGGGGTTTTCTTTTGGCCAACCCCTAGTGTTGCACACTCATTTAATTGATATTATACATAGAGTGCGGTCCTTTGTTCTATATTATAGCACACTTTATATGATAGGACAGAGTTCTCTAGGTTGGCTTTCAAAAATACAATTCTGTGAGTACTCACCTGTAGAATTGATTTTGCCGGTGTTCAGTCCGTGTTGTCCCAGTTACCCATTTACGTGTGGGTAGTCCGCCGAACACCGGCAAAATCAATTCTACAGGTGAGTACTCACAGAATTGTATTTTTCCCTTTGTTCGGTCCGGGCTCTCCCAGTTATCCATATACGTGTGGGACATCCAAAAGCAGTGTCCAAAATAGGGCGGGATCCCCAGAGTGGAAAAGCATGTCGTTCATTTCACTACCGCCCAAAGCACCTTTCGGCCAAAAGCAGCATCAGCTGATGACAAAACATCAACCTTGTAAAACTTAGTAAAGGTATGAACCGAAGACCAGGTAGCGGCCTTACAAACTTGTTCAACAGAGGCCTGGTGCTGAAAGGCCCAGGAAGCACCAATAGCTCGAGTACCGGTTCTTACATCGGGGCGTACCGAGGTGATGGCTACCGAAAAGACCACCTTTAGAGTCAGGATAGACAAGGCAGCATCGCACAAAAGCTCAAAGGGGGGACCCTGGAGAGCAGAAAGCACCAAATTCAAATCCCACACCGGTAATACAGGCTTACATGGGTAACTCCTTGGAAGAAAGTCCAAAGCAGTCTATGATTGGCAAAGAATCTTTGGAAAAAAACGTCCAAGGCCAAGACCTGGCCCTTGAGGATGCCCAGCTGTAGACCCAAGGCTAAGCCATGTTGTAAAAATTCCAAAATCCTAAAAAAAGAGAATGTGCGACAAGGGAAACTCTTGGATTCACACCAAGCAATGTAGGCATGCCAAACTCTGTAGTAAATCATGGAAGAAAACATATTCCGCGCCTGAATCATGGTCTGAACAACCTTAGCAGACAACCCCTTCTCCGTAGGCTTGAGGTTTCAATAGCCAGGTCGTCAAAGCCAGCATCTGTAAATTGGGATGCCGCAGTGACCCCTGTGTGAGAAGCCCTGGGAGCTTGTGATTGTGTCTAGATGCAAACAGGTCCACATCCGGTAGACCCCAGCGGAGACATAGAGCGTGAAAGCTCTTGTTGTTGAGAGACCATACCCTCAGACGAGAGGCCCCCCTGCTCAGGAAGTCTGCCTCCTGGTCCTCTACCCCGGGGATGTAAACCGCCGAGATTCAGGGAACATTCTCCTCTGCCCAAGTCAGGATCTGGGTCACCTCCCGGAGGACTCGCTTGCTCCGAGTCCCGCCCTGGTGATTGACGTAGGCAACCGCCGTCTGATTGTCCGAGCAGATCTGGATCGCACGACCCCTGAGATGGGGAGTCAAGTGAAGAAGCACCAACCGGATCGCTCTCAGCTCCAGGAGATGGGCAAGTGGGCCTCCTGCGGCCCCCACTGGCCCTGGAACTTCAGCGTTTGCCAAAAACCTCCCCAGCATGTCAGACTGGCGTCCGTGGTGACAATCTCCCAACGGGGAGTCAGAAAGGACTTGCCCACCGACAGATTTCTGGGGTCCAACCACCACAAGAGGGACTGTCTGGCCAGGGGGGACAGTAAGAATTCCTGTTCCAGGGACTCCAGCATCCTGTCCCAACCGGTCAACAGATTCAATTGTAGAGGTCTCATGAGGAACTGAGCGAAGGGCACTGCCTCGAAGCATGACACCATTAGGCCCACCAGTTTCATCCCCAGACGGATCGATGGCCGCTGACAAGACAGTAAGGCATGCACCTGTGTCTGGAGGCCCGCCACCTTCTCCTGGGGCAGGAATACCTTGAACTGAGAGGTGTCCAACGTCATGCCCAGAAAGGACCTCACCATTGAGGGAGTGATAGAAGACTTGGGGTAAATGATTACCCATCCAAAATCCTCGAGAGTGGATAACACCGTCCGGGTGTCGTTCTCGGCCTGCTGAAAGGACTGAGCTGCAATCAGCAAATCGTTCAGATAAGGAAGAACACGATTGCCCTGGTTCCTCAGGATAGCCATGATGCCCGCCAGCACCTTGGTGAACACACAGGGGGCTGAGGATATTCCGAACGACAGTGCCACAAACTGGTAATGCTGATCCTTCAACGCAAACCTCAGGAACTTCTGATGTCCCTGAAAAATCGGGAAGTGCAGATAAGCATCCTTGATGTCCACTGTCATACATGAAGTCGCCGGGCCAAAGCGAGCTCACCGCGGAACGTAAGGTCTCCATGGGGAAATGTCTGACTCTGACAAACTTGTTGAGACCCTTCAGATCCAGGATAGGTCTCAGCGTTCCGTCCTTCTTGGGCACCGTGAACAGATTGGAGTAGAACCCTCGACCCCGTTCCTGGCGAGGCACGGGACAAATCACACCTGATAGCAGAAGGCGTTGAACGGCCATTCTTAGGCCCTGCGCAGTCAATGTGTTCTGGGAAATCCGGGACTGAAGAAATATTGAGGGCGGCCAAACTGCCAGCTCTATTTTGTACCAGGAGGAAACCACCTCCTGAATCTACCGATCCGAGACGTGCTGTCTCCAGATGTGAGAAAAAAGCAGAAGCCGTCCCCCCACCCAGGCCTCTCCTGGCCTGAGAGGGCTTGGCAGGGGGTATGGATTTAACTCCCCAGGAGGGATTGGGTCGGCCGCGAGACCTACCTCGTCCCCAGGAATAACTGCGGCCACCAGAAAATGAAGAGCCTCTTACTCCTCGAAAGGAGCGATAGGCAGATGAACCCCCAAAGGGCCGCGCAGGCTTCCGTCGCTGAGGGAGTCTTCCATCCTTGGCCAGAAGGTCCAGCTGCTCCCCGAATAACCTGAGCCCCAGGAAGGGGATACTAGTAAGCGACAAAGCGCAACAATCAGGGCCAAAGCCCTGGCGCCAAGCCGGACACTATCGTCCATGGCTGAGACTACAAAAGCAATTAAATCCACACAGGCTTTGAGGTCTTTATACTCCTCCGCCCGCTTGGCAAAATCAACAAGGTGTCTCACCTTCTTCCTGATGGTCAAAGAGACAATAACCGCGGCACAGACTGGGAGAATCCCAGCACCCACAAAGGTGAACGCATGACAAGCCAGCTCATCCATGCGCATGTCAGCAGGGTCGTCAGGGAGCCACATATCCTCGTCCGAGGAGGAACCAGGCTCGCTGTCATAGCCGACCGACCGATCCCCTGAGGAAGTGGAGTCCTTCAACTCTCCCTCCTCCATGGAGTCCCGACCTCCAAAAGGATCATCATCATCGTCAGCAAAATCTGAGTAACCCGGATCGATGTGCAGCTTCTTACTTGTGGCCTTCCCAGTAGCCGTGCAAGATAACGGTCTCTCCAGGCTGGCCACTCGGTGTGTCAAATCGGCTTGGGACCCCTTGCTAGTTTCCCTCTTGCTGAGGGCCGAATGTAGCAGCGGGGGTGTTGGCAAGGGGCAGGGACGCCCGCCATAAAATGTTCCAAAAGTACGCTCCCAGCGCAAGTGACACAAACCGTGCTGAGTCCGCCCAGAGGGATGGTACCGCACATGGGGCAGAGTTTAACCCGTCCAGATGGGGCTCCTAGCTCATTATCCCCAGAAGCCTCCATTATGGTGATTATGGTCATAAAAATACAGGTTACAAGGCACTAACGGCGCAAACCTAAGTGACCCCCAATTTTGTCCCTCTTTTTAGGTGAGCACTTCACAGAGTTGTATTATTCTAAGCATACAGCACGTCCTGCTCCAGAGATAGTAATAACATGTGGGACATCCAATAGCAGCGTCCATAAGGTAGGGTGGGATCCCCAAGAGAAAGGGCACAGCCAACAGTAACAGCGCTGTCACCCGCAACCATGCTACCAAGAGCAACGTGAGCAATGCTCTAACTCAACTTCTGAACCTTACAAAGGCTAAGCGAAACACAAGCAGCGAACTAGCCAGCCTGCTGAACAAACCGAGTGCTGAAGGCCCAAGCCAAGCACAAGTAGAAGAGAACAAAACTCAAGAGAGAAAATGAATCTCCCCTAAACAATAGGCCAGAGTAACAGCCTAACCACGCTACTGCAAACAACAGGGCAGTCATGGCAACCTTAGAACCTTCCCCGTCAGGGAAAACGAAGCCTGGTCTAAGCGAGACCAGCGGAATACTGAAAAACAACGCTAACAAGGCTCAGCAAGGCCGAAACGTTAACTTTAGGCTCAGAAGGACAACCCAACCGAGCAAGACCAATCCAAGAGCTCCTACACCCATGTAGGCAATCAGAACCCGTTGCATAAGGGATGGAACGCCTATAAGCCCCAAAGGCATAATCCCAACCATGGACAGGGAACAGTCCAGGAGTCTCCAATGCCTGTCGAGGGATACAGATCCCTTTAAGCGCAGAGTAAGCAAGACACTAGCCCAGAGGCCGGAGGGTCTGGAATAAGGAGAATAAAAAACTCCGCCTGGACCCAAACACGATGTAAGATGGAACATCCTCACCTAATGGTGTACAGATAAGAAACATATATGTAAATACATAAAGTGACTAGACTAACAGAGCCGTCCCCTATGGCATACTTCTGAATGAAGTAATCGTCCCGGAAGAATGATGTGAGGGAAGGAACAGGTCAGACAAAAACCTGAATAAGACCCAGGGGAACCCTT
Organism: Gastrophryne carolinensis; assembly: GCA_027917425.1. Classification (NCBI taxonomy): domain Eukaryota; kingdom Metazoa; phylum Chordata; class Amphibia; order Anura; family Microhylidae; genus Gastrophryne; species Gastrophryne carolinensis. The sequence goes on from CM051235.1 coordinate 436,692,896, forward strand.
AGTAGGGCATCAGGATAAGTAACCCCCCCACAGGGAGTTTAGAAATCCCTGGGGAATGCGCCTGAGCAACCCCTGAGGAATGCTCAACACAGACGATTGAACTAGGCTCTGCAGTGGGCAAACAGGGCGAGCCCTGGAATCCCCCAGAGCACTGAGTTGAGGAACCAACCTCAGCCATGCTGTAATAACTCTAGGACCCAGGGATAAGGCAACATCTCGCAGGAGAGAGAGCTAGTCCAAGCACGCAACTAGAGCGACATCTCCCCACATAGTCGGTAGAGAAGGGAGAAGAAGAAGAGGAGGGAGCTAGGTCTAACCCTCCAAAAAGGAAAGGACACCCAGAGAGATCCATCTCCAAGAGGGTGAAGAACAAACCGCCCAATCCCAGTAGATAGGGGCGACGTAGTAAGGAGCCTGAATAGGCCGAACAGCCCTCGTGGGAGGGCACCCAGTACAACTGTCGTCAGCAGAATCTGCGAACCGCACTCCACTGGGCCACCCAGGGCCCCCAGCGTAACTACATTGCTACAGCAATCTTCTGCAGAAACCCACCTAGCGGGGTGAAGAAGATAAGACATATAGAGAATAATGTCCTGACAGAGCCATACTAGGTCCCATGACCAAGGCCAGAGAGTCCTGGAACAATAACCCAGAACAATAGACCAGGACAATAATCATGACAATAACCAGGACAGAGTCCTTGTAATATCCCCGGGGCCCCACGGGGCCACCAGTAGGGGTTCAGCGAGACACTAGAATAGGCCCTCCTAACACAGTAGGACGGCCAACAAGCCAATACTAATGGGGTGCAAGCAATGTAGACCCCCACTGAGATCAGAACCAGACCCCTCCTGAAGGGTCACCTGTTCAAGACCTTAACAGATAAGAAAAGACAGGCCACCGTCCGCAGACAGACCGAAAATCCCCAAAGAGACAAGTCCCGAAGGGACCCAAAGGGGCTCAATGTGATAACCTAAAGACAGTATGAAATTGGACCCCCTAAGGGGACCCCCCCTTTGGAACCGCGGGGAATTTCAGAAGAAATAGAACCCCCTAGTCAACCTGCCTGGCATGGTCCCCATGGTGACCATCTACAGGAATAGGCAAGAAGGAAGGGGATGGTCCCTGACAACTTTCTTGAATTTAAGAAAAATTCAAAGGGGACCCCCGCAATAAAAGGAGGGGCGTACAGACCCGTTTTAAGGGGAGTTGGAACCCCGTCCAGGATAAATAACCTAAGGTGTCGCATGGTCCAAGGGCACCAGTGAATATAGGACAGCGTCCGGGCCGCCACAAACAGGCCCACCAGCTGCAAGGTGAAATTAGTGTGATCACAAGGAGGGCAAGGCCCTTTCATACTAAGGCCATACTCACAGAAGGGAAGGTTTTGACCTGAACCCGTCTAAATGCCACCCCGTAGGGAGATACCGAACCAGGGTACACTAAGAAGGTGAAATGCCAGAGCACCAATCCAAAAGGCTCCCAAGGAGCCCCGAGTCAACAGACAACGTGGCCTGATGCAAAAATTGGAAAAGAATGACAATCAAGTAAAACTAACGCGGACGTCACAGGTGCACATCCAAGACAACACTCCCATACTCGCCTTGGCGAGCCGTCTGGGAGCAGGGGAGGGACCCAAGACAAGACCCTAATCCGCAGAATTGGTCCTGTAACACTGGCTGGAAATGGCCTGGGTGTCCTGAAGGCACCAGGGACTCCAAAGGGATATAGATCCTTGCCGGCATCAAGAGGTCCACTGGACAAGGGCGCCCGCGGCCCAACAGGTGGATACCATGTAGGAACTGCCTGTGAAAACTAAAAGTACTAGGCCCTGAATGCCAGTCATGGTCAGACTGCTTCATCCCAGAGGGAAAAGGTAATGTGGATGCAAAACCAGCCAAAGGCCAACCTGAAAGAGAGCCCAGACCCAGCCCGCCAAACTCGGCCTGCATCAATTCCCGAAGGGAAAAAACAGGGACTAGAGGACCCCTGACAACCTCAGAAAGGGACCGCTCAGCAACTCCATTCTGCATCCAGGGAGACTAACTCCTGTAACAACCTGAACGAAGCATGGCGCCCTGCAATAGGAGCCAAGTGCTGCGGCAGCCCCCTCGCCCAACAGGGTGTCCCTTCATGCTTGAGTGGTTTTGGCAGACTTTGGTTTCGCCCTGCCGGGGGTCCCAGGGCGTTGCCTGCCCCCTCTGGGGCGGGCTCCACTCCAAAAAGTTGGAAGCACACTTCTGGTTCTTGCTTGACACTAACGTAGGGAGGGGTGTCCCTGCCCCTGGGCGGCCGGGACGGTCTTCTGCGCAAGGGCGCCTTACCCTTTCTTCCAAAAAGGTCCAACCTGGCCCCGAATAAGCATCGTCCTCTAAAGGGAAGACCAGTAAGAACCTTTTTAGTCTCATTGTCAGCCCCCCACTGTCGCAACCAAAGCAGGCGGCGAATAGCCACCACATTTTAATAGTGTCATCCATCGCTGAGAGAATGAACCTCACAAAAACATCACAGACAGTGCATTAAAGACCTCGCAAGGGAGGTCCTCCGGTTGTTGGTCAAGTATCTTCCTAAAAAGGGTCCTGGCGGCCACCACGGTGACAGCCACAGCACAGACCGGGCGCAGAGCCGTCCCTGCACTCGAAAAGGCGTGGGAAGCCAATATGTCAATGCGCCGGTCCTCAGCATCCCGAAGGGTACGAGGGGTAGAAGCTGTCATGAAGGGAGGGTTAGCAACCCCAATAATAGGCGCATCCACCTCGGGAGGGACTGGCCATCGATCAAGCAAATCATGGGGAAACGGGTACTTCCAGTCCCAGACCCCCGGAACCCCTGTAAGTTTACAAGGTGATTCCCATTCCTTAGATATAAGGTTCTGGAAATGATCCTGTTCCAGAAATTCCAGGCGAGGCGTCGCCGTGTGGAAACTCTCCCTCTTGGGCTTGGGAGACTCTCCCGGAGGAGAGATGGACAGTACTTCAAAGATCTTTATAAGTAACTCATCAGTGTCACAGAGGCCCCAAGAACCCGGGCCAGAACTGTCACGGGCCCAAGACATCTCGTCTGAGGAACTGGAACCTGAGAACAGTTCACCATCATCAGAAGGATCAAGGTCCTGCATATCGGCAGACTCCTCAGTTTCAGTGGGAACCCTAGAACTAGGGGGCGTCAGGGACCATTTCATTCCAGCGCCCAAGCGCTCCGCCAAACCAGACATCACCTGCTCCGCCGTGGGTAGCCTGCGCGGCACCACCTGCCGGTCATCCCCGCTCGAGTGCGACTCATCTGGAGTGAGATTTAAGCACGGGGAGACAGGAGTATTGAAGCGAGGTGCAGCTACCGGTAAACCTGATTGCAGGGCCAGTACTTGATCAGCACACGGTCCGCAGACCCGTGCTCTGTCAGCATCTGCATGGGATTGTCCACACATAGTACACAGCCGGTCTTGTCCCAGCGGGACCCCGGACACATAATTCTGAGATGCCTCCATATGGTGATTAATCAAGGTAATAGCCAGTAGGGATTTATGCTGTAAGCAACCCTGGATGCCCCAAGACCCGCTGGGAATGTGGGAGAATTTAAATATAAACCTGCCAAGATATATATATCTGGCCGGGAGAAGCCACTGGAATCTTGGCGTCTGAAAGACATAAGGAGAAGAGAGGGTGTCAGAGCCATGCGCAGCAAAGGAAGAAAAAAGATAACCAAAATGCCCGAGAGGGCACTTACAGTAGCCAAGGAAGGAGGAGGAAGACCACGCGCGCGCGGAAGGCCGACAAAATGGTGCCAAGCGAACCTCGAAGGGCGGGCCAGAGCTACGGATGACGCGGAACGCGCCAAACCAGACCACGCCCCCTCCGGAGAGCGCGAAGCTCTAAGCGCGTAACAAGACAGAAAGAGAAGACAGTAATAACGCCATAGCGTCGCGAAACCAAGCCGCCGTACGCGCCAAGCCAAAATACAGGTGCTGCGGCCAACTTAAAATGATGTTTGAAGTGCGGCTCTGATCCCCGGTAACCAATAAAGGCTCTAAGCATACAGTGTAATAGGGCAAGGATAGGCCAAGGTACACAACCCCCCCCCCCTCTTTTTCCCCCCACTAACGCGGGGAACTAAGGAAGAAGATGACCCAGCACTCGGGGTTCACCGCTACACGGGCGTGGGGCAATAATGCGGGAGGGGCATCCACTGAAGGCTCACCATTATCCTTAACCGTCTACCCTATGGTGGGGGATTGCAGTGGAGCATGGCTCCGTTAAGCACACAAGGTGCTGCCTACCTTCACCTGACCAACGCAGCCCAGGCTGGGAGGCATATTCTTCACAGAGAGGACGGGTGGAAATAGTGCCGCAGGGCCTCGGGCTGTAAAGCCCCGCTCGCCTGCAAGAGCGTGATACTTCATGTCTTCGCAGTTCCAGCACTGCAGAGAAATCTGGGGATTTGTGGGAGGTCCCTCGGTATATGTAGGGCCGGGAGGAGCTTGTTTTCTACATGTCTGCAGTGCACGGCGCTGAAGGCGGAGGATTACCCACATGTTATTACTATTTCTGGAGCAGGACGTGCTGTATGCTTAGAATAAGGGCATAATCCCGGGCAGTTTTGGTGGTCCCCCCCCCATAGGCTCACCATCGCCTATGGCCGGCTACCCTTTAGGGAGGGTCTGCGGCCCAGAGCCTAGCTCTGACAACGCCTGACCCTCGGCGTTCACCCTACCTTACACCCGTCCCGTCAGCCGCAGCTGGGAGGCAGAAGTGGGTCCACGGGGACGGTGGTAATAGGGGAGCAGCGGCCAACAGACTTAAAATGCCCCGCTCAGCTGCAATATCCAGAGAGAGTATTCCAGACGATCCTAGCAGCAGCTCACTGCAAGAGAACTATGGGGTTTCTATGGAGACTGATCCCTTTTATAGGAGGCCGGGAGGAGTTACAGCTTTGTATCTTGCAGTGACTGGCGCCACCTTGTGGCAGACTACCCATACGTCTATGGATAACTGGGACAGCCTGGACCGAACACAGGGAAAAGAGGATGGAAGTTAAACCATTTCCCTGACAGATCCTCAGTACTAATTACAAAGTCTCATTTTTTTCTATAATTTTAAGTTTCACCTACCAGATGTGGGCAAGCAGTCCTGAAGGCAACCCAGTTTTAAGGAAGAGTTCTCGGACTTCCAGTCCAGACAATAGGCCGTCCTGGTCTTTATCAAGTTTCACAAAAACTTCGTCATATTTTGTTTTTTCCACATGTGACACAACCCACTGCAGGGCGGCGAAAAGAAAAATTAACAGGAGAAAATTTATAACCCAATAAAATCTGGTATACAGCATCAAACATTTAGCACTTCACCCAGAAATCGCAAGAAAAACAAGATTAAAAACAAACATGTCCAAAAAAAAAAAAAAGAAGCAAACATAAATAAATACCACAAGTTACTGCCAGCCCAAGTGGTTTCAATGGTGCAAGTTTCAGTAAAATGAGGGAAGAGAAACCACAGCTGTGAGATTTGTTATAGCTCAAGGGAGTTTCCATTGCAGTAAGTACCCAAAGACTCACAAAGTAATACTGGAGGCACCAATTGCCATTGACCCACTTTTTTATTGTCTTTCTTATTTTCAAATTTTTTGAATTAAGTAATGTTTTCATTCTCCTTCAGGGAATCAAAACCAGAAATGAAATGGAAGGTCACATGCTACAGCCGAGACCAGTAGGCATAACATGTTCAATATTCTCTATCTACTTGTCATTGTACATCACTCTTTTTAATAGATGGCTGCATTCTTGGTCCCGACCTCATTAGGATAATTAAAAAGCCCACCCAGTTTACTGAAATTGCAAATCGGGGCACAGTTGGGTATTATGTAGGCTCTTACTTGTATTACAGGGGCTTTAGTGGGCATGATCCCTACAGGAGGCAGTGAATGTCGTGGCTCTTTAGATGGTGGCATTGGCAGAGGTGGGATGGTTGGCAAAGACGATGAAGGACCAAAGGATTTCCTCTTCGACAGTGGCACTAGTGCAGGAGGTAATATCATAGGCACAGGTTCCTTTTCCAGAGCGGAGTATACCAGAAACATAGCCTACAGAAATAAAGTGTCAGTCAATATCTTGTTGTAGCAATCAGGCTGTTTTTTCACAGATGCATTCCCAGTAAACATATCAGTTTCAAGTAAACCCAGATTTGCAATAGATCTGGATGTTCCAAATCTCAGCTGCATCATTACCAACAAGCAGGATTTACGGTTAGAGGAAGTTCATCTTTAAAGAAACAGTATAAGCAGACCACAAATTTTAATTTAATTTTTTAAGAGAAACTGCTTTTTCCCAGGGTTTTCTTCCCCGGCACAATTCAGCACCATATTCATTCATTTATTTTTTTATTGCACAGCTAAATAACTCTCAGCCAAAGGCGGGACTGCAAGAAAAAGATGTGATCTCTCCCAGCCTACATATACTTCCGGCTGCCACCAGCCCTCCAGCAATTGAAAAACAGTAGGAACAGCTGCCCGGGAGGATGAAGGAATCTTCAATGAGACCCCACTCAGGAAGAGATCTATATTCATGTCTCTATTGAATAAAGAATCATCTATCTTTTCATTTTCCTTCTTTTATGCTGGCACACAATATTTACATATATGTACAAAAGGCTCCACCATGGCTAAGGAGTCTTAAGGAATGGATGTAGCAGCCCAGCAACAGGGAGGGTGTGACGTCCTGGAGTGGAAGAAGAGAAAAACCAATTCTACAGGTGAAAATAACAGAATTGTAATTTCTCTCATATTCCACTTTGGGGCGTCACCAAATCAGATATGAATGGGATGTCCCAAAGCAGTACCCTTCTCTCAGGGTGGCAAGCGTGAGCGTCAACCTTATTTTTCTGGTCTAAGCAGCAAGCCATGTAGAAACTACTGTCTGTAATATCTTTCGCCCAAAAGCGTCATCCGCTGAGTCTCTTACATCTACCTTGTGAACGTGGTGAATGCATGAACAAGAGACCAGGTAGCATCCTTGCAAACCTGTTCCACTGAAGCCTGGTGTTGAAAGGCACAGGATGCACCGATGGCCCAGGTATAATAGGCAGTGACCCATATGGAAGGTTCATCCTCCTTAGAACAGAATGGATAAGATGCCTTTCTGATCCATGGACTGATGGTAGATTCTGCTGGTGCTAGACAATTTCTTGGTCCTTTAAACAAGGAGTCAGTCATGTGAAAGGTCTGCATAGCGGAAATATAATACCTAAGATCTCAAACCACAGCCACGGAGTGGAGAACTCTCTCCTTATGGTGAGTAGGAGCAGGACAGAGAAGGAAGAGCCACTCTTCATTAATATGGAAAGAGGAGATTACCTTTTGGAAGAAAGTCCTGCTTAAATGGAAGACAACCTTGTATTTGTGTAGCACCAAGTAAGGAGAGCCATGAGTCATGACGAGTCATAAAAAGCAGAGATGCTTCTGCTACAGGTTCGATTGGAGGTCCCTGACGGAGTTAGATTCAGGTCCCAAGAAGGCAAGAGAGGCTTTCGGGATGGATGCACATGGGTGACCCCCTGCATAAATGTCTTTATAAGCCTTCTCTGCAATGGTTCTCTAAAAGAAAAAAAATGGACAAGGCCGAGACTTGTCCCTTGATTATTTTGATGACTCCAGCAGACAGCCCTCCTTCAGACAAGATGCTGGTCTCAATAGCCAGGTTGGCAAAGCAAGCACTCGCAAATTGGGGTGCCGCAGGGGTCCTGCCGTAAGAATGGGCCAACGGTTGGGCAACCTCCAAGGTTCGTCCTCCGACATTCTTACCATGTCCGAAAACCAAGTCCTTCTTGGCCAGTAAGGAGCTACATCCTGGTACTGCTATTGTCAGGGGGTCTCTGGTCCGGGAGACAAACCTTGGCACCTTTAGATTGTGACGGGACACAAAGAGATCCACACCCAGAGTCTGGGACCCCATCACACCTCCCCAACCGGTTATTGTGGCATCTGTGGAAACAACGGTCTATACTACTGGAACAAAAGATTTGCCCACTTGAGGAGGATGGGGACTCAGCCACCAGGCCAAAGACTGTCTTACTGGCATCATCAACGGAATGATCCAGGGACTCCAGAGTTTGATCCCCAATCAAGAATACTTGCATAGATTGCAGGGGCCTTAAATGGAGCTGTGCAAATGGCACTGCTTTGAAGCAAGACACTACCAACTCCTGCAGAAGAATCCACTGAGGGATCATCGGACGAGGGCTTACCAAGAGAGCGTCCACCTTGGGCTCAAGAAAGAGACTCTCTTGCTCTGGGAGAAAAACACTGGCCTAATGTCATTCCCCGAAAAGATATTATTTTTATTTATTTTGAGGGAATCACATACAACTTCAGGTAATTGATTAACCGCCTGAAGTTTTCCAGAACTGACAACACTATTTGTGTGTCCCTCAGAGCATCTTGAAATGACAGAGCTCTGATTAGTAGATAGTCTAAGTATGGGATGATACGTACCCCTCTGCTCCTTAGAAGAGCCATAAGGCGTGTCAAAACCTTTATAAAAACTCTCAGAGTCGAGAAAAGGCAGAGCCACAAACAAGATGCCACAAGAAATGAATGCCATTTGCTGCAAACCAAAGACTTTTCTGATGGCCTGAGATAATTAGGATATGCAGGTAAGTATCCCTTATATCCACTGTGGTCATGAAATCCCCCTGCTGCAGTGCAGTTATCGTGGACCTTAACAACTCCATTCGAAGTCTCCAAAGTCAAAGAAACCTGTTGAGATCCAGAATCGGACGCACCAAGCCGTCCCTTTTGGGGGATTACAAATAGATTGGAGCAAAAACCGTAACCCCTTTCTGACCAAGGGACAGGACAGACCACTCCCAGTTGCAGATGAGCCACTGCAGATTTGAATGCTTCTGACTCTCTAGATTCTTCCATCTTGTAACCAGACGAAACCATCTCTTGGATCCAAGCATCTAAAACATGGAGTCTCCAAAAAGGGGCAAAGAGAAGCCATCCCCCCTTACGACAGGGTGAGGGCGTCCCTTCATTCCTGGGAAGGCTTGGAAAGGGGTTTAGACTTATTCCGCCAGAAGGATCTGGCCTTGCTCGGGGTCTTAGGCTTGTTCCAGAACTCCTCTCTGCATCTGGAGTTAAATTAACCCCTGCAAAAAAAAGTTTGGAAATTGGCACAGGAGCGCCTATGATCAAAAGGCCAGGCCGGAAGAGATAGGAGTGCTTCCTGGAAGCGGATGATCGTGTTCTCTGATGTCACATTCTCGGACTGTGCCTCTGGCCCCATTCTCCTCCAAAATTGAAAAAATGCAACATGTGCCTCAAGGTTCATCCTGCAGGCCACCAGACAAGTCTGCATCTGGGTGTCCCTTATAGGAGTGTCACCCACAAAAAAGTAGGACACCCCATACTGCCCCCAGGACCCTGGCGCTTACCCTCACCTCACTCTGATCCAATGCTAACAACTCCAGGAGGCAATAGTAGTGGGTCTTTCCGGATGGCTTTTAAAAAGGAGCATAAAAGGAGACAAGGGAAAAATGGGGGGGCGTGGCTTGGTGATGGCCGTGTGAGGGAGCACACTGCGGAGCTCCTGCTGGATTATTGCGAAAGAAGCCCTAAATAATCAGATTGCGACCTCTTTGATCTTACCAGGAGTTATGCTTAAGAAGAGAAGAGGCAGGGTGACGGCTGCGGGTCGAGGATCGGGCCCCATCACCGCATATTTCTCTCCTGAAGAGCGCGGAGTCGGCGAGGTGGTGGGCCGCAATATGGCGTCTTCATCCTCTGGGAGAGGATCCCTGCAGGCGGAGCTGCCTGATAGATGTTTGGTGGCCGCGGTGGAGCGAGAGGAGGAGGGCAGACGAGCCCCTCCTGTGTCTCAGCTGCTGACAGGGACGGCGGTTGAAGCGGAGGTGGAACAGGCGGGCTCTCTGCCGCTCGCGAGTGAGGTGGCGACGCGGCGGGGGCCGGCGGAGGACGGCGGCAGAGAGGCGCGGGGCAGGGGACGAGCGGCGGGGAGGCAGCGGAGGAGAGACCGCTCCTGTGGCGTGCGGCCGCTGAGTCCGGCGGGGGAAGTGACAGCTGCTGCGGCGGGTCGGGGATGAGACCCCGCCGCAGCTCAAGTTTAAGCACCGGGGAGGGGAGGCTGGGCATGCAGGCTGGATTACTCGGCGCACCCAGAGAGGGAGACAACAGGGGCCACTCAATCCCCCTGCCTGATCATGGGCTGAAAACAGGTCCCCCTGGGGATAAACCGCAGCCCTCCCCCTCACTCCGGGATCCTGATGGGGGAATGAACAGGGGCAACTCTCGCCCCAGATGCATGGGACTTACCTGGCTGAGTGGGCTCATCAAGAAGAGGAGATGGATGATGTTCCAAGACCGTCCCCCTGTAATCGGATGTCCCCCTCCCGGCAGCAGATCTCGCATGGCAACGCCCGTCCTCCTTCTGTGGACTCCCAGGTGGACGCTGGCTGGGGGAGTACAGGCGCGCCCTCCCCCCCCGGGAGGGACTCCGACTCCATCTTATCCAGGTCGCCCCCCCCCCCCCCCCCCCCGTGGTGCCTTAACCCCCCAGGTGCGACCGGGGGGGCACATGATGACCCGATCTCCCCGTCCAGGCTGATCGCCTCTCCATGTTGGTCTCGGGGTTCTGCCAGTATGTGTGGGATGGAGCCCAGCGGGTCCAGTATTGTCCCCTCCGAGATTGATCAGCACAGTATTAAGGTCCTTATATCATCTCTGCCCACTAGGAAAGATTTCGAGAACTTTATCAACAGAATGGAGTCCACTTTCCGGAGAGAGATGGACGAAGTATCGAAATCAGTGTCTGAAATAGACAACAGGGTTGCCTTGGTGGAACAAGTTCAAGAATCGGTTCTTCAACGTCTCACCGCGCTTGAGAATAATCATAGCGCCCTGGAGAGGGCCAAAACGGAGATGGGAGAGTGAGCTGGGTATGTCCCTCTCTGAAGAGGATCAAGCTAAAATGTTTAACCTGGCGTATAAGGCGGTGGTGGAGGGGGCCGCGCAGGAGAGGAGCTACAAGATAGTCTCCAGATGGTATAGATGCCCATCGGACATCAAGAGATTTGCTCCCCTCTCCTTGGACTTGTGTTGGCGATGCCTTAATAAGGTGGGCGATAGGACTCACATTTGGTGGGGTTGCCCAGCCATACGCTCCATACGCTTGACCGCCTCTGGGGCTAGGTTCTTGCAGGAGTTGGTGTGGAGGTTTGTCAAGCTCTCAGATGGGTCGGGCAACGGATTAAGTGGAGTCAAGACTACCCTTCCCTCTTCTCTTCCCCCTTTCCCTTTATCTTTTCTCCTTTTTCTATCCTTGTTAGGTACATTGGGAACTTCTTTGCAGCGGAGTCTCTCTTATCCTCATTACCCAGGCACCCGGGGAGCCTTCGAACAGTGGCTGCGCGTGGGGCTTCTCTGTTGTTTGATATGACTCCTATGGCTGCTGTTGTGAACCCTTTTCTATTAAAATGTTCTCTGGATTATCACGTCTAAGGTCTTTCTCTGTACCAAACCAGGGACTGTTCCCTATGTATTGTTTCCGCTTGTATATTTCAATAAAAACCGATTATACAAAAAAAAAAATTTAAAAAAAATTAAAAAAAGGAGACAAGGAGAATGAATCCATGCATAGCCTTCGCAGGCCAGTCCAACTGCAAGAATGAAACTGGAAGGCGGGTGCCAGCTGGAAGTATATGTAAGCCAGGAGAGACAACATCAGTCCCACCTTTGGCCGAGATTTAACCCATTTATATATGATTCGGTGTTGCCCTGGAGTTTAATATGAGAGAACTGGTACTGAATTGCACCAAGGGAAACAATCATGAAAAAAAGAGTTTTCTGTAAAAAACCTATGAAACCTATGAAAACCTATGAACCTATGAAAGCCCTAATTGTTGGGATAATTTTACATCTCCCATTCTGCAGCATGTGTGAAAAAAAAGCTAGGATTGCCCAAAAAATGTCTGTGACTGCTCTAAATGTTTAGATATGTCTATATTACTCAGTCACCACCATAAGAATATGATTCTTCACCGAGCTCAGAAGGGACAGAAAAGTAGATAAATAAGCTAGATCTCCCCTGCATATACCGGATATGGTGTGCCATGCTCAGTCTAACACAAGAAAAGTGAAGAAAGATCCACCCTCAAAGAGTGATAAAATTAAATAATATAGTGATAATAATAGTACTAATATAAATAATTAGTCTAGTTAGAAGAAATCTACTAAACGATCGCAATCCTCAAATCAGAGGTTTTACGGGGCCATGAGGCTCCGCCATTTACCTTTTACTTGCCCCTGGAGCCTCCATCATACTCCCACAGACAGTGTATCTAAAGCCAGGTGCCTCACATCAGGACTGTAGATGTGACTGTGTGTCAGACCAAGGAGCTAATTATTCTCTTTAGGCCCCTTGGCTGTACACTTCCCTACACCCCTGTCCAGCCAGAAGCTGGAAGTGCTTTATTCAGCTTCAAATATTGGGGCTACGAGAGTGTGTATCTGTACAATGTCACAAACGTAGCAGTCACATGACTGGGCATAAGACCCTCTCTTGCCTGCCAGTAAAGAAAACTCTATCAAAGTTCCCTTATCCATAAAAGACAGCTGCAGCACACAATAAATTCACGCGACAAATACCACAAAGTGACTTCTCTGAAAATACTCACCACTGCAAACTCGTCTCGGTCTAATAACCCATCATGGTCGATATCGCTCAACTCCCAGACCTTAAAAGAGGGAAAAAAGGTTGAAAAGCATGATATGATCATAAAACAGGCTAACATGACTCTTGACAGTTTTGCTTACCCTACCCAGCACCTCGACTGACAGCTTGGAATTGAGCAGCACAGGTTTGACCTTGTCGCCTGACAGAAATCCATTCACAGGGTTTAAACTGTCAAATATCGCATCATATTTGGCTTTTTCTTCTGGCTGTGGTGAGTAACAAAACCTATTATCATTTGATGCATATAATATAGCATGGATAAGTACAGGAACCAGCCAATTGCTTGGGTTTATAATATATAGCGTGGTCTAGCTATCGCTATCTATGTTCAGCATTTAATGTAAAACATTAACCTTTAAATGCAAATTACATGACTATCACTATCCTGGTGATAGGTTCTTGTCCCTGAGGCATCCCGATTTGGAATAGAGCTTCCTATAATTTTGCAGTAACACAGTTTAACTTAATAAATTACCTTTACTTACTTCCCCTGGGCATCCACAAACTTGTTAATACATCACTCATTAACAAGTCCTAGGTAGTGTGAAAACAGGCTGCATAACTTATTACACCTCTAGGCTCTAGCACCACAAACCCAACGGAATGATAGTGGAGATGAGGACAAGCAGGCTGTGGTTGCTGCACCTAGAAAGGTGACAATTAAAAGCCCTATTTCCCGTGTCTAGGGTTCGACAATGAACAAGGTATCCCAAGATGGGATACCCCAAGGGCAGAGCGTTGAGACATTTTTTGTCCTTGGGTACAATTCAAAAATACAATTCTGTGATTACTCACCTGTAGAATTGGTATAATGAGTATACAGTACGTCCTGCTCCAAATCTAATACTTACAGTTGGAATATACTCCGCCAGATGGCGCTGGACTACAGAGACATCGAAAATAGGCTCCTCCCGGCCCTTCAAATACCCGGGGATCTCCCCAAATCCCCAGCATTGAAAAGCAGTTAATGAGAAGCCGGGAGAATTAAACAAACCAAATTATCAACTATAACAATGATAACAATCACCATGCAGGGGATCCAAGATAATGCAAAACAAGGGTGGGTTGGAGCAGGACGTACTGTATACTCATAATACCAATTCTACAGGTGAGTAATCACAGAATTGTATTATTCTTAGTATACAGTACGTCCTGCTCCAAATCTAATACTTATAGTTGGGACATCCAATAGCAGTGTCCATAAAGTAGGGTGGGATCCCCAAGAAAAATCAGCATCAGACAGTTTAAACCACTGCCGCCTGCAGAACCTTTCGGCCAAAAGCAGCATCGGCTGAGGCCCTAACATCAACCTTGTAAAACTTTGAAAAGGTATGAACAGAAGACCAAGTAGCGGCCTTGCAAACTTGTTCAACAGAAGCCTGGTGCTGAAAAGCCCAAGAGGCACCAATAGCACGAGTGGAATGAGCAGTAAGGCGGAAGGGAGGATTCTTCCCCTTAGCAGAGTAGGCCTGATTCACAGCCTGACGAATCCACTTGCTGATAGCAGACTTGGCAGGAGCCAAACCCTTCCTAGGACCAGAAGGGACCACAAAAAGAGCATCAGTTTTCCTGAAAGGTGCAGTAGCCACCAGATAGTATTTCAGACACCTAATCACATCCAAAGAGTGCAAAACCCTCTCCCTAGCATTGCTAGGATTAGGGCACAAAGAAGGAAGAACAATATCCTGATTCAAATGAAAGGCAGACACTACCTTAGGCATAAAGTCAGGTTTGAAACGAAACACCACCTTGTGCTGGTGTCTCTCATAGTAGGGGGGCTGAATGGAAAGCGTCGCCAACTCAGACACACGCCTGACCGAAGTGATAGCCACCAGAAATACAACCTTGAGCGTAAGAATGGTCAAGGCAGCATCCTGCACAGGTTCAAAGGGAGCACCCTGCAAGGCTGACAGAACCAAATTCAGATCCCAAACAGGCACCATAGGTTTACGTGGGGGGCGCACATGAGTGACCCCCTGGAAAAAAGTCCTGATCAGAGGGTGCTGAGCAAAGGACTTCTGGAAGAAAATAGCCAGGGCAGAAACCTGACCCTTCAGAGTACTGAGCTGGAGTGCCATCTCCAACCCATGCTGCAGGAACTCCAGAATCCTGGGAATAGAGAAGACACGACAGGGAAGAGACTTAGACTCACACCAGTCAATGTAGGCACGCCAAACCCTGTAATAAATGGAAGAGGAAGACTTCTTCCTTGCTTTAATCAAAGTATCCACAACCGAGGAAGACAGCCCCTTCTCCATCAAGATGGAGGTTTCAGCAGCCAAGCCGTCAAAGCCAGAGTTTGTAAATTGGGATGGCGTAGTGAGCAGATCTGGCACCAAGGGCAGAGCGTACTGATCTAATGCCAGTTGCACCACGTCTGCGAACCACCCTCTTCTTGGCCACCTGGGGGCCACCAGAATTGCTGGCACCCCTTCCAGAGCAATTTTGCGCAGAACCCTGCCCAGCAGGGGGATTGGAGGGAAGACATATAGGAACTGAAAGTCCTGCCATGACATTGCTAGCGCATCCGAGGTCAAGGCCAGAGGATCCTGGGACAGAGAGACAAAAGCTGGTAGCTTGTGATTGTGGTGGGACGCAAACAGATCTGGTTGGCCCCAACGGTGACACAGAGATTGAAACACCCTGCTGCATAGGAACCATTCTCCCTGGCGAGAGGTCCCCCTGCTCAGAAAGTCCGCCAGGCAATTTTCCACCCCCCGGGATGTACACAGCTGATATGCAGGGGACATTGGCCTCCGCCCAAGTCAGGATCAGAGACGCTTCCTGGAGGGCCCCCTTGCTCCGGGTCCCTCCTTGATGATTGATGTAGGCAACTGCCGTCTGGTTGTCCGAGCGCACCTGAACAGGCAGGCCCCAAAGGTGAGTAGTCAAGTGAGCCAGAACTAGCCTGACCGCCCGCAGTTCCAAGACATTGATAAGTGTGTGGGCCTCCTGAGGGCCCCACCTCCCCTGGAACCGCAGGGAATTCCAGAAACCCCCCCAACCTGACAGACTGGCATCTGTGGTGACCGTCTCCCAGGAAGGGGCAAGAAAGGATCTGCCCCCCAACAGGTTCCTCGAGTCCATCCACCACGAGAGGGACCTCCTGATCAGGGGGGAGAGCACACAGACCCTGTCCAGGGACGCTGGGTCCTTGTCCCATACAGACAATAGGTGAAGTTGCAGAGGCCTCAAGTGGAACTGAGCATAAGGGAAAGCTTCGAAGCATGCCACCATCAGGCCCACCAGCTGCATCCCCTGCCTGATGAAGGGATGGGGACAAGCTAGGAGGGACTGAGCCTGTGCAGTCAGACTGTCCACCTTCTGCTGAGAAAGGAAGATCCTTGCCTGAACTGTATCCAGATTCATTCCTAGGAATGGAGTTACCAAGGAAGGGGACAGTGAGGACTTGGGGTGGTTGATCACCCATCCAAAAGACACCAGAGTGGACACCACCAGCTGAGTATTAAACTCTGCCTGATGTAGAGACTGGGAAGTGATGAGAATGTCGTCCAGATAGGGAAGCACGCGGATGCCCTGACACCTGAGCAGAGACATCACGCCGGCCAGCACCTTGGTGAACACCCTGGGAGCTGAAGTGAGGCCAAAGGGCAAGGCCACAAACTGGTAGTGTTGATCCATCAGAGCGAACCTGAGGAACCTTTGATGACCTGGGAACACAGGAATATGAAGATAAGCATCTTTGATATCCACAGGAGTCATGAAATCCCCTTGGCGCAGGGAACTGATGGCAGAGCGCAGAGTTTCCATGCGTAAGTGCCTGCCCCTGACGCCGGCCAGCACCTTGGTGAACACCCTGGGAGCTGAAGTGAGGCCAAAGGGCAAGGCCACAAACTGGTAGTGTTGATCCATCAGAGCGAACCTGAGGAACCTTTGATGACCTGGGAACACAGGAATATGAAGATAAGCATCTTTGATATCCACAGAAGTCATGAAATCCCCTTGGCGCAGGGAACTGATGGCAGAGCGCAGAGTTTCCATGCGAAAGTGCCTGCCCCTGACAAACTTGTTGAGGATCTTCAAGTCCAGGATGGGCCTGACTGAACCATCTATTTTGGGTACTGAGAATAGGTTGGAATAAAAGCCCTTGCCTCTTTCTCTTAAGGGGACCTGGCAGATGACCCCCAGCTCCAGGAGGCCTTGCACTGCTTGCACTAGCTCCTGAGCTGACACAGGGTCCTGAGGAATCTGGGATCTGATGAATCTTGGAGGGGGACAGGCAGCAAACTCTATCTTGTAACCGGAGGACACTACCTCCTGAATCCATCGGTCTGAGACATGAAGCCTCCAGATGTGAGCGAAGTGCTGCAGCCGTCCCCCCACCCGGAGGGGTGAGGACGCCCCATCATGCCTGAGGGGGCTTGGGGGAAGATTTTGCTTTGGGACCCCAGGAGGGGCCAGGACGCCCACGTCCTCTGCCCCTGCCCCAGAAATCTCCCCGGGTCCCAGGAAAGGAAACCCCCCTCCCCTGTCTGGCACCACGGTAAGGGGAGGAGAAGGAACCCTGATCCCGAAAGGGCCGAGATTGACGCCTGCGCTGGGGTAGCCTGCCTCCCATTCGCAAAAAGGTCCAGGCGGTCCCCAAACAGGCACAGTCCTTTAAAGGGGAACTCAGTGAGGGCCTTCTTGGCAGCCTTGTCAGCAGCCCACTGGCGCAGCCAAACCGAGCGGCGTATAGCCACCACGAGGGCAGAAGTTCTGGCACACATTCTGATGGTGTCATCCAATGCTGAGAGGACAAAATTTACAAAAAACATCACAACTGGAGAGTGCATTAAACACCTCACAAGGTAAATCATCAGGGGCACTATCAAGCATATTTCTGATAAGGGTTCTAGTGGCCACAGCAGAAATGGCAGAGGCACAGACCGGGCGCAGCGCCATCCCCGCACATGCAAAGGCGTGGGATGCCAGCTGGTCAATGCGCCGGTCCTCAGCATCCCGCAGGGTAGTGGAGTCAGGGGAATGCATGACAGAGGTGTTAGATAGCCCTAGGATGGGGGCATCCACCTCGGGGGGGATGACCAACATTTAACCACCTCAGCAGGAAAGGGATACTTCCTATCCCAACTCTTTGGAACCCCGGGAAGTTTACTGGGGCGCTCCCATTTCTTGAGCACAAGGTTATGGAAATGTGCCTGCTCGGGAAATTCCAAACGTGATTTTGCCGTATGGAAAAGCTCCCCTCTTTGCCTGGGAGCCGCAACAGGGAGAGAGATAGACAGAACCTCAAAAATCTGGGTCAGTAATCTGTCAGTGTCATACGGGGCCCAGGGGTCAGAGCCAGAATCCTCATGACCCCTTGGTCTCTCATCAGATGAGCCTGAATCAGAAAAGAGCTCCCCTTCATGACGGGGTATAGCCACAAAGATTCATAAACTCCTCAGTTCCCATAGGGAAAACAGTGACATTAGGCGTCAAGTGCCGCTTCTTAGCAGGGGCCTTACGCCCTAAGGACTTAGCAATCAACTGCTCAACAGTAGCCAGTCTAGAAGACACATCAGGCTGAGAATCCCCACTAGTATGCAACTCAGCAGGAGTGAGGTTTAAGCTTGGGGGAGTAGGCGAAGTGAAACGAGGTGCAGCCACTGGCAGGCCAGATTGCAATGCAAGCACCTGCTCAGCACAGGGTACACAGACCCGTGCCTTGTCAGCGTCAGCGTGAGGCTGCCCACACGCTACACACAGCCGGTCTTGTCCCGGAGGGACCCCGGTTACATTATCCTGGGATGCCTCCATATGGTGATTATAGCGGCGCTATACACCAATAGGGAATAACGCTATATAGCAACCCCGGATGCCCCAATAACCCGCTAGGGAAGTGGAAGTATTATTTTTACAAGGCCTACAAGTTATATAGTAATACAGGGCCGGGAGAAGCCAAAAGGGTTTGCCCCGCCTGAAAGACATAAGCAGACAAGACCTGTAAGCACACAGTAACAAAAGTGAAAGATATAAAGCCGCCCGCGAGGGCACTTACGGACCGCGGTAGGTAGGGGTCCGTCGCGCATAGGCCAACGAAGCAGGTTAAATATTGCGCCGGTATACCTCGAGGGGCGGGCCGGTATCAGCGATGATGCGGAGCGCGCCATAGACGGGCCCCGCCCTCCCCGAAGAGCGCGAAGCCAGAACGTGCAAGCAGCCAATGACGGCGCACCAGCGCCTGAGGTAATGCCGCTGCCAAGCGCGGAACCAAGTCAGCGCACGGCAGCGGCAATTTTTAAAAAAGACAGTAAAGGCAAGTCAGCGCAGCGGCTGACACAAGACTAAACAGAATGGAAAAAGAGTGTAAAACACAGAATGCATAGCATACACATTTACACCCCCCCCCCCCTCTTTTCCCCCCGAAGGCTACAAGGAGGATGAGGGAGGACAGCGGCCACTTAAACAGGGCCCACCGATGGGCAGGGGCAAGGGGGCACTAGTGCGGGAGGGGCATCCCATAGAGGCTCACCATAAGCCTGAACCGCCAACCCTTTGGTGGGGGATTGCGGTGGAGCAGCGCTCCTAAGCACCTAACAGCGGTGCTGCCTACCTTCACCCGACCAGCGCAGCCAAGGCTGGGAGGCATATTACTAGTGGAACGGGTGGGAATAGTCCTACAGGGCCGCGGGCTAATAGCCCAGCTCACCTGCGAGTAGAGAGCCATTTCTCGTCCTTCGCAGCCAGACTGCAGAGAAATTCTGGGGATTTGTGGGAGGTCCCCAGGTATTTGAGGGGGCCGGGAGGAGCCTATTTTCGATGTCTCTGCAGTCCAGCGCCATCTGGCGGAGTATATCCCAACTGTAAGTATTAGATTTGGAGCAGGAAGTACTGTATACTAAGAATATAAATAAAAACAAAATGGCAACACAAACATAAATACTGACAACCCCCTCCCTACCTATATACTGTTAATGAAGAAATACATCTAAAACAAAAAAGTTCATTTATATAAGACTCCATTTGAGCTGATATGTCAAAGTCCTGATGAATAAAACTTACTGGATAAGACGATCTAGGAGTGCAGGCCTGCAATTCTGTTCACCAGCAAGCCTTGTGTCGACTGTCAGTCTCATTGACTGGCCACGTCCTCATTCACTGCAACAGAGGGCATGCTGAGGAATGATACACCCTCTGGATTGCAGTGAAAGATGCGTGCGTGGCCAGTCTGTGACAAATGCGGGGGGGGGGGGGGGGGGAGTTACAGTGGAAGGAATGGAAATGCAGGCCTGCACACAGGGGGGCTCAATCTCAGAATCCTGTAAATGTTTCCTCAACTCCACAGCTGCAGAGGAGAAAAGGTAAGTACTCTTGATTTTTTCGGTGTCTGGACTGTCATTAAATGTTTTAGAAATATACTTCAATAAATGTCTATTAGCAGGTATATCAAGCAATGATATAAATGGTCTTAAATGAGACCATGGGGCACCACTTTCATTGAAGTGTACACTGCAAACATACCAGATATACCAGAATTATTCTCACAAGCCCTGTCTCATCATAAGTGTCAGTTGTGTGCTGTCATTTCTTGACACACAAATTTAGCTGTGACAGGTGTTTAGGAAACAAACCATCTGAATTGAAACTTATGATGGGACAGGGCTTGTGATTTGTTTTTCTGATCACACAGCACAGTACTTAAAACCTTTGTGAGAAGACACATGTTGTCCCCCTTCCACCATCAGATTGCTCTGCCTTTTCACTTTCTGATGACATCCACCCAAGTAGGGAAAAAAAGTACAGAGAACATTTTTTCTAAATACAGTATATTAGCCAGATATTTATCTTTATATAGCCATGTAACAGAATGTCATTGTCATAGATTGTTAATGATAGTTGTCCTTTGAAGTGGACCAATCACCAAGATTATCACTATCCGTGGGTCGTCCTGCTGTTTGAAACCCCCACACAACTCACATTTCTGCCGCCCCCCCCGGCGCATGAGCGGAAGCTTGTCTAATCAGAACTTTATGCCATAAAGCTGTTGTTTTATACTGGGCATCAGCATAGGGAGCGGTGGAAGTGCATGCTTCCGGCCCCTCTGAATAGCTGGGCACGGTAGATCGCACAGCTGCAGGGATGCTGGGGATGTGGTAGAAAGCTAAGGAGTTAGCTGATGAACGGGGAGGGGGCATCTAGTCTCTTGGAGTCTTGTTCTTTTTAAAAATTCAGCACTTGCCTTTCACATAGCAAAGCCCTCCAAGGTCTAGTTCTTCGAAAGTTACATATACAGAAGATGTAAGTTTCAGTCTTAAAGTGCTCATTGTATGGCTGCCATTCAAATGACTGCTAGTGACAAACTGGGTTTGAAGAGTGGGCTTACACATCAAACCTAAATGGCTGCCACCGGTCACATGATTGACGGTCATTGGCTGCTTTACCAGGAGTGATGTGCTGGGTAAGGTGAATATACCATTTTTATTTTGGCCTTCAAATGTCCTAAAATGTTTATTCTGTTTTAAGTGTACAATAAATCAAAAGAAATATCACAACCAACTTTCTAATGCTTACCTTCACAGCCCATGGCAGATCTACAGAGATGGGCGTCACTCCCAAGGAGGGGCTGGCAGTGTCATGCTGTGGAAAAGACAAAGACAACACAGGATGATATCCAAAACCAGACTGTCAACGATACAATAACCGCAAATGTAAAAATCACATCAATAGGGCAGGTTAAGATTCATTAAACCCCCTGCATGACATTGATGAAAGCAGGCCCTAACCCCTCCCTGCCTCTTGATGGCTTGTTAAAAAACAAAAATAATCTTACAAATCTGGGTGGTGGCACTACTTTATTAACGCTACTGTGCGACACCTCCATGCCATTCTGAGCACAGGCCACCAGCTGCAAAGCTACAAAGAATTCCTGCAGAAAATAGAACACAATTAGAGTTACTTCTTGTGCGTCAATCACTGGTTCCATACAGCAATTCAAAAGTAATGTTTCAAGCATAGTCAACAGTATATTTTAATAATATATATGTAATATATATAGCTATATTGCCAGTAATTATAAATTACGTTTCACCTTGTGTTGTGCTGTCCTCTGAGATGAAAGTGGCAGGGATGAGTGATGCAAGAACATGGTGTGCTTTGCACTGGAGTGTTAGGGTGGAGAGCTATATTCTAGCCAAACACTAAAGAGACCGGGGCGACAACCTGACATGAGCCTCACGCTTCAATTAGTGGTCGGGTTAAGGGGGAGGCACTGGAGGCAGCAAAGAGAAGAAGAAATCCCCTTTCCCTTGATGATCAGCGGGAAAAGACAGACAGGGCATTGTAGAAAAAGGGTGGAAATCGCTACATTGTGGAGCTGGGGGGCAGCAACACCAATGTTACATTAACAACTAACCAGGGAAACCTGCCAGGGAAAGGAGCAGGTCTGGTTAATTTAATAGCAGCCTTTGTGCTGTGTTTAACATGGTCTAAGACTATACAATTCTAGACGATTGTCTTACCCAGACAAATTAGGACAGAAAGCTGAAGCTAAAAGCCTCAATCCCCCCGCCCTGTCACGCTCTCCTGGTGCTGAGGCAGGATGGGGGGGGGGGGGGGTGGCTGGGCAGGGTTGATTTTCACAGGAATTCCACTTTAACAGTAAAGTTTCCCACAATATAATGCCATTCTGTATACAATTGTATTTTTAGCTCAATGCTAACCTATAGTATTAAATACTAAATATTAATACTATCACTCCAGCTAGCAGCCCTCATGACTGGGAAACAGAAAACCCTCCATAGTCTCCTGCATCTCATCCACTGTCAGCTGAGGCCATATGCAGGACTAGGAATGACGTAGGCAGCAAAAGGTTGGGTAGTATTCAGCTATAAAAAAAAAACTGCTTAAAGAGTGGCTTTAACAGATTCCCACTTTCCACCTAATCAGGAATTTAAGAGGATGCAGGGTTCCCAGTAATGACCTAGGAGGAAACACATAAACTGGAAACAATACCGCATTTCCTTCCTTACCACATTTGCATCACATGACTCAGTATGGTAAAGAAAACGATCAGCCATATAGCCACTGTATACACCAGCCTTGAATAGAGATACTTGACCAGGGGAACCAATTTAACCATCAACCCCTATTATAGGATATTTGAGATGTGCCTTTAAAATCTCACTGCACATTACCTGCTTGTTTAGGTAGCCCTTGCTCTCGGAGTCCGCCAGATCCCAGATCTGCAGAGAGATACCGGACAAAGGGTCACTTCCAATGAACAGCGCACACAAATCCATACTCCGGAAAGCACTCCTACCACACTTATTCACATTTCCCAGTAACAAAGCAGAAGATGTGTTTAATCGTCAGAATAGGAAATACACAAATGGAAAAGCATAAAGTTCAATTAATTAGTAGCAGGGGAAAAAAATGAAAGGACAAGAGATGTAAGGTATTTGCAGAACCAGTCAGTAAAAATGACTTTATTATGTAAAGACATTACATAAATATTAAATGGCACCTGTGGGATAAAAAAACTAAATACCTAATCTCACCTAACCCCTCACTATTAACTATTGAAATGCATTGGTTCCTTTCTCAGGGGGGGTCACTCCTACATCAAATCACTGGCTTCAGTCTTGTCAGGGATTTGTACTGTCAGCCGTACTGTGTGAAACTACCCGGAATCACATGATCCTCAATACCCCAGGGCATGTGCATGCCTCAGATTGGCATCTCCACTTTGCATACTCGCGTCACCAGGCAGAACTGAAAGGATGTTACTGGGGTTGCACACAGCCAAGAGGACGGGGATGCCGCCCCAGGTACTGTACCATGACAAGAGAACACAACGGCAAGCATCATTGCTGCCTAGTGTGGCGCCCATATTCGCCACAGGAAGCTTGCACATCTGCGGGATTTAGGTGAATTAATGATAATTGCAGAAGGTATCACAACGCAGGGTATCCAAAATTTAGATTCCCCTTTGGAGTATACATTGGGGGGGTGGTATAGTGTTTTGGTCAACTTTAATTCTATAAACATTGATACAGCATGCAGGGTATAGTGAGTACCTTTTTTTTGTTTGCCTACAGACACTGTTATCATTACCCAGACTATCCTGGGTTTTGGTTCTTGCCTCTGGGGCAGACTGATCGGGGGTGCCCCGCTGTATGAAACCCCCCAGGTGGCTGAAACAAACTCACCCCTTCCCGTTCCTACGGCGCATGCGCAGCCGCTCCTCCAATCAGCGTGCTCAGATCCGCTGACGTCCCTTTGTCTAAGGCCAACGGCTCCGAGTGCGCTGATGGCCGCATACCCTATTACCCTCTAGGATAGCGGGGATGGAAACACTCACCTGGTCCATGCTCCAGTGCCACCTACCATGTGTCTGTGTTGGCATCACAGGGCAGACAGAGGTGCAATAAATGCACAGGTTGATGCCATCCCAGGAACACAGAAAATTGAGTATTCTGCCTGAATGCCAGTATTCCTAGAAGACTACAAGGTGATGGGATAAAAAGGCAACTTTGATCGAGGGTAACACGTTACTATCAGGCCTGAATCTGTAAAAGCAGAACTTAGATGCTCAAACCTAAAACACCTGCATAAGTAGAAGAGATTTTTAGAATTTGAGTGCTCATCTTTATTTTTCCCTGTTACCAATATCCCACCTATTCAATTTGCTGTTGCTGTTATCTGTAGGCTGCTGTGACCATTACAAACCAAGCATCATAAACGAAAATAAACCTTTTGCTACCAGATGACTTGCCTGATGCTCCATAGTAGGGAGCCCATCCATGATGTCAAATGAGTCCCCATTTCCTTTAAAAGAGGACCAAAACCTAGGATTTTGACTATCCTGGGTTGTGTGTAACCCCCTAGGTTGCCCAAACGAAGTCACCTCTCCTTGGTCCTACGACACATGCGCAAGCAGCGTCCGAATCCTTGCTATCACGAAAAATGGCCGAATGCTAAAAATCCATATAAATATGCTGGATGGCGGGAGGGGTGTCACTTATACACCCGGCATCAAGAAATATCCAGCCAGGCTTGTTATTTTTAATAGAGCTAGAGGGCCTCCTTGGTGCACCGTACCAACTCATATTCCTCCCAAGCAAGCAGGCATAGGAAAGCGAACTTGTGACCCCACGTGGCTTTTGTAGGTTTTTGATGCTTCAATAAAATGTTGGATGTGTTTGTAATGCCAATTGGTCTGGGTGCATGTGTAACTACTTGGGTAGGGTTTTTTTCATATACCGATATTTAGTTCTGGCGCCTATGACCCATTGTAACTTGAGCCTTCATTGGGGTATTTTATTAGTGCCTTGATAATCTGCTCCTATGTCACCGGGTCACACAAAATGATATCATCATCCCATCACTTACCTTGCCCAGCACTAGGTCTGGGAGACCAGATTTCTTTAAGAACACTGCAGCATCTCCAGCCATAACTCTTCCTGAGCTGGCAGACTCCAACTGTGAAAGACAAGGAATGAGAACAGGATCTGGGCAAAGCATTGGGTGCATGGGTAACCACCATATTAATCAGTGTTTCTTTACGCCACTGCAGCTAGAAAACTTGTTATACAGGTCACTTCTGGCAACAATTTAATTGCAGGAATCTAGGGGGAAATTTATCAGAGATTCTGAATTTGAGCCTGGGTTAACCAGTGGACCAGAATCTGGTATTTTGACTATCCCAGGTTTTGGTCCTTCTCCACAGGGGCTTGCAATTTGGGATGCCCTGCTGTGTAAACCCCCCCCCAGGTCGCCCAGT
Source organism: Gastrophryne carolinensis (assembly GCA_027917425.1). Classification (NCBI taxonomy): domain Eukaryota; kingdom Metazoa; phylum Chordata; class Amphibia; order Anura; family Microhylidae; genus Gastrophryne; species Gastrophryne carolinensis. The sequence goes on from CM051235.1 coordinate 436,718,359, forward strand.
AAAACTCACCTTTCCCCAGTCCAACGGCACATGTGCGGGCTCTCATCAATATCGGCTAAGACTTGTCTAACGGCCGCCATAGATGCGGCAATTCAAGCTCAAGCTGAAAGACATAGTGATGGCAGATGGCTCTGACTGGACGGTGAGTGAAAAGCAGCATTCTGGGGGTGGGGGGGTGGGTTTATGCAGCAAGGCATCCCAATTCGGTATGCCCCAGGGGAATGAAACAACATCTCCTCTAATGTTCAGTGGTGTAAGCTGTTTGAGAGGGCATGACTCCATGCAGATATTGAGAAATAGTATGAAGCTTTTGCGCTCCTGAACTATCCATCTTGCGGGGGGGAAGGGGGAGCTGCGCCACCAGCAGCCCACACAAAACAGAGAGATATATTATTATTATTGTTTATTTATATAGCGCCATCATCTTCCGTAGCGCTTTACAAAGTAGTAATTACAGACAGGGTAGAAACATACAATACATATACCATTTCAAATGCAGTTTTACAGAGTTGACAATGGATATTCAGAGTACAAGATACAATAGGGGAGAGAGCCCTGCCCTTGCGAGCTTACAGTCTAAAGGATATATGCTTCGAAAATACAGGGAAGCTACACACACACACACACACACACACACACACACACACACACACACACTAAACAGCTGGAGGAAGTGGGTTCAGCAGACACACAGCATTACAGCTGATGGCTTCTTACTTCTGGCTAGAAGTATGCAATTATTGCACAGAAATTGAGAGGCAATTTTGACTGTGGGACTGTTTTTTTTTTTTTTTTTTGAAGCAAGGCTGTGTGTGTGTACAGAATCTGCCTGTTATTCCATAAAATATGCATAGGGGCTTTAGGGGAGCAACTTACTAAGGCCCTCTTTTACTTCCAGCTATAGCGGGAAGATAAGAAGGAGTGTGTAGGTCTGCTAATAACAGTTTCGTATCATTTCCAACATTATCACAAATAATGAAAATACGGTAAACAAAGAAATAAACTGACCTGCTGGAAGTATTTCTCATACACAGCATTGTTACTTGGTACCTGAAAGAGAAATCCGTGTTATTTTTCATACATGTTACATGTAACACACTATAGAGAGTATCTACAGAGGAACTGCACTCAGCAGCCACATTACTATGCCATTATTTTCAGATACAATTTTCTCCTTAGCAATCATTACCTTACTGAGATTTATCTCTTAAGGGACAGCCCTGGTCGGGCTAAACAGAAAGATACTTATCTCTTCTCTCCCACAGCTGCTCGCGAGCTGTCCTATTCTGTAATCCTGAAATCGGGTTCCCCTGGGTATTCCTTGGGCAGTAGCATCCATTCAAAAGTAATCGGGAAGATGGTGGATCGGTGCCGCTATGTCACTGTCCACTCCAATCACTGCAATGGAGGGGTTGTGCCGTGTATTGCCTTGGAAATAGAGTGATCACTGAGACTCCAGGAGGGTCTCGATTGTGGCATGGGGTGAGCTTCCCAGAGCCAGAAATTGCCAGAGGCATGCTGGAGAGAAGATCTAAGTATTGGGGTACTTCTATCTGGACAAATGTAGAGAGGGGAAACATGGGATGCACATCTCTAAAGGGCTTATCACACAGTAACTTTTTCAGACCATTCTCAAGTCAGGAGCCCCAAATCAGGATGGAGACCTGAGGTTTAAATGTTCAGAGATCAAGGTTGTTACCCGGCAACATATGCCTCGGAACAGCCCTATACTGCTGAGAACAAAGTGGACGTGTTCCAGACATCTTGACCTTGTGACTGACAGAGGGAGCAGCCTATGAGTGCAAGCTGGCTGGCTGTGGGTGCTGAGGGACTCAATCTTGGGACCCAGTAAGTGTTATGCTGGGCAGACCCTTTAACTTGTCGCAATAAGTTATCAAACATTGCAATCTCACAATGTCAGTGCAGTAATAATAAGTCCTCAGACTACACTGACTGGTCACCTTGCGGATTAACACGCTGCAGATGGATTTTATGAAGCTAAATTCGTTTGACTGTAGGCGGATGTTTACACCAGAAACTCACATCAGAATCCTACATTCAAACAAGAAAATGATCCACAATCCAGCACTGACGTCAGAGACTGCCGTGGAGTACTTTCCTAAACCCTTGTGCCATATTTCCTTTAACAGGGAAGAAAAAAACGCCACCAAATAAAAAGAAGGAGTTAAAGCAGACCTTCACCTTGAATAAAAGCTTTTCTTATATCTTTCCCCCACCCCATACATACAGATTGCCCACAATAAAAATGCCTGCATTTACTGAGCCTTTAAACATCCAAGATGGTGGCACATGAAATTTCAGGCTGTCAGCAAACAGGAAGTGTCTTCTGACTGTGCTACTCTGCATTCTGGAATTTCTGTCCTTTTCCTGACCCCAGGTCTGCTCTGTCTGAGCAAAGCACAGCTATAATCCCTCCCCCTGCACTTTCGCTCCCCTCTCCTCCATATGTGATGCTTCTGAGGCAAGATGGTGGCGCCCGTATACTAGAGTCCTGAACAGAGTTGAAACCCGCGACAGAATAAAAAGTAAATGACTAAGTAAAGTGAAAGTAAAATATATTAGTTTTAGATGCTGGGGAATAGTTTTTTAAAGGTTTGGGTTTTTCATTATATTATGCTGAAGGTTCGATTAAAGGAGTTAAAATCAAAGCATATTTACATTAACTCATCTGCAGCTGATCCCTCCTGATCTTCTCACTCAGTAAGGTGTAGCTCCCAAGTTCCAGCCCCTATTCTACAGCAGTGCCTAACCCGGGGTGTCAAACTAATGAGGGCCACATCAGCATTCTGTTCGCCTTTAAAGGACCAATTAATAACAAACACAGCCATTCAAATGTATGGTTACAGACACAGGGAAGATGCAGAATTATTTTGCCTAGAACAGCAGCAGGCACATAATTATTTTGCCCACGGCAGATTCAAAATTAGATTGCCCAGGACACATGCTGAATTAGATTGCCCATGAGAAATACAGAAGCAAAATTATTTTTCACAGGACAGCCACATAATTATTTCACCCAGGACAGATGCAGACGCAGAATTATTTCGCTCAGGACAATGCAGACGCAGAATTATTTCGCCCAGGACAGATGCAGACGCAGAATTATTTCACCCAGGACAATGCAGACGCAGAATTATTTCGTCCAGGACAACGCAGACGCAGAATAATTTGCTCAGGACAATGCAGACGCAGAATTATTTCGCCCAGGACAGATGCAGACGCAGAATTATTTCACCCAGGACAATGCAGACGCAGAATTATTTTGCCCAGGACAGATGCAGACGCAGAATTATTTTGCCCAGGACAATGCAGACGCAGAATTATTTCGCCCAGGACAATGCAGACGCAGAATTATTTCGCTCAGGACAATGCAGACGCAGAATTATTTCGCCCAGGACAGATGCAGACGCAGAATTATTTCACCCAGGACAATGCAGACGCAGAATTATTTCGCCCAGGACAATGCAGACGCAGAATTATTTCACCCAGGACAGATGCAGAATTATTTTGCCCAGGACAATGCAGACGCAGAATTATTTTGCCCAGGACAATGCAGACGCAGAATTATTTTGCCCAGGACAATGCAGACGCAGAATTATTTCGCCCAGGACAATGCAGACGCAGAATTATTTCGCTCAGGACAATGCAGACGCAGAATTATTTCGCCCAGGACAGATGCAGACGCAGAATTATTTTGCCCAGGACAATGCAGACGCAGAATTATTTCGCTCAGGACAATGCAGACGCAGAATTATTTCGCCCAGGACAATGCAGACGCAGAATTATTTTGCCCAGGACAGATGCTGCAATCACCTGTACATCTCACCTGTCACCTTCTGCTGTGGCAGAACGTAGGATGGGTTAGGTGGGCACCCCTTTTGTGAGCTGATTGAACAGAGACACAGGACAATTACAGACAGTACTCTCTTCTACCCCAGCCGTTTTATTATAGGCACCAAGCCTAGGGACAGTATTAGAAGAGGTACTGCACCCCACAGTGGTGTGCAACATACCATAGCTGCTTGGGAGAGACGCACACAGGTGTGAAGATGCTGCCAGTGTCAGAAGCCTAGGGAGTGACCAGGCCTGCTAGAAGGGGCACAGCCCAGAAGCGCCATTTGGCACATGCGAGGGGGCCACATAAAAAGGCTTGAGTTTGACATATGTGGCCTAACCCAAGCATTGTGGCCCCCGACCAGTTTCCAAATGATTTTAGTGGCCTGCTCTTGCTAAAAGGTTGAGCACCACCTTTTGAAGAGCTTGGGCCACTACATTCATGTGGAACCTGGTTGTGGGGCATACCTAGGCCACGGCACTTATCTGCCAGCCCCTGGAAGCGCAGCTCCTGGCTTCACAAACTGGGGCTACAGGACGAGCAGCGGTAAGGTATGTGGCTGCTTCTTAGCCCTGGAGACCTAGGAAAAGTCCACAGTAGTCCTTTAAGTGCCAGCCCACAGGCTTGATCCCATGTAGTCCTGGGGGCTGTTTGAATCTCTCAGTTCCAAAGCTGTGCGCATGCTCCTGAATGGCCTCCACAAAAAAAATCATGATAGGTCACATTGCGCACCCACGTGTGCCTGCTGTGGGATATGTGGGAACAGAGCACTGCCAGTACTGGAGCTGCTCATAAACTTAGCTGCATAGTTAAAATAGCACTTGACAACTTCCTCATTTATTGTATGGCTGCCAATCACTTGACTGCTGGTGACCAATCGTGTTCACGCACGTGATGCCAACCAAGTGTATGAGTAAGTGAGGACATGACTGTAGTTACCCTCCATGGGGAGCTAATAAGCATTACAGAAACCTGAATTATGCCCCATTGTTCTTTATTTTACATGTGGCAAGCTTTCAAGTTAAACGAAATGCTATTTTAAAAAAATCTCCAAATTTCTGATTATATGTAAATACTTTATGTATTCTAAGAGAAGTAGTTTTCTTCAATTTCTGGGTTGTGGCTGAGCAGGGAAAAGAATGTCATGGCGCTATTATGAGTCATGAGCATGCTCTGCTGTGGTCAGAGACAGCTGTGGGGCCACTGTGGCGTGCTGTGCTCATTTGAACTGAGAAAAGGAGAGAATGGCTTTCAGACCACTTTTTTGCATGACCCTTAACGTTGAGCAAAACCCACACTGGAGTCTATGACACTCCAGGGAAGACATACTCGCTCCCCCCGCTGTGTAAAATCCCCCTGATCTGACAGCGCATGCACAAGCAGCGCCGCTCCCTGCTACACCTTCAGACCGCCAGACATCTGTGGATGGCCGGTGCGGGCACGCCCCTTGTCAAAGGGCAGCAGGAGTGCGCCACCAGCGCACTCGGGTCTGCTTGTCAGGACTCTTTGACGATCTTTAGATGAGTGGGTGGGAGTGGATCCAAGTGTGCTGATTGGACAGGAGGCCGCGCATGCGCTGTAGGACCCGGTAAAGGTAAGTTAGTTCTGGCGACCTGGTTTCACACAGCGGAGCATCCCTGATTGGGGTGCCCAAGGCACAAAACCCAGGATAGTCAAAAATCTGGGTTTGGGCCACTTTAAGGAAAGAATTTGAAAGGAGGGCAAACTTTAGAGCCCTGCTATGGCATCTATCCTGCGCTGCAGGAAATAGAGGACATGGGACTAGGATCAGGTAAACTGCTTCCAACCTAATTATTGCCATTTCCTGGAAAGTCAGCAAACACTGTGCTTAACAGCGGCAGCATAGGGCATTAAAAATGGCGATGTCCCGCTGCACAGTGATGGCCTGTAATTACAGTGTCCGGATGCGGTATTGAAATGGCGGCATGCCAACGCTGACTCGCAGAAGAGGTATCGCTGTGCTCGGTTTCATGCATGCAGGGCAGCCCGATTTGGGATGCCATATGCAGTCAATGTTAGACACTGTAAAGAGGAAGTCTTTGCTTATTTTACTTCCTCGTTAAGCAGATATGTGCACAATGACAATAATAATTTAGTGTGACTTGTCACTTTAAGGCTCCAAAAATAAGTCACGTTCCTCTGAACAATAACCTGGTTATGTCGAGCAAGATTCCTCAGTGCTCCAGATGTTCCTGCGGGCTCCCAGAGGAGCAGTCTCCAGCATTACAGATGGAGGATGACACAACTTCCAGTTCTCATAGCTGCCAAATCTCCACTAACAGACACACCCCGAATGTGGGCGATGGAACGAGAAAAGTGGGACAAGTTAAACAGGTAAAAGCTCAGGGAGAGAACAGCATTTCTCATTAACATGATTGCCCTGTGTGGCGCTGTCATTCTACAGGAACTGGCAGTGTCCTCTTAAACTGGAACATTTATGATCAGACTTGTGCGCATGATTACCATACAAACAAAAATACACAGTGTGGTCACAAACCGATGCACTTGGATCCTGTTTCCACCTCTCAGTAGACTAACACGAGTGGTAGAGTGGTTCCTACTGAAAGCATATATTTTACAACCATGGGGGGAGCTGGGCTCTGAGGCACAGAACCAGGCTTCCCTTTCAGGTGGGGGTAAGGTAAAGCCTGCTAAAGCTGTCACACACAAATTTGTAAAAACAAAATGACTAATCTGATCTTATCCTTATCCAGGGCTAAAATAGTTTCTCAAATATGCAGGTTTTCCCCAAATCAAATATTTAATCTTAATAATGCTGGGGTTGCTTGCTGCTGATTGGGGGCACACGTCTCCTGATGCAAATGTAAAGTGAGGAGTAACTTCTTTACCTTAGATTACAGGTTTCTATTAAAACACTATGTAAAGTCAAGGGAAGCATGTCCTAGTAGGAATAGCAAGTACTGCAGCAGAAGCAACCCCAGAGTGGGGCAGTTGTATGAACTGTGACTTCCAGCCTCCTGAGGTGAAAAAGGGGGGTATTCCAAACTGTGGAGCTAGGGGGCCAGTAGAAGAGAGTGTTTAGGTAAAAATGAAGTCTGTCCTGTTGGGGGTTATCTTCAAGGGCATTTGGTTTTGGCTCAAAACAATATAAATAAAGCAGAAAGCCAAGCTATAATCGCTTCAAATGGTAAAATCTCACCAAACAAGGCATCCCAGTATGTGCGATATACCATACCAAAGCTGCACCAAGGATTTTGAGGAGGAGAATAAGAAAAAAAATATTCTGAACCAAATGGTGTGCTAAAATCCCCCTCCTAATCACCCCATAACAGTCAGTGTACAGAATCCACCCACTACAACCAGTGTTGCATAATCCCCCATAACAGTCAGTGTGGCAAAATCGACCCCCTACCCCCCAAAAAAGCCAAATAATGGAAGATCAACAGGTATGCAGGGTAACTGGTGCCCGCCTGGCCGACCACCGCTGCCTTCGGCTGATGCCCATTGTTTTCAATAATGGCCATAACCACCCACCGGAACAGGGCTGCGGGAGCCAGATCATCGGTGTAAGTGGGTTAAAAAAAAAGTTCCATAAGACGCATTAACGCATCCCTCCCTTTTCAGGGAAAAAGTGTGACTTGTTGGAGCGGAAACATATGGTAAAATGGCACTCCAGTCTGAATGGCTAGGCACGGGAGAAAGCACACCTACAGGGATGCCAGAGTTCGGGCGACCGTGAACACAGCATCAAAAGGCGTGTTTACCATGACCTCTGGGCACCCTGATTTGGGATGCCGAGGACAGTTTAGTGGCTGGCCCTAGAATCTTTTAGATTGCAGGGTCACTGTGGGTTTTGTGTCACTTTTAAGTGCCTGTCCAGGCAAGTTAAAGAAGAGGCTGACCACTAGTAGCCCGGCAGTGTAAAACCCACCAGTTCCCAAGATCGAGTCCTCAGTCTATTCCACCTGTGATATGCATGCCCTGGGGAGTAATGTTCAAGGGTGCACCAACAGAGGCGCTTGGTTAGGTCTGGTATGTTATTTTAACAGTAAAACATTACTTCTTTTTGCTTCAAAATGTGCTTCAAGGCCAGTGACCTACTTATTTTGGAAACAGTCATCGATCCCCCCGGCCCCCCACCCTTTTCAGGGTACTTGGTTGCAACTGCTTGTCACTGGGGGGTGCTTGGCATAAAAAAGTTGGGAACCACTGCTCTATTTAACAGTAGCCTTGGAGACAAATGGATGCCTCCCAGTGCGTGTGACTGGTCACGCCTGCCATATTCACTGCAATGGAAGTAATGTGCCGAGGCACCCTCCCTTTGGGGGGGGGGGTCAATTGGTGTGGCTGTCCCAAAAGTTTGCCAGTAAATGGAAAACGCCCCTGCATTTAGGATCTAAGTAACCAATAAGTATTACCCCGACAGACTAAGATTGAATCAGCTGCAAGGAAAAAGGAAAAAGCGAGTAATCCCTTTTTAAAAAATTGCCTGGACAGTCAATGTACTGCCAGCAACTTGGCAATATTACTTACTATTCCACGCTCCCACAGCCCCTGATACTGCCATCAAGCAACTGGGTTTGCCCAGAGCTGTACAGTCCTTCCTGGCGTATCCTGTCGGATGCTGGTGAACGCTCTGTGCAGCTGCCACCCAGCCAACTATGCGAATGCTGAAGGATGCATTTCCTGTCCATTTTCAACAGTTTCAAGCAGAAGGGCAGCTAAAGGTCATAATGCCAAGGGGGAGGGAGGCACTGCAGCCCCAAAAGCCACTTTAAGATTTAGGTCCTCTTTAAAGAACACCCCTGTCATTGAGGCAAAAAACCTGGTCCATCCACAGCTCTAATCTCCCCTCACCAGCTTTACTTTGCGTGTACTGACATGGCCCCTCTCAGCTGGGTGACCAGAAGCTGCAGCACATTCTGCCAAGTCTGAGGTGCCAGCTGGCAATGGCTTCCATCCCCTGCTGGCAGACAGTTTTCCCCTCGAGGACGTCCTCTTGCTAAAAGGAGAAAAAGCTACAGAAAGGAAACCTGTGCCACAGGGTCAGAGTTTACGTTACTAATAGTCTGCATTCCAATTACAAACATTTGAAAGTGAACCTCCAGTCAAAATGACCTAAATATTGATCCTGGGGATCCAGAATTGGGTTTTCCCTCCAGATAAATATCTTTTGAAAGACTAAATTGAACATGATGGGGGACAGGAAATCACTGTGCTATGTAGCGAAGCATGTTTCCCATTGCAGGAGGTGTGGCTGCAGCATGCGTGCAACTGTTTTGCACCCACCATCTGACGCTAAGCAAAGGTGAGTATGTCAGGGTTAACGGATATTGTGAGGGGGGTGATTATTTTAGTTTAATGTCCCCGTAAGCCCAGGCTATACCTGTCACAATGCTACCATGGAGATTATGTCCTATTTAAGCTTTAGAAACCTTTTAAATAAAGTGGAGCAAATGCCGTGTTTTTCACTATTCCGCTTCCTGGTCCTTGCCCCAGGAGCTTTTTTTTTTTTATTATTTTTTTTTTTTTAGAGTTTTAAACAAATGTAATCACAACATAGCAAAAAAAAAAAAAAAACAAGCATTGGATAAAGCGCGTGTATAGCGATTTGCCAGTGGGGGGAGTGGCTAGCGGATAAGAGAGAGAGCGTACATTCCTAGCCCCAGGTTCCCACTTAGAACAAGACTGACCTGTTTCTCACTCTACCTACTACCAAGGTAATCTATGGAAAGAGTAGCAGTGAGGACCACCGGCTGTCCTTCCCCTATTTATTCATTTTCGGAAGCCAATTCCAGGCATTGTAGCCAGGGATCCCAAATCTTCATAACCTTATCTGGGACTCTTCTTGCGGCATAAGTTTATACAAAGGGAGTTTCTGGTTAATTAATCTCTCCCAAGCTTGCACTGAGGGTTTAGCTGGGTGTCTCCAATTCAGCAATATGCACTTCCTAGCATAGAAGAGTAACAACCTCAATAAGGTCCCCAACGCCCTCAGCTCCGAAAGCGGCAGAGCGCAATTGATCTGCGGATCCGAATTCCTACCACCTTGCTCAACAGTTCCATTACATCCCCCCAGTAGCTTTCCAAGACTGTACAGGACCAGGTCATATGCACCCACGTGGCACTATCCCTTTTACATCTTGCCCCGGGAGCTTAATGATTTGGGATTAAACTGGAGAGGGGGGGGGGGTTAACCCAGGGGGGGGAACCCAAATCGATGTTTGCCATGGGACCAAGGAAATGTGAGTTTTCCCTGGTCCCATGGCTAACGTTGTTGTCTTATCAGTGTCGTATGCCTTGCACAATAATGCACAGTATACTGTTCTGTTTAGACACAGAGCCTGGCATAAGGGTGCAGCAGCATCCACAGCTTCCCTTCGGTGTCTGACAAGCTCCCGCACCCAGTCTCTGGCTACATGTTGCACTGTCCCAAACTTCAATCAGTTTTCAAAAAGACCCGGTAGTTATTTGTAAAGGTATTAAGAGCATTAGCGATGCAGAGAAACATCGAGGAGAAACAGTGGTGGCAACAGCGATGTGATGTAAGCATACTGTATACTTTATATAAAAAAATACCATTTTGTGAATACTCACCTGTAAAATTGGTATTACAAGTATGTCACACACCCCACTTCAATCATTAATTATTACACTTGGGTAACTCCACCAGCAGGTGGCGACGTGCAGAGAAGTCATGAAAAACAAGCCCCTCCTGGTCTATACATTCCTGGTACCTCTCACTCATTCCCCAGTATTCAAACAGCAGTAAAGACAAGGTACCAGGAAAAAACCCTCAAACTGTAAACGAAAACTTCACCCTATAAAGAATCCGGGATACCAAAAAGGGCGGGTGAAGTGGGGTGTGTGACATACTTATAATACCCATTTTACAGGTGAGTATTCACAAAATGGTATTATTCTAAGTATGTCACACACCCCACTTCAATCATTAATTATTACACTTGGGACATCCAACAGCAGTGTCCAGAAAAGGGCGGGTATCCAACCAGGCAATAATGCAAAACCCAAACCACTGCAGCCTGCAGAGCCTTGCGGCCAAAAACAGCATCCGCTGAGGCCCACACATCAACCTTATAAAACTTGGAAAAAGAGTGAACCGAAGACCAAGTAGCAGCCTTACAAACTTGTTCAACAGAAGCCTGGTGCTGAAAAGCCCAGGACGCTCCAACCGCACAAGTAGAATGAGCAGTAACACGAAAAGGGGGAGCCTTCCCCTTGGCAGAGTAGGCCCCAACAATCGCCTGACGAATCCATTTACTAATGGAAGACTTAGCCGGAGCCAAACCCTTCCTAGCCCCCCCAGGGCACCACGAAAAAGGCATCAGTCTTACGAAACGAAGACGTAATACGCAAATAGTACTTGACACAACGTACCACATCCAAACAATGCAACGCCCTCTCCTTGTCATTCCCAGGTCTAGGACACAAGGAGGGAAGAACAATGTCCTGATTCAGATGAAAAGCAGAAACCACTTTAGGGAGAAAGTCTGGCTTGAAACGAAAAACCACTTTGTCCTGATGTTTCTCAAAATAAGGAGCCTGAATAGACAAGGCTGCCAACTCCGAAACACGCCGAACCGAAGTGATGGCCACCAGAAAGGCAACCTTCTGAGTCAGAGTGGACAGAGCAATATCCCGCAAAGGCTCAAAAGGAGGAGCATGAAGAGCAGAGAGAACCGAATTCAAATCCCAAACAGGGAGCAACGGCTTCCTAGGAGGCCGCAGATGCGAAACCCCCTGGAAAAAAAGTCTTGACCAAAGGATGACTTGCAAAAGACCTCTGAAAAAAGATAGACAAGGCAGAGACCTGCCCCTTCAAAGTACTCAGCTGAAGACCAGAGTCCAGCCCTGATTGAAGAAATTCCAAAATCCTAGAAATAGAAAAGACCCGGCAAGGCAAAGATCGAGCCTCACACCAATCAATATAAGATCTCCAAGACCTATAATAGATGGAAGAAGAGGATCTCTTCCTGGCACTAATAAGAGTCCGAATGACCGAATCCGAAAGACCCTCCTCCTTTAAGATGGAGGTCTCAGCAGCCAAGCCGTCAAAACCAGCGTTGGTAAACTGGGGTAACACAGTTGGCCCTGAGTGAGAAGATCCGGACGAAGAGGCAGATCGAACTGATCCACCGCCAGAAGAACGATGTCTGCGAACCACACCCGCCTTGGCCACCTTGGGGCCACGAGAATGGCGGGAACTCCTTCCAGAACCAACTTTCGCAGCACCCTGCCTTGCATGGGAATCGGAGGAAACAGATAAAGAAACCCCAGGTCCCTCCAGCTCAGGGTCATGGCATCCGCCGCCAGAGCCAGAGGATCCTGAGACAGCGACACGAATGTCGGAAGCTTGTGATTGTGACGAGAGGCAAACAGATCCACCTCCGGCGTCCCCCACCGGAGACAAAGCGACCGAAACACCTGGGGATGGAGAGACCATTCCCCCCGGCGAGACGAACACCGGCTCAGAAAGTCCGCCTCCGTGTTTTCCACTCCTGGAATGTACACTGCCGAGATGCAAGGGACATGAGTCTCTGCCCAAACCAGAATCAGAGACACCTCTCTGTGGGCACCCAGACTGCGAGTCCCTCCTTGGTGATTGATGTAAGCAACCGCCGTCCGATTGTCCGACCGAACCTGAACCGACAGGCCCTGCAAATGCTGCGTCAAGTGAGACAGAACCAACCTGATGGCTCTCAACTCCAGAACATTGATGGGCAAGTGGGCTTCCTGAGGACCCCACCGCCCCCGGAACCGAAGATCCTTCCAGAAACCTCCCCATCCTGACAAACTGGCGTCCGTGGTGACAGTTTCCCAAAGCGGGGTCAAAAATGACCTGCCCTTCAGAAGATTGTCCGAGACCATCCACCACAGAAGAGACTGCCGAACCCGAGGGGACATCCGGAAGGACCGATCCAACGACCGCGGTCGCCGGTCCCAAGACGCCAAAAGATGAAGCTGAAGCGTCCTCGTGTGAAACTGAGCGAAGGGAACTGCCTCGAATGAGGCTACCATCAACCCCACCAGTCTCATCCCTAGCCGGATGGACGGCGGGGATTGGAAAGAAAAAGCTGAGCCAATTCCTGAATCAAAAGAACCTTGGCCTGAGGGAGAAAAACTCTGTGCTGGCAAGAGTCCAAGGACATCCCCAGAAAGGTCACCACCCTGGCCGGAACCAGAGAGGACTTGGGGTAGTTGATCACCCAGCCGAACCTCTCCAGCATAGACACCACCATGCTAGTGTCCCCTTCCGCTTGACTGAAGGAAGGTGCCATGATGAGAAGATCGTCCAGGTAAGGCACAATACGAATCCCCTGAGCTCTGAGCAGGGCCATCACTCCCGCCAACACCTTGGTGAACACTCTCGGAGCCGAGGTGAGGCCGAATGGAAGAGCTACAAACTGGAAATGCCGATCCTCCACCACAAAGCGAAGAAACCTCTGATGAGCCGGAAAAATCGGAATGTGAAGGTATGCATCCTTGATGTCTATGGACGTCATAAAAGTCCCCCTGCCGAAGCGAACCGATCGCAGACCGCAGGGTTTCCATGCGGAACTTCTGGGGACGAATAAACCGGTTGAGAAACTTCAAATCCAGAATGGGACGGAACGACCCATCCTTTTTGGGTACAGTGAAGAGATTGAAATAATACCCGCGCCCCACCTCCAAAAGAGGGACCGGGCAGATGACAGCCAATTCCAGAAGATTCCTTACCGCCGCCAGGAGCCCCTGCGCGGCCAACGGATCCGAAGGTACCCGAGACCTGAAAAACCTTGGAGGAGGGCGGGACTCGAACTCCAGCTTGTAACCGGCCGACACCACCTCCCGGATCCACCTGTCCGAGACCTCCTGGTCCCATACCCGGGAGAAGAGTCGCAACCGTCCCCCCACCCGTACGGGTGAGGGCGCCCCCTCATTGCTGAGTGGGCTTGGCAGCTGGCTTGGGCTTGGCGCCCCAGGCGTGAACGGAACGGCCACGGCCTCTACCCCTATTCCAACTGGCGCCCCTGGAGGCCGAGAAGCCCGCACCCCTGCCGGCTCTGGCTCCCCGAAAGGACGGATTGAAGGGGGCCGCCCCCCGAAAGGAACGGCGAAATTTCTTGCGCTGAGGTAACTTACCTCCCTTGGCAACAGAATCCAGCTTTTCACCGAAAAGCCTCAAACCCAAAAAGGGAAGAGCCGTGAGCGATCTTTTAGAATTAAAATCAGCCGTCCACTGTCTCAACCACACAGAGCGGCGAATAGCCACCAAAAGAGCAGAAGCCCTGCCACACATCAACATGGCATCATCCTGAGCGGCCAGAATAAACGACAAGAAGGAGTCACAACGCTTAAAGAGCGAGAAACTCATCACCAGAAGGATCAAGATCCACACATAAATCCCTGACAATAGACCTAACAGCCAATGTCAAAAGAGCCGAAGCACAAACAGGCCTCAAAACTGAACCCGCACAGACAAAACCATGGCGGGCCAGCTGATCAATCCGCCGTCCTTGAGAGAAGTAGTGTCAGGAGAATGAACAACCGCCGTATTAGACAGTCCCAAGACCGGAGCATCCACCTCGAGAGGGACAGCCCAACGCTTCAACAAGTCCGCCGGAAAAGGATATTTTTTATCCCAGCTAGGCGGTACCCCGACGAGCCGTGTAGGTTGCTCCCATTGCTTAAGGACAACGTCCTCGAAATGCTGTTGACTGGGAAACTCCAAGCGCTGCTTGGACCCCCCAAAAAGCTGGCCCTTAGGCCGAGGAGCAGCCTCGGGAGGATCCAAATCCAAAACCTCAAACATTTGGACCAAAATGGAAGGCGTATCAGGAGCGGGACCTTCAGCCTGGTCCCCCTCAGCGCCCAGCAACTGCTGGCCCTCCGAATCATCTAATTCCTCAACGAGCTCACCCTCTTCAAGGGGACGATCTGACCAATCCAGATCCTCAACAACCTCCTCATCTGAGTCCGGCGGAGGCGGAGATAGGTGTTTTCGCTTAGCCGGAACCTTCTGAGCGACCATGGCGGAAAACATTTTCTCGAGGCTGGCCAAGCGGGCGCACACCTCAGATTGCGAATCCCCACCCATGACAACGTCACACGGGGTCCGGAACAGGCAAGGAGGAGAGGGAGATGGCGCGGCCGATGAAGTACCAGGCACCGGGGTGCCGGACTGGCGCTCAATGTTCCGCTGTGCACATGGAATACATATAATGACATCATCCCCCGGGAGCGGAGTCCCACAACCCCCACACAGCCTGGATTGTCCCGAAGGACCGTTTCCGGTATCTTTGGCAGCCTCCATATGGTGAAATTTATGGTATTCGCAGACCCCAGGGATTTACGCAGTAAGCGACCCGGGATGCCCCTCTCGGATTTCAATAGAAATATATATCTATATATGAAAATATTAAAATAGCCCTGACCAGGGAAACTAGCCCAAGGGACAATAAGCCAACCCCACTAGCCAGGTATATAAGACCGGGAGAGCCCTTGTATGATGGAATCCCGGGATCTGGAAAAGAAAGGCCACAATCAATCCAGGCACACAGAACAACACCAAACACAAAAACATAGAAACTACAGGCCAAAATCATATAACAAGGTATAAGCACAAGAAGACTTCCAGCCAGCATGCCCAAAGTCCGGCTGAAGCATCCTGCCGTTGCCCCCACGGGGGGGGGGGGGGGAGGGAGGCACAGACTATGTAAGAACTTCAAAGACAGTTGGCCGTTAGTACTAAAGAAAGATAACTGCCGCCCCCTTAACAGAACGCTCCCTCTAAAAAGCGTTCAGACATTATAATAAAAAGGCCCTGAAACACAAGCCGCAGCCTACCTTAGTCCCCGCAAGAAAATGGCGCCAGCCAGAATAAACGTGAGACGGAGACAGAACATGAGACGGAGACGAGGGGCGGACCCGCCCCTCCCTAACCTGCCAGACACGGCGCGGGCCGCGCCAGACGCGCCCCCGCCCACCTAAGCTGCCGAGCGAGCAGCGGGCGCCGCACGCAATGGCGCCCGCAGAGGCCGTCGGGCGGACCGGCGGCACGCAAGCCGCCCGGTCCCGCCCACCGTGACAACAACCCTGAAGTAATCGTCAGACCAAAGACGGGCGCCCTAACAAGGCGCCCGCCCACAGCACCGGGTGGCGGGCCGTCGGAACCCCCGCCCGACCCGGCCCCACACGTAAAAACACAGGCTAAAACACAGGAGCTCCGAAGACCCCAAACACCAGCTAAAAGGCAGATGCAAACGGGCCAACGCCGCACAGGCCACCCGTCCCTGCCCCAACACACACGCACACACAGGAACAGCCACACACATTCCAAAGAATGGGATTGTTAAAAGTCAGAGGAAAAAACCTAAGGGGGAGCATAAGGGCTGGGGCATCCCACGTCCGGATCACCAAACCGGATCACCGCTATGCCCCATAATATGGGGTCGAGCGGAGGAGCTAATCTCCTAAGCACCTAAGGTGCCATCTACCCTTGCCCGGCCTACAGCCTAAGCTGGGAGGCTACCAGATAAACAAGGGGATTAACACAACAGAGCCGGGCAGAAATAGACCATGGGGGGGGGCCGGGGTGATACCCCGCTACCTGCAAGCAGGAGACTTCTGTCTTGTCGCCATCTTGCAGAGAAGAAAAACTGGGGAATGAGTGAGAGGTACCAGGAATGTATAGACCAGGAGGGGCTTGTTTTTCATGACTTCTCTGCACGTCGCCACCTGCTGGTGGAGTTACCCAAGTGTAATAATTAATGATTGAAGTGGGGTGTGTGACATACTTAGAATATAAGTGCATTGTTGTGCCTCTAGTTAGTACTGCCAGCACATAGTGAGACCAGAAAAAGTGGGTGAGAGATGCTGCAGGCTAAGAGCATCTCCAGCTTGCCAGCATATAGTGTTACCAGAGAGAGGCAGCCAATCAGGACGTCTTTGGAGGGAGTGGGGGGGTGTTTCCGTTCTCGGCCCACTGAAGGTTGATTTAAGGACCAGGTCAGTGGGGTGGAGACTGAAAGCTGAATGAGGAAGTGATTTCCTCACTAAGTAGAACGACATAGCAGGAAGGAGATAGCTGGAGGGACTCAAAGTAAGGTAAGCTACTGATATTTATTTTTTAACTTTTGACTAGCCAATAACTTTAAAGAGGGGGTCCATCTTCTGGGTCCCTCGGATTCCAGGTGACCTTCCTACGGGTGGCGACATTTTGTATGGGATGCAATGGGGCCACCTGAAATCCAACGAGTCTTTGCTAAGCAGCGTGGGACTTTGTCACTCACAGATGGCTAAGCCGCTGCAGGTGGCAGCATTTAGGCACTTACCCCGCTGTGTAAACCCCCCCAGGTCATCTGTACACTTACCTTGTTTCGCAGTCCAACAGCACATGCGCAGGCCCTGGGCACATCCCCACTATCCCTCTAGCAGGGCACGTGCCCACGCCAGGCATTTGTGAATGTCCAGCGCTGGCACGCTCCCTGTTAGAGGGTAGCAGGGGATGCAGCCGTCAGCATGCTCTGAGCCACTGGCCTTAGATAAAGGGATGTCAGCAGATCCGAGTGCGCTGATTGGACAAGTGGCCGCACATGTGCTGTAGGCCTGGAAAGGAGTATATAAGTCTCCTGCAATCTACCATATTCATGTGGACTTTTTTTATTGAATCATACTTAAACTGGACCTTCCCCATGATTTATTGAAAAGACCAAACCCTTATAAAACGATTCCCCAGCATCTAAAATTAATATATTTAAAGTTTTTAGTCACTTATTATTTCCCCCACTGGGCTGCAACTCTGTTCGGGACTTTAGGATATGGGCGCCACCATCTTGACTCAGAAGCATCACACTTACTGTGGAGAGTGGGATAAAGTACGGGGGGGGTAAGTTATAGCTGTGCTTTGCTCAGAAAGAGCAGAGCTGGGGTCAGGAAAAGGTCAGCTATCCCAGAATGCAGAGCAGCACAGTCAGAAGGCACTTCCTGTTTGCAGGCTGCCTGATGTTCCATGAGCTGCCATCTCGGAGGTTTAAAGGCCCATAAAATGCAGTAGGTGCAGGTAGGATGATTTTTAATGTGAGCAATCTGTATGTACAGGGTGTGGGAAACATATAAGATAGACTCTTATTCAGAGTGAAGGACCGCTTTAATTTTGTGGGGCATAGAAACAAGTAACTCAGCTAATTTTTGTGCTTACTAAGACCGGTTAAGAAGCGAGCATCCCAAAGGTGTTCCAGGGAAAGGGAGTTAAGGAGGAGACTAAAGTAATTTTTGACTTTAGGTCCACTTTAAATCTTGAGGTTACCAGGACAGAAATTTGGTGACCAGTACATGCTATTATGTTCTAGTGCCAGTAGCACCCAAATATTTCCTGGTCTGTAAACTTTGAGTGTTCACTGCCAACAGGTGGAGTAGGTGGAAACAAAGTCATTTAGCAGTCCAAATCAGCCCATCCACGTTTCAGTTTTCTTACAAACACCAGCTCACCATATATTAGGAAACTAGAAGCACCAGCACAGAATGTTTTTCTAATAGGAGACAATGGCTGCTATGGATGATCAGGATAAGCCGAGCAGAGGGGCTGGGGGATGCCAAGGGGAAACCTATACTACATGTTGGAGGGCTTCTTACTTTAGATTTTCAGAAACTCTTAAAAAAGCATAGTCTGTCTGAAAATTCTTGAGGGAAACCTTTTCGTCATTTTATAATAATGAAATTGTTAGTGTAATAGCCGCCAAGCTGCCCAACATCTTTAAAGGCTTTAATAAGTTTCACATGGTTTCTGGTGGAAATCCAGGCTCCAACCAGCATTGCCAATACATTTATTTGACACACTCTGATGTAAAAAAAGAGAAAAAGTCTAGTGAACATTTTTCACAATGAAGCTGGGAGAGGAAAAGAATAAATCGGCCATTAAAGGAGATTTTCAGTATGCCTAAAATGACAGGGATAGTGTATGATGGTAACCAAACTAGAAGAAAATCTAACAGAAAAGCTATGGGTGGCACTGTCAACACATTTCAATTCAGATAACAAGAGTTATTTAGTTATTTACACTTTCTCTGCTGACCAAATGATGGTGAGACTATCTTTTCAAAAGGGTCAAAAATGACAAACCAGCAAATTGTTTTTAACTCGGCCCCACTGCTAGCAGGAGCTGCCTCCTAAAAAAGAATCAGAAAAGAATCAATAGCAGCTCCTAAAAGGCATTCTGTCCATGAAGAGGAGATGCAGTTTCAGGATCACACATGCTGATCAGGAGAGTTTTTTTAGCTGTAAAAAAAAAGCCTATGCCACATGGGTAAGGTTGTAGGCCTGCTTTAAATCCAAGCTTTACTCATTTGGTACATGGCAGTGGTCAGGCATTCTACAAACACACTATTGGAGGGATACCGGGGGGGGGAATCCCATTTTTTATTGGAATTTTAAGCATAACCAGCCTCGGACCAGCTGTGCAGGGCTTGTAGAACAGGGTGCAGGGGCCAGCTTTGGTGCTCCCCCCCCCGCCCTGCCGTCAACAAGCCCACATAGCTTCTGTGGGCCTGGGCCTTCTTCCCCCACCCCGGGCTTTGGGAAGGCAGGTAATTGGGGAGCCAGGGCTAGCCGCAGGTGACTTGCCAGCCCCCAGCCCTGTGAACTGGTACAGGGGTCTCATGGACCCGTTACCAGTAAAAAAAAACACACATCAGAAAAAGTGTCTTTATTAAAAAAAAAAAATTTTTTTCTTTACTCACCTTTAATTGTCAGCTCCTGTGCCCCTCACCGATCCAATGACAGATGCAGTGATCGCTGGAGGGGGGGGGGGGGGGGGAGAGGGAGGGGAGAGGCAGGGGATCAGAGGATCACCTGCATGCTGGGGGGTGACACCCAGTCCTAAAGCAGTGTGGACCACCAGAAGATCCTTTGACATGCCACCATTGTCTATTGCGTTTATTACATTCATTTTAAACATTCTGGAGTCCTCCTTTAAAGCAGTGAGAATTCTCATAGCTAAAATAGTTAGTTTTAAGTTCACTGACCCCCTTTGTAAACATGATGTGATTTTTAGTTGTTCTCCTCTATAAAAACATGAGAAAGAGAGCATTCAGCACAGACCAGAGAAGCTCCGGGTACATCCCAGAGACGCTTCCCTCTTCCAGTCACAGAGCACCTATTGTCTGAGGCCACAATAGACAGCAGAGCTCCGCACACGCCAACAGATTGCACTCTGGAGAAAGGAGACACATGGCTTTATCATGCTTTGCCACTGGCCACACAGTCACAGGGCTGTGTACTACTTGTCAGCATTTGTCAGGCAGAGGAACAGTGTGATGACCAGGCAACTATATGGCAGCCCCAGTATTTCTTAGATAATGGCAGCTACCTGTGAGAAATAAATGATTACAAGAACATAAGAAAGACTCTTAAAGTGAACCAACACCCAGGATTTTCACTATCCTGGGTTTTGGTTCTCTTCCACGGGGGAACCCCGATCGGGGGTGCCCCGCTGCGTAAAACCCCCCAGATCGCCCTAAAAAACCCACCTCACCCCGCTCCTACGCAAGCGCTCGTCCAATCAGAGCGCTCAGAGCCGCTGTGGTATGTACGGCCAAGCGACGGACAACCACAGCGGCTTGGAGCACGCTGGAGGCCGCATCTCGCGCTTCCCTCTAACAGGGAACGCGCCGGCGCCGGCCATTCACAAACGGCCGGCGCGGGTGCGTGCCCTGCTAGAGAGAAGCGCAAGATACGGCCGCGGCTCGGGCATGCGCCGTTGGAACAGGGATAAGGTAAGGTTTCTGGGCGTCCTGCGGGGTTTCACACAGCGGGGCATCCCGATTTCGGATGCCCCGCGGGGAGAGATCTGATCAGCCCCGGGAATCTTATAGATTCCCGGGCTGATCCCCCCTGGGTGTTGGTCCACTTTAACCCTTTAACCGCCAGCCTACCTTGAGATTTTGTCACCCTTTGTTGCCAGACCATTTTGCACTATTTTGCGCTCCCCTTGTTCAACTGTGATTTTTGAGGGGATTTCCAGGGATTTCCCAGGAAAATGATATATTGTTTTTTTCAGCAGAGTCTGGGCTTTAACATGAAATGTCTTGTTTGTCATTTGTTAGGTGTATTCTTAATATTTTTGGGTGAAATATGTGCAAAAAAAAAAAAAAAAAAAATTTTTACATATTGTAGTTTTTTTTGGAATAAAAAATGTAAGTTTGTCAATAAAATCTTATTGCGTGTGAAATCCCAATTTCTCCCGGTTACAGCGGTACCACATATGTATAGGTAGACACCCTTTCCTGCCCAGGAGACTCCCCCAAACTGAAACAGCGCTTTAGGAGATTTTCAGATAAAATACAACTATGCTATGCAATATGCGCACCTTGCGGTTTTTCCAGAAAAACAACCCTTTACATTTAAAATACCCCCAACAAACTATATATTCTCTGGAAGTACACACCTCAGGCTTTCTAGGCGTACCAGGCTTGTGGATGTGGCCATAGTTTTCTGGAAGTAATCCCTCAACGTAATCTTTGGTTGCAAAGAGTTTCCCTAAAAAAAGGATAAAAAAGCAGAATCAAAGCCACATTTTCCTAAAAAAATTATATACAAACAAGAAAAATCAAGTTCAGCAACATCTCCCGAACAGAACGATACCCAACATGCATAGGTTCTGTCAAGGGAAGAGTTGCCAAACACCCCAAAGTAAAGCATGCGCATAACGGTAATTTTACTTGAAAATTTCAGCTCTGCAGACAAAGTGCGCACCTTGCGATTTTTCAACCAAAACAACCCTTGACATTTGGAATATCCCCCATAATCCATATATTCCCTGAAAGTACACACGTTAAGCTTTCTAAGGGTACCCAGCTTGTTCTAGTGGGCTCATCTTTCTGGAATTAATTCCTCAAAGAATTCTTTGGTTGCGCAGGGTTTCCCTAAAAAATTTATAAAAAAGCTGAATAAAAAACACCTAAATATGCAAACCAGAAAAAACAAGCTAAGTCTGAAAGCGCAAGGTCCCCCGAACAGAACAATACCCAACATGCATAGGTACTATTAACCCTTTTAATTGCCAGCCTACTTGAGATTTTGTCACCCTCTGTTGACAGGCCATTTTTCCCCATTTTGCGTCATGTTTTGCGACATGTTTTGCGCCATTTTTGCTGGAACTTTCAGAAAAATTATATATTTTTTTTTTGCAGCAGAGTTTAGACTTTAACATGAAATGTCTTGTTTGTAATTTTTTTTTTTTTTTTTTTTACAATATTAAGTGAAAAAAAAAAATAAATAAATAAAATTTTTTTTTTTAGAAAATTGACTCCTTTATTTTAAATAAAAAATGTATTTTATTAAGGAAAATCATATTGCATGTGAAAGCCCCATTTCTACCGATTAGAACGGTACCACATATTTATCGGTAACCCCCCGTTCCTGCCCAGGAGACCCCCCCTAACTGAAACAAGTATTTTATAACATTCACAAAAAAAAAAACACAAAAACCATCCACACTACAAAGGGTTAAATCGAGAAAAAAAAATGACATAGGGTCCCCCCTCCCAGGGGAGGGAGACCCCATTTTTTTTTTTTTTTTTTTTAAGGGTTAAAAACCCTTAAAAATCAAAAAAAAAAATTGACGTGGGGTCCCCCTTACCCGAAGTAACCAGCCCGGGACCAGCTATGGGGGCTTGTAGGCACAGAGTGGGGGGGGCAGCTTTTGTGGCCCCCCCACCCTGCAGCCTACGAGCCCACATAGCCTATGTGGGCCCGGGCTCTTCTGCCCCCCCCTGGCCTTTGGGGAGGCAGGTAATGGGGGTGCCGGGGGTTAATGGCAAGCCACCCGCTAGCGCAGGTGGCTTGCCATCCCCCCAGCCTTGTGAACTGGTATAGGGGTCATGGACCCCTTACCAGTTCACAAGAGGTTAAAAGTAAAAAATGACACAGACACACAAAAGAGAAAAAATATTTTATTAATTTTTTTTTTTTTTTACACTGTACTCACCTCCCATCCATCCTGGAGCACTCTGTCCCTCGGCGATCACTGGCTTCTGCTCACTTGCTAGAAGCCTTTTATAGCTGCTGGATGACAGAACACAGAGGGTTAATCAAAAAAAAAAATGACATAGGGTCCCCCCTCCCAGGGGGGGCGGACCCCATTTTTTTTTTTATTTTTAAGGGTTAAAAACCCTTAAAAATAAAAAAAAAAATTGACGTGGGGTCCCCCTTACCCACAGTAACCAGCCCGGGACCAGCTATGGGGGCTTGTAGGCACAGAGTGGGGGGGGGCAGCTTTTGTGCCCCCCCCACCCTGCAGCCTACGAGCCCACATAGCCTATGTGGGCCCGGGCTCTTCTGCCCCCCCCTGGCCTTTGGGGAGGCAGGTAATGGGGGTGCCAGGGGTTAATGGCAAGCCACCCGCTAGCGCAGGTGACTTGCCAGACCCCCGAGCTGGCCAGTCACATGGACCCCTTACCAGTTCACAAAGGGTTAAAAGGTAAAAAAAAAGACAAGACACGTTGTTGAAAATAACTTTATTAAAAAAAAAAAAAAACTTTTACTTTACTCACCTCCGATCTTCATCTTCTGTGTCCCGCGGCGATCTGCTGTCAGTGACGGCTGGGCAGAGAAGGGGGGAGGCAGGCGATCGGAGGATCGCCTACCTCCCTCCTTCCCCGCCCAGCCGTCACCGGCATCTGAGAGATGAACTGCGGGGTGCCCCGATGACACCCGGCGGTGACGTCATCTGGCCCCGCCCCGTGACGTCACCAAGATGGCGGCCGCCATCGGAAGACGGCAAGGGAGGAGGGCTGTTATGCCCCCTCCAGAAGACAGAAGAGCGGGGGGGGGGGATCGGAGCCCCCCCCCCGTGAAGAGGAGAGCCTGCGGGAGCCGGCGGGGACAAAGGTAGGTGACTGTTTTTTTTTTTTTTGTTTTTTTTTTTATAGGAAACCGGGCGGCTGCTGAAACGGGGGGGGGGGCACCCTGTTCCGGGCCCTCCCCTGCAGCCGGAGGAGCCCCGATGGGCGATCGGAGCCCCTCTGGCTGAAGAGGAGACCCGACCGGATCGAACGAGGGGTCAGGTAAGTGTCTTTTATTTTTACTTTTTTTTTTATTTCTGGGGAAAGTCAGGCATGTAAATTTTACGTGGCTGGCGTTTAACTGTTGGAGAGGCAGCCACGTAAAATTTACGTGGCTGGCGTTTAAAGGGTTAAAGCGCTGCCACGCATTTTTTTCTTTGTAAACAACAGATTTCCCAGAAAGGGTGTAGGCCCATAAACTACCCTTCCCTCCAGCAACCTATATTTGAGGTGGATCCCAATCTCATAACAAAGGCAAAGGAGGTGCCGAGTACTACAATGTGCACTGTGGCTTCTAGTCGCAGTGTCAGAAAAAGTGATAAAGAGACAGGTTTCCTCATGACATGTTGAATCTCTCCGGTTAGGTTCCAGGTGGAAGGAAAATGGATTTGAGTCTCCAAAGGGAAGCCCAACAAAGTCCAGTCTCATGTAACAAAAATCCAATGCCAACAGCGCACACCTAGACAGGCCTTGAAGTAACAGAAAAGCCAGCGCTCCTTAGTTCATGAAAGCTTGTATTATGCAAAAGCCCATTCATTAAGTTGGAATGCACCATTGCTTGTTAGTAAGTCCAACGTTTCAGGGATTTAATGCCCCTACATCAGGAACCAACACAGCAAGACAAGATAGCAACCAGGCAGGCCTTGCTGTGTGTCCCTGCTGGCCTAGTGGGAGCAGGCTTCTACATTGATTGGCAGGACGGGGGCTTACCATGTGACTGCACAACAGCAGCTCTTACTGATCTGTATTTAGTGGTCAAAGCCAATAGATTTGAAGGACATCCTGGGAATTGGATGCAAGTGCCCTTGGTAATTTTTCAGGAGCCTGGAATGTCCCTTTAAAGTCCCTGCCCGGGCTTGCAAAAAAAGAGGGGGCAATTACCTGCCAGCTCATAAGCACAAACCTAAAAGCTATGAAGGCTACAGTTCTCATTAATGTGGCTCCTATGTTGATTGGATGCATTACGTGACCATTTTAGAGTGTCCGATTCCAACTGGAATTCAATGTGGGCTTTTGGCACTGGAACCGAGATTGTCCCAGCTCCCCCCTCCAACATGGAGTAGGTGTGAATTATTTATACTAGTTCCCACGTTATTCTAGCCATTTCTAGTGTAATGGAGGCCAGTTGGCTATACACTCTGTACCGTTGGAACAAGATTCACTTTTTTGTGTAGGCACTCTTTAAGGTAATATCCAGTTTATAGCAATGTCTGGTACCTACTCCCCCCCCCCCCCCCCCCGATACCCTGAATTTAGATGTGCACTACAGTCATTGTTATGGCACGGCAGCTTGTAATGGAGAAGGTCCCAAAGAATTGCCATGCATGTGCAAGCCGCCGCAGGGCCCTGCTCCAAGATGAGGTTTTACAGCACCCGATCTAGAAGAGAAAACTACAATTCTGTGATTACTCACCTGTAGAATTGGTATTATGAGTATACAGTACGTCCTGCTCCAAATCTAATACTTACAGTTGGGATATACTCCGCCAGATGGTGCTGGACTGCAGAGACATCGAAAATAGGCTCCTCCCGGCCCCTCAAATACCCGGGGACCTCCCATAAATTCCCAGCATTGAAAAGCAGTTAATGAGAAGCCGGGAGAATTAAACAATCCAAACTATCAACTATAACAATGATAACAATTACCATACAGGGGATCCAAGATAATGCAAAACAGGGGTGGGTTGGAGCAGGACGTACTGTATACTCATAATACCAATTCTACAGGTGAGTAATCACAGAATTGTATTATTCTTAGTATACAGTACGTCCTGCTCCAAATCTAATACTTACAGTTGGGACATCCAATAGCAGTGTCCATAAAGTAGGGTGGAATCCCCAAGAAAAATCAGCAGCAGACAGTTTAAACCACTGCCGCCTGCAGAACGGCCAAAAGCAGCATCAGCTGAGGCCCTAACATCAACCTTGTAAAACTTGTAAAAATGTATGAAAAATGTATGAACTGAAGACCAAGTAGCGGCCTTGCAAACTTGTTCAACAGAAGCCTGGTGCTGAAAAGCCCAAGAGGCACCAATAGCACGAGTAGAATGAGCAGTAAGGCGGAAGGGAGGATTCTTCCCCTTAGCAGAGTAGGCCTGAATCACAGCCTGACGAATCCACTTGCTGATAGTAGACTTGGCAGGAGCCAAACCCTTCCTAGGACCAGAAGGGACCACAAAAAGAGCATCAGTTTTCCTGAAAGGTGCAGTAGCCACCAGATAGTACTTCGGACACCTAATCACATCCAAAGAGTGCAAAACCCTCTCCTTAGCATTGCTAGGATTAGGGCACAAAGAAGGAAGAACAATATCCCGATTCAAATGAAAGGCAGACACTACCTTAGGCAGAAAGTCAGGTTTGAAACGAACCACCACCTTGTCCTGGTGCCTCTCATAGTAGGGGGGCTGAATGGAAAGCGCCGCCAACTCGGACACACGCCTGACAGAAGTGATAGCCACCAGAAATGCAACCTTGAGCGTAAGAATGGCCAAGGTAGCATCCTGCACAGGTTCAAAGGGAGCACCCTGCAAGGTTGACAGAACCAAGTTCAGATCCCAAACAGGCACCATAGGCTTACGTGGGGGGCGCACATGAGTGACCCCCGGGAAAAAAGTCCTGATCAGAGGGTGCTGAGCAAAGGACTTCTGGAAGAAAATAGCCAGGGCAGAAACCTGACCCTTCAGCGTACTGAGTTGGAGCCCCATCTCCAACCCATGCTGCAGGAACTCCAGGATCCTGGGAATAGAGAACACACGACAGGGAAGAGACCTAGACTCACACCAGTCAATGTAGGCACGCCAAACCCTGTAATAAATGGAAGAGGAAGACTTCTTCCTAGTTTTAATCAAAGTATCCACAATCGAGGAAGACAGCCCCTTCTCCATCAAGATGGAGGTTTCAGCAGCCAAGCAGTCAAAGCCAGAGTTTGTAAATTGGGATGGCGCAGTGAGCCCTGAGTGAGCAGATCTGGCACCAAGGGCAGAGCGTACTGATCTACTGCCAGATGTACCACGACTGCGAACCACACTCTTCTTGGCCACCTGGGGGCCACCAGAATTGCTGGCACCCTTTCCAGAGCAATCTTGTGCAGGGCGATTGGAGGGAAGACATACAGGAACTGAAAGTCCTGCCATGACATTGCTAGCGCGTCCAAGGTCAAGGCCAGAGGATCCTGGGACAGAGAGACAAAGGCTGGGAGCTTGTGATTGCGGCGGGACGCAAACAGATCCACATCTGGTTGGCCCCAACGGAGACACAGAGATTGAAACACCCTGCTGCATAGGGACCATTCTCCATGGCAAGAGGTCCCCCTGCTCAGAGAGTCCGCCAGGTGATTTTCCACCCCCGGGATGTACACAGCTGATATGCAGGGAACATTGGCCTCCGCCCAAGACAAGATCAGAGACGCTTCCTGGGGGGCCCTCTTGCTCCAGGTCCCTCCCTGATGATTGATGTAGGCAACTGCCGTCCGGTTGTCCGAGCGCACCTGAACAGGCAGGCCCCGAAGGTGAGTAGTCAAGCGAGCCAGAACTAGCCTGATCGCCAGCAGTTCCAAGACATTGATAGGTGTGTGGGCCTCCTGAGGGCCCCACCTCCCCTGGAACCACAGGGACTTCCAGAAACCCCCCCAACCTGACAGACTGGCATCCGTGGTGAACGTCTCCCAGGAAGGGGCAAGAAAGGATCTGCCCCCCAACAGGTTCCTTGAGTCCATCCACCACGAGAGGGACCTCCTGACCCGGGGGGAGAGCACACAGACCCTGTCCAGGGACGCTGGGTCCTTGTCCCATACTGACAATAGGTGAAGTTGCAGGGGCCTCAAGTGGAACTGAGCATAAGGGACCGCTTCGAAGCATGCCAATATCAGGCCCACCAGCTGCATCCCCTGCCTGATGGAGGGATGGGGACAAGCTAGGAGGGACTGAGCCTGTGCAATCAGACTGTCCACCTTCTTTGAGGAAGGAAGATCCTTGCCTGAACTGTATCCAGATTCATTCCTAGGAATGGAGTTACCAAGGAAGGGGACAGTGAGGACTTGGGGTGGTTGATCACCCATCCAAATGACTCCAGAGTGGACACCACCAGCTGAGTATCCAACTGGGAGCTGAAGTGAGGCCGAAGGGCAAGGCCACAAACTGGTAGTGTTGATCCATCATGGCGAACCTGAGGAACCTTTGATGACCTGGGAACACAGGAATATGAAGATAAGCATCTTTGATGTCCAACAGAAGTCATGAAATCCCCTTGGCGCAGGGAACTGATGGCAGAGCGCAGAGTTTCCATGCGAAAGCGCCTGCCCCTGACAAACTTGTTGAGGATCTTCAAGTCCAGAATGGGCCTGACTGAACCATCCTTTTTGGGTACTGTGAATAGGTTGGAATAAAAGCCCTTGCCTTTTTCTCTTAAGGGGACCTGGCAGATGACCCCCAGCTCCAGAAGGCCTTGCACTGCTTGCACTAGCTAGACAAAGGGTCCTGAGGAATCCGGGATCTGATGAATCTTGGAGGGGGATCGGCAGCAAACTCCAACTTGTAACCGGAGGACACTACCTCCTGAATCCACCGGTCTGAGACATGAAGCCTCCAGACGTGAGCGAAGTGCTGCAGCCGTCCCCCCACCCGGATGGGTGAGGGCGCCCCATCATGCCTGAGGGGGCTTGGGAGAGGATTTTGCTTTGGGACCCCAGGAGGAGCCAGGACGTCCACGTCCTCTGCCTCTACCCCAGAAATCTCCCTGGGCCCCAGGAAAGGAAACCCCCCCCCCTGTCTGGCACCACGGTAAGGAGAGGAGAAGGAGCCCTGACCCTGAAAGGGCCGAGATTGCCGCCTGCTCTGGGGTAACCTGCCTCCCTTGGCAAAAAGGTCCAGGCGGTCCCCAAACAGGCGTAGTCCTTTAAAGGGAAATCCAGTGAGGGCCTTCTTGGCAGCGTTGTCAGCAGCCCACTGGCGCAGCCAAACCGAGCGGCGTATAGCCACCACAAGGGCAGAAGTTCTGGCACACATTCTGATGGTGTCATCCAATGCTGAGAGGACAAAATTTACAAAAACATCACAACTGGAGAGTGCATTAAACACCTCACAAGGCAAATCATCAGGGGCATTATCAAGCATATTTCTGATAAGGGTTCTAGTGGCCACAGCAGTAATGGCAGAGGCACAGACCGGGCGCAGCGCCGTCCCTGCACATGCAAAGGCGTGGGATGCCAGCTGGTCAATGCACCGGTCCTCAGCATCCCGCAGGGTAGTAGAGTCAGGGGAATGCATGACAGAGGTGTTAGATAGCCCTAGGATCGGCGCATCCACCTCGGGGGGGCTGGGGGGATGACCAACATTTAACCACCTCAGCCAGAAAGGGATACTTCCTATCCCAACTTTTTGGAACCCCGGGAAGTTTACTGGGGCGCTTCCATTCCTTGAGCACAAGGTTATGGAAATGTGCCTGCTCGGGAAATACCAAACGTGATTTTGCTGTATGGAAAAGCTGCCCTCTTTGCCTGGGAGCCGCAACAGGGAGAGAGATGGACAGAACCTCAAAAATCTGGGTCAATAATCTGTCAGTGTCATCCGGGGGCCCAGGGGTCAGAGCCAGAATCGTCATGACCCCTTGGTCTCTCAGATGAGCCTGAATCAGAAAAGCGGTCCCCTTCATCAGACGGGGTATAGCCACAAAGATTCCAAAACTCCTCAATTCCCGTAGGGAAGACAGTGACATTAGGCGTCAAGTGAGGCTTCTTAGCAGGGGCCTTACGTGCTAAGGACTTAGCAATCAACTGCTCAACAGTAGCCAGTCTAGCAGACACATCAGGCTGAGAATCTCAGCAGGAGTGAGGTTTAAGCTTTGGGAGTAGGTGAAGTGAAATGAGGTGCAGCCACTGGCAGGCCAGATTGCAATGCAAGCACCTGCTCAGCACAGGGTACACAGACCCGCGCCTTGTCAGCGTCAGCATGAGGCTGCCCACACGCTACACACAGCCGGTCTTGTCCCGAAGGGACCCCGGTTACATTATCCTGGGATGCCTCCATATGGTGATTATAGCGGCGCTATACTCCGATAGGGAATAACGCTATATAGCAACCCTGGATGCCCCAATAACCCGCTAGGGAGGTGGGAGCCTACAAGTTATATACGAATACAGGATCGGGAGAAGCCAAAGGGGTTCTCCCCGCCTGAAAGACATAAGCAGACAAGATCTGTAAGCACACAGTAACAAAAGTGAAAGATATAAAGCCGCCCGCGAGGGCACTTACGGACCGCGGTAGGTAGGGGTCCGTCGCGCATGGGCCAACCAAGCAAGGATAAAGATGCCGTCGGTATACCTCGAGGGGCGGGCCGGTATCAGTGATGGCGCAGAGCGCGCCCCAAAGAGCGCGAAGCCAAGAACGTGCAAGCAGCCAATGATGGCGCACCAGCGCCTGAGGTAATGCCGCCGCCAAGCGCGGAACCAAGTCAGCGCGCGGCGGCGGCAATTTAAAAAGACAGTAAAGACAAGCCAGCGCGGCAGCTGACACAAGACTAACAGAATGGAAAAAGAGAAGGTGTAAAACACAGAATGCATAGCATACATATTTACACCCCCCCCCCCTCTTTTCCCCCCAAAGACTACAAGGAGGATGAGGGAGGACAGTGGCCACTTAAACAGGGCCCACCGATGGGCAGGGGCAAGGGGGCACTAGTGCGGGAGGGGCATCCCATAGAGGCTCACCATAAGCCTGAACCGCCTACCCTTTGGTGGGGGATTGCGGTGGAGCAGCGCTCCTAAGCACCTAACAGCGGTGCTGCCTACCTTCACCCGACCAGCGCAGCCAAGGCTGGGAGGCATATTACTAGTGGAATGGGTGGGAATAGTCCTACAGGGCTGCGGGCTAATAGCCCCGCTCACCTGCGAGTAGAGAGCCAATTCTCGTCCTTCGCAGCCAGACTGCAGAGAAATTCTGGGGATTTGTGGGAGGTCCCCGGGTATTTGTGGGGCCGGGAGGAGCCTATTTTCGTTGCCTCTGCAGTCCAGCGCCATCTGGCGGAGTATATCCCAACTGTAAGTATTAGATTTGGAGCAGGACGTACTGTATACTAAGAATAAGGGCCATAGAGTTTTAGGGATGGTGAATTTATTAGATGTTCAATTATGGATTTTTGGGATTAACGGACCATTCCCTTAAATGACCCGTGTGCATTTATGTGTCTACCATGATGTGCCACTGTACACTGTGGTGCAGAAAGGTTTAATGGGAGCAGAGACCTCGCCACTTCTGCAATGGAATGCAGTCATTTTATGCCTTTGCTGCCTTTGAGGACAGGGCTCTCCAGTAGGCATGTATCATGCACATCTATAGGCTAACCCCCACCCACTCATCAGTACAAACACCTCCAGGTCAGCTGATCCAGTGATAAAACCCGACACAGCATGCCTGAAATATGCAAGTTTGAATATTTCTGATTTTTTACAGAATAAAATTGCAGTCATGGTTTATTGCCAAAAGCCATACTTTCTATAAACAACAAAGGGGATTGTGGATTCTGTATATTACCACCCATTAGCACACAACAGGGCTGATTCAGTACCCTGAGAATTTTTTCTCTTTTTTTGTGAGAAAACAACATTTTCGTATGATTTTTTTTTCTTGGTGCAATTCAGCACCATTTTTAGCTGTGCAATTAGTTTTTTTACATTTGCACAGCTATATATTGTGCTAAGTTGCACCAAAGAATAGTGAGAACAATTCTCACATTACTGAATCAGCCCTATAATCTATAACAGTGATCTCTGGTATATTTTAGTTATAGCATACAAGTTCCAAATTATTATACAAATCATATTTTTCTCAGACTTTCTTAAAAGGTAGATGCAAACGACAGTCCGTATAATTTTTAAGTCATCAACTTTTATAGTATAAATCACATTTTATAGGACAAACCTCCCAATGATAACAGTATTTTTTACACAAATGTAAATACTCTAAATGCAGAGCCTGATTTTTATAATTGGGCAATTTTTCGCAATAGTGCTCCTTTAAGGGGATGAGATGGGAGGAAGTTAGAGTGTGTCTGGGCAGGGACATCAAAGGGACAGTCCAGGCAATGGCAATAATAGGACAGTAAGCAGCTCACCTGAATCCTGTCCCAAGTGCCTCTACTAAATTTCCTGCAGTGTGCTGTAGTTGCTGTAATAGGTCTCCAAATTCCTATTCTATTACTCCAAGACCATACACTTATATAACTGCATGGCTGCTCCAGTTCCTCTGGAGCTTGCATTGTGAGCAAGCCTGGCAAGCCACAGTGGTTGCACTCCAACCACAGAAGGGCATTACAATGCCAGGTGTGAGCGACTCAAAGTGGAAGTGAAGCCAGCAGCATCACTTAGAAAACATAAGGTATTTTATTATAATCAGATATTGGAGGCTTGGAGCCCAAGCAATGAAATCTTCGAAGAAAAACTCTTAGTTTCAGCGATAAATTACTCCTTATAAAATATGCCTATAATAGCATCATGGAAAGTACATCACTTCATAAAATGACTCATGCTCTAGGGAAAGGCCTAGAAGTTAGCCAACTGCAACCAAGAGATAAGAATGACAGGTTATCAATAGAAATGCACATTAGAAGCTAATCGGTCTCCTGAGACTCTGCATGGAGGCTACATTCACACTTTAGCAGTACAAAGCACACACAGAGCTCAAAACACTGGACGCAAGACTATTTGTCAAAGCAAACTGCTAAATATAGAACCTATTGTGCCCCAAAGCCTCCTGCGGCATTAGCAAATCTCATTTGCACATGTGAATATAGCCTAGTCCACAGACTAGAATGGGTCATGAGGCTTCCACATTTACGGGCAACCCTCACCCGGTCTATTGCTCTCCTGTGGATCTAGTGCCTTGGTGGTCTCCGCACCATGCTCTGCACGTACAGCTTCCATCTTGCCAGAAGAATAAGGTGTACGAGACTAAGTCAAAAGCCCATAAGTAATGCCAAGCAATTCAGTCTGGTCTCGTACCCTGTTGTGAGAACTATGAAAGCAACAGACAACTGGGACACCAATGCTGGTATGCAGTGGAGCCTTGTGCTGCAAAAGTGGTTCTAGTCTATTCATTCCCTTTAAAATTTTGGCAGTGGTTCACAGTCTGGAACAGCCTTCATCTCAATATCTGCTGGCAGCGTTTTTCCCATCTGTATACTTTTCTGCAAGTGTTCCATTTTCATACCTCAACTGGGCTACTGTGCCTAAAGTCACCTTATTTGTGTTAAAACTCCATCCCATAGGGGACCTAAAAATAGCTACATAATGCAGTGCCTCACACCCTGGACCAGGAACCACTAACTTTGCGCCCAGGCAGGTCCACTTTGCAAATTGAATGTTACAGTGGAGAAATGGAGAGGCAAAACACACATGAAATCCAAGATGCACTGCAATGAAATGGATAAGGAGACAAACACCTTTAAATCATTTGCTATACAAAAAAGACAATTCTGTGAGTACTCACCTGTAGAATTGCTTTTACTATGCATGGCACGGCCTGATTCACAAAGTCATAACACCTGGGATTCCACCACAAGGTGGCGCAGTGGCACTGCAGAAGAGTTGTGGCTCCGGTACCATATTAAAACGGAATCAAGATAGACTTATCCAGTAGTTGACAAGCAGTAATACAAGAACAATTAAAGATAACAACTCCAACTAAATTGGAACAATCACCAAAAAGAGGCAACCAAGAACAACGTAACAAGGGTGGGGTGGGGTGGGGGGAGTAAAAGCAATTCTACAGGTGAGTACTCACAGAATTGTCTTTTTCCTATTGCATGGCACGGCCTGCTTCACAAAGTCATAACATCTGGGACATCCAAAAGCAGTGTCCATAAAGTAGGGTGGGATCCCCAAAAAGAAAGTAACAACAGACGGTTTAGACCACCACCGCCTGGAGTACCTTGCGGCCAAAAGCAGCATCAACTTTGTAAAACTTGGAAAAAGTATGAACAGAAGACCAAGTTGCGGCCTTACAAACTTGATCAACAGAAGCTTGGTGCTGAAAATCCCAAGACGCACCGATAGCACGAGTAGAATGAGCAGTAACCCTAAAAGGGGGAACCTTCCCCTTAGCAGAATAGGCCTTCTCCACCGCCTGACGGATCCACTTGCTGATAGTGGATTTAGCAGGAGGCAGACCCTTCCTAGGTCCAGCAGGAAGAACAAATAGAGCGTCAGATTGCCTGAAAGACTCAGTAGCAACCAAATAAAACTTCAGGGCTCTGACAACATCCAGAGATTGAAGCGTCCGCTCTTTGGAATTAGCAGGATTGGGACACAGAGAAGGCAAAACAATGTCCTGATTGAGATGAAAAACAGACACAACCTTAGGCAAGAAAATCGGCTTAAAGTGGACTGTCACCCACCCTTGATCGACCCGGGAATCTATAAGATTCCCGGGCCGATCACCTCCCTCACCGCGGGACATCTGAGCCGCCGCCCCTCCCGCGCTCTCCTCTAGACGTGCGCGCGCACGCGCCGGCCGTCTGTGAATGGCCGGCGCGGGCGCGCGCCCTGTCAGAGCGACGTGCGGGAGGTGGCGGCGGGCGCACTGTCTTGTCCGCCGCTTGTCCGTGGCTACGTGGGAGCGTGGTGAGGTGAGTTTTTCGGGGTTCTGGGGGGTTTTACACAGCGGGACACCCCTAATCGGAGTGCCCCCCTGAAGTGGACCAAAACCCAGGATAGTCAAAATCCTGGGTGTTGGTCCACTGCCGAAACACCACCTTATCCTGATGCCGCTCAAAATAAGGAGGTTTGATGAAAAGAGAAGCCAGCTCAGAGACTCGCCTAACCGAGGTAATGGCCACCAGGAAGACCACCTTCAACCAGACCTTCAGCGTGATTTAATGAAAAGCCCAAACTCTTAAAAAATGGTTCCCCAGCATCTAAAATTAATATATATAACGTTTTTAGTCACTAACTTATTATTCTTTCCCCCACTGGGTTGCAACTCTGTTCAGGAATTTAGGATACGGGTGCCGCCATCAGAAGCATCACACTTACTGAGGAGAGGAGAGTGGGATAAGGTACAGGGGGCGGGTTATAGCTGTGCTTTGCTCAGACAGAGCAGAGCTGGGGTCAGGTAAAGGTCAGTAGTCCCAGAATGCAGAGCAGCACAGTCAGGAGGCACTTCCTGTTTGCAGGCTGCCTGATAAGATGGCGGCTTCCATAAGCCGCCATCTTGGATGTTTAAAGGCTACATAACATGCAGTAGATGCAGGTAGGATGATTTTTAATGTGGCCAATCTGTATGTACAGGGTGTGGGAAACATATAAGATAGACTCTTATTCAGAGTGAAGGTCCGCTTTAAGAGTCATAATGGGCAAGGCAGCCCCACTGATAGGCTCAAAAGGAGGATCCTGCAGGGCAGACAACACCAAATTTAGATCCCAAACCGGTAGCATAGGTTTACGTGGTGGACGCACATGAGTAACTCCCTGAAAGAAAGTCTTGACCAACCGGTGAATGGCAAAAGACCTTTGGAAGAAAACTGCCAGGGCTGACACCTGTCCCTTGAGGGTACTAAGCTGAAGGCCTGAATCCAGGCCATGTTGCAAAAAATCCAGAATCCTGGGAATAGAAAACACCCTACAAGGCAGAGACCTAGACTCACACCAGGCAATGTAAGCATGGCAAATCCTATAGTAGATAAAGGACGAGGACTTCTTCCTAGCCCTAATCATGGTATCAACAACAGAGGCCGGCAAACCCTTATCCATCAAGATGGATGTTTCAGCAGCCAGGCCGTTAAAACCAGCGTTTGTAAATTGGGATGGCACAGCCGTCCCTGAGTGAGCAGATCTGGATCCTTGGGCAGGACATACTGATCCACTGCCAACTGCACGACGTCTGAGAACCACACCCTCCTTGGCCAGCAGGGGGCCACCAGAATGGCTGGTACCTTGTTGCTGAGAGACCATTCCCCTAACCGAAACATCCCCCTGCTCAGGGAGTCTGCCTCCAGGTTCTCCACCCCCGGAATGTAAACCGCCGAGATGCAAGGCACATTCTCTTCCGCCCAAGACAGTATCAGAGACACTTCCTTGAGGGTTCGCTTGCTCCGAGTCCCTCCCTGATGATTGACGTAGGCAACTGCCGTCTGGTTGTCCGAGCGGATCTGAACAGCCCGACCCCGAAGGTGTGAGGTCAGCTGAGCAAAAACCAACCTGATCGCCCTCAGTTCCAGAACATTGATGGGAGCATGGGCCTCCTGGGGGCCACATTGACCCTGGAACTGCAGAGACTTCCAAAAGCCCCCCCAACCTGTCAGACTGGCATCTGTGGTGACAGACTCCCAACACTGGGGCAGAAAAGTCCTGCCCACTAGAAGGTTCCTTGAG
Source organism: Gastrophryne carolinensis (assembly GCA_027917425.1). Classification (NCBI taxonomy): domain Eukaryota; kingdom Metazoa; phylum Chordata; class Amphibia; order Anura; family Microhylidae; genus Gastrophryne; species Gastrophryne carolinensis. The sequence continues at coordinate 436,754,618 of CM051235.1, forward strand.
TCCAGCCACCACAAGAGGGACTGTCTGGCCAGGGGGGACAGAGCAAACTCCTGATCCAGGGACACAGGGTCCCGATTCCAAACAGACATAAGGAGCAACTGAAGGGGCCTCATGTGTAACTGAGCAAAGGGGACCGCCTCAAAGCAGGACACTATAAGACCCACTAACTGCATCCCCTGCCGGATGGAGGGATGGGGACATAAGAGCAGAGCCCGAGCCTGCTTCTGAAGGCCCTCCACTTTCAGCTGGGGCAGGTAAAACCTGGACCTGAGAGGTATCCAGAGTCATGCCCAGAAAGGACCTCACCAAAGACGGAGACAGTGAAGACTTGGGATAGTTGATCACCCAGCCGAAGGATTCGAGAGTGGAGATCACCACCTGAGTATCCCTCTCGGCCTGATGAAGAGACTGAGCCACAATCAGAATGTCGTCCAGGTAAGGAAGGATGCGAATGCACTGATGCCGCAGCAGAGCCATCACGCCCGCCACCTTGGTAAACACCCGAGGCACCGAGGTGATACCGAAAGGTAAGGCCACAAATTGGAAATGCTGATCCTCTAGAGCAAACCTGAGAAATCTCTGGTGACCCAGGAAGACTGGCACATGAAGATAAGCATCCTTGATGTCCATGGAGGTCATGAAGTCGCCAGGGCGAAGGGAACTGACAGCCGAACGAAGAGTCTCCATGTGAAAGTGCTTGAACCTGACAAACCTGTTGAGACCCTTCAAGTCCAGCATTGGCCTCAGGGACCCGTCCTTTTTGGGGACCGTGAACAATTTGGAGTAGAAACCCTGACCCCGTTCCTGGGAAGGCACCGGGCAAATGACCCCTGAGTCCAGCAGACGTTGAAACGCAAGGCGCAACCCCTGAGCTGACAGAGGGTTGTGAGGCATCCGGGATCTGAGGAATCTGGGGGGCGACCAGGCTGCAAACTATCGTGTAGCCGGAGGACACCACCTCCAGAATCCACCGGTCTGAGACGCGTAGCCTCCAGACGTGAGCAAAGAGCCGAAGCCGTCCCCCCACCCGGATGGGTGAGGGCGCCTCCTCATGCCTGAGGGGGCTTGGGAGAAGGTTTGGGCTTGGGGTCCCATGAGAGACCCCTCCTCCAGGGAATAACGTTCATCAAAAAGAACAATTTCCTCCTGCTCCTCAGTAAACAGTGCAGGCGAGGAAGTAAGTGCCGCTTCTTGCCAGAGGCCTTACCCTGAACAGGCCTGGCAAGCTGTCTTTCAATGCTGGCCAAATCAGATTGTGACCCCCTGCTAGAGTCCCCCTCACTGGGGGCTAAGTGCAGGCGATGCCGAAGGGGGGGGCAGAGCTTGGTAAAGAAGCAGGCAGCCCAGACTGAATCAAAAGGACAGCCTGGGCGCACGGCCCACACACCGTGACGTCATTACTGATAGGGGGATACCCCACACATGGAACACAGCCGGGATTGCCCCGAAGGACCCCCGAGCACGTTATCCCCAGAAGTCTCCATATAGTGATTAATACAGGCGCAATATGCCAGCACAGGGTAAAGGCTACTAAAAGCCACCGGGATGCCCCCAGAATCAGTAAGGGGAGATGAAGGGGGGGAGTAAGGAGCAGGACCGGGAGAAACCACAACCCACGGGTGTCCCGCCTGAAAGACATAAGTAAACATACATAAGTATCCTGCAGCCCATGCCCCAAGGATAACCAAAAACCCCAGAGGGGACTCACGGACCAAGCAGGACAAGGATCGCCAGCCGCCAGACCACCGGAGGAAGCGATGCAGGCAGAAATCACCGTCGCAGCCCAGGGATTGAAGAGGGCCCCAGACACGCAGCAGAAACAAGATGGCGCCAATAGAGGAACCTTAAGGGGCGGGCCGCGGGAGAACGACGCGATACTTGTCATCAGCCGGCCCCTCCCCCCCGAAGAGCGTGAAAGCGGTGCTCACGTGACCTCACCAACGTCATCCCCACAGTGAAAAAATGCCTCCGAAATATAGCGCCGCCAGCCGCGGAGAACAGTACAAAGCAGCGGTGGCGGCAAAAGCATACAAAAACAGTCTAAAAACAGGCTAAAAACACACACACTAACCCCCCCCCCCCGAACACCGGTCGGGGAGAGAAGGGGGGGGAGGAGAGCGAGCAGGCAGCGGCGAAGCCTAGGCCAGTGGGAGGGGACCCCGAACATAGAAAACATGTCCAAAAACACTCACCCCCTCAGAAGCTAGGACAGGAACTCTGCATCCCTAGTAGGCTCACCATAAGGCCTATGGCCGGCTACCCTTTGTGCTACAGGGTCTGCAGCTTGGAGCAGCGCTCCTTGAGCACTTGACCCCAGTGCTCCGTTACCTTCACCCGATCCAACAGCCGAGGCTGGGAGGCACAGAGGGTCCAGAAACGGGTGGAAATAGATATGCAGGGCCGCAGACTTGGTTGCCCCGCTCACCTGCGCAAGAGAGAGAGCCATCTTCTATCTTCGCAGTAAGCACTGCAGAGAACAACTGGATAACTCTATGGTGATTCTGTTTTTATATGGTACCGGGTGGAGCCACAACTCTTCTGCAGTGCCACTGCGCCACCTTGTGGCGGAATCCCAGATGTTATGACTTTGTGAAGCAGGCCGTGCCATGCACTAGGAAAATATACACTTTCAAAAATTCATTCGAAAGTGGACTTACACTTTAAATATTTTACTGAGTTTTTTTTATGCTCCGATTTCTGTCTGTGACCCTGTTGGATAGATTCACCTTTACATACTGTCCCCAATACCCTAGTGACACAGAACAGTCAGGATCATAACAGGTCAGCAGGAAGTGCCTACATGGATACTAAACCATGTCTCCTCAACATTGTGACTTCCAATCCCAACCCCATCAAAGTGGTGCCCAGCAGCATCATGGGGGCTTTTCTATACAGGCCTGCACAGTCACTGGGGTGGACTGAACTGTCAGGTCAGACTAGCAGAACAACTGCAGCCAGAGGACAGCACCAGAGTGGGCATGTCTGTGTAACTAATGTGTATTTACAGCTGTCATTTTGACATGTTTTTGAATACAGTAGCAAAGCTGGAAGATTGCTACACAAATACAACTGTAACAACCAATGGCATCTCCAAAAGAGATACAAAGAGATACTTGTACATCCTATAAAATAATCCCTTTCAGGCATGCTCTGTCAAAGGCGAATGCGGAATCTCTATCTACTAAGGCTAAGAGTGGTCCTCCCGTCACAATGAGCACAATGATGGCAGATTGTCTTGTGTAATGCTCAACATAGAAGCACTGCATGCTGTGTGCCAGTCTAGGCCCACCCTTCTTTATTGAGTGAACTAATATTGCTCCACCATAAATGAGTCATGTACCCTTGAAAAACAAAAAAGATAATTTGCATGAAAATGTGAAAACTCCAGTTTGCAGGAGAAACTGCAGACTTTAGAAAACTAGCAGAAGTTTCTTGGACATCCTCTCTTTAACAGCAGAAGAGATAGACCTAGAGCTAGCTGTTCACCATGGTGAAGGAAATACTTATCTGAGCAAGCTACAATACCTGGATATTCCCGTCTTTCCACTTTTAGGAGTGCAAGTTATCTTTGGAGACACAAATAGCTGAATCAGCAGCAAGCCCTCAGCAAGCATGTAACCGGAGACTTGGCAACCGGTCTGATCTGCTGGACAGTGTGTGGACAAAGGAAAATCCCTAAGAATCCTATCCCACTAGTGACTAGACAGGCTGTTATCAAGCTGCTTGGAGAGAATACTAAGAAAAAAACAACCAAATATCAATGCTTAGAAAAGAAACGTCCCTTACAGAGAGTAAGGCACTATTAGCATCTAAAAAGTTGAGAAAATGTGGGTAGAAGGTTTAAGGGGCTGCAGAAGCAATATATTCATGTACAATAGGGGGATCTATAGGTGGGGGTGTAATGCCATGCCTCCCAACTGTCCCGATTTTCCCGGGACTGTCCCGATTTTCCCAGAATATTACGCGGTCCCGGATGATTAATAATTGTCCCGGCATGCGCATTGTCCGCCCCGCCGATCAGCTGCTCAAATCAATTGCTCCAATCAATCTGTCAACTAAAGTTAAATATACGTTTAGAAATGTCTAGGAAATACTTTATTTTTTACATTTTTTTTAAATAATTTTTTTTCTAAGGAAAGGAGCTCCTCTGGTTCAGATGTGCATTTGTGTAAATGGGTGGGAAATATGGCGTGGTGGGCGTGGCAGGGGGTGTGGCTGGGGGCATGGCTTGTCCCTCTTTCATATCTTCAGAAGTTGGGAGGTATGTAATGCTAGAAGATGTGACTCCTATAAAGAGAACAAGAAGGATGATCCTGGCTATTGTACGTTTAAAGTGGACCTTTTAGATTCCAGGGAGGGCCACTGGCCTCCCCCTCAGGACATTCTGATTCAGGTTGCCCACTGTGTGAACCCCCCTCCCCCAGCCAGGGTGCCCGTAAACACTCCGCTCCGGCACATTCACAGGGTTTCACCCAATTAGAGATACATGCGCACACTCCAGCCCCAGCGATTCTGATAGGCTGGGGGGGCGAGCACGCTACCAGCGGTGCGAGGGATGCAGCAGAGCGTGGTCCCCATTCCAGCTAATTAGAGCCGTTTACCAAATGACATAGTCAAGGCAGACTGCTCTCATTCAACAAGATCCCACGCATGCACCGCTGGAACCAGAAGGATGTAAATGCAAAGCGGTGTTCTGGAAGGTTTCCCACAGTGGGGCATCCGAATTTGGGATAACCCAGGGGAATAGAAAAAAACCCAGGAAACCCAAATTCCCGGGTTTTGTTACACTCTAAATTAAAGGGATGTGTAGGTTATGGGAGTCCTGGGCCTACCAGCAGTATAGCCCAGAGGATCTACATCAAGAAAGAACTCTCACACCTTCCCGCCTAGGCTGCAGTAAAGTAGGTATACTCCACCACAATATAAGTGGTAAGCATTTTGGAAAATACTACATGCAGAATTTGGCCTAAAAAACAGCCCATCAATGTTTATGGGCAGCACAGATAAAGCGCATGTATTTCTAATCTAAGGGCATCATGATTAAAGATTCTTTTGCTGGTTAAACAGTATAAGAACAAAATAACTGACATACATGACACACACAGTCTAAAATACTTGAAAAACAATTTAAACAGGACACTGACCCCGAATAAGAGAATATCATGTATGTTTCCCCACCCTGTATATACAGATTGTCCACATTAAAAATCATCCTACCTGCGCCAAGTGCATTTTCGGAGCCTTTAAACATCTAAGATGCCGGCCCATGGAGTCTCAGGATGCCTGCATACAGGAAGTGTCTTCTGACTATGCCGCTCTGCATTGTGGGATTGCTGTCCTTTCACTACCCCAGCTCTGTTCTGTCTGTGCACAGCTAAAACCCCCGCTCCCTGCACCGCCCCTCCTCAGAATGTGATGCTTGAGACAAGATGGCGGCACCCATATCCTAGAGTCCTGAACAGAGTTACAGGCCAATAAGTGGCTAAAAACTTAAAAATACATTAATTTTAGATACTGGGGAATAGTTTTGGGTGGAGGTCTGGTTTAGATAAGCCAAATGCACTTACTGCATATATATGCAATATTTAGAGCTGGATTTGAATTTGTTACATGAGCCTTCTTTCTTAGAAGAAATAATTAGCATAAAAGCTTAGCATCCTCAGAATCTGGCAACCAGAAAATTTCCTGCAGTGATGACCATAAAGCAGAAGCCTTGGTGAAGGGTTTGTGTAATCGTCAAAGATTTTACTGCCTGGCCATCATAAACACACCCTTGTTGTATTTTGAAATGTTCTAAGAAGGATGTTGATAATAATCCTGTACAGGAGGCTACCGTGGGGATCATCCAGCTTCGTTGCTTATATAGTCACAGACCGGGAACAAGCAGGCAGTTTGAATGGCCAAATTTCCTAATTTCCACACTTGTAGGTCGCTCTCCAAATATGAATGCAGGCAGGGCAGCTTTGCAGCTATGTATTGAACACATTGAAATACAGATCAACAAACTTAGCCTCGGTTTCTTTTAATTAGACAAACTGGTTAGGCAAGCAGTATATTTTATGCATTGCTCTACACAATTAAAGAGGACCAAAACCCATTTTGGCTGACCCTGTGGTATAAAAGATTCCTAGTCCATAATCCAGATGCCCCCCATGCCCCAACTCACCCTTTTTCTCACCTCTCAAAGCTTGGCCCCCAGCACCTCGGCTGGGGGGGGGGGGGGGGCAACACCTTGTGGGGCATGCCAAACCGAGTTGTACAATGGATAGGTAAGGTTAAAAAAAAAAAAACTAACTCTTTCAGATCAGTTTTGATCCTTTTTAATCACACAAAATCTTTACCATCTAGACTGGAGGTTTCCAACCAGGCACACAAGATCATATCAAAGTGTGCGAGGCAATTCTGCAAACTGATCTGTACCTCAAACCCGCCTCATGTCACCAATACTTTTTAACCGCACGCATCACATGTAGGAAATAGAAAGAAAATACCTCCCTCTGATCATCATACTCATGTAGAAACCAAATGTCCCAGGCTTGTATATTCACCTGGGCTCCTGTTTCCAAGGCAGATGGTGACCTCACTGCGCCTGCATCATTACCCTCCCAGTCTGCTTATAACCTGATTGAGCTTCCCAAACCAGACAGGTAAGGGTAAACAGCATTGGCATGTGGTAGGGCAAATATTTACGATGTTTTTAAGAGAATGGGAATTATCTAGGTCAATATACACACTGTGATAAGTGAAACATGCTCTACTGACCACCTTTTGAACATGTCAGCTGATTCACTGATCCCATTACACATCTGGAACAGGCATGAACGGTCAGAGCTTCTGATTTATACAGCTATTTCTGGTTAGTGGCTGACTAAGAATTAAAGACCATATGTGATGCCCTTCAACCCCCCATCCCCTTGCCTTATCTGCACAGGTCCTCCACATCACTGGCAGCCACATTTGCGGATTTAAAATGCAGCCAATGCACGCCACGGACAATATAACAGGACACTGATCTCAGATAAAAATAAGCTTGCAGCAGCATCTCTGGTTAACAAGTGCAGGGGTGAGGCAAGTATTCTACTAGGGGAATGGGAAGCAAGAAAAGAGATATTTAAATCAGATGCTCTATACCCCGGGCCATCAAGATTTGGGATGCCCTGTTGCACGACCCCTGGTATGCCGATTTGGAATTGGGTAGCGATCAAAAAATGGGCATGAAGCTCACTGTCCGATATCTCCATGGCACCTTGAAAGGGTTATTGGCGCAGCTGGCTGCCTACTTGTACACAGGGTCCAAATAGGGTTCATAGAAAGGCATGTAGAATTCTCATATTTAGCTGGCACACTTATCATGGCCATGCAGAAAGTTAAATCTGAAGGAAAGGTAATGCAGATTTCTGCCCCACCATGTCTTGGTTAGGCAAGGAGAGTATAGCTTAATCTGGTGGCCGTATACCCTACTTGGGGCAGAGGTAAGAAAGTGGGCTTGTCATCTGAAGGTGGCAGGTTCGATTCCTGGCCATGGGACATGACTGAAGTGCCCTTGAGCAAGGCACCTAACCCCCAATTGCTCCCTGGGTGCTGAGTTTAGACACGTGAAGTGCACTTCAGTAAGTGTAATTCACGTGTATGTAGTTACCGGTACTGGTAAATCTGATGGGGGATTTTCTTCCATCATCCTTCTGGATGGCCCGTGGAGAGGATAAACAACTAATTTATATTAAAAGGCAGGCTACAGATTAAAGAACCCTTCTACCAAAAGTTGTTGGCTGTCTGATAGGAGATCTAGCCGGTAATGTCTCAGGAATGTGTGGGGCAAGGACCAAGTTGCAGCCTTGCAGATTTCCTTCAAGGAAACTCCAGAACTCTCTGCCCATGAAGTGGATACTGCTCTAGTGGAGTGAGCCGATACATGAGAAGAAGGTGTTTCCATGCATGTGTATGCAAGTGAAATAGCCTGGCGATCGTAGCCTTTGAGGCCACCAGACCCCTGTTTTTACCATTATAGACAACAAATAATTGATCCATTTTCCTCCAAGGGTAAGTCATTCTCCCCCTCCGTGTTAGGTAAGAGTTACGGAAGGACAATATCTTGGGACCTATAAAAAGCCGAATCAATTTTATGGAGGTACAATGGATCAGGTTTCAAGATGGCTCTGTCTGGGAGGATTGTACAAAAAGGTTCCCGAAGGCACAGAGCCTAGAGATCACTAACCCTATGTGTAGATGAAAAACCCATCTTTAATGTCAAAATGTTATCTGTTGCTTCTGCGCGAGGTTTAAAGGGGCCTCTTAAAACTAAGGACAGGTCTCAGGTTTGACATCTAGAATGGGCTATCAGTCTCTTTCTAGAATTGGCACAAAGAAACGTTTTCTTAGTCTGCGATCTAGAAAAACAGAAATCAGAGGCCTGCTTTTTTAAAGTACTTACTGCCAGACCCAGCTCAAAGCCTTCCTGCAGGAACTCCAAGACCGTTGCAACCTTATACTTTTTCAGACTGTTAACCTCACAGAAGGAGCAGAATGTAGATTTTTTTCTACTTTCCAATAGGGTTTCAATCACCCTTGTAGAAAGACCCTTCCTCCTTAGGTCTGGTATTAGTGGTAGAACCCATGGATCTTCTAACGCTATTTTCTTCAGAATCGTGAACCAAATTCTCTTGGGCCAAACAGGTGCGATCAGGATAATTGTACTTTGTTCCTCTGCTATCTTCCTTATAACTTGGGGCTGTTAACAGGGCATCCACGCCCAGTGCTCCATCCTCCCAACACAGGGAAAAGAAAAGACTGCATTTTGTGTTTGCTGCTGTGGCAAATAGGTCGATCTGAGGAGGACCCCACCTCTGATCTGGATGAATATAAATTCTCTGATTCAGCAGCCATTCTGACTGGGAGAGCTCTTTTCTGCTCAGAAAATCTGCTACTACTTTTAATGAGCCCTTCATATGTACTGCTGAAAGGGCCTTCAGGTGATAATGTAGGTGTAACAGGAACGAGTAAGCCAGAGTCTGTAGACTTCGGAACCTGGTCCCTCCTTGTCGATTTATATATGCTACTGTGGAGGTGTTGTCGGAACGTATCTGGACATCCTTCCCCACCAACATAGGCCTGAAGTGGTCCAGTGCTAGTTTCACAGCTTTCTGCTCCCTGAATTGAGGATTTGATTTGAAATGTATTTGACCAACAGCCCTGGATGTGCTGCGAGTCCAAGTGCACTACCCAACCCCAGATGCTGGTATCAGTGGAAATCAGCAAAGGATTGGACTGTCCCCAAGATCGTCCTTCCTGGAGTATCAAAGGATTCAGCCTGTCTCTGAGTGACTCAGGTAGATTCACTTAGGAATCCAGGGAATCCTGAGTTCGATCCCAGATCTGCAGAAGGAAGGATTGGAGAAGTCTGGAGCACCCATTGCACCGCTGGGCTAGCGGATGTCACCAAGTCGAAGATTCTCATGAGTCTCATGAGCCAACAGACTCCTGTTGGCTTAACCAGCCAATCTGGGCCGTCAGAAACTGCCGCTTGTCCAGGGGAAGCAGGATCAACTGGACTGAACTGTCTAGAAGAACCTAGGAACCTGCATCTCTGAGCAGGCACCAGGTTTGACATCTCGCTGTTCACTAACCAACCTAATGTCTGTAAGAGATCCAGAATCTCTGATAGATTGTGAAGCAGAGAGAAGTCTGAGCTCCTTATTAACAAGAGATCATCTAAGCAGAGAAAAATCTGAATCCCTCTGAGTTTTAGACATTTCATGAATTCTGCTAAAATTTTCGTAAATATCCTCGGAGCCAAGGCTATTACAAAAGGCAGGGCTCTGAACTGAAAATGGAGAATCGCAAATCTCAGGAACCTGTGATGTTCTGGAAGTATCAGGATGTGCAGGTATGCATCCTGCAATTCGGTGTTTACCATGAAGCAGTTTGCCACCAGAAAATTCCTTATGGTAAAGATAGATTTGATCCTGAGATGCTTGTACTCGATGAAACGATTCAAGGACTTCAGGTTCAGAATCATTCTGAAGGACCAGGAATACACAAGAGTAGAATACTTGCCCCAAACTCCCCAGGGGAACCATTTCTATCACCCGTGACTTTGTTCCTGGATGACTCTGGGAAACGCTTGTCTTTTGTTGGGGTCTAATGGCGGATTTGTAATCAGAAATCTGTCTCTGGGTATTGACAGGAACTCAAGACGATACCCCTGGGTCACGGTCCTGAGAACAAAAGGGTTCTGAACACAGACTGCCAGGCTGTCGAAAAGAAGAATAATCTTGATCCGACCTGGGGTTCGGCATCACAACTGAGTCTGTTCAGATTGTTGCTGAGGGTTACAAACCAGGCTTGTTCTTCTACACACCCTTGTGCTGCCCCAGTGCTTCTTAGGCTCATTTTGTCTACTTTGGGACGTAAACTTTAAACCATTAAAAATGGGCTCTTATTCCTAGGTATTTTAGGCATGACCGCAAACTTCTCAGAAGATTTAGAGAGCGTAGCATCCAATTTTGCTCCAAACATTAAATTTCCCTCAAAGGGTAAATTACAGAGTTCAGCCTTGGATGCTGGATTCCCCAGCCATGTCTTCAACCAAACTGCTCTTCTAGCTGAATTAATCATTACAGTAGCCTTGGAAGGGCCCTGATTGCCTCAGCATCTTCGAGAAAAGATACAGCCCTAAACACAAGCCCTAAAGCAAGGAAGAGTTTCTAACAGTGCCTGTTGCGGGTATTACTTTCTATAAACCCTTTGAAGTTTTGGAGCCAGACCCCAAGGTTTCTAGCCACACAATCAGATGCCAAAGTTGGCTTGAAGGGTCATTGTGTTTTAGCACACAATGGCCACTATTAGCACTAATACTATTATTTCCCTTGGAAGTCAGTCCTAGTAAGGACAAAAGCCTTTGTGCATTGGACCTGGAGTATAAAAGAATCCACTGCCATCCTCTTTCCTAACCCTAGGCCATTGCTATTTGGAATACCCCAACGTGTGAAACCCCCTGCGACCACCGCTATATTTATATCGCCAGTGATTCCACGGCACATACTCGGCCCACTTCCCTAGCATCATCTGGGCTTCAGCACCCAACCATTCAGACAGGCTGGGCATGGCACTGTGCCGCAGACCACAGGAAGACTGAGGAAGCAGCAGCTCCCCTCTCTCTATGCTGGGTCTCAGTTTCCGAACAGAGCTGTATGGCGTGCATTGACGGGAGCCCACACGTCGCATGGGACCATTTGGAGGTTTTGTGTCAACTCCATCGGTTTCTCATAGCGAGGCATCCCAAATCGGGGTGCCCCAAAGAGATGAACCAAAACCCGTGGTGGACATAAACCTTGGTTGCCTCCATGATACCTGGCAACTCTATATCAGGGAGGGTTCTGCATTACAAGGACACTAAACTAACCTAATCTTCCCCTCACACCATCAGTAAGCCCCACATACTAAACTTTTCCTAGCACTGCCCCGTCGAATGGGAGACAAGAAACAGCTGCACACATGCCTCCTCCAAAAGGAGACATGCTTCATTGCAGTGCACAGATACTTCTTATGCCCACCAAATCGATTTCCATGTCACATTCAGGCTTCTTAAACAGCATCCCAAATCAAAAGCCATAGGGGCGACTGTTTAAAGTGACCTAAAATGTATTTTTGACTAGAGGCCCACTTTTACAATCCACAATGGTAAAACACAGATCAGAAGCCTTTTCTCACCTTCCAGATCCTTTAAAGCAAGAGGACCTCCCCCCCCCCCCCCCCCCAGAAAAGAGCAGAGAGTGGAGGAGGCGGCAAGGAAGCATCAGACAATGATGACCTTTTAGTTAAAAAAAAATATATATATATACTGCCATGTAGTATCCTTTACATATCATATTCTATGTGGCATTGCTTGCTATTCAATGCACAAGCAAACCTTGTCCATGAACCCATTACTCGTCTAGTGGCATGAACCTTATTGATTCACACACACATATACATAGCAACGCTATGATTCATCTAATGCCTGCTGTGTACTTTGTATATTACCTCATAAATAACAAATAGGATGGACACACTGCAACCTGAAGCCCTGAAACACAACACTGCCATGAACCATATACATACCGATATATGACTGGACCACAGGGCTGCCACACGAGCAGATTGAAAAAAAAGCCATACACAGTATCCCTCTACAGCTCAGGCCCGACATGTCACATACTACAACAGTCTGCAAAGTAATCTTTAAAAAAATGATTATAGGTCACAGGCTGATGTTCCCCGACACACAGGGGAGACATTTCACACCTTTCACATTGCCCAGACACTGCATAAGGACCCGAAGGTAAAGCGCTCTACAGGTCTGCAGGTTTCTTCAAATGTAACATTCTACAGTAATATTAATAATTCCTCGGTGGCCCAGGAGAACATGGTTTTCCCTGTTATTGCACCTGTCAATGGAAGTTGTCTTCCTAGAGCGTCTCCACTTTTCATCCAGGGAAAGACTCTCTATCCCTCTCTAGACCACCTCAGTTTAAAAGCATAGCTATTGCAAGGGGAAGGTTAAAAGCCAGTGGTGCTCAAAGGCCACCAACAGGCCATGTTTGGTGGATCTTCACTCCTCAGTTGCACAGTTGAAGTAAGTGATTGCTGATACAGAGCTGAAGGCTGATTTCACACTACAGTGACTGTGGAAAGCTCGTGTGTGGAGGGTGTTCAGCACTAACGCTCTCCACATAAATGGAGGAAGATCGCTAGTGCTGTGCCCTTGGGGCGCTGCCGGCAGGGTTTTTGCCTAACGCTTCAAGTGCTTTGCAAAAGACGATTTACATGTGAAATGTGAAAATTACTATGGGTAGCTCACAGCGGAAGCGGGGTGCACACCCGAAAGCGTCCCGGATCCGTGCTGGTGTGAAACCAGCCAAAGAGCCAGCTATATGGAGTTCCACAACGCATGACACAAGAAATACTAGATGTATACTAGATAGATTAAAGTGGAACAAAAACTACTGTGGCCAGTCCTGACAACTAAACCCACTGTAGCAGGCAGCTGGCCTCCCTCAGGGCCGCAGCAGAGCTCACCAGCCTCCTGGTGGCCTCAGCAATCTAAACATCTGGTGGCCGCATCTCTGCATCTTCCGGCAGTGAGCTCGTTCCCGGCCCTGGCCATTCAGATGGCTGGGGATGGGATCTTGCCCGCTGCTGGGGATACGGCTGCTCACACTCTCAAATGCCAAGCTCTGCATGTAAACAGAACCGTTTGTTGAGTATTACATAAGCACAGCAAACGTCTCTGGACGAGAGCATGCGCATATGCCGTAGGACCGGGAAGTATGGTTGTATGATTTGCCAGAATTGACCCAGGTCTATTAACATTAAATCCTTTAGATTCACTATCCCACCCATTTTAGTCTCCATCCAAATACTGGGATAATAGCACCAGGAAAAAACAGAAATGATTTTCAAATACTAGATTTAGTTTCCATTCTTGGGGCTTTATCATGAGAACAACTTTTGCTCACCCATGTAATCTTTCTCTAGTTACAGAGAATGAAGTGAAAAGCCTGTGTTCCAAAATGTATTAGTCGTTACTCTCTTGTATGTTGTCCAGGGAACCCACATGTATGATGCCACAATTTTATTTCTATATTACAGGGTACATACAGTAGTAATACTTGAAGCGGACCAAAACCCAAGATTTGGTCCATCCCCATATTAATGTGCAGCTGAAGAAGCTGACTTTGGACCCTAGCTGCAATTACGCATGCAGCACCTTCCTGCATCCCTCTATGGCAGTGCACAACTGCGCACAGCCTGAGGAACATGCAAGAGGTGCTGCTGACAGGCGTGCATTCAAGGCAAAAGTACTCTCCGTACACACAGCGGGGCGTCTCATAGATCCTGTAGGTCCATTTTCTGTCCACTTTAGTCTTTAAGGCCGGTAGAAATGATAGCCTTCTTATACTGATTGGCCATAGGGAGGCGCACTGCATGAACAGCTTTTGTGGCACCATCTCTGATGTGCTATCAGATGAACAAAAGCGCACGGGTGTTAGGAGCAAGCTGTCAACAAGAAAATGGGTAAAGAAAAGCTGTGTGACCAACGGACCCCTATACCAGTTCAAAGTGAAAGGCAGATAACTCGTTTCCCCCACTGGCGAGGAGGGTGCAGAAGAGCCTGGGGGCCCCCCCAAGTTCTGTCCAGGGCCACACATAGATGGGCACCAGATCTGTGCCAAAGAGCATAGGGGTTTGTGACTAACAAGGGCTGGATGTTCGGTCCCTGAGCCCTGGGTCACTGGCCCTAGCAGTGCTGATCCTGTGCTGAACAGGACCCATTGCGTCATATTGGTTTTGTGATGCAAAACAAAAATATTCCACAGCGGTAAGTATGCTGGGTGGTCCAGCAAACAACCCTATAACATAGGTGGGTCATATACTGCAACTAGACTCTTTGACATCTCACACTCCCAATTCTCAGGGCAGGCACAGGACATCCCAACCACCACCTCTGCTTCCTCGGACATGACCCCATGGTCCCTCTGCTCCACAGAACATGGCCCGATATGCTGGTCACCCCTCTGCTCTATTGGATCAGCCCCATCACCCTGACAGCACCCTGCTTCGTGGGGGAAGACCCATAACTACACCCCTCTGTGCCGCAGGGAGAGACCCTGCTGCCCCCCCACAGGGCATTACTGTGACAGCCCCTCTACTCCATGGGATATTCTCGCCACTATGCTCTGAAGGATATGACACACCAGAAACCCCCGACCCTGCAAGGCACAGTCTCAACTACACTTTTATCCCCGACCACCGCCTCTGCTTGGTGGGGGCATGACCCAGACCAAACCCTCTTCTCCACAGGGACATAATGCAGACCCTCCATAGGCCCCCCAGCCACCCTCTGTTTCATGGGTCATAACCCTGACAGCCCCCCCCCCCCCGCTCCGCAAGAAAGACTTTGACTGCCCCCTCAGAGTGAACCCAGGCAGATCTTTACTCCATAAAATGTATAGCTAGTCCCCAAATAGAGTGACTCCATTCTAACATTCCCACAAGTGCTCAAAACAAGTCTGATACACACAACTTATAAGCACAAAAGTAATATAACCCCAACACTTAGTGACCCCCGACAGCGACAGTGCCAGCACCCAGTGACCCCCCCCCCCCCCCCAACAGCGGCAGTACAAGCACCCAGTGACCCTGGACATTGGCACCAGTGATCCCTGTTATGACAGTGCCGGCACCCACTGACCCCTGAAAGTGACAGTGCCGGCACCCACTGACCCCCGGATAGTGACAGTGCCAGCACCCAGTGACCCCCCCCCCCAACAGCAGCAGTGCAAGCACCCAGTGACCCTGGACATTGGCACCAGTGATCCCTGATATGACAGTGCCGGCACCCACTGACCCCTGGATAGTGACAGTGCCGGCACCCACTGACCCCTGGATAGTGACAGTGCCGGCACCCACTGACCCCCGGATAGTGACAGTGCCGGCACCCACTGACCCCTGGATAGTGACAGTGCCGGCACCCACTGACCCCCGGATAGTGACAGTGCCGGCACCCACTGACCCCTGGATAGTGACAGTGCCGGCACCCACTGACCCCTGGATAGTGACAGTGCCGGCACCCACTGACCCCTGGATAGTGACAGTGCCGGCACCCACTGACCCCCGGATAGTGACAGTGCCGGCACCCACTGACCCCCGGATAGTGACAGTGCCGGCACCCACTGACCCCTGGATAGTGACAGTGCTGGCACCCACTGACCCCCGGATAGTGACAGTGCCGGCACCCACTGACCCCCGGATAGTGACAGTGCCGCCACTCACTGACCCCCCGGATAGTGACAGTGCCGGCACCCACTGACCCCTGATAGTGACAGTGCCGCCACCCACTGACCCCCCGGATAGTGACAGTGCCCGGCACCCACTGACCCCCTGATAGTGACCGTGCCGCCACCCACTGACCCCCGGATAGTGACCGTGCCGGCACCCACTGACCCCCGGATAGTGACAGTGCCGGCACCCACTGACCCCTGGATAGTGACAGTGCCGGCACCCACTGACCCCTGGATAGTGACAGTGCCGGCACCCACTGACCCCCAGATAGTGACAGTGCTGGCACCCACTGACCCCTGATAGTGACAGTGCTGGCACCCACTGACCCCTGATAGTGACAGTGCCGGCACCCACTGACCCCTGATAGTGACAGTGCCGGCACCCACTGACCCCCGGATAGTGACAGTGCCAGCACCCAGTGACCCCCCCCCCAACAGCAGCAGTGCAAGCACCCAGTGACCCTGGACATTGGCACCAGTGATCCCTGATATGACAGTGCCGGCACCCACTGACCCCTGGATAGTGACAGTGCCGGCACCCACTGACCCCTGGATAGTGACAGTGCCGGCACCCACTGACCCCCGGATAGTGACAGTGCCGGCACCCACTGACCCCTGGATAGTGACAGTGCCGGCACCCACTGACCCCCGGATAGTGACAGTGCCGGCACCCACTGACCCCTGGATAGTGACAGTGCCGGCACCCACTGACCCCTGGATAGTGACAGTGCCGGCACCCACTGACCCCCGGATAGTGACAGTGCCGGCACCCACTGACCCCCGGATAGTGACAGTGCCGGCACCCACTGACCCCTGGATAGTGACAGTGCTGGCACCCACTGACCCCCGGATAGTGACAGTGCCGGCACCCACTGACCCCCGGATAGTGACAGTGCCGCCACTCACTGACCCCCCGGATAGTGACAGTGCCGGCACCCACTGACCCCTGATAGTGACAGTGCCGCCACCCACTGACCCCCCGGATAGTGACAGTGCCCGGCACCCACTGACCCCCTGATAGTGACCGTGCCGCCACCCACTGACCCCCGGATAGTGACCGTGCCGGCACCCACTGACCCCCGGATAGTGACAGTGCCGGCACCCACTGACCCCTGGATAGTGACAGTGCCGGCACCCACTGACCCCTGGATAGTGACAGTGCCGGCACCCACTGACCCCCAGATAGTGACAGTGCTGGCACCCACTGACCCCCGGATAGTGACAGTGCTGGCACCCACTGACCCCTGATAGTGACAGTGCCGGCACCCACTGACCCCCGGATAGTGACAGTGCCGGCACCCACTGACCCCCTGATAGTGACAGTGCCGGCACCCACTGACCCCCGGATAGTGACAGTGCTGGCACCCACTGACCCCTGGATAGTGACAGTGCCGGCAACCACTGACCCCCTGATAGTGACAGTGCTGGCAACCACTGACCCCTGGATAGTGACAGTGCCGGCACCCACTGACCCCCCGGATAGTGACAGTGCTGGCACCCACTGACCCCCGGATAGTGACAGTGCCGGCACCCACTGACCCCTGGATAGTGACAGTGCCGGCACCCACTGACCCCCCGGATAGTGACAGTGCCGGCAACCACTGACCCCCTGATAGTGACAGTGCTGGCACCCACTGACCCCCCGGATAGTGACAGTGCTGGCACCCACTGACCCCCGGATAGTGACAGTGCCGGCACCCACTGACCCCCCGGATAGTGACAGTGCCGGCACCCACTGACCCCTGGATAGTGACAGTGCTGGCATCCACTGACCCCCGGATAGTGACAGTGCTGGCACCCACTGACCCCCCGGATAGTGACAGTGCCGGCACTCACTGACCCCCCGGATAGTGACAGTGCCGGCACCCACTGACCCCTGGATAGTGACAGTGCCGGCACCCACTGACCCCCTGATAGTGACAGTGCCGGCACCCACTGACCCCCCGGATAGTGACAGTGCCGGCACCCACTGACCCCCTGATAGTGACCGTGCCGCCACCCACTGACCCCCGGATAGTGACAGTGCTGGCATCCACTGACCCCCGGATAGTGACAGTGCTGGCACCCACTGACCCCCGGATAGTGACAGTGCTGGCACCCACTGACCCCCTGATAGTGACAGTGCCGGCACCCACTGACCCCCCGATAGTGACAGTGCCGGCACCCACTGACCCCCCGATAGTGACAGTGCCGGCACCCACTGACCCCCGGATAGTGACCGTGCCGCCACCCACTGACCCCCGGATAGTGACAGTGCTGGCACCCACTGACCCCCGGATAGTGACAGTGCCGGCACCCACTGACCCCTGATAGTGACAGTGCCGGCACCCACTGACCCCCGGATAGTGACAGTGCCGGCACCCACTGACCCCCTGATAGTGACAGTGCCGGCAACCACTGACCCCCGGATAGTGACAGTGCCGGCACCCACTGACCCCCTGATAGTGACAGTGCCGGCATCCACTGACCCCCGGATAGTGACAGTGCCGGCACCCACTGACCCCCGGATAGTGACAGTGCCGGCACCCACTGACCCCCTGATAGTGACAGTGCCGGCACCCACTGACCCCCGGATAGTGACAGTGCTGGCACCCACTGACCCCCGGATAGTGACAGTGCTGGCACCCACTGACCCCCAGATAGTGACAGTGCTGGCACCCACTGACCCCCAGATAGTGACAGTGCCGGCACCCACTGACCCCCAGATAGTGACAGTGCCGGCACCCACTGACCACCGGATAGTGACAGTGCCGGCACCCACTGACCCCCTGATAGTGACAGTGCCGGCACCCACTGACCCCCCGATAGTGACAGTGCCGGCACCCACTGACCCCCTGATAGTGACAGTGCTGGCACCCACTGACCCCCGGATAGTGACAGTGCTGACACCCACTGACCCCCGGATAGTGACAGTGCTGGCACCCACTGACCCCCGGATAGTGACAGTGCTGGCACCCACTGACCCCCGGATAGTGACAGTGCTAGCACCCACTGACCCCCTGATAGTGAAAGTGCCAGCAACCACTGACCCCCTGATAGTGACAGTGCCGGCACCCACTGACCCCCAGATAGTGACAGTGCTGGCACCCACTGACCCCCTGCTAGTGACAGTGCTGGCACCCACTGACCCCCCGATAGTGACAGTGCCGGCACCCACTGACCCCCTGATAGTGACAGTGCCGGCACCCACTGACCCCCGGATAGTGACAGTGCTGGCACCCACTGACCCCCCGATAGTGACAATGCCGGCACCCACTGACCCCCCGATAGCGACAATGCCGGCACCCACTGACCCCCAGATAGTGACAGTGCCGGCACCCACTGACCCCCTGATAGTGACAGTGCTGGCACCCACTGACCCCCAGATAGTGACAATGCCGGCACCCACTGACCCCCAGATAGTGACAATGCCGGCACCCACTGACCCCCAGATAGTGACAATGCCGGCACCCACTGACCCCCAGATAGTGACAGTGCCGGCACCCACTGACCCCCGGATAGTGACAGTGCTGGCACCCACTGACCTCCAGATAGTGACAGTGCTGGCACCCACTGACCCCCAGATAGTGACAGTGCTGGCACCCACTGATTACAGTCCCAGCACAGTATTGGGTGAACTTCTGTAAAGTTGCGGCAGGGAGCATAGGGTGCAGGCCTTGCTGTGCTAGCTGTAACAGTAGTAGTTATGGTAATGATGATGGTAGTAGTAGTAATAGTAATAGTGGTAATCAGAGCCCGGCACTCCGCCCAGCTTCACACAGCAGCGCAGCCCCATGTTTCCCAGTGTCACCGCCCTCCACCCCCGGGTCACACATTCCTCCAGTCACAGTTCAGAGCAGAAGAAGAAGCCGGAGCCCCCCATAACAGTCACCCCGAGCCCCGCTCCACCGCTTACCTGTGTCCGGGGCAGTGAGGCCGCCATGCTGCTTCCGGCCAGCTCCGCCCATCATCCACTCAACCAGAGCCGGGAGGGGTCATGGGCGGGGCCGGTCGGCAGGGCTGGGGGCGGAGTAGGGAAACAATGGGCGTGGCTGAGTTGGGCGGGAAGGGCGGCTGAGGTGAAACTGAGGAGACTTATTCCAGATGTCAAAGTGAAAGAGAAAGTGACCGGAAGTGCCTGGTTGCTAGGCAGTCGCTAATACAAACCGGCGCCGTCTCTGTATATTGGAGGTCATTGGAATGTAAACTGTTATGTGGCAGGGACTAAATAGAGCAGCTCAGTATTCTCTGTACTGCGCCGTGTAATAAGTCACAGTTATATGTAATGTTGGTGTTTATGTGGTGTGGGCAGGGCCGGATTATGAGGAAGGGTGCAAGGGACACGAGCCCCGGGGCCTCCACCACTTGCCCTGCAAAGGGGGCCTCCACCAAAGTCACCACAGGGCAGGAGGGAGAGTCTAGAGAAGCAAAGCCACCATCAGCAACATTACAGTGATGGGTGGGTGCAGAGCTGTCAATTGGCGGCCACTCACTGCACATAACACACTGGCAGCCCAATGCAGAGAGCTGTTTTCTACTGGACCAGCTGGGCGACTACACCCCCCTCCCCAGAAGGGCAAAGCAGGAGTTCCCGAGCAGCACGCACCTGCACAAGGGTGCCACAAGTAACTCGATCTGACATTCTAGTAAGTAGGCGGGTGCCAGACAACCACCAATCAGTTACTTGGCTGGACTGTTATTTTAAAGAAAAAAAATACTGTATCTGGGGCCCCCACCAGGTTTTGTGCCCAGGGGCCTCCACCACACTTATGCCCTTATTCATCAAGCGATAGCGCCAGGTAGTGTCTGACGAGCGCCAGGTAGCGGCAGCTAACGGCGACTACCGACTCAAGTACGCCCGCGGCGGTCACAATGACGCATTTATCAAGCAAAATGAGGCTAGCGCCGGCGAGAGCGACGGCTAGCGCGGCATTCATCATGAAGCCGCCTGGACCGAACAGCGCCGCTGCAAATTCCCTCACAGCGCCAGGTATGAGCTGTCGCTCCCTGGCGATGTCCAATGCATTTCAATGGAGCAATCTATAATAATTCATGATTAATTGTTAATAATTTTTTTAAACATTTTTTTAATGTCAAAAAATCGGAGAACACTTCTGCAATGTTAGGATTTTTTTTGAAGTCAAAAAAAAAAATAAAAAAATTATGTGCAGAATTGATCTAACAGGTCTGAGATTAATGTATTCATATAACAAAATGATTCTAAAAACATGTATAATGTTACATTCAAAAAATATGGTTGTTTAGGGGTTAAAAACTAGTTAATACAGATCGCCGCCAGCGCTCTGGGGTTTAAACAAGGAATGGACAGCGACAGCACATTCGGAGCGTGATTTTTTGATGAATATGAAGCTAGCCGTTCGCTCTGGCCATTCGTTGTCAGGCGCTCACATACAACGCTGGACCTGTGAAACAGCGACCCCCCAGCCAGTATTCAACATTACCGCACACCGACTGAGTCGCTGTCATCAAGCTAACGCCGGCCAAGCACAGCGAATACTGGCTGGCGCTGAAAAAATCACGCTACAGTCGCTCATCTGTCGCTACCTGGCGCTATTGATGAATCGGCCTCCCCATCCGGCCCTGGGTGTGGGGATTAGATTGTAAGCTCCTTTGCTACAGAGGCTAATGGGAAAAGGCTGCGAGGGGGCCTCAATAATTTGACCGTCCCAGGTGTTGTTCCCTGCCCTGGGGGCACCCTGAAATGTGATGTCTTGCTGTGTGAAGTTCCCCAGATAGCCCATAATAACTCATTATACTGGTCCTACTGCACATGAGCAGGCTCCTGTCTAATTACAGCAGTTTGCTGCATATATGTAATGTTTATAGCAGTTGTAAGCACTAGTGGCCGCATCCCCAGCAGCAGGTGTGCGCATCTTTGGGCCAGGGAACCAGGAAGAAGGCGAGTTCTGCAGCACCTGGGGGAGTTCACACAGCAGGGAAATCCCAATTCGTGATGTCCCGGGGTAAGGCCAAAGCTTTGGAATCTTATAGGTTCTATCCTCATCACCTAGACTCAGGGGACCAAAACCTTAACTAGCATCCCCTGAATTGCTCCCCGCATGCGGATTACCTTTTGCCAGTTTTCACTGCTCCAGCTTCAATCTAATTCCAGATAATGGTGTCTGTTTTA
The DNA here is from genome assembly GCA_027917425.1 of Gastrophryne carolinensis. Taxonomy (NCBI): domain Eukaryota; kingdom Metazoa; phylum Chordata; class Amphibia; order Anura; family Microhylidae; genus Gastrophryne; species Gastrophryne carolinensis. The sequence goes on from CM051235.1 coordinate 436,776,569, forward strand.
GCTGTAAAACCCCGCCTCCTTCATTCATTGCCATTGTATGTGGCCATGACATCAATGCCACATCTATGCAACGACTGATTGCCTGCCATCTTACAGAGAGGAACAGCAAAAAATAAGCAGTTTGAAAAGCAAAAATATCCATTTCTAGTTCTACACGCTAAGGGAGTATCAGAAGGTGTTTTGTCCAAGTTCAGTGGGTTTTGGTCCACTTTAAAGTAGACCAAACGCAGCCCTGGTGTCTATAAGCATGATTCCCCCCGCCAGGGACATCCAGATTCGAGATGCCCCGCTTTGTAACCCCCCCCCCTGATCGCCTAGTAGACTCACCTTCTCCTCAATCCAACAGTGCTATATCTTTAACAAGTGCACACCCATGCCACCAGCTCTCTTCAATTCAATGCAAGGGCAGCCTAGCTCGCTTACTAGACGTGAGGCCGCACATGCACCGCAGGACCGGGGAAAGGTGAGTTTCCTGTGCGATCTAGGAGGGGTTCACACAGATTTTGACTATCCTGGGTTTTGGCCCTTGCCCCGGAGCACCCTGATTGCCACTTTAAAGTGGACCAAAACCCAGGATTTTTCACTCCCCCGGATGCCCCGCTATGTGAAACCCCCCAGATCGCCCACATCAACTCAACTCACTGCGGTCCTATGGCGCATGTGCGGCCGCTCGTCCAATCAGCGCGCTCGGAGCCGCTGAGCTATGCATGTCTAAGCAACGTCTTAGCTCGGCAGCTCCGAGTGCGCTGGTGGCCAGATCTCGCGCTTCCCTCTAACAGACACGCGCCCTGCTAGAGGGATAGCAGGGATGCGGCCCCCGCATGCACCGTCGGACCGGAATTAAGGTAAATGTAGCATTCGACCTGGGGGGTTTCACACAGCGGGACATCCCGATTTTGGATGCCGCGGAAAGGGAATGGATCTGCCCGGGAATCTTATAGATACCTGGGCTGATCCAGCAGGGTTTTGGTCCACTTTAAGGCCCTTCATCACCAACACCTGAACAATGTATATCTTATTTTTATTTTTAGACATTGCAGTCTTCCTGCATTACTGGGTGGCAGCAAACACATCTGCACATCCTCTTATTTTAGCATGCCATTGAAAACTATTTTAGTGGTAATCATCTATTCTTCTACTGGTTGACACACCAATGGGTTTTTGGAAAACAAGAAATTAAAACGAATATTCCTAAGACTTAGTTTATCATAGTTTAAGTAAATGAATCAATAAATAACATCACTTTGATCAGTATTCAGGTTCTTTAATTGTCCCAGGATGTTGCAAATTACAAAGTGATTTTTGAATTTTTTTTTTTTTATTTAATGTTTTTAATTATCAGTTATCAAAGCTTCTGAGCCTGTCTGACAAGCTCCTGAGTTACATCAATAATAAAGTGAATCTATGGTCTGCCAAAAAAAATTGAAAACCCATACTAACCCCAATTGGCCTCTGGGTCCGCCATGCCATCATGATGGTGTCGCCACCCAATCACTGCTTAAGCTGGGCTAGGGCAGCGATTGGGGGACAAGAACATTACTCATGATACCCAGGCCTCAGCAACCATAGAAGCACAGTACTTTAGAGGTACGTTTGGGATAAGCGCACATGGCAGATTCTTGTCTGCACAGTTAATTAATCAAAGTTGAAATCCCCTGTATGGACGTTATTAAAGTGGACCAAAACCCACAGAGATCGGCCCAGGAATCTATAGGACTCTTGGGCCGAATGATTCCCACTGGGGCATCCAGAATCGGGATGCCCCGCTGTGTGAAACCCCCCGGATCGCGGATAACCTCACCTTCTTTCCCGGTCCAACGGCGCATGCCTGAGCAGCAGCAGCTGCATTCCCGCTATCCCTCTAGCAGGGCACTTGCCTGCACCAGGCATTTGTGAATTAGAAGATAGCAGGGGATGCGGCCTGGGTTTTAGTCTACTTTAAATGTAACAACATTTGTTAAAAAATTGTACAAAAAACGCGATGCTTACAGCACCCAACTAGTTTAGGTTACTTAGGCCAGGATGACTCCCTCCCTGTATTATAGGCCCTAATAGCAACAGTCATTTTCGCTGGAGCCTCAGTTTTTACCGTGAGGAGAGGTAAAACCAGGGTGGATAAAAATCAATGTTTTTTTTAAAAAAAAATAAAAAAAATCTGATTTTTTTGATTTAAATCGGATTTTTTTTCAATAAACTGCTTTTTGAGGAAAATATTTTACCATCCAAAGGTTCTTCCATCATGAGATAAAGCTGAGTTGTTTAACTCAGTAGAATAAAGGCTGTATATGTGTAACATTCACAATGCCATGCTCTTCCAGAGGTTTCTGTAGGATTAGTGGGCAGTTTCTCTCCTATATTATCACAGACGCTCGCTTTACTTACGCAGTTCTCAAAACTGAATTTGACTCCGCAGAGGTCCCAGCCTCTTCTTCACAGCAAAAATGTTACAACATGAACAGAGTTGAGAAAAAGACCTTAATCCTATTGTTCTACAAACCTATGACTAGTGAGCTACAGAGGACAGCAGGGACAGTAGGATTTACGTTTTTCATGTGTCGGCTGGGCTGACAGTCTAAGTTTCTTAAAATATATATATATTTTGTTTAGCCAAATTAGTTAAAACATGGATGTTTGTTTAAGCAAATAACTTATGCTGTAATGTTGTTATTGTTTCAGTTGAATAAATCTATTTAAATTGTTATTAAAGTGGACCAACACCCAGGGGTGATCGGCCCGGAAATCTATAAGATTCCCGGGCCGATCACCCCCCACCCCGCGGGACATCCGAGATCGGGATGTCCCGCGGGGTGAAACCCCCCAGAAACCCCAAAAACACCTTACCTGATCCGCCGCCGCTTCCGCCGCCGCCGCCTCCCGCGCACCCCTCCAGACGTGCGCGCGCCCGCGCCGGCCCTCTGTGAATGGCCGGCGGGGGCGCGCGCGCGCCGAGAGTGACGCGCGGGAGGCGGCGGCGGCGGAAGCGGCCTGGACGTTCCTGATCCCCGCCTGGACGTTGGCGGGGATTGGCTGCGGCGCTCACGTGGGAGCGTTGAGAGGTGAGTTTTTTGGGGTTTCTGGGGGGTTTCACACAGCGGGGCACCCCCGATCGGGGTGCCCCGCCGAAGTGGACCAAAACCCAGGATAGTCAAAATCCTGGGTGTTGGTCCACTTTAAGGTCAGGATTATTTTTCTCCTTCCTAAGTACAACAGAACAGTGGTGTCCAAATATGAATGATTAACCCATTAAACTGGGGAGAAAAAAGTAATATAAAAAGTGATTCTAAAAATCTTCATCTACTTGCATGTTAAAATAGCAAGAACTAGTTTAGGTAGAAACTTTGATTTAAATCACCGATTTAAATCAAGCCTTACTGACTAGTGATTTAAATCGTGATTTAAATCGTGATTTAAATCAGTTAGATTTAAATCAAATCCACCCTGGGTAAAACTCACCTCTCCTCACGCTTCTTAAAATGACATGTGAGCGTGAGCTGCTACATCTCCCTCCCGTGTGCATGCTCCTCTCAATGGCTGGGACAGGTGCATGTGCACAACATGGGGGATGCCGGGGATGCAGCAGCGTGTCGCATTTTTGGTTCAATAATTGCATGTTGAGGTGAAGTGCAGATTAGTCCCACCTGTGACATGGGGCCTCCCTCCACAAATTTCACTTTCACTTGCAATTATTGAACAAAAAATGAACAGGGAACAACTAGTCATAGATACCGTTTACTTCACGTTTACCTAGATGCCTGAGTACTGACGTGCCATCAAGGTGAAATGCATTTACAACTATTATCTACATGCACGCATACCATCAAGAATAACTGTATACTTCTACTTTGTAAACAATATGTATAAAATAAATATAATTCAGTTATGTACTATCTGTATTTTTTGTATAAAGGTTTATTAACCATAAACAAAATTCACAGGGTATTATTATATCATATCTGAGTAATAAGGTCCAAATTGAGGATACAGGTAGAGGGTGTACTAACATGTATTATTGTATTGGGTTTCACAGCAGAACAACCCTCCCCTATTCGAACTAGGACCTGTATGACCCATACAAATATAAGGTGTTATCCCCCCCCCCCCCCCGCCAATAAACTACATAATAATTTGACTATATATTAACAAAATAACTTGAATAAATAGACAATTTCATCCATACCAACAATTCATTCAAAAGTCCTTATAGCCAAGTTGACAAAAGTGGCAAGAAATATGATGGCTCTATACAAGTCACTCTATACTCTATACTCTATACTCGCCAATTTCGAACTAGGACCTGTATGACCCATACAAATATAAGGTGTTATTCCCCCCCCCCCCCCCGCGCCAATAAACTACATAATAATTTGACTATATATTAACAAAATAACTTGAATAAATAGAGGATTTGATCCATACCAACAATTCACTCAAAAGTCCTTATAGCCAAGTTGGCAAAAGTGGCAAGAAATATGATGGCTCTATACAAGTCACTAATAGATAATACAAATCCAGTGTTTGTGACCTTTTTTTTTCTACAAGGCACTGTCAATGTGGCAGGTAAGCAGGGGCCCTCTGGTAATCCCTGATCTGAGGTTTCCCTTTAAATACAGCCCTTGCATATTGCACAGTTATTCTTTCTGGAAATGTGTAAAGGAACCTCTGTTATTCAGCTGTACAGGACCCAGAAATTAAAGATAATGGTCCCTTGAATTTTCCACCACTAGTCTAATTCAAGCCAACACATAAGATCAGTAAGTAACTATTAAAATAAAAGTAAATGGCAGGAGCCCAGACCAAAAAATTAAAAAGTCACATTAAAGTTTGTCATAGGATGGAGTTATAGATTATATGGCCTGGCTTTGGGTGCAGGGAGTGGCAGCCATCACAAGAGGTGTTACAGGGCATTATATGGGTTGGGTTCTGTAAAAATAGCTGCTTCCCAGTTTGACATGTTGCCCTGACCTCTGCCATAATGAATGATGATGACTATTTTATTCATTACCCTTTGCCCTGTATTACTAAATACTGTAAGCCCGAGTCGGCCTCACTCTCTAATTTCTGCATGTTTGTTGATATTCACAATTCATCTTTGACATGTGGCGGCTGGGGAAGCTGTGACTGCGTTGGCGCCGGGTCCAGCCCATACTGCTTTCGTAACTTTTTCCGTAACTTTTTCTGCCTCTCTTTTTCCAGCCTTTCCAGCTCGTCCAGCTTTGCAAATTCTTCCTGCAGCTTCTTCATTCTTTGCTTCTTTTCATCCTTCGCGTCCCTCTCTTCATCCTGTATAGTTTTCATCTTCAGTTCTGGTTCCTTTGAGATAACGGCACAGAAATAAGCATCTTTGGTAAAACAGAGTTTACTATTAAAACCGCTTGCAAATCTACGGAACATGCAGTGAAAGGAAAATGAGAATTATTTTATGAACCTGATGTTCGTGTTGTCAGAATCTTATTGCACAGAGCGCTTTGGAGTCTGTAGGGGCCAGCCAATCAAAGCTCTGTTTAAAGAGGAGCAACACCCCTCTTTGAGTCTATAAGACTCTTGGGGGGGGGGGGGTGGCCTAATTTTTTATGGGGCATCCCAACTCTGTGTGAAACACCCCAAATCGCCTGAGTCAGTCACCTCTTCCACTGGCCCTTGGCGCATCTCTGTTCCATGGCTGCATCCCCATCATACCTCTATCTAGCTACACACCCGCACCAGGCCTTTCTGAATGCCCATACAGCACACCCACCGCACAGGTGGCAGGGATGTGGCACTTTATCTATTCTGATTTTGTTGCTGCAGCTCGGCAAAGAAAATCTGAATAGAACGTGCGCCGCTGTTTGGTTTGTGCAGCAGAAACAATAAATCGGTGAGTTTTCAGGTGATCCTGGGGGACAGCAGAGCATTCCAAGTGGGAATAAACCCAATAAAGGAAAATTCTTGGGTGATGCTCCTCTTTTATTTAAATATACTCAACAATGAATAGTATTTATGGCTGCAGGAATAACATTCTAAACAGAAGTAAGTTGAAGAGGAATAACATTTAAAAATAAATGTTGCTTGCAATTGGGTTGTTTGGGGGCATTCAATTGCGGTATACCCTGCACCGCATACCGTTCTGGGAAGCTGGATCCATAGCCTTTGTACTAACCTACTGCTTGTGTTTGACTCACTGCATAAATGGGTTAAATGTGGAGGTAAAATTCCTATGTGTGGCCATATAGTCCCCATTTCCCTTTCCTTTCTGGGATTACTCCTGTCAGCCACTGGTCACATAGGGCTGTGATGCACCCTGGGAAAGCAGATGTAGGCTTCCATGGTTGGTATGTAGTGAGGGACATGCAATTTTGGAGGGTTTTTCTCTTTAAACCTTGTAGCTTTTTTTTTTACCAGTATGAGCATGCATAATCCGTGATGTGTATGTTCTTGGCAGTGTTTCCTATTTCATTCCTTAAAGGAGCACTATCACGAAAAAATGGCCCAATAATAAAAATCCATATAAATATGCTGGAAGGTGGGAGGAGAGGTCATTTATACATCCGGTATCGAGAAATATCCAGCCAGGCTTGTTTTTATTTACTTTAATGGAAGGAAGAAGGCATGTCGGGTGACAGACTCTGTCACCCCTCATAGACTAAACCTGTAACCCCAGGATTTTATTCCTACCAGGGGAAAAACACACAAGCTTGGAGGGGGTTTTATTCAGTTTGGGTGTATAAGTGACCCCTCCCCTTATTGGCGTTAAGTGTTTATATGGATTTTCAATATTACACAATTTCGCGATAGTGCTTCTTTACCTTCCATGCAGCTGATATACCCTGCTGAATAAATTTGTTGAAGGTAAAAATGTGTCAAAAATCTTAATAGACTTAGGGGTATCCTGGTTTGGTTGTCCCACTGTGTAAATCCCGGGCAGAATCATTCTCCCTTTGTTCCAGGCAAAATAATTCTGCATCTGTCCTGGGCAGAAAAAACTCTGCTGCTGTCCTGGGCAAAAAAATACATTGGCTGTCCTGGGGAAAAAAATACATTGGCTGTCCTGGGCAAAAAAATACATTGGCTGTCCTGGGCAAAAAAATACATTGGCTGTCCTGGGGAAAAAAATACATTGGCTGTCCTGGGGAAAAAAATACATTGGCTGTCCTGGGGAAAAAAATACATTGGCTGTCCTGGGCAGAAAAAACTCTGCTGCTGTCCTGGGGAAACAACTCGGCCTCTGCATCTGTCTTGGGCTAAAACATGTTGTGGCTGTCCTGGGCAAATAAAAAAGCTGGCTGGGGGGGCGTGGCCTGGCGATGCAGGAGTAAAGACGTGCAGACGTTAGCTCTGCCTTACACCCCGGTTTTTCAGCTGATTTTGACCCCCTGGGACACCCCTGCCTGAAGCAATGGGGAGCGGGAGGAAGAAGAGAGCGGGAGCCTCCTCAAAAAAGCCCCCTAAGAAGGACATTGGGGCCTTTTTCGGGCGCCGAGACCTGACGGAGAGGAGAGCCCAGCCGGCCAAGATGGCGCCCGGCCAGCCAGGTGGGGACGGAGAGCGCCCGGGAGCCCGCCGCAGGAGGACTGAGACGAATCCGGAGCGTGAGGTACCCCCCAGTGCAATAACCCCGCAGCCTACCTTAAACCAGGCGCCCCTGGTTGCGAGCCCGGCGGGTGGTGCGGCCGCGACCTGCCCGGGACCGAATGGGAGACCGCCTGGCTGCGCACATGTGGAGGAGGAGGAGGAGAGCCGCGGGGGGTCTGATGGCGGCTCGGGACCTCCTCCGCCGGAGCACCGACGGTCTGAATGTCCTCTCACCCCGCCGGGAAGAGCCTCTGCTGGAGCCGGCAGCGGCCGGGGGCGGGAGCCGGCGGAGCAGGGTGATGTCACCGATGAGTGGCAGGCTGGGAGACCGGGCTGCTGTGAGCCCTTACTTGCCTGCCCATCAGCATCAGATGCTGCTTCACACAACCAGCGCAGCACTGCCTGTAAAAGCAGCCCAGGCATAGAGACACAGCCTGCAACTGGGGAATTAAAGGGGCGGGCTGCCCTGGCATCACCTCCCAGACTGGATCCCTTGGCACCAGAGTGGCCATCCCCAGCGCAACCTAGCCACACGCCGCGCTCCTGGGGAGACAGTCCGGGACCAGACAGGCGAACTGTTTGGGCGGACATCCACCCGGCCCCTGAGTGGACTGGACCTGGCCAATCCTCCCAGTCTTCCATGGACGCCATCCCTTTGGAGTGGTCCCCGGGTCCCAGTGTTGAGCCGCCGGATGGCCTGTCCCCTTCCCGTGACTGTGGGGCAGACTCTGGAATCCTGAGCCCTATTAAAGCCTTACCTGCGGATGTAGCATCTGGAGAATCCAGACATGGGATGCCCCCGGCCCGGTCTCCGAATGAACAGCTTCTCCCACGGCCCACTGCAGATCCATCCTTGCGAGACCTTCTACAATGCCTCCCGACGAAAGCCGAGCTGAAGGCGGACCTGGAGGCGGTTGCTACTAGAATCGAGTGTGCCCTGCGCAGGGAAATTGAAGATCTACAACAAAAATCTTCCGCCTTGGACTCTAAAGTCGTCTCACTGGAGGACTCCCGCTCAGATCACGAGTCGCGCCTGCTGACCCTTGAAAGAAACCAAGAGCTGCTGCATCAACAGTTGGTCGACGTTAGACTCCAAGCGGACGACCAAGAGAACAGAAGCAGACGTAACAATTTGAAGCTCCGCGGTATCCCGGAATCGGTTAGATCGGAAGACCTGCGCTCATGGGCGACGGAATTATTTAACAACCTACTGGGAAGACCGCCTGACGCCGAATTGATTCTGGATCGGATCCATCGAGTAGGCGGACGCCCAGCCGGGGACCCCCAGGCCCCTAGAGACGTTCTCTGCAGAGTCCATTTTTTTCTCATCAAGGAGGACATTTTGCGTTTGGCCTGGGAGAGGGGAAGAGTCGCTTGGAGGGGCTCGCAAATCACAATCTTACCGGATGTGTCGCGGCGCACCCTACAGATGAGACGTATGCTACGACCTCTCCTCGACGGGATACGAGAAGTTGGAGGCTCCTACAAATGGGGGCACCCGTTCCACCTTATTGCTCGCAAAGACAATTCCACGTACACCCTCAGAAGCAAGGCGGATCTCCCCGGGATGTTCATCTTCCTGGGCCTGGATCCTATTCCGTTACCGGACTGGCTGGCGTTTGATCCCCCGCCCCCTCAGCCGCAGAGGGTTCCACGGAGACCCCGGCTGGCTCGGGGTCAGGCGAGAGGCGCCCCGGGACCGATCCGAGGCCGATAGCTGTAACCCCTCTTGCCTGGGACCCTCTATATTGCTCCCCCCCCCTCCTTCCCGGCGGCTTTTGAAATGCTGCCCGGCCCTCTTGGTGCCCCCCCGGCCCGTACCTCCCCCCCTTTTTGTGGACACTTTACAGCGGACTCCGTGCTCCAGAGGACTCTGAGCTGTATCATTGACTCTATGTCTAGCCCTTAGGCGTGGTCCGGGGGTTTGGGTGGTGTTGGAGGGATCGGGCCTTCCTCCCTCCCCTTGGTCCATGGTGCGGATGTCGCGGTGGGCTTGGGGGGGGGGTGGTCTGTCCATACATGGGTGAATGGGTGGTGTTGTGCTGCTGGGTGGGTGGGGGGAGGGGATCTCTCTTAGTTGTTGCCAATGGTTTCCCTTTAGGGGATATGTTCACGGTTTGTTATGGGGCTGTTTCTATAGATATGTGTGATGGTTTCCGCTCTGACGCGGTTTAGGGGATTACTTTTCCCTTCTGGGCGGGTGGGGTGGTTTAGGGGGTTTGAATGATGGTTATGTATATTTGGGGTTGGCTCCTGGGCTGCTTGGCCACTTTCCACAACAAGTTTCCCCGCGCTTCTCTGCCGGACCTTGACCGGCGGATAGTGCGTGGTGTCTGAGGGCATCGTCCTCAATTTTCTTGCCTGCCCTCCTCTGTAAGGAAAGGGCTCTTCAGGCTTTTCTGCTTCTTTGTCTCCCCTCTCTGTCCCATTCTCTACTCTTTCCCTCTCTGTCTTCTGTGTCCTGCTGGACCTCTGACCCGTTCCCTTTGTCTGTTTGTTTGGTGTCCTGCTCCGTCCTTCTCCGGGGTTTGGTCTCTGTCGCGGATCCCGTTCCCTGGGTGCCTCTGGCCTTCTGGCCCTCTTGGTTGCTGTGGTGCGCTTCTTCGGCTTTGTAACTCTAGCCCCGGACCGGCATGGCAGGCCTTAAGATTTGCACCTTCAACGCCAAGGGGCTGAACGTCCCGGAAAAAAGGGCGAAAATATTGTACGGGTTCCATAGGGAGCGGGTTGATATTATTCTACTTCAGGAGACCCATTTTTGTCAGGGGAAAATCCCGGAGATCAAAAACAAGTATTATGACAGATGGTTTCATAGCCCTAACCCGGAGAACAAATCTAAAGGGGTCTCTATTGCTCTCCATAAAGCTGTCCCTCTGGAAACGTTGGAATCAAAGGTTGACCCCAATGGCAGATACCTGTTTCTTCGCTTTACAATGTGTGGGGCAATATACACCCTCGCCAATCTATACTTACCTAACCAGGCTCAGGTAGAGGTGGGCCTCAAGATACTTCACGTGTTGGAGGGATTTACGGAGGGTACCTTGGTGATAGGGGGAGATCTCAACCTGGCCCTTGACCCGAGACTTGATTCTTCCCAAGGTGAGTCGGCCATACCCTTCTCTAAGCTGAATAGTCTCCGGGGCGCTCTCCGGGCTCTTCAGGTAGTGGACACTTGGAGGATTCAGCACGGGGGGGCAAGGGACTATACGTTTTTCTCTCATCCTCATAACACGTATAGTAGGCTAGACTACGTTTTCCTTAGCCATCATGCGCTCTCGTATGACCCCGACACCTCTATAGGGCAGATCCTCTGGTCGGACCATGCCCCTGTCTTCCTGAGCCTCCCGATCCCGGACATGATCCCTAGGCAATACAATTGGCGCCTGAATGACAATCTGCTGAAGGATACAGTATGCCTAGCAGAAGTCGAGACTTCGATTAGGAACTTTTTCTCGGACCATGTGAATGACCCGACCCCGTTGCCATGGCAATGGGAGGCTCTTAAATGCGTGCTCCGTGGGATCTTCATCAAACACGGGTCGAGGCTCAGGAGGGACAGGGCGCATCGGATTAAGGAGGCCTTGGCGCGTATCGGGGAGTTGGAGGAGGCGCACAAGACTTCCCCCGCGCCTGCTGTCTTAAGGGAATTGTTAGATGCCAGGCAGGGCCTCAAGAATCTATATGACCAGTGCTTTCTCAAATACCGTGATAGGTTTAGAGCCCGTATCTACGAACACTCCGACAAGTGCGGTAGGATGTTGGCTAGGTCTCTCCACCCCAGACAGGGCTGTACCTTTATACCCGTCCTAAGGGGGGGCGACGGCGCCGATCACCATAAGACACCGCAGATAGCGAGTGAATTCCAGGCCTTTTATTCTAAATTATATAACCTTGGATGCCCCTCTGCCCAGGGCTCACAGTCGGGGGGGGGTGTCGCGATGTTGGATTATGTCAGGGAGACGGCCCTTCCGCCCTTACCCTCGGCAGACAGGGATCTTATGGAGGACCCATTTGATCCAGAAGAGGTGGGTCGGGCAATAAGAGGGACCCCCGCAGGTAAAAGTCCCGGTCCTGATGGGTTCACCCCCAGATTTTACAAGACACTTGGAGCTCTGCTAACCCCCTTTCTGGTTAAGGTGTTTAACTCCATATCGAGCGACTGTTCCTTCCCGAGACAGACCTTGGAGGCACACATTGCAGTCATATTAAAGCCCGGTAAGGATGCTACCCTACCTGGGAGCTACAGGCCGATCTCATTGATCAACGTGGATCTAAAAATCTACGCTAAAATCATCGCTCTTAGGATGCAACCTCTGCTCCCCGCGCTGGTCAATCTGGATCAGGTGGGGTTTGTCTCGGGAAGGGAAGCGAGGGATAATACCATTAAGGCGATATCCCTAATCCATTACGCGCAGTCGCGGGGTATTCCGACTTGTCTACTAGCAGTCGATGCGGAGAAGGCATTCGACAGAGTCCATTGGGGGTTTCTGAGGGCTACACTGAGCCAGATTGGACTGGGCCCGGTTATGCTGGCCAGAATAATGGCTCTATATCAGGAACCCACCGCAAGGGTGAAGGTTAATGGTTCTCTGTCTGATTCCTTTCCAATTCGGAATGGTACTCGCCAGGGTTGTCCCCTGTCCCCGTTGCTTTATGTGTTGGTAATGGAGCACTTAGCTAATGCGTTGAGGGCTAACCCGTCTGTGCATGGGGTTGTTTGCGGGGAGAGGGAGCACAAGCTCTCTCTGTTCGCCGATGACCTGCTTATGTACGTGACCTCACCCCACATCTCTATGCCCTCTATCTTGGCGGAATTCAAGCGCTTTGGTGATTTGAGCAATTTTAAAGTAAATTTGTCTAAGACTGAGATCTTAAACATTTCATTGAACGATCAGACCCGACTCCTCATCCAGACTAATTTCCCCTTCAAGTGGCAGGGGGAGGCCATTACATACTTGGGGGTTCAGTTGCCCTCGGATTTGGGAAAATTATATAAGCTTAACTACGCCCCGCTCCTACACTCCACAGCTGCCTGCCTTACCTCCTATAACAAGAAGCAGTACTCGTGGTTGGGACGCATTAACATCCTTAAAATGGACATCCTCCCCAGATTTCTTTATATATTTCAGACAATCCCCTTGGCCCCGGAGCGGGGGTTTTTCCAATCTTTACAGGGGTGCCTCTTTAAATTCATCTGGGGCAACGGGAAGCCCAGGATTGGGAGGGCCACACTCTTCAGATCTAAAGTGAGGGGGGGGCTGGGGGTCCCGGACCTTAGGACCTATCACGCTGCCTCGGTACTGGTACGTCTGTCGGACTGGTTCCACCATAAGGATGATAAAGGCTGGGTGGCTATTGAGAGGGCAATTTCCCCTCTCAATTTGGCAGCCCTGCGTTGGGTGTCTCCTCCGGACAGGCCCGGGCCCCAGGAGCTGCCTTACCTGGCGGGCCCGCTGTTGAAAGTCTGGGACGGATTCTTGAGGCGGGGGAAGCTTTCGCTTAGACCGGGCCCCCTCACTCCGCTGTTTGACAACCCGGCCTTCCCCCCGGGCCAGAACTCTGGGTCCTTTCTTGTATGGGAGGCTTCTCAAGATACTAGACTAGGGGACATAATGTCGGGGGCGGGTCCCCCTTCCCTTTCTGATCTGGGGGTGCGGAGCGGGCTCCGGAACATCTCATGGTTTCTATATGCTCAGTTGGTGGCCTTTATCAGGTCTCTTACGCCAATCTCGAACCTTTCTTGCACGCTAACTCCCCTGGAGAGTGTCCTCCGGGACCCTTCCCCCCCCCTACACGCGTGATTTCTACCCTTTACAAGATCCTCCGGGAGGAGGAGGAGGGCGAGGGGTTGCCACGGTTCTGCGTGAGATGGGAGGAGGACCTGGGACAGGTGTTTGAGCCCGATGAATGGGAGAAATCCTTTGTACTTACCCACAAACTGTCTGTCGCCTCTAGAGCCCAGGAACGGAACTATAAGATTTTGGCAAGATGGTATAGGTGCCCATCGGACCTTCTAAAATTTGGAGGGGTGGACACTGGTGATTGTTGGAGATGTGCAGGGGCTCCTGGGACCATGGTACATATTTGGTGGGAGTGCCCGTTGGTGCGGGACTTCTGGGAGCGGGTGTTAGGGATGTATGAACACCTGTCACTCGAAAAGCTCCCCCGCACGCCTCAGGTCGCCCTTCTGTCCATGCTCCCAGGGTCGGTGTCGACTAATAAGAAGGGGCTGTTGAGGCATTTACTCACTGCTGCTAGATCGGTGATTCCCAGACACTGGCGCTCCACTACCGTTCCGTCTATGCTGGAGTGGTACGGGGAAGTCGAGACCATCAAGAGGATGGAGGAGCTGTCTCTGGAGGGGGTGGAGGGGGGCACTCAGAGGTTCCTTAAGACGTGGACTCTTTGGGAGGTTTCTCGGGAGTCTCCTGATTTCCGAGCGTTACTGGAGCGTGAATGAGCCCCGGGACGAGTTGGACGGTGAATGGTTGGGCCGGGGTCGGTTCTGCCGTGGCCCTTGGGGGGGGTCGGAGCGGGGATGTGATGTGATATGGTCATCCTTCCCTAGGTTTGTGTCTCTTTGTTTGTCTGTCGTGTTCTCCTTCCTACTGTCTCTTATCCACCTTCTCTTTCTTCTCCTGCTTTATGTTCTTAATTTCTCTTTCTTCTCTTGTTCCTTTCTATAAATCCTTTTCCTTCTCTACAATTTCCCTTATTTTCGGGGTTGCGGGAGGGACGGGTGCGGCCACTATATTTTGGTCATGCCGGAGGTCGACATGTATGGGAGATGAATCTAGGTTGGCTGTAGTCTCTGGGGCGTGGCGGGGGTCGCGGGCCGCGGTGCTCTGGGCCCGCGCTTCTGTCGTTCCCGGTTCCTTGAGCATTTAAGGTGCCCGACCTCTTTAGTCTGCACGAGGCTGTATTATTTGTGGACGGCTGTTCCGTCCTGACCCCGCAATTCTCTTTGTGTGTTTATTACTGTCTACATGTATTGTTCTTAACTTCTATGCAAAACTCAATAAAGATATATTGAAAGAAAAAAGCTGGCTGGGTTACATTTTGACCTTACATTTGAGCACATTTGAATGGTCATGCTTGCGTCTCGCTTTGTGTTTGTTATTAGCAGCCATGATGCTGATATGGCCCTCGGTGGAAATGTGTGCGGCACTCCTGTACTGGGTTCCTGTCAGCAGCAGATGGCACTGCTGAGCAGCCACCTCTCTCCTTTGTCTGCTCAGCAAGCCCAGCTCAACACATTTCATTGTTGTGGGAACCCAAAGAATGTAAGTATGAAGCATGGCCCTCAGCGTTTGTTTAAAACAATGACGCTAGAGTGTATTCCAAATTTGGATTGTTGTATAAAATGGATGTTTAGACATTCTGGGACAATCCAGGATCTAAATAGAAAACACTATTACTCATTTTCCCCAAGCAGCCTTCCAGTTCTAGTCTGCTTGAATAAAACTTACTAGGTCCAGAGATAGAGTACCACAGTATCTGGCACCTGCCCCCCCCCCCCTTTTCTGTTAATAAAGCTGCTGAGTATAAGCTTTTTTTTTTTGTAGACTAGAAAGGTCCTTAAAGTGATTGGCAAGTTAAAAGATAAATATCAGTAACTTACCTTAAGTAAGTCAGTCTACTTAGTAAGGAAATCAATTCCTCATTCAGCTTTCTGTCTCCACCCCGCTGACCTGTCTTTCAATCAACCTTCAGTGGAAACTACCCAGACGTCCTAAATAGCTGCCTCTCTCTGCAGCTATGAAACCCTGGCCTCCTCTTTGTCAGTAATAACTAGAAGCACAACAATGCACTTATATTTTTTACTATGATATATGTAAAGCGCACAGTGTGCTTACATTAACGCTGTTGCCACACCCACTTTTTCTGCATTTTTCTATAAATTTACAATGCTCTAATACTTTTACAAATAACTACAGTTTTTTTTTTTAAATGGATTAAAGTTTGGGACAGTGCAATGTGTAGCCTGAGACAATGGGACAATTGGACTTGCCTTTAGTACAATTTTAAAAGGAAAAGTCTACTTTTGGTGGAATTTTCCTCGGATCACGTGAGCTTCGAGGCTGCGAGAGGATGATTAGTGGTGTGGTAAGCAGGTTCCCTTGTGCCACATGTCTGATCTGAGTGGAGTTATCCTTTAAAGAAGAACAAAACTGTCCACAAAGCGGACCCCGTGCCCCCAGCCTATCTGAATGGGTGGGGAAGGAAGTGCGCGCATAGCCCGGGGATGCGGCCGCCTGATATTTACGTTGGTGAGGGAGCCAGAAATATGGTGCATTTTGCAGCACCCCGGGCAGGTTTCACCCAGGGCCAGCCATGTTGGGTTTTGTTCTGCTGTAAATAAGCTTGCAGTGTATTTCAAATATTCTATAAATCTCTAATAATGTGACAGATCTGATAAAAAGCAGGCAAGGTTGGCATGTAAATATTCAATCCTGCTTGCATAATTCTTACCCTAGATTCACCCCATGTCTCATTTCCAATTTTCTCTGCTAACTCTTCATCATTTGTGATGAGAAAGTTGTCAAAAATTGAACCAGATTTTACCTGAAGAAGGAACATGCAATAAAGAAGGTAATTATTATTTATTTATAAAGGGCAATCCCTTTCCATAGGACTGTACAAAGGGAAAAGGAAAGTTTTTTTTTCTTTACAGCGACAAAAAAAGTATAAGGAACAAAAGGATAATCAGGAATAAAAAGATTTGATTGAACAACACATTTTTGAATCGAAGTTCATAACCATTTCTTGTACTTACCTGCCAAAGATCTAAACCAATAACCCCAAGTCCATCATATCTGTACAGGGTGTCATCTGGGACATAATCAGGGTTATCAATCTGTGGCTGGACCCATACGCCTTGATAGTTGGGGTTATCAATTATCTTTGCTACCCAAATTCCCTGTCCGGTAAGGAAAAAAAATTTAAATATGGCATAATGTATTTAGCATATTTGTATAGAGCTTTTTTGCAAAAAAAAGAAAATACAGTATATATGGTGTATAAAAATGTACCTTGGAAGTATACCATTGGAAACACAGCAACCTGTATTATACCATTATGGTTATGAGCTGCTTATTAAATAGAAACATTGGGAAAGGTTAAAACCTCCCCCACTCCCAGTTTTACCTTTGGCTACTTTTTACTCACCTCACTAGGGGATCCATCTTCTGGGTCTGCAATGGAGCTGCCCAAAATCCTGTGAGACTTCACTTTCACTGAGCGGCGTGGAACTTTGAAGAGCACGACTAAAGCCATGCTGTCACAGGTGGCTAAGCCGGTGGCGTGGGTGAGGATCAGGCCCTGAAGCAGCCGGAGGTCACCGCAGCAGGAAGCGGCGACATCCAAAAGTTAAGTAGGGGGCGATTGGGGGGGAAATCAAACCTTTTGATTTATGGTCTGATGTTTCTCTTTAAAAGGTTTTCCAGAGCTGTTTGGCAAGTCTACTTTCGATTGATTTTTTGAAAAAGTGTATATTTTTGTGTGGCAAAATGGTGTCTGGTGCTGAGCTGATCTAGCATGTTTTTCAATGTTGTGGTAAAGTGTATGGAAAAGTCCTGAATGGCGTGTATTTTTCCCCTGCTATGCTGTATCAGGCACGCTCCATGCCAGGTTTTCAGGACTCAGGTCACATTCCCCAGTCCTAGGTTTGTTCCCTGGTCTCAGGCCTTGCACAGGTGATCAGGCTGATTGCAGGAGAAAGCCTGAATAAAAAGGAACCACATGGTCTGTCAGTTGTCTTTTGACCAGCCTGTAGGAGGGAGCCCAGGCTGAATGCAGATGTGGTGAAGAAAAGGACTGTATGCAAGCCGAAGGACTTGCCTTTTGCGCCCCCTAACCTTGGACTTGTGGGGATGAGCAGCGGAGGGCTTGTATGCCCTGCAAAGTGGATTTAACTTGCCTTGGAGTTACAGCTTGCTGGAGTACCCAGCCCTGGACTTATATTGATTTGGGTGAAGTAACCACTTTTGATTTATTGCGTTGATGCTGCCATCCATGAAGTGAGTGATAATTTGCGTTTGAACACTTTATTTGCTAAATAAAGCCGTTTTGCTGTTGAACCACTGTTGTCCGTGTCACTGCCGATCACCCAACCGCTCACAATGTGTTTAATGTTAGCAAATGTGTGTGTTATGGAAGCAGTTTTCACTATCTGCATTCTGTTGCTAATGGCAACGTACACCAAGTACCGACTTGGTGTACGTTGCCAGTAGCAACAGATCGCAGATAGTTGTACAGAACACTGCTGCTGGGCCTATGTAAGGTTGAGTGAGCTCCCTCAACTCAGCAATGGTCATAGCAGCAGTGTTCTGTGGGTACAGGACTCGCTTCTCTCATCTTGGTGTAAAGACTTGGTGTAAAAATACAACTTTCAAAAATTCTATCCAAAGTGGACTTGCCCTTTTAAATACACAGAATGTGTCCCCTCTTCCCTTGGGTTGCTTCCGCACCCTCTACCCCTATATTGGCTTTATAGCAGCTGTCAGCAATTAAAAGGTCTTGTGCTGTCCAGGCTCCATATGGTCTTTTGGTACAGTGTAGTTAAACCAGACCAACAGCCGGTTGGAAAAACAGCACAGTTGGAAAAAAACTCACTGGCCCCATCTGCCTGCGTGATACTGAATCATTGTCAGCACTAATATTTGCTCCTATGTACACTCAAAGCTGAAACACTTTACTCCTGCCTGTGGCCATCTTGAAGCACATCGGTTCCTTCCCTTTCCCAGCTGTGCTGCTGCCTGGAATTAACACTAAACTTGTTTCATCGCCTGCCGACTAGAAGTTGAAGCTCTTCTATTTCTAAGCAAGTCTATCAGGGAAGACATGAAATCCAGAGGATCCATTTACCAGGCAGGCGTCTTCCCAACCAAACGTATACGAGAGGTTGTGTTAAAGAGAAGACAATCAATCCCATAGGGAACATACCTGATGCAGGCTCTTCTTTAGCTCTTCATAGAGTATGAGCCAGTGTCCAGGATAGATGGTATCTGGTGTGGTTACTTCATAATATACCATCTGGCAGCGTGACTTTCTAAAGGTCACTCCCTCCTCAAAGGAGAACCAGAGGCTCCTCAAGACATGGAAGACTTAAAGCGGATCTTCACTCTGAATAAGAGTCTATCTTATATGTTTCCCACACCCTGTACATACAGATTGTCCACATTAAAAATCATCCTACCTGCATCTCCTGCATGTTATGAGCCTTTAAACATCCAAGATGGCAGCTCATGGAACGTGCAAACAAGAAGTGCCTTCTGACTGTGCTGCTTTGCATTCTGGAAATGCTGACCCCCAGCTCTGCTCTGTCTGAGCAAAGCACAGCTATAACCCGTTGCCCTGTACTTTATCCCACTCTCCTCAGTAAGTGTGATGTGTGATGCTTCTAAGTCAAGATGACGGCGCCCATATGCCAAAGTCCTGAACAGAGTTGCAGCCCAGTGGGGGAAAGAATAATAAGTAAGTGACTTAAAACTTAAAATATATTAACTGAAAAAGGGAACAGGAAACTTTGCTCGCCCCACTTTGCTCTGGCAGGATGACTGCCTGGCAAAGGTGATTGATTCCTGATTTCTGGAATTTCGTGCATAAGCAGCGCCTTTTAAATAGCACTATAGTAAAGTCACCATTCCCTTATTCATGGTATATGGCCAATTAATAAGGTGACTAATAGAAACCAAGTTCAGGTTTGATGTGCAAGGCCAGTGGCAAATCCAGATCGGTCACCAACAGTCACATGATTGGCAGTCATGAATGGGGAAGTAGTAACATGGATATATGATGGCCTTAATTAACCAGCTATAAAATGATGATGATATTAGCTGGTCACACAGACTCCACAATTTCGCTTGGAACAGAGTACCTTTTGCCAACAAACATTTTGGAAATTGTTGGTACTGTGTAATATCATATCAACTATACCCTGTATTTTGGATTGGGAATCATTGGTGGCTCCCACTCTCCATCCATCGCAGAGTCCCAGTCATGAGGTTGCTTTGCTTCAGGGTCTGCAATAAACTCTCTTTCATCCCAGTCCTGTAAAAACACACAGTTATTTGAAATACGCCGCTACATAGTATCACTATTATATCACTATTATATCACTATTATAAGAGTAAAACATTGGTTCTTGTTTTTTTCTGCTCGCTCTGTTTATTAAGCTTTGGGCAGTCCAAGTGTGCTAAGCAGGACTGATAGAATTCATAGCTACACCAAAGCTCAACAGACTCAGCCTTTTACACTGCCCTTTACCCCCCTGCTGCTGTCCTCTACCACTCACCTAACCCCTCTACCCCCCTGCTGCTGTCCTCTACCACTCACCTAACCCCTCTACCCCCTGCCACTGCCCTCTACCACTCACCTAACCCCTCCTCTCCCTGCCACTGCCCTCTACCACTCACCTAACCCCTCACCCCCTGATGTTGTCCTCTACCACTCACCTAACCCCTCTACCCCCTGCCACTGCCCTCTACCACTCACCTAACCCCTCTACCCCCTGCCACTGCCCTCTACCACTCACCTAACCCCTCTACCCCCTGCCACTGCCCTCTACCACTCACCTAACCCCTCTACCCCCTGCCACTGCCCTCTACCACTCACCTAACCCCTCTACCCCCTGCTGCTGTCCTCTACCACTCACCTAACCCCTCTACCCCCTGCCACTGCCCTCTACCACTCACCTAACCCCTCTACCCCCTGCCACTGCCCTCTACCACTCACCTAACCCCTCCTCTCCCTGCCACTGCCCTCTACCACTCACCTAACCCCTCACCCCCTGATGTTGTCCTCTACCACTCACCTAACCCCTCACCCACTGCCACTGCCCTCTACCACTCACCTAACCCCTCTACCCCCTGCCGCTGTCCTCTACCACTCACCTAACCCCTCTACCCCCTGCTGCTGTCCTCTACCACTCACCTAACCCCTCTACCCCCTGCCACTGCCCTCTACCACTCACCTAACCCCTCACCCCCTGCCACTGCCCTCTACCACTCACCTAACCCCTCACCCACTGCCACTGCCCTCTACCACTCACCTAACCCCTCTACCCCCTGCCGCTGTCCTCTACCACTCACCTAACCCCTCACCCACTGCCACTGCCCTCTACCACTCACCTAACCCCTCTACCCCCTGCCACTGCCCTCTACCACTCACCTAACCCCTCCTCTCCCTGCCACTGCCCTCTACCACTCACCTAACCCCTCACCCCCTGATGTTGTCCTCTACCACTCACCTAACCCCTCACCCACTGCCACTGCCCTCTACCACTCACCTAACCCCTCCTCTCCCTGCCACTGCCCTCTACCACTCACCTAACCCCTCTACCCCCTGCCGCTGTCCTCTACCACTCACCTAACCCCTCTACCCCCTGCTGCTGTCCTCTACCACTCACCTAACCCCTCTACCCCCCTGCTGCTGTCCTCTACCACTCACCTAACCCCTCTACCCCCCTGCTGCTGTCCTCTACCACTCACCTAACCCCTCACCCACTGCCCTCTACCACTCACCTAACCCCTCTACCCCCCTGCCACTGCCCTCTACCACTCACCTAACCCCTCTACCCCCTGCCACTGTCCTCTACCACTCACCTAACCCCTCTACCCCCTGCCACTGTCCTCTACCACTCACCTAACCCCTCTACCCCCTGCCACTGCCCTCTACCACTCACCTAACCCCTCTACCCCCCTGCCACTGCCCTCTACCACTCACCTAACCCCTCTACCCCCTGCCACTGTCCTCTACCACTCACCTAACCCCTCTACCCCCTGCCACTGCCCTCTACCACTCACCTAACCCCTCTACCCCCTGCTGCTGTTCTCTACCACTCACCTAACCCCTCACCCACTGCCCTCTACCACTCACCTAACCCCTCTACCCCCCTGCCACTGCCCTCTACCACTCACCTAACCCCTCTACCCCCTGCCACTGTCCTCTACCACTCACCTAACCCCTCACCCACTGCCCTCTACCACTCGCCTAACCCCTCTACCCCCTGCCACTGCCCTCTACCACTCACCTAACCCCTCTACCCCCTGCCACTGCCCTCTACCACTCACCTAACCCCTCTACCCCCTGCCACTGCCCTCTACCACTCACCTAACCCCTCTACCCCCCTGCCACTGCCCTCTACCACTCACCTAACCCCTCTACCCCCTGCCGCTGTCCTCTACCACTCACCTAACCCCTCTACCCCCTGCCACTGTCCTCTACCACTCGCCTAACCCCTCTACCCCCTGCCACTGTCCTCTACCACTCACCTAACCCCTCTACCCCCTGCCACTGCCCTCTACCACTCACCTAACCCCTCTACCCCCTGCCACTGCCCTCTACCACTCACCTAACCCCTCTACCCCCTGCCACTGCCCTCTACCACTCACCTAACCCCTCTACCCCCTGCCACTGTCCTCTACCACTCACCTAACCCCTCTACCCCCTGCCACTGTCCTCTACCACTCACCTAACCCCTCTACCCCCTGCCGCTGCCCTCTACCACTCACCTAACCCCTCTACCCCCTGCCGCTGTCCTCTACCACTCACCTAACCCCTCTACCCCCTGCCGCTGTCCTCTACCACTCACCTAACCCCTCTACCCCCTGCCACTGTCCTCTACCACTCACCTAACCCCTCTACCCCCTGCCGCTGCCCTCTACCACTCACCTAACCCCTCTACCCCCTGCCGCTGTCCTCTACCACTCACCTAACCCCTCTACCCCCTGCCACTGCCCTCTACCACTCACCTAACCCCTCTACCCCCTGCCACTGTCCTCTACCACTCACCTAACCCCTCTACCCCCTGCCACTGTCCTCTACCACTCACCTAACCCCTCTACCCCCTGCCGCTGCCCTCTACCACTCACCTAACCCCTCTACCCCCCTGCCACTGCCCTCTACCACTCACCTAACCCCTCTACCCCCTGCCGCTGCCCTCTACCACTCACCTAACCCCTCTACCCCCTGCCGCTGTCCTCTACCACTCACCTAACCCCTCTACCCCCCTGCCACTGCCCTCTACCACTCACCTAACCCCTCTACCCCCTGCCGCTGTCCTCTACCACTCACCTAACCCCTCTACCCCCTGCCGCTGTCCTCTACCACTCACCTAACCCCTCTACCCCCTGCCTCTGTCCTCTACCACTCACCTAACCCCTCTACCCCCTGCCACTGTCCTCTACCACTCACCTAACCCCTCTACCCCCTGCCACTGTCCTCTACCACTCACCTAACCCCTCTACCCCCTGCCACTGTCCTCTACCACTCACCTAACCCCTCTACCCCCTGCCACTGCCCTCTACCACTCGCCTAACCCCTCTACCCCCTGCCACTGCCCTCTACCACTCACCTAACCCCTCTACCCCCCTGCCACTGCCCTCTACCACTCACCTAACCCCTCTACCCCCTGCCACTGTCCTCTACCACTCACCTAACCCCTCTACCCCCTGCCACTGCCCTCTACCACTCGCCTAACCCTTCTACCCCCCTGCCACTGCCCTCTACCACTCACCTAACCCCTCTACCCCCTGCCACTGCCCTCTACCACTCACCTAACCCCTCTACCCCCCTGCCACTGCCCTCTACCACTCACCTAACCCCTCTACCCCCTGCTGCTGTCCTCTACCACTCGCCTAACCCTTCTACCCCCCTGCCACTGCCCTCTACCACTCACCTAACCCCTCTACCCCCTGCCACTGCCCTCTACCACTCGCCTAACCCCTCTACCCCCCTGCCACTGCCCTCTACCACTCACCTAACCCCTCTACCCCCTGCCACTGCCCTCTACCACTCGCCTAACCCTTCTACCCCCCTGCCACTGCCCTCTACCACTCACCTAACCCCTCTACCCCCTGCCACTGCCCTCTACCACTCACCTAACCCCTCTACCCCCCTGCCACTGCCCTCTACCACTCACCTAACCCCTCTACCCCCTGCCACTGCCCTCTACCACTCGCCTAACCCCTCTACCCCCTGCCACTGCCCTCTACCACTCGCCTAACCCCTCTACCCCCTGCCACTGCCCTCTACCACTCACCTAACCCCTCACCCCCTGCCACTGCCCTCTACCACTCGCCTAACCCCTCTACCCCCTGCCACTGTCCTCTACCACTCACCTAACCCCTCTACCCCCTGCCACTGCCCTCTACCACTCGCCTAACCCCTCTACCCCCTGCCACTGCCCTCTACCACTCACCTAACCCCTCACCCCCTGCCACTGCCCTCTACCACTCGCCTAACCCCTCTACCCCCTGCCACTGTCCTCTACCACTCACCTAACCCTTCTACCCCCTGCCACTGTCCTCTACCACTCACCTAACCCCTCTACCCCCCTGCCACTGCCCTCTACCACTCACCTAACCCCTCACCCCCTGCCACTGCCCTCTACCACTCGCCTAACCCCTCTACCCCCTGCCACTGTCCTCTACCACTCGCCTAACCCTTCTACCCCCCTGCCACTGCCCTCTACCACTCACCTAACCCCTCTACCCCCTGCTGCTGTTCTCTACCACTCACCTAACCCCTCACCCACTGCCCTCTACCACTCACCTAACCCCTCTACCCCCCTGCCACTGCCCTCTACCACTCACCTAACCCCTCTACCCCCTGCCACTGTCCTCTACCACTCACCTAACCCCTCACCCACTGCCCTCTACCACTCGCCTAACCCCTCTACCCCCTGCCACTGCCCTCTACCACTCACCTAACCCCTCTACCCCCTGCCACTGCCCTCTACCACTCACCTAACCCCTCTACCCCCTGCCACTGCCCTCTACCACTCACCTAACCCCTCTACCCCCCTGCCACTGCCCTCTACCACTCACCTAACCCCTCTACCCCCTGCCGCTGTCCTCTACCACTCACCTAACCCCTCTACCCCCTGCCACTGTCCTCTACCACTCGCCTAACCCCTCTACCCCCTGCCACTGTCCTCTACCACTCACCTAACCCCTCTACCCCCTGCCACTGCCCTCTACCACTCACCTAACCCCTCTACCCCCTGCCACTGCCCTCTACCACTCACCTAACCCCTCTACCCCCTGCCACTGTCCTCTACCACTCACCTAACCCCTCTACCCCCTGCCACTGTCCTCTACCACTCACCTAACCCCTCTACCCCCTGCCACTGTCCTCTACCACTCACCTAACCCCTCTACCCCCTGCCGCTGCCCTCTACCACTCACCTAACCCCTCTACCCCCTGCCGCTGTCCTCTACCACTCACCTAACCCCTCACCCCCCTGCCCCTGCCCTCTACCACTCACCTAACCCCTCTACCCCCTGCCGCTGTCCTCTACCACTCACCTAACCCCTCTACCCCCCTGCCACTGCCCTCTACCACTCACCTAACCCCTCTACCCCCTGCCGCTGTCCTCTACCACTCACCTAACCCCTCTACCCCCTGCCGCTGTCCTCTACCACTCACCTAACCCCTCTACCCCCTGCCTCTGTCCTCTACCACTCACCTAACCCCTCTACCCCCTGCCACTGTCCTCTACCACTCACCTAACCCCTCTACCCCCTGCCACTGTCCTCTACCACTCACCTAACCCCTCTACCCCCCTGCCACTGCCCTCTACCACTCACCTAACCCCTCTACCCCCTGCCACTGTCCTCTACCACTCGCCTAACCCTTCTACCCCCCTGCCACTGCCCTCTACCACTCACCTAACCCCTCTACCCCCTGCCACTGTCCTCTACCACTCACCTAACCCCTCTACCCCCTGCCACTGCCCTCTACCACTCACCTAACCCCTCTACCCCCCTGCCACTGCCCTCTACCACTCACCTAACCCCTCTACCCCCTGCCACTGTCCTCTACCACTCACCTAACCCCTCTACCCCCTGCCACTGCCCTCTACCACTCGCCTAACCCTTCTACCCCCCTGCCACTGCCCTCTACCACTCACCTAACCCCTCTACCCCCTGCCACTGCCCTCTACCACTCACCTAACCCCTCTACCCCCCTGCCACTGCCCTCTACCACTCACCTAACCCCTCTACCCCCTGCTGCTGTCCTCTACCACTCGCCTAACCCTTCTACCCCCCTGCCACTGCCCTCTACCACTCACCTAACCCCTCTACCCCCTGCCACTGCCCTCTACCACTCACCTAACCCCTCTACCCCCCTGCCACTGCCCTCTACCACTCACCTAACCCCTCTACCCCCTGCCACTGTCCTCTACCACTCACCTAACCCCTCTACCCCCTGCCACTGTCCTCTACCACTCACCTAACCCCTCTACCCCCTGCCACTGCCCTCTACCACTCACCTAACCCCTCACCCCCTGCCACTGCCCTCTACCACTCGCCTAACCCCTCTACCCCCTGCCACTGTCCTCTACCACTCACCTAACCCTTCTACCCCCCTGCCACTGTCCTCTACCACTCACCTAACCCCTCTACCCCCTGCCACTGCCCTCTACCACTCACCTAACCCCTCTACCCCCTGCTGCTGTTCTCTACCACTCACCTAACCCCTCTACCCCCTGCCACTGCCCTCTACCACTCACCTAACCCTTCTACCCCCTGCCACTGTCCTCTACCACTCGCCTAACCCCTCTACCCCCTGCCACTGTCCTCTACCACTCGCCTAACCCCTCTACCCCCTGCCACTGCCCTCTACCACTCACCTAACCCCTCACCCCCTGCCACTGCCCTCTACCACTCGCCTAACCCCTCTACCCCCTGCCACTGCCCTCTACCACTCACCTAACCCCTCTACCCCCTGCCGCTGTCCTCTACCACTCACCTAACCCTTCTACCCCCCTGCCACTGCCCTCTACCACTCACCTAACCCCTCACCCCCTGCCACTGTCCTCTACCACTCACCTAACCCCTCTACCCCCTGCCACTGCCCTCTACCACTCGCCTAACCCCTCTACCCCCTGCCACTGCCCTCTACCACTCACCTAACCCCTCTACCCCCTGCTGCTGTTCTCTACCACTCACCTAACCCCTCACCCACTGCCCTCTACCACTCACCTAACCCCTCTACCCCCCTGCCACTGCCCTCTACCACTCACCTAACCCCTCTACCCCCTGCCACTGTCCTCTACCACTCACCTAACCCCTCTACCCCCTGCCACTGCCCTCTACCACTCACCTAACCCCTCTACCCCCCTGCTGCTGTTCTCTACCACTCACCTAACCCTTTCACCACCAGCTGCTGTCCTCTACCACTCACTTAACCCCCCACCCTTGTCACTGCCCTCCACTACTCACTTAACCCTGCCACCTCCTATCACTGTCCTCTACCACTTACCTAGTCCATTCACACTCTGCTGCTGTCCAATACTGCTCACCTAACCACTTCACCCCCTGCCACTGTCCTCTACCAATCACCTAACCCCTCCACCCTTTGTCGCTGTCCAATACGCTCACCTAACCACTTCAACCCCTGCTGCTGTCCTCTGCCGATCACCTAACCCCTCCACTGTGCTTTACTGCTCACCTAACCCCTCCACCCTTTGCCGCTGCCCAATACCGCTTACCTTACCACTTTACTCCCTGCCGCTGTCCTCTACTGAACACCTAACCCCTCCACTGTCCTCCACTGCTTAACTAAGCCCACCACCCCCCTCTACCCCTCACCTAACCCCTCCACCTCACTGTCCTCTATCACTTATCTAGCCAAGTCACCCCCTGCCCCTGTACTCTACCATTCACCCACAATTCCAAGTGACCTGACTCTCTGACCTAGCCTGGGGGGGGACTGGAGGACCAGACAGGGGGCAGCAAGTACCAGAGGCCAACCAGCAGCAGAGAAGAAAGACTGAGTACTACTGACTAAGCACTGAGAGACTGATGCACAATGCAGTGCAAAGCAGGTAACTGTAAATATACCTAGCCCAGGGTGCAACCACTTCCAGGTCCCCCTTTAAATAACACGCCAGGAGAAGTTGGTAGGTATCTTTGCACTGCAGGGCTCACAAGTGGCAGAAGAGGAAGCGTTAAAGAGGAACATTTTGTCTTTCTCTAGCAGTGCATCCTAATATAATAATTCTAACCCTGCCGCTGATCTCATGGCGCATGCACATGCTCTCCTCCAATCAGGGGCTAGTGCTCCATTCAGATTTACTAAGTAACGCTGACAGAGCTGATATAATAGCGCCTTAGCAAAGCTGAATAGAGCATATGCAGCTGGCTGCTCGCCTTTGGCTGTGCACAGTGGTGCCAACAATTCAGCAATGCGGGCATCAGCCAGAGATGGCAGTACAGCCCCCATGTGCATCGTTGGAACCTTGGTAAGGGGAGTATACTAAGCAATCTGGAGCATTTCACACAAAGGGACATAACAATTGGGATAGGGAATCAGCAGGCCCTGGAGTCTTAAAGCACCATGTGGACCAGGACTCTTCCCTCACCTAAGATGCACACCCTTCTACCATTTGGAAGCTTGACATTTCCCTGAACCTTTCCCTTTCATGATCTGTCTACAAGGGTACCTTGGAGTTCCAGGCCCTTTTAGAGTTACGGGTAGGGGCGTAACTTGAGGGGGTACAGGGTATGTGACCGCCACGGGGCTGAGGAGGTCAGGGAGCCCCCCATCATTGTTGCTCCTCCACCTTTTTATATATGTGTTCACTTGTCATCATATAGAGGAATGAAGCAGCACTTGTCTCTGCTGTTTTAGTCTTTAATTGTCAAGCTGCATCAGTGGGTATTGTAGACATAAAGAGGGATACATAGATGCACACTTTAGGGCAGCCAGAACAATTCTAAGAGCATATATTGCTGCTAACAACCTATACCACACTGAAAATGAGACATTAGTTTGTATGGGTGTCTGTGGGTTCCAGTATGCATGTTGGTAAACATCTTGACAATTGGATGGCATTAGGGCTGGATTATGAGGGGGGCCTCCCCCACTTGCCCTGCAAAGCGGGCCTCCACCAACCTTTGGGTTATTGTCTGGTCCAGGAGGCTTTTCAGTCTTTGGTCTTATGGGCCGCGGGGCCAGCAACAATGCTATCGGCGGCAGTAGTGGTCCCCACCTTTTTTTGTTTTTGCAAACCTGCTGCTAAAGCCACCACAGGGCAGGATGGAGAGTCTAGAGCAGCAAAGCCACCATCAGCAACGCTACAGTGATGGGTGGGTACAGAGCTGTCAATCGGCGGCCGCTCACTGCTCTGCACAGCCACCAAGCACAGCCGCTGGCAGCTCAATGCAGGGAACTGTTTCTGGGGACCAGTTGGGCGACTGCACTACACCCCCCCCCCCCACCCAGAATGGCAAAGCAGGAATTCCCGAGCAGCCTGCACCCGCACAAGTGTGGCACAAGGGACTCGATCTGTATTCCAGTAAGTAGGCAGGTGCCAGAAAACAGTTACTTAGCTGGACTAATATTTTAAAGGAAAAATGATACTCTATCTGAGGCCTCCATCAGATTTTATGCTCCGAGCCTCCACCACACTTAATCCGGCCCTGGATGGCATTGTTGGCAACCTTTAACAGTGTGACACTTCAGATTTGCCAAAGCTGCATTCAGCCAAGCAAAATGTGGCAAATAGCTACTGCAACACCAACATCCCTATGGACAAGATGAAATGAGCAAAGCACATAGCTACAGCAGCTATTGGAAGTAGACCATTCCTTTCTGCCAGTGATATATAGGAGCTCGCTGTGCTGATCAGCAAGATCAGCAAGTCTCCAGACGCTACTAATTATAGCTGCAGTACAATTGCTTACAAATGCTGAGAATTCTCTCTAAAAAGAAACCATCAATAACAAATGAAGAAACTATAGCTAGCACATTCCTGCTATTTTAGACCTAATACTAACATTAGACTAAGCTTTATTTAGCAGCAATCCATGGTGCTTCATTAGGTCCTCTGCAGCCTCCCCCCTCTTCCCACCCAAATTAGGATCCCAAACGGTCCTCTTTAAAGTGTGCCCTCTTCTAAAATGACGGGAGTTATGATCACCCCTGCACCTTTGTGCCAAATATGGATGCCCTGCTGCAAAGACATTTAAAGAAAAAACGTCTTATCTTTGCCCAGTTCCATTGCTGGGAGAAGCCTCTGGTGGCCCTATGTGACGTTGGCAAACAAACTGGTCAAACAAGTGTTAACCAGGCGCATGCCCAGCCGGCAAACCTCTTTGGCCACCTGCGGTTACATCGGCTACAAGAACAGTACAGACCTCATAAGTAGTTTTGTGTTATTTGGGGCTTTTTCATGCTGTCTGTGCAGCAAGGCAATGCAGAAAGAGCGGACCTCTAGACTTTATCACATGGAGGTCCGCTATTAAAGTCAAAATGTTCTATTTTAAAATAGGATAAATAAGGTCATATAAATAAGACCAGATTTACTACCCAAAGTCCATCTTGCTCTTCTACAATGAGCATGCAAGAAAATAGGAAAAGCTTGTAATGCTCATAAAAAATCGTGATACTGTGTAATATCAAAAATCCATATAAACGCCTTGTCTAATGAGAGGAGGGGTCGCTTGTACACACAAATTGAATAAAACTCCTGCCAAGCTTGTGGTTTATTTTCTCATAGTAGGAATATAATCCAGGGGTGCCAGGTTTAGTCTATGAGGGATGACAGAACCTGTCACCCGGCATGTCCTCTTCCTTCCATTAAAATAAACAAGCCTGGTTGGATATTTTCTGATGTCTGGTGTATAAATGACCCCCTCCTCCCGCCATCAAGCATATTTATATGGATTTTTATTATTGGGCCATTTTTCGTTGGACATGCTTATTTGGGATGCCCAGCCACTAAGAAATCTACAGGATGCCTGAAAATGGACATGATACTCACTTTTTTGCCTACCTAGAGCTGAGGCAGCCTTGTCCATGTTCACTGCATAACTAGTGACCAATACGGTTTGCTGTGTGGAGCGCGACCAGGTGAGATTCCTGCCTAATTTTTAGGCTTCCTATTGGTATTCTTGTGAATAGGTTTGCCAAATCAGGATGCCGGGGGAGGGGAGGGATGCAGTGCCTTAGAGGGCTACTTGACAGGCAGTCTGCCATAATCATGGCTTCCTCTTCCTAGCTTCTGCTGGTCTCTGTGGAGAGCTGTATCTGCTGAATTGTATGCTTATATGCTGAATTGTGTATACTGTGATGTCACCTGCCAAATGGAATAATACTTACCTAGCCATAAATAGAACCCCATATTCAGTACTCATTTTTTGTCCACTGCCGCTTATTTGTCTTATTCCAGCTTTCTAAAGCTTACCAGTTCCTGAGATTTAGTCCCAAGGCTGATCATGTGCCATCAAACAAATTGGTGGACAAAGGCCAACCCCACCTCCGTCACAGAGACTGAAGGGCGCTATGCACCATTAAGGAGAGAGCCAGACTCTCTGTAGCTGCGGGGGAACACCTAGACACATCTCAGACTAGGATGAAACACTAACCTAGGGGACAAAAGACTATGATTTATTTTTTATTTTAGCTTGGACACCGATTAACAAATCCTTCCACTCCCTGCTTGTACCCCCAAGTGGCCAAATCATAGAAGCTAACTTGAATGAAGGAACTGGTACGAATCCGAGCTTATTCAATGCACAGGTTGTTTTTCATAGACAGCGATGCAGTAACTCCTTTGTTTTCTTACATCTGGTTTAAGCTCATCGGGGTCCTCGATCCTCTCTCGATCATCCCAGTCTGCAGGCTTCGTGGCATTGGTGTCTGTGATTTTACGGGGAAGTAAGAAGTCCCAATCATCCTCCAGGGTCCCGTTCAACACCACCTCGTTGTCAATCTTAACTGCGTATGTGTTGTTTGGACGGATAACAAGGGTATACAAGTGTGTAATTTCATCATGCTTAAAGACAAAAAAAGTAAAGTTGATTATTTACTTGGTATTTGCGGTTAAAGCGGACCTTCACTCTGAATAAGAGTCTATCTTATATGTTTCCCACACCCTGTACATACAGATTGACCACATTACAAATCTTCCTACCTGCATCTACTGCATGTTATGAGCCTTTAAACATCCAAGATGGCGGCTTATGGAAGCCGCCATCTTATCAGGCAGCCTGCAAACAGGAAGTGCCTCCTGACTGTGCTGCTCTGCATTCTGGGACTGCTGACCGTTACCTGACCCCAGCTCTGCTCTGTCTGAGCAAAGCACAGCTATAACCCGCCCCCCTGTACCTTATCCCACTCTCCTCTCCTCAGTAAGTGTGATGCTTCTGATTCAAGATGGCGGCGCCCGTATCCTAAATTCCTGAACAGAGTTGCAGCCCAGTGGGGGGGAAAGAATAATAAGTTAGTGACTAATAACGTAAAATATATTAATTTTAGATGCTGGGGAACTGTTTTTTAAGAGTTTGGGCTTTTCATTAAATCACGCTGAAGGTCCGGTTTAAAACAATAAATACTAGTTGGCCACTTATGACATTAAAGGAGAACTATCGCAAAAAAATGGCCCAATAATAAAAATCCATATAGATATGCTAGATGGCAGGAGGGGAGGTCACTTATACACCAAGCATCAAGAAATAGCCAGCCAGGCTTGTTTTTTTTTTTTTTTTTAATGGAGGGAAGAGGAAATCAAGTGACAGGTTATGTCACCCCTGATAAACTAAAACTGTCGCCCCCTGGATTTTATTCCTACCAGGCGAAGAAAACTACAAGCTTGGCGGGAGTTTTATTCAGTTTGGGTGTATAAGTGACCTCTCCTCTCATTAGCCAATGTATTTATATAGGTTTTTAATATTACACAATTTGTGATAGTGCTTCCTTTAAAGGAGTTCTATCGCTAAATTAAATAAAAGAAAATCCAGGCTAAATAGTGAGAGGAGGGGTTATTTACACACCCCCAACTGAACATGGTGTGTTTTATTTTATTGGTAGGAATAAAATCCAGAGGTGAATTTGACAGGGGAGAACTGCTAGTCTCCTGAGTGAGCCACCAACCTGTGGGGAATTGTAGCATCAACCAACTTAATAAAGCGGACCTTCACTCTGAATAAGAGTCTATCTTATATGTTTCCCACACCCTGTACATACAGATTGCCCACATTACAAATTATCCTACCTGCATCTACTGCATGTTATGAGCCTTTAAACATCCAAGATGGCGGCTTATGGAAGCCGCCATCTTATCAGGCAGCCTGCAAACAGGAAGTGCCTCCTGACTGTGCTGCTCTGCATTCTGGGACTGCTGACCTTTACCTGACCCCAGCTCTGCTCTGTCTGAGCAAAGCACAGCTATAACCTGCCCCCCTGTACCTTATCCCACTCTCCTCTCCTCAGTAAGTGTGATGCTTCTGAGTCAAGATGGTGGCGCCCGTATCCTAAATTCCTGAACAGAGTTGCAGCCCAGTGGGGGAAAGAATAATAAGTTAGTGACTAAAAACGTAAAATATATTCATTTTAGATGCTGGGGAACCGTTTTTTAAGAGTTTGGGCTTTTCATTAAATCATGGTGGGTGAAGGTCCGGCTTGAAGCGGTAGTCCATCTGTCCTGTCATATTCACTAAAAAGGGTTTGTCACAGCTTTTGTTATCTGCGAGAACTGGATGGTTCATTACCATGCCTCACCACTTCATTAGAGGGCACCATACAATACCATCATGGCTAACACTTGTTGGATATTGAAATGTTTCCTTTTTTCTGCATTTATAATGACTGTTATTCTTCTTTATCAGTAAAATGCTTGTTACAGTTCTAGGATTAAATATAAATACAGTACCTTAGCTGTAATATTTCTCTTTATTAAATGATTTTTCTCCCTATAATTTAAGATAACGTGGACTTTTTCATGGATTGTGCCGCAGATGTCAGGACCTGAAGAATGAAAAATAGTTGTACTTAAATGCAGTGCAGTATTCCATTACAGGTGTGCAGGGTATTACAATCCTCCATCTAGGTTCTCCCAGTAATCATCCAATCCAAAGACCTTACACTCGTCACTTTATTATTGTCAGTTAGCTGGCCTTCCTGAATTAAAGCGGACCTTCACTCTGAATAAGAGTCCATCTTATATGTTTCCTCACCCTGTACATACAGATTGTCCACATTAAAAATCATCCTACCTGCATCTACTGCATGTTATGAGCCTTTAAACATCCAAGATGGCTGCTTATGGAAGCCGCCATCTTATCAGGCAGCCTGCAAACAGGAAGTGCCTCCTGACTGTGCTGCACTGCATTCTGGGGCTGCTGACCTTTACCTGACCCCAGCTCTGCTCTGTCTGAGCAAAGCACAGCCATAACCCGCCCCCCTGTACCTTATCCCACTCTCCTCTCCTCAGTAAGTGTGATGCTTCTGAGTCAAGATGGCGGCGCCCATATGCAGCCCAGTGGGGGAAAGAATAATAAGTTAGTGACTAAAAACGTAAAATATATTAATTTTAGATGCTGAGGAACCGTTTTTTAAGAGTTTGGGCTTTTCATTAAATCACGCTGAAGGTCCGGTTTTTAATTCCATTTCTTATCCAACACTATCCACCATCTTGTGGCCATTTGTTGTAACTACAGTAGTAAACCGTTTCTCCTGTCTAACTAATGGTGCTAGCCTCTTTTTATTATTTTATTGAGTTTCATATGTATTATACAGGTCCTAAATGGCTATACAAGTAACTGCACAAAGCTTGCCCATCTTGGAGATAGGGTCGTTCCTCCAGCTTGCACATGCATGTCTGTCTGTTCTTCCACAGGCCTCTGATCATCTGCAAACAAATAGGTGGAAAAGCCACTGCCCGACTCCCCCATCACAGTAAAAGGTCCTGCTTCATTCACTGTAACGGGTGAGACATACCAGGCAGCGGAGGCACACAAACAGGTTGGGTTGGGGGCGTTTTTTAAAGCACTAAATACCAATATATCTGCTGTGGAGAATAGAAGAGAAGCTTGTTCTTTTTACTCACACAGTCGTTTTAAGATGGCCATACACACCACAAAACCGTCTCTTGTAACCTATCAGCAACAAATATTGACCACTAGAATTACATTGTCTGTTTTTATTCAGCCCATAAGTTAAAGGGACAGTGCAGGTAATGGCAATAGAATGGGAGCAAGGCATTCACCTGAAGCCTCTCCTGTGTGCACACAATTTTCTGCAGCATACTTTAGAGGTGCAGTAGTTCTCCAACGTTTGCCTCTACTTTCAATCCATTACTTAACTACCACATTCCAAATGAGGCCACATGGCCACCGCTATCCCTCAGTGCTCCTAGAGTGATCGAGCCCAGCAAAGGCGACCACTGTGGCTTGCCAAGCTGGCTCGCATTGTGAGGCTGAGGAATAGGGGCAGTTGTGTAACCACATTTGTGTGTGGCTGTAGAGGAATAGAATTGAAAGAAGGGGCAAAGCTTGGATACATGCTGCAGCTTTTGCAGGATTGCAGAAAATGGAGGAAACATGGGATAGGTTTCAGGTGAGCACCTTGCTGTCTTATTATTGCCATTGCTTGGCAGTTTCTTAAGTTTTGCAGCCATAAAAATGTTTCTTATACAGAATTCAAAATGTTTAGCCAACCGATTAGGTAGCCTTTCAAGTGTTTTAAAAAAAAACGCAATACCTGCATTTATATTAAAGGCATATTCCTTATACTTTAGAAACAAATTAAAATTAATCAAAATAACCATGCAGGGTCCTTGTCAGATCGGTTTGCATGTTGACTCTCAAAAGCGCCCTCCCTAAATAGCCCCCAAATTAATAAGAACAATTCTCTGCCTGCTAAACTCTGCATTAACTCCAAGCACAGTGCTAACAATGATTGTCTCAAGGACCTGTGTACTAGCCCTCCACAGGTGTTCTGGCCTAGCAGACAGCAAGCCATGCTAAGAGGCATCACGAGCCACATGTGAGCCATAACTGCTGAACCACCAATGACTATTTAAAGTACAGTAAACAGAACAGTGATGCCAATGGTTGGCTTGGTCACGCAGAGTGAGGACCATGATTTCAGCCAGTTTGACATTGGTTATGTGGTAATGATGCTGGGGCAGGTTCTCTATAGCTAATTATAAGCCAGCCCTGTGCCTGAAACACTTTCTTCAGACAGTGACGCTACTTACCAAACATAATACAATATTCACTGTCTTTATTGATCTGTTCCTGGTCGATGTCTGCAGGATATATCTTTACATAGCCTCCACCACAGTCAATTTCTTGCTCGTGTTTGACAGTAAACTGTATCACCAATGATTGGTTCTCATTGCTGATTGGCTCAAAACGTGCTGACAGAGCATAGCGTTTCCAGTCTTGGGTGGTCTGTATACCTGCAGGATTATCAAGAAATAGTTAACAATTTGTACTGGGGACAAAGAGAAAGATGGCAGATTCTGTGGGGGGGGGAATATTAGACACATATGGAACCACGTTGTAGTTCAAGGTTACAGAGCCAGTTCCTTCATAGTTAAAACGTAGCATTTACTAACATATTTAAAATAAAAAAGCCATCCCACAGTGCATGTGCAGAGACCAGAGGTCCTTAATCCTGTGCGTGGGGACTTGGTTACGTGTTTCAGGCTGGTCAGCCCTCAGCCGGTTGCCACTTTTTTCCTTGCTCCACAACAGACCAGGTGAGCTGCCATCCAAAAGCCTTTTTTACAATCCTGGTCCACTGGGACACTAAACTAATCTACTCCCTCACATGATCTATGAGCCTTGCATTAGGGAGATTCACCTATTCCTAGAAGAGTTCCATCTGACACATTGGCAGCTGCAGCTTTTCCAGTAGAATATGTGCAACATATGGAGTATACTTTTGGGTACTGAGGTATAAGGGCAGCGAGTAAGTGGGTAGGGTGGACCTTGCCTCAACATGAAACAGAGTTGCAGATCAGCTTTAAATAGGGGGAAGCATAGACATGGACAATGCAATGCCTGATCTCCCGTCTTATCGGGCGAATGTGGGGAAAAAAGTCAAATCACCTTTCCATCCTTCCCGCTCGCGCTGTCCCCGCCGCCTTCGCTGTATCTGCCGCCTTCTCCGCGGCCCCTGCACACACAGACATCCAACTTCATACAATGGTGGGTGTGGCCGATGCTCGAGCGTCGGACACGGTCACCGCTGTACAGAGCCAGATGTTTGCTCTGTGTGTGCTGACACCGCGGCACACACAGACATCGGCTTCATACAGCGGGTGGGCATAGCAGACGATCGAGCATCGGCCATGCCAAATGCTGTACTGAGCCGAGTGTCTGTGTGTGCAGGCGGTGGCAGATACAGCGAAGACGGCAGGGACAGCAGGAAGGATGGAAAGATGCCTATATGGGGATTGGGAGGGGGGAATGCCACACTGCCTATATGGGGATTGGGAGGGTGGAATGCCACACTGCCTATATGGGGAATGGGAGGGGGGAATGCCACACTGGCTATATGGGGAATGGGAGGGGGAGATGCCACACTGCTTATATGGGGATTGGGAGGGGGGAATGACACACTGCCTATATGGGGATTGGGAGGGTGGAATGCCACACTGCCTATATGGGGAATGGGAGGGGGGAATGCCACACTGGCTATATGGGGAATGGGAGGGGGGATGCCACACTGGCTATATGGGGAATGGGAGGGGGAGATGCCACACTGCTTATATGGGGAATGGGAGGGGGGATGCCACACTGCCTATATGGGGAATGGGAGGGGGGAATGCCACACTGCCTATATGGGGAATG
Organism: Gastrophryne carolinensis; assembly: GCA_027917425.1. Classification (NCBI taxonomy): domain Eukaryota; kingdom Metazoa; phylum Chordata; class Amphibia; order Anura; family Microhylidae; genus Gastrophryne; species Gastrophryne carolinensis. The sequence continues at coordinate 436,813,711 of CM051235.1, forward strand.
GGAGGGGGAGATGCCACACTGCTTATATGGGGAATGGGAGGGGGGATGCCACACTGGCTATACGGGGATTGGGAGGGGGGAATGCCACACTGCCTATATGGGGATTGGGAGGGTGGAATGCCACACTGCCTATATTGGGAATGGGAGGGGGGAATGCCACACTGGCTATATGGGGAATGGGAGGGGGAGATGCCACACTGCTTATATGGGGAATGGGAGGGGGGATGCCACACTGCCTATATGGGGAATGGGAGGGGGGAATGCCACACTGCCTATATGGGGAATGGGAGGGGGAGATGCCACACTGCTTATATGGGGAATGGGAGGGGGGATGCCACACTGCCTATATGGGGAATGGGAGGGGGGAATGCCACACTGCCTATATGGGGAATGGGAGGGGGAGATGCCACACTGCCTATATGGGGAATGGGAGGGGGGTGCCACATTGCCTATATGGGGAATGGGAGGGGGAGATGCCACATTGCCTATGGGTAATAGGAGGGGGAGATGCCACACTGCCTATATGGAGATTGGGAGGGGGGAATGCCACATTGCCTATATGGAGATTGGGAGGGAGGGAATGCTACACTGCCTATGGGAATGGGAGGGGGGAATGCCACACTGCCTATATGGGGAATGGGAGGGGGAATGCCACACTGCCTATATGGGGAAAGTGAGGGGGGAATGCCACACTGCCTATATGGGGAATGGGATGGGGGGAATGCCACACTGCCTATGGGGAAAGTGAGGGGGGAATGTCACACTGGCCATGGGGGATGGAGGGAGAATGCCACTCTGCCTGTAATGGTGGGATTCTGCACCTTGCCTATTATTTGGTTCTTGGGGCGTCCTTTGTGCAGGTGCGTCTTATAGGCAGAAAAATACGATACATTTAAAAATGTGTTAACTGCCCCATGGGAAAATAGACTTTTATTACCCAGACATTCATTCTAGACAAGGAAAAAACAGCTTTCTATCACCACAGCAGATGGCCAAAATCCAGAGTTTCTGTACTCGCCCGTCTTGAAGATTTGGTAAAACGGAACTCCACCCCAACCAAAGTCGCAGTGGATGAAGCCAAACACTGTAGCGACATATTATAAGCAGGGACATTGGGCCCCATATTTTTGAAAGCTAAAGTTCTATGGTTTCTGTGATTTTTCTCTGTCAAATGAGACTGGTGACCATCTCTGTGTTCTGAATGTGACCCTTGTGGAAATAAAGGTTGGGGATTCCTAACATAAAGCTTACCTTTATCCTTCTCTGGGTCCCCCCAGAAACGTCCAGCACTCAGCTGCCATTTGCCAAAGTCTGAGTTATTTTTGGATTCAACCCATCGTTTCTGCCATTCATCTAAGAATAAAGCATACAAATGACGAGGTCAGAGCCAAGCAAGCTTACTTGTACCCAAAATGTGTTGTTTGTAACAAAAAATGGTGCACCAATAATATCTATAGGTAATGGCGTGCTCACTGATACACTTTACTACGCAATCCAAGATGGAACCCGGGGTCTAGCAATCCTCCCAGAGACCATCAATAAATGGTTGTGCTCCTTTATTGATGGTCTCTGGGGGGATTGCTAGACCCCGGGTTCCATCTTGGATTGCGTAGCAAAATGTGTTGTTTAATTTAAACTATATATCATTTAGAGCAATCTGGTAATACCTTTATGATGTCCCGTCTTGGTGCCCTTTCATGCCTTTTTGTGAAAGAATACTCCATAGCAATGAAAGCGGGAAAGAAGCAACGCCCATCTAAAACAATGGACACTTTCATCTATGTGCTGCACTTTGGGGAACACGGCATGCAGTGTTTTGCCTGGTGCACAAGCCTAATAGCTCAGAGAGATCTATGGGCAGCACAGGTAAAGCACAGTGAAGTTTGGTACCCGCCACAACCTTTTGGGCACATTGATGATGGTCTCTGCTGCCCTCAGCTGACTTGCTGCTGATCTCTTGACCCATGCCATCTCTGCACAAAAATGACTTAAGATCCCTACTGTGCTGAACCTAACTGGATTTTCCATACAGAGCAGATCTAATCATGCACTTTCATTTTCTCTCGCTGTCTGGCACCCCATGTGGGGTCGATTGGACCTCAACTCATTTTTGAGGTCTGCTTTAAAGCAGAGCGAGAGTCTTAAAACCAGGTCTTCTCGCAGCACAAATCCAAATGGTTTCAGCTGCATTAATGCTGCTCCTAGCAGCTTCCAGGTTCTTGTACCGCAGAAATCCACATTACATGCACCATAAGGATGCTGCAGACTCAGCATAATTCAGGAGAATTATGGGCTACATACACTTCCTGTGTGCAGCAAGATGGCGGGTTATTTTGCGTGGCCGATAGGTAAATGCGCACTGATCATTGATAATCATGTAGCATTTCATTGCATTTCAGAAGTTTCGGGATAATTATGGGCTACATACACCTCCTGGGTGCAGCAAGATGGCAGCTTATTTTGTGGAGTGGCTGATAGGTAAATGGGCACTGATCATTGATAATCATGCAGCATTTCATTGCATTTCAGAAGTTTCGGGATAATTATGGGCTACATACACCTCCTGGGTGCAGCAAGATGGCAGCTTATTTTGTGGAGTGGCTGATAGGTAAGTGGGCCCTGATCATTGATAATCATGCAGCATTTCATTGCATTTCAGAAGTTTCGGGATAATTATGGGCTACATACACCTCCTGGGTGCAGCAAGATGGCGGCTTATTTTGTGGAGTGGCTGATAGGTAAGTGGGCCCCTGATCATTGATAATCATGCAGCATTTCATTGCATTTTAGATGTTTCGTGAGAATTATGGGCTACATACACCTCCTGGGTGCAGCAAGATGGCAGCTTATTTTGTGGAGTGGCTGATAGGTAAGTGGGCCCTGATCATTGATAATGATGCAGCATTTCATAGCATTTTAGATGTTTTGGCTTCTTTTTTTGTTGAATTTGGTACACTTGAGGACTGCTTTAAAGTGGACCTATTTGTCCTATATACCAAACCACATCCACAAAGCTTTTACTGACCATTTGATTGCTGCAGGAGACACCAACAGCTTTTAGCTTCCCTACTCTTAAAGTGGACCAACACCCAGGATTTTGACTATCCTGGGTTTTGGTCCACTTCGGTGGGGCACCCCGATTGGGGGTGCCCCGCTGTCTGAAACCCCCCAGAAAGCCCAAAAAAACTCACCTCTCCCCGCTCCCACGTGACCGCGCCAGCCAATCACAGCGCTCAGAGCCGCTGTGGTATGCGCGTCCAAGGCCGCCTGGACGCGCATACCAGCTCAGCTGGCTCTGAGCGCTGGAGGCCGCGTCTCGCGCTTCCCTCTAACAGGGAGAGCGCCTGCACCGGCCATTCACAAACGGCCGGCGCGGGTGCGCGCCCTGCTAGAGGGAAGCGCGAGACGCGGCTCGCGCATGCGCCGATGGAACGGGGCTGAGGTAAGGTTTGTGGGCCTCCTGGGGGGTTCCTCCCCGCGGGACATCCCGATTTCGGATGCCCCGCGGGGAGGGATCTGATCAGTCCGGGAATCTTATAGATTTCCGGGCCGATCCCCCCTGGGTGTTGGTCCACTTTAAAGAGGACCAACAGTTCGAATTAAATCAGACCAAAACAACAAACAGTCCTCATATGCATCCCCTCTCCAGGGCAATTTAGATTGCTGCACAAAAAATAATTTACCTTTTTCTAATGCCTACTGGGATAAATTTTAAAAAGATGGCTGCTCATGGACTTGCAAGCCACCTACAAACAGGAAGCCATGCTGGGCTTCCTGTTACTATGCATTTCAGTTATGTCAGTTGTAGAGGAAGCTCCAAAATGTCCGATACCTTTCTTTTCCAGCTGTGCCAGGCTGTTGGTCCGGTTTAAGTCTTTAGGGTTGATTTTGCACTGTATTTGTTTTACTCAGGTTTTTTTTAGTTTAATCTGTTTTTATTGAAGAAGATCGAATAAAGAAAGAACATAGACACACGCAGGGTGTCTTACAACAGACCGGAAGACATAACAAAAAGCGGAAAGAAAAAAAAAAAAAAAAAAAGCAATGAAAACAACAGTGTATCTTTCAATTAAATATTACATCCGCTCCATCCATTGTCATAGCGTTTCATTTATGTCTACATAGCTATTCGCTGCTAACGCGCTGCTTCTGTTTATTAAAGAGAATGTAACTAAGCGTAGCAGAAGTCAGAACGCTAGAACGAATAATAAAAGATTACCCAGAAGCATGGGAGAGAGAAGGGTGAAGAAGAGAAGAGGAGTTAGAAGGGAGTGGGGAAGGTAGGAGAGTGGGAGGGAAGACGGGAAGGGAAGAGGGGGGAAGGAGGTGTCCTTGGTTGAACCAAATATATGATTTCTGATTTGCCACCATGACCCTACCTCGTAACTGCCAAGATATGGTCGAGTGATTGGTTGTCTCCGCCACTAGGGTCAGCGGATTATTGTCTGGAAACGGTCTGAGTCTCGAAGGTCAGTCCAGCAAGCCCAAGTCGCGGTGTACTTTTCTGCCAGACCCTTATCACTAAGGATGAGTTCTTCCATGCGTCTAATGCGCTCCAGCTCCACGACCCATTCTGCCAGGGGGGGGGGCCCCCGGGTCTTCCAGTGTCTGGGTATAACAGCCCGCGCTGCCGTTAGGAAGTGCCTGAGGAGTCCTTTTTTGTATTGCGATATAGAGTCCTCCGCTAAGGAGAGGAGGGCTAGTTGGGGTGAGTTTGTCACACGGATGCCCGTCACCTCTGCGTATATGCTGAGGACCCCATCCCAAAAGGAGGTGATGGTCGGGCACCCCCACCAGATATGGGTCATGGTCCCCTTCTCCACCAGGCACCGCCAGCAATTGCTCGAGGTCTGGGGTGCGTATTTATTGATGTCAGATGGGCATCTGTACCATCTTGATATGATTTTGAAGCCCCTCTCCTGTGCCGCCCCCTCCAGCGCTGATTTATGCGTCAAACTAAATATTTTGGCAAGGTCCTCTTCAGAGAAGGACCTGTCCAGCTCTTTTTCCCACCTGGCCACGTACCCTGGAGAGTCCGGGTGCATACTGTTCATTAGAGTATGGTACAGTGCAGAGAGGGCACGGGGTATGGGCGTCACAGAGGAGAGGAGCCGCTCCAACTCGGACAATGGGCAATCCCTCGCACCACTCAGGCGGTGGGAGGATACGTAGTGAGCTAGTTGTCTATAAAGAAACCATGACACGCGTATCCCAGGGCATTGTGCTCTAATCTCTTCCAGTGTTGGCAGGCCCGCCCCCCCCATAATGAGCCTCAGGTCTGACGCAGCCTGCCAGCCCAGGAAGGACGAAACCCCCATCCCAGGTGTGAAGTCCGGATTCCCGATAATCGGGGTCAGAGGACCCGGGCGTTGAGCTAGCTGGGATCTCGAGGTCAATTTGTCCCATACTGTAAAGAAGTGCTGTACTAGAAGAGGTAATTTTCTAAGAATATGTTTGGGCTGGGGTCTCACCCAAGGGAGAGAGACAAGCGGGATGGGCGACATTCCCTTCTCGACAGCGACCCACATCTTACTTGAAGTATGGTGAGCCCAATCTAGAGTCCTCAGGAGGACCGCTGCTGCGTGGTAGAGCTTTAAATCAGGAAGTCCCACTCCTCCCCTCGCTTTGCTGCGGGACAGAGTTTCGTGGCGGATGCGGGGCTTAGAGACTCCCCAAACGAATTTGAGGAACGCGGACTTCAGGATTTTGAAGAAGCTGTTGGGGGGTGCTATGGGGGCTGTTTGGAACACGTATAGAAAACGGGGCAGTCCGGTACATCTCAGATTGCTTGCAGGGACCAAGCATAATTCCCTTTCCTTGGCTACAGGAAAAATATGGCCTCTCGGGGAAAGAGATATTTAGCTACTTACAAATTTCACATTTTATAACATCATTGATCCGCAGCAAGGATAACATCGATCAGCTCCAAAAGTTTGAGACCAGATGTAAACAATACCCCAGAGCTAGGGGCTCAATATCTGAGGTATATGAGCAGCTGTGTATGACGCATGGGAACCCCAGAAGAGCGCATATGCAACGGTGGGAAAGGGAATTAGATATTCAGCATTCTGAAGTTGAATGGCTGACAAGTTGGCAGGCTTCTTTTGGTAGAGAGGCTTCAACGAACTCGATCGAGATCAACATTAAGGTTTTTCTAAGATGGCATTTAGTCCCAGACCGACTCTGCCACATCACTGGAGACCCAGGTAAACTTTGTTTTCGAGGATGCGGGTCAGTAGGAACGCAAGCTCATATTTGGTGGGAATGCCATGTAGTTAAAAAATTCTGGCAGAAAATTTTTGAGGTTCTCAGTAATGTCCTGGGTACCACTATAACATCAGAGCCCTGGATTGCACTATTAAATGGCCCAATAGTTGGAACAACTAAAAACAATATGAACCTCATTTACCACCTTTTAACGGGAGCTAAGCTGGTCATAGCCAGGTCTTGGAAGTCTCCCAAACTCAGCTTTAAGGAATTCCAGGTCTCGATCTCAAATATTATGGCTATGGAGAAAATGACCGCATTACATAAAGGTACTATGGACAGATTTAGAGACACATGGGAACCCTGGATCCAGAAATATCTACCTGCCGACTTCGATACTAACCTATTAGAAGTATGATCTTGAAGTGCGGCTGATCTTCTCACGTAAACATTATTAGCCCTTATAAGACATCAGGTAGGAATCATCCCACTTCGGCTAAAGCGCTCTTTCCAATACAGACAGTATCGATACCACCACATCTTTCAGAGCTCAGCCCTCTCTTCCTCTCTGCTCTATCCCTTTCTAAATACTTTTCCCCTTCCTCCTCCACCCCCCCTATTTTTTTTTTTTTTTTTTAATTTGTTATTGGTTATTAATCATTTTAGTTCAACAAATTGATCTGATTTTATTGTTGTTTTATCTGTTACTACATGTAGATGAAAGTTAATGAATATGCGAAAGTTAGCTCTATCAGGATGCAATAGTTGAGATGCTGGTCAACAGACCTGAAAGTTGTATAGTACTACCCTTCTCCTTAGTGGAAGGATACTGTTGTGACTGTATGGCATAATCGCTGTATATTCTTATTCTTTCAAATAAAAATTATTGAACAAGAAAACGGGGCAAGACATCCATTTTAAGCACGCCTATTCGTCCGAACCAGGATAGGGACCTCCTGTCGTATTTTTTAAGGTCGCTCAGCGTCTTGTTCATCAGCGGGGCATAGTTCAGATCGTATATCTTAGCTAGGTCATTTGGGATCTGTATCCCGAGGTATTTGATAGCAGTCGCCTGCCATTTAAATGAGAAATTAGTTTTGAGTCTGTCTACCTCTCCGAGCGGTAGCGTTAGATTAAGGGCTTCCGATTTTGTGTAATTTACTTTAAAGTTGCTCACCAACCCAAATTGTTCAAATTCTTTTAGTACCGACGGAAAGGAGATGGTGGGGGAAGTTAGATGGAGTAGCAGATCATCGGCGTATAAGGACAGCTTGTATTGTTTATTGTCTATCTCTATCCCCTTTACGTCCGGATTGCCTCGTATGGCGATGGCCAGATGCTCCATGCATAGAATGTACAAAAGAGGAGACAATGGACATCCCTGACGTGTCCCGTTACTTATGGGGAAAGGGGATGACAGCACCCCGTTGACTCTCACTGAGGCTGAGGGATTTCCGTATAGAGCCAGTATTTTGCCAAGGAGGGATGGCCCCAGGCCAATTTGTTGTAGAGAGGCGTGCATAAAGTCCCAGCTCACCCTATCAAACGCCTTCTCAGCGTCACAAGAGAGAAGGCAAGCTGGGATCTCTTTAGATTGCACATAGGATATTAATGTGAACAACTTGTTCGTGTTGTCCCTAGCCTCTCTACCCGGGACGAATCCCACCTGATCCAGATGAACAAGGTCAGGAACAATTGGCCCGAGGCGCAAGGCTATTATTTTAGCGAACAATTTTATGTCTATGTTAATCAGGGAGATCGGGCGATAACTGCTACATATGAGGGGGTCCTTATCAGGCTTAGGGATAACCGCGATCGTGGCTGCCAATGATTGTCTTGGGAAGGGGGAGTCCTGCCCCACTGAGTTGAAAACTTTGGTCAAAAAGGGGGCCAGTAGGGGTCCTAGTACCTTATAGAACCTAGGGGTATAGCCATCGGGTCCTGGGCTCTTTCCCACCGGGGAGCATCGTATTGCCTCCTCCACCTCCTGCGTTTCAAAAGGGGCCTCAAGGGATTCCACAACTACATGTGGGATTTTAGGGAGGGGTGTTCTGTCTATGTATGCCCGAACCACCTCCGAGGGGGACAGGCGCGATGCGGTTGACGCTGGCCTCGGTAGGTTATAAAGAGTACTGTAGTAGTCCCTAAAGGACTTTGCTATTTCGGTCGGGTTAGAGGTCTCGCTGTCCCCTCGTGTTTTTATACAGGGGATGTATGTGGCGGGGTTTCTAGGGTGTAGTGATCTTGCCAACATCTTACCCGGTTTGTTGGCGTGCTCATAAAATGTCCCCCTAAGCCGATCCCTATGTCGTAGGGATATTTGATTGTACAGGCTCTTAAGGTCGTCCCTAGCCTTTTCTAGCTTGATCAAAGTCTCGTTAGTGGGTAGTTGTTTATGTTCGAACTCCAGGGTTCTAATTTGGCTAATTGTGTTTTCTATTAGGGTAGATCTTTCTCGTTTGAGCCTCGCGCCGTGTTGGATAAAGATCCCCCGCATCACGCATTTAAGCGCTTCCCATTGTACAGGGAGGGGTGTATCGTCGCTGCGGTGGTCTATTAGGAAGTGGCCTATACTCTCTCGTATTGCTGCTAAGCAGGTCTCATCTTTGAGCAAGTTATCATTTAGACGCCAATCCCATCTGCTCGGGTGCAGTCCGGGCAAATCCACAGACAGGAAAATTGGGGCGTGATCTGACCATAGGATACTCCCTATCCTCGCCTCTGGGCTCCACGCCATAGCGTGATGGCTCAATAATATGTAGTCAATGCGGCTATAGGAGTTGTTGGCGTTAGAGTAAAAGGTGAAATCCCTGTCTCTCTTATGTAGCGCCCGCCATGTATCCACTAATTGCAGGTCCTGTAATAGCTTCTTCAATTTTTTAAGCCCCGCGGCCGAAACCCCAGATCTACCGGAGGAGGTGTCAACCAGCGGGTTGAGAGGCAAGTTGAAATCACCCCCACACACCAAGATACCCTCCGCAAAGCTAGTTAGCTGTTTTAGTAGTGCGCAGCAATAAGGGGCTGGATCTTGGTTGGGGCTGTAGAGATTGACTACCGTGTAGATCTTTGTGAACAGAGTTAACTTCAGGAATATGAATCGACCTTTAGGGTTAATTCTTGTGTCTAAAATCCTATGGGGGAGGGATTTGTGTATCGCTATGGACACCCCCTTTGACTTCGCTTCTGGGTTTGGCGCATGAAACCAGGAGGAGAAGTAGCGGTCCCGAATTATTGGTATGTGGCCCTCTTTAAAGTGGGTTTCTTGCAGCAAGGCTATTTTGACTCTGTGTTTGTGGAGCTCGGTGAGGATTTTGGATCGTTTTTCCGGGACATTCAGACCCTTTGTGTTGTAGGAGCAGATAGTGATACTCGACATAGTCTGTTCAGCAGAGTCAGAGTATGGGGGGATAGGGGGAAGAGTGGGGAGGGTAGAGAGGGAGGGAGGAGGAACAAGAGGGATGGGGAGCGGGGCTGAAGAGAGTTAGGAGCTTGAGAAAAGAAAAATCAGGGACGTACTAAGAGTAAAGGCGCTTCACGCGCTTCCTCCGAGTGAGCTTATCCCAAACGCCTATTGGGAGGGCTCAGGAGGCTATGTAGTGGGGGAAGTGGAAAAGTGACCGCCAACGCAAGGCGCTCCGTCCAGGCACTGAGAGGTTATCCTGAGGCCTGGGCCTAAGCTAGACCCAGGCCATGAGATAAGCCCGTTGCAATTAGAACATTACACTTATAATTCCTAAACTTTATCAGTTAAGTGCCAGAGTGGCCAAAGTGCTAAAATGCTAAACATGCTAAATATCCAGAACATATAAAACAACACAAACCTTGATGTACTGTCAGGGTTAGCCCAATATGGTCGCTGCGCTCTATCCGCCGGACGGGGTCGCCCCAAGGGCCACACCCAGCAGGTTCAGCCCCGGGGGAGAGCCCGCCGCAGACAGGGCGCCACGCCTGTTCTTACTCTCCGTCAATAAGGCGACCAAACAGTATACCCAAAACAGTGGAAACTGCGCTAACCGTATTAACCGTGGGGAACATTATGAGTACCATGGTGCATGAAAACGTATGAGACAGCATCGTCATTGTAGAGGCTGTTAAGCCAGCACCCACGTGGGGTCCCAACCCCCGAACGGGTCAGGCGAGGCGAGCTCGGGGACTCGACCTAGAGACCCAGTCAGGAGGAGGGAGCCCAGCACAAGATAAAAAGCAACAAGAGGAACAATCAACCGTGGAAAACATTATGAGTATCAAGATGCATGGAAATATGTGGGGCAACATCAACATGATAGGGGCTGTTAGGTCAGCACCTATGTGGGGTCCCAGCTCCCGATCGGGTCCGGCGGGGCAAGTCCGGGGACCCGACCCAGGGACCCAATCAGGAGGAGGGAGCCCAGCGCGAGACAATGAAGAAACCCAACCATTAGTTTCCAAATAAACCTGGCCCTTGAGAGTCCAGTCGGACCGTGTCCATATCATCGCCAGGCGTTGGCGCCATCGCGCTCTCTGGGTCTAATCCCTCTGTTTCGTCGTGGGAGCGGATCGCGCCCCCCCATCTCCCGTGCCCGGGGGGGGGCCCAGAGAAGGAGAAAGTCAGTCCTCCAGTTCCACTCCGGGGGATCCCAGAAACTCGAACGCCTTCGGTAACTGGGAGTGGTAGCGGAGTGTGAAGCTTCGGCCCCGCAGCTGGATGACAAGGTGGAAGGGGTGTCCCCACCTGTAAGTGGCGCCCGCCTGTTTAGCACATTCTAGGAGTGGTTTCAGGATCCGTCTCATTTGTAATGTGCGGCGCGCCAAATCCGGTAGCAGGGTGATCTGGGACCCCCCATAGGAGACACCCTTCTTGGCCCAGGCGAGTCTCATAATTTCTTCTTTTACTTTGTAAAAGTGCACGCGACAAATGACGTCTCGGGGCTTCCGCTGATCTGTATCTCTGGGGCCCGGGGCCCTGTGCACTCTATCCAGTTCGATGGCCTCCCCCACCGGACGACTCAGGATCATGTTGAAGATACGGGTTACTGTCTCCGAGAGGTTGGCGTTTTCCGGAGATTCGGGGAGCCCCCTTATGCGGATATTATTCCGTCTCCCTCTGTTCTCCATATCGTCTTGGTGGAGGAGAATGTTGGCTATGTGATGCGCCGATTCCTCCTGAGCTCTTTCTAGGGCGGTGTGTGCTCTATGGAGAACAGACGCTGTTGGACTGAGTCCTGCACTTGCTCCACGGCTGTGACTCTGGTCCCCACGTCCAGCACCTGCTTCGATACTTCGTCCACCTCCCTCCGGAGGGTGGATTCCATTCTATTTATGAAGGTTTCAAAGTCCCTTCGGGTGGGGAGTGATGAAATAAGAGCTCTGATGCTGTGTTGATCGAGGTCCACAGCCCCCGTGCCTCTGTGGTCGTACAAGTCGGGGCTATGTGGGGGGGATTCTTGCGGCCAGTGTGGGGAGGCCGACAGGGCCAGCGGGGAGCTGGGTCCGCCGCTCAACTCACCCCCAGCCGGCTCCCTATTTATGTCCGCTCGTGGAGGAGTTCCATCCCGGGGAGCGGGGCTCTCCCCCTCGGGCATCTTGCAGAGGTTGCTGGGGGGCAGCCGCTGCCCTTCTCCGTCAGTGACCCGCAAGTCCGGAGAAGTGGTGCAGGGGTGTGTTTGGGACACATGGGTATGATGTTGGCTGTGGGGGACGGAACCACTTATTTTTTTTGGATTGCCCCCGTCGGGAAGTGTGCTGGTGCTCCCCTTGCCCAGTCCGCCTCCCTGCTGCTGCCTGGCCTCATGAGGCCTCAATGGAGCCGGCTGGTGCAATGAGCCAGACAGGTTTACTTGGCTGTTCCTCCCCCCTTCCAGGGCCATGTCCGCTGCCTGTCTTCTGGAGGGGCCCGGGGACCCGGATGTGGGCCTCTCCTCCCTCACGTTGCAGGTCTGGGTCTGCGGGAGTAGTGGCGGCCCAGCGCTGCCTCCCGGTCCGCGGCTCCCGCCCTGTCCCACCAGCTCATCCGTGTGAGCCCCGGCACCCCTGTCAGCTGGGCCGGGGGAAAGCTGGGGCCCTGCCTCACCTGTGACACCGCTGCTGGGCTGCGCAAACGCCTGGAGAGCAGCTCGCCTCGTCGTCTCCCCGCCCCCGGATTCAGCGCAGCTCCAGGCTCCGGTCCCGGTCTCCGCGTCCATGTCACCACCCGCACGTGCCAGGCGGGGGGTCGCTGAGGGTTCTCCTGGGTGGTCCATATGGGGTGTCTCGCACACCTGGCGAGGCGGCGGTGATCCGCGCCGCCGCTCATCAGCCTCCATGTCTCCTCGTGCTGGGCCGTCCGCCATCTTGGATTCCTCCCCACCTCCGGCTTCTCTGGCTCCTGGTGGGAAAAAGGAGTCGATGCGGCCCGTCCTGGACCCGCCGGTCGCCACCCTGGACTTCCTTCTCCTGGACATCAGGTTTGTGTTGGGATTGGGGCACTTAATGCGTTCTGGAAGGGCTATTAATTATGGGCACTGGACGGAGCACAGGGAAAAGCTTCCTTACTCGGCCATCACCAAGCCACGCCCCCCTACTCAGGTTTTTTTTGTAAGTAAACACTTTTTCTCATGAGTTATTGACTCACACACGCACTGTAAAATGTTGAACTGTTTGTCACTCTTGGCCACTCACCTCCATCATCAAACTGCTCTCGAAAGTATATAACGGGATCTGCAGATACAGCCAAGACAGCAGAAGCCAGCAGCAAACACCACCTCATTTTCTGAAAGCGAAATCTCGACCAACAAATACCAGATACTGTTAAAAGCTTACAGATTTCATATGAATCACAGCACTTTAAGAAAGAAGAAAGAGGTAGTAAGATTTGAACGTATAGAAAACAAACTTGTACCTAGTTTTTACACAGATAGAAATCACAGTCCACACATTGATGTGGTCGAGTGCCTGGAGGAGAGTTATGCAAATTTAGGAGTGTGTGTCTGTGTGTGTGTGTGTGTGTGTGTGTGTGTCGGTTTGGCCGGGGGTTGGAGTTGAAGTTGTCATTGGTGGGATGAGGTTTTACCCTACCTAGAGATCTGCATAGTTCTTTGGGTAATAAAAATTCAACATCCTCCATGTCTGATTCACTTCTGGAGTCTAGGCTACCTGCAGACAGACCTGTAACAGAAGTCACAGGTTGGGTGCCATAGCTTTCATTTTTGTAACACAGACTGGCCATAGAGAGCACAGGGAGAATTCAGGCTAAAACCATCCTCCACTCTATGTTGCCCCCCCAATCCTTCTCCCAATACCTGGCCCATTTGTAACACATTCTAGCCCATGTTCTGCCCCTGCAATCCTATAACTTCAATCTTAAAGTGGACCAACACCCAGGGGTGATCGGCCCGGAAATCTATAAGATTCCCGGGCCGATCACCCCCCACCCCGCGGGACATCCGAGATCGGGATGTCCCGCGGGGTGAAACCCCCCAGAAACCCCAAAAACACCTTACCTGATCCGCCGCCGCTTCCGCCGCCGCCGCCTCCCGCGCACCCCTCCAGACGTGCGCGCGCCCGCGCCGGCCCTCTGTGAATGGCCGGCGGGGGCGCGCGCGCGCCGAGAGTGACGCGCGGGAGGCGGCGGCGGCGGAAGCGGCCTGGACGTTCCTGATCCCCGCCTGGACGTTGGCGGGGATTGGCTGCGGCGCTCACGTGGGAGCGTTGAGAGGTGAGTTTTTTGGGGTTTCTGGGGGGTTTCACACAGCGGGGCACCCCGCCGAAGTGGACCAAAACCCAGGATAGTCAAAATCCTGGGTGTTGGTCCACTTTAAGACTGTGGGGGCCATACCCACCTTTGCCACCATCTTTGCCCCACAATAATAAAGCTTCAGCAGCATCACTTATGACATATCCACATCTGTTCATGATCTGTTCTTGCAACGCTTTAGTATTCAACTAGGAAACTCCTTGGGGTTGGGGCTAAGGAGCTCATAGGCCAGTCATGGCCTTTAAATTCATTTGAAATGAAAAAAAAAATGTCTACAGTCCACTTCTGCATACTTGCATGGGGCACAAAGGACATCAGGGTTGATAGAGCTGTCACTAGTCTCCCCCCCCCCCCATGCTGTTACCAGGCCTCCTACTCTTGTTCCTTAGGATGTATCTGGTTCTGGCCCACCTTTAAAGGTAAGTTCATAACCTCTGTAAATATGTGCCAGGGACCAGATCCCCCACAGGGCCCCATATTGCACAATCATCTTAAATGACATGGCTTCACCTCAAGGATTCCAGAAAATGTTGCCTTCTAAGATATGCATCTGGTACTGCCGTTTGGTCACTGCAGAAAGATGCGGGTTGCTCTAACCTATCCCAGTTTTGGGTTTGTTTTAGGAGTAGAACATTTAAAATTGTCTCTCAATGTTTCCCAAGTGTAGGGGGGTATGATCTTGTTTTACCAGAGATGCATCATTCCATTGCTGTTCTCTTCTGGACTACTGTGCTTCCCAAAGGGGAGATAATGACCATAGAGGATCGGCAAACTGGTAACTAGAACATTTGGCAAATTGCTTCTTCCACATGGTATACTCTGTGTCCCTTTCAACATTTGCTTTTACTTGTCAGCAGAAGTGGTAAAGAACTATTCATCCACTTTTTCATTCAGGTTATATAATAATTCCCTATAATAGCTCAGTACATATAGTACACTGCCATCTAGTGGTTTTATCATTTCAGCTATAGATATTACAGTGTCAATGTTGCTAGTAAAATTTAATGATGTACTGACAGTTGTGCTAACTAGTGATGAGATTTCGACTTGGTTAAGTATTAAATGTCGCCCAAATATTGCCAATTCAGTTTGACCAGATGTGAAAAGCAGAAATATTCTGGCCATAATTGTTCAGCCCTTTTATTTTTCATTTTCCACTCACCTGTTCCTGGAGCAGGACAGGCGTCAGCACTGGGCGTACCCGGGCACCTTGGGAGAGCCCCACCTCATTCCCTCTACCCTGGGCAGCCTCTATGGAGGACGCAGTAACCAGGACAAAGGACTGTCACTCATCGGCAGATTGGCCAATGGGAGGGCCTTTCTTTGTTTCTGTCAGTCCTTCTATTCTTCGTTTCTTTCCTTCTGTTATTTGTGTCTTTCCTTCTATTCTTTTCTTTTTTTTTTCTTTCTTCTGATCTTTCTGCCATTCCTTCTTTCTTTTCTTTTCTCCTTTCCTTCTATTATTTCTGTCAGTCCTTCTATTATTTCTTTCTTTCCCTCTATTCTTTCCTTTTCTCACCTTCTAGTCTATTTCTTTCTTTCCATCTATTCTTTGTTTCCTTTTCATTCTTTCTTCTATTATGTTTTTCTGTCATTACTTCTATTATTGTTTTTGTCATTTCTTTTCTTTACCTTCCATCTTTTCACCTATTCATTCTCTCTCTCTTTCCTAGATGTTTTTCTGTCATTTCTTTTATTCCTTTTTTCTTTTTTTCCTGTCATTCATCTTCTGCTTTTTTCCCCTTCTTTCCATTTATTTTTTACATTCCTTTACTCCTGCCTATCTATTTTTCTTATTTGTCATTCCTTTTCCATCTTTCCTTTTTTCCTGTCATTTCTTTCTATTCTTTGGTACTTTATTTTTGTTTCTTTTTCCTTCTATTATTTTTTTATTTCTATTCTTTGGCAGTATTCACCATACATGCAACTTTCTCCCTTTATTGTATGGAGTCATACCACACCGCAAGGGGGCCACCGAGACTCCGTCGCCCAAGGGCCCGCATAAACCTGGAGCTGGCCCTGTCCTGGAGTATCGCAGTGTCTTGGCGCTGTGGCCGCATCCCCCGAATACCTCTAACTGGGGTGCCAGCAATGGGCACATGCAGAGCTTAGCTCTCCTGCTGGTATAAGGTGCAGGACATCTCTCAAACTGATGCCCCAACCACACCCGACCCCACTGCAGGTCATTTTGACTGTTGATCCACTTTAACTACTGCTACGCAGCAACCTAATGCTACAGCATTAGAGAATCATAGAGGCTGCCATTTCTGAAAATGCTGATGTGTTGCTCCACCTGAATAAAATACCTAATGAGCTACACTTCTGTATCCATAATGCTATCAGGGGTGTTCCAGCTTCTGGCTGAACAGTGATGCAGGTAGGGCATTTGTATCAGCCAGGAAGATAAAAAAAAGAGCAATGTCGCCATGACAGGGGCCCTTTAAAATAAAGCAGTACCTATTTTCCACCACCTATTTGACAGACACCATATCACTAGAATTAAGATCTTAACCTAATCTTAACTCAAAAGTGTACCTGAGTAGCCAAATGGGCATCAAATGGGGCAATACAGCAAAGGAAATTTAGAGGACATTACAAACAAACACACATATAGCTGGTTCTATAACAAGTGTCTATTTTTTTTTATCATGCCAATTTGGGATGCTATTGAGATGTTAGGAGCCGTGACGCAATCCCACTGTCTTCTAGGTTCCTGCGGTGATAAAATGCAGTAGCAGTAGATGGTGCTGCTGAGCATCCACATCTCTGCTCTTTCTGCTCTCCGAGCCACTGTCCCCAGGGAGGGGGTTCCCAACCAGTGGTACTTTGACCACTGATGGTACACAGGCTTCCCTAAGGTCCCCCAGCACTCAAGGTTACCAAGGGTGAAAAGTGGGGGTACATAAAGCACAGCAGAAAAACTACAGCTCCAATAGGATGCACTGGGTGGCTAAGTCAACAAGCTGCAGGCATGGAGCATTTTAGGATACCATTATTGGCAGAAGAGCTTGTGAGGTTACATCAGGTGAAATTCACCCTCCCGGGAAGTTGTGTTGCGGTGGTAGGGTGGTACTTTAGATTACTGGAAAAGGGAGTTGCTACTCCATGAAAAACAGCCTGCCCTAGGGAATATGAAAGTGCACTAAGAGCCTAATTTAGAATTTTGGTCCACTTTAAAGTGAACCTATCACCATTTTCACTATCCTGATGATAGGTTGCTATGTGAATCCCCCCCAGATTGCCCACACAACTCAGCTTTTTGCCATTCCCACAACACATGTGCATGCTATTGTCCATAAGTATGCACAGCATAAAATGTTGTTATGAACTGAGCACTGGCAATGGTAGAGGAAGTGTCCCCGCCTTCCCTGGAGTGTGGCTGGCTGGGCACTGGATTGCGCCTAAGCTGCAGGCATGCTGGGGATGCAACTGAGATCTTTATGCAGAACCGCTGGAAAAGTGACTGCAGGGCTTCATGGAGGGTTCATACAGTGGGGCATCCCAAATCAGGGGCCCTAGGGACAATTGGTTAGCCAGCCCTGAGGTCTTTTAGACTCCAGGGCTGGCCGTGATGATGATAAGTCCACTTTAATATAGCCATGGCCGACCATGCAACTGCTATGGGGCCCTTACAGTTTAGCTAGGCAATGGCAGCAATGACACCTGACATAACAAGTAAACAAAACTATACATAAACATGGCTGGCTAAGGCTTTTTTGAGTCAGAAAAAAGTACCTGTAATGCAATAAATAAAATAAACATTATATGTAGGAAAATCTCTGCAATTATTATTATTGTATATTTGCCATCATAGTAACATCATAGTCTGTGGCACTGTACAAAGTAGAAATAAGACATATAAAATAATACAACAGTGCATTATAATACACCCGGTATTATGAGTCCAATGTAACAGAAGTGTAACTGAACACATAGATACAGGAATACACTGGGAGAGAGGACCCTGCTATTGCCAGCTTACAGTCTAAAGGCAGCTACATAATTTATATACAAGTGCAGATGATAAAAATAAACAGATTATATATATGCAACACATAAATCAATTATATATGAAATACCTGGATAGGCAGACGTGTACAATACAACAAGAAAAATGTCCTCCTATATACAGTAAGACAGTGTTCTGTGGACAGGTATTTGGCGGAACAGCGAATGCTGCAGGTAGTCAGGCAGGTGATATGAAGGACCCCTGTGGATTATGCTGTAATTAGACCTGACTCTAGACTAGTTCTCAAACAGATGTCTTGCAGCTATTGGCTGGGAAACACTCACAGTAGCCAATCAAAGCAGACCACTTGCATGCAAAATAAGAGAGGTATCTAAAATGGGAATGATACAGATGAGTTTAAAGAGACATTCATGGCAAAGGGTTGCCATCTAGCAAACTGCTAGATTTCCCTATAATTAAGTTATTAAATGAACCGTAAACCCAAATAAAAATACAAAAAGGTCCATTTTCAGAAACTTGGAGGTTTCTGAGCGGCGGAACAGCCAGGAGCTCTGGCAGGGGAGGTAACCCCGCTGTGTGAACCCCCCCCCCAGATCCCCCATTTCACTTATCTGCTCCCGGAGTGCTCACTAGCTGTCCGTGTACCCACGTCAGGCATTTCTGAATAGGTGGCATGGGCACACTACAGCTAGAGACTGAGCTAGAGGGCTTCGAATTAGGCCTAACTCGGTTTCCTTCAGCCACTCACGGATCTAGACAAGTTTGCGTCGGCACAGTCAAATGTGCTGATTGGACTGGAGGCTGCTCCAAGCTGAGTTGGAGTGGGCGATCTGGGGGTTCACACAGTGGAGCATCCCGCATCGGTGTGCTCTGAGGGCAAGGACCAAAACCCAGGATAGTCAAAATCATGGATTTTGGTCCACTTTTACGTTATGGAGCAGTTACTTGTCCCATGCTGAATCAAACTCTGCACGTAAAAGGTGATTGTTTCCTATGCAGGACTCACTTGTGGCATAAGAGGGTGATTTGGGTTATTCTAGTGTGCCTGTGGACCTTCCCTAGCACATAGCTGCCAGGGAGGGTTTAGAGCTGTTTTAAAGTGGAAGGATGCTTCTATAGATTGTTCCCACAGCCCCCAAACCTGTAGTTCCATTTGCAGCATGAAACAAATCCTCTTACCTGCCATTGTTTCTGCAGCACCTGGGCATGTGCACATGACAACCAATGTTTCTGTGAGCTCCCTACAGTTCTGAGAATAGGTGCCTTGGTCAAGCTCCCCTGAACACTGGGTGCCGACAGCAACAGGTGCAATGGAAGCAATGGCAGGTAAGAGAGTTTGTCTTGTGCCTACAATTGCTCTTCTTGTCTTGGTTCTGCAGGAAATGTCTGGAGGTGGTTGTTGGCTCCTTAGACATCCATGTTGCTACTTCTGCTCAGTGGTTCTTTTCACTTTGGTCCCTGCCTCAGGGGAGTGCCTCGCCAGCATATCTCAATGGTTGGGCGTGGGAGCGTGCACAACTACAGGGATGCTGAGGATGTGGTCATGGCCTGTGACGATGGACCGGCGGAAAGGTAAGGTGTTTGCGGGCGATCTAGGGGTTTCACACATCCATAATTACTTAAGATTCCAGGGCTGGTCAGGGCCGTGATTGGTCAACTTTAAAGCACTCGGCAGTAGGGGGTCTCTCTAAATATCTTTTTGTTATGTTATTTTTAGCTAGGTTTCTCATTCATGGCAACACCCTCCAAGGCTACCTCACCACATCTGATGTCAGCAGCCAGGGCCTCCTAGTGGAGGAGGTGGCAGTAGTCAGCAGTGTGTGCAGCAGCTTCTGGTTTTCTAGCACAGGAATGCAGTGAGCAAACCATATGGATGTGCTCATGGGATGATCATTAAATTGTATCAAAACCCAGTTTTTCTCAGGTTTAATTCCTTGGCATTTCAAAGTAATTGCTATTTCAGACCTAAAGTCGATTTCAAATGGGTTCAAACACACACACACACACACACCTTCAGTACTACAATAAACAGATCTTTTTTTCTTATATGAAGAATACAGAAAGCCAGTGTTGGCGAATCTTCCACTTTATTTTGTAAAACGCGGCAGCAGCAACATCTCTAAGCCATGTCTTGCAGCATCCAGGCATCGCCTAGCAACGGCCTGGACCATCAGCTGAAGTCAGCGCCCCGCCCACAGTCTCCTGACCTGGCTTCTTCCAAACCCCGCCTCCCGGTGACGTGGCCGTACGTCAGGACGTCTTTTGTTATTCCACGATTCCAAGATGGCGGCTATCGTGGAAGGCCCGTTGAGTAAATGGACGAATGTGATGAAGGGTTGGCAGTACCGCTGGTTCGTCCTGGACTATAACGCCGGGCTACTTTCTTACTACACGGTGAGCCTTCCGCGCGGCGCCTCCTGCTCTCTTTTTTTCTGTGGGCGCAAGCCTTCGCTAACAGCCCGGGCTCGTCCAATCAGAGCGCCACGCTGGTGAGGTAGCCGCCAATTGGTACACGCCCCCCTCGGCGCCTGACCAATAGGCGTGAAGGCGGGCGCATGCTGAGGTCTTCTGTGTCCTGACCACACCCAGCAGGTGTGACTAGCCTGTCTTGTGTGATAGCGCTGCTCTGGGGTGTCATCAGGGGCGGGATTATCATTTCTGGGGCCCTAATCATAGGAATTTTATATAAGATAAATTCCAGAGGAACAAATGACGTATAGAAGCAGCTTTCTTTCTCATGTACCAGTATTACAGTAAGACCTCAGCTGCTTCCAGTGTTCATTCAGCAGAGTTCTGGTGGGCCCCTGAGGTGGGGGCCCCATGCATTTGCATAGGTGGTGTGGTGGCAAAGCATGCCATTGGGTGTCATGGGTGTTATAGTGGGTCTCTTATATTATGTGGAGCCTTATTTATTGGCACTGGGGACTTGTTTCTGACTGTCACACACTGTACAATCTTATTGGGCAATCACTTAAACCAGACCTTCACCCTAAATAAGAGCCTATCTTATATGTTTCCCCCATGCTATACATACAGATTGCTCACATTAAAAATCATCCTACCTGCACCTATTGCATTTTCTGAGACTTTAAACATCCAAGATGGCGGCCCATGGAGGTGCAGGCTGCCTGCAAACAGGAAGTGTCTTTTGACTGTGCCACTCTGCATTCTGGGATTGCTGACCCCAGCTCTGCTCTGTTTGCGCAAAGCACAGCTATACCCCAGCTCCCCTGCACTTTTGACCCCTCCTCTCATCAGTATGTGATGCTACTGAGCCAAGATGGTGGCGCCCATATACTAGAGTGCTGAACAGAGTTGCAGGCCAGGGAGGGAAAGAATAAAAAGTAAATGACTAAAAACATTGAATATATTAATTTGAGATGCTGGGGAATAGTTTTTAAGGGTTTGGGCTTTTCATTAAATGATGCTGAAGGTCCACTTTAAGCGCTGGAAGGAGTTCTCCCCCCCCCAACCTGTCCCCCCCCCACCTGTCCCCTTCTGTATGTCCTCCCCAACCTGTCCCCTTTTGTGCGTGTCCCCTCTAACCAGTCCCCTTTTGTGCGTGTCCCCTCTAACCAGTCCCCTTTTGTGCATGTCCCCCCCTAACCAGTCCCCTTTTGTGTGTGTCCCCCCTAACCAGTCCCCTTTTGTGTGTGTCCCCCCTAACCAGTCCCCTTTTGTGTGTGTCCCCCCTAACCAGTCCCCTTTTGTGCGTGTCCCCTCTAACCAGTCCCCTTTTGTGCGTGTCCCCCCTAACCAGTCCACTTTTGTGTGTGTCCCCCCTAACCAGTCCCCTTTTGTGCGTGTCCCCTCTAACCAGTCCCCTTTTGTGTGTGTCCCCCCTAACCAGTCCCCTTTTGTGTGTGTCCCCCCTAACCAGTCCCCTTTTGTGCGTGTCCCCCCTAACCAGTCCCCTTTTGTGCGTGTCCCCTCTAACCAGTCCCCTTTTGTGCGTGTCCCCTCTAACCAGTCCCCTTTTGTCTGTGTCCCCCCTAACCAGTCCCCTTTTGTGCGTGTCCCCCCTAACCTGTCCCCTTTTGTGCGTGTCCCCCCTAACCTGTCCCCTTTTGTGCGTGTCCCCCCTAACCAGTCCCCTTTTGTGCGTGTCCCCCCTAACCAGTCCCCTTTTGTGCGTGTCCCCCCAACCAGTCCCCTTTTGTGCGTGTCCCCCCTAACCAGTCCCCTTTTGTGCGTGTCCCCCCTTACCTGTCCCCTTTTGTGCGTGTCCCCCCTAACCAGTCCCCTTTTGTGCGTGTCCCCCCTAACCAGTCCCCTTTTGTGCGTGTCCCCCCTTACCTGTCCCCTTTTGTGCGTGTCCCCCCTTACCTGTCCCCTTTTGTGCGTGTCCCTCCTAACCTGTCCCCTTTAGTGCGTGTCCCTCCTAACCTGTCCCCTTTAGTGCGTGTCCCTCCTAACCTGTCCCCTTTAGTGCGTGTCCCTCCTAACCTGTCCCCTTTAGTGCGTCTCCCCCCTAACCTGTCTCCTTTTGTGTGTGTCCCCCCTAACCTGTCCCCAGCTTGTGTGTGTGTGTGCCCCCTAACCTGTCCCCAGCTTGTGTGTGTGTGCCCCCTAACCTGTCCCCAGCTTGTGTGTGTGTGTGTGCCCCCTAACCTGTCCCCAGCTTGTGTGTGTGTGTGTGCCCCCTAACCTGTCCCCAGCTTGTGTGTGTGTGTGCCCCCTAACCTGTCCCCAGCTTGTGTGTGTGTGTGCCCCCTAACCTGTCCCCAGCTTGTGTGTGTGTGTGCCCCCTAACCTGTCCCCAGCTTGTGTGTGTGTGCCCCCTAACCTGTCCCCAGCTTGTGTGTGTGTGTGCCCCCTAACATGTCCCCAGCTTGTGTGTGTGTGCCCCCTAACCTGTCCCCAGCTTGTGTGTGTGTGCCCCCTAACCTGTCCCCAGCTTGTGTGTGTGTGTGCCCCCTAACCTTTCCCCAGCTTGTGTGTGTGTGCCCCCTAACCTGTCCCCAGCTTGTGTGTGTGTGTGCCCCCTAACCTGTCCCCAGCTTGTGTGTGTGTGCCCCCTAACCTGTCCCCAGCTTGTGTGTGTGTGTGCCCCCTAACCTGTCCCCAGCTTGTGTGTGTGTGCCCCCTAACCTGTCCCCAGCTTGTGTGTATGTGTGCCCCCTAACCTGTCCCCAGCTTGTGTGTGTGTGTGCCCCCTAACCTGTCCCCAGCTTGTGTGTGTGTGCCCCCTAACCTGTCCCCAGCTTGTGTGTGTGTGTGTGCCCCCTAACCTGTCCCCAGCTTGTGTGTGTGTGTGCCCCCTAACCTGTCCCCAGCTTGTGTGTGTGTGCCCCCTAACCTGTCCCCAGCTTGTGTGTGTGTGTGCCCCCTAACCTGTCCCCAGCTTGTGTGTGTGTGTGCCCCCTAACCTGTCCCCAGCTTGTGTGTGTGTGTGCCCCCTAACCTGTCCCCAGCTTGTGTGTGTGTGTGCCCCCTAACCTGTCCCCAGCTTGTGTGTGTGTGTGCCCCCTAACCTGTCCCCAGCTTGTGTGTGTGTGTGCCCCCTAACCTGTCCCCAGCTTGTGTGTGTGTGTGCCCCCTAACCTGTCCCCAGCTTGTGTGTGTGTGCCCCCTAACCAGTCCCCTTTTGTGCGTGTCCCCCCTAACCAGTCCCCTTTTGTGCGTGTCCCCCCTAACCAGTCCCCTTTTGTGCGTGTCCCCCCTAACCAGTCCCCTTTTGTGCGTGTCCCCCCTAACCAGTCCCCTTTTGTGCGTGTCCCCCCTAACCAGTCCCCTTTTGTGCGTGTCCCCCCTAACCAGTCCCCTTTTGTGCGTGTCCCCCCTAACCAGTCCCCTTTTGTGCGTGTCCCCCCAACCAGTCCCCTTTTGTGCGTGTCCCCCCTTACCTGTCCCCTTTTGTGCGTGTCCCCCCTTACCTGTCCCCTTTTGTGCGTGTCCCTCCTAACCTGTCCCCTTTAGTGCGTGTCCCTCCTAACCTGTCCCCTTTAGTGCGTGTCCCTCCTAACCTGTCCCCTTTAGTGCGTCTCCCCCCTAACCTGTCTCCTTTTGTGTGTGTCCCCCCTAACCTGTCCCCAGCTTGTGTGTGTGTGTGCCCCCTAACCTGTCCCCAGCTTGTGTGTGTGTGCCCCCTAACCTGTCCCCAGCTTGTGTGTGTGTGTGTGCCCCCTAACCTGTCCCCAGCTTGTGTGTGTGTGTGCCCCCTAACCTGTCCCCAGCTTGTGTGTGTGTGTGTGCCCCCTAACCTGTCCCCAGCTTGTGTGTGTGTGTGTGTGCCCCCTAACCTGTCCCCAGCTTGTGTGTGTGTGTGCCCCCTAACCTGTCCCCAGCTTGTGTGTGTGTGTGCCCCCTAACCTGTCCCCAGCTTGTGTGTGTGTGTGCCCCCTAACATGTCCCCAGCTTGTGTGTGCCCCCTAACCTGTCCCCAGCTTGTGTGTGTGTGTGCCCCCTAACCTTTCCCCAGCTTGTGTGTGTGTGCCCCCTAACCTGTCCCCAGCTTGTGTGTGTGTGTGCCCCCTAACCTGTCCCCAGCTTGTGTGTGTGTGTGCCCCCTAACCTGTCCCCAGCTTGTGTGTGTGTGTGTGTGCCCCCTAACCTGTCCCCAGCTTGTGTGTGTGTGTGTGCCCCCTAACCTTTCCCCAGCTTGTGTGTGTGTGTGCCCCCTAACCTGTCCCCAGCTTGTGTGTGTGTGTGCCCCCTAACCTGTCCCCAGCTTGTGTGTGTGTGTGTGTGTGCCCCCTAACCTGTCCCCAGCTTGTGTGTGTGTGTGCCCCCTAACCTGTCCCCAGCTTGTGTGTGTGTGTGCCCCCTAACCTGTCCCCAGCTTGTGTGTGTGCCCCCTAACCTGTCCCCAGCTTGTGTGTGTGTGTGCGCCCCCTAACCTGTCCCCAGCTTGTGTGTGTGTGTGTGCCCCCTAACCTGTCCCCAGCTTGTGTGTGTGTGTGCGCCCCCTAACCTGTCCCCAGCTTGTGTGTGTGTGTGTGCCCCCTAACCTGTCCCCAGCTTGTGTGTGTGTGTGCCCCCTAACCTGTCCCCAGCTTGTGTGTGTGTGTGCCCCCTAACCTGTCCCCAGCTTGTGTGTGTGTGTGCCCCCTAACCTGTCCCCAGCTTGTGTGTGTGCCCCCTAACCTGTCCCCAGCTTGTGTGTGTGTGTGCCCCCTAACCTGTCCCCAGCTTGTGTGTGTGTGTGCCCCCTAACCTGTCCCCAGCTTGTGTGTGTGTGTGCCCCCTAACCTGTCCCCAGCTTGTGTGTGTGTGTGCCCCCTAACCTGTCCCCAGCTTGTGTGTGTGTGTGCCCCCTAACCTGTCCCCAGCTTGTGTGTGTGTGTGTGCCCCCTAACCTGTCCCCAGCTTGTGTGTGTGTGCCCCCTAACCTGTCCCCAGCTTGTGTGTGTGCCCCCTAACCTGTCCCCAGCTTGTGTGTGTGTGCCCCCTAACCTGTCCCCAGCTTGTGTGTGTGTGCCCCCTAACCTGTCCCCAGCTTGTGTGTGTGTGTGTGCCCCCTAACCTGTCCCCAGCTTGTGTGTGTGTGTGCCCCCTAACCTGTCCCCAGCTTGTGTGTGTGTGTGCCCCCTAACCTGTCCCCAGCTTGTGTGTGTGTGTGCCCCCTAACCTGTCCCCAGCTTGTGTGTATGTGTGCCCCCTAACCTGTCCCCAGCTTGTGTGTATGTGTGCCCCCTAACCTGTCCCCAGCTTGTGTGTGTGTGCCCCCTAACCTGTCCCCAGCTTGTGTGTGTGTGTGCCCCCTAACCTGTCCCCAGCTTGTGTGTGTGTGTGTGTGCCCCCTAACCTGTCCCCAGCTTGTGTGTGTGTGTGCCCCCTAACCTGTCCCCAGCTTGTGTGTGTGTGTGCCCCCTAACCTGTCCCCAGCTTGTGTGTGTGTGTGCCCCCTAACCTGTCCCCAGCTTGTGTGTGTGTGTGCCCCCTAACCTGTCCCCAGCTTGTGTGTATGTGCCCCCTAACCTGTCCCCAGCTTGTGTGTGTGTGCCCCCTAACCTGTCCCCAGCTTGTGTGTATGTGTGCCCCCTAACCTGTCCCCAGCTTGTGTGTGTGTGTGTGTGCCCCCTAACCTGTCCCCAGCTTGTGTGTGTGTGTGTGTGTGCCCCCTAACCTGTCCCCAGCGTGTGCCTGTAACCCTGCTGGACACCAGTCCTTGCTCTGCAGCTGGTACTTTAGAGCTTTCAGTCGCCGTATTCTAGCATGCAATCTGAATGATGCAGAAACCATCATGGGCAGGAGCCTGAAAGCAGACCTCCACTCCAGAGAATCTAGAACAAGGTCTGCTTCCAAGGGGTCATCCTGATTAGCAATGCTCTGTGCTGTAATTGTCAATGGAAACCCTCCAGACCAATCGGCACACTCACTGGTCACATTTGCCATCAAGCTTAAGTATCTAGGTATTTTATGCATATATTGCTATTGTATGATTGCACGCACACATAGGAATTTTTACTTTGCATTTAAACCATCCATGCGGTAAGTGCATATTTTAGAGACAAAAAGTTCTACTAGAGTACCCCCAATGGGGGGATCAGTAATGAATTGACCAAACTGAGTAGGTCTCAGGCCTCATAGCACTTTAAAAGCAAGAAGCAATATTGTTTTACTGTTAAAATAATAAACTAGAGTCATCAGACCCCTGCTGTAGTGACGCTAAAAACAACCCCAAGTACTTCCTGTAGTACACATACTGCATGTTGAGAACCAGTGCTTTAAGGCAGCCAGTGACCACATTTGGAGGTGGTCATGGAGGAATAGATTTAAAAAATGAGGGGCAAACTATGGAGTCCTGCTACAGCATCTCCAACACACTACAGAAATCACAGGAGGAAGAGAAGGCACCTGGTGAGCTCCTTGTTGCTGAAAAATTGATTATACTCCAAGCCTGAACTCTGCACGCCCATGCCACTTATTGCAGTAAGAAACATAGAAGGTTGATGGCAGAAGGAGACCATACGGTCCATCTAGTCTGCCCTTATGTGTATACTGTATGTTCTCTTTATCTTAGGATAGATGTGTGCTTATCCCAGGCATGTTTACATTCACTGACTGTTGATTTTTCAACTACCTCTGCTGGAAGTTTGTTCCAAGCATCTACTACTCTTTCTGTAAAATAATATTTTCTAACATTGCTCCTGATCTTCCCCCCGACTAGCTTCAGGTTGTGCCCCCTTGTTCTATAATTAAGCTTCTTCTTAAAAACACTTCCCTCCTGAACCTTATTCAATCCTTTCACATATTTAAAGGTCTCAATTCCTCCAGAATGTACAAATGAAGTTCTTGAAGTCTCTCCTTTAAGTAGAGGGGGGTGCACCAAGATTGCACCAGCAATGAGGTCACCTGAAGCCTGTCCCATGTGCCTCTCCTCCATTTCTTGCAGTGTGCTGTAGATGCTGTGCGCGCGGTTGCCCCATGTATCCTGAGCATGAGCTTGCTTTGTAAGCGGCAGTGGCCTCCTTTGTGGGGTTCACATAGAGGATCAGGGGTAGCTGTACGTCCACATTTAGAGGCAGTCACGGTGGAATTGAATGGGCTGATTTTGGAGCCCTTCTGAAGGATAGGCACATAGGACTAAGGTGAGCTTCTTGCTTCCTTATTATTGTCATTCCCTAAGCTGTCCTTAAAGTGGACCAACACCCAGGATTTTCACTATCCTGGCTTTTGTTCCACTTCGGGGTGCCCCGCTGTGTGAAACCCCCCAGAACGCCCGAAAACACTCACCTCACCACGCTCCTACGCGGGCGCTCGTCCAATCAGAGCGCTCAGAGCCACTGTGGTATGCACGTACAAGCGCCATTTTATAGATTCCCGGGCCGATCCCCCCTGGGTGTTAGTCCACTTTAAATTGTAACAAAACCCAGGATTATGACTTTCCTGGGCTTCGTTCCCTGCCACAGGAGCATTCCGTGTCGTGATGCGCTTCCCCAGTGATAAGGTGCACATGTGCGCTTGTCCAATCAGAGCAATTTGTCGTGCATATTTGTTGCTGGGCAAATAGCTCTGTCTGTGGGAATAGTGAGTGAAGGCATGCACGTCACCAGAAGCGGGCGCGCTCCTGTCCCCAGCCTGATGAAGCTTGCTTCTGACATAGGTGTGGGAGCCAAGGCAAAGGTGAATGTTGTGGCGAACGGTGGGGTTGTGCACACAGCGGGCATCCGAAACCTCCCAGGTCCTCGAAAAAAAAAAAACTCCCAGTCCTACAGCGCATGCACAGCCTCTAGTTCAATCAACGCGGTCGGATCCTCTAACGTACCTTAGTTTAAGCCTTGTCTAAGGCGAGCGGAACGGAGCGCACTGATGGCCGCGTTCCCCGCTACCCTCTAACAGGGAGCATGCCTGCGCTGGCCATTCCCACGCGCCCTGCTAGAGGGATAGCGGGAATGCGACTCGCGCATGTGCCGTTGGACCAGAAACGAAGGTAAATGGGCTACCTGAGGGGGTTTCACACAGTGGGAGAATCCTGATTTTGGATGCCCCTTGGGGAGGAAATCGATTGATCTTATAGATTCCCAGGCCAATTGCCATGGGTTTTGGTCCACTTTAAGTTTATTCCTTAAAGTGGACCATCACCCTCCTGTGATCGGCCCGGGAATCTATAAAAGAGGTGAGTTTTTCGGGTGATCGGGGGGGTTTCACACAGCGGGGCACCCCGATCGGGGGTGCCCCACTGAAGTGGACCAAGACCCAGGATAGTCAAAATCCTGGGTGTTGGTCCACTTCAAATCTCTTCCCTCCAGAAGGTACAAATTAAATTCTTTAAACCGGAACAACACCCATTTTGCAGAAAATGGGAGGTATTCCTAGTGTAGAGGGGCATTAGTTCAGGAAATGTAGCCCTGCTTACGGGAGCTTTGTCATGTGGTTAAGTGCAGGTTATTGGAGCAATGATCACATTTGTTGGCTTACTGAAGTGATGTGATGTGAACAAGGTGACACAAGAATGATTGCGGAGTCTGCTCCAGAGTGATGCAAGCCTGTGCCTGGCATTGCTGCAATGTTACGGTTGCTGTTGGGTAATGTAGGCTGTTTTTTAGTTCAGTGTTGGAAATAAAATCCAACTACCAAAGATAACGCTTTATTCATTATTCATATGCAAGGCTGAAATTGATCCAGCAATCTTTTCCCCTACATGATCCACGGGACATGTCTTATGTGCTGTCACATGCTCCCTGCCGGATTGCCAGGATTTCCTTTCACTTTCCTGAACAAGCGAATTGCAAGAGAAACCAGCTATTTGCATAGGCAGCACAATATCTACAGTACTTTCCTCTTGCAGACTCCATGTAAAAACATTAAAGTGATTCTAAAGCCTGAAATAGGCTAAATAGGCTCAAATACTTCTGCCACCTACACTTTCCCTTATGTGACAGCCAGAGACCTGTTGGGTGCACCCAGCACAGGTTTATAGAGAATGGCAATCTAATAGTAAGATCTCACAGACAGCATTATGCAGATACATCCGATGGGAGCACCGTAAACAGTTCACGAAGGATGCATCATCAAATGTGATACCTCTTGCCAGCATATCTGAGATATTTGCAAACCTTTCAGTGTCAGTTTACCTAGAGATTTTGTCACCCTCTCTTGCCCTGCCATTTTCAGCATTTTGTTCTATGTATGTTTAAAGTGGACCAAAACCCAGGATTTTGACTATACTCGGTTTTGGTCCTACGGCGCATGTGGGGCCGCTCGTCCAATGAGCAAGCTCGGAGCTGCTGAGCTATGGACGTTTAAACCGAGGTCATAGCACAGCGGCTCAGAGCGTGCTGGCGGGCGCATCACACGCCTGTGCGGGCATGCACCCTGCTCGAGGGATAGCGGGCATGCAGCCTGTGCATGCATTGTTGGACCGGGTAGTAATGCAAGTGTAGCGGGCAACCTGGGGGGTTCACACAGCGGGGCATCCTGATTTTGGATGCCCGGGGGGGGGGAACGGATCGGCCCTGGAATCCCCCCCCCCCCTCCGTCGGAGGATGGAACCCAACACTTTTTTTTATTTTTAAGGGTTAAAGCCATATAAAAAATGGCATGGGGGGTCTCCCCTCACCAGCAGAATAGCCTGTGCACTAGCTATAGGGGCTGGTAGATCAGGGCAGTCCTGGCAGCTGCCCTCCCCCAGCTCTGAAGGCTACCAGCCCACATAGCCAACATCTGGATGCCCCACTGTTTGAAATACCTCAGGGGCACCACAATACTCACCTTTTTCCTGGCTCCCATGCTGATTTAAATATCGCCTAGGATCTTTGGGCTCTGCACTCCTGCCCTTAGCTATTCAGATAGGCTGGGAGCCAGGAGCGTGCCCACTGCTGGGGGTTGCTCCTCTGATTGCTTGAACATACACAAAATTCAAGGTTAAAACAAGGTAAAGTGGACCAAAAACCAGCTCGATCGGCCAAGGAATCTATAAGATTCCCTGGTTGATCGATTCCCTCCCCCAGGGCATCCAAAATCGGGCTTCACCCCAGGTTGCCCTGTTCACTTACCTTTCTTCCCGGGCCAACGGCCCATGTGCGGGCTGAGGCTACATCTCCGCTATCCCTCGAGCAGGACGTGTACCCGCGCCAGCCATTTGTGAATGGCCAGCGTGGGCACACTCCCTGTTAGAGGGAAGTGGGAGATTCAGCCGCCAGCGCGCTTGGAACCACTGGCTTTAGACACCGTCTTAGATGGCGTGACGTCAGCGGCTCCGAGCGTGCTGGTTGGACGGTGAGTTTCCTTAGCACCCCCAATTGATCCTGGGTTTTGGTCCACTTTAAAATCAATGGGGGGGGGATTGCACTCAAGCATATATATCGCTAGCAAAATGTATCGATGTTGCAGTGAACATAGTGTAACCAATCAGTGCTAATACTATTAAATCAAGTATAGTAAATAAATATATACATGTAACAAATAGTCTGTGCAGATAATAAATGAGACTGCCAGAAAGGTGTCTATAAAGTGCTAACATTATACATTTTGTGTGTACATGTTTTATTTGTACGTTTTTTTCTTTTGCAGTCGAAAGACAAAATGATGAGAGGATCGAGGAGAGGCTGTGTCCGTCTCAGGGTGAGTGAGTGAATGATGCCAAATATTTTTGTTATTTTGTTTTGGGATTTGATCCTGTCGCGTGCACTTTTTTTGTGGAATTTGTGGAGTTACGCTGAAATTCTGACCTTTCTACCCCAGTTGATGATTGAACAATATGTAGGAAAATGTTGGTGTAGTTAGTTATAAGGTTTGTGGACATTTTACCTGAAAATGGGGAACTTCTCTTCACTGTTCACATTGGGAATCTTGGAAAGGTCATGCTGATTCGGGGGGGGGGGTAATTCTGATATTTTTGGTTGTATGTACCCAGCTTAAAGCATACTTACACTGACCATATCCCCAGCCCTTAAAGGGACAGTCCAGGCAACAGCAATAATAAGGCAGCAAACAGCTTTCCTGATGCCTGTCCTGTGTGCATCTGCTCTGCAGTGCAGGGTTGAAGCTGTAGCAGGGCCTTACTTTCAATTCCATTTCTCCTGTATTACGCAAAATGTGGTCTGAGCCTCAGCACCCCCTCAATTGAGTAGAGTGGGTGTTCTGAAGTCACTGAATGACTCGGTGGGGTGGGCACCACAGGACTGCATCTCTGGACCCATTAAAGCAGACCAAAACCCACATTTTTAACTTGCTGAAGAATAACTTTTGTAATTTTTTACTGCTCCTGCTTTACTCTAATCCCAGACCATGGTGCCTGTTTTCCCTACATCCAGTCCAGGCCGTCCCATATCTCACGATTGGGTGTTCGCCCCTAGGGGGCGCTTGACTGCAAGATCAAAGATGTAGCTCCTCACGGCCCCCTATATAGGCAGCTGTCCCTCTATCATTCCCCAGTCATTCATCTTGCAGTTTGGCTGCACAAGATCCTTGGCACTCTCTCTCAGATATCGGCAGCAGAGCGGGGCCACCTAGCCCGTCGGCCGCTGCGGACTCTATTTCCATGGATCCTTTCTCACCCACTCCTGCCTCCCAGCCCTTGGCTGCTACGGGATCCGTGACGGTAGGGTGAACGCCGGGGTCTGTGGCAGTCGGCAGAGCTCACGCTCTGGGCCGCAGACCTTATGTTAAAAGGTAGCCGGCCACAGGTTTATGGTGAGCCTGAGGGGGAACCACTATGTATGGTCCTGGAGTGGAACAAGACAAGATTAGCTTTTTTTGTATGTGCCCTCCCTGCCCACAAGCTTTATTTCTGTGTATTCACTGCTGTGTTTGGTGATTTTACTAGCTGGCCTCTGGCTGCTTACTCACCTCCCTGCATTCCCCTGTCGGGTGGCCGCGACGCTCGCCTCTCGGCTGTCGCTCCTCGTGAGCTCCTGCCGCATCGCCGTGTGCAGCGCTGGCTGTGAGAGACGGGGTGGAGGAGAGTGCGTGGTCGCACTCGTACATGCGGCGGCCCTCGCTACAGCCATTGCAGCCTTGAAGGAGGCGGTGCTCTTCTCGTGATGCGCTGTGGATCATTCCAGAAGGTGGCTGGCCCGACGCGCTGCTCTGTTGCTGCTGGGCCAAGCTCGAGCTTCTTGTTGAGGACACTCCTGTTATCGCGTAAGAAGCGGCATCTGGAGCCGATTTTACTTGATGATGATGATCTTTTTGATGCCATCTGCAGAGGAAGGTGAGTTGCCAGATGATTCACGCTCCACGGTGGAATATTCTGCTGGCGATAACAGTATCTCTGGTTCCTCCTCGGACAAGGATTCTTGTCTTCCGGATGATACGGAGAATTTGCTCTCCTCCGTGTTTGATACCCTACACATTGTTCCTCCCAGAGCAGCTAAGAGGAAGCATGGTGATTTGTTTCGGTCTGAGAGGCAAAGATGGGTCTTCCCGGAGCAGCCTCACTTTTCTAACATGATCCTTAAGGAATGGGAAAAGCCCAACAAGTTACCGTCGGTCCCTAAGGGTCTGGATAGGCGGTACCCCTTCCCTAATGAGTTGGTTCGGTTATGGTGTCACCCTCCCGAGGTGGATCCTCCCGTGTCAGGCTTGTCCAACACTATGCCATCGCCTGACAATGCTTCCTTACGTGACCCTGCAGACAAGCACATGGATCAGCTGGTCTGCCATGCCTTCACCTTTGCTGGTGCCCTCTTTCGGCTTCCGTGTGCCTCGGCAATCGGCTCATTAGCCAACAGGAGAAAGGTGAGACACCTTGTGGCTAGAGCTAAGGCTCGCAAGCGGGCTGAGGAGTATAAGGAACTCAAGGCTTGCTTAGATTTCATTGGCTTTGTAGTTACTGCCATGGATGATGTGGTCAGGCTTGGTGCCAGGATTTCGGCCTTGCTTGTTGCTCTGCGCCGTTCGCTCTGGCTGAAGCAGTGGTCGGTGGATGCGGCTGCCAAAAAGTCCCTCACAAGTTTACTTTTTGTGGGAAGCTGGCTGTTTGGGGAGCGCCTGGACCTTCTGGTCAAGCATGGTAGACTCCCTCAGAGAAGGATGCCTGCTCGGTCCTTTCGGAACCCCTCTTCCTATCGTTCCTTTCAAGGAGGAAGAGATTCTTCATTTCCCGGTGCCCGCAGAGATACCTGGGGCAGAGGTAGGTCCAGCGGCCGACCCAACCCATCATGGGGAGCTAAGTCCAAACCCCCTGCCAAGCCCTCTCAGGCATGAGGGGGCGCCCTCACCCATCCGGGTGGGGGGACTACTTCTGCTCTTTGCTCAGATCTGGAGGCGTCTCTTCTCGGATCGGTGTATTCAGGAGGTAGTGTCCTCCGGTTTCAAGATAAAGCTGGCAGCCAGGCCACCCGCAAAATTCCTCCGTTCAAGGATATCCCGAAGCCCGCTAAAGGCTCAAGCCTTAAGAACGACTGTTCAACACCTCCTGCGGATAGGTGTGATTTGCCCTGTACCCCTGCAGGAACGGGGTCGGGGATTCTATTCCAATCTGTTCACGGTTCCCAAGTAGGACAGAACGCTAAGGCCGATCCTGGACCTGAAGGGTCTCAACAGGTTTGTAAGAGTCAGACATTTCCGCATGGAAACGTTGCGGTCGGTGGTGAGATCGCTTCGGCCCAGCGACTTCAGGACCACGGTGGACATCAGGGACGCTTATCTGCACATCCCGATATTCCAGGGACGTCAGAAGTTCTTGAGGTTTGCACTGGAGGATCAACTTTACCAGTTTGTAGCACTCCCCTTCGACATATCCTCAGCTCCCCAAGTGTTCACCAAGGTGCTGGTGGGCATCATGGCTATCCTGAGGAGTCAGGGTAACTCACGAATACCCTATCTAGACAACCTTCTGATTTCGGGCCGGGCCCTTCAGGAGGCCGAGAGCGACACCCGGACTGTACTGTCAACCCTGGGTGATCAATTACCCCTAGTCATTTATCACGCCTTCAACAGTGAGATCCTTCCTGGGAATGACGCTAGACACTGGTCAGGTCAAGGTCTTTCTGCCACAGCAGAAGGTTTTGGGACTCCAGACGCAAGTGCAGGCCTTGCTGGCTTGTCAACAGCCGTCGGTACATCTGGGGATGAGATTGGTGGGCCTAATGGTGTCGTGCTTCGAGGCTGTGCCCTTCGCCCAATTTCATATGAGACCTCTACAGTTGAACCTGCTAACCGGCTGGAATCGGTCACAGGAATCTCTGAAACAAGGATTTTTGCTCCCTGGCCAGGCAGTCCCTCTTGTGGTGGTTGGACTCTCGGAACCTGCTGGTAGGCAAGTCCCTCCTGACTCCCCATTGGGAGATAGTTACCACGGATGCCAGTCTTACAGGATGGGGAGGCGTTTGGCAAACCCAGAAGATCCAGGGTCAGTGGGGTCCGAAGGAGAACCGGTTACCCATAAATCTCTTGGAGCTGAGAGCAATTTGGTTGGTTCTTCTACACCTGACTCCCCATTTAAAAGGCCATGTGATCCAGGTCCGCTCAGACAATCAGACAGCTGTGGCCTACATCAACCACCAGGGCGGGACTCGGAGCAAGAGATCCCTCAAGGAGGTAAGCCGGATTCTGACTTGGGCAGAGGAGAATGTTCCCTGCATCTCGGCGGTTTACATCTCCGGGGTGGAAAATCAGGAGGCAGACTCCCTGAGCAGGAGTTCCTTGCGCCTGGGGGAATGGTCCCTCAGCAGCGAGACCTTTCAAGCTCTGTACCTCCGCTGGGGTCAACCAGACGTGGATCTTTTTGCGTCCAGGCACAATCACAAACTTCCAAGGTTTGTCTCTCTCTCAAGTCGCAGCCAGGTAATACCTTATGGCTCTGACCACATCCAAAGCATGGAGGGTCCGTTCCTTGGAATTAGCCGGTGTTGGCTTTGTTGGCCTGGCTATTGAAACCTCAATCCTGATGGGGAAGGGGTTATCGGCCACGGTTATTCACACAATGATTCAGGCACGGAAGAAGTTTTCTTCCATGATCTACTACAGAGTTTGGCGGGCCTATATCGCTTGGTGCGAGACCAAGAGCCTTCCTTGCTGGAAATTTTCTATTTCTAGAATTCTGGAATTTCTACAACACTCAAGGGTCAGGTCTCCGCCTTAGCCTTTTTTTTTCCAGAGGTCTATTGCCAATCATAGATTGATCAAGACTTTTTTCCAGGGAGTCACCCATGTCTGCCCACCGCGTAAATCAGTCTTACCTGTGCTGTCTGCTCTCCAGGGTCCTCCCTTCAAGCCATTGACTGGTGCTATATTGTCTATGCTGACTCTCAGTGGTTTTTCTGGTGGCGTCGTGTATCAGAGCTGTCCGCGCTTTGTATTAAACCACCCTACTTTAAGTTGCACAGAGATAAGGTGGTTTTTCATTTTGAACCTGATTTTTTGCCTAAGGTTGTTTCTCCTTTTCACCTTAATGAAGAAGTTGTCTTACCTTCCTTGTGTCCAGCACCGGCTAATTCCAAGGAACGGACCCTCCATGCTTTGGATGTGGTCAGAGCCATAAGGTATTACCTGGCTGCGACTGAATCCTTCAGGAAATCGGATTTGCTTTTTGTCTTAACAGAGGGTTCTAGGAAGGGATTGCCACCAGCCAAGTCTACTCTCAGTAAGTGGATTAGACAGGCGGTGGTACAAGCATATTCTGCCAGGGGGAAGGAACTCCCCTTTCGGATCACAGCTCATTTTACTAGGGCTATTGGTGCCTCTTGGGCTTTTCAGCATCAGGCATCAGTGGAACAAGTTTGTAAGGCCGCCACTTGGTCTTCAGTTCATACTTTTACCATATTTTACAAGGTGGATGTCAGGGCCTCAGCTGACACTGTTTTTGGCCGAAAGGTGCTTCAGGCGCTAGTGAAATGAACTACATGCTGTTCCGCACTGGGGATCCCGCCCATATGGACACTGCTTTTGGATGTCCCATCGATAAATACTTTTGGACGGCCTGGAATGGATAGAGGAGAAAAATACAATTCTGTGAAACTCACCTGTAGCATTGTTTTTGTATCCATCCATTCCAGGCCGTGCACCCCGCCTTTGGGTTCATTATGTCCTGCATGCCTGTTATGGTGATTGAACCATTTTTGCTCATAGGACACACTAGTTCTACAAGTTTTTAGTTTTGATTCGAGAGAGTACAAGCAGAGGCTATGTGAGGTAACATGCTCTCCTATTTTTTTGTTTGGGCCTCACGGCCTGCCTCTTTTGTTGAGTATTGCTTTTAAACCACTGGGCACTGGATAGACGGGCAGCTGCCTTTATAGGGGGCCGGGAGGAGCTACATCTTTTGATCTTGCAGTCAGTGCCCCCTAGGGGCAAACACCCATCTGTAAGTACTTCTGGACGGCCTGGAATGGATGGATCCAAAAACAATTCTACAGGTGAGTTTCACAGAATTGTATTTTTGAAACGATACTAGTATTTTCTAATGAAATATTGTGATATTTGACAGAATCGATTTTTTTCTGACACCCCTGATATCCATTGCCTCTGCAATTTCAGAGTGCCCCTGCCCCTGCTCCACTGCCTGTGATTCCCACCACTAGATGAGCTGTGGCCTGTGATGTTGCAACACTGCCTGGCATCGGTAATATATCACCACCTCCAGGCTATGCATGGGTGCTATATTTCTACCAATTCTAAAGGGCCTCTGCATGGGCAACCTCTGCACCCAGTCCCTCTAAGCTTAGGCTACACTGCCAGCAGTGCCTTATTGTGGCTCAGAAGTGTACACTGCAGTGTGAAAGGGGCTTAGGAGAGGGACCTCACGTATGGCAAGAACTTGGTGAATGGTGGGAAGATCAATTGGAAATCTTTTTTATTTCTCTCAGTACAGGTTTAGCATGTTGGTGTGCTGTTGTCAGATGACAAGCCCCGCTGCCATTTAGCGCCCCACCCCCCATATCGCCTGTATAGGAGATGTCCTAGGAAGGTTACCAATTGTGCTTGCATTAGGTGTGCACTTTATCTGACTGGTCTCTAGGGGACAGCAATGCCATTGTCGAAGTTTACCGTGTCTGGAAATTCTGTAACATTCATTTGTGCATAACTATCTTGAAAACAAAAATGCAGCGTCTGAAGCTAGGCTGCTGACTCAAAGCAAAAACTGCAGAGAATTTTAGAATTATGCCGACTGTTTTAATAAAATATCTATTGTAATTTAATTATCACGCACAAATCAACAGGGGAGGACTGGGATGAAAAAAGTTTCAGGATTTTACTGGCCGTAGCTCAAACTTCCAGCAGAGGTAGTTAAAAAATCTACAATAAGTGAATGTAAACATGCCTTGGATAAGCCTACATCAAGAGCACATGCAGTATACACATAAGGGCAGACAAGATGGCGCGTCTGGTCTCCTTCTGCTGTTAACCTTCTATGTTTCTATGTTTCTAGTTCATGCCATCCCCTATGAGCCTTCCCAAGCTGGTCAGTGAATGCTCTCTACAGCAAAGGCAATATAATGGATAAGACAGATCGTTATGTCCTCTCATATAGGGCCTCCAATCATTTCAGGAAACCCCCAGTATCCAACTGACATTTAGGCACCAGATTGCAGCAAGTTTAAAGCGGACCTTCACCCTGAATAAGAGCTTATCTTAAATGTTTCCCTCACCCTGTACATACAGATTGCATCTACTGCATGTTATGAGCCTTTAAACATCCAAGATGACTGCTCATGGAGAATCAGGCAGCCTGCAAACAGGAAGTGTCTTCTGACTGTGTCGCTCTGGGATTGCTGTCCTTTCCCTGACCCCAGCTCTGTCTGTGCAAAGCACATCTATAACCCACCCCCTGTACTTTATCCCGCTCTCCTCGCTGGCTGCTTCCCCCTTGTTCCCGTGCCAGCCAATGCTAAATGCTCCACTGATGGAAACTGGGGATGCGGCCTGCGTATGCACAGTGGGAACGCTGGCCAGGTGTGTATAGTAGTAGGTTTAGGTGATTTCACATATCAGATGCCCCACGGATGGGGGAAATCCAGCCCCCCTTTACACTTCAGTTTACAGGTTTCTCTGTAAATGTAATAAAATGTTTTCTTTTTTTTTGCCCAAATAAATCGCCTGTACCTGCTATGGGGCATTTTGACAGTTGGGCCGTATGCGGCCCTTTGATTGGCTCTGACCTGCCGGGCTGAGCTGGCTGGTGGAGTCCCTCCGCTCGTGATTCGGCGTCCCTCCGCTCCTGCTGCCTGCGAGGCGCCCTTCCGTCACTCTTTACATCGGGTCAGCGCCTCCCGCACTGTACACAGGCAATCACTTAAGCTGCTGCCATAGGAAGGGAGAACGCGCCAGACCCTATGAGTCGATCGGCTGCTGCTTAAGTGATCACCTGTGTACAGTGCAGGAGGCGCCGACCCGCTGCGAAGAGGGACAGGCGGGCGCCCGACAGCGAAGAAGAGCCCAACCAGGGGAGGAGAAGGAGGTAGGCTCTGGCGCAGTATTGCCTGCGTGGAAGGACGGGAATTACAATTAATACAATACAATTCAATTAATATTATGCAGAATTGAGTTCAGCCTTTTGGCACGGCCCTCCACAGTATTTTTAGTTTCTCATGTGGCCTCATGGAAAAAATTATTGCCCACCCCTGTTCCATACCCAGCTGGTCAGATAGACTGGGACGGGAGTGCTCGTCATGTCTTTTTTGAGATTAGTTAATTGGTGATCCCCAAAATGCCGGGTGCCACAATGGTGCAAAAACACGTCTTAAAGACTCCAGGAGTGGCTTATAAACTACCCTAGCCATGTGAACCCCCTGTAAATCCCTACATTCACTCACCTTTCTAGAGCTTCACAGTCCGCAGTGCTCCTGCACCCAACCATTTAGATAGGTTGGATGCAGACCGCAGGGATACTGGGGATGCACCTGCTCCAGCTTCTCTATGCGGAGCTTTCTTATCCCATGCATTAATATGGCTGGAATGTACGTTTTAGGGGGATCCTAAATTAGGTTGTCCAGTGAAAGTGGACAAAACCAAAATGGTCAACATTGTCCTGGGTTTTGGTCCACTTTAAAATGATTGATCACTACTCATAATCAAAACAAATCCCGGCAGGTGATCAGTCTGACTACAACGCTCAGTAACTCAACCGATTGCTGTAACGAATCCTGCGGTGCCAGAGCACATATTCCAGTGACTGGCGTCTCTGTGTCGGGCTCATATCTCCCACCATCAGTCACAGTGATGCTGCCATTCGCTTTACCTTTTTTTTTTCTTTTTACAATAAAGGGGGCATGTCTGGCCTTGGCACACCCCCTCCATTGTGGTGAATAGAGAGGGTATAGCAGCGTTACTGTGACTGATGGCTGGGGATGTGAGCCTGACGCAGAGGTGCCAGTTACTGGAGAATATGCCCTGTGACGTGGGATTCGATACAACAGACCAGAAGATGACCCCCCCCCCCCCGCAAACATGAGCCCAAGGGTAATCCTCTAAACCTCACCTGCCACACAAAATCCCCAAAAAATATACAAAAGTTTATTGTAGCATCTACTATACAACACATAAACATTGTCACAACATAGACTCTATGCTCTTAGTGCTCTCATAAAGTATAATCAGCCTCCCATGATCCAAAAAGGTTACTAAACAGGGACAAAATAGTGTTCAGTGCATATAATGTATTACTCTGTGCTCTAATCCAGCAAATTGCAGCCAAACGGAGTATGCTTCTGAAACCGGACCTTCACCCTGATTTAATGAAAAGCCCAAACTCTTAAAAAATAATTCCTCAGCATCTAAAATTAATATATTTTACATGTTTAGTCACTAATTTATTATACTTTCCCCCACTGGGCTGCAACTCTGTTCGGGAATTTAGGATACGGGCGCCGCCATCTTGACTCAGAAGCATCACACTTACTGAGGAGAGGAGAGTGGGATAAGGTACAGGGGGGCGGGTTATAGCTGTGCTTTGCTCAGACAGAGCAGAGCTGGGGTCAGGGAAAGGTCAGCAGTCCCAGAATGCAGAGCAGCACAGTCACTTCCTGTTTGCAGGCACTTCCTGTTTGCAGGCTGCCTGCAAAAATGGCAGCTTCCATAAGCCGCCATCTTGGATGTTTAAAGGCTTATAAAATGCAGTAGATGCAGGTAGGATGATTTTTAATGTGAGCAATCTGTATGTACAGGGTGTGGGAAACATATAAGATAGACTCTTATTTAGAGTGAAGGTCCGCTTGAATAGCTCAGAATTCATTTGTCTGCTTCTGTCCTGTGTCACATCATTAATAAACACTAGTGACCCAGTGCCACTGGCGGCCATGTATGCCCAAGCCATCACACTGCCTCCGCCATGTTTTACAGATGATGTGCTATGCTTTGGATCATGATCTGTACCACTCCTTCCCCATACTACTTTCCTCCCATCATTCTGGTAGAGGTTGATCTTGGTTTCATCTGTCCAAAGAATGTTCTTCCAGAACTGTACTGTCTTTTTTAGATGTTTTTTGGAAAAGACCACTCTAGCCTTTTTATTCTTGAGGCTGATGAGTGGCTTGCACCAAGCAGTGACCCCTCTGTATTTACTTTTCATGCGGTCTTCTCTTTATGGTAGATTTGGATATTGATACACCTACCTCCCAGATAGTGTTGTTCACTTGGTTGGCTGTTGTGAAGGGGTTTCTCTTCACCGTGGAAGTTAATCTGCAGTCATCCACCACTGTTGTCTTCCATGATTGCCCAGGTCTTTTTTCATTGCGTTTACCAGTGCTTTGTTTCTTTCTCAGGATTTACCAAACTGTAGATTTTCACTATATCCAGTCCAGGTCGTCCCAGAAGTAATGACAATTGGGTATTCCACCGCTAAGTGGCGCTCGACTGCAAGATCAAAAGCTGTCGCTC
Source organism: Gastrophryne carolinensis (assembly GCA_027917425.1). Classification (NCBI taxonomy): domain Eukaryota; kingdom Metazoa; phylum Chordata; class Amphibia; order Anura; family Microhylidae; genus Gastrophryne; species Gastrophryne carolinensis. Next base: position 436,854,804 of record CM051235.1, read on the forward strand.
CTCCCGGCCCCCTATAAAAGCAGGCGTCTCTCTTTGATTTTCCAGTGCGTTCATCTTGCAGTGCTGCTGCTGGAGATCGTTTAGATATCCTCTCCTGGATACTGCAGCTGGGCGGGGCCTCCTAGCCCGTCGGCCGCTGCACCCTTATTCCCACTGTTCCCGTGGACCCACTACTGCCTCCCAGCCTTGGCTGATCGGGACGGTGAAGGTAGGGTGAGCGCCGGGGTCAGACGTTGACAGAGCTAGGCTCTGGGCCGCAGACCCTGTCTAAAGGGTAGCTGGCCATAGGCTGATGGTGAGGCTTGATAGTTTAAGGGTGTGGTTCCTCCCGGTCACTGACCCCCCCCCCTCCCCTCCGCGTTCTCTACCCTTAAGAGGGATCACAAAAGAGGGACTAAATTGGGGTCTCATTAGGTTTGGGCCAGTAGTGCCTTGTAACCTGCATACCATTCACCTTAATCACCATAATGGAGGCTTCTGGGGATATTGAGCTAGGGGCTTCTTCTGGGCGGGTGAAGCTCTGCCCCATGTGCGGTGCTAGCCCTCTGGGCGGACTCAGCACTGGTTGCGTCACTTGTGCCAGGAGCGTCTTTTTGGAGCATGATCGGGTGGGCGTATCCGCCCCTAGCCCCTTGTTGCCTGCGGTCTCTCCAGAGCCCCCGCTGCTGCACTCAGCCCCCAGCGAGGGGGAAGCCAGCAGGGAGTCCCAAGCTGATTTGGCATCCCGGGTGGCCAGCCTTGAGAGACAGTTCTCTCGCACGGCTCCTAAGAAGGCCTCGAGCAAGAGGCGGCACCTTGAGCCCGTTTATTCTGATGATGATTTGTTTGGAGGCCCGGGCTTTTTGGGGGAAGGTGAGTTGCATGAGGACTCCATCTCCACTGTGGATTATTCTGCCGGCTATGACAGCGGGCCTGGTTCTTCCTCAGACGAGGACATGTGGCTCCCTGATGATACAGGGAAGTTGTTGGCTTCAGTTTTGAGACGCTGCACATTGTCCCTCCTAAAGCGGCTAAGAGGAAGCAGGGTGATTGTTTAGACCTGAATGACAGAGGTGAGTCTTTCCGGAGCAGGCTAATTTTTTCTAATATGATTTTCAAAGAGTGGGAAAGGCCTAACAAGCTGCCGTCAGTGCCCAAGGGCCTGGACAGATGGTATTTCTTTCCTGAGGAACTGGTCCGGCTATGGTCCTGTCCTCCCGAGGATGCCCCCGTGTCGGGCTTGTCCAACAATGCGGTTATGCCTTCACCCTATACTTCTTCCCTACGTGATCCAGCTGACAAGCGCATGGATCAGCTGGTCTGTAATGCCTTCACCTTTGCCGGTGCTTGGTTCCGTCTTGTGTGTGCGGTGGCTATTGTCTCTCTGGCCATCAGAAAGAAGGTGAGACGTCTGGTTGACATTGCTAAGTCTCGCCAGCGGGCGGAGGAGTATAAGGACCTCAAGGCTTGCGTGGAGTTTATTGCCTTCGTTGTCTCGGCTATGGATGATAGTGTCCGGCGCGGTGCCAGGGTCTCGGCCCTGCTGGTTGCACTTTGCCACTCGCTCTGGTTGTGGCAATGGTCGGCTGATGCCGCAGTCAACAAAAGTCGCTCACTAGTATTCCCTTTGTGGGCCACAGATTGTTCGGGGGGCGTCTGGACCTCCCGGTCAAGGACGGAAGACTCCCTCAGCGACAGAGGCCTGCGCTGCCCTTTCGGGATTCATCTGCCTATTGCTCCTTTCGAGGAGGAAGAGGCTTTTCATTTTCAGGTACTCGCAGAGATTCCTGGGGACGAGGTAGGTCCAGTGGCCGACCCTATTCCTCCTGGGGATCCAAGTCCAAGCCCCCTGCCAAGGCCCCTCAGGCATGAGGAGGCGCCCTCGCCCATTCAGGTGGGGGGAAGGCTTCTGCTATTTGCTCACGTCTGGAGACAGCACGTCTTGGATCGGTGGATTCGGGAGGTGGTTCCTCCGGTTACAAAATAGAGCTGGCAGTTTGGCCGCCCCCAAGATTTCTTCGGTCGCGGATATACCCAGAACCCATTGACGGCACAGGGCCTGCGGACGGCCGTCCAACATCTACTGCTGTCAGGGGTGATTTGTCCCGTGCCTCGTCTGGAACAGGGTTAAGGCTTTTACTCCAATCTGTTCACAGTGCCCAAGTAGGACGGAACGCTGAGACCTATCCTGGACCTGAAGGGTCTCAACAGGTTTGTCAGAGTCGGACATTTCCGCATGGAGACCTTACGGTCCGCAGTGAGCTCGCTTTGACCCGGCGACTTCATGACCACCGTGGACATCAAGGATGCGTATCTGCACATTCCGATATTCCAGGGGCATCAGAAGGTCCTGAGGAATCAGGACATTTGCGTGCTGCCTTATCTGGACGATTTACTGATTGCGGCTCAGTCCTTTCAGCAGGCCGAGAGCGACACCCGGACGGTGTTGTCCACTCTCGAGGATTTCAGTTGGGCAGTCGACTACCCCAAGTCTTCAATCACTCCCTCGGTAGTGAGGTCCTTTCTGGGCATGACTTTGGACACCTCCCGGGTCAAGGTATTCCTGCCACAGCAGAGGATGGCGGGCCTCTAGACGCAGGTACAGGCCTTGCTGTCTTGTCAACAACCATCGATCCATCTGGGGATGAAACTGGTGGGCCTTATGGTTTCATGTTTCGAGGCAGTGCCCTTTGCACAGTTCCACATGAGACCTCTTCAATTAAATCTGTTGACCGATTGGGACCGGACGCAGGAGTCACTGGAACATGAGTTTTCACTGTCTTCCCTGGCCAGGCAGTCCCTCTTGTGGTGGCTGGACTCCAGAAATCTACTGGGAGGCAAGTCCTTTCTGACTCCCCGGTGGGAGATTGTTACCACGGACACCAGCCTGACCGGCTGGGGAGGCTTTTGGCAAACGCAAAAGATCCTGGGTCAGTGGGGGCCGCAGGAGGCCCACTTACCCATAAATATAGCTTCTTCGCTTGACTCTCCATTTAAGGGGTTGTGCGATCCAGGTTCACTCGGACAATCAGACGGCTGTCGCCTATGTCAAACATCAAGGCGAGACTCAAGGAGGTGATCCAGATCCTGACTTGGGCAGAGGAGAGTTTTCCCTGCCTATCGGCGCTTAACATCTCCGGGGTAGAGAACCAGGAGGCAGACTCCCTTAGCAGGGGGTGCCTCTCGTCTGGGGGAATGGTCTCTCAGCAACAAAATCTTTCACGCCCTGTGTCTCTGCTGGGGTCAGCCGGATGTGGACCATTTTGCGTCCACACACTATCACCAGCTACCAAGGTTCGTCTCCCTGTCAAGAGATCCTCTGGCATTCCTTGGACGGAGTTCAGGCTCCTTTATGCATTCCCTCCGTTTCCACTCCTGGGCCGAGTGCTGCGCAAGATAGCCCAGGAGGGGGTGCCAACCATCCTGGTGGCTCCTCGCTGGCAAAGACAGAGTTGGTTTGCGAACATAGTTCAGCTGTCAGTCGATCGCTACATCATGCTGCGGCACCCAATTTAGACGCTGGCTTTGACGGCCTGGCTATTGAAACCTCAATCCTGACCGAGAAGGGGCTGTCTTCCACGGTGGTTCAGACCATGATTCAGGCGCGGAAGAAGTCTTCTTCCATGATTTACTAAAGTTTGGCATGCCTACATTGCTTCGTGTGAGTCCAAGAGTTTCCCTTGTCGCACATTCTCTATCTCTAGAATTTTGGAGTTTTTGCAACATGGCTTAGACTTGGGTCTCCAGCTGAGCCCCCTCAAAGGCCAGGTCTCAGCCTTGGCCATTTTTTTCCAAAGATCCTTTGCCAGTCATAGACTGATCAAGACTTTTTCAAGGAGTTACCCATGTACGTCCACCACGTAAGCCTGTATTACCGGTGTGGGACTTGAATTTGGTGCTTTCAGCTCTACAGGGTCCTCTTTTTGAGCCTTTGTGCGATGCTGCATTGTCTATTTCGACCCAAAAGGTGGACTTTTTGGTAGCGATCACCTCGGTGTGTAAACAATACAACCTCTCCTGAATGGCACGTGCCAATTATGTAAACAATTAAATATTAATAACTAATATTAATAATATCTCCTGGCTGGCGCAAGCCAATTATGTAAATAAAATTAAATAGTTAATAACTAATATTAATAATATCTCCTGGCTGGCGCAAGCCAATTGTGTAAATAAAACTAAATAATTAATAACCAAATATTAATAATATTATATGTATATATATCTATCCTGCCCGGCTTGACTAAAATAGGCAAACACATATACAAATATTATCAATATCTGGCCAATGATCACACAATGGATACACGCATAAGACTGTAAGACTGTAGGTTCTTTCGACTTCTGGTATATGCAGAGGACACTGAGACAAGTAGTAAATAAAGAGATATATTGTAGTGAAAACAAAATGGCAAAAGACAATACAATTTTCTCTACATGCGACCACAGATATATTAACCCCTAATGGGTGGATTTACAGCACCAATACCATACTGAGACAGAAAATTCACACAAGGAACTTACAATTAATCATGCAGAAAAGAAAAGAGCCACACAAGTTAAATGGAAACCCCAATACAATGCTAGACGTAAAAGTTATGGTAGGCAACACAGCAATATCCCCTGATAGCACTAACCAGTGTTAGCTATGGCACAACATCAGTAGCAGCTCAGTTACCTGCCTCAGTGGATCGTCTCAGCGCTATCGCAGGGCCCTTCTCATGTGCTCACACAGACTCTCCTTCTCACCTTCCTTCCTTCTCTCCTTCCTTCCTTCTGTCGTGCCATAAATTCTTTGTTTTGTATATTATATATAAGCAACATTATTAACAATTCTCTTCCAACTCATATACCCCTGTATATTTACAGGTGCGTCGCGTGTCAGAGCTGGCTGCGCTTTGTATGAAGCCTCCTTATTTTGAACGGCATAAGGACAAGGTGGTTTTAAACCTTATTTTTTGCCTAAGGTTGTTTCTCCCTTTCATCCTAATGAGGACGTTGTATTGCCTTCTTTGTGTCCAGCTAATTCTAAGGACAGGACTCTCCATGCCTTGGATGTGGTCGGAGCCATTAAATATTATCTGGTTGCAACTCAATCCTTCAGGAAAACGGATTTGCTCTTTGTCTTAACAGAGGGCTCTAGGAAGGGTTTGCCACCTGCCAAGTCCACTCTCAGTAAGTGGATCAGACAGGCTGTGGTGCAAGCATATTGTGCTAAGGGGAAGGAACTAGAGCTATTGGTGCTTCCTGGGCTTCTCAGCACCAGGCATCTGTTGAGCAAGTTTGTAAGGACGCTACTTGGTCTTCTGTTCATACCTTTACAAAATTTTACAAGGTTGATGTTAGGGCCTCAGCTGACGCTGTTTTTGGCCGAAAGGTGCTTCATGTGGTAGTGAAATGAACTACATGCTGTTCCACACTGGGGATCCCGCCCTAATGGACACTGCTTTTGGATGTCCCAATTGTCATTACTTCTGGGACGACCTGGACTGGATATAGTGAAAAATACAATTCTGTGAAACTCACCTGTAGAATTGTTTTTGAATATATCCAGTCCAGGTTGTCCCACCCCGCCCTTGTTTCATTATCTCTTGTTTGCCTGTTATGGTGATAACCATTTTTATAGAGTTTTTTTCTTGGAGAGAGTACATGCTGATGCTATGTGAAATAACATGGTTTCTTGGCCTCCCGGCCTGTCTCCTTCTTACTGCTGTTTAACCACTGGGAAATCAAAGAGATTGGCTGACATGGTCTCGTGGGCGCCTTCGTGCTCTTCGAGGGGGGGCGTGCCTTGCGGATGGCGCGTTCCGCATCACTGTCTCCGCAGCCCACCCCTCGAGGTATCTGCGGGCGCTATTTTGCTCTTCTCGTGCTGCGTGGCTGGCGTCTACCTACCGCGGTCCGTAAGTTCCCCTGCGTGCTGGCTTATTTTTTTATATATATATTGTGTATGCATACACTTACGGGACTTTCTTTTTATGTCTTGCAGGCGGGTCAAACTTAATTGTGGTTTCTCCCGGCCTATCCCCTCTATTTAGTTGCTATTAGAGGCCTATTCTGCCTTTACCTGCCACTTCCCTAGCAGGTTATGGAGCATCCCGGGTGACTTCATAGTGTCAATCCCTATTGGCCGGTGGCCGCGATAATCACCATATGGAGGCTTCTCAGGATAATGTGCTTGGGGTTCCTTCAGGACAAGCCCGGCTGTGTGTGGGTGTGGGGTGTCCCCTACTAGTGATGACAATGTGCAAGTTTGTGTACCCCGTGCCCAGCAGGCGCTTGCGCTGCAATCTGGGTTACCTGTGGCTGGGCCTGCGCCCCGCGTGGCTTCGCCCACTCCCCCACGCTTACATCTGACTCCCAGTGCATACCAGTGGGGAGTCACAGCTTGATTTGTCTACCAGGGTGGCTAGTATTGAGAAGCTGATTGCTGGCTCTTCGGCGCGTGAGGCCTCGGCTAAGAGGCGGCATCTGGCACCTGGCGTTAACTTGTTTCCTATGGAGGCTGAGGAATTTTTTGACCTGGCTGGCTATACCCCCCTGGAAGAGGGGGAATTGTTTTCTGATTCAGAATCATCTGATGAGCAGCCTAAGGGTTATGCTGATTCTGGCTTTGACCCATGGGCCCCAGATGATACTGACAGGCTTTTGGCTCACATTTTTGAAGTACTTTCTATCTCTCCTACTGCCGCGGCTCCTCGGCAGCAGGGGGAGTTGTTTCACACGGCTAAGCCACGTTTGGAGTTTCCTGAGCAATCTCACTTTAATAATCTTGTGTTCAAAGAGTGGGAGCGACCGAGCAGGCTCCCTGGGGTGCCTAAGAGTTGGGATAAGAGGTACCCCTTTTCCTGCTGAAGTGGTTAAGCATTGGTCATCCCCTCCAGAAGTGGATGCACCAATTCTGGGGTTGTCCAACTCTTCTGTCATGCATTCCCCTGACTCTACTACAATGAGGGATGGTGAAGACTGGTGCTTTGATCAGCAGGCTTCCCATGCCTTTGCCTGTGTGGGGTCTGCGCTGCGTCTGGTTTGTGCCTCTGCCATTACAGCTGTGGCTATTAGGACTCTGATCAGGCTCCTGATGATGCGGCTAGTGAAGAGTATAGAGCCCTTCTGCATTGTGAGGAATTTGTTGCATATGTCCTCTCTGCCTTGGATGATACCATTAGAATGTGTGGCAGGGCTTCTGCCTTGGTGGTGGCTATACGCCGATCAGTTTGGCTGCACCAGTGAGCAGCTGACAACGCTGCCAAGAAGGCCCTCACTGGGTTACCCTTTAAAGGGCTGCGTCTATTTGGGGATCGCCTGGACCTGTTTGCTAAGGGAGGCAAGTTACCCCAGCGCAGGAGACCCCCTTTCGGGGTTCAGGTTCCTTTCTTCCCTCCTACCGTGGGTCCAGAATGGGAAGGGGAGCTTCATTTGCAGGGGCCCGGGGAGATTTCTGGGGCAGTGGCAGAGGAAGTGGCCGCCCTGGACCCTCCTGGGGTTCCAAGTCTAAGTCTTCCCCCAAGCCCCCTTAGGCATGAAGGGGCGCCCTCACCCATCCGGGTGGGGGGACGGCTACGGCTCTTTGCTCACGTCTGGAGGCGTCATGTCTCAGACCGGTGGATTCAGGAGGTAGTGTCCCAAAAGAGATGGGTCTGTCAGGCCCATCCTGGACTTAAAGCTTCTCAACAAGTTTGTCAAATCCAGGAGGTTTCGCATGGAGACTCTGCGCTCAGCTGTAAGTTCACTACGCCCAGGAGACTTCATGACCTCTGTGGACATCAAGGATGCTTACCTCCATATTCCAGTCTTTCCAGGTCATCAGAGATTCCTCAGGTTCGCTCTGGAGGATCAGCATTACCAGTTTGTGGCATTGCCCTTCGGTCTTACTTCGGCTCCCAGGGTATTCACCAAGGTGCTGGCGGGCATTATGGCTCTGCTGAGAGCTCAGGGCATTCGGATTCTTCCCTATTTGGACGACATTCTTATCACTTCTCCGTCCTTCCAACAGGCAGAGCTGGATACTCAGCAGGTGGTGACCACACTGGAGTCATTTGGCTGGGTGATAAACCACTCCAAATCTTCCCTGTCTCCCTCTTTGGTGAAGCCATTTCTGGGCATGAATCTGGATACAGCTCGGGCCAGGATCTTTCTTCCTCAGCAGAAGGTGGACAGTGTGCAATCGCAATCTCAGCTCCTTCTGTCCTGCCCTCATCCTTCCATCAGGCAGGGAATGCAGCTGGTGGGCCTGATGGTGTCCTGCTTCGAGGCGGTTCCTTATGCTCAGTTTCACATGAGGCCTCTTCAACTCCACCTCTTGTTTGTATGGGACAGGTCCCTGGATCAGGTTTTGGTTCTGTCCCCCCTAGCCAGGCGGTCCCTCTCGTGGTGGCTGGACTCAAGGAACCTATTAGTGAGCAGATCCTTTCTGGCCCCTTGCTGGGAGACAGTCACCGCGGATGCCAGTCTGACAGGTTGGGGGGGCTTTTAGAGATCCCTAACATTCCAGGGGCAGTGGGGCCCTCAGGAGGCCCACACCCCTATCAACATTCTGGAACTGAGGGCGATCAGGTTGGTTCTAGCCCGCTTGTCCCCGCACCTTCGGTGTTGGGCTGTTCAGGTCCGCTGGGACGACCAGATGGCGGTTGCCTACATCAATCATCAGGGACCCGGAGCAAGGGTGCCCTCAAGGAAGTGTCTCTGATCCTGTCCTGGGCAGAGGACAATGTTCCCTGCATCTCAGCTGTGTACATTCCGGGGCTGGAGAATCTGGAGGCAGGGGGACTTCTCGCCTGGGGGAATGGTCCCTCAGCAACAGGGTGTTTCACTCTCTGTGTCACCGTTGGGGTCAGCCAGATGTGGATCTGTTTGCGTCCTGTCACAATCACAAGATTCCAGTCTTTGTGTCTTTGTCCCAGGACCCTCTGGCCTTTGCCGTGGATGCTGTGACAATGCCCTGGCAGGGCTTTCAGCTACTGTATATCTTTCCCCCGTTTCTCCTGTTGGGCAGGGTTCTGCGAAAGATAGCTCAGGAAGGGGTGCCAGCAGTCCTGGTGGCCCCCCGTTGGCCAAGAAGAGTGTGGTTCGCAGACATCGTGCAGCTGGCGGCAGATCAGTACGCCCTGCCCAAGGATCCAGACCTGCTCACTCAGGGGCGGCTACGCTACCCCAATTTACAAACGCTGGCTTTAACGGCCTGGCTGCTGAAACCTCCATCTTAATGGAAAAGGGGCTGCCTGCCTCTGTTGTTAACACCATGATCAGGGCTAGGCAAAGGTCCTCTTCTTCCATCTACTATATGGTTTGGCGTACCTACATTGACTGGGGTGAGGCTAAATCTCTTCCCTGTCGTGTGTTTTCTATTCCTCGGATTCTGGAATTTCTCCAACATGGTTTGGATCTGGGGCTTCAACTCAGCACTCTGAAAGGTCATGTGTCTGCCTTGGCAGTTTTCTTTCAGAGATCTTTTGCTCAGCATCATCTGGTCAGGACTTTTTTCCAGGGGGTTACTCATGTGCGCCCCCCACGTAAGCCTATGTTACCAGTCTGGGACTTGAACTTGGTTCTATCTGCCTTGCAGGGGTCTCCTTTTGAGCCTGTGCATGAGGCTGCTTTGTCCATTCTTACGCTTAAGGTAGTCTTTTTGGTGGGTATCACTTCTGTTAGGCGTGTTTCTGAGTTGGCGGCGCTTTCCATCAAGCCCCCTTACTTTGAGAGACACCAGGACAAGGTGGTGTTTCGCTTTAAACCAGATTTTCTGCCTAAGGTTGTGTCTGCTTTTTATCTCAATCAGGACATTGTTCTACCTTCTCTGTGCCCTAATCCTAGTAACCCTAAGGAGAGGGCTCTACATTCCTTGGATGTGGTCAGGAACCTGAAGTTCTATTTGGTGGCTACTGAGCCCTTCAGGAAGACTGATGCTCTTTTTGTGGTCCCTTCGGGTCCTAAGAAGGGTCTGGCTCCAGCTAAGTCTACCATCAGCAAGTGGATCAGTCAGGCTGTGATTCAGGCCAATTCTGCTAAAGGGAAGGATCCTCCCTTCCGCCTTACTGCTCATTCCACTCGTGCTATTGGTGCTTCTTAGGCCTTTCAGCACCAGGCTTCTGTTGAACAAGTTTGCAAGGCCGCTACTTGGTCTTCTGTTCATACCTTTTCTAAGTTTTACAAGGTTGATGTTAGGGCCTCAGCTGATGCTGCTTTTAGCCGCAAAGTTCTGCAGGCGGCAGTGGTTTAATCTGCATGTTGTTGCTTTGGGGATCCCACCCTACCTTATGGACACTGCTATTGGATGTCCCAAACGTAAGGAATTATCTCTGGAAGAGGACGTGCTGTATACTTAGAATAATACAATTCTGTGATTATTCACCTGTAGAATTGGTATTATACGTATACAGCACGTCCTGCTCCACCCCACCCTTGTTTTCATTATTCTTAGTGCCTCTGTATGGTGGTTGTTATCATGGTTAAAATTGTTTGATTATGATTAGTATTCTCCTGGCCTCTTGCTAACTGCTTGTCAATACTGGGGATTTTGTGGGAGGAATATAAGGGGCCGGGAGGAGCCACTTTTTTGCTGTCTCTGAAGTCCAGCGCCATCTTGTGGATGTATAACCCAAACGTAAGGAATTACTCTCTGGAGCAGGATGTGCTGTATACATATAATACCAATTCTACAGGTGAGTAATCACAGAATTGTATTTTTACAATTTGAATGTACAGTCTGGCCACAGCATTTGCCCACTCGGCAAACAATCTGGTTGTATATTCCAACACTGGCTAGCAATTGTACAATCCCTCACTGCCCACCAACAGTACAGTCTGGTTGTACAATCCAGCATCACGCTGCCCACCCACTTTCCAATCTGACCATACAGTCTAGCACAATAGTCACCACACATTTTAGTGCTGCCAACCCATTGGTGGTAGAATCCAATATATCGGCTATCACCCACTGTAAAATCTGTGCGTACAATGCAGCACTACACTGCATCAGTCCACTGTAAAATCTTGTACCGTGCTGGCCACCCACAATACAATCTGACCATTCAGCACAGCACTGCCCAGCCATACAATCATGCCATACGCTGCCCACCCACTGTACAATCTGGCTGTACAATGCCATACTATGCTGCCCACCCACCATACAATCTAATGCTGCCCTACCCAATCACCTTACAATCTAGCCAAACAATGGAATGCTGCACTGCCCAGTCACCTTACAATCTGGCCATACAATCTAATGCTGCACTGCCCAATCACCTTACAATCTGGCCATACAGTGTAATGCTGCACTACCCAGTCACCTTTCAATCTGGCCATGCAATGTAATGCTGCACTGTCCAGTCACCTTACAATCTGGCCATACAATGTAATGCTGCCCTACCCAATCACCTTACAAGCTGGCCATACAATCTAATGCTGCACTGCCCACTCACCTTACAATCTGGCCATACAATCTAATGCTGCACTGCCCACTCACCTTACAATCTGGCCATACAATGTAATGCTGCCCTACCCAATCACCTTTCAATCTGGCCATACAATGTAATGCTGCACTGTCCAGTCACCTTTCAATCTGGCCATACAATGTAATGCTGCACTGTCCAGTCACCTTACAATCTGGCCATACAATGTAATGCTGCACTGCCCAATCACCTTACAATCTGGCCATACAATGTAATGCTGCACTGCCCAATCACCTTACAATCTGGCCATACAATGTAATGCTGCACTGTCCACTCACCTTACAATCTGGCCATACAATGTAATGCTGCACTGTCCAGTCACCTTACAATCTGGCCATACAATGTAATGCTGCACTGTCCAGTCACCTTACAATCTGGCCATACAATGTAATGCTGCCCTACCCAATCACCTTACAATCTGGCCATACAATGTAATGCTGCACTGCCCAATCACCTTACAATCTGGCCATACAATGTAATGCTGCACTGTCCAGTCACCTTACAATCTGGCCATACAATGTAATGCTGCACTGTCCAGTCACCTTACAATCTGGCCATACAATGTAATGCTGCACTGTCCAGTCACCTTACAATCTGGCCATACAATGTAATGCTGCCCTACCCAATCACCTTACAATCTGGCCATACAATCTAATACTGCGCTGCCCACTCACCTTACAATCTGGCCATACAATGTAATGCTGCACTGCCCAATCACCTTACAATCTGGCCATACAATGTAATGCTGCCCTACCCAATCACCTTACAATCTGGCCATACAATGTAATGCTGCACTGCCCAATCACCTTACAATCTGGCCATACAATGTAATGCTGCCCTACCCAATCACCTTACAATCTGGCCATACAATGTAATGCTGCACTGCCCAATCACCTTACAATCTGGCCATACAATCTAATGCTGCACTGTCCACTCACCTTACAATCTGGCCATACAATGTAATGCTGCACTGTCCAGTCACCTTACAATCTGGCCATACAATGTAATGCTGCACTGTCCAGTCACCTTACAATCTGGCCATACAATGTAATGCTGCACTGTCCAGTCACCTTACAATCTGGCCATACAATGTAATGCTGCACTGTCCAGTCACCTTACAATCTGGCCATACAATGTAATGCTGCACTGTCCAGTCACCTTACAATCTGGCCATACAATGTAATGCTGCCCTACCCAATCACCTTACAATCTGGCCATACAATCTAATGCTGCACTGTCCACTCACCTTACAATCTGGCCATACAATGTAATGCTGCCCTACCCAATCACCTTACAATCTGGCCATACAATGTAATGCTGCCCTACCCAATCACCTTACAATCTGGCCATACAATGTAATGCTGCCCTACCCAATCACCTTACAATCTGGCCATACAATCTAATGCTGCACTGCCCAATCACCTTACAATCTGGCCATACAATGTAATGCTGCCCTACCCAATCACCTTACAATCTGGCCATACAATCTAATGCTGCACTGCCCAATCACCTTACAATCTGGCCATACAATGTAATGCTGCCCTACCCAATCACCTTACAATCTGGCCATACAATGTAATGCTGCCCTACCCAATCACCTTACAATCTGGCCATACAATGTAATGCTGCACTGTCCAGTCACCTTACAATCTGGCCATACAATGTAATGCTGCGCTGCCCAATCACCTTACAATCTGGCCATACAATGTAATGCTGCCCTACCCAATCACCTTACAATCTGGCCATACAATCTAATGCTGCACTGTCCAGTCACCTTACAATCTGGCCATACAATCTAATGCTGCCCTACCCAATCACCTTACAATCTGGCCATACAATCTAATACTGCGCTGCCCAATCACCTTACAATCTGGCCATACAATGTAATGCTGCGCTGCCCAATCACCTTACAATCTGGCCATACAATGTAATGCTGCCCTACCCAATCACCTTACAATCTGGCCATACAATCTAATGCTGCACTGTCCAGTCACCTTACAATCTGGCCATACAATCTAATACTGCGCTGCCCACTCACCTTACAATCTGGCCATACAATGTAATGCTGCACTGCCCAATCACCTTACAATCTGGCCATACAATGTAATGCTGCGCTGCCCAATCACCTTACAATCTGGCCATACAATCTAATACTGCGCTGCCCACTCACCTTACAATCTGGCCATACAATGTAATGCTGCACTACCCAATCACCTTACAATCTGGCCATACAATGTAATGCTGCGCTGCCCAATCACCTTACAATCTGGCCATACAATGTAATGCTGCGCTGCCCACTCACCTTACAATCTGGCCATACAATGTAATGCTGCACTGCCCAATCACCTTACAATCTGGCCATACAATGTAATGCTGCCCTACCCAATCACCTTACAATCTGGCCATACAATGTAATGCTGCACTGCCCAATCACCTTACAATCTGGCCATACAATGTAATGCTGCGCTGCCCAATCACCTTACAATCTGGCCATACAATGTAATGCTGCCCTACCCAATCACCTTACAATCTGGCCATACAATGTAATGCTGCACTGCCCAGTCACCTTACAATCTGGCCATACAATGTAATGCTGCACTGTCCAGTCACCTTACAATCTGGCCATACAATCTAATACTGCGCTGCCCACTCACCTTACAATCTGGCCATACAATGTAATGCTGCCCTACCCAATCACCTTACAAGCTGGCCATACAATGTAATGCTGCCCTACCCAATCACCTTACAATCTGGCCATACAATGTAATGCTGCACTGTCCACTCACCTTACAATCTGGCCATACAATCTAATACTGCGCTGCCCACTCACCTTACAATCTGGCCATACAATGTAATGCTGCACTGCCCAATCACCTTACAATCTGGCCATACAATGTAATGCTGCGCTGCCCAATCACCTTACAATCTGGCCATACAATGTAATGCTGCGCTGCCCAATCACCTTACAATCTGGCCATACAATGTAATGCTGCACTGCCCAGTCACCTTACAATCTGGCCATACAATGTAATGCTGCCCTACCCAATCACCTTACAATCTGGCCATACAATGTAATGCTGCACTGCCCAATCACCTTACAATCTGGCCATACAATCTAATGCTGCCCTACCCAATCACCTTACAATCTGGCCATACAATGTAATGCTGCACTGCCCAATCACCTTACAATCTGGCCATACAATGTAATGCTGCACTGCCCAGTCACCTTACAATCTGGCCATACAATGTAATGCTGCCCTACCCAATCACCTTACAATCTGGCCATACAATGTAATGCTGCACTGTCCACTCACCTTACAATCTGGCCATACAATGTAATGCTGCACTGTCCAGTCACCTTACAATCTGGCCATACAATGTAATGCTGCACTGTCCAGTCACCTTACAATCTGGCCATACAATGTAATGCTGCCCTACCCAATCACCTTACAATCTGGCCATACAATGTAATGCTGCACTGCCCAATCACCTTACAATCTGGCCATACAATGTAATGCTGCACTGTCCAGTCACCTTACAATCTGGCCATACAATGTAATGCTGCACTGTCCAGTCACCTTACAATCTGGCCATACAATGTAATGCTGCACTGTCCAGTCACCTTACAATCTGGCCATACAATGTAATGCTGCCCTACCCAATCACCTTACAATCTGGCCATACAATGTAATGCTGCACTGTCCAGTCACCTTACAATCTGGCCATACAATGTAATGCTGCCCTACCCAATCACCTTACAATCTGGCCATACAATCTAATACTGCGCTGCCCACTCACCTTACAATCTGGCCATACAATGTAATGCTGCACTGCCCAATCACCTTACAATCTGGCTGTACAATGTAATGCTGCCCTACCCAATCACCTTACAATCTGGCCATACA
Organism: Gastrophryne carolinensis; assembly: GCA_027917425.1. NCBI lineage: Eukaryota > Metazoa > Chordata > Amphibia > Anura > Microhylidae > Gastrophryne > Gastrophryne carolinensis. The sequence continues at coordinate 436,870,138 of CM051235.1, forward strand.
ATGTAATGCTGCACTGCCCAATCACCTTACAATCTGGCCATACAATCTAATGCTGCCCTACCCAATCACCTTACAATCTGGCCATACAATGTAATGCTGCACTGCCCAATCACCTTACAATCTGGCCATACAATCTAATACTGCGCTGCCCACTCACCTTACAATCTGGCCATACAATGTAATGCTGCCCTACCCAATCACCTTACAATCTGGCCATACAATCTAATACTGCGCTGCCCACTCACCTTACAATCTGGCCATACAATGTAATGCTGCACTGCCCAATCACCTTACAATCTGGCTGTACAATCTAATGCTGCATTGATATAATGTTTCCCTGTGTATGTTGTTGTATTCTGGTGGTGTGTGCATGGAATTAAAGAGTGCTGGGGGTGATACCAGAGGCCTGTACATTGTCTATGGGTTGGCTGAGGTATCTGGCAATGGAGCATCACACATCGGGATGTCTAGGTCCGAAGGAAGTAGGTTTTGGTCCGCTTGTATGGCTCTATATTGTTAATTATTGCAAATAGGCCAGAGATTCTCCTCTAAAATGTTAGGAGGAATAAATAGACCCATGTTCTGTTTTTGTGTTTGACCATCTGCATTCTGTTTAAGGTATGTTTCTGGTGTTAGTGCATGAAGTTCCTTTTTATGAAGTTCCTTTGTACATGACACTTTTCATTTGTGTGTAACCTGTGGAGCTCTGCCAGGAGGGCGGTCACGTCAGTATAGTGAGTGTGGTGCGTGCGAGGAAGCTTGCGAGATAATTGCCCATTCCTTCCTGCTAGCCGGTCCCCCCTCTCCTGGCGGAGCTGCTGCAGTGCTGTAGTGAGACTCTGTGTACTGCTGATGTCACTGCTACTCCGCTCAGCATTCTGCTCTTTGTTCCACAGGGGGCTGTGATCGGAATTGACGATGAAGACGACAGCACCTTCACTATAACGGTCGATCAGAAAACCTTCCATTTTCAGGGTGAGGAATAATCTCCTTCTTGTTTGTGTTGCTGTTTGTACGTGGCACATTGCAGTATCTCCAGCGCCCATGTTGCTTGGCTAAGCATGGTGGATCCCCATGCTGGGATGGGATAGTGCGTCGCTCTGCAGCCGAGAGATACGTGCTAGTCATGAATGAGACCAGAAGCTTGGAGGCATTTCCCATTTTCTCAGCTGACTCACAGAAGCAAACTCTGCCTTGTGCCAGGCCGCCTGCCTTCATTCTCCTCTTGCTTTTTACTTGAAGAGTCTTCCTAGGGGAATGTCTATGGAGCCCATGTGTGGGAGAAAATCCAGGAGGTGGTTATTTACCTTGCAACCCATTTACCTGCTGTGGCTTTTCTAAGGTGGAGTTCTACTCAGAGACTACACGTTTTTCCTTTTCTTTTTCCTCTCATCTACATTTCCATTTTAAAGCTTTACTAACCATTTCCAATCCTAACCTCACAACTCAATGCCGTCTGTCACTGCTATGTTTCGGCATTGCATGCTGTGGCTCAACCGTAGAAAGGGTAAGGTTGAACTCTTGCCGCGACGGCATTGGTTTACAGTGTAAAAAATGACACTCGCCTGTTAATTGCGAATGGAGTTGGTCTCTGCATGTGTAACTTTGCTGCATGATCCCTTCATGGTCCACATCCAGCCTGTGCGTGCCAGTTCCCCAGGAACTACAAGTTCCAGTGTGCTTACTCACAGGGAATTGTCATTCATCGGCGAATGGGTGGAGCTTTTCCTATGCTTCTCATGTTGGCCACATGGCTTGCAATTGGATTGTGGTATTGTGCTAAAGTATATGTAGTAATGAATCAAGGCAGCAGGACTTGAAGACAGTTTGCTAAAAGGATGACAAAACGTCTTTAAGAAAATAAAAAGTCAAATTATCTTGTTTTATTAATACAGATATACCATGACCTGGATTATTAATATGATCATTGTTTATTTAGCACCATCATCTTCCATGACCCTGTACAGGGTAGAAAGTTCAGGAGGATGAAACAAACTTCTAATACACAGGGTATTATGGGTCAGATGTGACTGTGGTGCAGCTATTAGGAGGGAGGGACCTGCCCTAACAAGCTTACACTCAATGGTGTCGATTCAATAAAGGTAGAAAAAAATTCTCATGGTGGTAAAAAATTCAATTCATGAGAAAAAAGCCTGAGAATATCACTGTTACTCAATCACCAGATAAAAAGACAATGAAAGTCAATGGCAGCTTTTAATACAGTGTAATACAGTTCTCTACTTTTCTTAGGAGAAAAAAGTGCCATTGACTTTCATTGTCTTTTTATCTAGTGATTCAGTAACAGTGACATTCTCAGGCTTTTTTCTCATGAATTGAGTCTTTTACTACCATGAGAATTTTTTTCTACCTTTATTGAATCGAGGCCAAGGAGTGTGGGAGGGATGAGTAAAACTGCCTGTTATCTGCCATTTCTGGTGGGATTAGATAGTGGTCAGGGGGAGTTAAAAATGCAGCAGAATTATGAGGTTGTAGGTTTGCTTGTCCTTGTCTGGGCAAATAAAGAAAAGACACATATACTCACCTCCTGTCTCTCACAGCAGCTGGCTCAGTCTTGCAGAAGATGGCAACTACCCCAGTGCTGCTGTGTGTGCTGCTCCCCTTCTGATCTCTTGGAATTACCATTCGGGTGCAGGTCCGCTTTAACTAGTTGTTAGAGTTCTCATATGTGGCCCGTGACGTACTTTATTTACATCTTTTAATTGTAGTGTAGCTCAGTCTACCCTCCTTCCTACTACTACTAGAGTGATGGACGATCATCTGGGTTACCATTGGTAGCCATGGGCTGCACATTTACATGGTTAAAGCAGACCTAATGTAAAGAAACTGACTTTAGGTCCCTTTTAACAACTGTACCCCCGGGGATCCAGGGCATATAGTGTAAATTACAACCCCTCAAAATATTGCACCAAAGTGATCCTATAACACAGAAAGGACATTTATCACCTTCTAATCCCCAGCCCAGTGCCCCAAGACAGCCTGTGTTTTTTTTAGCCTAATATTCATAAAGAACTGGATGCATATTTCTGCCTGGTGCTTTCCAGCAATAATACATTCAGTTAAACACAGGGGAGTCAGCCTTATCTGTTATAATTGAAAAAATCTGAACAGAGCACTACAAGCTCAACTGCCATTTTGTGGCATTTTATATTGGGACTGAATGAATTGGCATATGGCATGCCATTCGTCATCATACTGCATCCAGTTAGTGTTTTCATGGCTATTGAGCAAAGGCTTTAGTAAAAAAAAGAAACACAAGCTGTCTTGGAGCACTGGGCTGGGTATAGAAGGTCTCGACATAAACTTCCTACCTGGGTATAGGTAAGCTTTAAAGAGGTCCAAAAACCAGAAGTTTTGGTCCCGCACCCCAGTTTGGGATGACACACAGAGGGGCACCCCAGTTTGGGATGACACACAGCGGGGCACCCCAGTTTGGGATGACACACAGCGGGGCGCCCCAGTTTGGGATGACACACAGCGGGGCACCCCAGTTTGGGATGACACACAGCGGGGCACCCCAGTTTGGGATGACACACAGCGGGGCTCCCCAGTTTGGGATGACACACAGCGGGGCACCCCAGTTTGGGATGACACACAGCGGGGCACCCCAGTTTGGGATGACACACAGCGGGGCACCCCAGTTTGGGATGACACACAGCGGGGCACCCCAGTTTGGGATGACACACAGCGGGGCTCCCCAGTTTGGGATGACACACAGCGGGGCTCCCCAGTTTGGGATGACACACAGCGGGGCACCCCAGTTTGGGATGACACACAGCGGGGCGCCCCAGTTTGGGATGACACACAGCGGGGCTCCCCAGTTTGGGATGACACACAGCGGGGCTCCCCAGTTTGGGATGACACACAGCGGGGCGCCCCAGTTTGGGATGACACACAGCGGGGCGCCCCAGTTTGGGATGACACACAGCGGGGCGCCCCAGTTTGGGATGACACACAGCGGGGCTCCCCAGTTTGGGATGACACACAGCTGGGCGCCCCAGTTTGGGATGACACACAGCGGGGCGCCCCAGTTTGGGATGACACACAGCGGGGCTCCCCAGTTTGGGATGACACACAGCGGGGCTCCCCAGTTTGGGATGACACACAGCGGGGCGCCCCAGTTTGGGATGACACACAGCGGGGCGCCCCAGTTTGGGATGACACACAGCGGGGCGCCCCAGTTTGGGATGACACACAGCGGGGCGCCCCAGTTTGGGATGACACACAGCGGGGCGCCCCAGTTTGGGATGACACACAGCGGGGCGCCCCAGTTTGGGATGACACACAGCGGGGCGCCCCAGTTTGGGATGACACACAGCGGGGCGCCCCAGTTTGGGATGACACACAGCGGGGCGCCCCAGTTTGGGATGACACACAGCGGGGCGCCCCAGTTTGGGATGACACACAGCGGGGCGCCCCAGTTTGGGATGACACACAGCGGGGCGCCCCAGTTTGGGATGACACACAGCGGGGCGCCCCAGTTTGGGATGACACACAGCGGGGCACCCCAGTTTGGGATGACACACAGCGGGGCACCCCAGTTTGGGATGACACACAGCGGGGCACCCCAGTTTGGGATGACACACAGCGGGGCGCCCCAGTTTGGGATGACACACAGCGGGGCACCCCAGTTTGGGATGACACACAGCGGGGCACCCCAGTTTGGGATGACACACAGCGGGGCGCCCCAGTTTGGGATGACACACAGCGGGGCACCCCAGTTTGGGATGACACACAGCGGGGCACCCCAGTTTGGGATGACACACAGCGGGGCTCCCCAGTTTGGGATGACACACAGCGGGGCACCCCAGTTTGGGATGACACACAGCGGGGCTCCCCAGTTTGGGATGACACACAGCGGGGCACCCCAGTTTGGGATGACACACAGCGGGGCACCCCAGTTTGGGATGACACACAGCGGCGCACCCCAGTTTGGGATGACACACAGCGGCGCACCCCAGTTTGGGATGACACACAGCGGGGAACCCCAGTTTGGGATGACACACAGCGGGGCACCCCAGTTTGGGATGACACACAGCGGTGCACCCCAGTTTGGGATGACACACAGCGGGGCACCCCAGTTTGGGATGACACACAGCGGGGCACCCCAGTTTGGGATGACACACAGCGGGGCACCCCAGTTTGGGATGACACACAGCGGGGCGCCCCAGTTTGGGATGACACACAGCGGGGCACCCCAGTTTGGGATGACACACAGCGGGGCACCCCAGTTTGGGATGACACACAGCGGGGCACCCCAGTTTGGGATGACACACAGCGGGGCACCCCAGTTTGGGATGACACACAGCGGGGCACCCCAGTTTGGGATGACACACAGCGGGGCACCCCAGTTTGGGATGACACACAGCGGGGCACCCCAGTTTGGGATGACACACAGCGGGGCACCCCAGTTTGGGATGACACACAGCGGGGCACCCCAGTTTGGGATGACACACAGCGGGGCACCCCAGTTTGGGATGACACACAGCGGGGCTCCCCAGTTTGGGATGACACACAGCGGGGCACCCCAGTTTGGGATGACACACAGCGGGGCACCCCAGTTTGGGATGACACACAGCGGGGCACCCCAGTTTGGGATGACACACAGCGGGGCACCCCAGTTTGGGATGACACACAGCGGGGCACCCCAGTTTGGGATGACACACAGCGGGGCACCCCAGTTTGGGATGACACACAGCGGGGCACCCCAGTTTGGGATGACACACAGCGGCGCATCCCAGTTTGGGATGACACACAGCGGGGCGCCCCAGTTTGGGATGACACACAGCGGGGCACCCCAGTTTGGGATGACACACAGCGGGGCACCCCAGTTTGGGATGACACACAGCGGGGCACCCCAGTTTGGGATGACACACAGCGGCGCATCCCAGTTTGGGATGACACACAGCGGGGCGCCCCAGTTTGGGATGACACACAGCGGCGCATCCCAGTTTGGGATGACACACAGCGGCGCACCCCAGTTTGGGATGACACACAGCGGGGCACCCCAGTTTGGGATGCCCGAGGGAGATGGAATCAGGTGGCCCTGGAGTCTCATAGACTCTGGGGCTGGTTTTGGTCCATTTTAAGGAGGAAGGCAAGTCATCCGATGCTTACCACTTCCTCGATCTTTTGGCTGTCAGTCCTGTGACTGCTGGTGACCAATCATGTTTGCCAAGTGGGCTTACACATGCACAAGTGGTGATTTCCATGCAAGTTAGGAAAAAAAAATATTTTGTGACCTTTTTCTCCCCTGTAGCTGATTGGTCTTAGTCCAGCAGTATAAAACTCACTGGTTCCAGAGATCAAGTCATCTGCTGGGCAGGTTCCTTCTCCATTCACCAACCCCCAGGACAAATGCACCCCCAGTTTACAGTGCCCGTTCACTTCAAGGATTGATGGGGGAGGCGGCAGTTGTTTGTCCTGGAGGTTGGCGGTGATGGAGAATGGGTCTGCATGGTGTGGGACCTCGAGACCACTAGGTCAGGTTGAGCTAGATTGTGTACACCAGGAATGGAAGCAATGTCTGTAAATAAATTCTAATTTACTTTTGGATCATGTAGAGTAGCTTTAATGCTACTTTAAAGATGTAGCTGCACTGCACGTTCCCTGTCTGGAAACCTGAAACCAGGGAGCCCATATTTACTTCTTCCACATTCCCTCATATACTTGCCATTCACTTGACTGCTGCCAGCCAATCAGGTTTACTGGGCCAGTGGGTACATAGGTCATGGGTGGCAACAATTACCCTCCCAGGAAGTTCTTGTTGGGTTCAGGTAACCACACCGATGTTTTTTCATGGGGAAGCATATTCCTGAATTACAGGCTTCTGCTGGGCACCCAGACTCCTCTTTTGCCTCTCCCCTATATCTGCGTTAGGCATAGACTTCTTTTCTAGTGCCATACCCTGCTACAGCTAATGCCTTCTATTGAGGGGAGGGTCAGTGACCAGCGTCTGTGCTCATCTGACCTGACAACATTGGAGGCGAGTATGGCTAACTACTGGTGCTGGCGGAAGGCTACCAGGAGGGATATGTTGTACAAGAAAGTGCTTGGGTAGTGTAAAGAAAATGAAATGTTTCATTTGCGGGTTCTTATGGGTGCGGTATACTATTTTAACTGTGTTTAAAAGTGCTACAGAATCTACTCATTTTGGTCACATTTCTAATTGGTCCCCTCCTTGGGGGTACTGGGTTGAAACTTCTTGTCGCTAGTGGCTACTTAGGCTCTGTTCACATCTCTCTGTTGCGTTAAGTTAATATGCCAAGGGGCATTGTATCAAAGCAAACGCTGTGCTTTCGATGCATTAACAATGCGTTTGCGAAGAAAGTGTAAAGTTAATGGTAACGTTTATTGCAATGCAAGCTTTGCCCTTGCGTTGCCATAGACTTCTATTTACCTGCGCTGTTACCAGAGCAGATGTATGAACTACTACTCCCTTGCAGCGCAGCAATGCAGAGAAAGCGCAGATGTGTGAACAGAGCCTTAGTGTAAATAGGCTGAGAACCACTAGCATAGAGTATGGGTGCCTTTTTTTGTTATGTAAACTTGCGCTTGCACTACAGTTCCACTATCTCCTGCCCCCCCTTCTCCAGCCACATAAGCGGGACTCGGCCTGCAAGCACCACTGAATGGAGTTCAGGCCCAGGGCGACGTGGGAAGCGAGGGATGCAGTTCACTAACAGAGGGGGTGACAACTAGACATGAGCTTCAGGATTGAATTGCTGCTCCGGGCCGGGGCAAGGTGCTGGAGGAAGAAGAAATACCCCTTCCTTTCTGTGGTCAGAGCAAAGAGAAAGCATGGGACTGACACTGTATCAGACAAATAATTCAGAGGTGGAATAAAACTCTAAATCTAAATCTAAAAGATGGGCTGGGACGGGAGCGTATGCGCCGCTGGGGATGCTGCCGCTTGCGCTCCCCATTCAGGAGCATCAGAGCTGTTAGACAAATGACATAGTTATGCCAAATGGCTCTGATTGGACGAGAGCCTGCGGACATGGCACTTTTTGAGGTCACTGATTGGCTGTTCTCAACAGTGCTGATTTACATGACCAGTCTGCTGGATTCCCTGACTCCCCGCTCATTTTGGAGCGCTTCTGCCCCCAGGCTATCTGAATGGCTGGGCATAGGAGCACGCCACACCTACAGGGAAGCTAGGGATGTGGCCACAGCTTTGTGGGAGCTTCTGGTAGTTCTGCGTTTACTGCGACTCTGGGGGTTTCACACTGCAAGGGCAAGCTAGTGGTCTGCCCTGGAGTCTTTGAAACTCCAGGGTTGGCTGTTGTGGCTTTTGTGCCGCTTTAAAAGGAAAGTCCACTTTCAATGGCATTTTTGGAAATGTATATTTTTTTGGGAGGGGGGCTAATGTTTTTTTCTAGCTGTTAGCAAATGTGTGTTTTATGGAAGTGGTTTCTCTATGTGCAACCCTACACCAAGCTTTTCTAGAATAGAGCAATGATCCCTGTACACCCAAAACACTGCTGCTATGGCCGATGTCTGAGGGAGCGTTCTGGGTGTACAGGCCTCACTTCTCACTTCTTGTAGACCTTGGTGTACATACTCAGGGGGTTATTTAAGAAGGGAATATCGGCAGGTAGTGCTTTGAAGTGGTGAACGCCGGGCGCTGTATGAAAAACCACATTTAAGAAAGTGAATCTGGTGAGCAACTGTAACAGCATCACGTAGCGTCACATGCATTACTGGAGGCGGCTCAGCGTATAGCGCCGGCGCTCTAGGTCCACATATTACCTTTCGCTCAGTGTCGCTCTCCCATACATTTCAATGGGATTTTATTTGTTGTGTATAAATAGCGTGTTAGGCAATTACATTTTATTTTTTTTTTTTTGCTCAAATCATTGTGTGGCCTCTCCTGGCTGCAAACAAACACTTTTATACATTTTTTGTACTTTTTTATATTTTTATGCAGAATTGTGTTTACAGGTCTGGCATTAAAGTGTTATTGTCACAATGTTACAACAATGACATGCCATGTGTTTTCGCTTTGTTACTGGTGTATATGTGTTCAAAAACAGACTTTAATCACACAGCGTCTGCCGCTCTATGCTATAGCGCCCAGATTTAGAGCGCTGACGCTGTGTGTGTGTCTAGTGTTTTGTTAAATATGTTGTGGAGCGCCGGGCGCACTGAGCTGGCGCTACCTCTCGCTTTCTGCAGCGCTATGCTGTTGTTAGAGCGCCTAACATACATCACATTCATCAATGCCGGCCAGGTTACTACAGCGAACGCAACACTAGGTGGCAGCGCCCGATACTCGCTTACAGCGTCTACTAGCGGTTGATCTAAGCGCCGCTATACAGACTCTTATCTGGCAATACGTGGCGCTAATAGTGAATCGGCCTCCACGTGTATGTTGCCAATGGAAACAGATTGCAGATAGTGAAAACTGCTTCAATAAAACACACATTTCCTAACCTCAGAAAACACTATATCCGCTCAGCACATTGAGGACATCCTTTTGGCACACACAAATACACACTTAGGTGTTTGGGCTCAGAACCCCTCCAAGCAATATAAAGTTTTTTTTCAAGGAATGAATAATAATAAAGATAAATCTATTGTGTAACCAGTGTTACACATGGCCCTGTCCACCAACTGCTGATCTCCACATTTTGAGAAGATAGAGGAGTGAGAGCAGCAGGCTAAGAAATAAACAAAAGCTGCCTCCCTGGATCAGAATACAATGACTTGTCTGCCTGATGAAGTGCCAAGCGGGAGGTTCAGCAGCACCATCACACTATTTACTATAACAAAGTGACCTTTTATTTACTACAAAAGAATATGAGCAGCACATAAGCATATTACCATATTTCCTGGCATGCGTCTATTAGTCTTCTGTCATTCTTGGATTGTTCATGAAAAAGAATTGAAATCCACATAAATATGCAATATATGGGGGGGTGTACTGATACAAACTGCATAATAAATCACGTCAGCTTTTTTTTTTTTTCTTTAACCCTTTAAGTGGCTTGTCTGGGCCTTAAGTGCCAAGCCCGTAGGTGTTACGTGCTTGTTGGATCCGGCCGGGTCTCCTCTTTAATTTGGTGCCATCCGATCCCCCGTGGGGGCTCGGATGGCTCCAGGAGAGGCCCTGGAATAGGCCACCCCCCGCTTCGGCAGCAGCAGCTGCTAACTGTAGAAAAAAATAAATAAATAAAAATGACATTTACTTACCTGCAGTCGCTGCCTCCCACCGGGTCTTCTCTTCACTGGGGGATCCTCCAATCACCCCCCCAGCCTCTTCCGTGGCGAGGAGAGGGCAGAAAATGCCCTCTCCCCCCACTTCCTGGATTGAGACTGCTGGCCCCGCCCCCATTGTGATGTCACCAGCAGCCTGCTTCTTACCTCCAGCACCCGAGACTCTGAATCAGTCTGCTCGGGTGCTTGGAGCAGAGAGCAGAGGAGGAGAGGGCTGTGAGTAAGTGACTAAATACGTAAAATAAATTAATTTTAGATGCTGGGCAATAGTTTTTTTTAAAGGTTTCGACTTTTCATTAAATGATGATGAAGGTCTGGTTTAAATCTCATATACCCATATTGTATTCAAAATTGAACATAGAACCCAAATCAGAAGTAGAAAGTTTTACATTTTTTTCAAACACAAATCGCCGCAACACATTCCAAAAAAGTTGGGATAGTTTTAAAAAAAAAGGCTGGAAAATTTAGTGGTACTAATGAAAAACCGCTGAAGGGTTCATTTGAATCCAAGTCATATAAAAAGAGCTTGTTAGAGAGGCAGAGTCTCTCAGAAGCAAATATGGTCAGAGGATTGCCAATTCTAAAAAGCTTGAGAAGGCTTACCGTCGGTATTGGATGCTTGTGATCTTCCTGTCCTCAAATGGCATTAAAAGCAAGCATTAAACCGGACCAACAACCTGGCACAGTTGGAAAAGAAAGGTGGTGACCATTTTGGAGCTTCCTCTCCCAACTGACTTAACTGAAATGCACAGTAACAGGAATCCAAGTACAACTTCCTGTTTGCAGGGGGCCTGCAAGCCCACAAGCAGCCATCTTGTTTTTAAAATTAATCCCAGTAGGCATTAGAAAAAGGTAAATTATTTTATATTTTTGACTATTATTTTGACTATCCTGGGTTTTGGCCCTTGCTCCCGGGGAACCCCAATCGGGGGCAACCTGCTGCTGAAACCCCCCAGGTTGCCCAAACAAACTCACCTTATGCCGGTCCTACGACCCATGCGCAGAGCTTGTCCAACCAGGGCGCTCTGTTCTGCCCCTTCGTCCAGGAGCTCGTCTATTCCGAGCGGATCAGTGCGTGCTGGCGGATGCATCTCCTGCTTCACTTTAACAGGCAGCCAATCATAAATAGCGGGGATGCAGCTGCTGTGCGCGCACATGCTCCGTCGGACCGGGAAAGAAAGTGAGTTTCCGGGCACCCTGGGGAGTTTCGCACATTGAGCCCAATCTTCTAGATTTCAGGGCCGATCGGGCGTGGGTTTTGGTCCTACGACCCATGCGCGGAGCTTGTCCAACCAGGGCGCTCTGTTCTGCCCCTTCGTCCAGGAGCTCGTCTATTCCGAGCGGATCAGTGCATGCTGGCGGATGCATCTCCTGCTTCACTTTAACAGGGAGCGTGCCCACGGCAGCCGATCATAAATAGCGGGGATGTAGCTGCTGTGCGCGCACATGCTCCGTCGGACCGGGAAAGAAAGTGAGTTTCCGGGCACCCTGGGGAGTTTCGCACATTGAGCCCAATCTTCTAGATTTCAGGGCCGATCGGGCGTGGGTTTTGGTCCTCTTTAAAGACAGAAGCCTGTCTGAGACGTGACAATCAGTGCTACACAATAGAAATTGTCCTGTCCCACTTTTTGAGATTTGTCGCAGCCATTAATTTCTAAATGAGTCAATGTGGACCCTGTGTTTTGGTCCCGATGTTGGGATACCCCTCTTTGTGAATCTCCCTGGGATTGCTGGTATACTCACCCCGTCAGTGATCCCTTAGCACACTGGTCCCTAACCTCTAGCTCGGGACATGCCAGCTTACCTTTTTTTTATTTTTTTAGCTTCCAGTGGCACACTTCTCAGACTCCCACAGGTAAGCCTACCTGTCAGCCATTTAACCTCTTTAGAGAAAGAGGAGGCGCTTCTGAAAGATCATTTTATGGGGCACAGTCGCCAATTTTTTCAAGCCGAATGAGGCTGAAGACCATCGCTCTGCTTGGAATGTGGTTCTCCATGTAAGAAAGGTTGGGGCCCCCTGTCTTAACAAATGCACAGGTGCTCCATGTCATGCATATTAATGTATGTGTGCATCAGCCAAGGGACACCAGAATCATGGCCTCACAGATATACTCACATAGCCAGCAATCCCAGGGGGGTTCACACAGCGGGGCTAATTATGGATAGGTGATCATCTGGTAGGGCCAATGAAAACCAGTTTATGAGAATTATACATATGGGGGCTGCTCAACTCTAAGGGCCTGTCTCCCGAGCTAGTCTGTGGTAGAATAACAACTGCTTATATTATTATTCTGCATATTTCTGATGTGGCTCGATGCTGTTATTCATCATGTAATGCCTTAGGCTGATAATAGAGTGGATAAAGTGGACCAAAAACAACTGTGAAGTCTGAGACTCTAGATGGGATTACTCCCTCCCGCCGGGGCATCCCGAACTGGAACGAGCTCCCCCAAGTCGCCCAAAAAGCTTACCTTTCCCCGAGTGACTGGCTCCAGCATAAATTGCTTCCCTTCTCGGCTGTGCGTCTCCCACAACTGAATGGCTATGTGTGGCTGTGCACAGCCGAAGGGAGCAAGTGATGCCGCTTACAAGTGCAGCTAGGATTCCACTCAGCTAGTCCTGGCCTTGGATAGGTAAGCTTGGACAGCAGGATTTCACACAACGGGGCACCCAGGGAAAGAACTAAAGCCCGAGATAGTGAAAAATCCATGGTTTTGGTCCACTTTAATGTTACTGTGTCCCCCACAGAAGACAGACCGTTCTAGGTCAACTTTTTTTCCCCCGTAGAAGTTGAAGAAACTGTTTTTCACGGTGGGGGGCATTTATTTAGCACGTTTTTTTTTTAATACACTATTTAGTGATGGAGCTTTATGTAGAAGCAGCATCCCTGCTTTGTGCTTTCTGCTGGCCCGGTGCACCTGATGGGCTGTCGGCTTCTCTGTCGCTGGCTGCTTAGTGCCGCCATTGGAGAGTATCCTTGGCCTGATCTCTGGTTTTCTACTTAGTTTTACACAGCCGGGCAAGCGAACTGTAGCCTGTGATTCTAAACTCTATTCAGGCTTTAGAAATGCTGTCTGAGCATAAAAACATAATATCAGTAGTTTATACTTGCCTCTTATTTCTATTTCTAATGTACTGGAACTTTAAGAACAGGTTGTAAAGTGTCTGAAGAGGGGACCTGCCCCACAACATTCAGGCAAGCTCTCCAATGCAGAGCCTGTCACCCCTGCTCTGTCAAAGAGGATTAAACCGGACCTTCAGTATCATTTAATGAAAAGCCCAACCCTTAACCCTTTCGCTGCCAGCCTACCTGCAGCATTTGCCACTCCCTGTTGCCAGACGATGTTTCACCATTTTGCGCTACACATATTCAACTGTCATTTTTGAAGGGATTTCCAGGGATTTCCCAGGAAAATTATATATTGTTTTTTTCAACAGAGTCTGGGCTTTAACATGAAATGTCTTGTTTGTATTTTTTAGGTGTATTCTCAATTTTTTTGGGTGAAATGTGTGAAAAAAAACAAAAAAAAAACATTTTTTTACAATTTGTAGAGTTTTTTTGTAATAAAAAATGTAAGTTTGTCAATAAAATCTTATTGCGTGAGAAACCCCAATTTCTCCCGGTTACAGCGATACCACATATGTATAGGTAGACACCCTTTCCTGCCCAGAAGCCTTTTATAGCTGCTGGATGACAAATGGTTAATTAAAAAAAAAATGACATAGGGTCCCCCTTCCCGGGGAGGGGGACCCCATTTTTTTTTGGATTTTGAAGGGTTAAAAACCCTTCAAAATCCAAAAAAAAAAATGACGTGGGGTCCCCCTTACCCAAAGTAACCAGCCCGGGACCAGCTATGGGGGCTTGTAGGCACAGAGTGGGGGGGCCAGCTTTGGTGGCCCCCCCACCCTGCAGCCTACGAGCCCACATAGCCTATGTGGGCCCGGGCTCTTCTGCCCCCCCCTGGCCTTTGGGGAGGCAGGTAATGGGGGTGCGGGGGTTAATGGCAAGCCACCCGCTAGGGCAGGTGACTTGCCACCCCCCCAGCCTTGTAAACTGGTATAAGGGGTCTCATGGACCCCTTACCAGCTCACAAAGGGTTAATGTGAAAAAAAAACACCACACAATAATAAAAAGTATTTTATTAGAAAAAAAAAAAATTTTTTTTTACTGTACTTACCTTCGATTGCAAGCTCTTGTCCCTCGCCGCTCAGCTGACAGATGCCGGTGATCGGCATCCAGAGAAGGAGAAGGCAGGAGATCAGAGGATCTCCTGCCACCTCCTTCCAGGGCACCGATCACCGGCATCTGAGAAGCTGAGAAGGCTGAAGCCTGAGATCGGGGCCGGGATGACTTCATAAGCCCCGCCCCCAAGGGGGCGGGGCTTAGAGGCATGATGGCGGCCGCCATCGAGAAGAAGAGAGGAGAGAGCCTCCCAGGCTCTCTCCTGAAGATCGGTAAGTCCTGGGGGGGGATCGGAGGCCCCCCAGGTGAAGAGGAGGGACAGCGGGAGCCAGCGCACACACAGGTAAGTGAATGTCATTTTTTTTTTTTTTTTTTTTTACAGTTAGAAGCTGCTGCTGCAGAAGCGGGGGGGGGGCGGCCTATTCCGGGGGCTCTCCTGGAGCCATCCGACCCCCCACGGGGGATCGGATGGCACCAAATTAAAGAGGAGACCCGGCCGGATCCAACAAGGGGTCAGGTGAGTATTTGTTGTTTTTACTTTTTAAACTACAAGCGAGGAAAGTCAAGCACGTAACACCTACGTGCTTGGCACTTAAGGCCCAGCCAAGCCAGCACGTAGGTGTTACGTGCTTGGCAACAAAAGGGTTAAAGTGGACCAACACCCAGGATTTTGACTATCCTGGGTCTTGGTCCACTTCGGTGGGGCACCCCCGATCGGGGTGCCCGGCTGTGTGAAACCCCCCCGATCACCCTAAAAACTCACCTCTCCCCGCTCCCAGCGCCGACGGACAAGCGATTTGACAGCCGCTTGTCCGTGGCTCCTCCGCCGCCGCCTCCCGCGCGTCCCTCGCCGGCCATTCACAGACGGCCGGCCGGCGCGGGGGCGCGCACGCCTAGAGGGCGGCTAAGGTAAGGGGGTTTGGGGGTTTTGGGGGGGTTTCACCCCGCGGGACATCCCGATCTCAGATGTCCCGCGGGGAGGGAGGTGATCGGCCCGGGAATCTTATAGATTCCCGGGCCGATCACCCGAGGGTGATGGTCCACTTTAAGAAACTATTCCCCGGCATCTAAAATTAATATATTTAACGTTTTAATCGCTTAATTTTTATTCTTTCCCCCTGTGGACTGTAACATAGAAACATAGAAGGCAGAAGGAGACCATACGGTCCATCTAGTCTGCCCTTATGTGTATACTGTATGTACTCTTTATCTTAGGATAGATGTGTGCTTATCCCAGGCATGTTTAAATTCAGTGACTGTTGATTTTTCAACTACCTCTGCTGGAAGTTTGTTCCAAGCATCTACTACTCTTTCTGTAAAATAATATTTTCTAACATTGCTCCTGATCTTCCCCCCGACTAGCTTCAGGTTGTGCCCCCTTGTTCTATCATTAAGTTTCTTCTTAAAAACACTTCCCTCCTGAACCTTATTCAATCCTTTCACATATTTAAAGGTCTCAATCATGTCCCTCCTCTCCCTTCTTCAGCATGGGCGCTGCCATCTTGGCTCAGTAGCATCACATTTTTAGGAGAGGTGAGGGGGCCAAAGTGCAGAGGGCGGGACATAGCTGTGCTTTGCACAGAGCAGAGCAGAGCTGGGGTCAGGAAAAGGTCAGCAATCCCAGAATGCAGAGCGGCACAGTCAGAAGAAAAATTTTTGGTAACCGCCGCAGTCTTACCCATTCTTATTCCAAATATGCTGGTGCACGGTTCGCGGGGACGTTGCAGTAATCCAATCTTTGCAAAGAACCAGCACTCCAAAAGTTCAAAAGAAACCAATCTGTATTGATCCAATCGCCATAATGTGCAGAACAAGGAATGGTTGTTGGTCGATGTTTCGAGGTGCGCTGGGCCCCCTTGCTCAGGACCAACCACATACAAGCGTATGCAAAGTCAAAGCAATATGCCATACATATATACACACATATACACTTAGCAGGGTCCAATCCTCACCAGAACTTGATGACCTCATCGGCGCTGTTTGTATATATAAAGATAATGGCCAGTATTAGGTAGAAAAAAAGAATAATAATGAACGCATAAACTGTTGGGGAGTATTAAGTGAACCATGCTCACCTTATTGGAACGTCCCTGCGACGTCCAGCAGCCCAGCGCCGCGGGGCACCGCCGCTCGTGTCAGCAGCATGAGCCGCCATCTTGGATGTTTAATGGCACAGAAAATGCAGTAGATGCAGGTAGGATGATTTTTAATGTGGGCAATCGGTATGTACAGGGTGGGGGAAACATATAAGATAGGCTCTTATTCAGGGTGAAGGTCCGGTTTACGCATTCCACACAAAACACTGCGATAGGGCTGGGTGGAGTCTGCCTGTGAATGGTGGATAAGCTTTCAAGGAATCCCTGGTCCCTTGCATGTTGTGGGGCCCATTCTCATTTCCTTCAGCTCACCAGAGACCTGCTGAACTGGTTCAGAATGAAAATTAAAGGAAAAAAAAACCGTGCACCCCCTGCCAACCCTCCTAAATTACGGTAGGTTTGAGGCAGGGGATGGCTGTGAGTGGGGTCTATGTGTGTCCTTTTTTTTTAACCTGGACTTATCCTTTAAGTATTGTCTTTTCTCCTAACATTGCCTTTAAAGCAGACCAACAGGCTGATAACCTTCAGGTGACTATAGTTTATATTAACGCGCTGTGCGTTTAGCGTGAACCTTCTTATATTAGTTGGCTTGTAGATCTGTCTGTATGTGGTAGCATTGCCAGCTTGTGTTGTGCTCAGCGAGTCTGGTAGAGATAAATCACAGCTTGCTTTATCCTGCATAGTGTAGCATTCAGACATTTTTCCTATTGCATTGCACGGCCTGCTTCAGGAAGTCCTTACGTATGGGATATTCTGCCACGAGGTGGCGCAGTGTACTGCAGAAGAGTTGTGGCTCCTCCCGGTACCATATAAAAACAGGATCACCAATAGACCTCCCCAGTGTTTCCTCTGCAGTGATACTGCGAAGATAGAAGATGGCTCTCTATATTGCGCAGGTGAGCGGGGCAACCAAGCCTGCGGCCCTGCAGGTACCACCCGTGTATGTCTGCTTATGTCTTTCAGGTGGGATAACTGTGTGTTGTGGTTTCTCCGGGTCCTGCTCCTACCCCCCCCCTCTCCTGGCTTCTGGGTGCATCCCTATGGGGGCCACCCCGGGTGGCTTTATATTAGCCCTTACCCTGTACTGGCCTATTGCGCCTGTGTTAATCACCATATGGAGGCTTCTGGGGATAGGATGCTTGGGGGTCCTTCGGGGCAATTCCGGCTGTGTGTCATGTGCTGGGTATCCCCTTTGAGTGGTGGTGGTGCGGTTTGTGTGCCATGCGTCAAAAGTGTTATTGCGGACCAGGTTGGGTTGAGCGTCTCTCTCCCCAGTTCTGCGCTCCCTCCGGCATCTTCTACTCCCCCGCGCCTGCATTTAGCCCTTAGTGAAGGGGATACTAGCAGGGGGTCACAATCTGATCTGGCACTACGCGTGGCCAGCATTGAAAGCCAGCTTGCCAGGCCTGTGACGGGTAAGGCCTCTGGCAAGAAGCTACACCTTGATCCCACGCCCCCCATTTTTGCTGATGAGGGACTTGATGCTTTTGGTGGCTGTGACTCACTAGAGGAGGGAGAGCTTTTCCAGGACTCTGACTCCTCTGGGGACCAGCAGGAGGGGTACGACAGTGACCCTGGGTCTGCTTTCAAGGAGGACTCATGGCTACCTGATGACACTGATAGACTGTTGTCTGACATTTTCGATACCCTGCACATCGCCCCCCCCCCCTAAGGTGGCTAAGAGGAAACCGGGTGAGCTCTTCCGTCCTGATAAGCAGCGCCTGGAGTTTCCTGAGCAGGGCCATTTCTCTAATATGGTCCTCAAGAAGTGGGAGCGTCCTAATAGGTTGCCCACGCTGCCCAAGGGTTTGGATAGGAGATATCCTTTTTCTGCTGACCTGGTCAAGCGATGGTCGTGCCCCCTTGAGGTGGACGCTCCCGTCCTAGGGCTGTCCAACACCTCGGTCATGCCTTCCCCTGACACTACTACACTGCGTGACAGCGCAGACCGGCGTATGGATCAGCTGGCCTGCCATGCCTTTATTTTTGTGGGGGCAGGGCTGCGTCCGGTCTGTGCTGCTGCCATCACAGCCATTGCTCTTAAGAAGAAGCTCAAACGTCTCGCCGATGGCGCTATGGCTGGTAGGAGGAGGGAGGATTATAGGGCACTCTTGCTTTGCTCTGATTTTGTTGCCTTTGTGCTTACTGCCATGGATGATGCCGTCCGGCTGGGTGGCAGGGCCTCGGCTCTCTTGGTGACTATGCGCCGCTCTGTGTGGTTGCGTCAGTGGGCAGCTGACACTGCAGCCAAGAAGGCTCTCACTGGGCTCCCCTTTGCGGGGTTGCGGCTCTTTGGTGATCGTCTGGATGTCCTAGCCAAGGATGGTAGGCTACCTCAGCATAGGAAGCAGTCTCGGCTCTTTCGGGGGCCTTCCTTTTCCTCCTCCTTTGGTGCCTCTAGAGGGGGTCGTGGGTCCCTCTTCTCGGGTAGCCGCAGGGATTCTTGGAGCCGCGGCAGTCCTGTGGCCGCCCCGGTCTCTCTTGGGGGTCCAAGCCCAAACCCCCTCCCAAGGCCCCCCAAGCATGAGGAGGTGCCCTCACCCATCTGCGTGATGGGAAGGCTTCGGCTCTTTGCTTACGTCTGGAGGCTTTGCGTCTCAGACCGGTGGATTCAGGAGGTGGTGTCCTCTGGTTACAAGATAGAGTTTGCAGCCTGGCCGCCCCCAAGATTCCTCAGATCCCAGATGTCTCAAAACCCTCTGTCAACTCGGGGTTTGCTCCTTGCAGTTCAATGCCTGTTAGAGTCAGGAGTCATTTGTCTGGTGCCTTACCAAGAACAGGGTCAGGGGTACTACTCCAATCTTTTTACGGTCCCCAAAAAGGACGGGTCTCTGAGGCCCATCCTGGACTTGAAAGGTCTCAACAAGTTCGTCAGGTTCAAGCACTTTCGCATGGAAACGCTACGTTCGGCTGTCAGTACCCTCGTCAGACCGGGCGACTTCATGACCACTGTCGACATCAAGGATGCCTATCTTCACGTGCCAATATTTCCAGGCCATCAGAGATGGAGGATCAGCATTACCACTTTGTGGCCTTACTGTTTGGTATCACCTCGGCGCCTCGGGTGTTCACCAAGGTGCTGGCGGGGTGATGGCTCTGCTGCGGAACCAGGGCATTCGCATTCTTCCTTACCTGGACGACATTCTGATTGCGACTCAGTCTCTTCCTCAGGCCGAGAAGGATACTCAGGTGATGACCTCCACTCTCGAGTCCTTTGGCCAAGTCTTCACTGTCTCCATCTTTGGTGAGGTCCTTTCTAGGCATGACTCTGGATACCTCTCAGGTCAAGGTTTTCCTGCCTCAGCAGAAAGTGGAGGGCCTTCAGAAGCTGGCACGGGCCCTGCTCTTGTCCCCATCCCTCCATCCGGCAAGGGATACAGTTAGTGGGCCTGATGGTGTCCTTCTTCGAGGCGGTTCCCTTTGCTCAGTTTCACATAAGGCCTCTTCACTTGCACCTCTTGTCAGTTTGGGATCGGGATCCTGCTTCCCTGGATCAGGGATTTGCCTTGTCCCCCCTGGCCAGGCAGTCCCTTTCTTGGTGGCTGGACTCAAGGAACCTTCTGGTGGGCAGGACCTTTCTGCCGCCGTGTTGGGAGACTGTCACCACAGATGCCAGTCTGACCGGTTGGGGGGGCTTTTGGAAGTCTCTGAAGTTCCAGGGTCAGTGGGGCCCCCAGGAGGCCCATGCTCCCATCAATGTCCTGGAACTGCGGGCGATCAGGTTGGTTCTCTCTCAGCTGACCGCACACCTTCGGGGTTGGGCTGTTCAGATCCGCTCGGACAATCAGACGGCAATTGCCGACATCAATCATCAGGGAGGGACTCAGAGCAAGCTGGCCCTCAAGGAAGTGTCACTGATACTGTCTTGGGCGGAGGAGAATGTACCGTGCTTCTCGGCGATCTACAGTCCAGGGGTGGAGAACCAGGAGGCAGACTCCCTGAGCAAGGGGGATGTCTCGGCTGGGGGAATGGTCCCTCAGCAACAAGGTATTTCGATCTGTGTCTCCGATGGGGTTGGCCGGATGTGGACCTGTTTGCGTCCTGCCACAATCACAAGCTTCCAAGGTTTGTCTCTGTCACAGTATCCTCTGGCCTTTGCCACGGACGCGCTTGCGATTCCTTGGACAGAGTTTCGGCTTCTTTATGCGTTCCCTCCTTTTCCTCTGCTGGGCAGGGTGCTGCACAAGATACCCCAGGAGGGGGTACCAGCCATTCTGGTGGCCCCCTGTTGGCCACAGAGGGTGTGGTTCGCAGACGTCGTACAGTTGGCAGTAGATCGGTACGTCTTGCCCAGGGATCCATATCTTCTAACTCGGGGACAGCTGCGCCATCCCAATTTACAAACACTAGCTTTAACGGCTTGGCTGCTGAAACCTCCATCTTGATGGTTGCCGGCCTCTGTTGTTGATACCATGATTTGGGCTCGGAAGAAGTCCTCGTCCTTTATCTATTACAGGGTCTGGCATGCTTACATTGTCTGGTGTGAGTCCAAGTCTTTTCCTTGTCGGGTGTTTTCTTTCCCCAGGATTCTGGAGTTTTTACAACATGGTTTGGATTCAGGCCTTCAACTGAGTACACTCAAGGGACAGGTGTCAGCTCTGGCTATTTTTTTCCAAAGATCCTTTGGCAGTCACCGGCTGGTTAAGACTTTCTTCCAGGGAGTTACTCATGTGCGTCCACCACGTAAACCCATGCTGCCGGTTTGGGACTTAAATCTGGTGTTGTCTGCTCTGCAGGGTCCTCCCTTTGAACCATATCCGTGGGGCTGCGTTGCCCATTCTGACTCTTAAGGTTGCCTTTTTCGTGGCTATTACTTTGGTCAGGCGAGTTTCTGAGCTGGCGGCGCTTTCCATTAAACCTCCTTATTTTGAGCGGCATCAGGATAAGGTGGTGTTTAGGCTTAAGCCGGACTTCTTGCCCAAGGTTGTGTCTGCTTTTCATCTCAATCAGGACATTGTCTTACCTTCCTTGTGTCCTAACCCTGCTAATTCCAAGGTACGGACCCTGCACTCTCTGTATGTTGTCAGGGCTCTGAAGTTTTATTTGGATGCTACTGAATCTTTCAGGAAATCTGATGCTCTTTTTGTTCTTCCTGCGAGACCTAGGAAGGGTTTTCCTCCGGCTAAATCTATCAGCAAGTGGATTCGCCAGGCGGTGGTACAGGCCTATTCTGCCAGGGGGAAGGTTCCTCCTCTCCGGGTTACTGCTCATTCCACTCGTGCTATTGGTGCTTCTTGGGCTTTTCAGCACCAAGCTTCTGTTGAACAAGTTTGTAAGGCCGCAACTTGGTCTTCTGTTCGTATCTTTTCCAAGTTTTACAAGGTTGATGTTAAGGCCTCGGCTGATGCTGCCTCTGGTCGCAAGGTACTTCAGGCAATGGTGGTTTGAACTGCCTGATGCTACCGTTTGGGGATCCCACCCTACCTTACGGACACTGCTTTTGGATTTCCCATACGTAAGGACTTCTTGAAGCAGGCCGTGCCATGCAATAGGAAAAATACAATTCTGTGAGTACTCACCTGTAGAATTGTTTTTACTATGCATGGCACGGCCTGCTTCACCCCACTCTTGTTATCATTATTCTTGGTTGCCTCTTTATGGTGATTGTTCCAAGTTAGTTGTTTTTTTTTTACCTTTTTTACCTTTATTATCTCCCGGCTTCTTGTATAACTGCTTGTCAACACTGGGGAGGTCTATTGGTGATCCTGTTTTTATATGGTACCGGGAGGAGCCACAACTCTTCTGCAGTACACTGCGCCACCTTGTGGCGGAATATCCCATACGTAAGGACTTCTTGAAGAAGGCCGTGCCATGCATAGTAAAAACAATTCTACAGGTGAGTACTCACAGAATTGTATTTTTAATGACACAAATGTATGTTACATCACAAGGCGTGTGATTAGGGGAATTGCAATGTATCCGTTTACATTGCTGGAAAAAGAAATGCTGCCTTGTTACTGGGCCTGTGAGTGATTGATTCTGCGTATTATGATGCCGGAGTCTCATGAATCTGGGTTAATGTGATGAGCCTTCCTGCAGAGCCATTATTCACTATGAGTGGCTTATCCAGCCTTCTGTGCATAGCTCAGCGATGATTCCCTACCCCCCAACCCCATGCTGCTGCTCTAGCTGATCATCCACATGTCTGATCACAACGAGCATTTGTGGAGTATTTTATTAAGCCATTTTCCTAACCTTGTATAGAGACACCCCCCCCCCCACACACACAGCTTGCGTAGCTCTGTAATGAACTACAACCATCATTATGCAGTGCTTTTTGTTTAGTAGTTGTAGACCCATCATGCCGTATGGGCCAGATCTGGTGCCTATGACAGCTGGGCGGAGGGGAGCAGGAAAGGAGGATCTGCATGACAGGGAATCTGCCTGTCCAGGGTGAAAAACGGGGACTAATTTGCATTCAGACTCGATGCCAAGGAGTCCGGTGGGCTTTATCCCTCTGGTGTCAGCACTGTCGGTTTCTGTCCTGATAGTGCTTAAACCAGAGGGCCGAGGGATCAAGCAGCTTGGACTGTCTCTATTTTGGGATCCATTTGTAAGCTTAAACTGGACCTTCACCCTGAATAAGAGTCTATCTTATATGTATCCCCCACTCTCTACATAAAGATTGCTCACATTAAAAATCACCCTACCTGCATCTACTGCATTTTATGAGACTTTAAACATCCAAGATGGTGGCCCATGGAGTTTCAGGCTGCCTTCAAACGGGAAGTGTCTTCTGACTGTGCTGCTCTGCATTCTGGGATTGCTGACATTTTCCTGACCCCGGCTCTGTTGGGGTTTGGGCCTTTCACTAAATGATGCTGAAGGTCCACTTTAACTTAAAGGGACTCTAAGGGCTAACACAACAAACAATACATAATTGCCTATGGTGCTGCGCAGCTGATTAGCGTTATACCGGGGGCTTAAGAACTTACCTCCACCCGAGATTCAGACCGTGCGATCCTCAAGCTGGGCCAAGGCATCCTTGCTTCTTCCTTGCTTTAGCCGCAATGATTGGCCACGCCTGCTGCACTGATTTCAATGGAGAGGGGGGAATGGCACCATTGTAGTGAATGGAAATCGTGACAGATGTAGTGGGTGGAATGGAATGCTAGAGCTGCAGGGCTGCAGAGATCAATGATGCGGGTAAGATTTGAACTAACAGCATTGTAAGGTTCAGCTGCACTGGACTGTAGGTGAGTTTGTGCTGTTCATTGTGTTTGCTGTACAGGGACTTTCAAATGGAACAAAACCCACCAACAGGCGACCCTGCAATCTAAAAGATTTTCCCTGCGGCCACCCCGAATCTGCGTGTCCCGCTGTGTGTCGAGAGCCCCCGCTCTAATGGCACATCCGTGGGCTCTCGTCCAATGAGAGCCTTCTGCTGTGACTACATCATTTGGCAGGTGGCTCTCACTGTGAATAGCACGTGCTGATTGCCAAGCTCTGCATGTAAACAGAGCCTGCACATGTGCTGTAGGACCCGGAAAAGGTGAGATTACAGGGGATCAGCGGGGCATCCCAATTCCGGAAGCCCCTGGGACAAAATCCTGTGTTTTGTTTTGCTTTAAAAAGAAAATCAGGCATAGCAATATACAGCAGACTTGAAAACCACTTCAAAAATGGATTCTTGCCTCACTTACCCGTTACTGTAGACTTTTGTTCCCTGCAGCTCCCTTGCAAAGGTCTGCCAGGCTTATACTTCCTGAAATCTGTACTCGTGGCACTTTCTCCATTTGCAAGCAAATTGGTGGCCAAGGCTTAGCCTTCACTGCAACTGATGGGGCATGCCAGGCACTGCCACAACACGCGCTCTCTGTTACAGGTGGCAGGGGGTACGTAGGCATGGAGGGACCTACATTTGGGGATTGGGCAAGTATCCAGCATCCATACCTCTGTGAGTTAGTTGCAGGGGAGGTAGAGGTAAAAATGTTGTTTGCCTGGATGACTCCTTAAAAGTTACCCACCCTGAAGATTTGGCCTTGGTTTTCCTTTCCCCCCAAAATCACAGCAAGGAAAGCATGTGGAAGCTGTGTCTGGCATGCCTCCAGGAGTGAATGAAGCTGCATGATAATCGCAGTTGAGGGGTGGGCGCTTAAATCCCACATCTCAGCTTTGGTCAGGTCACTGTCAGCAGGTTTGTGCAGGAAGACCGGTTCCACTCCTTTTTGTTTTTTTAAGCATCTGACCTGGACAGATCTGCTGCTAGGGATCTGAAGAGAGTATGCCTTTATTATACCACACTATCACTTACAAACACACACCCTCCCACAGAGGCCCCGGAGGAACAGGACAACCTTCTAGCCATAGTCTACCTTCAAACCATTTTGGGAGGCAGGGAGGGACAACCTACCAAGGAGAGGCCGACGTCGAGGTGGTCATCTCTGGGCCCCCAGCACAGTAATTTTCACCCCTGCCCATACAAGCCCCACCGGGCAGGGGCTCAGCCCCCTGCCAGGACCCGTTGGGGGAACACCCTTCAAAAGCCATTACTCCCCCCTACTGACCACAGTTAGTCATCTCCCTAGTTCGACTCCACACATTGAATCCACAAGTCCTAAACTTTTCCAAATGTATGGGGTACCCCGCAAGCCACATAGGTCAGTTTGTAGAGGGGCAGCTTCTGATTAATCAATTTCTTCCGCTTCTTACACCGACGGAGCCGCTGGATGCTTCCAGTTCAGTACACACTTCCTAGCATAAAACATTAGCAATCGTAGCAACCCCTTTAGCGTCCTCACCTCTGTGAGCGGCTCCACCACCCCAAGGAGGCAGAGCGCAATTGACCCCTGAACCTGAAAGCCCACTACTTTGTTTACTATGCCTGTTACCTCCCCTAGAAGCGCTCCAACACTATACACAACCATGTCATATGGATCTATGTGGCACTGCCACACCTCGGGCACTGATCGCTAGGCTCATCCTAAATAGGCGAGCTGGCGTGATATATGCTTGGTGAATCCATTTAGTTTGAATTAGTCTGTCCCTCGCCTCCACTATCGATGCATTAATATTTTCCATTACTTCATTCCAGTCATCACGATCCAAACTCGGATTCAACCCCTGCCACAACTGCTCGATCCTCTCCCGGGAAGAAACCTTGTTATTCCTTGTTATGTGATCCTGGCATTGGAGGGGCGGGGCTAATGTTCTTCAGCATGTGGGGCCTGCAGGTGCTTGCGGATTGTCACGCTGTAAAGTCTCCAAGCTGCAGCCTCTCAGAGTTTGGCTTTTTGTTGACTTTCCCATTTGAATATTTGTTTTTTTCTTGGTTGTGTTTCCCAGCTCGTAATGCAGACGAGAGAGAGAAGTGGATCCACGCATTAGAGGACACCATCTTGCGTCACACCCTCCAGCTCCAGGTATGCATGCTTTATGTACATATATACTAAATGTGTCTCTGTCTGTGCTTTATATATAAACATATATACACCTATGGTATGGCTGCCACTGTGCATTCATATACAAAATGTGATTTTAAAATATCAGTGTTAACTAAACAACAAAATGTTTAATGTACCAAGATTCTGAAAAATCATTTAAAAAGGCGTTCCCTGGCAGTGCATGATTTGCTTCAGGCTTCGAATCCAGGAGCTATGCTGCAAGTGTTGTTTTGGTTTATTTATTTTAAATCTTTACTGTCTGGCCATTGAAAAAGGAACTATGCTCAAAAATGATCATAGCCCCCCTTTACTATTCAGCAGTGAGGCAGCACGACCTGGGCTGCCATGCTGGGCATCGCAGTTGAGGTGAGTTCCTGCTGCTTTATAGTAAAGAGGGACTATGGCCATTTAAGGAACCATTTCCATTCAGTTTGAATTGAACTAAAAAAGAACATAGGGTATGGCAAGCATCTGCTACACTGACTGTAGTGATTGTGGCATTTGTTGGTAAGATGCCTTTTGTGCAGACTACTTTGATACCTACTAATGATACCTACCCTGAATGGTCACCGTTTGTAAGTGGTGTACCCCATGGTTCAGTGCTGGGCCCACTATTATTCAATTTGTTTACAAATTCACTCTATAGAGTCTATCTTGTATGTTTCCCCTGCCCTGTAGCGCTATTTCCTTGAGAAAGGGGACGTGATCCCCGGAACGTGGGAGGACCGCCCCCACCTTTGCTATTTAGATTATTGGGGTAACATTATATCATTGAGATTTTGACACAATCTTATGTTGGATTGATTATGTATATTGCTGTGGTTTAATTCTGTTTTGATTGCTGTTCAAATAGTATGTGGGATTATATACTGTTGATTGTTCATGACAATCTATTCCCCTGTATGCTTATATGAGACTGGCCTTCCCACACGTAGCTATGGTTAAAGATAAGAGTTACATATGTATGTACAGATACTAGAGGTGCTGAGCCCTGCAGTGAAGTTGTTACATGCTGATATTATTGAATGTAATTACATATGTAACTAGTATAGATCACTGCTCTGCAGACTGTTTTTGCCTGTTTATAAACAAGAATGTATTGTGGATACAGCAGATATTTGGCTGCATATGCTTTGTGCTTTAGGCTGTAGAGCAGTTGTTAACCATTTTACCACAGCAAATGCTTGCACATTTGATGAGATTTTTTCATTTGCTCATATGCATAATATGTAGCATTGTATGTATCATTTACCCCATATGTATCTGAGATAAAGTGTCATTTCTGCAAACAAGCTGAGAATATAAATTCTAGAATTGCTAAATAAAAGAGGATTTTTTTAAAAAAATGCTTATAACTGGTGTGCGCCTGATATTCTAAAATATATGATAAGTGTAAAGTCATCCACTTGGGGTCTAATCACCTGACGGCCACACATGTCCTTGGGGAGTAAAACTGGGAGAATCACTAGTTGAGAAGGATCTGGAGGTACTGGTAGACCACAGACTAAATCACAGCATGCAATGCCAAGCAGCTGCTTCCAAGGCCACCAAGATATTATCATGCATTAAAAGAGGCATGGAATCACGAGACAGAGATGTAATATTTCCTCTTTACAAGGCACTGTGCTCCCTTACCTTGAATATGCCGTCCAGTTCTGGGCACCAGTTCATAAGGATGCCCTGATTTTGAAAAGGGTGCAGAGGAGAGCCACCAAACAAATAAGGGTAATGAAGGATCTTAGTTATGAAGAAAGATTACGAGAATTAAATCTGTTTAGTCTTGAGAGGAGACAACTGAGGGGGGACATGATTAACTTGTATAAATATATAAATGGCCAATAAAAAAAATATGGGGAAAAATAATTTCAACTAAAATCTCTTTAAAGACAAGGGGGCACACCCTCCGTCTGGGAAAAAAAAAGATTCAGTCTCCGGAGGCGACCATCATTTTTTACCATAAGAACTATAAATCTGTGGAATAGACTCCCACAGAAGCTTCTCACTGCATCAACCGCTGACAGCTTAAAAAAATGATTTGATGCTTTTCTAGCTGAAAGTAACATTAACAGTTACT
Source organism: Gastrophryne carolinensis (assembly GCA_027917425.1). NCBI lineage: Eukaryota > Metazoa > Chordata > Amphibia > Anura > Microhylidae > Gastrophryne > Gastrophryne carolinensis. The sequence goes on from CM051235.1 coordinate 436,898,110, forward strand.
ATTAGCTGTTATCAGTTAAAAAAAAAAGTAAAAGAAAAACAACTTTCTCCAACTTTGTCGCTAGATTGAACTTGACGACATATGTCTTTTTTCAACTGTACTATGTACTTTATTGTTTTTGTACTATGCGCTTTTAAATCCTAAACGTATTTTGTACACTGTTTACATTTTGGTTTCAGGATTTTGCATATACTGGTAGAGTAAAACGTTAATGCTTCCGTTAATGCAACCCTCACCTTGAAGCAACATGGGAGTTGCGGGCGCGGTGATTTATATTTGATGACCCTGTGATGCTGACTCTATGTGCCATTCTTTATTCTTGAATATTCAGGTTTGCTGGTGTCATTTAGCACACACACATGCACTTTGAGTATATCTTTATTGTTTGCATTCACTTATAACTGTTTGAACTGGGCGAGTCTGCCAATATATTTCCTGCGGAATTTAGTTTTTTTATTCATTTTCACATATGAGGTATTGTTGTTAAGAGTTAATATTTATTAGAGGTTGTACACTTTGAGGGTTTACACATATAATTTTTATGCCGGCATAAAATAACTGTTATAATAGGATCTAATAAGTGCACATAGGGTCTTTTGATGCATTGTTCACCTTAGGGGGGTTTTTCATTAATATTATTGTGACCATGGGGTCATCCATGTGATTTTAATTGTCCATTGTGTTTGTGTATTTTAATAGTATCTCCTTTTTCATAATAAAGAATTTTGTATCCATATTGATATTGGTGCTCCTTTTTGAAGAAAGGTGTGTAATTGGACACGTCCACTTCAGTCTTGTTTGGTTAATGCTTCCGTTACTCGCTTGGTATTTGGTTGATATTTGGAATATTTTGAGTCTTAAAGTGAGCCTCCCCAATAACAAAATAAAACACCTCTAGTGTTCCTCTGCAATTCAGCAATGTCCATCGACATTTCTAGCCACGGGCTAGTCCATTTTTTCACACTGTGAGCCCATTAACTTGAATGGGGACCGGGAGCACACATAGAGCAAGTGATGCGGCCAGAAGTGCTATGGACAACACTGACTTCTGGGACCAGTTAACTTTAGTCAAGGCAGCCAATAGCCTTCCTCGCTCTGACTGCCAAGCTCGTCTCTGGATTTGCTGAGTGGGTTAGCACAGCAAACCTGCCAAACATGTGAATGAGGAAGTGATGTCCTTGTTTAAGGTGTTTATTTTGTTTGGAAACCCTCATATTAAGACCAAACCTCTGCTTTAACAGCTATATAGCCATTAAATAATAGGCATCTAAGTTTTAAGTCTATATTCAGCCAATATGGTAAGAAACTGACTGTCCACTTGATCCCATGGTGTCCCCTTGGCTGCCTTGTTGTGTATCACTGTCTCCAGTCGCAAGAACGCATACTTCCTTCTGATGTGCATAACATGTCCACATTACATATACTGTCAGCAACTAATGCTAAGATTTGCACCAGGGCCGGTCAGGCGTTAGCTGTCTGCTTCGAAGTCTACAAAACAGGTCCTCTACTGCCCACAGGACTAGAATTGGACACAGGGAGGTTTTGTTTTTTTGGCTGGTTATATATCTTTGTTTTTTTTTTTTGGTTTGTTTTTGTATCACATGAACATTTATTGGTATATGGTAGCAAATGAATTTAAAGCTTACCTGTCAGTCTGAAAAAGCATTGTCAATCTGCTTGGATAGTCAAGTCTATGTACTTTATCCCACAGACTCCAAAATCCAAAGTGCCATTTGAGGCATGAGATGAACCCTCGTAACTGCCGTTGCTCCCCCAGTGTCACTGTACAGGGCACCCCACGTCTTGGTGAGCTTCGGCTTCTGTCTGAATGAACGTTTATGGGGTTAGGAGTGAGACCTGGCCTGGGCATCTTGTTCTGGGATCCACCCAGAGGCTGGAAACCAGAAAATTAGTGTGTTCACAGACGTGTGGAGCGAAAAAATACAGTATTTCTAGGGTTTATTTCCAGGGTGCACAGCAGTATGAGGCGGCTGTACTCACATGTGATGCCGATATGCTTCGTGGTGTTTCCGGACAACCTCTCTGCCCCTTCCCTGGTGTAACAATGCAGTCTTGTGCTACATTTACTCTGCATAAAATCGCAGCCTGTCCGCCCCAGAACCAAAGCTATAGCAGGGGGCAGACGCTCTTGCACATGCATCGTGGATTGGGGGAGAAGGTGAGTTTTCCGATGGTGACCTTGGGGGTTTCACACAGAAGAGAATTCCAAATCTGGATGCCCCGGGGGGGGGGGGGGGGCAAAGGAAAAAGGTGTATGAGCCCATCTACTGCAAGGGATTCTTAGAGAAATTTCATTATTCTTGGCCTATATGCCCCATACAAATACTTTCCATTTTTGGAAAGCACTCTCTGTCTTGCTGCTAGAAAATAGAGGGCATTTTGCTCTTTAATCCCACTATACAGCCTAACATAGGACTCTCCCTAACCAGGCTTATGTTCTGCCACTCCAAGCCTCTGCCCCCCATGTCATTATCTAAATCTAGCCTTGTGCAGACGAGGACCAAAAGCTTGAAATGGATGTAAGTAGGAATGGCTGATGACCTTGTATGCTATTCCAGAGCATTGCATGCCCTGGCGGATCTAGGCTCTTTAGATATAGTTTTGGAACAAAACGCAACTGAATGTAAATCTGTGTCAGGGAGGGTTTAGGTCAACACAGGGACACTAAACTAACCTCTCATATAATCAGTGATGACTGCTTACTTTTAGTTAAGGATAGAAACAAGCTGCACACATGCATGGCAGACACTCCTCCTCCTGTAGAAGGCAAGCACAGACTTCTCCTAGATACCCCCCCCCCCCCCCCCCCCCCCCCGTTTATAAGTATCCTAAATTCAGGGTTTAGGGGCAAAATGAGTACCTGGAGTCTACCTGATAAGTTTCCTGGGTGGGTAAGTCCTTAAGCAGATCTATAATGTATGCATCTTTATGTGGAACCAAACCTGGGGTTTTGCTCCTGATTTGGGATACCCGTTATGTTAAACCCCCAGTTCGCTCAGAAAAAAATCACCTTTCCCGAGTCCTGCTATGCATGCTCTGGCTCTCGTCCAATCAGAACTGTTTGCCATGCATATGTAATGTTTGGCAAATGGCTCTGTTTATCGGAGTGCAAGTGGCAGCATCCCCACCTGCAAGTTAGCCAACTTCCTAATTCATCGTATGGCTGACAATTGCATAACTGCCGGTAACCTATTGGGTTTCCCTAGTGGGCACACCAGACCTGAATGAGTTGCTGTTCCCTGCCCACTATTTTGGATGCAATGCTGTGTGAAACCCCCCAGATTGCTCAGTCCTAATATCCTAATATATACCAACCTAAATGGTTGCTGGTGGTTACATGACTGTCTGTCATTTGCTGCCAAACATGTGAATGAAGTGATGACTCCCCAAAGGCAGTCTCCCTGATCAATGGTCTCCCTGCTTTCTTCATCCCTGGGGTACCCCAAGATTCATCTAGCTGGGGTAGTAGGCAGGCATTTCTGATTGGCTGGTGCAGGGGCGCAGCCAGCAACGCACACTTCATTCATCTTTGCTAGCTGATCTGATGTTAGTGGGGCCGTGGGACCAAATACACGCCAAATTGCCCCCTGCTTTTTCAAAGTGTCTGGAGAGTGCTACTCTACTCTATATACTGAGGATGAGGGGATCTACCAGGTACTCACTTTGTAGGACTCACTTTGTTATGTATCCCAGACAGGGGCATTAAAAATGGACAGCCAAGGATTGCACATAAAATTAAGCCAAGTCCGTTACGTGAGAGACAGTTGTAAGGCATAGGGCTGGGCACTGCGAGGTTAATGTGCGTGTAAAATTGTATCTAGAGGCGGCTCTGGACCGATTACTCAACTGAACATGATGTGAATCAGATCTGGCATCTTCCCCAGTGTATTGCTAAACATCACACTGTGTCATGTGACCCTTGATAACCCAATCCAGGCAGACCTTTTTGATATGTAAAACACTGGCAGCCAATAGGTGGACAGCCGCAGGCGAGAGTGTCTGCTGGTCATTGCAGGAGCAGAGAGGAAGTAGCTGGATGCTCTCTGCTTGTAAGTAAATGGCCTGAATAATGTCGATGATGAGGATTTTGAGGTCGGGGCGCTGGACAGTGTAAACACAATGGCTGTGGAAGGCTGCAGCAGTGTAAGTAATGGCAGCTGCTAACATCCTGTCATTGTTTTTGTGTGTCAGTGTAAAACAGAATAAGACTCGAGATGTCTAAGTGAAAAAATGGAGTGCAGCTAGTTTCCCCCGCTCTGTCTGTGTGTGTAGTGATTGTAATTCTGTGTGTTGCATGCAGGAGGTCACACAAGGACAAGAGAGATAATGGGTTCGTGATAGCAGTCGGTGTGGAAGCTGCTGCTTGGCTTAATACATGGTTGCCATGTATTTACACCCGTTACATACAGGGAATTTAGTTTGGCATGAAAGCTAGATACTTTGGGTAAGTACATCTGTTAGCAGGGGCATAACTTGAAGGGGTGCAACCGCATCGGTCCCCCGAAGATCAGGAGCTTCCTATCATTGTTGCTCCATCTTATTAGGCATACTTGTGCTCACTCGGCAGCATTTAGATAAAAGAAGCAGCTGAGTTAAAAGACAAAAAAGTTCATTGTATAAACTGTGAAAGGCCCCAATTTAATGTTCGCACCAGGGCCCTGTAGTATTTTGTTACGCCACTGACCGGCTTTTCCAAGGCACTACTTGAAGTTGTTTATGTCATTAAAGAGGAAGAAAAGAACTATTTACCTTCATTATGGCGTGTGAAAGGGAGACCTTGCTGGGATCTGCCCTACCTTCATTATGGAGTGTGAAGGAGATCTTGCTGGGATCTACCCTATCTTCGTTATGGAGTGTGAAGGAGACCTTGCAGGCATCTGTCCTACCTTCATTATGGAGTGTGGAGGGAGACCTTGCTGGGATCTGCCGTACCTTCATTATGAAGTTTGAAGGAGACCTTGCTGGGATCTGCCCTACCTTCATTATGGACTGTCAAGGAGATCTTGCTGGCATCTGCCCTTCCTTCATTATGGAGTGTGGAGGGGAGACCTCGCTGGGATCTGCCCTTCCTTCATTATGGAGTGTGAAGGAGATCTTGCTGGGATCTACCCTACCTTCATTATGGAGTGTGGAGGGAAGACCTTGCTAGGATCTGCCCTATCTTCATTATGGAGTGTGAAGGAGACCTTGCAGGGATCTGCCCTACCTTCATTATGAAGTGTGAAGGAGACCTTGCTGGTATCTGCCCTACCTTCATTATGGAGTGTAAAGGGGAGACCTTGCTGGGATCTGCCCTACCTTCATTATGGAGTGTGAATGGGAAACCTTGCTGGGATCTGCCCTACCTTCATTATGGAGTGTGAAGGAGAGCTTGCTGCGATCTGCCCTACCTTCATTATGGAGTGTGAAGGAGAGCTTGCTTGGATCTGCCCTACCTTTCATTATGGAGTGTGGAGGAGACCTTGCTAGGATCTGCCCTACCTTCATTATGGAGTGTGTAGGAGACCTTGCTGGGATCTTCCCTACCTCCATTATAGAGTGTGAAGGAGACCTTGCTGGGATCTGCCCTACCCTTCATTATGGAGTGTGGAGGAGACCTTGCTAGGATCTGCCCTACCTTCATTATGGAGTGTGAAGGAGACCTTACTGGGATCTTCCCTACCTCCATTATAGAGTGTGAAGGAGACCTTGCTGGGATCTGCCCTACCTTCATTATGGAATGTGAATGGGAAACCTTGCTGGAATCTGTCCTACCTTCATTATAGAGTGTGAAGGAAATAGTTGCACCACTGCCAAAAGATCCACATTGCCTCAATTTGAACAAAGCATATAAAGACAGTTGATGCCTGTGGCACCTTTGGTTTATGAACTGACATGATTTTCGCATACCTTCAGTACAGCTTGACCCAATGCTTGTATCTCTAGCCCTGACTCTCTTCCTTGGCTACCGTTTTGCTTACCAAGCACAAATTTACCCTTGTCGTTTTTGCCTACCTTTATTTTAACAATATACCGTATATACAGTAGGGGTGCACAACATTTTTTTGGTCTTGGGGCCACATTGTCTTGTTTTTCCACTTCAAAAGGCTGCATTCAAACGCAAACAATTTGCTGCAGCTCGAACCGTAAGGCAGACTGAGACGCACAATCCTGCCAATACTCCCTTTTTAGGGTGTAGAACTATAAATGGATATATTCTAAGTATGTCACACACCCTGCTTCAAGACATTCATTACATGTGGGTATACTGACCTGTAGATGGCGATCTTGCAGAGATGTCAGTAAAAAAAAGGTAAGACCCTCCCGGCCCATAAACACCTGGGACCTCCCACTCATTCCCAGTCTTTCATCTCTGCAGAGGCGAACAGGTCATAAGATGATGTCTCCTCCTTGCAGGTAGCCGGGATGACTCCCGGCCTTTTATTCTTCTATTTCTGCCCGGATCCCTTTTCTTTAAGTTACTTGCCTCCCAGCCTAGGCTGCTGGTCCGGGCAAAGGTAGTTGGCACCCCTGGTTCTTAGGAGCCGTGAGACCCCATAACAAGGGTTAGCGGCTATCCGGGTTGGTGATCCCGGTTTGGGATGCCCTGCCCCTTGGCCCTACCCTGGCATGGATTCCCCCTCTCCCGGATACCCTTAGAGAGGGGGGGGGGGGTGGGGGCCGGGTCCCTTATGGATTCATCTCTTTATTATGTGTGTGTGTGTGATTCAGACTGGCGCCGGCATGCGGCAAATGGCGGCTGTGGGCGCCCATGAGGTGCTTCTCCTCCTCGGGGTGGGGCCGGGCGCTAGCGCGGGCGCTGTTGTCAGGTCCCGGCTTCTGACCGGGAGATACGGGGAGGGACGGGGCCGGGCACGAACCGCGCTGGCCCGCCCTCCCTCCTCCTATTGCTCTCTACGTACCCCTCTGTCCCTCCTGCCTGGCGTGCAGTACTCAGGTGGGACGAAGGTCGGGTGAGTGGCCTGTGGCCATCAGATGTTCTGTCATTAACTCCTTATTGGACATTGGCAGCATGGTCCGAGTGTGTGTTTTATTCTTAGTATACAATACGTCCTGCTCCAGATTACTTACACTTGGGTTATCCTCCGCCAGATGGCGCTGCACTGCAGAGACATGTAAAACAGGCTCCTCCTGGCCCCTCAAATACCCGGGGACCTCCCACAAATCCCCAGATTTCTCTGCAGTGCTTACTGCGAAGACATGAAGTTATCACTCTCTCGCAGGTGAGCGGGGCTATTAGCCTGCGGCTGTTGGACTATTCCCACCCGTCCTTTGTGTGATGTGCCTCCCAGCCTGGGCTGCGCTGGTCGGGTGAAGGTAGGCGGCACCATGCGTGCTTATGGAGCGCTGCTCCACCGCAGTCCCCCACCAAAGGGTAGGCGGTATAGGCTGATGGTGAGCCTTTATGGGATGCCCCTCCCGCATTATTGTCCCATGCCCCGTGTAGCGGTGGGGCCGCCATCCTCCCTCATTCTCCCTGTAGCCTTCGGGGGGAAAGAAAGGGGGGGGGGGGGTGTGGGTGTCAGTGTGATCGTGATTACGTGCATATGGCCTGTTGTAATGTCTTTTGGACTAGTATATGTGGTGTCAGGCGCCGCGCTGACTTGTCTTTTTACTCTTGCAAATGCCGCCGCCGCACACACCTTTTCCTTCATTTGGATGTTCCGCGCCGGGCGGCGGCGTTGCCTCAGACGCTTCTGCGTCCTCATTGGCTGCTTGTTGGACTTCGCGCCCATCAGGGGGGCAGGGCAGGGCCTGGCCTTGCGCGCCCCGCGTCACGGCTCGCTCTGGCCCGCCCTTCGAGGTACTCGGCGCCATGTTGTCAGGTCGCGCGCGCGTGTGACGTTCTTACTTACCGTGGTCCGTAAGTGCCCTCGCGGGCGGCTTTATACTCATTGTAGTGTTTTCAGTTCTGACACCCTTTCTTCTCATTGTGTCTTTCAGACGGGTGAATCCATTGGCTTCTCCCAGCCCGGTGTAATTGATAGTCGGGCCTTGTAAAATTACTCCCACTTCCCTAGCGGGTCATTGGGGCATCCAGGGTTGCTTTATAGCGTCAATCCCTACTGGCATATTGTGCCTAATAATCACCATATGGAGGCATCTCAGGATAATGTGACTGGGGTCCCTTTGGGACAAGACCGGCTGTGTATGGCGTGTGGACAACCTCAGGCTGACGCTGACAAGGCATGGGTCTGCGTACCCTGTGCTGAGCAAGCGCTGGCCTTGCAATCTGGCCTGCCAGTGGCTGCACCTCGTTTCACTACTCCCCCAAGCTTAAATCTCACTCCTGCTGAGTCGCATACAAGTGGGGATTCTCAGCCTGATTTGTCTTCTAGACTGCCTACGGCTAAACAGATTATTGCGAGGTCTTTAGCGCGTAAGGGCCCTGGTAAGAAGCGGCACTTGACGCCTTATGTTACTGTTTTCCCTATGGGATCTCAGGAGTTTATGAATCTGTGTGGTTATACCCCTTCTGATGAAGGAGAGCTCTTTTCTGACTCAGGCTCATCTGATGAGAGACCGAGGGGTCATGACGATTCTGGCTCTGACCCCTGGGCCCCGGATGACACTGACCGATTATTGACCCAGATCTTCGAGGTTCTGTCTATCTCTCTCCCTGGTGAGGCTCCCAGGCAAAGAGGGGAGCGTTTCCATACAGCAACATCACGATTGGAATTTCTAGAGCAGGCACATTTCCATACCCTTGTGCTCAAGGAATGGGAGTGCCCCAGTAAACTTCCCGGGGTTCCAAGGGATTGGGATAGGAAGTATCCTTTTCCCCCTGAGGTGGTTAAATGTTGGTCATCACCCCCCGAGGTGGATGTCCCGATCATAGGGCTATCTTCTAACACCCCTGTCATGCATCCCCCTGATTCTACTACCCTGCGGGATGCTGAGGCCTGGCGCATTGACCTGCTGGCCTCCCACGCCTTTGCATGTGCGGGGACAGCGCTGCGCCCGGTCTGTGCCTCTGCCATTACTGCCACTAGAACCCTCATCAGAAAAATGCTTGATAGTGCCCCTGATGATCTCCCTTGTGAGATGTTTAATGCACTCTCCAGTTGTGATGTTTTTGTAAATTTTGACCTAGTAGCATTGGATGACACCATCAGAATGTGTGCAAGAACTTCTGCCCTTGTGGTGGCTATACGTCGCTTGGTCTGGCTGCGACAGTGGGGTGCTGACAATGCTGCGAAGAAGGCCCTTACTGGGCTTCCTTTTAAGGGGCTACGCCTGTTTGGGCCCGTCTAGACCTGTTTGGTAAGAGAGGTAAGTTTCCCCAGCGCAGGCAGCTGTCTCGGCCCCTTCGGGGCCAGGGCCCCCCTGCAACCCCCTACCATGGAGTTAAACAGGAACCAGGGGTGTCCTTCGCGGGGGCTCGCGCAGATTCCTGTCCCAGGAACAGCAGACAACACCCTGGCTCCTCCGGGGGGGCTAAGCCCAAATCCTCTTCCAAGTCCCCTCAAGCATGATGGGGCGCCCTCGCCCGTCAGGGTGAGGGGATGGCTGCGGCACCTTGCTCAAGTCTGGAGGCATCACGCCTCAGACCGGTGGATTCAGGGGGTAGTGTCCTCCAGCTACAAGATAGTTTGCTGTGCGGCCTCCCCCAAGATTATCAGGTCCCGGGTACTCCTGGTTCCTGCCTCTGCTCAGGTGTTGGTACAGGCCGTGCAAGGCCTGCGGGGTCTGGGGGCCATTTGCAATTTTCCCTTAACAGACAGAGGTAAGGGACTCTACACCAACCTTTTCACAGTTCCCAAAAAGGATGGGTCAGTCGGGCCCATTCTGGATTTACAGATCTTCAGCAAATCATCAAGTACAGGCGTTTTCTGCATGGAAACTCTGCACTCGGCCATCAGCTCCTTGCGCCTCAGGGGCTTCATGCCGTCTGTGGAGATCAAAGATGCTTATTTTCACATCCCTGTGTTTTCAGGACACCAAGGTTCCTCAGATTCGCGTTGGAAGACCAACACTGCCAATTTGTGGCCTTGCCATCTGGCCTCTCTTCAGCTCCCAGAGTGCTCACGAAGGTGCTGGCGGGGGTGATGTCCCTGATGAGACCAAGGGGCGTCCGCGTGCTGCCTACCTGGACGCCCTCATCCCTTCCCAGTCTCTACATCAGGCTAAGTTGGATACTCAGCTGGTGGTGTCCATTCTGGAGTCATTTGGATGGGTGATCAACCACCCCAAGTCCTCACTGTCCCCTTCCTTGGTAACTCCATTCCTAGGAATGAATCTGGATACAGTTCAGGCAAGGATCTTCCTTCCTCAGCAGAAAGTGGACAATCTGTTTGCACAGGCTCAGTCCCTCCTAGCTGTCCCTGTCCCTCCACCAGGCCGGGGATGCAGCTGGTGGGCCTGATGGTGGCGTGCTTCGAAGCGGTCCCTTATGCTCAGTCCCACTTGGGGCTTCTGCAACTTCTCCTATTGTCTGTATGGGACAAGGACCCAGAATCCCTGGACAGGGTCTGTGTGCTTCCCCCCCTGGTAAGGAGGTCCCTCTTGTGGTGGATGGATGCAAGGAACCTGTTGGGGGGCAGATCCTTTCTTGCCCCTTCCTGGGAGACGGTCACCACGGATGCCGGTCTATCAGGTTGGGGGGGGGGGTTCTGGAAGTCCCTGCGGTTCCAGGGGAGGTGGGGCCCTTAGGAGGCCCATACACCTATCAATGTTTTAAAACTGTGAGCGATCAGGTTAGTTCTGACTCGCTTGACTACTCATCTTCAGGGCCTGCCTGTTCAGGGGCACTCGGTCAATCTGACGGCAGTTGCCTACATCAAGCATCAGGGAGGGACCCGGAACAAGAGGGTCCTCAAGGACATGTCTCTGATCCTGACCTGGGTGGAGGCCAATGGGTGGAGGCCAATGTTCCTTGCATATCAGCGGTATACATTCCGGGGGGGGGGGCCCTCTGCAACAGGGGGTTCCAGTCTCTGTGTCACCATGGGGACCAACCAGATGTGGATCTGTTTGCGTCCCGTCACAATCACAAGCTCCCGGCCCTTGTCTCCCTGTCCCAGGGCCACGGATGCTCTTAGTAATGTCATGGCAGGACATTCTGTTCTGTATGTCTTTCCTCCATTCCCCCTGCTAGGCAGGGTCCTGCGCAAGATTGCTCTGGAAGGGGTGCCAGTGATTCTGGTGGCCCCCAGGTGGCCAAGAAGAGTGTGGTTTGCAGACGTGGTGCAGATGGCAGTAGATCAGTACGTTCTGCCAGGAGTGCCATATCTGCTCACGCAGGGCCCCTTACGCCATTCCAATTACAAACTCTGGCCTGGCTGCTGAAACCTCCATCTTGATGGAGAAAGGCTTGTCTGCCTCGGTGGTTGAGTCCACGGTGAAGGCTAGGAAGAAGACTTCTTCTTTCATCTATTATAGGGTATGGCATACCTACATTGCCTGGATATTGTTCTTCCTTCATTGTGCCCTAATCCTAGCAATGCTAAGGAGAGGGTTTTGCATTCCTTGGATGTGGTCAGGTGTTTGAAGTATTACCTAGTAGTATCTGCGTCCTTCAGGAAAACTGATGCTCTTTTTGTGGTCCCTTATGGTCCTAGGAAGGGTTTGGCTCCTGCCAAGTCTACTATCAGCAAATGGATCCGTCAGGCTGTGATTCAGGCCTATTCTGCTAAGGGGAGGAATCCTTCCTTCCGCCTTATTGCTCATTCTACTCGTGCTATTGGTGTCTCTTGGGCTTCCAGCACCAGGCTTCTGTTGAACATGTTTTGCTAGGCCGCTATTTGGTCTTCTGTTCATACCTTTTTCAAGGTTTTACAAGGTTGATGTTAAAGTGGACCAACACCCTGAGGTGATCGGCCCGGGAATCTATAAGATTCCCAGGCCGATCACCTCACACACCGCGGGACATCCGAGATCGGGATGTCCCGCGGGGTGTAAACCCCCCAAAACCCCCGAAAAACCTTACCTCTCCAGCCGCTGCTTCCGCCGCCGCCTCCTCACTCGCGCTCCTCTAGACGTGCGCGCGCGCGCGCGTCGGTCGTCTCTGAATGGCCGGCGCGGGCGCGCACACGTCAAGAGTGACGCGCGGGAGGCGCCGACGGGCAAGCTGCTTGTCCGTCGCTGTCAATCAGCTTGTCCGTCGGCGCCGATTGGACGGCGCGGCCACTTGGGAGCGGGGAGAGGTGAGTTTTGGGGGCTTTCTGGGGGGTTTCACCCTATCGGGGTGCCCCGGGGAAGTGGACCAATACCCAGGATAGTCAAAATCCTGGGTGTTGGTCCACTTTAAGGCCTCAGCTGCTGCTGTTTTTGGCTGCATGGTTTTGCAGGCAGCAGTGGTTTAAACTGTCTGCTGTTACCTTTTTTATTGGGGATCCCAGCTTACTTTATGGACACTGCTATTCGATGTCCCAAGTGTAAGTAATCTATCTGGAGCAGGACGTACTGTATACTAAGAATAATACAATTTTGTGAAATACTCACCTGTAGAATTGGTATTATAAGTATACAGTACGACCTGCTCCACCCCACCCTGGTTTTTGCATTATTCTGGATCCCCTGTATGGTGATTGTTGTTATTTATAGTTACCAGTTTTTGGGTGGTTAAATTCTCCCGGCTTCTTGTTCACTGCTTTTCAATGCTGGGGATTTGTGGGAGGTCCCCGGGTATTTGAGGGGCCGGGAGGAGCCTGTTTTACATGTGTCTGCAGTGCAGCGCCATCTGGCGGAGGATAACCCAAGTGTAAGTAATCTATCTGGAGCAGGACGTACTGTATACTTATAATACCAATTCTACAGGTGAGTATTTCACAGAACTGTATTATTTGTGTGTTCCAAGTGGACCTGATACTATTACAGGGGGATTCTCCCGGTCCTAGGGTCCCTGGTTAAATTTAGTTGGCTTAAAATTCCTCCCACTGGGACTTAAAGGGGCATCCCGGGTTGCATTACTGCGTTAATTCCCTCAGAGCATTGTACACATATATAAATATCTATTAAAAAATCACCATATGGAGGCATCCCCGGATACTGGGCTTGTGCCCCCCTCAGGGCTATCCAGGCTGTGCTTGGGGTGTGGGGTATCCCTTTTGGGGGATGATGTTTTTCTTTGTGTACCCTGTGCGCAGCGGTCTATTACGCGGCAGACCGGATCTCAGGCGTCCGGTTCTGCTCCGCCAGTCTCCTCTCCGTCTCCCCCTCGCTTGACACGTACCCCGTGTGACGTGGTCTTTGGCGGGGAGTCGCAATCTGAGGCGTGCCAGATTGGGCAATCGTGAAAAATTGTTTTCCAGTGCCGTTGCTAAAAAGGCCACGGCAAAGAGAAAACATTTGTATACGGCCGCGCAGGCCCTTGATAGGGAGGATTTTGACTCCCTGGATTGGTCTGATTGTTCCCCGCGTGAGGAAGGGGAGCTGTATGAGGAGTCTGATGATTCCGATGATCAGCAGTTTGTGGGCGCTGATACCGAGCCAGGGGGATTCCTTGGATACCTCTAGGGTCCTGGCTCATATGTTTGAGGTCCTGGCTATTTCTCCCCCCGAGGCGGCTCCTCCGCTGAAGGGGGAGTTCTTTGAAGTGACCAAGCCGCGCTTGGAATTTCCTTATCAAAAGCATTTTGATGGTATCATTCTCAAGGAATGGGAGAGGCCGACCCGGCTTCCGGGTGTCCCACTGGGTTGGGACAAGAAATATCCCTTTCCGGCGGACGCGGTGAAGCACTGGTCGTCTCCCCCCCGAGGTGGATGCTCCTGTTTGGGGTTGGGGTTGTCCAGCTCCTCAGTCCTCAATTCTCCGGAGTACTACTCTCAAGGATGGTGAGGATAAACGCATTGACCAGATGGCTTGTCATTGTTTTGCCAGTGTTGGATCGGCCTTGCGGCCGGTTTGTGCTTCTGCGCTTTTATTGGTAGCTGCCAGGTCGGTTGTTAGAGGATTGTTGAACTCTTCCAGGCTTGACCCGGCTAGTGAGGAGTTTGCTCACCTTAAGCGCTGTGAGTTATTTTTGTCCTTTGTGCTGTCCGCCCTGGACGACACATTGGTGATGTGTAGCAGAGCTGCGGCCCTGCTTGTGGCTATCCGCCGGTCGGTTTGGTTACGCCAGTGGGCGGCTGATTTTGTGTCCAAAAAGTCGCTCACGGCCCTTCCCTTTGTGGGGTTGCGTCTCTTTGGAGAAAAATTTGGATTCGGTGGCAAAGGGAGGTAAGTTACCTCAGCGTAAGAAGCAGCGTCGCCCCTTTCACTGGGCGGCTTCCTTCTCTCAGTCCTTTCGTGGGGCTAGAGTTGGCAGGGGTTCAGCCTTTCCTTCGTCCAGAGGTGATTCCTTGCCTAGGGGCAGGGGTCGGGCCCGTCCAGGACACAGTTGGAGCTCCAAGCCTAGAGCCGCTGCCAAGCCGGCTCAGCAATGAGGGGGCGCCCTCACCCTTGCAGGTGGGGGGACGGCTGCAACTCTTCTCCCGGGTCTGGGTCCGAGAGATCTCGGACAGGTGGATTCAGTGGTGTCTTCCGGTTACAAGCTGGAGTTCGAGTTCCGGCCCCCTCCCAGATTCTTCAGGTCTCGGGTGCCGTCAGATCCTCTGGCCGCCCAGGGGCTTCGGGCGGCAGTAGCAAGTCTCGTTGACATGGCTGTCATCTGTCCGGTGCCCCTCTCAGACCGGGGCCTGGGCTTCTATTCCAATTTGTTCACGGTGCCCAAGAAGGACGGATCCGTTCGTCCCATTCTGGATCTGAAGTTGCTCAACAGGTTCGTCCGTCCCCGGAAGTTCCGTATGGAAACTCTGCGCTCAGCCATCCACTCACTTCGTCAGGGGGGACTTCATGACTTCCATAGACATCAAGGATGCTTACCTGCATATTCCAATATTTCTGGCGCACCAGAGATTCCTCAGGTTTGTCGTGGACAATCGACATTTTCAGTTTGGTTTTTACCAAGGTGTTGGCAGGAGTGATGGCCATCCTCAGAGCCAGGGGTATCCGCATTGTGCCCTATCTAGACGATCTTCTCATCATGGCGTCTTCCTCAGTCAAGTGCAGCTGTTTACCAGGACTGTGGTGTCCACTCTGGAGAGTTTCGGTTGGGTGATCAACTATCCCAAGTCCTGCCTCACTCCCTCCAGGGTGGTGGAGTTCCTGGGAATGTCTCTGGATACTTCTCAGGCCAGGGTGTTTCTCCCCCGAGCCAAGGTTCTTCTGATTCAGGAATTGACTCAGCGTCTCCTATCCATCCCCCGCCCGTCCATCCGGCTAGGGATGCGACTGGTGGGATTGCTGGTGGCATCGTTCAAGGCGGTTCCCTTTGCCCAGTTTCACACAAGGACGCTCCAGCTCCATTTCTTGGCGGCCTGGGACGGGTCCCCGCTGTCATTGGATCAGTCCTTTCTGATGTCCCCCCGGGTGCGGTGTTCCCTTCGGTGGTGGCTGAAACCAAGCAATCTGACGAGGGGCAGATCCTTTCTGACCCCTCGTTGGGAGATGGTCACCACGGATGCCAGCCTGTCAGGTTGGGAGGGATTTTGGAAGGATCTTCAGTTTCAGGGGCTGTGGGGTCCTCTGGAGGCTCACGATCCCATCAATGTTCTGGAGCTGAGAGCCATCAGGTTGGTTCTGGCTCACTTGACTCATCAGTTACGGGGACTACCGGTTCAGGTTGGGTCGGACAATCGGACGACGGTTGCCTACATCAATCACCATGGAGGGACTCGCAGCAGGCGGGCCCTCAGAGAAGTGTCTTTGATACTGGATTGGGCAGAGGGCAATGTCCCATGTATCTCGGCAGTGTACATTCCGGGAGTGGAGAACACGGAGGCGGACTCCCTGAGCAGGGGGTCATCTCGCCGGGGGGAATGGTCGCTCAGCCCCAAGGTGTTTCGGTCGCTTTGCCGCCGGTGGGGGACTCCGGAGGTGGATCTCTTTGCCTCTCTTCACAATCACAAGCTTCCGGCATTTGTGTCTCTCTCGCGGGATCCACTGGCTCTGGCAGCGGATGCCATGTCTCTGAACTTGAGGGATCTGGGGTTTCTGTACCTGTTCCCTCCGTTTCCCATGGTGGGCAAAGTGGTGTGCAAGCTGGCCCTAGAGGGCGCGTCAGCAATCCTGGTGGCTCCAAGGTGGCCATGACAGGTTTGGTTCGCAGATGTGGTAAGGTTGGCAGAGGATCAGTTAGTTCTGCCCCTTCTGCCGGATCTACTCACTCAGGGTCCACTGCTCTACCCCAATTTACCAACGCTGGCTTTGACGGCGTGGTTGCTGAAACCTCCATCTTGAGGGAGGAAGGTCTTTCTGATGCGGTCATTCAGACTCTGGTTAGGGCTAGAAAGAAGTCTTCCTCTGCCATCTACTATAGGATTTGGAGGTCTTATATTGATTGGTGTGAGGTCAGGGCCTTGCCTTGCAGGGCGTTTTCTATCCCTCGGGTCTCGGAATTTCTGCAACATGGTCTAGACCAAGGTTTGCAGCTTAGTACGCTGAAAGGGCAGGTTTCTGCCCTGGCGGTTTTCTTTCAAAAGTCTTTTGCTCTTCATCCTCTGGTTAAGACTCTTTTCTTTTCATTTTGGGATTTGAACTTGGTTCTTTCTGCCTTGCAGGGTCCTCCTTTTGAACCTTTGCAGGATATTGCGCTTTCTGCGCTTACTCAGAAGGTTGTTTTTCTGGTGGCCATCACTTCTGTTCGGAGTGCTTCGGAGTTGGCAGCCTTGTCCATTAAGGCCCCTTTGAGAGGCATCGGGACAAGGTTGTTTTTTGCTTCAAGCCAGATTTCCTTCCTAAGGTGGTCTCTGCTTTTCATCTTAATCAGGATATTGTTCTACCCTCCTTGTGTCCTAAGCCTAGCAATGACAAGGAGAGGGTTTTGCATTCTTTGGATGTGGTTCGCTGTGTGAAGTACTATTTGGTGGCTACTTCTCCTTTTCGTAGGACTGACGCCCTTTTTGTGGTGCCCTCTGGGCCTAGGAAAGGTTTGGCTCCCGCCAAGTCTTCCATTAGTAAATGGATTTGCCAGGCCATTGTTGGGGCCTATTCTGCTAAGTGGAAGATTCCCCCTTTTCGTGTTACTGCTCATTCTACTCGTGCTGTTGGGGCGTCCTGGGCCTTCCAGCACCAGGCTTCTGTTGAGCAGGTTTGTAAGGCTGCTACTTGGTCTTCGGTTCACACTTTTTCCAAGTTTTACAAGGTTGATGTGCGGGCCTCAGCGGATGCTGTTTTTGGCCGCAAAGTTCTGCAAGCTGCAGTGGTTTAAGTTTGTGCCTTGTTTTTTGGATCCCCGCCCTTTATGGACACTGCTATTGGATGTCCCACATGTAATGAATGTCTTGAAGCGGGGTGTGTGACATACTTAGAATAATACCATTTTGTGAATACTCACCTGTAAAATGGGTATTGTAAGTATGTCACACACCCCGCTTCACCCTACCCTTTTGTATTCTGGATCCTTTATATGGTGAACCTTTGTTAGTTTTAATTGGCTTTCCTGGTCCCTTGATCTTACTGCTATCTTTATACTGGGGAATGAGTGGGAGGTCCCATGTATTTATGGGCCGGGAGGGTCTTACCTTTTTTTGACATCTCTGCAAGATTGCCATCTACAGGTCAGTATACCCACATGTAATGAATGTCTTGAAGCGGGGTGTGTGACATAGTTACAATACCCATTTTACAGGTGAGTATTCACAAAATGGTATTTTTTGCCACTGCATTGCCTTGGAACACCGATTATCCGATGTCCCTCTCTGTGAGATGATAGTTGGTCATTGCATGGTGCGGCAATGACATACCTGCCACTCCTCACAAAAATGTCAGTGACCCGAGGAAGCGGGACTTCCAGCTAACACAGGCCGCATTAGTAGGGCACAAGAGCAGAAAAAAAGCCAAAAGGTATTCATCATGGGAGGAGCAATTCGGGGGATGCTAGTTAAAAATGTGGGTTTTTATGTGCAGATGAAGATGCTGAATGAAATCCCAGCTGTACACATCGGTAGCGCACAGCATCAATCACATCCTTCGGCTGTTTGCGGTCATGTACAACCATCAGTAGCGGCTGGCATGGCTGCACACAGCCGAGAAGGGATGCAAGTGATTCTGCCGTGGGTAAGGAATGTCCCATAGCTTCCAGGGCTGGTTTTGGTCTACTTTACAGTGGACCAAAATCCAGGATTTTGACTATCCTGGGTTTTGGTCCCAACGCACCTCTCCCTGGTCCTACGGCGCATGCGCAGCCGCTCCTCCAATCAGCGCGCTCTGAGCTGCTGAGGTATGGGCGTCTAAGCGTCGTCTAAGCTCAGCGGCTCCGAGCACGCTGCCGGACGCATCTCGCGCTTCCCTCTAACAGGGAGCGTGCCCGTGCTGGCCATTCACAAATGCTAGAGGGATAGTGGGTATGCGGCCGCGGCCCGCGCATGCGCTGTTGGACTGGGAAAAAAGGTGAGTTTATGGGCGACCTGGGGGTTTCACACAGCGGGTTATCCTGATTTTGAATGCCCCATGGGAACGGAATGGATCGGCCCGAGAATCTTATAGATTCCCAGGCCGATCCAGCTGGGTCAACAGACAGTGCATCCGTGTTATAGGACCTTTTATTCTGATATTCCAGTCTAGCCATTTGGTTCTTTCCTTCCCTACCCTTGATAACCTTTTAGCGGAGAAATTCCATACTGGAAGAATTCTTCCTCTAAGCTTGAGTAGGGGGGTGACACTAACCCACTAACCTCACTTCTCAAAGGGGGAGAGTAGAGCCCATCTATCTTGATTTAAAAGACCTGTAAGTATTGGTACCTCAAGAGGTAAGTGGTAGACAATCTTTAGTTTATCAAGGGGAAGCCTGTAAGTTCCTAGAAACAAAGTTACCGGTACGCTTGTGGATGTAGGCTGTTCAGTCAAAAATAAAAGCTACCCTTTTCTGACTTTATCCAATGCAATACTGCAGGCTAAAGCTGTCTGGTTTTAATGGCTAAAGTATAGTGATGATTTCTAAAGCTTCCCCTTGGCATGTTCAACACTCAGCCAAGACACAGAAGTAAATGAAGTTAAGAAACGGCTTTACTTACAGTACATATGATATTTACATATAGTTGGTTATTTGGAGATTTTGGCTTATCTTATATTGTTCCCAAGGTGAATAAAAAGCAAGAGAAAGTAAGCATGTACCTCACCGGGACTTTTATAACTGGGTAAACTGGGCCCCCATTCTTTTCATTTTGACACTCTGGCTGTAATTTCCCGGTGAGCAGTGCTTTGCAGAAAGGCTTTGGCTCCCCATCCTGAAGCTCGCTGTTATTTAGACTTTTGAGTTGATTTGTAGTTGGTTGGACAGCCCAGCCCGTTCGCTACAAACAAACAGGTTTGTTTCTGAGAATATTTGCTCGCTTGGGTGAACCTCTGAGAGGCGCTGACTGAGGTGTGTAAGCACTGTGTAGATAAACAGGATGTGGAAAAGTGGACCATGGCGCTACCAGTGAACACTGAGCACACAGTATGCAACTTTCCCTATGACTGTAAAGGAAGAGCACTTCATGGCACATTGTTACCTATTTATTATGTCACAAACATGCAGCCTTTAAGGCACCTACTCAACATTTGTTCCCCACAGTGCTCGCACCTAGTTTTATACTACTGGGCTAGGACAGTAGTGCTGCAGGGTTAGTATGTGTTTTTCTTCTGTCCCTTTAGGACAGCCACTTTATTAAAAGACATTACTTCCGTAAAGATATTACATAGTGTCAGACTTGGGGTATCATGGGCCCACCAGGGTAACTGTTACATAAAATATGTAATTGTAATATTTGCTTGTGAGTGGGTAACCTGCTGTCAGGGAACGGTCGCGCATCACGCATCCTGCTTTCCCAAAGCCCCGTCCATTCGCCCGCCTAGCAGGACTACCATGCCCAGCAGCCTACTGACACAGATTCTTGGCTAAGGCAAAAAGATCGCTTTTTTTAGTTTTAATGCAATGAGTACCCTAGGCAGTGATGACAAACATTTGGAATATGAATGAATACAAATGTTGTTCTGAGTAATGGGTTACAGGTTACAGTGAGTTACACACAGAGATACAACAGTTAAGAGTTACCTTAAAATGCAGATGTAGAGTAGTGATGATGATGAGCTCCCACAAGGGGGTCAAGAGCTTATAGATGATTTGGGCACCTCCAGCACGCATGCAATGCGACCTCCCTCCAAAGAATAACAGCCGCTGGCCTAGGGTCATCCCTCTTTATGCCTCGCTCTCTGCCCCTCCACCCTCCTCCTCCCAGACACAGGTCCTGGTCCATTCTTTTGAAGCCCCATGTGCTATCACACCTCCCCAGCGAAGAAGGATGCTGGCCCCTGTCTGACCAAGGTTTTAGGAGAGCCGTAGGGGTGGCTTTCATCCTCAAACTGCCTTTTTCTGAGTGTCAGAACCTCATGCCCATATATGGACTTCTTTTCCTGCTAGCCTTGTAAGGGTGACATTTGCTAAGACCAGAGAATCTTAAAGGGCGAAACTGGGCATCAGTAATAAATTTAATATTTGCCCTGATCCTCACACCTACACTCCCTTCGGGGGTATCCTGAACTGAAAATGTCACCTTTTCTCCAAGCCCCACAGCACATGCATGACCAGTGCCGTTATTACTCGCTTCCCTTCTCGGTTGTGTTTGGCCCGCCTGCCCCACCTGAATTGCTGTGCGGGAGGGAGCTGAGTGATGTTAATCACATGTGTTTCAGACAGTGGGGGGAGAAAGAGATCAAAACCTGGGGTAGTGAAAATCACAGGTTTTGGTACACTTTAACATCGAACAGCTAAACCCAGCATTACCTGCCATCTCTATCATCGAAAAAAAAAAGACAGTATAATAATTACTATTACATATTACTCCATCAGTGCTAGATGGATAGAGCTGTAAAGAAAGGCCCCCAATAAAAAAAACAGCTGACTATTATGTTTTCTGGCATTCAATCTACAAATTGATGGGGCTTAACACCATGCAAAGTTGGGCACCCAGGGCAGGAGGCTCTTTAGGAGATGGGGGTCCCAAATGGGCCTCTGACTTTAGAGGATTACCTGCTGGGCCAGTCCAAGGGGTATTAACATAGGTATTAACATCTGGTTTCTGCCACCTACCAAAAATGTAGGGCAGATAGGAGCCCAATTATTGCCCATTGTCACTCAAAAGAATGGATTTCCATTAATAGTGCTTCCAACCCTCCAGTTCCGGCCTACTCTTTTTCTGGCAATTTTTTAACCTTGTCTTCGAATGGAACAGCTGCCTGTGTAGTTTTTTTTCCATGTTGACGCTTAGAATTAAATAGCTTCCTGGGTAGTAGTGAACTTCAGGGTCCTTCCTCCTTTCAATTTTAAAGTGGACCAACACCCAGGATTTTGACTATCCTGGGTTTTGGTCCACTTCAGCGGGGCACCCCGATCGGGGGTTTCCTGCTCTCTGAAACCCCCCAGAAACCCCAAAAAACTCACCTCTCCCCGCTCCCACGTGACCGCGCCGTCCAATCCCTGCCGACGTCCAAGCGGGTGACAGTGGTGTCCAAGACAGGGCGTCCGCCGCCGCCTCCCGCGCGCATGTCTAGAGGGGCGGAGTTTGGTTTTTTTGGGGGGGGTTTCACCCCGCGGGACATCCCGATCTCGGATGTCCCGCGGTGAGTGAGGTGATCGGCCCGGGAATCTTATAGATTCCCGGGCCGATCACCCCTGGGTGTTGGTCCACTTTAAGGTCTGGTTCCACAGTTGGCCATCTGCTGTTCGCTTTAATTCCTGGGATCAGGACCTGGCTGCCTGGGATCTTTAACCCTGTTTCTGCACTTTTCTCTTAGTTTTCTGTGTATGCTGGAATTTTAGTTGTTAACTGTTTAGTCCCCTTCTGAGTCTCCCTGCCACAATGAATTCCTAGTATGTATGTAATGTATTTTATTGACCTGACCAATAAATTGGATTCTCCTCATCATCTCTCTGGGGCACATAAGGTTTCACAACTGGATAAACAAGTAGAGAGTCCTCTTAGGGAGAATATAACAGGCACTTAACTTGTGTCTCTGAATTTGGTTGCACACACAATAGATTGGTGGAGCTATTTACAAAGTTTATGTGTACAGTTCCTCTTCTGTCAGTTCTCCTATAGCAACTATGTGGTCCACTTGGTATTATCTTGCACCAGTTAAGTGGTGGACTAAAACTGCACTAAATATTTTATGCTAATAGAGCAAAAGCTTATTCAGGCTTTAAACAAGCCACTAGACACTAATGTCAATTGAGGCCATCGGCTCCCTTTGCCTTTTTATTCTCAGACATACAAACTGTACTTCCAGCATTCCAGAAAACTGCCTTACGGGTAGACCGATGGCTAAATTGCAAAGCTTTTAAAAGCTCAAGTAATATTGGAATAGATGTTCCAGGCTTGTATGACCGTGATTAGACAATCTTTTGTTGTCTTTCAAGTCATTATGTTTTTACCCCTCAGTATCTGGAAGCAATAGATGGTTTAATGTTACTGTTGCCACATATTGCACTACTGAGAATATTAGTGCTCATTTTTTTTGTGTGTGTTTTAGAGGCCTAAGGGTTTTCTAATTTTAACGTGTTCCTTAACGGACCCTTCTCTTAGGTTGCTAAACCTGTTTCTGTATGTTCACCTATATAGCACAAGTTGTACTCAGCAAGTGTTGGAAGTCCCTGTCCGGGGCACATTAACTTTCTCCTGCCTCATTTACCTTTGGTAACAGTATACAATGAGCCATTTCAAAGCACCTGAAAATCTCTGTATGCAAAAACTTAAAGTATTTTAAGCAAAACCATTTTCTTTGCTTCAGTTTCTGGATAATGACTGAGCTAGGAAGGGCATGTCAAAGGGCAGCTAGAGCAGCAGAACATTCTGTTGTGGTCAGACACAGCTGCAGGGTACCAAGGGACAGAGTGGATGTAGGAGCACTTTGGCTTGCCAGACTCACTCACAGTGAGAGCACCAAGGGACAGAGTGGCTGTAGGAGCACTTTGGCTTGCCAGACTCACTCATAGTGAGAGCACCAAGGGACAGAGTGGCTGTAGGGCCACCTTGGCTTGCCAAACTCACTCACACTGAGAGCACCAAGAGGCAGAGTGGCTGTAGGATCACTTTGGCTTGCCAGACTCACACTGAGAGCACCAAGGGACAGAGTGGCTGTAAGGCTACTTTGGCTTGCCAAACTCGCTCACACTGAGAGCACCAAGAGGCAGAAGGGCTGTAGGAGCATTTTGGCTTGCCAGACTCGCTCACACTGGGAGCACCAAGGGGCAGATTATCTGTAGGAGCACTTTGGCTTGTCAGACTCACTCACACTGAGAGCACCAAGTGACAGAGTGGCTGTAGGGTCACTTTGGCTTGTCAGACTCGCTCACATTGAGACCACCAAGGGACAGAGTGGCTGTAGGAGCACTTTGGCTTGCCAGACTCACTCACACTGAGAGCACCAAGGGACAGAGTGGCTGTAGGGCACTTTGGCTTGCCAAACTCACTCACACTGAGAGCACCAAGAGGCAGAGTGGCTGTAGGATCACTTTGGCTTGCCAGACTCACTCTCACTGAGAGCACCAAGGGACAGAGTGGCTGTAGGAGCACTTTGGCTTGCCAGACTCACTCACACTGAGAGCACCAAGGGACAAAGTGGCTGTAGGAGCACTTTGGCTTGCCAGACTCACTCACACTGAGAGCACCAAGGGACAGAATGGCTGTAGGACCACTTTGGTTTGCTATACTCACTCACACTGAGAGCCGTTCGTCCAATCGGCGCGCTCTGAGCCACTGAGCTCACGTCGCCTAAGGCCAGCGGCTCAGAATGTGCTGGCGGCCACATCCCCCGCTTACCTCTAACAGGGAGTGTGCCTGCGCCGGCCATTCACAAATCC
This sequence comes from Gastrophryne carolinensis, assembly GCA_027917425.1. Taxonomy (NCBI): domain Eukaryota; kingdom Metazoa; phylum Chordata; class Amphibia; order Anura; family Microhylidae; genus Gastrophryne; species Gastrophryne carolinensis. Next base: position 436,921,953 of record CM051235.1, read on the forward strand.
CTGGCACGGGTACGCGCCCCACTAAAGGGATAGCCGGAATGCGTCCACGGTTTACGCATGCGCTGTTGGACCGGGCAAGATGGTAGGTGTATGGGGCAACCAGGGGTGATTCTCACACAGCGGGGTATCCTGATTATCTAAGTATACAGCTCGTCCTGTTCCAGAAGATTCCTTACACATGGGTTATACATCCACAAGATGGCGCTGGACTGCAGAGACAGAAAAGTGGCTCCTCCCGGCCCCATATATACCAGGGACCTCCCACAAATTCCCCAGTTCTTCTCTGCATTCTGGGCTGCGATGACTAGAAGATGGCTCTTTCTACTCGCAGGTGAGCGGGGCTTATTTGCCTGCGGCCCTGTAGGACTATTCCCACCCCTTCCTTTTCACTGCCTCCCAGCTTAGGCTGCGCTGGTTCGGGTGATGGTAGGCAGCACCGCTGTCAGGTGCTATGGAGCGCTGCTCCAACCGCAGTCCCCCACCAAAGGGTAAGCGGTACATTCTTATCACTTCTCAGTCCTTCCAACAGGCAGAGCTGGATACCCAGTGGGTGGTGTCCACACTGGAGTCTTTCGGCTGGGTGATCAACCACCCCAAGTCTTCCTTGTCTCCTTCCATGGTGAAATCCTTTCTGGGCATGATTCTGGATTCATCTCAGGTCAAGATCTTTCTTCCTCAGCAGAAGGTGGAGAGTCTTTTCTGTCCTTCTGTCTTGTTCTCATCCGTCCATCAGGCAGGGAATGCAGCTGGTGGGCCTGATGGTGTCCTGCTTCGAGGCGGTTCCATATGCTCAGTTTCACATGAGACCTCTTTAGCTTCACCTCTTGTCAGTATGGGATCGGGACCCCGTGTCCTTGGATCAGGTGTTTGTTCTGTCCCTTCTGGCCAGGCGGTCTCTATCGTGGTGGCTGGACTCAAGGAACCTGCTGGGGGGCAGATCCTTTCTGGCCCCTTGCTGGGAGACTGTCACCACGGATGCCAGTCTGACAGGTTGGGGGGGCTTTTGGAAATCCCTGAAATTCCAGGGTCAGTGGGGCCCTCAGGAGGCCCACACCCCTATCAACATTCTGGAGTTGAGGGCGATCAGGTTGGTTCTTGCCCAGTTAACCTCACACCTTCGGGGTCGGGCTGTTCAGGTCCGCTCGCACAACCAGACGGCAGTTGCCTACATCAATCATCAGGGAGGGACCCAGAGCAAGAGGGCCCCCAAGGAAGTGTCTCTGATACTTTCCTGGGTGGAGGACAATGTTCCCTGCATCTCAGCTGTGTACATTCCGGCGGTGGAGAATCTGGAGGCAGACTCTCTGAGCAGGGGGACCTCTCGTCTGGGAGAATGGTCCCTCAGCAGCAGGGTGTTTCACTCCCTGTGCCACCGCTGGGGTCAGCCGGATGTGGATCTGTTTGCGTCCCTTCACAATCACAAGCTTCCAGTCTTTGTCTTCCTGTCCCAGGATCCTCTGGCCTTAGTCATGGATGCCTTAGCAATGTCTTGGACGAGTTTTCAGCTCCTGTATGTGTTTCCCCCGTTTCCCCTGCTGGGCAGGGTGCTGCGCAAGATAGCTCAGGAAGGGGTACCAGCCATACTGGTGGCCCTCTGTTGGCCAAGAAGAGTGTGGTTCGCAGACATTGTGCAGCTGGCAGTAGATCAGTATGCCCTGCCCCAGGTTCCAGATCTGCTCACTCAGGGGCACCTACGCCAATCCCAATTTACAAACGCTGGCTTTGGCGGCCTGGCTGCTGAAACCTCCATCTTGATGGAGAAAGGGCTGCCTGCCTCGGTTGTTAATACCATGATCAGGGCTAGGAAAAGGTCCTCTTCTTCCATCTACTATAGGGTTTGGCGTACCTACATTGGCTGGTGTGAGTCTAAGTCACTTCCCTGTCGTGTGTTTTCTATTCCTAGGATTCTGGAGTTTCTGCAACATGGGTTGGATCTGGGTCCTCAGCTCAGCACTCTGAAAGGTCATGTTTCTGCTTTGGCCATTTTCTTCCAAAGATCTTTTGCTCAGCATCCCCTGGTCAAGACCTTCTTCCAGGGGGTTACTCATGTTCGCCCCCCACGTAAGCCTATGTTACCAGTCTGGGACTTGAATTTGGTCTTATCTGCCTTGCAGGGGTCTCCCTTCGAGCCTTTGCAGGGGGCCCCTTTGTCCATTCTTACGCTTAAGGTAGTCTTTTTGGTGGCTATTGGTTAGTTAGGCGTGTTTCTGAGTTGGCGGTGCTTTCCATCAAACCCTCTTACTTTGAGAGACACCAGGACAAGGTGGTGTTTTGTTTTAAGCCAGACTTTCTGCCTAAGGTTGTGTCTGCTTTTCATCTCAATCAGGACATTGTGTTGCCTTCTCTGTGTCCTAATCCTAGTAACCCTAAGGAGAGGGTCTTACATTCTCTGGATGTGGTCAGGAACTTGAAATTCTATTTGGTGGATACTGAATCCTTCAGGAAGACTGATGCTCTTTTTGTTCTCCCTTCGGGACCTAAGAAGGGTCTGGATCCAGCTAAATCTACTATCAGCAAGTTGATTCGTCAGGCTGTGATTCAGACCTATTCTGCTAAGGGGAAGAATCCTCCCTTCCGCCTTACTGCTCATTCCACTCGTGCTATTGGTGCCTCTTGGGCTTTTTAGCACCAGGCTTCTGTTGAACAAGTTTGCAAGGCCGCTACTTGGTCTTCTGTTCATACTTTTAGTTTTACAAGGTTGATGTTCGGGCTTCAGCTGATGCTGCTTTTGGCTGCAAAGTTCTGCAGGCGGCAGTGGTTTAATCTGCATGTTGTTGCCTTTTGGGGGATCCCACCCTACCTTACGGACACTGTTATTGGATGTCCCAAACGTAAGCAATTATCAAAGCAAAGTTCTGCAGGCGGCAGTGGTTTAAACTGTCTGCTCTAAACTTTTGGGGATCCCTCCCTACCTTACGGACACTGCTACTGGATGTCCCATGTGTCAGGACTCTTCTGGAACAAGTGCATGTGCTGTATACTTAGAATAATACAATTCTGTGATTACTCACCTGTAGAATTGGTATTATACGTATACAGCACATCCTGTTCCACCCCGCCCTTGTTATCACCCCGCCCTTGTTATCATTATTTTTAGTTACCTCTTTATGGTGATGGTCAATTTTTGATAATAGTTATAGTTCTCCCGGCTTCATTTTTACTGCTTTTCAATACTGGGGAATTTGTGGGAGGTCCCTGGTATAGATGGGGCCGGGAGGAGCCACTTGTCTCTGCAGTCCAGCGCCATCTTGTGGATGTATAGCCTATGTGTAAGGAATATTCTGGAACAGGACGTGCTGTATACTTATAATACCAATTCTACAGGTGAGTAATCACAGAATTGTATTTTTGGATTCCCGGGGGGGGGGGGGGGGGGGGTGGTATCGATTGGCCTGGGAATCTTATAGATTCTCAGTATGATCGATGTAGGTTTTGGTCCACTTTAAGGTCTGACAGAAACTCTTCTCTATGGGGCATCTAGTGCCACACTTGTCTGCCCAGATTTGATCTGGTGTGGATCAAGTATGCAACACAAAAAGGGAGGCTGGCAAATTGAGTGTGGCACTACAAGTTGTAGAGTTAAAGTGGACCAAAACACAGGATTTTGACTATCCTGGGTTTTGGTCTTTTCCCCCGGGGCACCCCGATCGGGGATGCCCCGCCATGTGAAACCCCCCAGATCGAAGAAACTTACCTCTTCCCAGTCCTAGGGCGCCTGTGCAGCGGCTCAGAGCATGCTGGCGGCTGCTGCCTCTAACAGGGGGCGTTCACAAATGGCTGGCGCGGGCACACGTCCTGCTCGAAGGATAGCAGGGATGCGAGCATGGCTCACACATGCGCCATTGGACAGGGAAGCAAGGTAAGTGAATGCAGCAACCTTGGGCATTTCACACAGCGGGGCATCCTGATTTGGATGCCCCAGGGGGAGGGAACAGATCGAGCTGGGTTTTGGTCCACTTAAAGTAAAGTTCCTTGCCCAACTCTGTATTAACTCCCAGACAGCCCTAAAGCCACATGTGGCTTCCAAGCTACAGGTTTTGGCCCCTGCACTATGGAATCTTGTAAAATCCTTGCAGTATACAAGACCCATCTGAATTGTCTATTCACATTATAAACTGGGCTCATATGCTTGGGTTTAGGCTAGATTGTATGATCATTGTGCTGTCAGATTGTAAAGTATTGGCTGGCATAGGACAGCACTCAGCATATCTGCCACCCAGAGCTCTTACATGTCAGCCTGAGGTTGTGGTTGGATGTGATGGAATGATGTGGCGTGAAATACAAGACACTGCAAAGCTTTTCCTTCCTTCCAAGAACTGGCACAGCAGCTGCCGGGGAGGCTCACCCTCCCATTGTGGAATACGTGGCAGACCCAGCCTCTGCTCTGCCTTCCATAGTCGGGATATGGCTGCTTCGGGAGGCCACTCTGGAAGGATGGACAGACTGTAGCAGTGTTTTACAGGAAGGCCAGCACTGACATGATACATTCTGAGTGGATCTGTTTATATATACTGTAGTCTTGACCAGAAACAGGAAAAACTTGAATTCTGCTGAAGTTTTGGAAGTGTTGATCGGCCAGCACACACTGGGGTCCGTATTCACCAATGCTTGGCAAGTATTTATTCCCACAGCTTTCCTGCTTGTATGTGATCTATATGCATTTGTGTACATAGCCTTAAAGGACACGTGTACTTCTATTTTTCTTTTATGCATGGCACGGCCCGCTTCGGTATTCATAACTGATGCTGTATTCCGCCACTAGGTGGCGCAGCAGCACTGAAGAAAGCCGTGGCAGCTCCCGGCTCCCTATAAAAACGGGACCAACCAACAAGTTCCCAGTGTTTCTCTGCAGTGACACTGCGAAGTTAGAAGATGGTTATCTCTCTTGCGCAGGTGAGTGGGGCAACCAAGCCTGCGGCCCTGCAGGTCTATTTCCATCCGTTTCTGGACCCTACTTGCCTCCCAGCCTTGGCTGACAGATCGGGGGAAGGTAGAAGAGCACTAGGGTCAAGTGCTCCTGGAGCGCAGCTCCAAACTGCAGACCCTGTGCCACAAAGGTTTGCCGGCCATAGGCTTTATGGTGAGCCTTCTTGGGATGCGGAGTTCCTGCCCTAACTTCTGAGGTGGTGAGTTGTTGGGGACTGTGTGCCCTTATTTTCCTTTTGGGGTCCCTCCCCCCTCCCTCTCCCTGGCCATGGCTGCTCCCTCTCTTCTCCCCCTCCCCTCTCTGACTTGTTCGGGGGGGGGGGGGGTTTGTAAGCGGCAAGGAGTAATATCTGTGGTGTTTTGAAGTTTTTTGTGTTTTTTGGTGTTTTTAGCTGCTACGCCGCCTTGTACTACGCTCCGCGGCTGTGGGCGCTGTAACCTGAGGTGATTTTGCCTTGTCATGGCGCCGGCCGGGTCACGTGAGCGTCGTTTTCGCACTCTTTGGGGGGGGGGGGCGCTTGGTGTAGCGTATCGCGTCGAGGTACCCCTGTCAGCGCCATTTTGAGAGAGCTGCGCGTCTGGATTTCTCCCTTCCTGGGTGCGGCGCTGCTTCCTCCGGTGTGTTGCCTATCCTGCAGTCTGTGCCTGAGTGACCCAGCGCTGTCCGTGAGTCCCCCTTGGGGTTTTTTTTTATTCAGAGTGCATATGTTGCGGGATACTTATATGTTTCTTTACTTATGTCTTTCAGGTGGGATACCATTGGGTTGAGGCATATCCCGGCTCCACTCCTTCCCTCCCCTCATCCCCCTTCACTATTTCTGGGGGTATCCCGTGGGAGTGCATTCCGGGGCGGCCTTTGTATAGCCTTTGCCCACTGCTGGCCTATTGCGCCTGTTTTAATCACCATATGGAGGCTTCTGGAGATAGCGGACTTGGGTGTCCTTCGGGGCAAGCCCGGCTGTGTTCCATGTGTGGGGTGTCCCCTGTGAGTACCAGTGTCACGGTCTGCGTGCCGTGCGCTGAGAGTGTCCTTGCACTCCAAGCTGGTTTGCCTGCTTCGCTTCCCAGCTCTGCGCCTCCCTCGGCTTCACCTACTCCCCCACACCTGCAATTGGGTCCCAATGAGGGGGACACTAGCAGGGAGTCTAGCTCTGATTTGGCTATGCGAGTGGCCAAACTTGAGAAACAACTTGCCAAGTCTGCTCCTAGGAAGGCTTCTGGGAAGAAGCGGCACCTGGATCCCAGATCCTCCCTTCTTCCTGAAATGTATGTGGGGATTGATGAGTTTGGTGAATGTCACCCCCTTGAGATGGGGGAGCTTTCCCAGGATTCTGACTCCTCTGGGAGCAAGCAGGAGGGTTGCGATAGTGACCCTGGTTCTGCGTCCGGAGAGGATTCATGGTACCCTGAGGACATTGATAATCTGCTGTCACATATTTTTGAAATTTTACACATTGCTGCTCCCGAGGTTGCTAAGAGAAAGCAAGGGGAGCTTTTTCGCCCTGGTAAACAGCGTCTAGAGTTCCCTGAGCAGGAACGCTTCACCTCCCTTGTGCTTAAGGAATGGGAACGTCCCAACAGACTGCCTGCTGCGCCCAAAGGGCTGGATAAAAGGTATCCCTTTCCTTCTGATCTTGTCAAAAGGTGGTCCTTTCCTCCTGAAGTGGACGCTCCTGTGCTAGGTTTGTCCAATACTTCGGTCGTGCCTTCCCCTGACACTACCACGCTGAGGGACAGTGAGGACAGGTGCATGGATCAGCTGGCTTGCCATGCCTTTACCTGTGTGGGGGCTGGTTTGCGCCCGGCCTGTGCTGCTGCCATCACTGCTATTGCCCTTAACCCTTTCAGTGCCAAGCACGTAGATTCTACGTGCTCGCTCCACTTAAGTGCCAAGCATGTAGAATCTACGTGCCTGACTTCCCCCCTGCTAGTTAAAAAAAAAATAAAAAATACTCACCTGACCCCTCGTTGGATCTGCCCGGGTCTCCTCTTTAATTTGGTGCCATCCGATCCCCCGTGGGGGCTCGGATGGCTCCAGGAGAGCCCCCGGAACAGCCCCCCCGCTTCGGCAGCAGCAGCTGCTAACTGTAAAAAAAAAAAAATTAAAAATGACATTTACTTACCTGTGGTCGCGCTGCCTCCCGACAGGTCTCCTCTTCACTAGGGGGCCTCCAACCCCAGGCTCTTCCGTGGCGAGGAGAGGGCAGAAATCGCCCCCCCCCCCCCCACCCACTTCCTGTATCGCGACTGGTAGCCTCATTGTGATGTCACCAGCAGCCGGCTTCTTAAGTCCAGCACCCGAGACTAAGAATCAGTCTGCTCGGGTGCTTGGAGGAGAGAGCTGGGGAGGGGGAGAGGGCTGTGATACCCCTCCCCAGGCTCTCTCCTCCAAACACCCGAGCAGACTGACAGCTGTCATAGAGATCGCCGGGGGACACAGGATCGGAGGTGAGTAAAGTAAAAAAAAAAAAAAAAATGTCATTTTTGTTCTTATGTGTGTCAGTGTTTTTATTTATTCTGTTAACCCTTGTGAACTGGTAAGGGGTCCATGAGACCCCTATACCAGTTCACAAGGCTGGGGGCTGGCAAGTCACCTGCGGCTAGCGGGTGACTTGCCGTTAACCCCCGGCACCCCTATTACCTGCCCGGGCAGAAGACCCCGGGCCCACATAGGCTATGTGGGCTTGTAGGCTGCAGGGTGGGGGGGGGGGACAAAAGCTGGCCCCTCCACTCTGTTCCTACAAGCCCCCATAGCTGGTCCCAGGCTGGTAATGCTGGGTAAGGGGGACCCCATTTAATTATTTTTTGGGGATTTTTAAGAGTTTTTAACCCTTAAAATCCAAACAAATGGGGGGACCCTATGTAATTTTTTAAAAAATTAACCCTTTTGTTTATAGTGTGGATAGTAGTAGTATTTTATTTGTAAATGTTGTATTATAAAGTGATATTTTCAGTTTGGGGGGTCTTCTGGGCAAGAATGGGGGGGGCTACCGATACATATGTGGTACCGTTGTAATCGGGAGAAATTGGTTATTTAAAATAAAGGAGACAATTGTCTAAAAAATATTTAATTTTTTTTTTTTACACTAAAAATATTAAAAAAACAGTAGAAGAATTACAAACAAGACATTTCATGTTAAAGCCTAAACTCTGCTGCAAAATATATATCTATAATTTTCCTGGAAATTCCGGCAAAAATGGCGCAGAAAAAAAAATTTCAAGTAGGCTGGCAATTAAAAGGGTTAATAGTAGCTATGCATGTTGGGTATTGTTCTGCTCGGGGGCCCCTGCTCTTTCAGATTTAGCTTGTTTTTTCTTGTTTGCATATTTATATTTTTGGAAAACATGTTATTTATTCATTGTTTAAGGGAAACCCTGTGCAACCTAAGAATTCTTCGAGGGTAGATGAACCTACTACAACAAGCTGGGTACTCTTAGAAAGCTTAACATGTGTACTTTCAGGGAATATATGGTTTATCGGGGATATTCCAAATGTAAAGGGTTTTTTGGTTGAAAAATTGCAAGCTGCGCATTTTGTCTGCAGAGCTGAAATTTTCAAGTAAAATTACTGTTATGCACATGCTTTATTTTGTGGTGTTTGCCAACTCTTCCCTTAACAGTACCTATGCATGTTGGGTATCGTTCTGTTCGGGGCATGTTGCTTTTTTTTTTTTGTTTGCACGTAGTTTTTTTTTAGAAAAATGTGGCTTGATTCTTCCTTTTTATTCTTTTTTAGGGAAACTTTGTGCAACCAAAGAATACATTGAGGGATTACTTCCAGAAAACGAAGCCACATAAACAAGCTTGGTACGCCTAGAAAGCTTGATGTGTGCCCTTCCAGAGAATATATAGTTTGTTGGGGGTATTTCAAATGTAAAGGGTTGTTTTTCTGGAAAAACTGCAAGGTGCGTATAGCGCAGTTGTATTTTATCTGAAAATCTCCTAAAGCTCTGTTTCAGTTTGGGGGAGTCTCCTGGGCAGGAAAGGGTGTCTACCAATACATATGTGGTACCGCTGTGACTGAGAGAAATTGGGGTTTTGCACGCAATAACATTTTGACAAACTTACATATTCTTAGTATACAGTACGTCCTGCTCCAAATATAATACTTACAATAGGGTTATACTCCGCCAGTTGGCACTGGACTGCAGAGACATCGAAAATAGGCTCCTCCCGGCCCCTCAAATACCCGGGGACCTCCCACAAATCTCCAGAATTGGCTCTCTACTCGCAGGTGAGCGGGGCTATTAGCCTGCGGCCCTGTAGGACTATTCCCACCCGTTCCACTAGTAATATGCCTCCCAGCCTTGGCTGCGCTGGTCGGGTGAAGGTATGCAGCACTGCTGTTAGGTGCTTAGGAGCGCTGCTCCACCGCAATCCCCCACCAAAGGGTAGGCGGTTCAGGCTTATGGTGAGCCTCTATGGGATGCCCCTCCCGCACTAGTGCCCCTTGCCCCTGCCTATCGGTGGGCCCTATTAAGTGGCCGCTGTCCTCCCTCATTCTTCTTGTAGCCTTTGGGGGAAAAGAGGGGGGGGGGTGTAAATGTGTATGCTATGCATTCTGTGTTTTACACATTATATTTATTCTGTCTGTCTTGTGTCAGCCGCCGCGCTGTCTTCCTTTTACTGCCTTTTAAAATTGCCGCCACCGCGCGCTCTTTTTGTCATTACTTTGTTCCGCGCTTGGCTGCTTGTCACGTCCTGGCTTTGCGCTCTTCGGGGGGGGTGGAGCCCGTCTATGCGCGCTCCGCGTCATCGCTGCTACCAGCCCACCCCTCAAGGTATACCGACACCATCTAGTGGCCGCAGAGATTCTTGGGGCCGTGGCAGATCCCGTGGTCGTCCCGGTTTTTCTCGGGATATCAAGACCAAACCCTCTCCCAAGCCCCCTCAGGCATGAAGGGGCGCCCTCACCCATCTGGGTGGGGGGATGGCCTTCGCTTTTTACTCATATTTGGAGACTTCACGTCTCAATCTGGTGGATTCAGGAGCTTGTATCCTCTGGTTTCAAGATAGAGTTTGTTGCCTGGCCGCCCCCAGAATTCATTGATCCTGGATGTCATTTATATCCCATGTTTTATTAAGGGATGTTTCTTCTGGCTCCCTGACTATTAGAGTCAGGAGTCTTTTCATGGTCCTCCAACTGGACGGCTTTTTGAAGCACATTGTGGCCCTGAAGGGTCTCAACCAAGTTGTTTGATTCATAAAGTTTTTCTGCTTTAAGCCGCTAGCCTGCTGTCAGGACCCTTCATCTGGACGATTTCAGGTCCTCTGTGAACATCATGGCGGCTTATTTTCTGGTGCCTATGTTTTGGGGTTGTCAGAGATTCTGCGGTTAGCGCTTGAGACTTAGCATTCCAATTTATGGCCTTTTAGGGTCACCAGATGGTTCACCATGACAATGGCAAGGGTGATGGCTCTGTTAAGGATCCAAGGCATCCTCACCATTCCTGACCTGCACGTCAGTCTGATTGTGGCCAAGTCCCTTTCTCGGGTCGCACAAGTCACACAGCTGGTTATCTTCTTTTTAGCATCCATCAGCTGGGTAATCTACCATTCCTAGTTTTATCTGTTCCCGTCCTGGATGCTGTCTTTTCTGGGTATCTCCCAGGTCAGGGTGTTCCTTCCTCAGTAATAGGGGAATGGTTTTTCAGATGCAGGCTTAGGTTCTGCTATAGTGTCCTAACCCCTACATTGTCAAGGGATGCAGTTAGTGGGTCTGTTGGTGTCCTGCTTCAGGTAATACTCTTTGCTCTTTGCACATGACTCCTCTTGTCAGTTTGGAATCGGGACCCTGCGTCCTTGGAGCAGGATTTTGATCGGTCTTGTCTGGCCAGATGGTCCTTCTGGTGGAGACTGAACTCCTGGTACCTCTGGGGATTAGGTCCTCTCTGCCCCCATGTTGGGAGATGGTCTCCGCAGATGCCAGTTCGCAGATGCCAGTCTGCAGTTTGGGGGAGACTTCTGAAAAGCCCTGAGGTTCCAGGGACGGTGGGGCCCACTGGAGGCCCAGGTTCCCATCAACTTCCTGAAAATGAGGACGATCAGGTTGCTTCTTCTTCCTGTCTCACCTTCGGGGTTAGACTGTTCTGTCCGCCCAGATGTCCAGTAGGCTGTTGCCTATTTCATTCATCAGGGAGTTACTTGGGGCAAGTTAGCCTTCAAGGGATTCTCCCTGATTCTCTCTTGGGCGGAACAGAATGTTCCCTGCATCTCAGCAGTCTACATTACAGGGGCAGACAACTGGGAGGCGGACTTTCTGAGATAGGGGGCTGCCTCAGCTGGGGATATGGTCCTGAAACTAATTGGAGCTTCTATTCCTGTTTCACCGCTGGGATCATCCGGTCATGGAACGGTGGTGTCCCGCCATAATCATATCTTCAGAATTTTGAGTTCGGGTTCTCTATGAGTTCCCTCTGTTCCTCTCCTGAGCAGGGTTATGGGCTCCATAACCCAAGAGCGGGTACCTGCCGCCCTGGTGGCCTTTTTGGCTGTTGAGAGCTTCCATCTTATGGTCTAGCAGTTGCTTAATTCTGTTGTTGATACCAGGATTGGGGCCAGGAGGAAGTCCTCGTGCCTCGCCTATTACAGGGTCTGGCATGCTTTCATTGACTGGTAGAACTCCAAGTCTCTTTCCTGTAGGCTGTTTTTTCTATTCCCAGGATTCTGGAATTCTTGCAACTTGGTTGAATTTGGACCTTCGTCTTAAGTACACTCTAGGGCCATGTTTGTAGCTCTGGAAAAGCGGGCCCTTGCCATTATCTGCTGGTGCATGGGTTTTTTTCCTGGGTGTTTTTTCACGTGCGTCCCCCTAGGTAGCCTTGCTATCTGTTTAGGATCTGAATCTGGGGCTACTGGTTATGCAGGGTCCTCCTTTTGAGTCTATCCATGAGGCCGCCTTGCCCCTTTGTTGACTCCTAGAGTAGCCCTTCTTTTTGTATGACTATCGCCTCTGTAAGGCGAGTTCTGAATTAGCTGTGTTTTTTTCATCAAAAATACTTATTTTGAGTGTCTTTAGAGGTAGGCGATGTTAGACTTAGGCCAGATTTCGGCCTATGGTTGGGTATGCCTTTCATCTTATTCAGGGCATTGTCTTGCCTTCATTGTGTTCCAATCTAGCTACTTCCATGGAGCGGACTCTGCATTCTATGGAGGTCTGGGCTCTGATGTTCTTTTTGGTGCTATGGAGACTTTTGGGAAGTCTAATTTTCTGTTTGTTTCACTTTGAGACTGGGAATGGTTTACCTCCTGCTGGATCCACTGTCGGTAAGTGGATACGTCAGGTGATGGTTCAAACCTATTCTGCTAAGGGGTAGACTCCTCCCTTTAGGGTGACTGCTCTTTCCATGCGTGCTATTGGACTCTCTTGGAGCTTTGTCAGCACCAAGCTTCTGTGGAACAAGTTTGTAAGGCTGTTTTTTGGTCTTCTGTTCATACTTTTTCTAAAGTTTTTTACATGGTTGATATTTAGGCCTCAGCTGATGCTGCTTTGGGCCGCACGGTTTTCAGGCGGTAGTGACTTGAACTACTGGCTGTTACTCATTGGGGATCCCGTCCTACTTTGGACACTGCTTTTGGATGTCCCATCAGTTATGAATACCGAGGCCGTGCCATGCATTAAAGAAAAAAGCAATTCTGTGAGTACTCACCTGTAGAATTGTTTTTGTTCTTGCATGGCACGGCCCGCTTCGCCCCACCCTTGTTATAGTTGTTCTTGGTTGCCTCTTTCTGGTGATTGTTCCAAGTTAAATTGGTTTTTTTTTTACCTTTTTTACATTCTTACCTTTATTCTCGGCTTCTTGTCTCACTGCTCGTCTATGCTGGGAACTTGTTGGTTGGTCCCGTTTTTATAGGGAGCCGGGAGCTGCCACAGCTTTCTGCAGTGCTGCTGCGTAGTACTGAAGCTGGCCTTGCCATGCAAGAACAAAAACAATTCTACAGGTGAGTTTTTTAAGCTATTATCCATTGTAAGCGAAGAAAAGAAAAAAAAAACATTATCTATGTTTTTAAAAGGACCGTCAAGACAATGAGAAAAAAAAAAAAAACCTCACATGCTTGCCAGTCTGCAGACTTGATCTCTCCGCTGAGCTGGTCCAGATGCAGCACTCCTGACTGGCCCAGCATGCATCTGAGCACCCACCACTGAAAATACATACCAGCTATGGACTCTTGTGAATGGTCATGTGATGCATCCTCTTCAGCCACGGGGGAGCCTGTTCGACAGCAGGGATATGCATTGAGGCCTGCATGGGTATGCTCAGTCGGCAACGGAGCCAAGAGCTCTGAAACCAGTGTGCATCAAAACCTGGAAGGTGAGTTTTTATTTTTTTTAAGTTGCCTAGGACTTTAAAGTAGACCAAAAGCCAAAAAATGACTTTACGACCCTTTTTCAACATCCACCCCTGGAGCGTCCTATTTAGGGCATAATCCCCAACTTCCAGCACCAGTCAAGCTTCACCTCAGTCAGGTTAGCTCCAGCTCTATTCAGGAGTATCTCCTTCCTGCAGAGGAGGCCATGTGACTCCTGTGGTAGCCACGCTTGGCTTGTCATGAACTACATCCTATCCTACATATTTGAGAATAATTATTTCTAGAAGCTGTCAATGATTTAACTTTTTTTATATACTGAGTACCACTTCCTATTTTCTGATTATCTCAGGTACCACCCAATACAAATTCCCAGGTGGTTAGGTGCCCAGCTTAGAGGACCTATACTGTATGTACTTTACCCAGCCCATTTATGCAAACAAAATGCAGTGGAATTTTATTAGGGCGGGGGGAAAATACCATGCAGGACCTTGGAACTCAGCACCACTAACAGGAAAGCTTTTAACCCTTGGGGAAATGGAGTAACAGAATGGCCATTTTCCAAAAGCAGAAGGAACCCAGAGCCCAGGTAGCCCATACTTGCCTCTGCCCATTTTCACTTCCCACGTGACTGCCAGTAGCCTATCGGCAGTCTCATACTTGAATGTGTGTCCACTGACCTGCAAACCTGATTGGCTGTTGGTGGTCACGTGAACGATGTGGGAGCGAATGTGGAAGTGGTAAGTATCGACTGCTCGGTCATCAGGCTTTCCTCTGGTGGATGGGTGCACAGAGGGGCATCCAAACCAGAATGCTTCTGTGATGTAAGTGTAAGAGGAGTTCCAGTCATTCCTAATTGGCCTTAGTGTCCCTATTCTGCAGGGCACCCACTTTCCTGTGATCTCACTATACATGTGCCAATCAGCTGTTCACGCTCGTTTCATTCTTTATCTTGACGATCTGACGTTGACGATCAGTGTAGGAAGCGCACACCACTGGTCGTCCTTTGTGTACCTGTATTAGCTATTTAGAAATAGCTGACGCGGGTATCTATCCTCAGCTAGAGGGTAGTGGGATGCAGCCACGCATGCGCAATGGGATCATCGGAAAGTGAGTTTTCACGGGTGATCCCTGCGCTTTCACTCTGCAGGGTATCCCTATTTGGGGTGGGTGGGCAGGGATAAGGAAATTGGCCCCTCTGGAGTCTTTTAGACTGTTGTTCCTCTTTAACGTGGGAGTTTAGTCACCCCCAACCCCCTCTTCTGCCCCCCTCACCTGGCGCTGAGGCAGGGTGTGGGGGTTACAAAGAATACAACCCCTTACCTTACCCACAGTCCAGTGCTATTATCCCCAGCATGTGTGGCTGACACATAGAGCACAAAGTGGCATCCCTCACTATGGGCTTGCTCCTGCCTGCCCACTCAAGTGAATGGGCGAACAGTGCTGTGTACAAAGTGGGGGAAGCCGCTATGTGCTTCCTGTCCAAGATGGAGGTGCCTAGGACCCCGGGTGCTGGGAGGACAGTGCTAGACTGCAGGCAAGGTAGGATTTCTTATTCTCTTTTGTAACCCCCTTCCCGTCCTGCCTCAGTGCCAGTGGTGGCAGGGGGAAGGGTTATGGGGGTGACTGGACTTGAGCTTTAACAAGCAGCAGAGGAACCCTGTGCCACAGAATAGGTCTTGCACAACAGTAGAGGTGTTTTATTAAAATGGACTAAAAGCCAGGATTTTCACTATCCCGGGTTTTGGTCTGTCCTGTGGCGACAGGCCCATTGTGTGTGTTATGTGATGAGCACCTTTTTACCATCATACAATTACCGCCTCAATTGCACTGAATGGAGTGGGCATGGCCAATCAATGTGACAAGGAGAGAGTGGTTGTCGGACTTATATTGGTACCCAGTAGATTTTATACAACTGGACTAGGATGGTAAGGCTTTAAGGGTAACTGCACCCTACCTGGAAGACCTCATAGTGCATTTATATTCTTCCTGGGTTAAAGTGCAGCTCTTTATGTTCCTCTTTCAAGTCCACTTTCAATAGAATTTTTTTATACATTTGTGTGGCGAAATGATGTCCTAAAGGTGCTGAGCTTATCTAGCATTTCTTAAAGTTTTCTAATGTTAGCAAATGTGGGTTTTATGGAAGCAGATTTAATCTGTTGTTATTGGCAATGTACACCAAGTGCAGACTTGGTGTATGTTGCCAATAGCAACAGATTGCAGATATTTGCACAGAACCCTGCCTGGAGTGGACTTATCCTTTAAGTACCACCACAATGGAGTGGAGTGCTACCGCTGATACTAGTACCCTGATATAGACAAGGGTAAACGGTAATAATTAACTAGCAATATATATTGAAGTTTTTCTACTGGGTGTTTGGGTGGACTTTATTCCTGGCTGGAGTTGCGCATTTAAAGCTGGTGAAAGAGGGTTATATTTGGTGAGTCATGTGTCGGTGCTGTTTTAGCCAAGATGGTTTGTTTCTGCCCCAGTTCCTCTTCTGTCATTTATATAAAACCATCTTGTTTGTTAAAGCCCGACCCAAGGTTTCTGGATTAAAAACCTGGCAGTGTATATAAAAACATAATTTGCTGCTAGGGAATGGTTGTGGCTTTATAGTTGATTGAGTGAGTGGTTATGCCCTGTCTGAGGCCTCTAAACAGTCCCTTTACTCAGAGCCTCCTATTTCCTGTCACTAGCATTGATCTATTTACAGTAACCTGCATCGGTCTTCCCCTGACTGCAGATTTTACCCTACAACATGGATGCTGACCTTTATGGCCTTCTGTGTGTAGCCTTTTCATGTTATGATTGAAGGTTATATGTATTTACTATTTTGAGAAGCCAGCCATGACTTGGGTACAGATTGCTGATCACGAATGCCTTTAAAGAGGATCTAAAGTAAAGCTGCCACTTCCTCATTCACCCATATGACCTGTTCAGGATTTGCAAGTCCACTCGACAAACCTGTTTGGCAGCCATACAATGAATGAGGAGCTGGTAAGCATTTGCTGACTTGGCTTTTAGTTCTCCCTCAGACAGGCTGTGCAAGATGAGCACCCACATCCCTCTATTGCCTTACACTCACCCTCACCTGATGGCGGCTCACCTCTATCACCGGGATTTCTCAGGGTGGTAACCAAAACCAATGGCAGAAGTCAGTGGCAGCTAGTGCCTCTTATTGGAGCATCACTGGCAGTCAGACGTTCAGCGTTGTGCAGTGAAGAGACTACTATGAATAGTAAGTAGCCAGCCAGTGACCCAGGTCTTCCAAACAAGTCCTAACTTGTGGCTTAAATGTGGTTGCCAGTATGCCTGTAGCATATCCAGCAGGGACATATTCCTCTGCACTAGATCCACTTAATGAGAAGAGAAGGAGAGGCCATGGCCAGGGTTACTGGCTCGCTAGTCTGACCGGGTTTTGAGATTGGCATCCTAGCGTTCTGCCCACAGCCTCCTCCACAGGAAGTAAGCCTAGAGGGATGTCAGAATTGCCCCTCTATCCCAGGGAATGGAGCCACACACTATACACCTTGTGACATGGCAGGGCCAAGTCTCCTCCACCTATTAGCTTTCAAATGCTGGAGAGCTCCAAAGGAGTTTCCAGCCGTGTGTATATCCTGTGGGTTTTGATGTGCTTTTGGTTGCTGTGGGGGATGAATGGAAGTATAGGCAGTTTGTTATTTTTGCCCAGGCAATCCATTTAAACTGGAAAACTGAGCTTAATTTAGACAGTGTTTAAATAAAAGTAGATACAATGAAGGAATGTAACCCTTCACCATGGTTTTATTGCCTTCTGTGAAACCTTTCTCCTCCTGTCTAGTCTCAGGTGACACATATTCTCATTATAAGAAGCTTGTACTGTCATGAGACTGTCAGTGTGTCACCAGGGACTGGAAATGTAGCCATCCCAGGTCAGTTCCTTAATAAAAACAAACGTTCCCAATTGTCCATTGTTTGAATTTGCCTCCTATTCTTTTACTCAGGTCCTGTATTTGAGTCTGCTTTATCAAAAGTGTGTTTGCTCTAATATTTTTGAGATATTTAAATTAATTATTTAATGCCTAGTAATGGTAGAATATGGTTTAATGAAAATTGTATACTATGGATAATACTAATTACTCACCCCTCTTCCTGGATTTCTGATCCAGCACAGCCAAATATGCTCCCCTGCTTCCACAGACTGCCAATGATAATCTCTAGCAATTGGCATTGCCCATCGTTGCACATGTTCTTCCCTCTATTCCAAAAAGGAATGGCTGAGGAAAAGTGCCACTGGAAGCGAATGAGGCCGTATGATGGTGCCGACTAAAGAAGTGTGCATGGAGCTCAGCCGAAGAGAACAAATTCACCTGGCGATATGTGAAGCTAGCGCTCTCTGGGTCGTGTTGTGGCATGTTATTTTTTTTTTTTTTTGTTATCTTTCTCTGCTTTGAGTATATTTATTTTTTGTCCTGCTTTAGCTGTATACACTAAAAGGCTAGGAGTCGCAGGGCACACTGCAGCAGCTGAAGCCTTTTGTTGGAATTTCTTCCTGCCACTGCAGCGTGAGCTATGGCTACTAATCCCTCAGCACATAGAGACCCAACACGAGGTGTGTATACTGAATTAGCGGGTGGGGGGGGGGGTTAATTACAGTATCTGAAAGGCCAGATAGATACACTGTGGCCTAGAAGGGTCCCCTCTGTAGAATTCAAGGCAGTGGGTTAGTATAGTCTGATAAGTTAGCTCCTGGTTACTGGCTCACACTGAGAAACATCCCAGCTTCCTGTCTGGTCTTTTACAGTCTGCAGTGGACGTTTGGATGCAGTGAGCACCGTCAATCGGCTTCTGTCTCCTCTGTCAGGCTTTGTTTTTAATGGCATGGTTTTATTTTTTCAGGGTGTGGACTCTGGATTTGTTCCAAGCATTCAGGATTTCGATAAGAAGCTTGCCGAGTCAGACGCTTACCTCCAGATCCTAATCGATCAGATAAAAGTAAGTTTAGACACCATAAGTAAGCTTTTTTATTCTAAGTATGTCTCACACCCTGCTTCAGAAATATTCATTACACGTGGGTTATGTCCAGTAGAGGGCGAACTTCTGCAGAGATGACTAGAAAAAAGAAGCCCCTCCCGGTCCATAAATACCTGGGACCTCCCACACATTCCCCAGTAATCGTCTCTGCAGACGGCGAGCAAGTCAGAAGATGGCTGTGTCTCCTTTCTTACAGGTAAGCCGGGTTTACACCCGGCCCCCTTTTTATTTCCCTATTTCTGCCCGGACCTTGTTGTAGTCCCTATGCCTCCCAGCTTTTGCTGTAGGTCCGGGCGAAGGTAGGATACACCTTAGTGGTGTACTGTACAGGAGCCATGCTCCTCCGTGAGACCCCCTCCAAGGGGTAGGCGGCTACCAGGTTTTGGTGATCCTGGTGTGGGATCCCCTGTCCGTTTTTGATACCATCGTTACATAACTTGGGTAGCTTTGGGTCCCCCTTCCATTACTCCCACAGGATCGTAGGGGGGCTGACCTTATATGATTATTGTCTCCCCGGTGGCTCATGGCTGTGTTCTAGGAGGCCGCAGCGAGCCAGGAACGGGACTCGTGTGTGTGATTGTGCTTCACTTGCTGGCTCTGCCAGCGTGGGTGTGTTGTGTGAGTGTAGTGTGTGCGCACAGGTGCTTCCTTATGCTGGCCCGCACGTCCGCTGTTTTCAGTGGCGGCGGGTCGGTCTCCTTTGCCGGCTCCGCAGCATGGCGGGGAGCGCGGCCTTCTCTTCCTTTCAGTCAGGGGAGGGGGCAGGGCCGGACGCTCGGCGCACTGCTTGCGGCCCGCCCCCCTCCTCTGTCGCTCTTTTGCGGCCCTTGGCCATTGGCCGGGAACCGCTGTCTCTGGTCCTGGGTCGGGAGGGGGCGGGGCCGCGCGCGATCCGCGCTGGTCTGCCCTTCCTCCTGAGGCTTTGTCTGGTGCGGACGCCATTTCTCCCCCGGATACTGTGAGTGCCCTGCGGGGCCTGTTTTTTTTAGGTATTCTTTCCAATGCCCCTTGCTCGGTCATCTCAAGCGCTGTGGGATGCTATATTAACCCTGTTGGTGTCTTAGCTCATGGTGGTATATTGCTTTATATGTAATTTATATGTTATGAATGAATGCCTTACTGTATTTTTGCGCTTGGTTTTTCTTTCTGAAATGAGAAGTCATTTCGCTGATTGTAAATGCAATGCCTTTGTACCAGAGTCATGGGTTCGAATCTCAGACTCGCCAGTTTTCTCCCTGTCTTTAATAAATCCTCCACTTGCGGACGTTAAGGGGCATCCCGGGTAGCTTCATAGCGTAATTCCCATAGGTCATTGCGACTATCATAAAAAATCACCTTATGGAGGCTTCCCAGGATACCGGGCTCGGGTTCCCTTAGGGGCAACCCAGGCGGTGTGTGGTTTGTGGGGTATCCCTTGCGGGGGACAATGTGCTTATTTGTGTACCATGTGCATCTCATCGCCTACACCCCCATGCCTGGCCTTGACCCCTAGTGACGTTGTCATGAATGGGGAGTCGCAATCCGATGTCAGTGCCAGACGGACCAACATTGAGAAAATGATTGCTAGCTTTGCGGGCCAGGAAGGCCCCAGCTAAAAGACGGCATTTGGCGCCCGCTGCGCCGGCTTTTGCTTATGACGATTATGATTCCTTGTATGGGTCTGATTATTTCCTGCTTGAAGAAGGGGAATTGTTTTCATTATCTGATGGCTGTGATGTTCAGCAGCCCCTGGATGCTGATGCTGGTAAGGAGCGTGGGGATACTGTTGTTATTCCCAGACTCCTGTCCTATATTTTTAAAGTGCTTGCTATTTCTCTCTTGCGGAGGCCCCTTTGCAAAGGGGGGAACTTTTTGTTTTGGGACCGCCAAGTCTCGTTTTGAGTTCCCGGATCAAAAACGTTTTACCAATCTGATCCTTAAAGAATGGGGAAAGCCCAGCCGGTTTCCTGTATTTTTCAGGGTTGGGATAGGATGTATCCCTTTCCTGTGGATGCGGTTAAGCGTTGATTGTCACCCCAGAGGTCGACACTCCGGTTCTGGGATTATCTAATACTCGGCTGTGCACTCCCCAGATTCCACTACCTTGATGGATAGTGAGGACTGAAGTCTTGACAAAATGGCTTCTCATGTCTTTGCCTGCGTGGGTTCGGCCTAACGCCCGGTTTGTGCCTCTGCTCTCACGGCCGTGGCTACTGGAGCCTTAATCAGTGGTATGCTGGATGGTACCCAACTGAATCCTTCCAGTGAGGAATTTACAGCATTGACGCATTGTGAGATGTTTATTGCATTGTCTTCGTTCGGTCTGGTTGCGCCAATGGGCGGCTGATATTGCTGCGAAGAAGGCGCTCCCAGGGCTACCTTTCGTGGGTATGCGCCTGTTGGTGATAAATTGGACTTAGTGGCGAAAGGAGGTAGGTTGCCTCAGTGGAAAAAAGCAGCGCTGGCCCTTTTGGGGTTCGGGCTCTTTCAATCCCTCCTTTCGTGGCTCTCGAGCGAGTAGGGGAATCTCTTACCCCGCGTTCAGAGGAGATTCCTGGGGTAGGGGCAGAGGACGCGCCCGAACCGGGACCACCGGGGGTTCCAAACCCCAGACTGCTTCCCAGCCCACTCAGCGATGAGGGGGCGCTCTCACCCTCACGGGTGGGGGGACGGCTGCGGCTCTTCGCCCAGGTCTGGACCCGGGAGGTTCCCGCGGACCCCCGAGCCGCGCAGGGTCTTTTCTGGGCGGTGCAATACCTTCGGGATATGGGGGTCGTTTGTCCGGTTCCCCCCCTCATAGAGAGAGGTCAGGGTTACTACTCCAACCTCTTTACTGTGCCCAAAGAAGATGGCTCCATAAGACCCATTTTGGGATTAAAGATTCTCAACCGGTTCATCAGAACCAAGAATTTTCGCCTGAAGACTCTGCGCCCTGCTGTCAACTCCCTTCGTCCAGGGGACTTTATGGCTTCAATAGACATCAAGGATGCTTACCTTCATGTGTCGGTCTTTCCGGAACACCAACGGTTTCTCAGATTCGCGGTAGGCGACCAACACTACCAGTTTGTGGCTCTCCCCTTCGGGCTGACCTCGGTGCCTAGGGTGTTAACCATGGTGTTGGCGGGAGTAATGGCCCTTCTCAGAGTCCGGGGCATTTGCATTGTGCCTTATCTGGACGACCTTCTCATCACTGCATCCTCTCTCAGCCAGGCGGAGCTGGACACCAGGACGGTGGTGACAATACTGGAGATTTTCGGCTGGGTGATCAACTATCCCAAGTCTTATCCCCATCAAGGGTGGTTTCGTTCTGGGCTTGAATCTGGATATCATTCAGACCAGGGTTTTTTCCTACTCCAGTCAAAGGTGGAGGTTGTACAGGCTCTGATTAGTCTCCTTTTGTCCAAACCTCGTCCGTTCATCAGGCTAGGGATGAGACTTGTGGGATTGATGGTGGCTTGTTCCTTTTGCTCAGTTTTCACATGAGACCTCTTCAACTCCTTCTTTTATCGGCTTGGGACGGTGTCCTCTGGCCTCGAATCAGTCGTTTGTGCTGTGTCCTCTGGTCCGGCGGTCCCCCCAGTGGTGGCTGGACCCGAAGAACCTTCTGGGGGGGCAGATCCTTCTGGCGCCCCGTTGGGGAAACGGTCACCACAGATGCCAGCCTGTCGGGCTGAGGGGGGGTTCTGGAAGGAAAACCAGTTCCAGGGTCTGTGGGGTCCTCGGGAGGCTCACATCCCCATCAACATTCTGGAGCTGAGGGCGGTCCGGTTGGTGCTGTCGCACCTGGCGCATCATCTCCAGGGATTACCGGTTCAGGTTCGATCAAACAATTGGACTGTGGTTGCTTACATCAATCACCCAGGAGGGACTCGCAGCAGGAGTCCCTCCAGTAAGTGTCTTTGATTCTTGCATGGGCTGAGAGCAATGTTCCATGCATCTCGGCGGTGTACATTCCAGCAGCGGAGAACCTGGAAGCGGACTCTCTGAGCAGAGGGAATGGTTCCTCAGCAACAAGGTATTTCTATCCATCTGTTGCCGGTGGGGGATTCTGGAAGTGGATCTATTTGCCTCCCGTCACAACCACAAGCTCCTTGTGTTTGTGTCTCTGTTCCAGGATCCTCTGGCTCTGGCAGTGGATGCCATGTCTCTGGCCTCGCGGGATCTGGGTCTCCTGTATCTGTTTCCCCCCTTCTACATGGTAGGCAGGGTGGTGCGCAAGCTGGTACAAGAGGTTGTGCCAGCTATACTGGTGGCCCCAAGGTGGCCAAGACAGGTGTGGTTCGCAGCCGTCGTGCGGCTGGTGGTCGATCAGTACAGGTTGCCCTGTTTCCGGATCTGGTCACTCAAGGTCAGCTATGTTACCCCGATTTACAGACGCTGGCTTTGACGGCGTGGCTGCTGAGACCTCCATCCTAAAAGAAGGTTTGTCTTATGCTGTGATCCAGACGCTTGTTAGGGCTAGGAAGAAGTTTTCCTCTAAACATCTGCTACAGGGCCTGGCGGTCCTATACTGATTAGTGTGAGGCTAGGGCCTTGCCTTGTAGGGTGTTTTCGATTCCCAGTATTTTGGAGTTTCTCCAACACGGTTTGGACCTGGGTTTTCAGCTTAGTACTCTAAAAGGGCAGGTCTCCGACCTTGCGGTTCTCTTTCAAAGGTTTTTTGCTTTTCATCCTTTGGTTAAGACTTTTTTCCAGGGGGTCACTCATGTGCGGCCCCCTCGCAAGTCCTTGTTGACTGTTTGGGACTTGAATTTGGTTTTGTCGGCCCTCAAGGGGCCTCCTTTTGAGCCGGTGCAGGATGTTGCACTTTCTTTTCTCACACAAAAGGTTGCTCATTTGGTGGCTATTACCTCTGTTTGATTTGTTTCTGAGTTGGCGGCTCTGTCTATTCAGGCCTCTTGCTTTGAAAGACACCAGGACAAGGTGGTCTTCCGCTTTAAGCCAGACTTTCTACCTGAGGTGGTTTTCTGCCTTCCATCTCAATCAGGGGCCCTGCACTCTTTGGATGTTGTGTGTTGTGTGAAGTACTTTTTGGTGGATTCTTCTCTTTTCTGTAGGACGGACGCCTTGTTTGTGGTGCCCTCTGGGCCCAAGAAGGGTTTGGCGCCGTCAAGTCTGCCATTAGTAAATGGATATGTTAGGCCATTGTTGGGGCCTATTCTGCCAAGGGGAGGGTTCCCCCTTTTTTCAGATCACTGCTCATTCTACTCGTACTGTTGGGGCTTCCTGGGCTTTTCAGCATTTTTCAGTTGATGTGCGGGCCTCAATGGATGCTGTTTTTGGGCCGCAAAGTTCTACAAGCTGCAGTGGTTTACTTTGTGCACTTTTGCCTGTTGGGATCCCCATCCTTTTTGGACACTGCTATTGGATGTCCCACGTGTAATGAATATTTCCGAAGCAGGGTGTGAGACATACTTAGAATAATACCATTTTGTGATTTACTCACCTGTAAAATGGGTATTATAAGTATGTCTCACACCCTGCTTCGCCCCACCCCGAGTTGTATCTTGGATCCTCTATATGGTGATACTTTTTTCTCATAGATTTTATTTGCTCTTCCTGGTCCCCTTACTGCTTTCTTATACTGGGGAATGTGTGGGAGGTCCCAGGTATTTATGGACCGGGAAGGGGCTTCTTTTTTCTAGTCATCTCTGCAGAAGTTCGCCCTCTACTGGACATAACCCACGTGTAATGACTATTTCCGAAGCAGGGTGTGAGACATACTTATAATACCCATTTTACAGGTGAGTAATCACAAAATGGTATTTTTAATATTTCTCTTTGCGGGGTTTGTATGCAGTAGTCTGTGTCGATATGTCACATGTGATTGCTAAGAAGGGACTTCTTTTGAGTCCAGCCTTTTCTGTTTTGTTCTTCTTGATTCTGATATCGCATATGATAAGGGATTAAATCATTCCTATTCCAAGTGTGTCATACACTCCGCTTCCATAATCATGACATCTGGGTAATCTCCAGTAGAGGGCGAACTTCTGCAGAGATGAATGCAAAAAAGGAGCTCCTCCCGGTCCATAAATACCTGGGACCTCCCATTAATCCCCCAGTTTCTTCTCTGCAGGAAGGCGAGCAAGACAGAAGATGAAGACTTCTATTCCTTGCAGGTATGCTGGGCTCACGCCCGGCCATTATTGCCCCTATTTCTGCCTGGACCTTTATCTTTTAGTCCTGTAGAACCTCCCAGCCTTGGCTGCAGGTCCTGGTGAGGATAGGCAACACCTATTAGGTGTTGAGAGAGCATTGCTCCTCCGTGAGACCTCATTACAAAGGGTTGGCGGATGTCCGGGTTGGTGATCCCGGTTTGGGATGCCCTGTCCCTTACATTTTCCTCTGACCAGAATCTGGTTTCGGATTCCTCCTTCCGGGTCCCCTTCCTTAACCCTCCGGGGGGGGGGGGGTGTATGGCCCTTTCCCACAGTTTGTAATTTCATTGCGTATACTGTGTGTGTGTGTGTGTGTGTGTGTGGTATGAGTGTTTTACTTTGTGTCAGGGTGTTGGTGCTGACTGTTCTTTTTTTACGTTTTTTCTCAGCCTGGGGAACTTCTCTCCCTCAGGCTGCGTTCTGGGAGGGGGCGGGGCCGGGCCCTCGGAGCGGCCGCCCCTCCCTCTCGTTTTGGCGCTCGGCTGCGGCCCAGCCCATGGCTGGGATCCACGCTTCTGGACTCGCCGGGAGGGGGGCGTGGCCTGGCGAGCACGCATTCTGTGGCCATTTTGACTGTCCCTGCTGCTGCAGTTTCCCGCCGGTCTGTGAGTGCCTGTGGGCCCCCTTCCTTAGCTTATACGGGTGGTACCCCTCTCCGTGGGGGGCTGCCCTTAATACTTGTATTTTTGCATTTATACTTATTGGTTCCTCATGGTAATTCTTATATGTTTATGTGTATATTTAATATTTATATGAGTGAGTTTTCCTGATGGGCCCTTTTTCAATTATGTTTTTCAGATTGTCATCTGTGTGTGTATTTTAAGGGGTTTCTCCTGGTCCTAGGGTCCCTAACCTTAAAATTACTCATTTTCAAATCCTCCCACAGGGACTTTAAAGGGGCATCCCGGGTTGCTTACCAGCTTAATTCCCTACGGTCATTGCGGCTGACCACAAAAATCTCCATATGGAGGCTCCGCAGGATACTGGGCTCGAGCTCCCTCTGGGACAATCCCGGTCGTGTGTGGGTTGTTGGGTGCCCCTTACGGGTGAGAATGTGCTTATTTACCATGTGCACAAAGGGCTATAACGTGGCAGTCGGGTACCCAGCCTTCTGGGTCGGCACCTCCCGCTTCATCGCCTTCCCCTCCCCGCCTTATCCGTGCCCCAAGTGACTCTGTCGCTAGCGGGTAGTCGCACTCTGATGTTTGCGCTAGATTGGCCAGCATCGAGAGATTTGTTGCTAGCACGGTGGGCAAGAAGGTCCATGCTAAAAAGAGACATTTGTCGCCGGCCCTGGCGGCTTTGGATTTTGATGATGATTCCCTTGATGGGTCGGATTATCCCCCCTTAGAGGAGGGGGAATTGTTTGAGGAGTCAGAGGCTGATGATGTACAGTTTTGTGATGCTGATGTTGGGCAGGCGCTGGGGGATGCCGTTGACACTTCCAAGGTTTTGGCACATCTCTTGGAGGTTTTCGATATTGCCCCTCCTGAGGCACTCCCTCTTAAAAAGGGGGAATTTTTTGGGTCCTCCAAGCCACGTTTGGAGTTTCCTACTCAAGATCATTTTGATGCATTGATCCTTAGGGAATGGGAGACACCGAGTCGGCTTCCGAGTGTTCCACAGGGATGGGATAAAAAGTATCCTTTTCTGGTGGAAGCGGTTAAGCGCCGGTCTTCTCCTCCCGGGGTCGATGCGCCGGTTTTGGGATTGTCCAATACCTCTGTGATCCACACCCCAGATGCTACTACCCTTAAGGATGGCGAGGACAAGCGCCTTGATCAGATGGCATGCCATGCTTTTGCCAGTGTTGGCTCAGCCTTGCGGCCTGTGTGTGCATCTGCGCTAGCGACGGTGGCTTCTAGGTCTCTGGTTAGGAATTTGTTAAAAGACGCCCACCTCGATCCGGCCAGCGCTGAATTCACTACCCTTGAAAGGTGTGAATTGTTCATGGAATTTGTCTTGGCTGCTATGGAAGACACTATTGTCATGTGTAGTAGAACTTCAGCCTTATTGGTGGCCATGCATCGATCTGTCTGGCTTT
Organism: Gastrophryne carolinensis; assembly: GCA_027917425.1. Classification (NCBI taxonomy): domain Eukaryota; kingdom Metazoa; phylum Chordata; class Amphibia; order Anura; family Microhylidae; genus Gastrophryne; species Gastrophryne carolinensis. Next base: position 436,948,384 of record CM051235.1, read on the forward strand.
GCCAGTGGGCGGCGGACTTTGCGGCCAAGAAATCGCTCACAGCCCTTTCCTTCTTGGGTACGCGGCTGTTTGGAGATAAGTTGGATGCGGCTGCAAAGGGAGGTAAGTTACCTCAGCGTAAGAAGCAGCGTCGGTCCTTTCGGGGGGCGAGTTCCTTCAACCCGTCCTTTCGAGGTTCCAGAGCTGTCAGAGGTTTTGCCTACTCCGGGGTCAGAGGTTCTTCCTGGAACAGAGGCAGAGGTCGGGGCCGTTCTGCTGCGGCATGGGGTTCCAGGAGGTCACAGACAGATGTATTCTGGAAGTGGTCTCGTTCGAGTACAAACTGGAGTTCGAGTACTGGCTTCCTCCAAGATTTTTAAGGTCGCGGGTGCCGTCGAACCCTCAGGCTGCACAGGGGCTCCTGTCAGCTGTAAAAAAAAAAAAAATCTTCTGGACATGGGAGTCATATGCACGGTGCCCCCCTCAGAAAGAGGCAGGGGCTACTATTCCAATCTGTTCACGGTTCCCAAAAAGGATGGTTCCATAAGACCCATTCTGGATGTGAAGATCCTCAACAGGTACATCAGACCCAAGAAGTTCCGCATGGAGACTCTGCGCTCGGCCATCAATTCCCTTCGTCGAGGGGACTTTATGACATCCATAGACATCAAGGATGCGTACCTGCATGTTCCAATTTTTCCAGCGCATCAGAGATTCCTCAGGTTTGCGGTGGTCGATCAACATTTTCAGTTTGTAGCCCTTCCCTTCGGGTTGACTTCAGCGCCGAGGGTCTTCACCAAGGTTCTGGTGGGCATAATGGCCCTGCTCAGGGCGTTCGCATCGTGCCGTATCTGGACGACCTGCTGATTTCAGCTTCCTCCCTTCCACAGGCGGAGCTGGACACCAACAGGGTGGTGTCGACACTGGAGAGGTTCGGTTGGATGATCAATCGCCCAAAATCTTCTATTTCTCCTTCAAGGAAGATTTCATTCCTGGGCATGAATCTGGTCACCATTCAAGCCAGATTGTTTCTACCCCAGTCCAAAGTGCAGGGGATTCAGGAGCTTATTCGCCTTCTTCTGGCCATTCCTTGCCCCTCCATCGGACTAGGGATGAAGCTGGTGGTATTGATGGTGGCTTCCTTCGAGGCAGTCCCCTTTGCTCAGTTCCACATGCAATCTCTTCAACTACACCTATTGACGCACTGGGACAGGTGTCCGCAGTCCTTGGATCAGCTGTTCCTGATGTCTCTCAGGGTTCGGCAGTCACTCAGGGGGTGGCTGGAGTCAAGCAACCTGATGAGGGGCAGATCATTTCTTCCTCTCGTTGGGAGACGGTTACCACGGATGCCAGCCTGTCGGGCTGGGGAGGTTTCTGGTAGAGTCATCAGTTCAGAGGGTTGTGGGGTCCTCAGGAGGCTCACACCCCCATCAATGTCTTAGAGCTCAGAGCCATCCGGCTTGTTCTGTCGCGGCTGACACCTCACTTACAGGGCCTACCGGTTCAGGTTCGCTCATAGAAACGAAAAGCGGTTGCCTACATCAATCACCAAGGAGGGACTCGCAGCAGGAATGCCCTCGGGGAATTCTCTCTGATCCTGACTTGGGCGGAGAGCAATGTTCCTTGCATTCCGGCAGTTTACATTCCAGGAGTGGAGAACGGGGAAGCGGATTCTCTGAGCAGGGGGTTCTTTCGCCGAGGGGAGTGGTCTCTCAATCCCAGGGTTTTTCGGTCCCTGTGTCACAAGTGGGGGACTCCGGAGGTGGATCTCTTTGCCTCTCGGCACAATCACAATCTCCCGTCTTTTGTGTCTCTATCTCAGGATCCTCTGGCTCTGGCAGTGGATGCCTTGTCCCTTTCCTGGAAGGATTTGGGTTTTTTGTATCTGTTCCCCCCTTTCTCCATGGTGGAAAAGGTAGTTCGCAAACTGGTGCTGGAAGGGGCACCAGCAATTCTGGTGGCCCCAAGGTGGCCAAGACGGGTCTAGTACGCAGACGTCGTAAGGCTGGCGGTAGAGCAGTACAGGCTGCCCCTGTTTCCGGATTTGATATCTCAGGGTCAACTACTTTACCCCAATTTACAAACGCTGGCTTTGATGGCTTGGCTGCTGAAACCTTCATTCTGAAGGAGGAAGGTTTGTCGGGGGCTGTTGTTCAGGCCTTGGTTAGAGCTAGGAAGCGGTCTTCCTCTGGCATCTACTATAGGATTTAGTGGTCCTATATTGACTGGTGCGAGGCTAGGATCTTACCTTGCAGGGTGTTTTCGAGACCTAGGTTTTTGGAGTTCCTTCAACACGGTCTGGATCTTGGTTTCCAGCTTAGTACTTTGAAAGGGCAGGTCTCTGCTCTGGCTGTTTTCTTCCAGAGGTCTTTTGCCTTACACCCGCTGGTTAAGACTTTTTTCCAGGGGGTCACTCATGTGCCGTCCCCTAGGAAGGCTCTGGTCCCTGTTTGGGATTTGATTTTGGTTCTTTCGACTCTGCAGGGTCCTCCCTTTGAGCCTTTACAGGATATTGCTCTTTCTGTTTTCACTCAAAAGGTTGCCTTCTGGGTGGCTATTACTTCTGTTCGGTGTCTTTGAGTTGGCGGCTCTGTCGATTCAGGCCCCTTACTTTGAAAGACACCAGGACAAGGTGGTCTTTCGCTTTAAACCAGATTTCCTTCCTAAGGTGGTTTCTGCCTTCCACCTCAATCAGGATGTTGTTCTTCCTTCCTTGTGTCCTAAGCCCAGCAATGACAAGGAGAGGGTCTTGCACAATTTGGATGTTGTTCGTTGTATTAAGTACTATTTGGTGGCTACTTCTTCCTTCTGTAAGATGGACGCTTTTTTCGTGGTGCCCTCTGGGCCTAGGAAAGGTTGGGCGCCCGCCAGGTCTACCATTAGTAAATGGATTCGTCAGGCCATTGTTGGGGCCTATTCTGCTAAGGGGAGGACTCCCCCTTTTAGGATCACTGCGCATTCTACTCGTGCTGTTGGTGCGTCCTGGGCTTTTCAGCATCAGGCTTCAGTCGAACAGGTTTGTAAGGCTGCTACTTGGTCCTTTTTCCAAGTTTTACAAAGTTGATGTGCGGGCTTCAGCGGATGCTGTTTTTGGCCGCAAGGTTCTGCAAGCTGCAGTGGTTTAAGTTGGTACATTATTTTACTGTTTTCGGTTCCCACCCATGACGGACACTGCTATTGGATGTCCCAGATGTCATGATTATGGAAGCGGAGTGTATGACACACTTGGAATAATACCATTTTGTGAGTACTCACCTTTAAAATGGGTATTATAAGTGTGTCGTACACTCCGCTTCACCCCACCCTTTTGGTATTTTGGATCCTTTATATGGTGAACCATTTTTTATTTTTGATTGTTAAAGTATTGTTATATTGCTTCTTCCTGGTCTCCTTAATGCTATCATACACTGGGGGATTAGTGGGAGGTCCCAGGTATTTATGGACCGGGAGGAGCTCCTTTTTTGCATTCATCTCTACAGAAGTTCGCCCTCTACTGGAGATTACCCAGATGTCATGATTATGGAAGCGGAGTGTATGACACACTTATAATACCCATTTTAAAGGTGAGTTCTACAAAATGGTATTTTTTTGAGGAAATCTGTATCACAGGCTATTAGAACTCCTAATTTACACATTTCCATCTCAGGGACTTTCACATCCTGGATTAGAGACTTCTCTTGTGCTGTCGACTGACAGCAGCCTTAAGCACGTCCTAACCAAGTCTAGGCTTGGGAGAAGACTGATTTTTATCACATACTGTAATGGGCAGTTTAAATTACAGTGGTGTTCTAGTCTAGACCAGCAAGGGAACGGTGAAACTACTGGCCCCAGGTAAGTACCCCGAGTGAGGAAGATCGTGTTTTTTAGACATGAGGAGAAAAGAGTGTTTCTGTAGCTTATAAAGAAGACCACAACATACTTGCCTCCTGGCAGCTCATCCAATACTTCATTGGGAACAGAATCCTTCCCTCTTTAAAAACCTCCCAAGACACTTGACCTCACCCACCTTCGGTCCCTTCGCTTGCGCTAAGCCCAATTTTGATATAACAAAAGTTACCTGCTTCCCACAATCCTGGCTGCGGCTGATGTGACTGGGTTACTTACAGGCCCCTGGAGGTTCTGGTATCCAGCACACAGGCTCTGGTTTCGCTGTAAATGGAGGAAGATCATGGGGCATAAGTAAGCCAAAAACAAGCGGACTTTACACCCACTTTATGTGGGCTTCTGAGCCCAAGAACCCCAGTTCTCTTATAGTGGACCAAAATCCAGTATTTTGACTATCATGAGTTTTGGTCCTAGACCCAGGGCACCCCTGTTCAGGATGACCCGCTGTGTGAAACCCCCAGGTCACCTGATCTGATTCACTCTTCCCCGGTTCTATGGCGCATACGTGGCCTCCCAAACAATCAGTGTGCTCGACAGCACTGACACGAACTCGGCTTGGCTTGTCTAACGAGCCGAGTGCATCTGAGCACGCCACGTCCCTGCTATGCTCTAACGGGGAGCGTGCCCAAGACGTGAACGCACACCCTGCTAAAGGGACAGTGGGGATGGGGCACGGCTCCTACATATGCCGTTGGACTGGGAGAGAAGTGGAGTATAGTGAGCGACCTGGGGGTTTTTTACGCAGCTGGTCATCCCAATTCTGGATGCCCCAGGGGTAGGGAATGAAGTTGCCCTGGAATCTTATAGATTCACCTCCAGTCTGACAGTATTGAAAAAATGTGAGACTTGCCGCTACCCCCATCCTCAACCATTCACTTAAAGTGGACCAAAATCCAGGATAGTCAGTTGTTTTCTGAAACCCCCCAGGATGCCGCAGCCAACTCACCTAGACCCGGTCCCACGGCACGTCTAAGGGCAGCGGTCCTCCGCCTCCCTCTAACATGGCGCGTGCCCGGCCGGCCATTCACAAATGCCTGGCGCGGGCACATGCACAGCTAGAGGGAGGCGGAGGATGCAGCGTCAGAGCCTGTGCTCTTAGGGGACCGGGTTGAGGTGAGTTGGCTGTAGTGATCTTGGGGGGGAGGGGGGGATTCACATAGTGGGGCACCTGATCGGGGTGCCCCGGGGGAAAGGACCAAAGCCCAGGATAGTCAAAATCCTGAGTTTTGGGCCACTTTAAATGGGCGCATGCATTGATCCAGGGGATGCTTCTTTGTGTCTTTCTGTGCAGCTTCCACTGTGGCTTGCCATCATTACATATAATGTAGCAGATGTGGGGTGAGTTAAGTATCACAAGGCTGATTAAGACACTGCAAAGGCAGAGAATACAATGAAAGCAGCACCCAGCAGATTTTCAACGAAAAAAAAAGTTGCAAGGTTTAGCTACAGAAAAGGGTTTAGATCTCGGCCTGAACAGCTTTATTTTTTAGCAGCAGAACAGGAGTCAGCTGCGTAGAAAGTAAGGAAGGACTGCTTTGATTTTACACTTGGCCTGAGCAATTACTTTAATGGCCTACTCTTGCATTGAAAGGGAGCGGGTAAAATATTGCATGTTTGCCAGCTTGAGCATTTTTTATAAAACAACATCCTGCTTTCCAATTGATTGGAGTGCTTCAGTAACACAAAGTGGAGCTTGCCGAGGCACTTGACTTTCACATGATCAGGGCCTCTTTGATTAGCACACCATACAAGCCAGGTCCTATTCAGCTGCACCTTTGATCCCCACTAGGAGAGGCAAACCTTTAATCATTATTTATATCGGCCCTTCATAGTGACGCAAACATGCAAACACCATTACCTTAGTCGTGACCGCTTATAACCCTCTGCCGCTCAGCCCCAGTTTCTATCACAAGGTCACATTCCAGGTGTATTTGTTTTGCTTCTCGGTTAATCAATCAGCTTCTCCAATCACTGCCACGTGCTAATCGCTTGTGCTGGGTTAATTTCCTTGTCCAAGAATTAGTGTCATTCTTGGGCTGTTAACGCTGGATGCTGTAATACTCCATTCTTTAGCGTTGATTGTATCCTAGAGGGGAAAGCAAGGTAGGTGCCTTATTTTCTTTCAGCAATATGGGAAACGTGCAATATGTGCATAGATATGGGTGCCTCAGATTTTCATAGTCCTTTAACATACTGAATGTATCACCCGTCAGTGACACCCACTTCCACATTCCAACCTGACCACTGGCAGATAGTAAAGTTCACAGAACGGGCTTGCATGGGTCACTGGCAGTCACATGGCATCCCAGTCTGGCAGGAGTGATTGCTGAGATATTGGGGCCGGGGATTGAGCTTTTCCTGCTACAGGTCTCAGAGGACAAACCGTTATTGTTGACTGTTGGTCCTCTCAGGTAGCAGTAACATTTTAAAAACCTGGAAATGGAACATAGGTTGGAAGACTTTTTGAAGGTTTAAAGCAGATTAAAGGAGGCTTCTTCCAAACCATAGTGTCCCAGAAATGGCACCTCTATAATACAGTCACATTAAAGTGAATCTTTCATCAGTAGGCCTAAGAAACTGTGAGGCCTCAGTGCATCTGCAGCCGCAGGTAGATTCCTAACTGAACAGAGAAGCTTTTTTTTTTCATCATTGTGATTAGTAGATTTATATACGCTTTTTATTCAAAGTTTAGATTTGATGACAGTGACAGTTGGGGACTGGGACCAAAAATCAGTCAGGGATTTTACCAGGCCTAGGCAGAATGGTGCACCACTCCTACGTGCTCCCTGTCAGTGGCTTGTGCTCAAAGGCTGAGCCTATATAGCGCTGTAGGGTATTGAAGAGTTATTATTGTATGGACAGATAATGTGGCAGAAGTGGGTATGGGCTCTCCAGCCATCATTCTGAGACTGTATCATTGGTGGGAAAACATGGGCTGGAGCTACAGGGGATTTTGGGGAGAAGGCAGGAATTGAATTGGGTGTAAGAAGCACCCACCCAACTGGCTCCAAAGCAATGCAGCTCACCAGGAATTCTCCCAGGTCTGCTTATGGCCAGTGCGCCAGTGATGGGTAGGTAATCTATAGCGAACTTACCAAACCCCTCCGCGCTTATCCTTTAGATTTTAAGCTCACAAAGGCGGGGCTCTATTTAAACCGTGATGAGTAGTAGGTATTACTGATTACTAAGAAGATATTTAAATATACTTTGCAAAAGAAATGGCTCTTGTCAAGTAAAGGTGACCGAATGGCTGCATTCAGCTGCTTTTATAGCGGATGTCCAGTCGTTTATTAACCATTCTGCCTTCCTCCCCTGGCACTGCCCCAACTCGCTTGGATCCAGTGGCACAGTTGGCACAAAGCGGCATCACCCAGCTGTGGTGAGGTTCAAATAGGACTGGACTTTTGATCAGACTTACCATGGCAAGAGACCTAGTTACTGGAAAGAGCAGCTCCATACTGTCCTACTGCATCTCTTCTACTTTTTTTTATAAATATTTTCTGTTTCTAACTGTTTTTTCTCTTGACCTAGGTATTTGATGACAAGATCCAAAACTGTAAAGATGATGAACAAAGAAAGGTTAGTACCATGTACTTTTTCTAACATTCCCTGCACTACAGCAACTAAAAATAATTTATAATTTGTAGGTTTCCTTGTTTGCTTTTACAGGTCTTCGTTCAAATCCTGAGGCACAACTATTATGAACAGTCTGGTTAGACTTTTGGTCTGCTCACTATGGTCCCTAGGGGGCACCTGAATAGGGATGCCCTGCAGTGTAATTCCCTATGGAATTCCATTGGCCTTATTGGCACACCTGGCTACTTCCAGCATCCAAATCAGGGATTAGGCTGCAGTGAATCGCTATGCTCTGTGCCACATTTGATTTTCGCCGGATTCTTGAAGTAGGTGATTTAAATTCCCGGGCACCCCAATTAGGAATCCCACAAAGGAGTCCATTTAGACTTTTGGTCCACTATAAATCGAACCTGAAGTCTTCTTTGCAGCTCTCTGCCAGTGAGGTGTCTGGTCCACAAAGACATTAACCTAGTCCAGTCTCTCATGCCATCAGTGAGACCTGCATTAGAGTTATACTCACCTTTTCCTAGCAGAGCTCCATCAGGGCCATGTGTTAATGCAATGTACTCAGTCTGAACAAAGGTGAGTTACAAGTTGTGTGCCGCAAGGCTCTGTCCTGGGCCCCATTCTTTGTAATATGTTTGTAAGTGACATAGGAGAAAGGCTTATGAGAAATGTTTGCCTGTTTGCTGATGATACAAAGGTTAGTAACGGTGGACACTACTGGAGGTGTCTGCAACATGGAAAATGATTTAGCTTTACTTGGTGAATGGTTAAAAATGTGGAAACTGGAGTTTAAAGTTGACCAACACCCAGGATTTTGACTATTCTGGGTTTTGGTCCACTTCGGTGGGGCACCCCGATCGGGGGTGCCCCGCTGTGTGAAACCCCCCAGAAAGCCCCAAAAACTCACCTCACCACGCTCCCACGTGACAGCTGCATCCAATCCCCGCCGACGTACAAGCGGGAGGCAGCGGCGGACAAGCAGAGCGCGTCCGCCGCCGCCTCCCGCGCGTCCCTCTTACAGGGAGCGCACCTGCGCAGGCCATTCACAAACGGCCAGCGCGGGAGCGCGCCCTGCTAGAGGGACGCGTGGGAGGCGGCCGCGGCGGACGCGCATGCGCCGCTGGAACGGGGAGAAGGTAGGATTGTGGGCTTCCTGGGGGGTTTCACCCCGCGGGACATCCCGATTTCAGATGCCCCGTGGGGAGGGATCTGATCGGCCCGGGAATCGCCCCTGGGTGTTGGTCCACTTTAATGTCTCTAAATGTAAAATCATGCACTTGGGTGGAAGGAATCCCTGCACCGCATGGGCAGTTCTGTGTTAGCCAGGACCTTAATAGGGGTACTGATTACTGAAAGCTGAAAGATGATTGGACAGTGTAGCCAGGCAGTGGGATAAGCAATCAGGATGCTTGGCTGCATAGCTTGAGGCATCACCAGTAGGAAGAGGGAGGTTGTGATGCCGCTATATGGAGCCCTGGTGAGGTCACAGCTAGAATACTGTGTGCAGTTCGGAAGACATTATTCATATATAACGGGACCAAAGGCGGGCAACAAAAATGGTAGAAGTTCTTAAACTTATCAGGAGAGACTTATAGAACTCAACAGTAAGTGAATTTAGACATGTCTGGGATAAGCATCTATCCTAAGATAAAGAGAACATACAGTATACACATAAGGGCAGACTAGATTGACCGTATGGTCTCCTTCTGCCGTCAACCTTCTATGTAATCTGTTTGTAATGGCTGTTTCTGTGTTTAGTTTGCTCATTGTATGCAATGGTTTTACACATTCGCATATACTAGGGCCACGTTGAATGTTTGTATTAGGGCCCACATGCATTTAGTTACATTTTTGGAAGTGAGTATCTTTATGCAGAGCTCTCTGATGTTATGGGAGGGTTTAGGTCACCTGCTTTTTGGTGTACAATTATGCTGTAATCTTGATGTTGCTGGATACTAGCTGGATTCTCGAGGCCAGCTGGTATCTGTATTGCAAATCTCCTTCTCACATTTCATGGGACAGTGCCTATACTACTTGAGGGGGTTCTTGTGCATTGCCAGTTATGGTATTATTCTAAGTATGTCACACACCCCGCTTCAAGACATTCGTTACATGTGGGTATACTGACCTGTAGATGGCGATCTTGCAGAGATGATATAAAAAAAAGGTAAGACCCTCCCGGCCCGTAAATACCTGGGACCTCCCACTCATTACCCAGTCTTTCATCTCTGCAGAGGCGAGCAAGTCAGAAGATGATGTCTCCTCCTTGCAGGTAGCCGGGATGACTCCCGGCCTTTTATTCTTCTATTTCTGCCCGGATCCCTTTTCTTTAAGTTACTTGCCTCCCAGCCTAGGCTGCTGGTCCGTGCAAAGGTAGTTGGCACCCCTGGTGCTTAGGAGCCGTGAGACCCCATAACAAGGGGTAGGCGGCTATCCGGGTTGGTGATCCCGGTTTGGGATGCCCCGTCCCTTGGCCCTACCCTGGAATGGATTCCCCCTCTCCCGGATACCCTTAGAGGGGGCGGGTCCCTTAGGGATTTATTCTTTATTTGGTGTATGTATGTGTTTGGTGCATAACTTGTGTGTGTGGTTCAGACTGTGCTGGGGCCGCGGCACCAGTCTGGGTCCAAGAGGTCTCGGACAGGTGGATTCAGGAAGTGGTGTCTTCCGGTTACAGGCTGGAGTTCGAGTTCTGGCCCCCTCCCAGATTCTTCAGGTTTCGGGTGCCGTCAGATCCTCTGGCCGCCCAGGGGTTTCGGGCGGCAGTAGCAAGTCTCGTGGACATGGCTGTCATCTGTCCGGTGCCCCTCTCAGACCAGGGCCTGGGCCTCTATTCCAATTTGTTCACGGTGCCCAAGAAGGACGGTTCCGTTCGTCCCATTCTGGATCTGAAGTTGCTCAACAGGTTTGTCTGTCCCCGGAAGTTCTGTATGGAAACTCTGCGCTCAGCCATCCATTCACTTTGTCAGGGGGACTTCATGACGTCCATAGACATCAAGGATGCTTACCTGCATATTCCAATATTTCTGGCACACCAGAGATTCCTCAGGACAATCGGCTTTTTCAGTTTGTGGCTCTTCCGTTTGGCCTTACCTCGGCTCCAAGGGTTTTTACCAAGGTGTTGGCAGGAGTGATGGCCATCCTCAGAGCCAGGGGTATCCGCATCGTGCCCTATCTGGACGATCATCTCATCATGGCGTCTTCCCTCAGTCAGGCGCAGCTGGATACCAGGACTGTGGTGTCCACTCTGGAGAGTTTTGGTTGGGTGATCAACTATCCCAAGTCCTGCCTCACTCCCTCCAGGGTGGTGGAGTTCCTGGGAACGTTGCTGGATACTTCTCAGGCCAGGGTGTTTCTCCCCCGAGCCAAGGTTCTTCTGATTCAGGAATTGACTCAGCGTCTCCTATCCATCCCCCGCACGTCCATCCGGCTAGGAATGCGACTGGTGGGATTGATGGTTGCGTCGTTCGAGGCGGTTCCCTTTGCCCAGTTTCACACAAGGACGCTCCAGCTCCACCTCTTGACGGCCTGTGACGGGTCCCCGCTGTCATTGGATCAGTCTTTTCTGATGTCCCCCCCGGGTGCGACGTTCCCTTCGGTGGTGGCTGAAACCAAGCAATCTGATGAGGGGCAGGTCCTTTCTGACCCCTCGTTGGGAGATGGTCACCACGGATGCCAGCCTGTCAGGTTGGGGGGGATTTTGGAAGGATCTTCAGTTTCAGGGCCTGTGGGGGCCTCTGGAGGCTCACAATCCCATCAATGTTCTGGAGTTGAGAGCCATCAGGTTGGGTCTGGCTCACTTGAGTCATCAGTTGCGGGGCCTACCGGTTCAAGTTCGATCGGACGGCGGTCGCCTACATCAATCACCAGGGAGGGACTCGCAGCAGGCGGGCCCTCAGGGAAGTGTCCTTGATCCTTGCTTGGGCAGAGAGCAATGTCCCATGCATCTCGGCAGTGTACATTCCGGGAGTGGAGAACACGGAGGCGGACTCCCTGAGCAGGGGGTCGTCTCGCCGGGGGGAATGGTCGCTCAGCCCCAAGGTGGGCAGAGTGGTGCGCAAGCTGGCCCTAGAGGGCGCGTCAGCAATCCTGGTGGCTCCAAGGTGGCCAAGACAGGTTTGGTTTGCAGATGTGGTAAGGTTGGCAGAGGATCAGTTAGACCTGCCCCTTCTGCCAGATCTGCTCACTCAGGGTCCACTGCTCTACCCCAATTTACCAACGCTGGCTTTGATGGCGTGGTTGCTGAAACCTCAATCTTGAGGGAGGAAGGTCTTTCTGATGCTGTCATTCAGACTCTGGTTAGGGCTAGGAAGCAGTCTTCCTCTGCCATCTATTATAGGACTTGGAGGTCTTATATTGATTGGTGTGAGGTCAGGGCCTTGCCTTGCAGGGCGTTTTCTGTCCCTAGGGTCTTGGAATTTCTGCAACATGGTCTGGACCAAGGTTTGCAGCTTAGTACGCTGAAAGGGCAGGTTTCTGCCCTGGCCGTGTTCTTTCAAAAGTCCTTTGCTCTTCATCCTCTGGTTAAGACTTTTTTCCAGGGGGTTACGCATGTGCGGCCTCCTAGGAAGTCTTTGCTCCCAGTTTGTGATTTGAATTTAGTTTTGTCTGCCTTGCAGGGTCCGCCTTTTGAACCTTTGCAGGATATTGCACTTTCTACTCTTACTCAGAAGGTTGTTTTTCTGGTTGCCATCACTTCCATTCGGCGTGTATCGGAGTTGGCGGCTTCGTCCATTCAGGCCCCTTACTTTGAGAGGCATCAGGACAAGGTTGTTTTCCGCTTCAAGCCAGATTTCCTTCCTAAGGTGGACTCTGCTTTTCATCTGAATCAGGATATTGTCCTTCCCTCCTTGTGTCCTAAGCCCAGCAATGACAAGGAGAGGGTTTTGCATTTTTTGGATGTGGTTCGCTGTGTGAAGTACTATTTGGTGGCTACTTCTCCTTTTCGTGGGACTGACTTTCCAAGTTTTACAAGGTTGATGTTCGGGCCTCAGCGGATGCTGTTTTTGGCCGCAAAGTTCTGCAAGCTGCAGGGGTTTAAGTTTGTGCCTTGTTGCCTTGTTTTTAGGATCCCCGCCCTTTATGGACACTGCTATTGGATGTCCCACATGTAATGAATGTCTTGAAGCGGGGTGTGTGACATACTTAGAATAATACCATTTTGTGAATACTCACCTGTAAAATGGGTATTATAAGTATGTCACATTCTGGATCCTTTATATGGTGAACCTTTGTTAGTTGTAATTGGCTTTCCTGGTCCCTTGATCTTACTGCTATCTTTATACTGGGTAATGAGTGGGAGGTCCCAGGTATTTGTGGGCCGGGAGGGTCTTACCTTTTTTTTTTTTATATCATCTCTGCAAGATCGCCATCTACAGGTCAGTATACCCACATGTAATGAATGTCTTGAAGCGGGGTGTGTGACATACTTATAATACCCATTTTACAGGTGAGTATTCACAAAATGGTATTTTTTTTTATAATCTTTTTCCAGGGCCTGTGTAAGTCTGTAATAGTGCTGAGTATTGCCATGTCTCCCTGGCAAGGTGTTACTCTGCTCCATGGGGATGTCACTGCTAAGTGATATGCAGCTGCTGGCAGCATGCAAACCTGTCCTTAGAGGCTTGTTGTAAATCAATTAGATGTGACTCTTGCATCAGAAACCATTGCTCTTCTCAAGCCCACATTATTTTAAAATGCTTTTTTTAATGTATTATCTGGAGTTTATGTGATATGATAAATCAGGGACACATCCAAAATTGTGGGCCCTCTATGTCCACAATATCTAGGCCCCCTAGTTTGAACTGAGAAACTGTCCCCAAGTCAACAAGGATTTCCGCAATAGCCAGACTATGTAGGAAAATTGATTTCAAATGAGAGGCCCAGTGATCATATTCTCGATTATTGGGAGGCCCAAAGACTCTTGGCCAGCCGACTCCCTATCTCTGGGGTATCCTGATTTGGAATACCCGCTATGTGATACCCCTGGGGTCGCTGCATGTCATTCAGATAACCTGTGTGGGCGGGAAGCATCAGCCAGAGGAAAACTTGGGATGCTGTCTGCTGAACTTGTGAAATATATTTGGCCAAAGCCCCTGCCTATACTCTCTTCTTAGTGTGTAGAACTAAAAGTGGATATATTCTTAGTATACAGTACGTCCTGCTCCAAATCTAATACTTACACTTGCGATATACTCCGCCAGATGGCGCTGGACTGCAGAGACATCGAAAATAGGCTCCTCCCGGCCCCTCAAATACCCAAGGACCTTCCACAAATCCCCAGAATTTCTCTGCAGTCTGGCTGCGAAGGACGAGAAATGGCACTCTACTCGCAGGTGAGCGGGGCTATTAGCCTGCGGCCCTGTAGGACTATTCCCACCCGTTCCACTAGTAATATGCCTCCCAGCCTTGGCTGCGCTGGTCGGGTGAAGGTAGGCAGCACCGCTGTTAGGTGCTTAGGAGCGCTGCTCCACCGCAATCCCCCACCAAAGGGTAGGAGGTTCAGGCTTATGGTGAGCCTCTATGGGATGCCCCTCCCGCACTAGTGCCCCCTTGCCCCTGCCTATCGGTGGGCCCTATATTCTAAGTATGTCACACCCCCCGCTTCAAGACATTCATTACATGTGGGTATACTGTCCTGTAGATGTCGATCTTGCAGAGATGTCAATAAAAAAAGGTAAGACCCTCCCGGGCCATAAATACCTAGGACCTCCCACTCATTCCCCAGTCTTTCATCTCTGCAGAGGCGAGCAAGTCAGAAGACGATGTCTCCTCCTTGCAGGTAGCCGGGATGACTCCCGGCCTTTTATTCTTCTATTTCTGCCCGGATCCCTTTTCTTTAAGTTACTTGCCTCCCAGCCTAGGCTGCTGGTCGGGGCAAAGGTAGTTGGCACCCCTGGTGCTTAGGAGCCGTGAGACCCCATAACAAGGGGTAGGCGGCTATCCGGGTTGGTGATCCCGGTTTGGGATGCCCCGTCCCTTGGCCCTACCCTGCCATGGATTCCCCCTCTTCCGGATACCCTTAGAGGGGGCGGGGGGCCGGGTCCCTTATGGATTCATCTCTTTATTATGTGTGTGTTGGTGCATTTAACTGTGTGTGTGTGAATCAGACTGGCGCTGGCGGGCCGCGGCGCCGGCGTGCGGCAAATGGCGGCTGTGGGCACCCATGAGGTGCTTCTCCTCCTCAGGGCTGGGGCAGACGCTGTTGTCAGGTCCCGGCTTCTGGCCGGGAGATAAGGGGAGGGGCGGGGCCGGGCGATGGCCGCCCTCCCTCCTCCTACTGCTCTCTACGTTCCCCTCTGTCCCTCCTGCCTAGCGTGCGGTAATCAGGTGGGGCGAAGGTCGGATGAGTGGCCTGTGGCCATCAGATGTTCTGTCATTAACTCCTTATTGGACATTGCCAGCATGGTCTGAGTGTGTATTTTTATTTGTGTGTTCCAGGGGGACCTGATACTATTAAAGGGGGATTCTCCCAGTCCTAGGGTTCCTGGTTAAATTTAGTTGGCTTAAAATTCCTCCCACTGGGACTTAAAGGGGCATCCCGGGTTGCATTACTGCGTAATTCCCTCGGAGCATTGTACACATACATAAATATCTATTAAAAAATCACCATATGGAGGCATCCCCGGATACTGGGCTTGTGCCCCCCTCGGGGCTATCCAGGCTGTGTTTGGGGTGTGGGGTATCCCTTTTGGGGGATGATGTTTTTCTTTGTGTACCCTGTGCGCAGCGGTCTATTACGCGGCAGACCGGATCTCAGGCGTCTGGTTTTGCTCCGCCAGTCTCCTCTCCGTCTCCCCCTCGCTTGACACGTACCCCGTGTGACGTGGTCTTTGGCGGGGAGTCGCAATCTGAGGTGTGTGCCAGATTGGCCAATCGTGAAAAATTGTTTTCCAGTGCCGTTGCTAAAAAGGCCACGGCAAAGAGAAAACATTTGTATACGGCCACGCAGGCCCTTGATAGGGAGGATTTTGACTCCCTGGATTGGTCTGATTGTTCCCCGCGTGAGGAAGGGGAGCTGTATGAGGAGTCTGATGACTCCGATGATCAGCAGTTTGTGGGCGCTGATACCGAGCAGGGCCAGGGGGATTCCTTGGATACCTCTAGGGTCCTGGCTCATATGTTTGAGGTCCTGGCTATTTCTCCCCCCGAGGCGGCTCCTCCGCTGAAGGGGGAGTTCTTTGAAGTGACCAAGCCACGCTTGGAATTTCCTTATCAAAAGCATTTTGATGGTATCATTCTCAAGGAGTGGGAGAGGCCGACTCGGCTTCCGGGTGTCCCACCGGGTTGGGCCAAGAAATATCCCTTTCCGGCGGACGCGGTGAAGCACTGGTCGTCTCCCCCCGAGGTGGATGCTCCTGTTTTGGGGTTGTCCAGCTCCTCAGTCCTCCATGCTCCGGAGTGCACTACTCTCAAGGATGGTGAGGATAAACGCATTGACCAGATGGCTTGTCATGGTTTTGCCATGGCTTCTGCGCTTTTATTGGTAGCTGCCAGGTCTGTTGTTAGAGGATTGTTGAACTCTTCCGGGCTTGACCCGGCTAGTGAGGAGTTTGCCGACCTTAAGCGCTGTGAGTTATTTTTGTCCTTTGTGCTGTCCGCCCTGGACGACACATTGGTGATGTGTAGCAGAGCTGCGGCCCTGCTTGTGGCTATCCGCCGATCGGTTTGGTTACGCCAGTGGGCGGCTGATTTTGTGTCCAAAAAGTCGCTCACGACCCTTCCCTTTGTGGGGTTGCGGCTCTTTGGAGAAAAATTGGATTCGGTGGCAAAGGGAGGTAAGTTACCTCAGTGTAAGAAGCAGAGTCGCCCCTTTCGGGGGGCGACTTCCTTCTCTCAGTCCTTTCGTGGGGCTAGAGTTGGCAGGGGTTCAGCCTTCCCTTCGTCCAGAGGTGATTCCTGGCCTAGGGGCAGGGGTCGGGCCCATCCAGGACACAGTTGGGGCGCCAAGCCTAGAGCCGCTGCCAAGCCGGCTCAGCAATGAGGGGGCGCCCTCACCCTTGCAGGTGGAGGGGACGGCTGCAACTTTTCTCCCGGGTCTGGGTCCGAGAGATCTCGGACAGGTGGATTCAGGAAGTGGTGTCTTCCGGTTACAAGCTGGAGTTCGAGTTCCGGCCCCCTCCCAGATTCTTCAGGTCTCGGGTGCCGTCAGATCCTCTGGCCGCCCAGGGGCTTCGGGCGGCAGTAGCAAGTCTCGTGGACATGGCTGTCATCTGTCCGGTGCCCCTCTCAGACCGGGGCCTGGGCCTCTATTCCAATTTGTTCACGGTGCCCAAGAAGGACGGATCCGTCCGTCCCATTCTGGATCTGAAGTTGCTCAACAGGTTTGTCTGTCCCCGGAAGTTCTGTATGGAAACTCTGCGCTCAGCCATCCACTCACTTCGTCAGGGGGACATCATGACGTCCATAGACATCAAGGATGCTTACCTGCATATTCAAATATTTCTGGCGCACCAGAGATTCCTCAGGTTTGTCGTGGACAATCGACATTTTCAGTTTGTGGCTCTTCCGTTTGGCCTTACCTCGGCTCCAAGGGTTTTTACCAAGGTGTTGGCAGGAGTGATGGCGATCCTCAGAGCCAGGGGTATCCGCATCGTGCCCTATCTGGACGATCTTCTCATCATGGCGTCTTCCCTCAGTCAGGCGCAGCTGGATACCAGGACTGTGGTGTCCACTCTGGAGAGTTTCGGTTGAGTGATCAACTATCCCAAGTCCTGCCTCACTCCCTCCAGGCTGGTGGAGTTCCTGGGAATGTCTCTGGATACTTCTCAGGCCAGGGTGTTTCTCCCCCGAGCCAAGGTTCTTCTGATTCAGGAATTGACTCAGCGTCTCCTATCCATCCCCCGCCCGTCCATCCGGCTAGGGATGCGACTGGTGGGATTGATGGTGGCGTCGTTCGAGGCAGTTCCCTTTGCCCAGTTTCACACAAGGACGCTCCAGCTCCATCTCTTGGCGGCCTGGGACGGGTCCCCGCTGTCATTGGATCAGTCCTTTCTGATGTCCCCCCGGGTGTGGCATTCCCTTCGGTGGTGGCTTAAACCGAGCAATCTGACGAGGGGCAAGTCCTTTCTGACCCCTCGTTGGGAGATGGTCACCACGGATGCCAGCCTGTCAGGTTGGGGGGGATTTTTGAAGGATCTTCAGTTTCAGGGGCTGTGGGGGCCTCAGGAAGCTCACGATCCCAAAAGTGTTCTGGAGCTGAGAGCCATCAGGTTGGTTCTGGCTCACTTGACTCATCAGTTACGGGGACTACCGGTTCAGGTTCGGTCGGACAATCGGACGGCGGTCGCCTATATCAATCACCAGGGAGGGACTCGCAGCAGGCGGGCCCTCAGGGAAGTGTCTGTCCCATGCATCTCGGCAGTGTACATTCCGGGAGTGGAGAACACGGAGGCGGACTCCCTGAGCAGGGGGTCATCTCGCCGGGGGGAATGGTCGCTCAGCCCCAAGGTGTTTCGGTCGCTTTGCCACCGGTGGGGGACTCCGGAGGTGGATCTCTTGTGTCTCTCTCGTGGGATGCCATGTCTCTGAACTGGAGGGATCTGGGGTTTCTGTACCTGTTCCCTCCGTTTCCCATGGTGGGCAAAGTGGTGCGCAAGCTGGCCCTAGAGGGCGCGTCAGCAATCCTGGTGGCTCCAAGGTGGCCAAGACAGGTTTGGTTTGCAGATGTGGTAAGGTTGGCAGAGGATCAGTTAGTTCTGCCCCTTCTGCCGGATCTACTCACTCAGGGTCCACTGTTCTACCCCAATTTACCAACGCTGGCTTTGACGGCGTGGTTGCTGAAACCTCCATCTTGAGGGAGGAAGGTCTTTCTGATGCTGTCATTCAGACTCTGGTTAGGGCTAGAAAGAAGTCTTCCTCTGCATTCTATTATAGGATTTGGAGGTCTTATATTGATTGGTGTGAGGTCAGGGCCTTGCCTTGCAGGGCGTTTTCTATCCCTCGGGTCTTGGAATTTCTCCAACATGGTCTGGACCAAGGTTTGCAGCTTAGTACGCTGAAAGGGCAGGTTTCTACCTTGGCGGTTTTCTTTCAAAAGTCTTTTGCTCTTCATCCTCTGGTTAAGACTTTTTTCCAGGGGGTTACGCATGTGAAGCCTCCTAGGAAGCCTTTGCTCCCAGTTTGTGACTTGAAATTGGTTCTTTCTGCCTTGCAGGGTCTTCCTTTTGAACCTTTGCAGGATATTGCGCTTACTCAGAAGGTTGTTTTTCTGGTGGCCATCACTTCTGTTCGGCGTGTTTCGGAGTTGGCAGCCTTGTCCATTAAGGCCCTTTACTCTAAGAGGCATCAGGACAAGGTTGTTTTCCGCTTCAAGCCAGATTTCCTTCCTAAGGTGGTCTCTGCTTTTCATCTTAATCAGGATATTGTTCTACCCTCCTTGTGTCCTACCCTCCTTGTGTCCTAAGCCTAGCAATGACAAGGAGAGGGTTTTGCATTCTTTGGATGGGGTACTATTTGGTGGCTACTTCCCCTTTTCGTAGGACTGATGCCCTTTTTGTGGTGCCCTCTTGGCCTAGGAAGGGTTTGGCTCCCGCCAAGTCTTCCATTAGTAAATGGATTCGCCAGGCCATTGTTGGGGCCTATTCTGCTAAGTGGAAGATTCCACCTTTTCTTGTTACTGCTCATTCTACTCGTGCTGTTGGGGCGTCCTGGGCCTTCCAGCACCAGGCTTCTGTTGAGCAGGTTTGTAAGGCTACTTACTTGGTCTTCGGTTCACACTTTTTCCAAGTTTTACAAGGTTGATGTGCAGGCCTCAGCGGATGCTGTTTTTGTCCGCAAAGTTCTGCAAGCTACAATGGTTTAAGTTTGTGCCTTGTTGCCTTGTTTTTTGGATCCCCGCCCTTTATGGACACTGCTATTGGATGTCCCACATGTAATGTCTTGAAGTGGGGTGTGTGACATACTTAGAATAATACCATTTTGTGAATACTCACCTGTAAAATGGGTATTATAAGTATGTCACAAACCCCGCTTCACCCTGCCCTTTTGTATTCTGGATCCTTTATATGGTGAACCTTTGTTTTAATTGGCTTTCCTAGTCCCTTGATCTTACTGCTATCTTTATACTGGGGAATGAGTGGGAGGTCCCAGGTATTTATGGGTCAGGAGGGTCTTACCTTTTTTTATTGACATCTCTGCAAGATCGCCATCTACAGGTCAGTATACCCACATGTAATGAATGTCTTGAAGTGGGGTGTGTGACATACTTATAATACCCATTTTACAGGTGAGTATTCACAAAATGGTATATTCTAAGCATACAGCACGTCCTGCTCCATCTACAATAATAACACATGGGTAATACTCCGCCAGAGGGCGCTGTTCACTGCAGACATGCAAAAACAGGCTCCTCCCGGCCCTTCATATACCCAGGGACCTCCCACAAATCCCCAGATTTCTCTGCAGTGCTGAACTGCGAAGACATGAAGATATCACGCTCTCGCAGGCGAGCGGGGCTCTTTGAGAAGAATATGCCTCCCAGCCTGGGCTGCGTGGGTCGGGTGAAGGTAGGCAGCACCTTGTGTGCTGAACGGAGCCACGCTCCACCGCAATCCCCCATCATAGGGTAGGCGGTTAGGCCGATGGTGAGCCTCTAGTGGATGCCCCTCCCGCATTGTTGCCCGTGCCCCTCACAGATTTAATCCATGGACGCTGGTCCTCTTCCCCCTCGCTTCCTCCCGTAACTCGGGGGAAAAGAAAGGGGGGGGGGGGGTTTATGTGTGGCAGTCCTAGTGTGAAGTAACACGTTAAGGCCTTTGGTTTTTATTTTTATTGGGTGTCAGTGTCGCGCTCCTTGCTATACAGT
The DNA here is from genome assembly GCA_027917425.1 of Gastrophryne carolinensis. Taxonomy (NCBI): domain Eukaryota; kingdom Metazoa; phylum Chordata; class Amphibia; order Anura; family Microhylidae; genus Gastrophryne; species Gastrophryne carolinensis. Next base: position 436,968,635 of record CM051235.1, read on the forward strand.
TGCGAGCCGTTTGTCTTTTCATTAACAACTGCATCATTTCCGGCGTGACAGCATCTTTATGCATGCGCCTTCTATCCAACTGTCCTACTTTATTTCTGTTGGTTAGAGCTTCGCGCTCTTTGGGGGAGGCGGAGACTCGGCATGACGCGCTCCCCGTCACAGCCTGGCCTGGCCCGCCCCTCGAGGTTCGCTTGGCGCCATTTTGTCATCTTCGCGCGCGTGGTGCGGTCCGCCTCCTCCCTTGGTCATGTAAGTGCCCTCTGGGGGGGCATGGTTCTATGTGTATTCGGCTGCGCATGGCACTGACACCACCCCTCTTGTCCCATTATGTCTTTCAGACCCCAGGACTTCGGTGGCTTCTCCCGGCCTAACATATATTACAGCGGGTCCACATAAATTCTCCCACTTCCTAGCGGGTCTTGGGGCATCCAGGGTTGCCTATTGCGTAAATCCCATATGGAGGCAACTCAGAATTATGTACCCGGGGTCCCTCTGGGACGTGACCGGCTGTGTGCAGTGTGTGGTCAGCCCCAGGCTGAGGCTGACAGAGCACGGGTCTGCGGACCGTGCGCTGAACAGGCAGGTCTGCCAGTGGCTGCACCTCCCTTCAATACACCCGTCTCCCCGGATCTAAATATCACTCCTGATGAGTCCCACTCGAGTGGGGATGACCTGCAAACCGTGCCCCGCATGCTGCCTACGGCGGAGCAGGTGCTGTCTGGATTGGCGGAGCGTATGGGCCCTGGTAAGAAGCGGTCCCTGACGCCTCCTGGCTCTCCGGTTCCTAAGGATATCGATGACCTTGATCCTTCTGAGGAAGGTGAGCTATTCTCAGATTCGGGCTCCTCGAACGAGATGCCCGGGTGCTGTGATGATTCTGGGCCCGGTTCTTGGGGCCTGTGTGACACAGATGAAATTCTTATTAAGATCTTTGAGGTTTTGTCAATCTCCAACCCCCCCCCCCTCCCTCGGGGAGACCCCCAAGCCTAAGAAGGAGAGTTTCCATACAGCGCCGCCGCGCTTGGAGTTCCTAGAACAGGATCATTTCCAGAATCTTATATCCCAAGAATGGGAATCGCCTTGTAACCTTAAGGGGGTCCCAGGGGTCTGGGATTGGAAGTACCCTTTCCCTCCTGATGTGGTTAATTTTTGGTCCGCACCTCTTGTGGTGGATGCACCGGTTATAGGGGTTACTAACCCCCCTTTCGGCTCCTTTTTACCGTACCCTTCGGGATGCTGAGGACTGGCGCATTGACAGACTGGCCTTCTCGTGTGCAGGGACGGCTCTGCGCCCGGTCTGTGTAGCGGCCATCACTGCGGTGGCCGCCAGGACTCTTGTCAGAAAAGTACTAGATCACCGTCCTGAGGACCTCCCTTGGGGGATGTTTAATGCGCTATCAGACTGTGATGCGTTTGTGAAGTTTATCCTCTCAGCACTGAATGACACCATTAAGATGTGTGCTAGAACCTCTGCCCTTGTGGTAGCTATTTGCCGACTGGTCTGGCTGCGACAGTGGGGTGCTGACGATGCTACGAAAAAGGCTCTCACTTACCTTCCCTTCAGAGGACGGCGACTATTGGGGCCCGTTTGGACCTTTTTGGTAAAAAGGGTAAGGCACCCTTGCGCAGAAGGCCGCTCCGGCCTCCCCGGGGCAGGTTCACCCCTCCACCTCCCTACGTTAGTGTCAAACGCGAACCTGAAGGTGCTTCCAACTGTTCGGTGTGGATTTCCACCATGGGGTGGGCAGGCAACGCCCTGGGCCCTCTGGCAGGACTAAGTCCAAATCTGCCAAGACCTCCCAAGCATGAAGGGACGCCCTCGCCCTTCTGGTGGTTCCAGGAGGTATTTCCCCTGGACACAGGATAGCTTTTGCTGGGCGGTCCCTCTCAGTGGTTGTCAGGGTGCTTCTAGCCCCTGGTTTTCCCTCAGGTATTGGTGTAGGCCGTACTGGGCCTACAGAGTTTGGGCTTACTTACAGGTTGCCCTTAACAGTATGGGGCTTTGGCCTCTATATTAACCTTCCTCCTTCCCTCAACAGTATTAGGCAGTCTGGGCCACGCTGGCCTATGGTAGGCCTGGCAATTCGACTCTCACAGGTAGTCCCTATATGACATCTCTGTCTTGGGACACAGGCGCCCTGTGCAAAGGGGGGCTTCCGACCTCCTGTGGAGTTCAAGATCTTCTTAGTTCCCCCTGTGTCTGCTGGACACCAAGACCGTTACTAGGCGGTGTGGCAGGACCAACCCTGCAGCTTGAGGCATTGTTGGTGGCCTCTCTTTCGCTCCCAGGCTACTCGCCATGGCGCGAATGGGGGGGATGTCTCGGACATGCCTGGTGGGGGGGGCGTCCGCATTAGGACCTACCGGGTCGTCTTTCCTTACTCCCCAGTCTCTACGTCAGGCCGTGTGGATTGGTCGGCCGGCGGTGTCCCCTGGGAAGTTGCTGTATGGGTGCTCAGTCACCTCAATCCCTCTTGGTCCCTTATCTGCTATCTCCATTCCTTGGATTCGGTTCAGGCTTGAGCCTTCTTCCTTGGCAACAAGTGGACTCCTGGTTACGGGGGCTCTGCCCCCCTTTGCTGACATCTTACTTTCACCAGGCAGGATTGCAGCTGGTGGGCCCGTTGGTGGCGTATAAGATGATGTCCCCTATATACCGAGCCCTTGGGCTCTTCGGCACAGTAGGTTATTGATCCTACATGGGGTTCCAGCACCCCTGGGGCTTGGTCTGTGCTCATTCCCCCTTGGTAAGGTGGTTCCTCTTGAGCTGATCATATTCAAGGGCCCTGTCATGGGGCACCCCCTTCTTTGCTTGCATCTTCCTGTGAATGGTCACCTTTGGTACCAAGTCTCGCAGGTAGGCGGGGGGGGGGGGGGGGGGACTTTCTTCCAAAGCCCCCCGTGGTTCCTAGGTAGGGTCCCTTAGAGGGTCCATCTTACCTACTGGTTGTTGCAACAGTGAGCCTTCCGTTGACTCTATACGGCTGGACTTCTCCTCTTTTAGGACTTGTCTATTTGGGGACTCTTGTTCTGTTGGAAGACAACGGTCTGTTTTATTATTGGTCTGGAGCTTGAAGCAGGATGATCCCTCTGGAGGGTTCCTGATCCCGATCTGGGCGCGGGTCTACGCCCCCTGCTCCTCAGCGGTATTCGCTCCAATTGATGCCTTTCAGGGACAGGTTATGCTATCCTGGTGGCGCTCTGAGAGCCAACTAGGGTGGCTCTTTTGGGTCTCACTTATACCACAGGGGCTCCGCCCTTGTTTTTACTGTCCCTGAATATTCTGACTCTGGTCATGGGGGCTTAGTAAAATTATGCGTAGACTTTCTATTTTATATGCCTTCTCTTCGTTCACCCTACTATGTGGGGTTCTGCGCACAGTTGTGCTGATAGAGAGAGATTGATGGCCTGGGTGGCCTTGTGAACTGTGGTTCGCAGATGCTTCTGCTGAGGTCTGCTGACCTGTACGCTCTCTCAGGAGTGCGGTTCTGCCCTTGTCAGGCCCCTCCTTTTGTCGTCTCACTCTACAGACTCTAGTCTGGGGCTTGACAGCTGATTCATTCACCCCTTGGAGACGGACTTATCTTCTGGGTGACTTGGTATATGGGGGGCTAGGAGCAAGCTTCCTCTTCCTCCGTCTATTGTGGTTCATGGTGTACCCATACTGATTGGCATGAGTTTTGGTCTCTTACTTGTTGGACGTTCTTGGTTCCCAGGGTTCTAGAGTCTTTACAGCATAGGTTGGGGTTGGCTCCCCATCTAGGTACTCTGAAGGTCCAGGTTCTGTCCTGGCTGTCTTCCTGTAGGAGTCTGGTCCTGTCTTCCTTGTGAGGAATTCTCTTGGGGTTTACTCATGGGCATCTCCCAAGTAGTTTCTGTGGTTCCTGTTGGGATCCATTTTTCATTCTGTTTGCCCTGCGGATTTTCCCTTGGGACTTATGCTGGATGCTGTCTGAGCTGCTTTGTAGTCCAAGTCGCTTCTCTGGGGGCTCCTGTCTCAGTCAGACGTGTGCTTGAGAAGGTGGATCCGATTACTTAGCCTTGGCTCGATGTATATATATATATCTATATGCACACCGGCTTCTTGCTAATGAAGGGGTCAGTATTCCCGCCTTTTGATGGGTGACCAGTTCTCATTCCCCTTGGGAGAGTTCTAAGTTTTCCTCGAGGCTTCTGTTGCCTGTGGGCTAGTTGGGCCGTTACACTGGCCTATTCCTTTAAGGGGGAAGAATCTCCCTTTTTCATTTTATTCCGTTATATTGGTGTTTGGGTACCATTGGCCCTTCAGCACCAGGTTTTTATCTGTTGAATAATTTACTAGACTGTTGCTTGTCTCTGTTTATACCTTTCAAAGGTCTTGTTATGAGATTCACGTTAGAGCCTCTGCTCATGTCATGCCTGGTTGCAGAGTTTTGCAGGTGACAGCGCCTTTACTGTCCGCTGTGCCTTGTTTTTTGGGGATCCCACCCTACTTTATGGACACTGCTATTGGATGTCCCATGTGTTATTATTATAGATGGAGCAGGACGTGCTGTATGCTTAGAATAATACAATTCTGTGAAATACTCGCCTGTAGAATTGGTATTATACGCATACAGCATGTCCTGCTCCACCCCACCCTGGTTTTACATTTTTCTGGATCCCCTGTATGGTGATTGTTATCATTACTATTGTTACCAGTTGGTGATTGGTTCTCCCGGCTTCTTTTCTCACTGCTTTTCAATACTGGGGATTTGTGGGAGGTCCCTGGGTATATGAAGGGCCGGGAGGAGCCTGTTTTTGCATGTCTGCAGTGAACAGCGCCCTCTGGCGGAGTATTACCCATGTGTTATTATTATAGATGGAGCAGGACGTGCTGTATGCGTATAATACCAATTCTACAGGTGAGTATTTCACAGAATTGTATTTTTAAGTGGCCGCTGTCCTCCCTCATCCTCCTTGTAGCCTTCGGGGGAAAAGAGGGGGGGGGGGTGTAAATGTGTATGCTATGCATTCTGTGTTTTACACTTTTTTTCCATTCTGTTTAGTCTTGTGTCAGCCGCCGTGCTGACTTGCCTCTACTGTCTTCTGACTTTGTTCCGCGCTTGGCGGCATTACCTCAGGCGCTGGTGCGCCGTCATTGGCTGCTTGCATGGCTTCGCGCTCTTCAGGGGGGCGGGGCCTGTCTATGGCGCGCTCCGCGTCATCGCTGATACCGGCCCGTCCCTCGAGGTATACCATCTTAACCTGTTGGTTGGCCCATGCGCGACGGACCCCTACCTACTGCGGTCTGTAAGTGCCCTCGCGGGCGGCTTTATATCTTTCACTTTTGTTACTGTGTGCTTACAGGTCTTGTCTGCTTATGTCTTTCAGGCGGGGCAAACCTTTTTGGCTTCTCCTGGCCCTGTATTAGTATATAACTTGTAGGCCTTGTAAATTTTATACTCCCACTTCCCTAGCAGGTTATTGGGGCATCCGGGGTTGCTATATAGTGGTATTCCCTATCGGCGTATAGCGCCGCTATAATCACCATATGGAGGCATCCCAGGATAATGTGACCGGGGTCCCTTCGGGACAAGACCGGCTGTGTGTAGTGTGTGGGCAGCCTCGTGCTGACGCTGACAAGGTGCGGGTCTGTGTACGCTGTGCTTGCATTGCAATCTCGCCTGCCAGTTGCTGCACCTCGTTTCACTTCGCCTACTCCCCCAAGCTTAAACCTCACTCCTACTGAGTTGCATACTAGTGGGGATTCTCAGCCTGATGTGTCTTCTAGACTGGCTACTGTTGAGCAGTTTATTGCTAAGTCCTTAGCGTGTAAGGCCCCTGCTAAGAAGCGGCACTTGACGCCTAATGTCACTGTTTTCCCTATGGGAACTGAGGAGTTTTGGAATCTTTGTGGCTATACCCCATCTGATGAAGGGGAGCTCTTTTCTGATTCAGGCTCATCTGATGAGAGACCAAGGGGTCATGACGATTCTGGCTCTGACCCCTGGGCCCCGGATGACACTGACAGATTATTGACCCAGATTTTTGAGGTTCTGTCCATCTCTCTCCCCGTTGCGGCTCCCAGGCAAAGAGGGGAGCTTTTCCATACAGCAAGATCACGTTTGGAATTTCCCGAGCGGGGACGGCGCTGCGCCCGGTCTGTGCCTCTGCTGTGCCCACTAGAACCCTTATCAGAAATATGCTTGATAGTGCCCCTGATGATTTACCTTGTGAGGTGTTTAATGCACTCTCCAGTTGTGATGTTTTTGTAAATTTTGTCCTCTCAGCATTGGATGACACCATCAGAATGTGTGCCAGAACTTCTGCCCTCGTGGTGGCTATACGCCGCTCGGTTTGGCTGCGCCAGTGGGCTGCTGACAACGCTGCCAAGAAGGCCCTCACTGGGTTTCCCTTTAAAGGACTGCGCCTGTTTGGGGACCGCCTGGACCTTTTTGCTAAGGGAGGCAGGTTACCCCAGCGCAGGTGACAATCTCTGCCCTTTCGGGGTCAGGGTTCCTTTTCCTCCCCTTATCGTGGTACCAGACAGGGGAGGGGGGTTTCCTTTCCTGGGGCCCGGGGAGATTTCTGGGGTAGGGGCAGAGGACGTGGACGTCCTGGCTCCTCCTGTGGTCCCAAAGCAAAATCCTCTCCCAAGCCCCCTCAGGCATATGATGGGGCGCCCTCACCCATCTGGGTGGGGGGACGGCTGCAGCACTTCGCTCGCGTCTGGAGGCTTCATGTCTCAGACCGGTGGATTCAGGAGGTAGTGTCCTCTGGTTACAAGTTGGAGTTTGCTGCCTGTCCCCCTCCAAGATTCATCAGATCCCGGATTCCTCAGGACCCTGTGTCAGCTCAGGAGCTAATGCAAGCAGTGCAAGGCCTCCTGGAGCTGGGGGTCATCTGCCAGGTCCCCTTAAGAGAAAGAGGCAAGGGCTTTTATTCCAACCTATTCACAGTACCCAAAAAGATGGTTCAGTCAGGCCCATCGTGGACTTGAAGATCCTCACCAGGTTTGTCAGGGGCAGGCGCTTTCGCATGGAAACTCTGCGCTCTGCCATCAGTTGGGGATTTCATGACTTCTGTGGACATCAAAGATGCTTACCTTCATATTCCTGTGTTCCCAGGTCATCAAAGGTTCCTCAGGTTCGCTCTGATGGATCAACACTACCAGTTTGTGGCCTTGCCTTTTGGCCTCACTTCAGCTCCCAGGGTGTTCACCAAGGTGCTGGCTGGCGTGATGTCCCTGCTCAGATGTCAGGGCATCCGCGTGCTTCCCTATCTGGACGACATTCTCATCACTTCCCAGTCCCTACATCAGGCAGAGTTGGATACTCAGCTGTTGGTGTCCACTCTGGAGTCATTTGGATAGGTGATCAACCACCCCAAGTCCTCACTGTCCCCCTTGGTAACTCCATTCCTACGGATGAATCTGGATACAATTCAGGCAAGGATCTTCCTTCCTCAACAGAAGGTGGACAGTCTGATTGCACAGGCTCAGTCCCTCTTAGCTTGTCCCCATCCCCCCATCAGGCAGGGGATGCAGCTGGTGGGCCTGATGGTGGCGTGCTTCGAGGCGGTCCCTTATGCTCAGTTCCATCTGAGGCCTCTGCAACTTCACCTATTGTCAGTTTGGGACAAGGACCCAGCGTCCCTGGACAGGGTCTGTGTGCTCTCCCCCCTGGTCAGGAGGTCCCTCTCGTGGTGGATGGACTCAAGGAACCTGTTGGGGGGGCAAATCCTTTCTTGCCCCTTCCTGGGAGACGGTCACCACAGATTCCAGTCTGTCAGGTTGGGGGGGTTCTGGAAGTCCCAGGGGAGGTGGGGCCCTCAGGAGGCCCACACACCTATCTATGTCTTGGAACTATGGGCGATCAGGCTAGTTCTGGCTCACTTGACTACTCACCTTCGGGGCCTGCCTGTTCAGGTGCGCTCGGACAACCAGACGGCAGTTGCCTACATCAATCATCAGGGAGGGACCCGGAGCAAGGGGGCCCTCCAGGAAGCGTCTCTGATCCTGACTCTGATTCTGAGTCGCCTGGCGGACTCTCTGAGCAGGGGGACCTCTCGCCAGGGAGAATGGTCCCTATGCAGCAAGGTGTTTCAATCTCTGTGTCACCGTTGGGGCCAGCCAGATCTGAACTTGGTTCTCTCAGCCTTGCATGGTGCTCCCTTTGAACCTGTGCAGGATGCTGCTTTGGCCATTCTTACGCTCAAGGTTGTATTTCTGGTGGCTATCACTTATGTCAGGCATGTGTCTGAGTTGGCGGGGCTTTCCATTCAGCGCCCCTACTATGAGAGACACCAGGACAAGGTGGTGTTTCGTTTCAAACCTGACTTTCTGCCTAAGGTAGTGTCTGCCTTTCATTTGAATCAGGATATTGTTCTTCCTTCTTTGTGCCCTAACCCTAGCAATGCTAAGGAGAGGGTTTTGCACTCTTTGGATGTGGTTAGGTGTCTGAAGTACTATTTGGTGGCTACTGCACCTTTCAGAAAAACTGATGCTCTTTTTGTGGTCCCTTCTGGTCCTAGGAAGGGTTTGGCTCCTGCCAAGTCTACTATCAGCAGGTGGATTCGTCAGGCTGTGATTCAGGCCTACTCTGCTAAGGGGAAGAATCCTCCCTTCCGCCTTACTGCTCATTCCACTCGTGCTATTGGTGCCTCTTGGGCTTTTCAGCACCAGGCTTCTGTTGAACAAGTTTGCAAGGCCGCTACTTGGTCTTCTGTTCATACCTTTTCAAAGTTTTACAAGGTTGATGTTAGGGCCTCAGCTGATGCTGCTTTTGGCCGAAAGGTTCTGCAGGCGGCAGTGGTTTAAACTGTCTGCTGCTGATTTTTCTTGGGGATCCCACCCTACTTTATGGACACTGCTATTGAATGTCCCAAGTGTAAGTATTATATTTGGAGCAGGACATACTGTATACTAAGAAAAATACAATTCTGTGGTTACTCACCTGTAGAATTGGTATTATGAGTATACAGTACGTCCTGCTCCAACCCACCCTTGGTTTGCATTATCTTGGATCCCCTGTATGGTGATTGTTATCATTGTTATAGTTGATAGTTTGGATTGTTTAATTCTCCCGGCTTCTCATTAACTGCTTTTCAATGCTGGGGGTTTGTGGGAGGTCCCCGGGAATTTGAGGGGCCGGGAGGAGCCTATTTTCGATGTCTCTGCAGTCCAGCGCCATCTGGCGGAGTATATCCCAAGTGTAAGTATTAGATTTGGAGCAGGACGTACTGTATGCTCATAATACCAATTCTACAGGTTAGTAATCACAGAATTGTATTTTTTGCTTGTCAAATCGAAATTTGCTCCCCCTCTCTGTAGGATTGCAGGTTATTAATCATTGGATAAGCGTGGCAACGACATCATTGCCACAGACAGCAGTGGCAATGAATGGAGGAGGTGGAGCTTTACAGCTTAAACAAACAGCATTATCTGGGATTAGAGAGAAGTGGGAGCGGTAAAAATAGGCAAAATGTACTATTTGTTGGGGGAGCAATTCAGGGAATGCTAGTTAAAAATGTGGGTTTTGGTCTGCTTTAAGGCAAACCAGCCTTTTTGCCATGGGGACCACCCATCACACAGGTTGGGGGAGGGTGAGATTTATCCCTCATTCATCAATTAATCATCCCCAGAAGTGATAGTGTCACAACCAGCTAGGCTCAGCGCAGGGCAGTCATCTGGGCCCGAGCCCCATACTGGAAACTTGGCTGTCCTTCCCTGATGGTGACCCTGTTATATAAAGCTGTAACCAGTCTAGACAACAATAGGGAGGTTGTTCTAGATGTCTTGTCTGAGGGAACATTTTCCATACTTATTTTGTTCATGGCAATGAGTAACAGGAAATGTTTTTCACCATTTAGTGAACGACAGCTGAACAACCTGTCAAAGTGCGAGGGCCATTGTAAACTATTTATACCAATATCTCCTTCTCTGGCTCCCAAATTATGTAAACAATTTAATCTTCTAAACAATGTCATAAATAAAATATTAATTTAAAAAAATATATATCCTGCCCGGCTCAACTAAAATAGGAAAACAAATATATAAATATTATTAACTGGCCAATGATAACGCAGTGAATAGACACGAAATACTGTAGGATTCCTTGACATCTGGTAAATTCTAAGGACACCGAGACAAATGGTAAATAAAAAGATATATTGTTGGTAAGATAACACAAGATGCAATCCAATCTGACACAACAGCAAGATACAACATGCTATGATCAGAGTTATATGATAGGCATACACATATACAATGATTAAGGCAAACTAAAGAGCATTACCTGACCAGCAACTCATACAATTACCCTCCTAACAGGGGAACCCACAAGCAGACCTTTCAGCTGGCCGCCTTTTTTCTTTTGAGGTCTCTCTCTCTGGCCCCCTCTCAGTTGCTTCTCTCTCTCAGATATATCCCGATATCCCTTTGATGTCCAGGCTTGTCTTCCCAGCCTGGCTACTCTGAAACTTGTCCCAACCTGCTTTGCTGGACTCTAGGTGGGTAAGTATCGGAATTTTCCAGCCAGTGAAACTGGATTTAAATATTCTCAGGGTCTGCCATCCCAAATCTGATTTGAAAAACCTGTTCTATATTAGTGTGGGGTAATGGAATGTTGGCTGACCAGCCTCTGGGCCTGTGAGAGACATTGGTCTGCCTGAATGACCTGACCTGTTTATGGCTGGTCAGATGCAATTGATTATACATACAGACATAGATTAAAACATTACACAATATTTTAACAATATTCATTTTCCATAAAGGCACACCACCACAAATGTTTCTGCACAAAGCTTTGCATGCTGGGTCAAAGCTGCAACAAACATCAATCGTATTTGCAATGAGCAATTTAACCCTCATAGGCTACCTTTAAAGGTACTAAGGCAACCTGAAGTGCAGAAACTACATGTTACTCGCAGAACCTTGCGGTGTGACTTGCAGATTGTCTGTAGTTGGTCTGTCAGGAAAGTCCCTGCAGCCTCTAGCGCTGTACTTTATTTCCCATCCTGTTATGTGGTGTCATATGACTCTTGTGTCACATTCCTGGGTCACACGGAGGACGAAGGCTGGAAACCAGAGTGCGGTGTTTGGCTGCGCGATCTGCGAGAATATTTTATACCGTCCGTACACAGTGCACATGCTAAGATTTGGAGACAAGGGGTCCTGCCTGCACTGTGCTCATCAGTTTTTGGTGATGAGAGGAATCTGTGTGTGCTCTAAATATTACATATTAAGGTATTACATTTTGGGGGATCCACACTTACACTGCTGTAGAGGCCATAACCAGTTGCTCTGCCGTCCCTGCAGCTTAGTACTAAGCAGGGTGGTAGCAGGTGTCCGGTTAAAGGAATGTTCCATTCCTGCAGGCACACTCTGATTGAAGGTCTGCAGAAAAGTCAACAAAGTGGGCTTTTTCTTTAAAGCGGAACAAAACCCACCACTGGCTCATGTGGGTTCACGTTCGATCAGAGCCCTTTGCCTTGACTATGTTATTCAGCAAAGGTCTCTGATTGTTTTCAATGAGGAGCATGCTCTGCCGCATCCCCGGGGCCAGGAGCGCGCACGACATAGGGTATATGGGGGATGCTGTAGCATGCACTCCCTACCGATTTCAATCATAGCCCTTTGCCAAAGGATGCAAACACAGCAAAGGACTCTGATTGAACGAGAGCCTGCGCATGCTCCATTGTAGCGGGGAAAGTAGAGTTTTACTGGGCGAACTAGGGAGTTTTACACCTGATGCCATGGGGGCACGGAACAAAACCCAGGAAAGCAAAATTCCCAGGATTTGTCCAGGATTTGTGGATTTGGGGGGGTGGGGTCCACATACACGTTGCTCATCTGTTTTTGGTGATATTGGGGGGCATCCCTGAGTTTTCAACATATTATGTCACTCTGTTGGGAATAAAGGGATGTCATTAATATGCACAGTGACTGCAGAATGAAACCCACAGCGGCTAGGTCCTGGAATCTAAAAAGATTCTAGGGCCAGCTGCTGGTCTTCCTCCGCAAATGGCTCTGATTGTTTACTATGTGGAGTTAGAGCGGGCACATCCCCTGCATTTTCGGGCTGTGTGCGTGCTCCCACCCCAGCCATTCAGATAGGATGCCCCACCACTTGAGGATGTGCCGCTCTCACTCCTCTTTGAAGTCTATCCTAGCCATTTTCCAAAAGACATAGTTACAGCAAACGTCTCTGATTAGTCAAGAGCCCGCGCATGTGCTGTTGTATCAGGAAGAGGCAAGTTGTTCTGGAGTAAAAAGAAACCAGGGGCAGTAGAAATCCAAGGTTCTGTTCCGCTTTAAGTCCTTAAAGGCGGACTATCACAAAAAAATGGCCCAATGATAAACCTGTCACCCCTGGATTTTATTCCTACCATGAGAATAAAACCACAAGCTTGGTGGGAGTTTTATTTAGTTTGGGTGTATGAGTGACCCCTCCTCACATTTGCCAATGTGTTTATATTAATTTATATTGATTTCTAATATTACACAATTTCGTTATACACCTCTTTAATATCTGTGTGTTAAATTAAGCTCACAAATATCCTATGGTGCTGAATGAGACTCTCAGAGTTTGACATTTCTTTCTTCTAGTTAAAAAAAACAAAACACCTTTACACAGGGAAATAAGCAGACCCTCCTCCTCTTCTATCCAGCATGTTATTGGGGCCTTTTAAAGGTCATTATGTATGCACGCTGTATGGTAAAATAAATGATCACTTCCTGCTTCAGCCAGAAATCGGTGCGGGTGTGAGACTAAATGTTTTGTGTGTGTGGCTTGGGGGGGGGGACATATAGCTTACTATATGAGAGACACTAGGCTGTATGCCTAGCATAGACTTGTTGCATATCTACTTCTTCTACCTGCTCTTCTCTTACTGATCTGAGTTTACCTGGGGGGAACGTTCTGCCATCTGCTGGGCTTTATCGGCATTACACCTTCTGACACAGCCGAAGCTGCTCTGAGGAGGAAGTACACACTTTAAAGCAGACCAAAACCCTGTCTACACAGCCCTAGAGCAGGGGTACTTAACCACTTCTTGTAAAGGTCCATTTAAAGGCATCTGGTGGGAGGTGAAGGTCCGGGCTTTAAGGCTGTTGCAGGGGGTGGATAGTTAGAGATCAGCACCCCGGGGGAGGGGGTATAGATTCCCCAGGCAAAACAAAAAAATACTGAGGGGACAGGGATTGGATGGGGCAAAGCTGGGAGGACAGGAATTGATGGGGCAGAGAGACTGGGCTGGATGGGGAGTAGCTGAGAGGACAGGGAAGGGTGGGGCAGAACTGAGGGGACATGGATGGATAGGGCAAATTGGGGGGGGAGGTAGGAATGAATGGGATGGATGGGCCCAAGCTGGGGGGACAAGATGGTGGGACAGGCATAGATGGGGCTGAGCTGGGGTGGGGGGAATAAGTTTGATGGGGCAAAGAGACAGAAAAAGTTTGTGTGTAGCTTGCAATGCTACTTCCCACCCGTACAGTACATCATATTGCAATGCTAGGTGCCAGGGAGCCATGACACTGGCTGGGAGACTAATCGCTACATCACCTATCAAGGGGCAGCTCTGAGCATGGCAACACAGAAGCAACTGAGCACATTGCTGTCAGGGCAGAGGTCTAGGAAATCTGGTGCCGAGGTCCGCATCCAGTCCGCCAGTTGAGTGTCGCTGCCCTTGAGTATAAAAGCCCCCCACAGACATCCCTGTTTGGGATCCCTCAGGGTCACCACAAATCTTACATTATTCCTTGCTCAAAATGTGCTCTCTAGCTTACTGACCTATAGCACCATCCACAATGGCCCTCCATCCAATGTGCACACCCCCTCTAGCATAGACTTGTTGCTGGCGCCCCACAGTGTTTGTCACCATGGTCAGGTAGGACTCCATTGGGGGCACAACTTCTTGCCTCATTAGATCTCATCAGATCAGGTGTGTGTTTTTTGTCTTCCAAAGTGACTTTCCCATTTCGGCTGGTGGAAAAGGAGTGGTAGAAGCCAGATTAGATGCCAGATACCCCTTTCTGGAGGAAGCGGTCAAGGTCCGGTCTTCGCCACCTGAGGTAGACAATCCGATATTGGGGCTGGCTTGGCATACTCTGATCCCTACTTCAGATAGTGCTGCCTTGAGAGACCCAGTGGATAAGAGGTTGGACCAGCTTGCTCGGCATGTGTTCTCCGTGGTGGGGTCGGCTTTGCGTCTGGCTTACTCCACGTCCCTGGCGGCCATGAAGGGCAAGGTCTGGATGAGGCGTTTAAAGAATGGGTACTTCGTGCCAGCAATGGATGACATGGTGCGCCTGGTGGCTAGGGGTCTGGCCTTGTTAGTCACCTTGCAGCGCACGGTCTGGCTGAAGCAGTGGTCGGCTGATGCTTCCTCCCAAGACACTTACTGCCCTCCTCTTTTCTGGTGGTCGTCTTTTCGATGAACCTCTGGATGACCTGGTCAGTAAGGCCACGGGGAGGGAAATCAACTAGGTTTCCGCAGCAGTGGAAACGGAGGCCCTTGTTTCAAAAGTCGGACAATTTTTGTCCTTTCCGGAGGTTCGGAGGATCTACTGACTCCAGGTGGCGCAAGGACAATTCAGGGAAGAGGATGCCACAGGGGAATTCCAAGCCCCCATGGGACAACAGGCCCAAGCTCCCTCAGGGTTGACGGGGCACCCTCACCTGACCGGGTGGGGGGATGGCTGCTGTACTACGCACTAGTGTGGAGGGATTGCATATCAGACACCTGGGTCCGGAAAGTTGTCTCTTCCGGGTACAAGATGGAGTTCTAGACCAGGCCTCCACATTGGTTTGTGGCAGAAAGGGGGGCGGCTTGCGAAAGCACAATAAATCTCCTGCTGGTCCAGGAAGTTGTAGTACCCGTTCCCCCATCAGAACGGGGCTGTGGCTTCTACTTGATATTCTTCATCATCCGCAAGAAGGGCAGAATTGTTCAGCCGATCCTGGATCTCCGCCTTCTGAAAAGCTTTGTTCGGGTGTGCAAGTTCTACATGGAATCTCTAAGATCGCTGGAACATGGTTATTTTCTAGCCAAGGTGGAAGTAAAGGATGCTTATATGCATATCCCGATTTTCCTTGTTCAGCAGCGGTATTGGCCTTTTTCAGTGGGCACCCAATTTGTTGCACTGCCGTTCAGCCTGTCCACGGCCCCGCAGGTTTTCATGAAAGTCTTGGCAGTGGTGATGGCGCTCTTGTGGAGTCCGGGGGTGCACCATCACCCAATACCTCGACGACTTGCTCAACTGGATCTCCATCACTGCCAGAAGCGCTGCAGCATATCAAGACGGTGCTGTCCATGCTGGAGCTCTTCGGGTGGATTATCAACTACCCCAAGTTCCAGTTAGTCCCCTCCAGGGTGGCAATTTACCTGGGAATGACATTACTCACCTGACCTGGGTCCTCCTTCCGGTGCAGAGGTTTACGGCTCTGCAGGAGTGGGTGTGGTCTCTGTTGCCGGATGACCACCCCACCATCTGACAGCATGCATCTCCTGGGCCTAGTAGTAGCCACCATCGAGGCAGGTCTGTACGCCCAGTTCCACGCCAGGCCGCTAATGCTGCTGCTCCTGTCACAATGGAACAGGATGGCACAGACTTTGGACTATCGCTTCACCTTGACAGACTCTGTTCGGCGACACAAGAAATAATAGAATTACTCAGTACTCATTGCAGTCAGGGCTGTGGAGTCTAAGTCATGGGGTCAGAGCTAGTTTTGGCTAGCGTTGGTACCAACTCCAGCATAAAAAATAATGAATGTAACTTTTATAGGAAGTTTAGAAACATTAATCATAAATATATTTTATGTTCTCTCAATCGAATGCCCTTGTTTATAACTGAGAAACAAAAGCACCAGGCTAGTGGTGATAGATAATGAGTTCTCCAATCACCCCTGTCCCTTATACCTGGTGTCTTCATGCTGCCCCAAGGCAGGGGTGAACCTGTAATCAGGACATATGCGGCACTGCAGAGAGGGTGGCAATGGCTAGATCTGTTTTTTTTTTCACTATTATTTTTGTCTGTCATGTCCAATGTCATGTTTTTAAGATGGAGCACTCCCCACATTGCTCTTTTGAGGAGTGGAGCTAAACGTCTTGGGGCGCCTTTCTATAGTTTGCTGCAAGCAGCAGAGCGACTAAGTTCACCCCTGCTCCAGGGACCTTGGTTCCAATGGCTGAAGCTTACAGGAATGTAAAGGTATTGCCTAGGCAGAAACAAACAAACTGCTCACTTGCAGCTCCTTCGTGCAGATCTGACATCTTCACACTTACAAGTGGCAGGGAGCACTGATTCTCCAGTGCTGGTGGCCTCTCATGCAGGCATCCATGGATCCTTCTTTGCATCCCCACAAGCCTACTCCATTCATTGCAATGAAGGGGTCAACCCAAAGCGGGTTCGGCACTCCTGGCACGCCCCCTCTATTTTAATAAACGATTAGGAGTGTTAGGGGACGTAAAGTAAAGCCATATTTGTGGGCGCCACCATGTCTGCCCAACGACGTAAGATGGAATTGCTTGTTCTCCCTCATTGGTAAGTATGAAGATGTCAGCGCTGCTTATAGATTCCCGGGCCAATCGTGGTGGGTTTTGGTCCAAGACACAGCACTGGATTTAGAAGCTTTGTGAGCAGACACTTGCTGCTCCTCAGGCTGTTCAGCCCTGTCACTTTCTGCTGAATGCCTAGAAAAAATGACTGTACTGCAAAAGAATTTACAAGTGAAATACCCGTTTTTCTTTAGCCTATCATGTTTATACTGGTCTTACAGAATATCCTAAGTTCTGAGATACTACGTTTTGAGTTTTAAGCCATAATTAACAATCAAAGAATGAAGCTCATGGAATGGGTCATTCTCTTTGTAATAAATGTATATGTTACTTTTTGAATTAAATTACTGACATTAATCATTGACATTTCAATGATATTCTAATGTATTGAGATGTATCTGTATTATTGCATTTGAACAGTTGTTAAATGATTAGTTGTTCTTTAACTGCCACCTTGTTCTGTATTTGCCTCCAGACTTTTACTGTGGGTAACTATATACTGTAGATGGAAAGTCCTGTAAGTGTCCTGGTAAAATGCAATGTTTAAAACCTATGTACAGATTGTATATGAGAATAACTCATTTCATTTACTCCCACAGAAAATTGAAAACCTCAAGGATACCACATGTGTAAGTGACTTTACCTAAACTTCACCATTACTAGATGGATAAGCAAGCTGTATGTTCAGGAGTTTATCTTTTAAACACAAAACGTAAAGTCATTGATACATCTTGTGTAATAAAGCAACTGGATTTGCAAGTGCAGGTGCCCTGATTTAGTATTCTAAAATACAGCTGTATATAGCAAGTTCAGGTGTCGTGATTTAGTATTATAGAAATATAGCAAGTTCATGTGCCCTGATTTAGTATTATAGAATTATATAGCAAGTTCATGTGCCCTGATTTAGTATTATAGAAATATAGCAAGTTCAGGTGTCCTGATTTAGTATTATAGAAATATAGCAAGTTCAGGTGTCCTGATTTAGTATTATAAAAATATAGCAAGTTCAGGTGTCCTGATTTAGTATTATAAAAATATAGCAAGTTCAGGTGTCCTGATTTAGTATTATAAAAATATAGCAAGTTCAGGTGTCCTGATTTAGTATTATAGAAATATAGCAAGTTCATGTGCCCTGATTTAGTATTATAGAAATATAGCAAGTTCAGGTGTCCTGATTTAGTATTATAGAAATATAGAAAGTTCAGGTGCCCTGATTTAGTATTATAGACATATAGCAAGTTCAGGTGTCCTGATTTAGGAGGATGAGGACACAAGTCTCAAAGGTAAGCTAGTCTTTGGGGAATGAAATCTACCCCAGCCTGCGGCCATGCCGGGCACATGGCCACATCTCCCCCTTTGCCAGCCGGCTCTGTGCACTTACTGCTCTGGAGCTGCTGTACTGCCACCATCTTGCAGGCTAGCTATAAGACACCCCCTTAAAATAAGCCCTAGCACCTATTATTGAAGCAAACAATATAAGACCTGTCTTATTTTTTTGGGAAACACAGTATATAATAATTTAAACTTAGCCAAACTTTCTATTTGTTTATACTGTAACTTTGGCTTTTGGCTAAACTTGTCTTACCTGGCTTGCCCTAAAATTATCGACACCTTTCAGGTAATGTGAGAAAATCTAATTCTCTGAGCTATGTACATAGATCACCCTAGCCTCATCTTAAATGAGCACTATCATGAAATTGTGTAGTATCAAAAATCCATATAAACACATCGGCTAATGAGAGGAGGGGTCACTTATACACCTGAACTGAATAAAACTCCCACCAAGCGTGTGGTTTATTTTCTCCTGGTAGGAATAAAATCCAGGGGTCACAGGTTTAGTCTATCAGGGGTAACAGAGTCTGTCACGCCGTATGTCTTTATTCTTAGTATACAGTACGTCCTGCTCCAGATATAGTACTTACACTTGGGTTATCCTCCACCAGATGGCGCGGCACTGCAGAGACATGCAAAACAGGCTCCTCCTGGCCCCTCAAATACCCGAGGACCTCCCACAAATCCCCTGATTTCTCTGCAGTGCTGACTGCGAAGACATGAAGTATCACTCTCTCGCAGGGGAGCGGGGCTATTAAAGCTTGCGGCCCTGTTGGACTATTCCCACCCGTCCTGGTAGAGATGTGCCTCCCAGCCTGGGCTGCGCTGGTCGGGTGAAGGTAGGCAGCACCACGCGTGCTTATGGAGCGCTGCTCCTCCGCAGTCCCCCACCAAAGGGTAGGCGGTGTAGGCTGATGGTGAGCCTCTAAGGGATGCCCCTCCCGCATTATTGCCCTTTGCCCCGTGTAGCGGTGGGTCCTGTACGAAGGGCCGCCATCCTCCCTCGTTCCCCCCGTAGTCGGGGGGGAAAGAAGGGGGGGTGTGGCCTTTGTCTGTCTTTGGACTCTTATAGATATGGTGTCAGCCGCCGCGCCTTTATTTGTATTTTACTTGTATGACTGCCACCGCCGCGCACGCTTTTTTCCCTTCATTGGATGTTCCGTGCCGGGAGGCGGCGTTACCTCAGATACCTCTGTGTCCTCATTGGCTGATGTTGGACTTCGCCCTCTTCGGGAGGGCGGGGTCTGTTTTGGCGCGCTCCGCGTCATGGCACGCTTTGGCCCGCCCTTCGAAGGTACACGGCGCCATCTTGTCGGTTCGTGCGCGACGCGTGGGACGTTCCTGCTTACCGTGGTACCGTAAGTGCCCTCTCGGGCGGTTTATATTCATTGTAGTGTTTCGGTTCTGACACCATTCTCTTCTCATTATGTCTTTCAGACTGGTGAACACCATTGCCTTCTCCCGGCCCGGTGTAATTTATAGCGGGCCTTGTAAAATTCTCCCACTTCCCTAGCGGGTCTTTGGGGCATCCAGAGTTGCCTATAGCGTATATCCCTGCTGGCATATTGTGCCTAAATAATCACCATATGGAGGCATCTCAGAATTATGTGACCGGGTCCCTCGGGGACAAGACCGGCTGTGTATAGCGTGTGGACAACCCCATGCTGATGCTGACAGGGCACGGGACTGCGGACCCTGTGCCGAGCAAGCACTGGCTCTGCAATCAGGTCTGCCAGTGGCTGCACCTCGTTTCAATTCACCTATTTCCCCATGCTTAAATCACTCACTCCTGCTGAGTCGCATACAAGTGGGGATTTGCAGCCTGTTGTGTCTTCCAGGCTGCCTACGGCTGAACAGATTATTGCGAGGTTGTCAGAGCACAAGAGCCCTGGTACGAAGCGGCACTTGACGCCTCATGTTACTGCTTTTCCTATGGGATCTGAGGAGTTTACTACTCCGTGTGGCTATACCCCTTCTGATGAAGGAGAGCTCTTCTCTGACTCGGGCTCATCTGATGAGAGGCCGAGGAGTCATGCCGATTCTGGCCCTGAATACTGGGGCCAGTGTGACACTGACGATTTGTTGATTAAGCTCTTTAAGGTTCTGTCTATCTCTCTCCCTGGTGAGGCTCTCAAGCAGAGAGGGGAGCATTTCCATACAGCAACAGCACGTTTGGAATTCCTAGAGCAGGCTCATTTCCACGCTCTTGTGCTCAAGGAGTGCCCCAGTAAACGTCCAGGGGTCCCAGGGGACTGGGATAGGAAATGCCCTTTTCCCCCTGAGGTGGTTAATTGTTGGTCATCCCCCCCCCCCCCCGTGGTGGATGCCCCGATCATAGGGGTTCCTAACCCCCCCTTTATTGCAGCCCCTGCTTATACTATACTACGAGGACCGGCGCATTGATCTGCTGGCCTCCCACGCCTTTTCATGTGCAGGGACGGTGCTGCGCCCGGTCTGTGCCACTGCTATTACTGCAGTGGCCGCTAGAACCCTCATCAGAAAGATGCTTGATCATCACTCTGATAATCTCCCCTGGGATGTGTTTAATGCACTCTCCAGTTGTGATGTGTTTGTAAAATCTATCCTATTAGCGTTGGATGACACCATTAAAATGTGTGCGAGAACTTCTGCCCTTGTGGTGGTTATACGTCGCTTGGTCTGGCTGCGACAGTGGGGTGCTGACGATGCTGCTAAAAAGACTCTTACTGGGCTTCCCTTTAGAGGGCTACGCCTGTTTGGGGCCCGTCTAGACCTGTTTGGTAAAAAGGGTAAGTCACCCCAACGCAGGCAGCCATCTCGGCCCCCTCGGGGCAGGGGCACCCCTCTTCCCCCCTACCATAGTGTTAAACAAGAACCAGGGGTGTCCTTCGTGGGGGCTCGCGCAGACTCCTGCCCCAGGAGCAGCAGACAACGCTCTGGCCCCTCCGGCGGGGCTAAGCCTAAATCTTCCACCAAACCCCCTCAAGCATGATGGGGCGCCCTTGCCCGTCTGGGTGAGGGGATGGCTGCAGCACTTTGCTCTTGTCAGGAGGCATCATGCCTCATACTGGTGGATTCAGGAGGTAGTGTCCTCCGGATACAGGATAGAGTTTGCTGTGCGGCCTCCCCCAAGATTATCAGGGTACTCCTGGTCCCTGCCTCTGTTCAGGTGTTGGTGCAGGCCATGCAAGGCCTGCGGGGTCTGGGGGTCTCTTGCAGATTGCCCTTAACAGGCAGAGGCAGGGGCCGCTACACCAACCTTTCCACAGTCCCCCGAAAGGATGGGTCAGCCTGGCCCATTCTGGATTCACAGGTTTTCGGCAATTCTCCAATTACAGGCAGTTCTGCATGGAAACTCTGAGATGGGCCTTCAGCACCTTGCACCCAGGGGGCTTCTTGCCGTCTGTGGAGCTCAATGATGCTTCTGTTCACATCCCTGTGTCTTCTGGACACCGAGGCTCTTCAGGTTTGTGTTGGAAGTCCAACATTGCTAATCTGTGGCCTTGTTATCTGGCCTCTCTTCAGATCCCAGAGTGCTCATCAGGGTGCTGATGGGGGTGATGTCTCTGATGAGACCAAAGGGGCGTCCGCGTTATGACCTACCTGGACGTCCTTTTTCCACTTCCCAGTCTCTACGTCAGGCTAAGTTGATACTCTGCTGGTGGCGTCCACTGGGTATCGTTTGGATGGGTGATCAATCACCCCAAGTCCTCATTGTCCCCTTGATTGGTAACTCCATTCCTAGGAATGAATCTGGATTTGGTTTAGGCCAGAACCTTCCTTCCTCAGCAATAAAGTGGACAATCTGGTTGCATGGGCTTAGTCCCTCATTGCTGTCCCGTCCCTTCGCCAGGCAGGGATGCAGCTGGTGGGTCCGTTGGTGGCTTGCTCAGAAGAGATCCCTTATGCTCAGTTCCCCTTTGGCCCTTCTACAACTTCTATTGTTAGTATAGCACAGGGATTCAGCATCCCTGGAGCAGGGTCTGTGTGCCTTCCCCACTGGTGAGGAGGTCCCTCTTGGAGTGGATGAACTCAAGGAACCTGTCTGGGGGCAGTTCCCTTATTGCCCCTTTCTGGAGACGGTCATCATGGCTGCCTATCAGGTTAAAGGGGGGATTTTCTTCTGAAACTCCTTGCGGTTCTGGGGGAGGTGGGGCCTTTAGAGGGTCCATACGCCTATCAATGGTTGAAACAGTGAGCGTTGGTTCTATTTCGCTTGGCTACTCCTCTTCAGGGCCTGCCTGTTCGGGGGCGCTCGGTCTGTCTGAACGACAGTGGCCTACATTAATCATCTGGGAGGGACCTGGAGCAGGTGAGTCCTCCAGGAAATGTCTATGATCCTAATCTGGGTGGAGGACAATGTTTCGCTCCGGTAGGGTCTCTCTGCGACAGGATGTGCTAATCCCTGTGTCACTATGGGGTCCAACCAGTTGTGGATCTGTTTGTGTCCCGTCGCTATCACAAGCTCTTGGGCCTTGTTTCCCTGTCCCAGGATCTTCTGGACGTGGTCAGGATTCCTTGGTAACGTTATGGCTGGACATTCTGTTCTGTATGTCTTTTCTCCATTCCCCCTGCTAGGCAGGGTTCTGCGCAAGATTGCTCTGGAAGGGGGACCAGTGACTCTGGTGGTCCCCGGGTGGCCTAGTAGAGTGTGGTTCGCAGATGTGGTACTGAGGGCAGTAGTTCTGTACGTTCTGCCAGGAGTGCCAGCTCTGCTCACTCAGGGCCCCTTTACGTCACCCCGATCTACAGACTCTGGCATAGACGGACTGACTGTTGAAACTTCCATCTTGATGGAGACAGGCTTATCTGTCTCTGTGATTGAGAATATGGGAAGACTAGGAGCAAGCTTCTTCTTCTTCTTCTTCCATCTGTTATAGGGTGTGGCATACCCATATTGATTGGTGTGAGTCTAGGTCTCTTCCCTGTCGGACGTTTTCGGTTCCCAGGGTTCTAGAGTTATTACAGCTTGAGTTGGAGTTGGTCTCCAACTCAGTACTCTGATGGGTCAGGTTCTGCCCTGTCCGCCTTACCTTAGAAGTCTTTTGTTCAGTTTTCCTTGGTTAAGACTTCTTTCAGGGGGTACTCATGTGCGTCCCCCATGTAATCCTATGGTCCCTGTTGGGATTTGAATTTGATTCTGTCTGCCTTGCGGGGTTTTTCCCTTTGGTCCTATTCAGGATGCTGTCTGGCTGTTCTTACCCTCAAGGTTGTCCTTCTGGTGGCTGTTACTTAGGTCAGACTCGTGTTTGGCGGGCGGCTCTGTCTATCTAGCCCCCATTCTTTGAGATACACCAGGATAGGGTGGTGTTCCGCCTGAAGCGGACTTTCTGCCTAAGGTGGTTTCTTATGTTCATTGATTCAAGATATTGTTTTCCTTCTGTGCCTTATTCCTAGCAACGCTGAGGAACGGGTTCTGCATTACTTGAACAGGTGTTGGAAGTTTTTTCCTTGGTAGTCACTGTGTCCTTTAGGAGAACTGCTGCTCCTTTGGGCCTGCGGTCACTCCATCCTGAATGTGCCCGATCTCGTCTGCTCTCGGGCAGTTGGGCGGCTTTGGCCCTGGTCATTACTTGAATGGGATGGTTCCTTCTGGTCCTAGAAAAGGGTTTTTGGCTCCGCCAAGTCTACTGTTAGCGATTGGATTCTTCAGGCTGTTACTCAGGCCTATTCCACCAAGGGGAAGAATCTTTCCTTTTCGCTTTACTTCGTATTCTATTCGTGCTTTCGGTGCCTCTTGGGCTTTTCAGCACCAGGCTTCTGTTGAACTGGTTTGCTAGGCCGCTAATTGGTCTTCGGTTCATACCTTTTCAAAGTTTTGCAAGGTTGATGTTAGGGCCTCAGCTCATGCTGTCTTGACCACATGGTTCTGCAGGTGACAGTGGTTTTAACTGTCTGCTGTTGCCTTTTTTTGTTGGGGATCCCACCCTACTTTATGGACACTGCTATTGGATGTCCCAAGTGTAAGTACTATATCTGGAGCAGGACATACTGTATACTAAGAATAATACAATTCTGTGAAATACTCACCTGTAGAATTGATATTATTTGTATACAGTACGTCCTGCTCCACCCCACCCTGGTTTTTGCATTTTTCTGGATCCCCTGTATGGTGATTGTTATCATTGTTGTAGTTTCCAGTTTCGGTGGTTAATTCTCCCGGCTGCTTTTCAATCCTGGGGATTTGTGGGAGGTCCCCGGGTATTTGAGGGGCCGGGAGGAGCCTGTTTTGCATGTCTCTGCAGTGTGCAGCGCCGTCTGGCGGAGGATAACCCAAGTGTAAGTACTATATCTGGAGCAGGACGTACTGTATACAAATAATATCAATTCTACAGGTGAGTATTTCACAGAATTGTATTTTTCCCATTAAAAGAAACAAACAAACAAACCTGGCTGGATATTTCTTGATGCCGGGTGTATAAGTGACCCATCCTCCCGCCATCCATTTATATGGATTTTTATCATTGGGCCATTTTTTCGCTCCTTTAAGCTACAATAACACACATACATATACTCTCCAATCATATTTTGTTTTTTGGTGGCTATGTTATTTAGCTTGCACTGGGGTATACCGCAGGAAGTATACAGGAAGCCATAGGGTTTCCTTCACAGCAGCCATTAAGGCAGGTTTTTCCATCGCCTCCTGGCAATTTTAGACATCACCAATTGGCTGATCCCAAAACTGGCGCCTGACATGCGCCAGCCAGCTGGCCACATACCTGGTTCCCCTGCGGAGTGCGCATCCAACCTATCTGAATGGCTGGGGGCAGGAACATTCACAGCTGCAGGGATGCAGCCGCTGGTGAACATAACGTTGTGGAGGCCGCCGGTAAAGGTGAGTTTACTGGTGACCCAGGGGTTTCACACAGCAGGGCATACCGTATAGGATGCCCTTGGGGCAGGCTAGCTGTCGAACCTGGAATCTTTTAGGCTAGGGCCAGCCTGTTTGGGTTTTAGTCCACTTTAATATTTCAATGGCTACAGTAAAGTGGAATATAACCCCGGCCGCCCACACTGGACAGGAACGTGCGCATGAGGCAGGGGATGATGAATCTCCCAGTTCACAACAATCAGAGCCCTTTGCAGAAAGAACCCATGTATGCTCCATTTGAGTGGGGAAAGGTGAGTTTTTACGGGCACCCTGAGGGGTTTCAGGCTGTAGGGCATCCCTATTCGGGATGCCCCAGGGAAAAGCCAGGGGCCAGCTTTAGAATCTTTTAAATTCCAGGATGGCCGCGGGTTGGCTTTGTAATTTTAAATGTGTATATTTACATAATGTGCATATGTATTTTGTATATGTAAACATTGATTATGTTGAAACTGTACAGGTTTATGCTCTTGTTAGTGGGATCTGGTTCAGTAATAGGTCTCTTTCAGTTCTTGGGTACTTATATGTAGTTTGATATTGTAAAATCTCTGTCTCTTTTTAGAGTATGGTAGAGTCCATCAAGCACTGCATTGTGTTACTGCAGATTGCCAAGGTAAGTTATGACAATTGTCCATCTTGTAAAAAATAAATAAACAAATAAAGAGGCATTTGATATCATGCGTTACATACATAAAACTGCACTGCCTGCTTCTGTGATTATTGGCAGGTAATTCTATTTACACAATTACACACTGGGCCTTTTTGTTTATCCTGGGAAATGAAAATCCAATGCTAGTGTAAGCCCTATGGTTGTTCTCTCACGGTGTAAAATATCTTATTGGCACTTGGCCTCTGTAAATAATGTCTGACTGCAGCCAAAGTAAGAAATAAGGAAGGAAGCATTGCGAAATAGTCAAATAACTGTGCTGTATTGAAAACAAAATATACTATATTTTTCGCCACATAAGACGCAGTTGGTGTGAGCTGAAACTGTCCGTGCGTCTTATTGGGCGATTGTAAACAAAAACAAAAGTAGACTTACATAACCGTCTCTCCCGCACCGCAGCCAACGAGAGGCCAGACGATGGGGTAGCATGGGCGGACAGGGAGAGGGCAGAGTAACTGTTCCTACCGTGTGTGCTGCCACTGCTCCTCGGGCACAGCTCGCACACGCACAGACACCTGGGTGCAGCGGGGGGGCATGGCCTGTGTCCATTGTCCTCAGGACCAGCGTCCAGAGCAGGAACAGTTACCCTGCCCTTTCCCTGTCTGCCCACTATCCTCCATCGTCTGGCCTCCCGGTGGCAGTGGTGCAGTAGACAGTTATGTAGGTTTTTTTTCCTTTTTTTTTTTTTTTTTTTTTCATACAGCGTGGAGGGTCTATTTTTCATCCACGGTGATTCTACCACATAATGGAGCCTATAATGGGGAATGGGAAGGGGATTGCCACACAGCCTATAATGGGGAATAGCATGGGAAAAATGCCATGCTGCCTATAATGGGGAATAGCATGGGGAAATGCCACACTGTTAATGGGAATGGGGGAATGGCACACTGCTTATGGGAATGGGATGGGGGAATGGCACACTGCTTATGGGAATGGGATGGGGGAATGGCACACTGCTTATGGGATTGGGATGGGGGAATGGCACACTGCCTATGAGGAATGGGAGCAGAGAATGTGACACTTCCTATGGGGAATGGGAAGGAAACGTGAATTCCGAAATCAGGGTGCCTCTTTATAACATTAGACTGTGGCCTAAAAGTCTATTCTTTTTATGGGCTCACTCGAACTGACCTTTGCAAAAAAAAAAACAGGGACAGGCAGGGACAGGCAGAGATGATGGTGTAGTACCTAAAACACTGGTGAGTTTGACCTGGCAGAAGTGCTATCTCTTACATACAGTATTGAAATGTGGCACAATGCATCACCATAAATTGACCAGTGCACAGTTCGCCAGGCAGGAAAAAGGGCAACTGCACACACACACACACACACACACACACACACACACACACACACACACACTGATCTGAGGATGGGTAACCAGCCACCACTTTGTCAGTGGATTTGGACATATATCTCATGCGGGTTGAAACCCTTCGACTGCTATTGGCAATATAGGACCCTGGCAGATCAAAAAGTGCCACGCATTCTTAAGCGTTTCGGACGCAAAAAGGGTCCTTAATCATAGGCTTGCACCCGCTCACCAGAGTGCGTTTACACCCTCTTCTCTCTATTTGGCCAGCTCACACAGAACCTGTAGCCTATACCATGCAGGCCCCCCAACCAATTAACTGTGTTGTTAGATTGCGAGAATACAATGTCACCAGCTTGCAAGCCCTTAGTGCAGGCCTTAACCACCCATAATGATTGCAGACCCATCGTGCCGGAATGTTAACACCCTCTTCCTCCCCGATATGTATCCAAGTCCAATGTGGGGGTAGACTTGTGATCTCTTGTTTCCTCCCATGCCTACAGTCTATTAATCAAGTACTTATTAGCAGTGACGTGTCAGGTGTCCAGCAGTCAAGATGTCTATTGAAGTCTACATTATGAACATTTGTAGTTTTATTATGCCACTTTCTATAACTGCTGTTACTCATTCAGCCCTTGAAGGCTAGACACCCATTGTAGCCTTCCACATACTCATTAGCGTGGTATTATTTATCTTTCTGTTGCTTCTGCATTGTAGAGAAATTGGCTACCTGCTGCCTTGGCAAAGGAACAGACTGCCTAATCTGTCTGTGCCTTTTCTTCATAATGTTCATTAATCTTATTGGTGGAATGCGGGTGGGAGGAGAAGGATTGGCTTTGCTCGGGATTCATTAAAATCTGACCTGACCGCCGAATGTTATGTACCTTCATGTTTCCCTCGCCATTCATGCAGCCTTCATTCTAGTTGATTATAAGCTAACTACGCTCATTACTGCCACAGCAGAGTTCAAGAACTGCTTCAGGCTTTCAGGACCTCATGTTGTGTACCTGCTTTACTAATACATTTCAAAAAATTGAAATAAACTTAAAATGCTTTTCAATTGCTCCTTACACATGGCTTATTCTTAGTAGCCCTTGAAGAGAACCTGTTTTTTTGGCTGTTAAAATTATAGCTTTATTAAAGTAGATTGCCAGGCATAGTTATGCACCACACGCATAAATCTTCTGATTTGCTGGAAGCCTGTGTATGCGCCATGGAAGTGTGATAAAATACAGCAATTCACTGATTTTCACTTACAGGGGCCCCCCGATTCGCATTGCCCCTGTTTAATGGACCAAAACCCAGGGAGGCAGCAGCGTTTAACCAAAACCACATAAATAGTAAAATGTACTTGTATAGTAAACCTCTACCAGATCTCCTCATTGTACCGTGCACCTCGTTTTTTGTTCATTATGGCAAGCACCCTTTGGCTGGGTTTCGTAATGTGAGGGGAGGTAACACAATGGACACCAGGTGACACAAGGAGCCAGCTTACACAAAACCCATATACTGGGCTGTATTTCCTATTAGGCACTCGAAGGGCTGTACCAACCCCCTGGGTAAAAGCTTGACTATAATTCTTTTTTTTTTGGAGGGGGCTGAAACATTTGCAGTGAAATCCAGCAGCAAAGTTTGTGTGTGTGCATTGGGGGGGGGGGGGGGGGGGCAAATTCACTCTATTAGCATTGGTAGTAGGTGTGGTAAATTGTATCAAAATGTCTGTTTCTTCCCTGCTTGGTTGTATAAAGCACAATCCGGCCCCGGTCTTCAGGACCCGGGTCACTTCCCCAATTCCATAACGGGTTGTTACATGCTCTAAGGCCTCCACAAGTGTGCACGCTGATTACAGGGGAAGCCTGTATAAGAAGAGAGCACACGGCCTTTCCTTGGTTGATGACCAGCCTGTTGGAGTGAGCCCAGGCTGAGCAGCACCGTGGTGAAGGATAGCATTGGACATTGAGGAGAGGGCTGATACGCCCTGTAAAGTGGACTGGAATTGATCAGCTTGCTGGAGTACCCAGCCCAGGACTATTTGGTTGGTGAAGTAACCCTTTTTGCTTTCTGCATTTATGCTGCAACCTTTGGACTATCTACTGAACTTTGCTGAATAAAAGCCGTTTTGCCGTTCAAATCCGTTGTCGTCACTGCTGATTGTTTGCCTGCTTACAATTGGTGGAGGATGCGAGGGGCACAGTGACTGTTGCTAGGGGCAACGGAGTGACAAAACGCACTGCATTTTGCTTGTCGTTGGCGAAGGCAGCAATCAAGATGTCTCAACAAAAGCAAATGGAGGAGGTGATAAAACACCTGATACAAGCTGACCTCCGGCATGAGCAAGCTCTGGCCCAACAGCAACAAGCCCAGCAGCAGGCCCTCGCACAACAGCAGCAAGCTCAGCAACAGGCCCTGGCACAACAGTTCCAAATGCAGCAGGAGACAAATTGCCTGTTGATGGAACAGATAGCTGCGATTAGAGAGACTGGTGGTGCTAAAGTTTCACAACCGGAGAGAAGCCCAGTTGAGTCGGAGGGTGCAAGGAGAGCTGTACAGCGGGTCCTGCAAAAGCTGACCCATGAGGATGATGTGGAGGCCTACCTCACAGTGTTTGAGCGCATGGCTGAGAGAGAGCAGCTGCCAGTCATGGAATGGGCTGACGTGATTGCACCGTTCCTGTCAGGTGAGCCGCAAAAAGCATATTTTGATCTCAGGGAGCAGGATGTGCGGGACTATGCCAAGCTAAAAATGGAGATCCTTGCTCGCCTGGGAGTCACGCCAGCGGTTCGGGCAAGGCGAGTACACAACTGGACTTTTTCTGTTGATAAACCTGCCCGATCGCAGATGTATGACCTAATTCATCTGGTCCAAAAGTGGTTGGAGCCAGAGCGTTTGACCCCTGCGCAGATCATCGAAAAAGTTGTGGTGGACCATTTTGTTCGGGCACTGCCGCCGAAGCTACAGCAATGGGCTGGACAGGGCGACCCACAGACTGTTGAGCAGCTAGTTAACGCCGTGGAACGATTTGTTGCGACTGAGGACCAACTTCGGGATGCCTCTGACAAGACCGGCAGACCAGTGAGTAAACAAGTTCCCCTGGGAAGTGTGTGGAGAGCTGTGAGAGGGCAAAAGACTGTCCCTGACCCCCAGAGGCCCCCTAACCCTAGGGAAGACGTCCGGGCAAGGAGGTTCCGGGGTCCCCAGTGTTGGAGGTGCCGTGAGTGGGGGCACATAGCCGCGGATTGCCCCCTCGGCCCTGAACCCATGGAATGTGACGCGGGTCGCAGAAGTTCCTTGCTGGCAGACCCCGGTTGTGCCGCCAGTCAGCGGGCAAAATCTGAAACGCAGGTTGTGTCTTTAAAGATGAATGGTCGCCCAGTAAAGGCATTATTGGACTCTGGACTTTGGTCCGGGTCAACCTGGTGCATGGTGGTTGCAAACCAAAGAAAAAGCTGAGCGTGCTTTGCATCCACGGGGATATCGTGACTTACCCTGTTGCAGTGGGTAAGTTTGAGACCCCCGCGGGAACATTGTCCCATGAGGTTGGCGTAGTAAAACGCCTGGGCTATGATGTCGTGGTTGGGTGGGATTTCCCCTTGTTCTGGCCCTTGTGGGAAAGGTGTATCCCTCCTGCCAACAATGGAGTACCCCCGGCAGAACGGGTAAACCTCCCCGTTAAGTCCGTTAGACGTGTGGTCCCCAACACATTATGTAATAGGCCGACCAGGGTGAGGGCCTGTAATCAGGGTGACCGAGTGCGGAGAATAGTACCCATGGCTGAAAAAGTGAACTTTAAAGCGGAACATAAGCCGGGGAATGTAGTCACTGTGTCCCGAACCCACTGTATGGTCGCTGAAGGTTGTCAGACCGTGGGTCTGAAGAAGAGGGGGGGGGATATGTGGTAAATTGTATCAAAATGTCTGTTTCTTCCCTGCTTGGTTGTATAAAGCACAATCCGGCCTGGGTTTTCAGGACCCGGGTCACTTCCCCAATTCCATAACGAGTTGTTACATGTTCTAAGGCCTCCACAAGTGTGCACGCTGATTACAGGGGAAGCCTGTATAAGAAGAGAGCACACGGCCTTTCCTTGGTTGATGACCAGCCTGTTGGAGTGAGCCCAGGCTGAGCTGCACCGTGGTGAAGGATAGCACTGGACATTGAGGAGAGGGCTGATACGCCCTGTAAAGTGGACTGGAATTGATCAGCTTGCTGGAGTACCCAGCCCAGGACTATTTGGTTGGTGAAGTAACCCTTTTTGCTTTCTGCATTTATGCTGCAACCTTTGAACTATCTACTGAACTTTGCTGAATAAAAGCCGTTTTGCCGTTCAAATCCGTTGTCGTCACTTGCTATTTGTTTGCCCGCTTACATAGGGTGGAACAGTTTGGCCTCAACCTTGGTTGCCCCCAAAGGCTCATAGGGTGAGAAAACAAGGGACTCACATTACAGACAAACACACAATAATGGGTTACAATGGAAATGCACCATTTTACTATTCGCTCTTCCCAAAGATTATAGAAACAGTTTATCATTTTTTACTCTGGGTATAGATGTGTGTATTCAGTTTATTTATATTCTCCAATATACAAAATTCTTTCACGTTCTGGGTCAGACATCTTGTCTACCGTTCTGAATGAGGTCAACCATTTATTTTTATAGAGTTTTGCATTGCCTCTCCATTTATTTTATTCCTGTCTGACCTGCCAGAACTATCCTTGTCCTCATTCCACTTACACTATGGCATTAATTGTACAGAATAATTACGCAAACAGAAGTACACCAACTGTAATTACTGGAAAAAGGGATTTCATCAGTCACTTCATTTCTATTACATTAATAAAAAAAAGCCCCATGGGCTGCATTGTTTCTCAAACGGCATAAAGCTTTAGTACATGGAACAGGCACAGTAATGGTCTAGTGATCAGCAGGTCCCAAAATTCATACCGGTTTACGTGGCTTTCCCTGCTGGATGGAAATATGCTTTTTGATTTGTGTATAGGAAGTAAAAGGCTGTCCAGACATTTAGACAAGACTTGAAGTGTGGTTCAGCTGTGTGTTTTTTCAATTTTGGATGGATGACTCTGCTGCAAAGCCACATTTATTATTCTCTGCTTGCAATGCATGGACCCCCCCCCCCCCGCCCTAAATAACTGTCAACAGATAGTACTCAAACCCATTGGACAATACGTGCACAATCAGTACATGTCAGTTATGACCATCACCCTGAATAAGAGCATATCTTATAGGTTTCCTACACCCTGTACATACAGATTGCTCACATTAAAAATCATTCAGCCTGCATCTACTGTATGTTATGAGCCTTTAAACATCCAAGATGGCGGCTCATGGAGCATCAGGCAGCCTGCAAACAGAAAGTTTGTTCTGACTTTTCTGCTCTGCATTTTGGGATTGATGACTTTTCCCTGACCCCAGCTCTGCTCTGTCTGTACAAAGCACAGCTATAACCCCACCCCCTATACTTTATCCCGCTCTCCTCTCCTCAGTATGTGATGCTTCTGAATCAAGATGGCGGCGCCGTATCCTAGACTCCTGAACAGAGTTGCAGCCCAGTGGGGGAAAGAATATTAAGTAGGAGACTAAAAACATATTCATTTTAGATGCTGGGGAATAGTTTAAGGGTTTGGGCTTTTCATTAAATCATGCTGAAGGTCCTGTTTAAGAGAGAATAGAGGACACAAGTTTACAATCTTTTAGATGATAAGAATGGAAACTATAGAAATGCAAGTATTTATGGTATACACTGGAATAAAGAATGCAGAATGCTAACAATTAGTTATATGGTTTGATTGCCATACAACTGCCGCACAAGTGTCATGATCACATTGCAACAGAGAAGGATACATTGTAACTATGTGTTACCAGTACTGGCATTTTGCAGAAGACCCATAGCAGATGCATGACCTGTTATGGCTGGGAAAAGAACAGGTAGAGGCTCTTTACACCATCATTGGAAGAGAGTTCCTATTACTTTTATTACTGGTGATAGAAATGCAACCGTTTACCACCCTGTCCAAATCTATAAAAATGTTTGCTTAGGGCAGTGGTGGCGAACCTATGGCACGTACCATTGTTCCAGTACATTTTGATATTACTTTCATCCCTCTGGCACCTAGTCTAGGGTAATGCCCTATCTTAAAGGGACTCTGTATGCAAAGTGCATAAACTGTCATTCAGCAGCTCATCTCATCATGACCGCGCTCTCCCTACCTGTGAGAATGCAGCTGCTCCTGAATGTATAAACAAGACAAAGAGTAGTGGCACACCCTCTGAATTCCTTTGCCATAGACCATCAATAATAGGGCTAAGCTGGTGGTCTAAGACCCCGCATCATCAGACTGTGGGCACTGGGAGTGAGGGAAAACAGCCAAGGTGATGAGAATGCCTGTCTTACAGACCCCGTCCATAATGCTGATTATTATGTGACATCACAAAACTAAGGCCCATACACACATATTTTAAAATATAAATCATAAGGTGAAACTGTAAACCTTGATAGCTCAGCCATTTCTTCTTCAATTTAAAAACTAAATACCGTTTAGGACAGTGGCAAACATAGCCCGACACGATGGTCGAACAATTGCTTTTGCCTTCTGTATCCCTTTAAAGATTATCTGAAGGGGGTAGACTTGAAACATGACCTATATCTTCAATGACTGTTTTTTATTATTGGAGTTTCCCATTCATTTGTGTCTTGTTTCATAAATGACCTGCAATAGTCACCATTCCTCCAGTGGAGATGATAAATGTTCCCTAAAACTTTCCTGCATGTTCACAATGTTAACATTTGTTTTCTTAAGGACCAAACAATTGAGGACAAGCACTCCGATGGACTTATTGTAAGTGTATATCTAATGTCTGACTTCCTTCTACCTGCAGAACATTCACCTGAATTCAGAGCCAGATAATTCTCTCACCCTCTCCACAATCTCTTCACCTCACCTGCTTTACAATTTCTTCCAACTAACCATCTCTTGAAATAGTCCATTTAATGAAGGCAAACCGTAATATATATAAACAATCACAGAAAAGGCCCGCACCACCCCCCTAACACATATATTCAATACATTGTGGGTGCCACTCCCAAAGCTCTACAAGCAATTCATTGGAAATCAAAGTACAAAAAAGGGAGGCACGCCCATATCCATATCAATACAAAGCTTTATTAAAAAACCTATATGGACCAAAGACATACAAGACAAACCAACATATAAGGATGTGTAGGATGTGTATTTCTTCAAATTTTGTGAAGATCTGGATCTTAGGCAGGCTTTGCACAAAACCTTTTTTGCACAGTTCACGCTATTGGATTTATATTCTAAGTATGTCACACACCCCGCTTCAGAATATTCATTACACTTGGGCTATACTGACCTGTAGAGGACGATCTTGCAGAGATGTCATGAAAAAAAGGGAGCCCCTTCCGGTCCATAAATACCTGGGACCTCCCACTCATTCCCCAGTCTTTCATCTCTGCAGTCGGCGAGCAAGTCAGAAGATGGATGTCTCCTCCTTGCAGGTAGCCGGGGTAACTCCCGGCCCCCCTCTTTGGGTCTATTTCTGCCTGGATCTCCTGTTATCCCCCTTTTTAAAAGAGCCTCCCAGCCTAGGCTGCGGGTCTGGGCAAGGGTAGACGGCACCTTACGGTGCTTAGGAGCTATGCTCCACCGTGAGACCCCATACTAAGGGGTAGGCGGTATTCCGGGCTGGTGATCCCGGTTGGGATGCCCTGTCCTTGCCCTTACACCTCTGGTGGTGTTTTTCCCCCTCTCCCGGTCACCCATTGTTCCCTACAGCTAGGGGGGGCGATTATTCCTGGTTAATTTATTAGTTTGGATGCATGGTTATGACAGCATATTATTCCCTATGTGTGTGTATGTGTGTGTTTGTCTTTGGTTCCTTGGCCGGCGCCGGCGGTTTACTGCGGGGCCGGCCGTTGCTGGCAGCCTTCGGGGGAGCTTCTTCCCCTCAGGTGCAGTTTAGGGGGGGCGGGGCCAGGCGCGGGGCACGATCCTGCGGCCCTCCCTCCCCCCCGTGCTGCTGGCGCCGCTGCGGAGCCCGGCAGCCGCATTTTGTCTGGGGAGAGGGGCGGGGTCGGGCGGACCGCGCCGACCCGCCCTTCTTCGTCATTGCTGCCTTCCCTTCGCCTCGTGCTGGCTTGTTGCGGACGCCATTACAGTAAGCGCCCAGTGGGCTCCATTCTTTTATTGTCTGTACCTTCTGCTAGTTATTTTTACAGGTTTATATATATATATGTACTGTTTGGCCCTTTTCTGTTTATGTGCACAGTATATTGTGTGATATGTGTGTGATAGTCCCTCTTTTTGTATTCCAGGCGGACCCTTGTTGGATCTTAAAGGGTCCTCCCGGTCCTAGGGTCCCTGGTTTAGTTTAGGGCTCCCTATAAATCCTCCCACTCGGGACATAAAAGGGGCATCCCGGGTCGCTTATATTGCGTAATTCCCTTGGTCATTGCGACTACCGATAAAATTTGATTTGGATGAGTTGGATTCACTGGACTGGTCTGATTACTCCCCGCTAGAGGAAGGGGAGCTATTTGAGGAGTCGGATGGTTCTGACAATCAGCAGTTTGTTGGCACTGATGCCGAGCAGGGTCAGGGGGATTCCTTGGATACCCCTAACGTCCTGGCTCATATGTTTGAGGTTCTGGCAATTTCTCCTCCTGAAGTGGCTCTTCCGCAGAAGGGGGAGTTCTTTGAGGCGGCTAAGCCGCGCTTGGAATTTCCTATTCAAAAGCATTTCGATGGCATTATTCTTAAGGAATGGGAGAGGCCTACTCGGCTTCCAGGTGTTCCTCCGGGTTGGGATAAGAAATATCCCTTTCCGGTGGATGCGGTGAAGCGCTGGTCGTCCCCTCCTGAGGTGGATGCCCCTGTTTTGCGGTTGTCTTGCACCTCTGTTTTGCATTCTCCTGACTGTTCTACTCTCAAGGATGATGAGGATAAACGCATTGACAAGATGGCTTGTCACGGTTTTGCCAGTGTCGGGTCTGCCTTGCGCCCTGTTTGTACTTAGGCGCTTTTAGTAGTGGCTACTAAATCGCTTGTTACAGGGGCCTGTTGTCTGCTTCCAGGCTTGACCCGGCTAGTGATGAGTTCACCGCCCTTAAGCAGTGCGAATTGTTCATGTCCTTTGTGCTAGCCGCCCTGGATGACACCATGGTGATGTGTAGTAGAACTCCGGCCTTGCTTGTGGCTATTCGGCGGTCAGTTTGGTTGCGCCAGTGGGCAGCTGATTTTTTGTCCAAGAAGTCGCTTACGGCTCTTCCCTTTTTGGGGTTGCGGCTCTTTGGAGAAAAATTGGATTCGGTCGCGAAAGGAGGTAAGTTACCTCAGCGAAAGAAGCAACGTCGTCTCTTTCGGGGGGCGGCTTCCTTTACCCCTTTCGTGGTGCCAGAGCTGGCAGGGGATTGGCTTTCTTCTCCTCCAGAGGTGATTCCTGGAACAGGGGCAGAGGACGTGCCCGTCCAGGACACAGCTGGGGCTCTAAGCCCAAAGCCGCTGCCAAGCCGGCTCAGCAATGAGGGGGCGCCCTCACCCTTGCGGGTGGGGGGACGGCTGCGACACTTCTCCCAGGTCTGGGACCAGGAGGTCTCGGACAGATGGATTCGGGAAGTGGTGTCTTACGGTTACAAGCTGGAGTTCGAGATCCGGCCTCCTCCCAGATTCTTCAGGTCTCGGGTGCCTTCGGATCCTCTGGCCGCGCAGGGGCTCCGGACGGCAGTAAAAAATCTCCTGGACATGGCTGTCATTTGCCCAGTGCCTCCCTCGGACCCAGCCTGGGATACTATTCCAATCTGTTCACGGTGCCCAAGAAGAATGGCTCCGTTCGTCCCATCCTGGATCTGAAGCTCCTCAACAGGTTTATCCATCCCAGGAAGTTCCGCATGGAAACTCTGCGTTCAGCCATAAATTTGCTTCGTCAGGGGGACTTCATGACGTCCATAGACATCAAAGATGCTTATCTGCATGCTCCAATCTTCCCGGCACACCAGAGATTTCTCAGGTTCGTGATGGAAAATCAGCATTTTCAGTTTGTGGCTCTTCCGTTTGGCCTTACCTCGGCTCCAAGGGTTTTCACCAAGGTGCTGGCAGGGGTGATGGCCCTCCTCAGAGCCCGGGGTGTCCGCATCGTGCCTTATCTGGACGATCTTCTCATTATGGCGTCCTCTCTCAGCCAGGCGGAGCTAGACACCAGGACTGTGGTATCCACTCTGGAGAGATTCGGCTGGGTGATCAACTATCCCAAGTCCTCCCTCTCTCCGTCCAGGGTGGTGTCGTTTCTGGGAATGTCTCTGGATACTTCTCAGTCCAGGGTGTTCCTTCCTCGGCCCAAGGTTCTTTTGATTCAGGAATTGACTCAGCTTCTTCTGTCCATTCCTCGTCCGTCCATCGGGCTGGGGATGAGACTGGTGGGATTGATGGTGGCTTCTTTCGAGGCGGTTCCCTTTGCTCAGTTTCACACAAGGACGTTCCAGCTCCATCTATTGGCGGCCTGGTACAGGTCTCCGCTGTCATTGGATCAGTCTTTTCTGATGTCCCCCCGGGTTCGGCATTCCCTTCGGTGGTGGCTGGAACCAAGCAATCTGATGGGGGGGCAGATCTTTTCTGACCCCTCGTTGGGAGACTGTCACCACGGATGCCAGCCTGTCAGGTTGGGGGGGGGGGAGGTTTGGAAGGATCTTCAGTTTCAGGGACTGTGGGGGGCCTCAGGAGGCTCACGATCCCATCAATGTTCTGGAGCTGAGAGCCATCAGGTTGGTTCTGGTTCACTTGACTCATCAGTTACAGGGTTTACCGGTTCAAGTTCGGTCGGGCAATTGGACGGCGGTCGCCTACATCAATCACCAGGGAGGGACTCGCAGCAGAAGTGCCCTCAGGGAAGTGTCCTTGATCCTTGCCTGGGCAGAGAGCAATGTCCCATGCATCTCGGCGGTTTACATTCCGGGAGTGGAGAACACGGAGGCGGACCCCCTGAGCAGGTGCTCATCTCGCCGGGGGGAATGGTCTCTCAGCCCCAAGGTGTTTCGGTCACTTTGCCACAGGTGGGGGACTCCGGAGGTGGACCTCTTTGCCTCTCGTCATAATCACAAGCTTCCGGCATTTGTGTCTCTCTCGCGGGATCCTCTGGCTCTGGCATTGGATGCCATGTCTCTGAGCTGGAGGGATCTGGGGTTTCTGTACCTGTTCCCTCTGTTCCCTATGGTGGGCAAGGTGGTGCGCAAGCTGGCTCTAGAGGGTGTGTCAGCAATCCTGGTGGCTCCAAGATGGCCAAGGCAGGTTTGGTTCGCAGACGTTGTGCGGTTGGCAGCGGATCAGTTCGCTCTGCCCCCTTCTGCCGGATCTGCTCACTCAGGGTCAACTACTCTACCCCAATTTACCAATGCTGGCTTTGACGGCGTGGCTGCTGAAACCTCCATCTTGAAGGAGGAAGGTCTTTCTGATGCTGTGATTCAGACTCTTGTTAGTGCTAGGAAGAGATCTTCCTCTACCATCTGCTATAGGATTTGGAGGTCTTATATTGATTGGTGTGAGGTTTTCTATCCCAGGGGTTTTGGAATTTCTGCAACATGGTCTGGACTTGGGTTTGCAGCTTAGTACGTTGAAAGGGCACGTTTCTGCCCTGGCGGTTTTCTTTCAAAGGTCTTTTGCTCTTCATCCCCTGGTTAAGACCTTTTTCAAGGGGGTTACGCATGTGCGGCCTCCTAGGAAGCCTTTGCTCCCAGTTTGGGATTTGAATTTGGTTCTTTCTGCTTTTCAGGGTCCTCCTTTTGAGCCTTTGCAGGATATTGCTCTTTCTACGCTTACTCAGAAGGTTGCATTTTTGGTTGCCATCACTTCCGTTCGACGTGTATCGGAGTTGGCGGCTTTGTCCATTCAGGCCCCTTACTTTGAGAGGCATCAGGACAAGGTTGTTTTCCGCTTCAAGCCTGATTTCCTTCCTAAAGTGGTTTCTGCCTTTCATCTTAATCAGGACATTGTTCTACCCTCCTTGTGTCCTAAGCCCAGCAATAACAAGGAGAGGGTCTTGCATTCTTTGGATGTGGTTCGCTATGTGAAGTACTATTTGGTGGCTACTTCTTCCTTTCGTAAGACTGATGCCTTTTTCGTGGTGCCCTCCGGGCCTAGGAAAGGTTTGGCTCCCGCCAAGTCTTCCATTAGTAAATGGATTCGCCAGGCCATTGTTGGGGCCTATTCTGCCAAGGGGAAGATTCCCCCTTTTCGTGTTACTGCTCATTCTACTCGTGCCGTTGGGGCTTCTTGGGCTTTCCAGCACCAGGCCTCTGTTGAGCAAGTTTGTAAGGCTGCTACTTGGTCTTCTGTTCACACTTTTTCCAAGTTTTACAAGGTTGATGTGCGGGCCTCAGCGGATGCTGTTTTTGGCCGCAAAGTTCTGCAAGCTGCAGTGGTTTAAGTTTGTGAATTATTGTTTTGTTTTGGATCCCCACCCTTTATGGACACTGCTATTGGATGTCCCAAGTGTAATGACTATTCTGAAGCGGGGTGTGTGACATACTTAGAATAATACCATTTTGTGATTACTCACCTGTAAAATGGCTATTATAAGTATGTCACACACCCCGCTTCACCCCGCCCTTTGGTATTCTGGATCCTTTATATGGTGACCCTTTTTTTAGCGTTACTGTTTATAAATTGGCTCTTCCTGGACCCTTTACCTTACTGCTGTCTTAATACTGGGGAATGAGTGGGAGGTCCCAGGTATTTATGGACCGGGAGGGGCTCCCTTTTTTTCATGACATCTCTGCAAGATCGCCCTCTACAGGTCAGTATAACCCAAGTGTAATGACTATTCTGAAGCGGGGTGTGTGAAATACTTATAATACCCATTTTACAGGTGAGTAATCACAAAATGGTATTTTTGATACAAGGCCATATTGATGTTTGAATGTATTTATTATTGTACATTATAGAGTTTTCTCCCCACCGCCTACACATCCTTATATTTTAGTTTGTCTTGTATGTGTTAGGTCCATATATGTTTTTTTAATGGTTTTAATACGTCTATTGTATGTTGTTGTGGACATTTTGATTAAATAAAGCTTTGTATTGATTTGGATATGGGTTTTTTGGATAAGGGGATTGTCTCCCCTTTTTGTTCGTTGTTATATATATATGAATAGATTCTCGTTACTAGTAATGAGCTGTTCTGTTGAATTGTTTGCAATATTCTGCATCACCTGAATGCGATTACCATGAAAGTCAACCAACCCCCCTCCAGACTGCATGGAAAAAACACAAAATGTATGGTACATCAGAGGCCCCCGTAGCCAAAAATGTATTTTGAAGTAGAAGTAAAACCCTTCCTCTTGAACTTCTTTAAAACATCTGCATGTACATATAGAGGACACCATTAAAAAGGACAAAAGCCCAAATTTTTAACTTGCTCCCCCCATGAAGAGCACCTTTTGCCAATTCTCACTGCCCCTACTTCACTCTAAACCCAGATAATGCCCCCCCATTTCAGCTGTAAAGCTCCGCCTCCTCCATTCATTGCCACTGTTATGTTAGGCAATGATGTCATTGCCACACCAATGTAATGACTGATCGTCTTACACCGAGGGACAGCAATAAAAAGTGTTCCTGGCCGATTAAAAAAGTGAAAATATCCATTTCCAGTTCTACACCTTAAGAGGGGAGTATTGGCATTGGCTTTGGCCAAATGTATTTCACAAGTTCAGTGGGTTTTGGTCCACTCTAAAGAGAAAGTTTAGACAATGGCATGCCCACCCCTGATGGCGGTGGCTTTGCAACCACTTGGAGGTCTTCCTGCTACAGTATCTACAGCTTGCTGCATGAAGTGGAGAGGAGAGGCGCAGGCATCAGGTGTGCTCCTTTCTGCATTATTATTATTTCCATGCCAGGAATGTCCCTTAAAGCAGACCAACACACGTGCAGGTGCGGGTGTTGGTACCCCGGTAAATGACAGTCCGAAGGGGGTATCCAGAATGTATAAGCTTTACGGGGATTCTGCTGGGTTATTTGGGGGGGAGCTCCAGCATTCTGGATGCCCTCATACTGTCATTTAAGGTCGATACCAAGACACGCCCGCATGGGCGTAATTTTGGTGTGCAAGAAGAATCTTCCTTTAAAAGGAGCTCCCGGAGGTCCATTGCTCAGTAACCACCTGGTTTCTGCACTCCTGATGCCTCAAACCGGTTTCCGAGTGCACGTGTACACCCAGTATATTCACTGCGAAGGCGGGCCTTGCCAGGCACTGCTGTGGCACACCTCCTGATTTCAGTGAATGGATTTGGACGTGCATTGGCAGCGTGGCTGGCATAGTTACATAGCCTCCTCAAACGGGCGCGCAAGGCTGCTGCGTGAGAAAAAGGTGAGTTTTTTAAATTCTTCTTTTTAGGGTTTACAGCTTTTAACTCATGTAAAGCTACATGAGTTAAAAGCATGTAAAGCTAGAGACCAGCCTTAACAAAATAATGTATTATTAGAGAGGAAGGACATCTTTATGGAACAGTCTCATTTTAGAGTGGAATAAATTACCTTTTACTTTAGTGCATCTGTCCCATGGAAGGTTACATTTAAAAAAAAAAAATGTGTTAACGATTTTGGCTTCAAATTATATCCCATCAGAAGCCAGTGATATACAGTGGCATAAGATAAGTGGCAAGCATCACCATCAATTTATAGCTGGACTGGGTGGTGCACACTGGGGCTGGGCAATTAGTCACAGACAAAACAAAATGAAGTACCCCAGTGCTCATATCCCCGCCAGCCTGCAACAAATCCTATGTATGGGAAACTGCAGGGACACATCAAGGCACCTCTTTTTCCTGCAGTCCTATTCTAACCGTGAGAGCTCCCCAAATTTTGGGACACACATAGCAATGGATAAACTGAGTGCTAAACTTACCTGAGGCCTGATCTTACAATGGTATACCTGGGGAAAATGTTTTGTTTTTTTTTATCAGATTTCAGTAGAACTATATAGGATGCTTTGGTTCCACTTGCACCTTAAATATTGACTGAAATTGATCATTGTATGTGAAGCATACCTGCTGACAAGTGTGTACCAAGGGAAGCCCCTCAGCAGCCTATTCTGTGTGTCGACACAGGGCTGACTTTGACTGCCTATCCTGCCCCTATTTCTTAGTAGTTGTCTGTATTGCTACATCTGTAGTGTGCAACTTTTAGTTTGATAGCACAGGGTTTGGTTCTACTTGCTCTATAGAGACAAATGAGCTGATTACATATTCAATTCCCTGTGCAAGAAAAATCTATACTCTGCTTTTGCCCCCCCCCCCCCCCCCCCGCCTCAGGCGCTAGCTTGTCAGGTGTTGGCTTCGCGCTCTTTGGGGGGGCGGGGCCTGTTTCTGGCATGTTCCGCGTCATTGCTTGTGCGGGCCCGCCCCTAGAGGTATACCAACGCCATTTTGTCTGCTTGTTGGCTTCTGCGTGGTTTTCTACCTACCGCGGTCCGTAAGTGCCCTCGCGGGCGGCTTTATTTTGATCTTTTATTGAATGTTTGCTTACGGCCCCTTTTTATTATGTCTTTCAGACGGGCGAATCCATTGGCTTCTCCCGACCCTCTATTAGTTGGTTAACTTGTGAGGCCTAGTGTATTTACTCCCACTTCCCTAGCGGGTTATTGGGGCATCCAGGGTTGCTTTATAGCGTTAATCCCTATCGGCCTATTGTGCCGCTATAATCACCATATGGAGGCATCTCAGGATAATGTGACCGGGGTTCCTTCGGGACAAGCCCGGCTGTGTGTAGCTTGTGGGGTGTCCCCTATTAGCGCTGACAATGCGCAGGTCTGTGTACCTTGTGCCCAGCAGGTGCTTGCGATGCAATCCGGCCTTCCTGTGGCTGGGCCTGCACCTCGTTTCACTTCACCTACTCCCCCAAGCTTAAATCTCACCCCCACTGACTTGCATACAAGTGGGGATTCTCAGCCTCATGTGTCTTCTAGACTGGGGAGTGTTAAGAAGTTGATTGCTAATGCCTTGGCGCGTAAGGCCACTGCAAAAAAGCGGCACTTAACGCCTGATGTCACTCTTTTCCCTATGGAAACGGATGAGTTTTGGCATTTATGTGGCTATACCCCTTCGGACGAAGGGGAGCGGTTCTCCGACTCAGGGTCATCTGATGAGAGGCTCAGGGGTCATGACGATTCAAGCTCTGACCCCTGGGCCCCGGATAATACTGACAGATTGCTGGCCCAGATATTTGAGGTTCTGTCCATTTCTTCCCCTGTTGCGGCTCCTAGGCAAAGGGGTGAGCTTTTTCACACTGCTAAGTTACGTTTGGAATTTCCCGAGCAAGCTCATTTCAATAATCTTGTGCTCAAGGAATGGTAAAGTCCCAGTAGACTTCCCGGTATACATAAGAGTTGGGACAGAAACTGTCCCTTTCCTGCTGATGTGATAAAGTGTTGGTCATCCCCTCCCGAGGTGGATGCCTCGGTTCTAGGTTTATCTAACACCTCTGTCATGCACTCCCCTGACTCTACTACCCTGCGGGATGCTGAGGACCGGTGAATTGACCAGCTGGCGTCCCATGCCTTTGCATGTGTGGGGACGGCGCTGCGCCCGGTCTGTGCCTCGGCCATTACGACTGTGGCTATTAGGACCCTGATCAGAAGTGTCCTTGATGTTGCCCCTGATGATTTGCCTGCTGACGTGTTTAATGCACACTCTAGCTGTGATGTTTTTGTACATTTTTTCCTCTCTGCCTTGGATGACACTATTAGAATGTGTGCCAGAACATCTGCCCTTGTGGTGGCTATACGCCGCTCGGTTTGGCTGCGCCAGTGGGCGGCTGACAACGCTGCCAAGAAGGCCCTCACTGGTTTTCCATTCAAAGGACTACGCCTGTTTGGGGACCGCCTGGACCTTTTTGCTAAGGGAGGCAGGTTACCCCAGTGCAGGCGGCAGTCTCGGCCCTTTCGGGGTCAGGGCTCCTTTTCCTCCCCCTACTGTGGTGCTAGACAGGGGAGGGGGGTTTCCTTTACTGGGGCCCGGGGAGACTTCTGGGGTAGGGGCAGAGGACAAGGACGTCCTGCCTCCTCCTGGGGCCCTAAGCTTAAGTCCTCTCCCAAGCCCCGTCAGGCATGATGGGGTGCCCTCGCCCATCCGGGTGGGGGGACGGCTTCAGCACTTTGCTCATGTCTGGCTGCTTCATGTCTCAGACCGGTGGATTCAGGAAGTAGTGCCCTCCAGTTACAAGATAGAGTTTGCAAGATTCATCAGATCCCGGATTCCTCAGGACCCTGTGTCAGCTCAGGATCTAGTGCAGGCAGTGCAAAGCCTCTTGGAGCTGGGGGTCATCTGCAAGGTCCCTTTAAGAGAAATAGGCACGGGTTTCTATTCCAATCTCTTCACAGTGCCCAAAAAAGATGGGTCAGTCAGGCCCATCCTGGACTTGAAGATCCTAAACAAATTTGTCAGGAGCAGGCGCTTTCGCATGGAAACTCTGCGCTCTGCCATCAGTTCCCTGCGCCCAGGGGATTTCATGACCTCGGTGGACATCAAAGATGCTTACCGTCATATTCCTGTATTCCCAGGTCTTCAAAGGTTCCTCAGGTTCGCTCTGGAGGATCAACACTGCCAGTTTGCGGCAT
The DNA here is from genome assembly GCA_027917425.1 of Gastrophryne carolinensis. Taxonomy (NCBI): domain Eukaryota; kingdom Metazoa; phylum Chordata; class Amphibia; order Anura; family Microhylidae; genus Gastrophryne; species Gastrophryne carolinensis. Next base: position 437,012,942 of record CM051235.1, read on the forward strand.
TTCCCTTTGGTCTCACTTCAGCTCCCAGGGTGTTCACCAAGGTGCTGGCTGGGGTGATGTCTCTGATCAGGTTTCAGGGCATCCGCGTGCTGCCTTATCTGGACGACATTCTCATCACCTCCCAATCTCTACATCAGGCAGAATTGGATACCCAGCTGGTGGTGTCCACCCTGAAGTCATTTGGCTGGGTGATCAATCACCCCAAGTCCTCTCTGTCCCTCTCCTTGGTGACTCCTTTCCTGGGAATGATTCTGGATACAGTTCAAGCAAGGATTTTTCTTCCTCAACAGAAGGTGGACGGTCTGCTTGCGCAGGTCCAGTCCCTGTTATCTTGTCGTCATCCCTCCATCAGGCAGGGAATGCAGCTGGTGGGCCTGATGGTGGTGTGCTTCGAGGCGGTGCCTTATGCTCAGTTCCACCTGAGGCCTCTGCAACTTCACCTCCTGTCAGTATGGGACAAGGACCTAGCGTCCCTGGACCGGGTCTGTGCTCTTTCCCCCCTGGTCAGGCGGTCCCTCTCGTGGTGGCTGGACTCCAGGAACCTGCTGGGGGGCAGATCCTTTCTGGCCCCCTCCTGGGAGACGGTCACCACGGATGCCAGTCTGTCGGGTTGGGGGGGTTTCTGGAAGTCCCTGCGGTTCCAGGGGAGGTGGGGCACTCAGGAGGCCCACACACCTATCAACGTCTTGGAGCTGAGGGCGATCAGGTTGGTTCTGGCTCAGTTGACTCATCACCTTCGGGGCCTGCCTGTTCAGGTGCGCTCGGACAACCAGACGGCAGTTGCCTACATCAATCATCAGGGAGGGACCCGAAGCAAGAGGGCCCTCCAGGAAGTGTCTCTGATCCTGACCTGGGCGCAGGCCAATGTTCCCTGCATATCAGCTGTGTACATTCCGGGGGCGTAAAATCTCCTGGAAGATTCTCTGAGAAGGGAGACCTCTCGCCAGGGAGAATGGTCCCTCTGAAACAGGGTTTTCCAATCCCTGTGTCACCGTTGGGGTCAACCAGATGTGGATCTGTTTGCGTCCCGTCACAATCACAAGCTCCCGGCCTTTGTCTCCCTGTCCCAGGATCCTCTGGCCTTGACCACGGATGCCCTAGCAATGTCATGGCAGGAATTTCAGCTCCTGTATGTTTTTCCTCCATTCCCCCTGCTGGGCAGGGTTCTGCGCAAGATTGTTCTGGAGGGGGTGCCAGCAATTCTGGTGGCACTTAGGTGGCCAAGATGAGTGTGGTTCGCAGACGTGGTGCAGCTGGCAGTAGATCAGTACGTTCTGCCCAGGGTGCCAGATCTGCTCACTCAGGGCTCCCTACGCCATCCCAATTTACAAACTCTGGCTTTGACGGCCTGACTGCTGAAACCTCCATCTTGATGGAGAAGGGGCTGTCTACCTCGGTTGTTGATACCACGATTAAGGCTAGGAAGAAGTCTTCCTCTTCCATTTATTACAGGGTTTGGCGTGCCTACATTGACTGGTGTGAGTCTAAGTCTCTTCCCTGTCATGTGTTCTCTATTCCCAGGATTCTGGAGTTCCTGCAGCATGGGTCAGTACTCTGAAGGGTCAGGTTTCTGCCCTGTCTGTTTTCTTCCAGAAGTCCTTTGCTCAGCATTCTCTGATCAGGACCTTTTTCCAGGGGGTGTCTCACCTCTGTTAGGCGTGTGTCTGAGTTGGCGGCGCTTTCCATTCAGACCCCCTACTGTGAGAGACACCAGGACAAGGTGGTGTTCCGCTTTAAGCCAGATTTTCTGCCTAAGGTAGTGTCTGCTTTTCATTTGAATCAGGACATTGTTCTTCTTTCATTGTGCCCTAATCCTAGTAATGCTAAGGAGAGGGTTTTGCATTCTTTGGATGTGGTTAGGTGTCTGAAGTACTATCTGGTGGCTACTGCACCTTTCAGAAAAACTGATGCTCTTTTTGTGGTCCCTTCTGGTCCTAGGAAGGGTTTCTGCCAAGTCTACTATTAGCAAATGGATCCGTCAGGCTGTGATTCAGGCCTACTCTGCTAAGGGGAAGAATCCTCCCTTCCGCCTTACTGCTCATTCTATCTCAAAGAACCAAACAATCCCGCACCACCTTAAATCTAAAAGCTATACCTGTGCCCAGCCCAAAAGAATCTCAATGCAGTACATAAACTGCAGACAAAGCTAACCTAAAAAGGAAGTGTTCCAGTTACCACAATATTCAATTTGGGTCAGCACAAAAGCCAATCAATGTATATGATCAAATCATTATCATTTATTTAATCAAATTTAAAAAAGACATATATATTTACAATACATCATTTAACATACGACATACTAGACATTCCATATAAAAAAACCTACATACAGTGGTCATGGCCCCTTTAAATGTGCAAACCAAGCAAAATACATTTATCTAAAGCTCTTTTGTGCAAATCAAATACAAATAAAGTGAACTTAGTGCTAAAGTGCTTTATGCATAAGATGATCAAAAATTCATGATCAAATAGAAAGAGAAAATAAACAACAACCAATCAGACCAATAGGCCATACACAGTGAGAAATCAAAAGATAAAGAAAAAAACAATATCACCCTTGTCAGGAGACCGCTGTATCAACCAGACCTCTTATCCCCCACGCGGAGACGCAGCGCACTCACGCTGACTGTTCGGACGCTCTGAGGCAGGTAGGGAATATCGGCGGTGAACAGGACGAGGATCCAGGTATATATAAACAAGGAGTAGAAACAGGATGAGATTACTGCTCATTCTACTTGTGCTATTGGTGCCTCTTGGGCTTTTCAGCACCAGGCTTCTGTTGAACAAGTTTGCAAGGCCGCCACTTGGTCTTGTCCTGTTTATACCTTTTCCAAGTTTTACAAGGTTGATGTTAGGGCCTCAGCTGATGCTGCTTTTGGTCGAAAGGTTTTGCAGGCGGCAGTGGTGTAAACTGTCTGCTGTTAGTTTTGGGGATCCCACCCTATTTTCTGGACACTGCTGTTGGATGTCCCAAGTGTAAGTATTCTATTTGGAGCAGGACGTACTGTATACTAAGAATAATACAATTCTGTGATTACTCACCTGTAGAATTGGTATTATAAGTATACAGTATGTCCTGCTCCACCCCACCCTTGGTTGTATTATCTTGGATCCCCTGTATGGTGATTGTTATCATTGTTATAGTTACCTTTTTGGGTTGTTTTAATTCTCCCGGCTTCTCGTTATTTTCAATGCTGGGGATTTTGGGAGGTCCCTGGGTATTTGAGGGGCTGGGAGGAGCCTGTTTTTCGATGTCTCTGCAGTCCAGCGCCATCTGGTGGAGTATTACCCCCCAAGTGTAAGTATTCTATTTGGAGCAGGATGTACTGTATACTTATAATACCAATTCTACAGGTGAGTAATCACAGAATTGTATTTTTTGTCTTTACCTATTCCAAGCATTAATGCCTCATTTGACTACTTATAGGATTTCGTTCAGTCTTTATAGGACTGACACATTTATCTAAACTTAAAAAATAGCAAGAGGAGGTTTTAAAAACCAATACAACCTTTTACTGGAAGAATTTAAAAACATGGATTACCTGAGTTACCATTTCAATTTAGAACAGCGTAACGCCAACATTTAACCACTAATATCTGTATAGTTATATGGGACCTCCAACCTGTTATAGTAAGCTAAAGGAAATATTTCCTCCTCCCCCTTCTCATTTCTCAACCACCTAACCTGAAGCAACATATCTGAGGTGCCCTGAAGGCCCCAGCAGAGAATGGCACATCACCCTGCTTACAAAACATGTGCTAGATTTACCGGTACATGCATGTACCTACCACCTCACACAGTTCTGTAGTTATTGTTTCATGGTGGCTAACTCTTTCTTATAAGCTCAGTTGCCACATTGCTCCTTCAGCTGCAAACACCTTAATATGTCAGTACTGCACAGCTATACTAGTGCCTTAGTTGAGGTTGAAGGAAAAATGTCAGTACTAGGTACAGGACTAGAGCAGAATCACCCGGTTGGAATAGGTCTGGTTAACACCAGTACAAACATCCCATACACTGAGCAATATAGTCGGTAACGCCCACATATATTGAGAGGGGGCAGGTTCTTGTCCGCTCTCAGCTTTTCTGCTCACCTTAGTTGTCTTTGTGTTTACCCCGGACCTCTCTCATCAACACTGTGCTTGTGTTAGCAGGACTGACACTCGATGGATTTCTTTTGTTACACCCTTCTGTTTAAATTCTTAGATTCTACATATGAAGTGGCAGGACTGTTGCATTTCAAATGAAATTTTACTTTCTTTACAAGAAACAGTGCTCATATGCATCCCTCCCCAGGGCAATTCAGTTGGTTGCAAATAAAAATTAGTTTACATTCTTGGAACTTGCTGCCGTAGCCTATTTGACAACTAAAATGGTGTCTCAATGAGCTGCAGGCCACCTGCAAAGAGGAGGTGCTGCTGGAATTGCTGCTGCTGTGCATTGTGGGGGTATGTCGGTTGAATACAGGCAGCAGCACAGCTGGGAATCTGAGAAAGGAAGTCTTGGTGGTCCTTCAGGATGACACTACATGGAGAAAATTGTCGAGACATCATTTTAACTTTTTGAGTGAATGCAGGAGCAAATGTAAGTGATGACAATTATTCAGTAGCATGCATGCAGATGGGGCAAGGGAGTTTTTGTTTTCAACTGTGCCAGGCTGTTGGTCCAGTTTAAGGAAGTATAGGTGTGGCCAAGCCTGGCAGGGTTGATTTGTTACCTGGACAAGGATGGGGTGTGACTTGTAGACTTTATATAGTTGTATAGCTGTAGCCCAGCAGGGTTGAGTAAGAGAATAGATGCCAGTGTGTAAGCCTGTGAGTAGGGAGGAATAATGATTCTCCTGTGTATAATCAGGGCTGATCTTCTATACAGAGAAACATTTTGAGGCATTGTACATCAGTGTGTGTATGTTTTATTTTTTTCCTGTTTTTCATTTCGCCAAAAAATATTTCCTTGTATTTCTATGATTCCAAACATTTTTCTATATAGCGTAACCACCAGGCAATACTCGCCTTGTTTCTGGGGCATCTAATCAAACAAGTAGAAGAAATCCTTCATTTCTGCCAGCAACTGAGCCTCAGCAGCAGTACACTGAAACTCACCTGTTGTGAGGGAGCAGGCTATCTTTTTGCAAAGCTATGCTCTGTTCTTACCTTACCATTGCTGCACCCACCTTGGAGGAAGGCTGTTCTACTCCTGAGGATCAGCTAAGAACAGTAGGAAAACTTGCCTGCTTTCAGCTCAGCACTGCATTAGCTGGCCCAGATGTAAGGCTAATATTACAAGCTTGCTACATCATTCATCAATTTAATCTTTGCCTTGCTATCCATAAATAACCACTTTCTTTGACTCTTCTCAATTGCCCCCATCCCACCATGTTTATATGAAAGTATAAGACTTTTCAGGACATATGTTTAAGCGCCTAGGTGGGGCTTCATGCCCAGCAGACTGTCGCTGTCATCTTTTGAAAATGTATTTCTGACCAGCAGGGTTTCATAAATGCTTCAAGAGTCGCTGGTAAGCTTCTTTTCCATTCCTCTCTCTACTGCCTTATGTGCATATACTCTTCTATTTTACAGAGCACCATAAATCCTGTGGATTCAATTTACCAGCCAAGTCCATTAGAGTCAGCTGTGGTACAAACCATGCCAACCCAAACGGTTCCAGTGCCAGGTACATTTCTTAATGTGTTTTGTTTTTTTTCTGTTTGAACGAACATCTTGTAATTTCCCTTGGGTTTAAAGTGCAAAACCTCTTTAAACCGGACCTTCACCATGATTTAATGAAAAGCCCAAACTCTTAAAAAACAATTCCTCAGCATCTAAAATTAATATATTTTACATGTTTAGTCACTAATTTATTATACTTTCCCCCACTGGGCTGCAACTCTGTTCGGGAATTTAGGATACGGGTGCCGCCATCTTGACTCAGAAGCATCACACTTACTGAGGAGAGGAGAGTGGGATAAGGTACAGGTGGCGGGTTATAGCTGTGCTTTGCTCAGACAGAGCAGAGCTGGGGTCAGGGAAAGGTCAGCAGTCCCAGAATGCAGAGCAGCACAGTGTTTTCCTGTTTGCAGGCACTTCCTGTTTGCAGGCTGCCTGCAAAAATGGCAGCTTCCATAAGCCGCCATCTTGGATGTTTAAAGGCTTATAAAATGCAGTAGATGCAGGTAGGATGATTTTTAATGTGAGCAATCTGTATGTACAGGGTGTGGGAAACATATAAGATAGACTCTTATTTAGAGTGAAGGTCCGCTTTAAGGTGGCTGTCTGGACTACTTGGAAAAAAACACCATCCTTCCCCCAACACTAAGCCCGAATTGTGTATTTAAAAACAATTTTATTCTAATTTTCATGTGTGGTCCCCCGCGGAGCGGTGCAGTGCAGCAGCTTTTTGGGGATTGGGCAGCTGGTGCTGATGAGGTGTGTAAATTTTTTAACCCCCACATCATTCACTTAAAAGAAGTAATAAACCATCACTGGCAACTTTTGCCAGTGTGGGTCCTAGTCTTACCCACCCCCACCACTCATAAACCCTGGAATTGCACAGCTCCATCCAGTGGGCGACCAAACAATGGCTCCACACAGCCACACCTTCACTAAAACTGGGCCGGACACTCGCTCACTGCTTTGTGCTCCTGTTTTCAACCTCCCCAATCAGTTGAGTTGTAACAGAAAGCCACCGTTGGACTTACTGGTAATGGATTTTTAGGAATCCTTCAGCGTGACCACCTGGAGAGGTTACTAACAGGCTGATTCATCACTAGCGCCAGCTATCGGCAGATGAGCGTCTGTACAGAGGCGCTAAGAGCGACCGCTAGTAGACGCTGTGATCGGCTATCGAGCGCTGTAACAGAGCGCCTCAGTCACTGTAGTAACCTGGCCGGCATTGATGATTGAGATGTATGTTGGGCGTTCTAACACCAGTACAGCGTTGCCGGGAGAGACAGCTCATTGTGACCGACTCTCAGCGACTCACACGATATTCAACAAAAAACATACTCTGGATCTGGTCGCTATAGCATAGAGCGGCAGACGCTGTGTGATTAAAGTCTGTTTTTGAACACATATCCATCAGTAACAAAGCGAAAACACATGGAATTACATTGTTGTAACATTGTGACATTAATACTTTAATGCCAGACCTGTAATGACAATTCTGCATAAAAATATAAAAAATCAAAAATGATTTAAAAAATGACTCTTTAGGCCAGGAGAGGTGACACAATTATTTGAGAGAGAAAAAAATGTAACATAAAAAACTCTGTTTAAACAGAACAAAAGGAACGTCCATTGAAATGTATGGGAGAGCATCAGGTAGCGACAGGTCTTTCCTGGCGCTCTGGAAGCTAGAGATTCGGCACTATTTGCTGAGCCGCCTGTAATGAAGAATTGGACGCTACATGGCTGTTAGAGTCGCTCGCCAGAATCGCCTTCATAAATGTGGTATTACGTACAGAGCCCAGCGTTCACCAGACGCTGTCTGCCACTACGAGGCACTACCTGGCGCTATCCCTTGATAAATAAACCCCTAAGCGGTCACGCTGAAGGATGACTAGGAAAAAACACCTTTAGACTTCCCGGTAAGGATTTTTTAGGAATCCTTCAGCGTGTCCACTTAGTAGCCTCTCCAGGTGGTTACGCTGAAGGATGACTAGAAAAAAAGGTAAATATGTCCTATATATTGTAAAAAAAATCATGCAAATGGACTCTTACAGCAGTATGTATTGTATGTTCCAAAAAAATTCTGATGAGGAACCTCCACAGACGAAAGTATATTTTAATTTTGTATTTATAAACAGTGGAAGTGGGTGGGTTAGGAGGCCATGGACTAAGACTCTCCCTGGCAACATTCTGATTAAGATCCGCTTTAAACCCATGGGAAGTGAAAGCTTTGATTACTCTCATTATTTAGGTTTGGCGTTAAAATTATTGGTTGCAGGGAGTTTGTTCATTTGGGTATTTAAGATTAGGTTTGATTAGTTATAGTTCAGGATTTGAGTTTTTAACACACAGTTGGGTAGTGTTTATTGAAAATTGTCAAGTAGTGACAGACAACTCTTCTCTTCCTTGTGTGCATTGAGCTCTGTCAGCATCACAACCGTCTCACCCCAGAAGCTTGGCCAATAGAAATGTTACTGGGCCCTGCTGAGCTAGCCTCCCCTGCCTGGCTTTAACATGACGTTGCCCATAGAGAGAATGTTATTCAGGGAGTGGATCTACTTGAGTAAATTAAACTCCTTGGATCTAACCCATCTATGCAGTGAGTGTACACATTCTCTGAGCCCTAGCAATGGCAACAGCACAGTCTTCTTTCATGAAGGATGAAGCTGGTTGGTCCAGTGTAGGCCTGCAAATATTTTATATGGTTGCCATAGTTTTCACATGATCAGGAGTAATACGGGGGAACATCTATATTGTGGGGGTATTTGTCCCAGGAATTGCAGAACTTGTAGCTCCACAACAGCAATAAGGGGCATCATACTGGCAACTCTCACGCCTACCCTTCTTGAGCTTTGAGTGATTCTATGGAGAGCAGAAGCAAAGTTTTGTTAAAGTACAAAAGCGGATACGTTTATGTAAAATATACTCTTAATATGTGTGTTGCAGCCATGTAATGTATAGGTTTTAATATGGATTTTTTTATGGTGCTCCTTAAGAGGACACGAATGTTGGTCATCGTAAAACCTGCTAATGGGAAAGGGAGTGCACGCTTCAGACCACATACCGCCTGGGGAAGCCCCAATACTTCCTGCCAGCCACCAGTTTATGGTGGCAAACACACCAGTGTGCGAATCCTTCACTTCACTTGCGGCCAGCAGTCATGTGGGGCCACAAAACTGCCTTAAAAGTGGAAGTAGCTAAGTAACAGGCACATACTTCCTTGGCAGGAATATGCTGGAGGGAATTTTTGAATGTTGGTCCTCTTAAAAAATAAGTAGCGTTGTACATTTTTTTTTGACCAAACCAACAGCTTCATCTCATGGTGACTTCCTTGTATTATTGGATTTTGTAACAAATGATATAAATTTTATTTTTTTAGATCCAGTTGGTAAAGGCGAGCCACGGCCGTCCTCATTGGCTGTTGGTTCAGTAGTCACTGGCCTTGGAAGCCATCAGACACCAACTCCAAACAGTACAGGTGAGGCCAGTGTGTCCATCAGTGCCATGCAGCTGCTACTAAGCGCCTAATGAAAAATATCTTCTATCAATATATAAAAATTATCTTCTATCAATATATAAAAAATATATTCTATTAATATATCTTCTATTAATTTGAGTGCTTATGTTGTGGTATTTATGTGTACTCTTCTGCAGGAAGTGGCCAGTCTGTTCCTAGCAGCAGTTTAACCTCCCCCAGCCATGTCAATATGTCTCCAAACACAGTCCCAGATTTCTCATACTCCAGCAGTGAGGACGAGTTCTATGATGCTGATGAATTTTACCAGAGCAGCTCCTCCCCGAAGCGCGGCATGGAGTAAGTATATATTTTTTTCCTCTTTCTTTATGCTGTTTGATTTTAAATCTGCAGCCCCCAAGAGTGAGCCTGTCTCATTGGTACAGGCTTCCTCTTGGCACCTGAAAATACCCTTCCCTTTTGTTGAAAATTGGATGTGGGTATGCTTTAAAGTCCACATAAGCTTTTCCCTGCTGCAGATTAGACAACATTTGTGGAAGGGCAAAACCAAAGGAAGAAGTTTGTCAATGTACCACACAACCACAAGCTTCAGCTGCTTATGTGAATGGAACAGTAAGAGTGGGAACACTTACGATGTTCACATGGTTACTGGTACCTATATATATATATATCTGTAAAAATGAGCGGTGGACCAATTTCTGGGTTTCCATCCGCTTTAAGGCTAAAAATTATTGTGCTGACCCAAAGTGGACCAAAACCTGGGATTTTGACTATCCTGCCGGGCATGGACCCAACTCACATGTTAGTTGGTCAGTAGGCCTTTATATAGCACTGAATCACCTACATATACCGGTACTACTGTGTGCAGGGATATTTAGTGTGCAGTCCTTCCCTCTATTTATTGAATATATTTCTCATGACTACATCTTCACAGTTGGGTCACAAATGGCAAAAACAACAGATAAGGAAGCAGTGTTCTTGCAGCACCTGATTGGCCTTCTGTCTGCCAAGAGCTGGTTATTGATCTGTTTTCAGTCCTATTTCACCTGAGTCAGCGCAAGATGCAAATAAACACAGATAGTTACTTTATATTGTCTGCAGGTAATTGCTGGGTCCTGCAGTTTACCTCATCTAACTGCCTGTTGTAAACCAATATCCTATTATCATCTCCATTTTGTGTTACTATATACAGAATTTTCTGTCCAACCCCTTTTTATATTGGGTTTTTTTGTCTTCCTATTAGCAATACTTGGCAGGAACGGAATTCTTTACAGCTCATTTTCTGGGGTTTTGCTGATGCAGTGACCTCTCGCTAATGACTTTTGTAATTAAGCGTGGCCCTATTCCAACATTTAAATGTCATCTCTATTAATCTTGCTGTCTGACAGAAGCTCTGACATTAAGGCTTTCACAGCCTGCAACACTGTAACTAGGAAATCTATGCTAATGAATCATCTCCTGCAGCATTATTTGGAGTTGAAAAAAAAACAGGTTTACCTAGTGCAATAAAAAGGAGCTTTGTCCTGGACAGTATTGGGGCCCTTCCACACTGTGCATCTCAACCGCATTGTGATGGAAACAAGTGCAGCCCAGTGCAGTTTAACCGAGGTGCAGCAATGGCGGCCCCATAGGCTGCCGAGCAGCGGCTGTAGTTTTCCAGAAGTTTTCCAGAAGGCAACTTCGTCGGGACCTAGCGTCAGTAGTGGGACCCAGTGAGGTGGGTCTGAAGTGGTAGTGTTGGACCGTGTGGGGACCAGCGATGAACCTGGAGTGCTCTAACTCCATAGGCTAAACTTACGTTGCCGAAACAGGATATGAAGTTTCCTAAAACATTCCGCCAGCGGGGAGGTGTGAAAGGCCCCTTTTATTAAAAGTCAAAATAAATTTGCTACATTGCAAGAGAAGGGGTTACTATAACAAGCTCAAGGTTTTACTTTACTGTAAGAAAGAGAAACTAGGGGTAACAGGTTTTTGGATGTACCTCCACATTTACAAGCGAGGACTGCTCCACTCTAAATGCCTGTCCTCTGAGCCAGACTGTAGGAAACCGTAGCATAAACCACTCTGTCTGTCTGGAACATTGTATGGTTGATAAAAGCAAAAGTACTTAAAGAATTTAAGGTATATTTTTCACCTACACCACCGGCAGATAAGAGTCATTTTCAGATTATAGGTATTGGTCAGATAATTTCTAGAAACAAGTTAATAGTTGGCTGATTTCAGCTGGAATGAGGTAGGACATACAGAACTCTAAATATGGATTGCCACATATGGCAGTCAGTCTTCAATGTTTTGTTATATTTTCATGCTTTATACTGTTTTGCAGATCGTCCGAGTCTGCAGCTGCCCTGACGTTGTCAGTTAGTGGCTCAATGTCCAATGGGACCAGTGAAGCAGGTACGTTTTAGAGATTCTGAAGAATGATTTGTGCAGTAATATGGAACCACGGTGTTCTCATTCTGTGCAATGACTATTCAGGGTTAATGTAGGTAATGTAAAGGTAGGTCATTTGAAATAACTTTAATCAGTGAAACTGAACAGCTACTGGCATTCTCAGATATTACTTGGCTATGGTTGCCCCTGCTGACCATGCTTCTCTATATATCGTATTGCCTATTGAAGAGTATGTGTGCTCAGTACCAGTTTACACAGGCCATTTGCTCTTTCTGTCTCCATTGCTGCGTCTCCCTCAGATATAACACGGGATCAGTGCTGACTAAAATGAACAATTCATTTGTGTTAATTATAGCTTTAGAAAGCATGTGTTCTGTCCATTTGCTGCACACTTAGCAACTCCTGTAACCTATTTATAAAACTGTGTATGTGGTTGAGCTTTAATTTCTGGGTATTGTATTGACTTGGAGTTTACATTCTCTTTCCTTTTAGAGTTTGATCCTCACGATGATCGGGATGATGATGGTGAAGGAGAATCCGTAGAGGAGCACAAGAGTGTTATCATGCATCTTCTTTCTCAAGTCCGTCTGGGTATGGACCTGACCAAGGTGAGAAATCTTGACAGGACAGGGCCGCAATTAGATAGCTTGATGGAAACCAGACCTAAAGTTGTAAGGTAGGGCAGAAACCCATCTCTTTTGGCTTTCCAAATCATGAGGCCTCACAGTGTGATGGTGGTCATGTGCAGCAAAAAACAGAGTGCTCTGCAAAACCACTGCCAGACAGTTTGGTCTGCCAGGCACGGAGAGTGCTCTGCTTATTGCCAAATGTGATAGTGGTTTAATCCAGAAACTATGCAAGTTTCACACTGTGGGACATCCAGATTTGGGATGTGCCCTAGGGAAGCCATTTATGTACACAGATTTGTGAAGGTTAACTGCTAGTTTATTCTAAGTATACAGTACGTCCTGCTCCAAATATAATACTTACATTTGGGGTTATCCTCCGCCAGAGGGCGCTGTGCACTGCAGACATGCAAAAACAGGCTCCTCCCGGCCCCTTCATATACCCAGGGACCTCCCACAAATACCCAGATTTCTCTGCAGTGCTGACTGCGAAGACATGAAGTATCACTCTCTCGCAGGTGAGTGAGGCTATTACAGCCTGCAGCCCTGTGGGACTATTACCACCCGTCCTCTTTGTGATGTGCCTCCCAGCCTGGGCTGCGCTGGTCGGGTGAAGGTAGGCAGCACCATGCGTGCTTGACGGAGCCATGCTCCACCGCAGTCCCCCACCATAGGGTAGGCGGTTTAGGCTGATGGTGAGCCTTAGGGGATGCCCCTCCCGCTTAATTGTCCCACGCCCCGTGTAGCGGTGGACCCTGTGTACAGGGTCGCCGTCCTCCCTCGTTCCCCCCCCCCCCCTAGCTCGGGGGGAAAGAAAAGGGGGGGGAAAGAAAAGGGGGGGGGAGGGGTTTGTGATTATGGCAGCCTCAGTGTACCCTATTACATGCTTATGGCCTCGGTGTCGTGTTTTGACTGGGAATGGATGGAGCCGCGCTATCTACTTTTTACTTTATTGGTAGCCGCCGCGCCCTTTTTATATATTGCTCCGACGGCGGTGGTTGTGTTGATGCTCCGGCGTCTTTTTCTTAGTCTGTAGTTGCCCCAGCTGTGGTAATCCACTCGATCTTTCCGTCAGGCGTCACTGCCCTGTCCTTAGCTATTGCATCGCTTTTTCTGAGCTTCGCACTCTCCGGGGGGGCGGGGCCCTGACTTGACACGCTCCGCGTCACCATTTGGCGCGCTCCGCGTCACCTTCAGTTCTGGCCCGCCCTTCGAGGATCGTTTGGCGCCATTCTTGTTAGCGCGCGAGCATGGTGCAGACCGCCCTCCCCCTGCTGTCTGTAAGTGCCCTCGCGGGCGACCATATATTATCCTTATACTTACCTGTATCTTACTTTGCGCATGGCTCTGACATTCCTGTCCCTCTTATGTCTTTCAGACCGTGAATTCCGGTGGCTTCTCCCGGCCCGGTGTATCGCCCGGTTGAGACTATTAATATTACTCCCACTTCCCCGCGGGTTATTGGGGCATCCAGGGTAGCTTACAGCGTCAATCCCTACTGGCCTATTGTGCCGATACAATCACCATATCGAGGCATCTCAGGATATTGTGAACGGGGTTCCTTTGGGACAAGCCCGGCTGTGTGTAGCTTGTGGGGTCTTACCTAGCAGCGGTGACAATGCACGGGTCTGCGTTTCTTGTGCACAACAGGTGTTATCGGGTCTTCCCGCCTCTTCAGTGGCTGGGCCTGCACCTCGCCTCACTTCACCTACTCCCCCAAGCCCGAGTCTAACCCCCAATACTAGCGGGGATTCTAATCCTGATATGGCTACTAGTCTGGCCAGTGTTGAAAGATTGCTTGCTAGCTCGCTAGCGCGTAAGGCCACCACTAAGAGGCAGCACTTAACCCCTGACTCTGCCCTTTTCCCTATGGAATCTGATGACTTGTTGCAGCATTACGGCCAACCCCCCTCGGACGAAGGGGAGTTGTTCTCTGACTCGGGGTCATACGACGAGGAGTCAAGGGGTCATGACGAATCTGGTTCCGAGGACTGGACCTCGGATGATATTGACAGACTGCTGGTTCAGATCTTTGAGGTTTTGTCCCTCTCTCCCCCCGCGGCATCTCCCAGGCAAAGGGGTGACCTTTTTCATACTGCTAAGGCTCGTCTGGAATTTCTCGAGCAAACCCATTTCAATAGCCTCGTGCTTAAAGAATGGGAACATCCCAGTAGACTTCCTGGGATCCCTAAGAGTGTGGATAGGAAGTATCCCTTCCCTGCTGACTTGGTTAAGTGCTGGTCATCGCCCCCCGAGGTCGATGCTCCTATTCTAGGGTTGTCCAACACCTCTATTATGCACTCCCCTGACACTTTTACGCTGCGGGACTCTGAGGACCGGAGTATTGATCAATTGACATGCCATGCCTTTGCATTTGGGGGAGCGACCTTGCGCCCGGTTTGCGCCTTGGCCATTACGGCAGTAGCGCTCAGGGCCATGGTCAGGAATGCACTCGATGGCACAGATGAGTTGCCCTCTGATACTGTCAATACTCTTTCTAACTGTGATGTATTCATAAACTTTATCCTGTCTGCATCGGACGATGCTATAAAGATGTGTGCCAGATCTTCTGCCTTAGCGGTAGCTATTCGCCGCGCGGTTTGGTTGCGACAGTGGGCAGCTGACAACGCCGCCAAGAAGGCCCTTACTGGGCTTCCATTTAAGGGTCTACGCCTGTTTGGAGACCGTCTAGACCTCTTCGCCAAAGGAGGCAAGTTGCCACAGCGCAGGCGGCAGATTCGGCCTTTTCGAGGCCAGGGCACCCTTTCAATCCCCTACCGCGGGGCTAAACAGGGAAAAAGGGGTGTCCTTCGCGGGATCCCGCGCAGATTCATGGCACAGGAATAGAGGACGCCGTCCCGGCTCCTCCTGGGGGCCCAAGCCCAAAGCCCCTCCCAAGACCCCTCAGGCATGAGGGGGCGCCCTCACCCGTCAGGGTGGGGGGACGTCTACAGCACTTCAAGCACGTCTGGCGGCACCACGTCTCAGACCGGTGGATTCAGGAGGTAGTGTCCTCCGGCTACAAGAGAATTTGCTGTACGGCCCCCCCACCAGGTTCATTGGGTCTTGAATCCCTCAAGACCCTGCCTCAGCTCAGGTCTTGTTGCGGGCCGTACAGGGTCTCATGGACCTAGGGGTCATTTGCAAGGTCCCCCCTGGAGACAGGGGCACTGGGTTCTACTCCAACCTTTTCACAGTACCCAAGAAGGATGGGTCAGTCAGGCCCATTCTGGATTTAAAAATCCTCAACAAATTTGTCAAGAACAGGCATTTTCGCATGGAAACTCTGCGCTCAGCCATTGGCTCACTGCGCCCAGGGGACTTCATGACGTCCGTAGACATCAAGGATGCTTACCTTCACGTCCCGGTGTTTCCAGGACACCAAAGGTTTCTCAGATTTGCACTGAAAGATCAGCATTACCAATTTGTGGCCCTGCCATTCGGCCTCACATCGGCTCCCAGGGTGTTCACCAAGGTGCTGGCAGGGGTGATGTCCCTGATAAGGCTAAGGGGCATATGCGTGCTGCCCTACCTGGACGACATCCTCATCACCTCTCGGTCTCTGCGGCAGGCAGAGTTGGACACTCAACTGGTAGTGTCCACCCTGGAGTCCTTCGGTTGGGTGATCAATTACCCCAAGTCCTCTCTGTCCCCATCCTCGGTGACCCCGTTCCTGGGAATGATTCTGTATACGGTTCAGTCACGGATATTCCTTCCTCAACAGAAGGTGGAAGCTCTGACTGCTCAGGCCAGGTTCCTGCTCTCGTGCCCACAGCCCTCCATCAGGCAGGGAATGCAGCTGGTGGGCCTGATGGTGGCGAGCTTCGAGGCCGTGCCCTTTGCTGAGTTCCATTTGAGACCTCTGCAGCTTCACCTTCTGTCATTATGGGACAAGAACCCAGCGTCCTTGGACGGGGTCTGTGTGATTCCCCCCTCGGTCAGACGGTCCCTTGCGTGGTGGCTGGACCTCGGGAACCTGATAGGGGGCAGGTCTTTTCTGGCCCCTTCCTGGGAGACGGTCACGACGGATGCCAGTCTGTCAGGTTGGGGGGGATTCTGGAAATCCCTGCGCTTCCAGGGGACGTGGGTTCCCTGGGAGGCCCATTTACCCATCAATATTCTGGAACTGCGGTCAGTCCGGTTGGTACTGAGGGGGCTGTCGGTCCAGGTACGCTCAGACAACAAGACGGCTGTTGCCTACATCAACCACCAGGGAGGGACTCAGAGCAAGGGTGCCCTCCGGGAGGTGTCTCAGATTCTGACGTGGGCGGAGGCCAATGTACAATGGATTTCGGCTGTTTACATTCCAGGGGCGGAGAATCTGCTTGCAGATGCTCTGAGCAGGGGGACGTCCCGTCAGGGAGAGTGGTCCGTCTGCAACAGGGTATTCCAGTCCCTGTGTCACCGTTGGGGTCTACCGGATGTGGACCTGTTTGTGTCCCGCCACAACCACAAGTTCCCGGCCTTCGTGTCCCTGTCTCAGGACCCTCTGGCCCTGGCCACAGATGTCCTGTCCATGTCATGGAAAGAGTTTCGGCTCCTGTATGTATTTCCACCATTCCCCCTGCTGAGCAGGGTTCTGCGCAAGATTGCTCTGGAAGGGGTGCCTGCGATTCTAGTGGCCCCCCGGGGCCGCGCTGACTTGTCTGTATTGCTTTTAAAATTACCGCCGCTGCGTGCTGACTTGGCTCCACGCTTGGCGGCGGCATTACCTCAGCTGCTGGTGCGCCATCATTGGCTGTGGGCCTTCTGGCTTAGCGCTCTTCGGGGGGGGGGGCAGGGCCCGTCTTTGGCGCGTTCCGCGTCATCGCTATTACTGGCCCGCCCCTCGAGGTATACCGACGCCATCTTTTCTGACTTGGTTGGCCTATGCTCGACGGTCTCCTACCTACCGCGGTCCGTAAGTGCCCTCGCGGGCGGCCTTATCTGCTTCACTTTTGTTACGATGTACTTAAGGTCTTGTCTGCTTATGTCTTTCAGGCGGGATGAACCCTTCTTGGCTTCTCCCGGCCCTGTTTTTAGTATATTACTTGTAGGCCTTATAAAAATTATACTCCCACGTCCCTAGCGGGTTATTGGGGCATCCAGGGTTGCTATATAGCGTCATTCCCTATCGGCGTATAGCGCCGCTATAATCACCATATGGAGGCATCCCAGGATAATGTTACCGGGGTCCCTTTGGGACAAGACCGGCTGTGTGTAGCGTGTGGGCAGCCTCATGCTGACACTGACAAGGCGCGGGTCTGTGTACCCTGTGCTGAGCAGGTGCTTGCATTGCAATCTGGCCTGCCAGTGGCTGCACCTCGTTTCACTTCACCTACTCCCCCAAGCTTAAATCTCACTCCTGCTGAGTTGCATACTAGTGGGGATTCTCAGCCTGATGTGTCTTCTAGACTGGCTACTGTTGAACAGATTATTGCGAAGTCTTTAGCGCGTAAGGCCCCTGCTAAGAAGCGGCACTTGATTCCTAATGTTACTGTTTTCCCTATGGGAACTGAGGAGTTTATGAATCTGTGTGGCTATACCCCTTCTGATGAAGGAGAGCTCTTTTCTGATTCAGGCTCATCTGATGAGAGACCGAGGGGTCATGACGATTCTGGCTATGACCACTGGGCCCCGGATGACACTGACAGATTATTGACCCAGATTTTTGAGGTTCTGTCTATCTCTCTTCCTGTTGAGGCTCCCAGGCAAAGAGGGGAGCTTTTCCATACAGCAAGATCACGTTTGGAATTTCCTGAGCAGGCACATTTCCATAACCTTGTGCTCAAGGAATGGCAGCGCCACGGTATACTTCCCGGGGTTACAAAGAGTTGGGATAGGAAGTATCCCTTTCCTGCTGAGGTGGTTAAATCTTGGTCATCCTCCCCCAAGGTTGATGCCCCGATCCTAGGGCTATCTAACACCTCTGTTATGCATTCCCGTGATTCTGCTACCCTGCGGGATGCCGAAGACCGGCGTATTGATCAGCTGGCATCCCACGCCTTTGCATGTGCGGGGACGGCGCTACGCCCGTCTGTGCCTCTGTCATTACTGCTGTGGCCACTAGAACCCTTGTCAGAAATATGCTTGATAGTGCCCCTGATGATTTGCCTTGTGAGGTGTTTAATGCACTCTCCAGTTGTGATGTTTTTTAAAATTTTGTCTTATCAGCATTGGATGAGACCATCAGAATGTGTGCCAGAACTTCTGCCCTCGTGGTGGCTATACACCGCTCGGTTTGGATGCGCCAGTGGGCTGCTGACAATGCTGCCAAGAAGGCCCTCACTGGGTTTCCCTTTAAAGGACTGCGTCTGTTTGGAGACTGCCTGGACCTTTTTGCTAAGGGAGGCAGGTTACCCCAGCGCAGGCGGCAACCTCGGCCCTTTCGGGGTCAGGGTTCCTTCTCCTCCCCTTACCGTGGTGCAAGACAGGGAAGGGGGGTGTCCTTCCCTGGGGGCCGGGGAGATTTCTGGGGTAGAGGTAGAGGACGCGGACGTCCTGGCTCCTCCTGGGGTCCCAAAGCTAATCCTCTCCCAAGCCCCCTCAGGCATGATGGGGCGCCCTCACCCATCCGGGTGGGTGGACGGCTGCAGCACTTCGCTCACGTCTGGAGGCTTCATGTCTCAGACCGGTGGATTCAGGAGGTAGTGTCCTCCGGTTACAAGTTGGAGTTTGCTGCCGATCCCCCTCCAAGGTTCATCAGATCCTGGATTCCTCAGCACCCTGTGTCAGCTCAGGAGCTAGTGCAAACAGTGCAAGGCCTCCTGGAGCTGGGGGTCATCTGCCAGGTCCCTTTAAGAGAAAAAGGCAAGGGCTTTTATTCCAACCTATTCACAGTACCCAAAATGGATGGTTCTGTCAGGCCCATCCTGGACTTAAAGATTCTCAACAAGTTTGTCAGGGGCAGGCGCTTTCGCATGGAGACTCTGCGCTCTGCCATCAGTTCCCTGCGCCAAGGGGATTTCATGACTTCTGTGGATATCAAAGATGCTTACCTTCATATTCCTGTGTTCCCAGGTCATCAAAAGTTCCTCAGGTTCGCTCTGATGGATCAACACTACCAATTTGTGGCCTTGCCCTTCGGCCTCACTTCAGCTCCCAGGGTGTTCACCAAGGTGCTGGCTGGCGTGATGTCTCTGCTCAGATGTCAGGGCGTCCACGTGCTTCCCTATCTTCATCACTTCCCAGTCTCTACATCAGGCAGAGTTGGATACTCAGCTGGTGGTGTCCACTCTGGAGTCATTTGGATGGGTTATCAACCACCCCAAGTCCTCACTGTCCCCTTCCTTGGTAACTCCAGTCCTAGGAATGAATCTGGATACAGTTCAGGCAAGGATCTTCCTTCCTCAGCAGAAGGTGGACAGTCTGAATGCACAGGCTCAGTCCCTCCTAGCTTGTCCCCATCCCTCCATCAGGCAGGGGATGCAGCTGGTGGGCCTGATGGTGGCGTGCTTCAAAGCGGTCCCTTATGCTCAGTTCCACTTGAGGCCTCTGCAACTTCACCTATTGTCTGTATGGGACAAGGACCCAGCGTCCCTGGACAGGGTCTGTGTGCTCTCCCCCCTGGTCAGGAGGTCCCTCTTGTGGTGGATGGACTCAAGGAACCTGTTGGGGGGCAGATCCTTTCTTGCCCCTTCCTGGGAGACGGTCACCACGGATGCCAGTCTGTCAGGTTGGGGGGTTTCTGGATGTCCCTGCGGTTCCAGGGGAGGTGGGGCCCTCAGGAGGCCCACACACCTATCAATGTCTTGGAGCTGCGAGCGATCAGGTTAGTTCTGGCTCGCTTGACCACTCATCTTCAGGTCCTGCCTGTTCAGGTGCGCTCGGACAACCAGACGGCAGTTGCCTACATCAATCATCAGGGAGGGACCCGGAGCAAGGGGGCCCTCCAGGAAGCGTCTCTGATCCTGACTTGGGAGGAGGCCAATGTCCCCTGCATTTCAGCTGTGTACATCCCGGGGGTGGAAAATCACCTGGCGGACTCTCTGAGCAGGGGGACCTCTCCCCAGGGAGAATGGTCCCTATGCAACAGGGTGTTTCAATCTCTGTGTCACCGTTGGGGCCAACCAGATGTGGATCTGTTTGCATCCCACCACAATCACAAGCTTCCAGCTTTTGTCTCTCTTTCCAGGGATCCTCTGGCCCTGACCTCGGATGCGCTAGCAATGTCATGGAAGGACTTTCAGCTCCTGTATGTCTTCCCCCCCTATTCCCCTGCTGGGTAGGGCTCTGCGCAAGATTGCTCTGGAAGGGGTGCCAGCAATTCTGGTGGCCCCCAGGTGGCCAAGAAGAGTGTGGTTCGCAGACGGGGTACAGCTGGCAGTAGATCAGTACGCTCTGCCCTTGGTGCCAGATCTGCTCACTCAGGGCTGACTACGCCATCCCAATTTACAAACTCTGGCTTTGACGGCTTGGCTGCTGAAACCTCCATCTTGATGGAGAAGGGGCTGTCTTCCTCAGTTGTGGATACTTTGATTAAAGCTAGGAAGAAGTCTTCTTCTTCCATTTATTACAGGGTTTGGCGTGCCTACATTGACTGGTGTGAGTCTAAGTGTCTTCCCTGTCGTGTCTTCTCTATTCCCAGGATTCTGGAGTTCCTGCAGCATGGGTTGGAGATAGGGCTCCAACTCAGTACTCTGAAGGGTCAGGTTTCTGCCCTGGCTATTTTTTTCCAGAAGTCCTTTGCTCAGCACCCTCTGATCAGGACCTTTTTCCAGGGGGTCACTCATGTGCGTCCCCCACGTAAACCTATGGTGCCTGTTTGGGATTTGAACTTGGTTCTGTCAGCCTTGCAGGGTGCTCCTTTTGAACCTGTGCAGGATGCTGCCTTGGCCATTCCTATGCTCAAGGTTGTGTTTCTGGTGGCTATCACTTCGGTCAGGCGTGTGTCTGAGTTGGCAGCGCTGTCCATTCAGCCCCCCTACTATGAGAGGCTCCAGGACAAGGTGTTTCGTTTCAAACCCGACTTTCTGCCTAAGGTAGTGTCTGCCTTTCATTTGAATCAGGATATTGTTCTTCCTTCTTTGTGCCCTAATCCTAGCAATGCTAAGGAGAGGGTTTTGCACTCTTTGGATGTGGTTAGGTGTCTGAAGTACTATCTGGTGGCTACTGCACCTTTCAGGAAAACTGATGCTCTTTTTGTGGTCCCTTCTGGTCCTAGGAGGAAGGGTTTGGCTCCTGCCAAGTCTACTATAAGCAAGTGGATTCGTCAGGCTGTGATTCAGGCCTACTCTGCTAAGGGGAAGAATCCTCCTTTCCACCTTACGGCTCATTCCACTCGTGCTATTGGTGCCTCTTGGGCTTTTCAGCACCAGGCTTCTGTTGGACAAGTTTGCAAGGCTGCTACTTGGTCTTCTGTTCATACCTTTTCAAAGTTTTACAAGGTTGATGTTAGGGCCTCAGCTGATGCTGTTTTTGGCCGAAAGGTTTTGCAGGCGGCAGTGGTTTAAACTGCCTGCTTCTGATTTTTCTTGGGGATCCCACCCTACTTTATGGACACTGCTATTGGATGTCCCAACTGTAAGTATTAGATTTGGAGCAGGACGTACTGTATACTAAGAATAATACAATTCTGTGATTACTCACCTGTAGAATTGTTATTATGAGTATTCAGTACGTCCTGCTCCAACCCACCCTTGGTTTGCATTTTCTTGGATCCCCTGTATGGTGATTTTTATCATTGGTATAGTAGATAATTTGGATTGGTTAATGCTCCCGGCTTCTCCTTAACTGCTTTTCAATGCTGGGGATTTGTGGGAGGTCCCTGGGTATTTAAGGGGCCGGGAGGAGCCTATTTTCGATGTCTTTGCAGTCCAGCGCCATCTGGCGGAGTATATCCCAACTGTAAGTATTAGATTTGGAGCAGGACGTACTGTATACTCATAATACCAATTCTACAGGTGAGTAATCACAGAATTGTATTTTCGGTCACCCCAAAGGACCAACCTCTTGGCCACAAATTGACAAAGCCTCCACCGTCTCTGCTATGTAGGGTGTGACCTTGCTTGAGGCCTTCATACATTGCATACAGAGCACAATTTTGAAGGTCTTCTACACTTTTTTTACTGCCTCTTTCCATCTGTCTTGTGTGTCTGGAAATACCCTTTAGTACTTCCAAGACTTTTTTTTGCTGCATGTTCACAGAGCTAGCTTGGCATTATGTACTATTGGTTGCCCCTTGTCAGGAAAGCTATTTGGTTTGGATGTAATTTTGGTACTCCCAAATCTGTCTTGTTGAAATCTGACCTGATCTAGGCATCCTGTGTGACCTCATGCCATGATCTGTTGTGCTGATTTGTTCCTGATGAAAGAGGGCAAAGAATTTTTGGCAAGGTTTACAGATTTACACCCAATCGCAGTGCTATTCAGGACTTGCCAAACTGAACCAAATGAGCCGTATCAGATATACCCACAACACCGATCTGGAGGTCATCACTACTTTTCAACGAATTACTCCATTTCTAATGTTGGTGGGATCTAACCAAACTATGAAAAACTTTGATTTCAACCTTGTTTTGCAGTTACAATGGCTTCACCCGATATTTTGCTGAGCTGGGACAATCGTGAATTATATACAGTTTACAAAATTGATGTACCATAGCAATAGAGAGAAAATATGAGAAAGGGAGGTTGATTAAATAATTGCTTTGTAAAAATGCTTAGTATTGTTTCCTGTAATGGGCAAGGCTTTCCCCTGGGAGATCCTGGTAAGGTCCTGGTTGGTTGGTTTTCACATGTATCTTGAGCCATGCTTACTGCAATGCATCCCACAGCTGCTGAAGGGTGCATGGAGAAGGATTCATAGAGCAAACACAAAGATTATGGTGGTCCACAAATGTTCAAGTGGGGTTTAGTCTAGGGAAATAGTGAGCCTGGGTAGTACTGGGAAGTCTTAGTCATGTTCTTCCAACCAATGTCGAAGGTTTCTAACCATGTGACATGACACGGTCTTGATGGAGATCCCATCTGCCCCAGGGAAGACAGTCTGTGTGTATGGGTGTACATGATCTGCAAGGATTATGTGCGCAGACAGCCTAATGTGCACCTAATATACCCACCAAGCCAGCTCACTACACGACTTCCTTCATGAGCTACCAATGTCCAAAGTAGGAAGTGGCCAAAATAATGCACCTCGTCTGTCTTTTGTACTTTCGCTAGATCAAATTCTAGACACGCAGGCAGTTCAGTAGGTTTGTTTTGGACGGATTTTTCTTTTTACCACTAGTATGATGACTCATATGCTGTAAAAAAGAAGCCTTTCAATTTTATAACCATGTTCACTTACAAAATGTCCCTGGTAAAAACCACATACATCATAACTTGAAATAAGAGTGATGCCAGCCGACCTCGAGGAGTTCAATAAAAAATCCAGCTTTATTGTGATTCAGTAAAATGCCATCAATGAGGCAGCGATACATCAGGCATGAGAAAAGTTGCAATACACGTCAACGCGTTTCGGGCAGCATGCCCTTACTCATGATCTCGAAAACGTTATGACCCCAGGGCATGGAACAAAATGGGGGATAGGCAAAATCCTGGGGTTCCGTTTTTAAAACAAATTGTCTTACATTGTATTATTTTGTTTTAAAATGGTAAAATCATTGACTATTAGCTAATCCTATTAACGGAACCTGCAATTAATAGTGCAAGAATACTCCATTAAAAGTAAAAGTTCCAATATTTGAGCTAGGCAACAAAGTTTATTCTATTTCTTCTCTTTTGCTTAATCTTCTCATATTTTCTTCCTCAAAAATGAAACCATAAAATAAAAAAAAAACATAAAAAAACAAAACACTGCAAGTAACTTGGTCAGTTCATGGGTTTTACCCAGGAGGATTAGACGGTGAATGCCATTAGATTGTATGTATATTATAATCTTGTTTGACGTAACCCTACCATCACCGTTATCAACTCTGCTGAGAACTGTCTTTGTGGCGCTGACAACTTGGTCTCTTTCTCTGTACTCTAAAGCACAGTGGTGCTCTATACGGATACATTTTCCAAAGTCTGTTTCTATATCCCCAATTTACCACATCCTTTATGTAACAAAGAATTCAAGCAGTCATACATGTTCTTTATGGCCATTTAAGTAACAATGTAAAGGCATTACAACTGATCCATCTGAGCTTCGGGCCCTGAGACTATGATGGATGGAGGCAGTGGTGGGTAAGTAAGTGCAGGTAAGTATTAAGCTAGAGATAATACAGGGGACAGCTTTGCAGTAATTTAGTCTGGATCAGAGGTTCCCAGACTATCAGGCGGTACTTGGTAAGGCTGCAAACCCCAACTAAATCTGCTGCTCTACTTTCCCCAAGCAAAACTGCTCCAAAAGCTGATGGGAACTCTTCTTGTATACATTTCATGCAAAATAAATGGTGGTAATGTGTATTTTTGATATGGTTTTAGCCGACTGACAACTCATATGGACCACCCAGGTGGTACTTGAGATACTTTAATCATAGAAAGTGGTACTTGAGCAAAAAAATGTTGGGAACCTTTAGGTCTAGATGAAACATCTGTAAACCCTGCACTATGTCCATACATTTAGTAAGAATTGTCTATTTTTGCAGGTTGTGTTGCCTACATTCATTTTGGAAAGAAGGTCGCTGTTGGAGATGTATGCTGATTTTTTTGCACATCCAGATTTGTTTGTTAGGTAACATTTATTTCCTGATTTAAGAGAATGAGAAATGTCCATTGTGTCTGTTGCATGACTTTGATCTCTGCCCTCTGTTCTCACAGCATTGGCGACCACAAAGATCCCAAAGACAGGATGATTCAGGTGGTCCGGTGGTACTTGTCTGCATTCCATGCAGGCCGCAAAGGGTCTGTAGCAAAGAAGCCTTATAACCCCATACTGGGAGAAGTTTTCCAATGTCACTGGGTTCTACCAGACCAAGAAAATGATGACAATGTGAGTCAACAACACACGTGTGACTGAATTAGTCTTGCTGTTAGTGTTGGTAGTGATTCTATTAAATACTGGTCCATATTTAAATAGTACACCTGGAAATGTTATGACAGGGAATGCGTAATGGTTTGCATCCAGTTTTATCCAGCATGCTTAAAGCAGACTCAAAACCCAGTGACCATGGCCCTTTTAGTCTCCCTAGGGGCATACTGGTTTGGGATGCCTCGTTTTGTGAATCCTCCTGGAATCTGCATATATTCACATGAAATTTCTATCCCGCGTGCATCGGCTTGATCGCTCACATCATTGCTGCAGGCCCCTGTAGCATCCCAGCTTTGTCTGCCCTGCGTGCACCTGCCTGCAGGTGCCAGAGGCTCACACATACGCTGTGGGGGCGAGGCCCAAGGTGAGTAATTTGCGATTCCGGGGTCAGCTTCCTGAGGGGGGGGGGATTTCGCACTGGGTCATATTTATGCATTGCACAGCATTGTTTCTTCCGTTGTTTTTTTTTCTTCACTATGGATTTGTTTATATTGACTTTTTTTAGTTATTATTTATTTTTATTTTTTTTGCAGGAGTTGGTTTCTGAAGGGCCAATTCCATGGGCTTCCAAAAACAGTGTTACCTTTGTCTCTGAACAGGTCTCGCATCATCCACCAAGTAGGTTTCTGCATCCTCAGCCTGTTAATAAGCAACCTGCATGTTCTTCAATGAGCACTATCTGCTTTCTTTTATTACTAGCTGGCCTCCAATTATTAGGAGGATAGCCCCATTTTTCTTTCTACATGTAAACGTTTAGTTTAACAGATTGCATTTCCCTACTATTCACTTGTGCACACAGCTTAGCACTAATCCTGCCAAGTACTGGAAGAGGGAAGGGAGGTACCCTTCTTTCCCAGTGGGTGTAGTGTTCCTATGGAAATCACTAGCGCAAACGTAATTGCAATTCGATTTGCAAGCATGCAAGACTTTTGCATATGCACCGTTTCGGTGTGCCATAGGCTACTGTCTAGCATCATCACAAGCATTTCAGGATGCTTGGGAGCAGATCGCAATAATAAGGCAGCAAGAAGCTCATCTGAAGCCTGTCCCATGTGCCTCGCCTCCATTTTACTGCAGCACAGTGTAAAAGCCGTTGCAGGGCTCCAAATCTTGTCCCCCCGACCACGCTTTTAATGTGGTCACATGGCCCACCCTTTCCCTCCATGCTCCCAGTAGGTCCCTGCAGGTCAACCACTGTGGCTTTCTGCGTTCAGTCACACTGGGCGCGCTGAGGCACAAGGGTGGCTGAGTGACCACATTTGTAGGTTTTCCTAGAGAAATGGAATTGAAAGGAGGGCACATTTTGGAGCCCTGCTATAGCATCTACAGTGCCCTGCATTATGTGGAGGAAGGCACATTTCTCTTTATACTAGCTCCGGATCACAGCTTACTACTACTGGGTAAAATCAGCACTTTAGCCCTGTGGAAACTAGAGTTTAATGTCTCTAAATGTAAAATCATGCACTTGGGTAGAAGGATTTCCTGCTCTGAGTACCGTATGGGCAGTTCTGTGTTAGCCATGACCTCAGAGGAGAGAGATCCCTAAATACTGATAACTGAAAGCTGCAAGATGAGTGGACAGTGTAGCCAGGCAGTAGGAAAAGCAAGCAGGATGCTCGGCTGCATAGCTCGAGGCATCACCAGTAGGAAGAGGGAGGTTGTGATGCCGCTGTATAGAGCCCTGGTGAGGCCACAGCTAGAATACTGTGTGCAGTTCTGGAGACCTTACCTGCAAAAATACATTATTCAAATAGAACGTGTCCAAAGGCGGGCAACAAAAATAGTGGAGGGACTTAGGGCAACAAAAATAGTGGAGAGACTTAAAGAACTTAATTTGTACAGTCAGGAGGAAAGAAGGGAGAGGGGGGACATGATTGAGACCTTTAAATATGTGAAAGGATTGAATAAGGTTTAGGAGGAAAGTGTTTTTAAGAAGAAGCTTAATGATAGAACAAGGGGGCACAACCTGAAGCTAGTCGGGGGGAAGATCAGGAGCAATGTTAGAAAATATTATTTTACAGAAAGAGTAGTAGATGCTTGGAACAAACTTCCAGCAGAAGTAGTTGGAAAATTAACAGTCAGTGAATTTAAACATGCCTGGGATACGCACACATCTATCCTAAGATAAAGAGTACATACAGTATACACATAAGGGCAGACTAGATGGACCGTATGGTCTCCTTCCGCCGTCAACCTTCTATGTTTCTAACCCCAGCAGTAGTGAGCTGCAAACCTGAGCCGAGTATAAAGAGGTTTTGCTATTGAGTATATTAAAATTGTATTTTATTAGCTGACAAAATGTATTTTTTAGTTTCAGCCTTCTATGCCGAATGTTACAACAAGAGGATACAGTTCAACGCTCATATCTGGACAAAGTCCAAATTCTTGGGGATGTCTATAGGGGTCCACAATATCGGGCAAGGTAAGGTGGTCAGCAGCTTTTATCAGGCTATGGCATGGACTGGTACAGGTGCCAATGTTTTCATGTTTCTGGGGTGCTGTCAGATTTGGGTCAGCAGGCTGTGTACTGTGTGTTATTTATTTTCTAACCTGTGCTAATCTAAAGCTATCACACATTACTCTTTGCTTTGTGTTAAACCAGGTTGTGTGTCGTGCTTAGACTATGATGAACACTACATCATTACATTTCCCAATGGATATGGAAGGTAAGCCACAATATTTAAACTAAAAGGTCATCTTTTGAAACATGCCACTATAGGGAATTTTACAGCGTCTCCCTTCTACAGCTATTAATATGATGAATTATTCATCCGCTGACCACTTTTCTACATGTCGTTTGCATGCCTAGATGCAGGGACATCCCCAATTCCCAATGCAGCTAATTGCAAGCTACTGAATAAGTCATTACCATGGCTTCTGCTATGTTAGTAAAATGCCCTATCCATCTCTGCACTTTTACCAGTGCTTAAAGTGGACCTATACCTGTCCCTTTCCCTAAGTACCGGTTCTTCTCATCCTGGGGGGCCTAAAGCTGCTTCACTCATTGTATGCTGCTAACGGCCCTTCAAAAAGCCGGAGATTACCCAGAGATTTTTTTCTACTCTTACTGAATCAAGGTCACTGTACTAAAGCATCCAGAGTTGGCAGACAAGAATGCAGTCCTTAAAACTTCATGGATATAGCGGTACTTTTATTGGTATCTGACCAGTGAGGGCATCCAGTACTTGTTGGAGTTCCTGCAACACAGACACAGTTGAACAACATCTGGCCTGTTTGTCCCCTGGCCAGACACAAATAATACATATAGTCATAGCGCTGCTCTCCCAGGTGCTAAAAAGGAGGCAGTAATGGATGCTAGAGCAATGACAGAATTCCAGTTTAGAGGGAGGCTTGGATATGGTCATTTAAAGCTGATCCCTCAGTAATGCCAGTTACTTAGCTTTTGTGAATAAAGACCCAATAATAACTAAATAAAAAAGCTTTAAAGTACATATAATACACATTAGATCACCTTACTCCTATGTCAGCTGCCCAAATGATGAGTTAGAAACAGAAGAGGTCTTCTTCTGTTAATCTGGTTCCCACCCAGCAAAGCTGAGAAAGGAGCAGTGTGCCACCTGGGCGAGCTCCCTTTACTCCAGTATAATGGGAGAATCTGCTGTATTGTAAGACTTTACTGATAAAATATCTGTATCCAGGTCCATTTTGACTGTGCCTTGGATAGAGCTTGGAGGAGAGTGCAACATCAACTGTTCCAAAACTGGCTACAGCGCCACCATCACATTTCACACCAAACCTTTCTACGGTGGGAAAAAGCACAGAGTCACCGCGGAAATCTAGTGAGTCCTCCTTATTAAAACCCTAAACCTTACATACAGAATAAGAGAATTGAATTGTAATTGAGTGTTGGTAACTCCTCTTACTCCTGCAGCCCCCCTAATGACAAGAAGTCTATCTATTCAATAGAAGGCGAGTGGAATGGGGTCATGTATACAAAATTACCAAACGGGGTAAGGAACAATATATATTTGTCTCGCATACCTCCTAATGCTGCATTTCGTCATATTGTGAAATTATTTCCTAAGGAAGATGCATAGTTATTATTTCAAGAGGAAGTATGGTTAAAAATTACCATAGTCCCTGCTGCACAGCACAGCAGCGACGCTGGTAAAACAGTAAACCGCCCGCCCGGATACTTACCCCTTCCAGGTCCTCTTCTACAGCTGTTGTGGAGCAGCCTATCAGCCTCCAGGGCCAGCTCTGATAGGCAGTTCACAGTAACGGTGGCGCATCACCGCAAGCAGCCTATCGGCACTGGCCCTAGAGGCTCATAGGCTGCTCCACAGCGGCCGTAGAAGAGGACCAGGAAGTGTCGAGTATCCAGGCACTGCCCCGCAGCTGTGCATTACAGGGGGCCTATGGTCACTTTTGCATAGTTCCTCTTTCATATAAGACCCCACCCCTAGTATGTTACATTTTCTAGACTTGTTCAGACCAACCTGTTGGTTCCAATATAGGCCTAACTCCTTCTGCATGCACAGAAGCCTCTGAACCTTTCTAGTGCAAGATACCTGGGCACATAAAAACCTACCAACTTCTTATCCCTCCTTGATTTTTTACCCCATGCCAGGACCGATTTTGAGGCATCAAAAAGGCTCACCTGCCAGGTGCCTGGTTCTGCTTCTCCCTGTACTTGCTGCAGCTCCCACCACTGAAGCTACCGCAGTCAGTGGCTGCGTTTGTACTGATTTCCTGACTAAGCAGTCATTTGAGCTCAGTGCGATAAGGTCAGAAGGCAAAGTGCTGCAGTGTTTTTTTTATTTTATGTGACAATTATTAAACACGAGACAATAAATCTTGAGCAACACTATTGATTGTTACCAGAATGTAACAGTTTGGTGGGGTAAGACAGATAGGCTTTCATTTTACACCCAGCCTTTACATTGCCATGTCTACTGGAACCTTTTGTAAATTGGGCACAACATAAAATGATTTATAAAATTATTTTGTAACCTAAAATCATATTATGGGAAAGGAGCTGGGGGAATACATGTGATACCATGTGATTGTTTTCATACCTAATTTCAGCCTGTATTCTTCCTCAGGGCCAAGCTGAATCGGTCACATGATTCTCCCCATAGCTGCTCATTAGAGGCAATGTTTGTCTCTTTGTTCATACAGTCATCTTGTGTTGTTGTTCCTTCCCAGGAGAATGTAGTTTTTATAGATACCAAGAAAATGCCTACGGTAAAGAAGAAGGTCCGAAAGCTGGAAGATCAGCTGGAATATGAATCTAGAAGGTGCGTTTAAGATGCCATGGAAAAAATCTGGACACCCTACTTAATGATCTAATAATAAGCAGGACTCCAGGCAAGCTGCTACATACTTAACACCGTTGAGTCACGTTATTTTGTTCATTTCCCCTGCAACCATGTGCCAGAAGAGCACAAGCTGGTGGTGGCAGCGTTATAGACTGGGGATTGTTTTAATAGGCCCACTCATCTATCTTTGAATGTGAATCCATCCTTTTATATCTCATGCATGCTGATTGTCTTCCCTCTGGTGGATGGGATTGTCCATCAACGCAATGACTTGGTTAGAAATTGGCAGGATTTCAGATACCTGTGACAACCAACCTACCAGGACCTTATTGAATCACTCCCAGCCCAGCTGCTGTTCGTGCTAAGTGGTTACTTAGAATATTAGCTGGCGGTCCCAATAATGTGACTTCATTGTGTAGCTACGTTATTAAAGACTGACGCACAGTTAAACAATCCAGGTAATTTGTAATACATGTCCACAATAATTAACCCAACTACTCCCTTTACCCATGAACCCCACATGTAAAAGATACTGTACCTTTTCCTCCTGGTGGTAGGAAAGAAAACTACTGCATGCCTCCCATTGGAGGGGGGTGTGGCTGTTTCCTGTCTGCTGTTGGATAGAGCGCTGCTAGTACAAGGTGTGTATCCAATGCTTGGCTGACTGGTAGAGTCAGTGGTTAGGTTAGTGTCCCTGTAGACCAGAACCCTCTCTGGCTAAGAAGTGCAAGGTAGTTATCCCCCATTTTTAAAATGGCCGTTGGTCCAATTGAATTTCTCCACAACCACACAAAAAAGTGCTCTTCCCAGCTTAGCCATGGCCAGAAAAGTAGCTCTGTCTACCACCGGCGGAGATCGCACCGCAGGATCTGCCGGGATTAGGTAAGATGACCAGCACCACAGGGGTTTCACACATTGGGCATCCATTGTAGGATGCCCCGGGGGGTAGGCTAGAACCCGCTCCTGGAATTTTTTTACTGTCCAAAGCCCAAACACATGGGTAAGACCCACTTTAAATGGGTAAGTGGAGCATTGCATTTACAATGCTAGGCCTTACTTTAGGAGAGAAAAGTGTTTATTACCGTTTAAAATCATCACACTAGGATCATGTCATGTGACCAGTCAGTTATTCTAAGCCATACACTCCACTTCGATCTTCATGACGTGGGAAATCTCCAGTAGAGGGCGAACTTGTGCAGAGATGAATATGCAAAAAAAGAAAGCCCCTCCCGGTCCATATATACCTGGGACCTCCCACCAATTTCCCAGTTCCTTCTATGCAGGGAAGGCGACAAGACAGAAGATGAAGACTTTTTACTTGCAGGTAAGCCGGGCCCGCGCCCGGCCTTTTATTATCCCTATTACTGCCAGGACCCTTTTTAAATTGCCCCTATTTGAGCCTCCCAGCTTAGGCTGCGGGTCCTGGTGAGGGTAGGAGCATAATAAGGATAAAAAAGGACAGTGGGAGACTCCCCTAAGATATATGTATTTGTACGTATGTAGGCGCTGCCCCTTGAAATTATATATATATACGGGGTGCCTGGCTAACCTCTGCACATAAATTGCAACCCACACAGATACCAACAACTGGTTAATTGCTGGGCTGGCCAATAACATACGGACATATATAGCCAAAGGACTCACTTTTAATGATAGAAAATGGCACAAAAAATAAATGCATATGACAGACAAGACTTAGTAACACACACCAATTTAAAATCGCAATTGCGCTTAAAAAACATATACACATGAATAAGGGCCCCTGCCAGGCCGACCTGGACTCCACACTCTCACCAGCACTCACTCAGCTCACACCAAAAAATGCTGGCCAGCATATAGTAAAGGGACAAAAAATCTATCCTCTATAGGAGCAAAAGGTTGGCACACATCAAGGTCATGGACACCATAATGCCAGGCTTGTGATACTGTCCAACATATACGTGTTTCAAATATTTGTGGCAGAATATTATACTGGTTGGGTGGAGGCTCAATACATGGAGCACTTAAAAGGCAGTCTTACTTAAACTGGGCACATGGATTTCACAATGCTTGAAAGCGCCACAGACCATCCACATAGAATTCATACCCACAATGGGATTCAAATGTTATCTGCTGTACGACAGTGCAGGTGCTTGTACCTAAACACTCTAGAATAGGTGCATGTGCGCTCTCTGTAACGGACCGGAATGCTCCACGGACCAATACAGGTATTCAAATCGCATCCCCGTTATGCATCCATAAAGGGCACCTCAGGCCGTCATTGGTATGCCATAAAGCGTTGCCGCCAACAATCTCACCACTCGTAGTTAGCCAGTTCCTTCCCGCCGATAGTGTGTCCAAACCGAGAGCTACTTGCAGATGCGGCCATTCTGTGAGCTAGCACGCATGGTGGGTGTGGTCAGGGGCCCCGAGGGTAGGAGCACCCTATGGGTGCGGAAGGAGCCTTGCTCCACCGTGAGGCCTCATTATGGGGTAGGCGGTTATCCGGGTTTTTGGTGATCCTGGTGCAGGATGCCCCATCCCTACATGCCTGTGGCCTTATTATGGCCGGGTTCCCACCCCCCCTTCCGGGTCCCTTAGTTCCCTCTGGGGGGGGGGGGCTGGCGGGCCGTCATCCTCGGTCTCTCCCTTTTCATTTATTACGCCCCCTCGTTCGGCGTTTTGCGGGGGCCACACTGGCCAGATCCGCGCTGCTGGGAGAGGGGTGGGGCCGGAAAAGCGCGCCTTCGCCACTGGCCTGCCCCCCTTCTCTTCCTGCTTCTCGCCTTCTCCTCAGAACGGGGGCCATTTTTGCTGCGGTTGCTGCTACCGTACTTGGGGACAGGTAGGGGCCTGTTGGCCACCTCTTTGTCACTTGGGGGTCCCTCTCTGGTGGGGGGGTCCCTTGTGGTTCTGGGTTTTTGCAGGTTTTGCCATTAAATTATTTAATTATTTAATTAAAATTGTATGATATATATATATTTACTGTATAGTAATTGATATGCCTTATTGTGTGTTGCAGATTGCTTCATTATTGTGCATGTTAAGGGGTTCCTCCTGGTCCTGGGGTCCCTAGTGTAAATTTGATCACCTCAAATCCTCCCACTGGGACTTTTAAGGGGCATCCGTGGTTGCTTAGGCGTAAATTCCCTGCGGTCTTGCAACTGACCACAAAAATCACCATATGGAGGCTACGCAGGATACTGGGCTCGGGCTCCCTCTGGGACAATCCGGGCCATGTGTGGGGTATCCCTTACGGGGGAGAATGTGCTGATCTGTATGCCATGTGCACAAAAGGCCATAACGCGGCAGTCCGGTACCCAGCCTTCTGGGTCGGCTCCTCCCTCTTCATCGCCTTCCCCTCCCCGCCTTATCCGTACCCCAAGTGACATTGGTGCCAGCGGGGAGTCACACTCTGATGTTTGTGCTATGTTGGCCAGCATCGAGAAATTTATTGGTAGCATGGTGGGCAAGAAGGCCCAGGCTAAAAAGAGACATTTGTCGTCGGACCAGCCCTTGTGGGATGTTGACGACAATTCCATTGATTTGTCGGATTATTCCCCGTTAGTGGATGGGGAATTGTATGAGAAAACGGAGACTGACTATGTACAGTCTGGTGATGCTGACGTCGGCAGGCGCTGTGGGATGCCGTCGATACGGCCACTGTTTTGTCACATCTATTGGAGGTGTTGGATATTGACCCTTCTGAGGCGACTCCTCTCAAGAAGGGGGAATTTTTTGGGGCCCGCAAGCCCCGTCTGGAATTCCCTACCCAGGGTCATTTTGATGCGCTGATCCTGAAAGAATGGGAAAGGCCCAGTCGGCTTCCTGGTGCTCCTCAGAGATGGGATAAGAAGTATCCTTTCCCGGTGGAGGCGGTTAAGCGATGGTCTTCTCCTCCCGAGGTCGATGCGCCAGTTTTGGTTTTGACCAACTCTTGTGTGCTGAACACCTCTGACGCCACTTCCCTTAAGGATGGCGAGGACAAGCGCCTTGATCAGATGGCGTGTCACGCATTTGCCAGCGTGGGCTCGGCCCTGCGGCCTGTTTGTGCATCTGCCCTAGTGTCGCTTGCTACCAGGTCTCGTATCAGGGACTGGCTGAATGACGCTCAGTTTGATCCGGCTAGCGCTGAGTTCGCTACCCTTAAGAGATGTGAATTGTTCATGGGTTTTGTCTTGGCTGCTATGGAAGATTCTATTGTCATGTGTAGCAGGACTTCAGCCCTATTGGTGGCTATGCGCAGATTAGTCTGGCTCCGACAGTGGACGGCGGATTTTGGGGCCAAGAAGTCGTTTACAGCTCTTCCCTTCCTGTGTGCTCAGCTGTTTGGAGATAAATTGGATGCTGTTGCTAAGGGAGGTAAGTTACCTCAGCGGAAGAAACAGCGCCGTCCCTTTTGGGGGGCTGGCTCGTTCACTCCTTCCTTTCGAGGGACCAGAGTGGCTAGAGGTTTGGCCTTCTCGGGTGTCAGGAGCTCGGCCTGGAACAGGGGCAGAGGTCGGGCACGTCCCGCGGCTGCCTGGGGGCCCAAGCCCGCTGTTAAACCGGCTCAGCAATGAAGGGGCGCCCTCACCCGCACGGGTGGGGGGACGGCTGCGGCTCTTCTTCCAGGTCTGGGCCGGGAGGTCACAGACATTTGGATTTTGGAAGTGGTCTCCTCCGGGTACAAACTGGAGTTCGAGTACTGGCCGCCTCCAAGATTCTTAAAGTCTCGGGTGCCCTCGGACCCTCAGGCTGCACAGGGGCTCCTGTTAGCAGTAAAAAACCTTCTGGACATGGGAGTTATTTGCCCGGTGCCTCAGTTGGAGAGAGGCAGGGGTTACTACTCCAACCTTTTCACGGTTCCCAAAAAGGAGGGTTCGGTGAGACCCATTCTAGATCTCAAGGTTCTCAACAGGTTTATCAGAGCCAAAAAGTTCCGCTTGGAGACTCTGCGCTTGGCTATCAATTCCCTTCGCCAAGGGGATTTTATGACAACCATAGACATCAAGGATGTGTATCTGCATGTTCCGATTTTTCCGACACATCAGAGATTCCTCCGGTTTGCGGTGGAGGATCAACATTTTCAGTTTGTAGCCCTTCCCTTCGGACTGACCTCGGCGCCGAGGGTCTTCACCAAGGTCTTGGCGGGAATAATGGCTCTGATCAGAGCTCAGGGCATTCGCATTGTGCCTTATCTGGACGACCTGTTGATCTCAGCTTCTTCCCTCCATCAGGCGGAGCTGGACACCCACCAGGTGGTGTCGACTCTGGAGAGGTTCGGGTGGGTGATCAACCGCCCCAAGTCTTCTCTCTCTCCGTCACGAGTGATTTCATTTCTAGGCATGAATCTGGATACCATTCAGGCCAGTGTGTTTCTGCCCCAGACCAAGGTGCAGGGGATTCAGGATCTGATCATCCTCCTTTGGGCCAGTCCTTGTCCCTCTATCCAACAGGGGATGAAACTGGTGGGCTTGATGGTGTCCTCCTTCGAGGCGGTACCGTTTGCACAGTTTCGCATGAGATCTCTTCAACTTCACCTGTTGACGCATTGGGACAGGTGTCCGCAGTCATTGGATCAACCTTTCAGGATGTCTCCCAGGGTTCGGCAGTCCCTTCGGTGGTGGCTGGACGCAAGCAACCTGTTGAAGGGCAGATCCTTTCTGGTCCCTTGTTGGGAGACGGTTACCACGGATGCCAGCCTGTCGGACTGGGGAGGTTATTGGAAGAGTCATCAGTTCAGCGGGGTGTGGGGTCCTCAGGAGGCTCACACCCCCATCAATGTCTTGGAGCTCAGAGCCATCCGACTGGTTCTGGCATGGCTGACCTCACATTTACAGGGTCTACCGGTTCAGGTTCGTTCAGACAACCGAACGGCGGTAGCTTACATCAATCACCAAGGAGGGACTCACAGCAGGAGTGCCCTCAGGGAAGTCTCTCTGATCCTGCACTGGGCGGAGAGCAATGTTCCTTGCGTTTCGGCAGTCTTCTTTCCGGGAGTGGAGAACACGGAGGCGGATTCCCTGAGCAGGGGATCCTCTTGCCAAGGAGAGTGGTCTCTCAACCCCGAGGTTTTTCTGGATCTTTGCCGCAAGTGGGGGACTCCGGAGGTGGATCTCTTTGCCTCGAGGCACAATCATAAACTTCCGGCCTTTGTGTCTCTCTCTCGGGATCCTCTGGCCCTGGAAGTGGATGCCTTGTCCCTTGCTTGGAAGGATCTGGGTTTTATGTACCTGTTTCTGCCCGTCTCCATGCTGGGCAACGTAGTTCGCAAACTGGTTCTAGAAAGGGCACCAGCAATTCTGGTGGGTCCAAGGTGGCCAAGAAGGGTTTGGTACGCAGACGTTGTAAAGCTGGCCGTAGATCAGTACCGGCTTCCCATGTTGCCGGATCTGTTATCTCAGGGTCTACTACTTTACACCAGTTTACAAACGCTGGCTTTGACGGCTTGGCTGCTGAAACCTTCATTCTGAAGGACGTAGGTTTGTCTGCGGCCGTTGTTCAGACTTTGATTAGAGCTAGGAAGCGGTCCTCTTCTGGCATTTACTATAGGACTTGGAGGTCCTATATTGATTGGTGTGCGGCTAGGGCCTTGCCTTGTAGGGTATTTTCGATTCCTAGGATTTTGGAGTTTCTTCAGCATCATCTGGATCTTGGGTTCCAGCTTAGTACTTTGAAAGGACAGGTTTCTGCTCTGTCAGTTTTCTTCCAGAGGTCTTTTGCCTTACACCCACTGGTTAAGACCTTTTTTCCAAGGGGTCGCGCATGTGCGGCCCCCTCGGAAGGCTGTGGTTCCGGTTTGGGATTTGAATTTGGTTCTTTCGGCTCTCCAGGGTCCTCCTTTTGAGACGCTACAGGATATTGCTCTTTCGTTCTCACTCAGATGGTTGCCTTCGTTGTGGCTATTACCTCTGTTCGGCGTGTCTCTGTGTTGGCGGCTCTGTCGATTCAGGCCCCTTACTTTGAGAGACACCAGGATAAGGTGGTTTTTCGCTTTAAGCCAGATTTCCTTCCTAAGGTGGTGTCTGCCTTCCACCTCAATCAGGATATTGTTCTCCCTTCCTTGTGTCCTAAGCCTAACAATGACAAGGAGTGGGTTCTGCACAATTTGGATGTCGTTTGCTGTGTGAAGTTCTATTTGGTGACTACTTCTTTTTTCCGCAAAAGGGATACTTTTTTCGTGGTGCCCTGCGGGCCCAGGAAAGGATTGGCGTCCGCCCAGTCTACCATTAGTAAATGGATTCGTCAGGCCGTTGTTGGGGCCTATTCTGCTAAGGGGAGGACTCCACCTTTTAGGGTCACGGCGCACTCTACTCATGCTGTTGGTGCATCCTGGGCTTTTCAGCACCAGGCTTCGGTTGAACAAGTTTGTAAGGCTGCTACTTGGTCTTCCGTTCATACTATTCTAAGTATGTCACACACCCCGCTTCAGAATAGTCATTACACTTGGGGTTATACTGTCCTGTAGAGTGCGATCTTGCAGAGATGTAAAGAAAAAAAGTGAGCCCCTCCCAGTCCATAAATACCTGGGACCTCCCACTCATTCCCCAGTCTTTCATCTCTGCAGTCGGCGAGCAAGTCAGAAGATGGATGTCTCCTCCTTGACTCCCGGCCCTCTTTTTGATCTATTTCTGCCCGGACCCCCTCTCTCTTTTGAATTTACCTTGCCTCCCAGCCTAGGCTGCTGGTCCGGACAAGGGTAGACGGCACCTTATGGTGCTTATGAGCTACGCTCCACCGTGAGACCCCATACCAAGGGGTAGGCGGTTCGCCGGGTTGGTGATCCCGGCTTGGGATGCCCCGTCCCTTGCCTTCCACCTCCAGTGTGGATTCCCCCTCTCCCGGTTCGCCCTTGCTCCCTGGGGGGGGTGGGGGGGGCCTTATCTCCCGTTGGTAACTTACTTACTGTAGTAATCCTTCAGAACGGCCACATGAAAGAATCTGTGTGTGTGTTTTACTTATGTGGTGTGTGTGTGCTTCACTTGTTTATTGGAGCCGGCGCCGGCCGTTGCTAGCAGAGCTGGCGGTGGGGGAGCTTCTTCCCCTCAGGTGCGGTGATGGGGGGGCGGGGCCGGGTGCTCGGCGCGTTCGTCTTCGGCCCGCCCCCCATGCTGCTGGCGCCGCTGCGGAGCCCCGCCACTGGCTGGG
This sequence comes from Gastrophryne carolinensis, assembly GCA_027917425.1. Classification (NCBI taxonomy): domain Eukaryota; kingdom Metazoa; phylum Chordata; class Amphibia; order Anura; family Microhylidae; genus Gastrophryne; species Gastrophryne carolinensis. Next base: position 437,051,429 of record CM051235.1, read on the forward strand.
AGCTGCTTTGTGTTAGAGGAGGGGGCGGGGCCAGGCGCGGCGTGCGAACCGCGCTGGCCCGCCCTTCTTCTTCTCCCTCTGCTCTTTACTTTGTTTCCGCGCTGGACGGCCGCCATTGTGCTGTGAGTGGCCCTCTGTGCCTCATTTGCTCTGCATCTTTTCATATGTAAAATTGTGTATATGCTTTGGTTGTGGGACATAGTGCTTGTGTGCTGAATTGCCTATTATTATGTCTTCCAGGTGGACCCTTATTGCTCATAAAGGGAGTTCTCCTGGTCCTAGGGTCCCTGGGTTAAATTGGGTTCATATAAAAATCCCACTTGGGACTTAAAGGGGCATCCCGGGTTGCATTACTGCGTAATTCCCTCTGGTCATTGCGACTACCTATACATCACCATATGGAGGCTTCCCAGGATACCGGGCTTGGGCTCCCTTCGGGGCAATACCGGCAGGGTGTGGGGTGTCCCTTACGGGGGATAATGTATTACTTTGTATACCATGTGCGCAGCAGGCTATAACGCAGCAGTCGGGGGGCCCAGGCTTCTGGGTCAGCACCGCTGGCCTCTTCGCCCACCCCACCCAGTATGATCCGTACCCTGAGTGATATCGTCACGGGTGGGGAGTCGCAATCTGATGTGTGTGCCAGATTGGCCAATCTTGAGAAATTATTTTCTAGAGCTGTGGCCAGAAAGGCCACGGCTAAGAGAAAGCACTTGTCTTGAGCCGCGCTGGCCTTTGATTTTGATGAGTTTGATTCACTTGACTGGTCTGATTATTCCCCGCTAGAGGTAGGGGAATTATTTGAGGAATCTGATGGTTCTGACGATCAGCAATTTGTTGGCGCTGATACCGAGCAGGGACAGGGGGATGCCGTGGATACCCCTAAGGTCCTGGCTCATCTTTTCGAGGTTCTGGCTATTTCTTCTCCAGAGGAGGCTCCTCTGCAGAAGGGGGAGTTCTTTGGGACTTCTAAGCCGCGCTTGGAATTCCCAAATCAAAAGCATTTTGATGGCATCATTCTTAAGGAATGGGAGAGGCCTACTCGGCTTCCGGGTGTTCCTCAGGGCTGGGATAAGAAATATCCCTTTCCGGTGGACGCGGTAAAGCGCTGGTCGTTCCCTCCCGAGGTTGATGCCCTCGTGTTGGGGTTGTCTAATTCTTCTATTTTGCATTCTCCTGACTCCACCACCCTAAAAGATGGTGAGGACAAGCGTATTGATCAGATGGCTTGTCACGGTTTTGCCAGTGTCGTTTCGGCCTTGGGGCCTGTTTGAGCTTCAGCGCTTTTGGCGGTAGCTACCAGGTCGGTTGTTAGGGACCTGTTGACTACTTCCAGGCTTGACCCGGCTAGTGATGAGTTCACCACCCTTAAGCGGTGCGAATTGTTCATTTCCTTTGTGCTAGCCGCCCTGGATGACACCATGGTGATGTGTGGTAGAACTTCGGCCTTGCTGGTGGCTATTCGACGGTCGGTTTGGTTGCGCCAGTGGGCAGCTGATTTTGTGGCTAAGAAGTCGCCACGGGTCTTCCCTTCGTGGGGTTGCGGCTTTTTGGAGAAAAATTGGATTCGGTTGCGAAAGGAGACAAGTTACCTCAGCGAAAGAAGCAGTGTTGTCCCTTTCGGGGGGTGGCCTCCTTTAACCCTTCCTTTCGCGGGGCCAGTGCGGGCAGGGGATTGGCCTTCTCTTCCTCCAGAGGTGATTCCTGGAACAGGGGCAGAGGACGTGTCCGTCCAGGTCACAACTGGGGTTCTAAACCCAAGCCCGCTGCCAAGCCAGCTCAGCAATGAGGGGGCGCCCTCACCCTTGCGGGTGGGGGGACGGCTGCGACACTTCTTCCAGGTCTGGGACCAGGAGGTCTCAGACAGATGGATTCTGGAAGTGGTGTCTTCCGGTTACAAGCTGGGTCCCCTCCCAGATTCTTCAGGTCTTGGGTGTCTTCGGATCCTCTGGCCGCGCAAGGGCTCCGAGTGGCAGTAAGGAATCTTCTGGACATGGCTGTCGTTTGCCCGGTGCCTCCCTCGGAAAGGGGCCTGGGCTACTATTCCAATCTGTTCACGGTGCCCAAGAAGGACGGCTCCGTTCGTCCCATCCTGGATCTGAAGCTCCTCAACAGGTTTATCCGTCCCAGGAAGTTCCGCATGGAAACTCTGCGTTCAGCCATAAATTCTCTTTGTCAGGGGGACTTCATGACGTCCATAGACATCAAGGATGCGTATCTACATGTACCTATCTTCCCGGCACACCAGAGATTTCTCAGGTTCGTGGTGGAAAATCGGAATTTTCAGTTTGCGGCCCTTCCGTACGGCCTTACCTCGGCTCCAGGGGTTTTTACCAAGGTGCTGGCAGGGGTGATGGCCCTTTTCAGAGCCCAGGGTATTCGCATTGTGGCATATCTGGACGACCTTCTCATTATGGCATCTTCTCTCAGCCAAGCGGAGCTAGGCACCAGAGCTGTGGTATCCACTCTGGAGAGATTCAACTATCCCAAGTCTTCCCTCTCCCGTCCAGGGTGGTGTCATTTCTGGGAATGTCTCTGGATACTTCTCAGGCCAGGGTGTTCCTTCCTCGACTCGAGGTTCTGTTGATTCAGCTTCTTCTGTCCCACCCTCGTCCGTCATTCCGGCAGGGGATGAGACTGGTGGGATTGATGGTGGCTTCCTTCGAGGCGGTTCCCTTTGCTCAGTTTCACACAAGGACGCTCCAGCTCCATCTTTTGGCGGTTTGGGACAGGTGTCCGCTGTCGTTGGATCAGTCTTTTCTGATGTCCCCTGGGTTCGGCATTCACTTCGGTGGTGGATGGAACCAAGCAATCTGATGAGGGGCAGATCCTTTCTGACCCCTCGTTGGGAGACAGTCACCATGGATGCCAGCCTTTCAGGTTGGGGGGGTTTCTGGAAGGATCTTCAGTTTCAGGGACTGTGGGGGCCTCAGGAGACTCACGACCCCATCAATGTTTTGGAGCTGAGAGCCATCAGGTTGGTTCTGTTTCACTTGACTCTTCAGTTACAGGGCTTACTGGTTCAAGTTCGGTCGGACAATCGGATGGCGGTCGCCTACATCAATCACCAGGGAGGGACTCGCAGCAGGAGTGCCCTCAGAGAAGTGTCCTTGATTCTTGCCTGGGCGGAGAGCAATGTCGGCGGTGTACATTCCGGGAGTGGAGAACACGGAGGCGGACTCCCTGAGCAGGTGCTCATCTCACCGGGGGGGAATGGTCTCTTAATCCCATGGTTTTTCGGTCACTTTGCCACAAGTGGGGGACTCCGGAGGTGGATCTCTTTGCCTCTCGTCACAATCACAAGCTTCCGGCATTTGTGTCTCTCTCGCTGGATCCTCTGGCTTTGGCAGTGGCTGTCATGTCTCTGAGCTGAAGGGATCTGGGGTTCCTGTACCTGTTCCCTCCGTTTCCCATGGTGGGCAAAGTGGTGCGCAAGCTGGCTATAGAAGGGGCGCCAGCAATCCTGGTGGCTCCAAGATGGCCAAGGCAGGTTTGGTTTGCAGACGTCGTTCGGCTGGCAGTGGATCAGTTCGATCTGCCCCTTCTGCCGGATCTGCTCACTCAGGGTCAACTACTTTACCCCAATTTACCAACGCTGGCTTTGACGGCGTGACTGCTGAAACCTCCATCTTTAAGGAGGAAGGTCTTTCTGATGCTGTGATTCAGACTCTTGTTAGCGCTTTGAAGAAGTCTTCCTCTACCATCTACTATAGGACTTGGAGGTCTTATATTGATTGGTGTGAAGTCAGGGCCTTGCCTTGCAGGGTGTTTACTATCCCTAGGATTTTGGATTTTCTGCAACATGGTCTGGACTTGGGGTTCCAGCTTAGTACGTTAAAAGGGCAGGTTTCTGCCCTGGCGGTTTTCCTTCAAAGGTCTTTTGCTCTTCATCCTCTGGTTAAGACTTTTTTCCAGGGGGTTACGCATGTGCGGCCTCCTAGGAAGTCTCTGCTCCCAGTTGGGATTTGAATTTGGATCTTTCTGCTTTTCAGGGTCCTCCTTTTGAGCCATTGCAGGATATTTCTCTTTCTATGCTCACTCAAAAGGTTGCCTTTTTGGTTGCTTTCACCTCAGTTCGGCGTGTCTCAGAGTTGGCGGCTTTGTCCATTCAGGCCCCTCCTTTTAGAGGCATCAGGACAAGGTTGTTTTCCGCTTCAAGCCAGATTTTCTTCCTAAAGTGGTTTCTGCCTTTCATCTTAATCAGGATGTTGTTCTTCCCTCCTTGTGTCCTAAGCCCAGCAATGACAAGGAGAGGGTTTTGCATTCCTTGGATGTGGTTCGCTGTGTGAAGTATTATTTGGTGACTACTTCTTCCTTTCGTAAGACTGATGCCTTTTTTCGTGGTGCCCTCCGGGCCTAGGAAAGGTTTGGCGCCCGCCAAGTCTTCCATTAGTAGATGGATTCGCCAGGCCATTGTTGGGGCCTATTCTGCCAAGGGGAAGATTACCCCTTTTCGTGTTACTGCTGGGCCTCAGCGGATGCTATTTTTGGCTGCAAAGTTCTGCAAGCTGCAGTGGTTTAAGTTTGTGCATTATTGCCTTGTTTTGGATCCCCGCCCTTTATGGACACTGCTATTGGATGTCCCAAGTGTAATGACTTTTCTGAAGCGAAGTGTGTGACATACTTAGAATAATACCATTTTGTGATTACTCACCTGTAAAATGGGTATTATAAGTATGTCACACACCCCGCTCCACCCCGCCCTTTGGTATTCTGGATCCCTTATATGGTGAACCTTTTTAGTGTTACTGTTTATATTTGGCTCTTCCTGGTCCCTTTACTGCTGTCTTAATACTGGGGAATGAGTGGGAGGTCCCAGGTATTTATGGACTGGGAGGGGCTCACTTTTTTTCTTTACATCTCTGCAAGATCGCCCTCTACAGGACAGTATAACCCCAAGTGTAATGACTATTCTGAAGCGGGGTGTGTGACATACTTATAATACCCATTTTACAGGTGAGTAATCACAAAATTGTATTTTTTCAAGGTTGTTGTGCGGGCTTCAGCGGATGCTGTTTTTGGCCGCAAGGTTCTGCAAGCTGCAGTGGTTTGAGTTGGTACATTCTTTACTGTTTCTGGTTCCCACCCATGACGGACACTGCTATTGGATGTCCCACATGTCATGAAGATCGAAGTGGAGTGTATGGCACACTTAGAATAATACCGTTTTGTGAGTACTCACCTTTAAAACGGGTATTATGAGTGTGCCATACACTCCACTTCGCCCCACCCCTTTTTTTTTCAGGTATTCTGGAGTTTTTATTTGGTGAACCATTGGTTTTGAGTGTTAAGGTTATAATTGGTTCTTCTTGGTCCCCTTACTGCTTTTTTACACTGGGAAATTGGTGGGAGGTCCCAGGTATATATGGGTCGGGAGGGGCTTTCTTTTTTTGCATATTCATCTCTTCAGAAGTTCACCCTCTACTGGAGATTACCCACATGTCATGAAGATCGAAGTGGAGTGTATGGCACACTCATAATACCCGTTTTAAAGGTGAGTACTCACAAAACGGTATTTTTTTTGGCAGTGGAGAGGTCTTCACATATGGAGTAGCTACAGGTCACTCAAACACTTTTGGACTTCACCCATTTTCATATGATGTATTACTTCATTTGTGTCAGGTTATGGAAAGACGTCACATACAACCTGAAGATCAGAGACATTGATGCCGCCACCGAGGCCAAGCACAGCCTAGAAGAAAGGCAACGAGCAGAAGCTAAAGAGCGCAAAGAGAAGGAGACACAGTGGGAAACCAGGGTAAGGGAACTGCAAAAATATATTAGGAATCTGACAGGTTGTCAAGATACTATTAGCCTGGGACTGGCTCTTTAAAAATCATGGAATTTTACAATTTAAAGGAAACTCTCAATGGCACAACTGAAAGGGGGATGCAGTCAATGCTGCTGCATTTTGCTTACATTGATCCCAGCACATTGGGCCCCACAGTTAAAGGCTCCAAAGACATGAATCTTTATCCAATATTTCTGCATTGCATGTCTCCTTTGAGAACAGCTGGAATCATGTGGCTCCCATAGCAATGAATAGGAGGCCAGTTTCACAGTTTCCTTTAAGGAGCCATGCTGCCACAGATCAGGATTAGGGACTATCCCTCTGAGGGGAGGGGTGAAACAGATACAATTACCTGGGCCCTCTGGAGGAAATCATTCTTGGGGTCCACCCTTTACCTGGCTGTGGTTAAAAGGGAGGCACAGGAGGTTGGCAGGTCAGATGGCGATGCTGGGGCAGTTAAGCTAACTAACCCCCCCCAATGTATCTCCTTTACTGCTCCAATGATGATGGTGTCTATGGCTTTGATGTACAACAGGCTGCTCCCTTACATTTACCTGGGTTTGTTTTGCCCTTTCTTAGCTGTTCCATGAAGATGGGGAATGCTGGGTATATGATGAACCACTACTGAAACGATGGCCTGTCAAGCACTGACCTGCCTACAGAACAATCACAGAAGATTCTTTACCAGAAGCCCAGAAAACCAAGAAGGTATGATGACCTTTCTGGATGATCTGAATCTCCCTGTGGTGCATAGAGAGCCCTTACACTGCAGCGGTTCCTTACTCAGGGATACTGGACTTCTACCGAGTGACAAATCAAACAGGACACAGGGCACTGATACCATTGTGTTCACAATTAGAAACGCTTTAACAAGGGTCTTGTCTTTCCCCGTCTCATGATTGGCTTCCACCGTGGCTCTGGAGGAAACTTTTTTTGTTTACAGTGATACAATACGATCTCTCAATCATAAACTCTGTATTAGTATATAGAGAGCAATCAGTCATGAGAGGTGTATAAGGGCTGCCATTACCAACCTCCTAACTTTGTGTCCTCACTGCAAAATCTTTATCTTATGTGTAATATAGAAAACGCAACCTTTTCTAAATCTTTGATGGGCTCTGTTCACCATCTGCAGATGGCAGGCATACTCCATCATTGAAAAATTAGAAGTGTCCTCCACATAACGCAAGGGAGCAATATCGCGAAATTGTGTTATATTAAAAATCCATATAAACATGTCGGCTAATGAGAGGAAGGGTCATTTATACACCCAAACTGAATAAAACTCCCGCCAAGCTTGTGGTTTATTCTCTCATTGTAGGAATAACATCCAGGGATGACCGAGCCTGTCGCCCCTTATTTCCTTTTCCTTCCATTATAATATAAAAGAAACAAGCCTGGCTGGATATTTTTTGATGCCGGGTGTATAAGTGACCCCTCCTGCCATCCAGCATATTTATATGGCTTTTTATCATTGGGACATTTTTTATGATAGTGCTCCTTTAAGTGCTCACCTCCAAATCCAAGAATATGTCTTCTTAAAGCAGAACAACCACTGTGATTGTCCCTGGAATTTAAACGATTTCAGGGCCACCCCAGGCTACCCCCGCTTCCCCACCCCCCAAACTGGGTGCCGCAAAACTCACCTGCTTCCTCTGCAGGCTGTTGGCACTATTCCACCCACAACCATCCAGATAGGTTGGAGATGCGGCTGCTGTGCTCTTATTTGCCGACACCCTGCATGTAAACAAAGCATTTGCCAAGCATTATATATGCACAGCAAATGATTCTGATGGACGAGAGCCTGCACATTCGCCATTGGACTGGGAAGAGGTGAGTTTTTCTGTGCATTTTGGAGGGGTTTCACACTGCGGGGCATCCCAATTCGGAATGCCCCCCGGGTCACTAAACAGAACCCGGGCTAGTCAAAATCCCAAGTTTTGTTCCGCTTTTAAACTTTTTTTTTTTTTTTTTTTTAAGCTTTACATAGGATACACGAGCTCTGGATTCTTCAGTGATGGGAGTTATGTCTTATCTACAGGCAACACCTGTCTGTCAGCAGCCAATTTTTAGGGCCTCTCTGGGAACAGCACTTGGCCGCTGGTGGTCACATGGGTCTAGAATCCTGATAAAGCAATCCTACACCCTGAAAAAAAACTCTAAAAAGGCTGGGTGTTACATGTAGTGTGAAGAAAAAGATTTTATGCTGAGTATTCTTTTTGAGCTCCATGGACAGGTCAAGGCCTGTTCTAATTCCTGAGTGATGGTGGTTATGGTAATGTACATAATCAAGCTTGGAGGATGCTGTGTCTTCCATGACTTCAGGAGAAAACATTTAAGGCGAATTCTAAAATATTTTTTCTCAAGAGGAGGTTGGCAATGGCAGCCCTTGTATTCCAGACACATCTACAACAGCCTGTTTTTTTCTGCAGAATACTAGTCAGTCACAGATATGCCACATCTGTTGCCCCCTGGTGGGTATTCTCTGCTGTAGAGCTAGTTACATTGTTGATTGCAGTGTGCCACACCAGGATTAGAAAGGAAATGGCCATTGGAATCCTGGACTGACTTGAAAGAAGCTCTAAAGCTCAAAGTGAAGCCCATCCCTGACACACAAGTGGTGGTGCTGCTGCTTCTCCAATAGGGTGTGTCGGCTGCTTGTATGCACCTGTAACACATGAAGCAGTCCCCACTAATCAGAGGTGAGGCCTGTGTGTTAAAGAGGAAATATTACCACGCCTTGTTCCACCCACAATACATTTTGGTTGCAGTTTGTCTCTCGAAGTCTGAAGAATCATTCTGAAACATGAGGTGATCAGACCTTCCAACCCAGTGCCACTTTTTTTTTCCTTCTTTCGGACGATCACAAGACATGATTGATGTTTTATATCAAAATTTCTTTTCACCTCTCGTGTATATACAGCGCCAACCTGGCATTTTATTAGCAGTCGCCCCACTTCCTCCTGACTCAAATGCCACTTTACTTTCTGCACTATCCCAAATTGTGTAAACAGCCCCTTTCCTCTTATTCTTCACAGGTGGTTCCTTTTTCTTCTGCCCCAGGAACTGGTCTTGCCTTTGTATTTATTTCCTAATAAAATGGTTAGAGCAAAATATTTTATTAGATCTGCATTTATGATTTGCAATTAAAATCTAATCTTCAGAGAAAAGTGTTTGCTTCTTCTTGACGTCCGCATATTGGAGAAGATTTGGCAGTAATAAAAGTGGCTTCCATGTGCAAAGTGATGTTAATCTCAGTATAAGGAGCAGCCAGGTCTATTACCACTGCAAGAGGGACTCCTGCTACTGTTCGATTACCATGTCTTGCTTTTAGTAGAGAAGATTTTGCACAGTTCTTCAAACGTGTCTTTTCCTAATCCAACTCCAATTCATGCTATTCTTGGTGGATAGCAGCTACTGCCAGTGGTTGTGCAGATTCCATTTCCCTGCCAAAAATAGATCCCTGCGCTGCAGCAGGTGAGTATTTTTTTTAGCAGTATTCCCTAACCTTCTCCTCATAGCTGCCTCTATAGCTCTGCTGCTGCACTAGTTATATAGTACCTGTGTGGAGATCTGCTATACCAGGCCTGTTGGAGAAGACTGTTTAGGCTCCTTTTACACTGGGGTGATTGTGGGGCAAACATAAAGCGCTGTGAAACACTGCCATAGAAATCTGTGTGTACTTTCACATACTGGCGCGGTAATTCCACTCCCCCCTGCAAGCAGCATTTTTGTAGCAATGGCGCTTGCTATCGCTGTATAGCAAATAGCATTTGCCAGCGCCACTAAAACGCGTGTAAGTCGCCGGTAGTAAGTCACAGGAGGGATTCTCGCTGCCAATACACCTCGCCCCAGTGTGAAAGGAGCCTAACAGAATAGAGGAGATGCCTGAACAGGAAATAAATGTTAGTCCGTTTAGTCCCACAGCTCACAAAGCCTCCCAAAGCTCACAAATGACGATCTTTTTGATGATCTGGGCTCTGTGGAGGAAGGTGAGTTGCCAGATAATTCCCGTTCCGCTGCGGATTATTCCGCTGGCGATGACAGTATGTCTGGTGCTTCCTCGGATGAGGATGCGTGGCTCCCTGATGATACGGAGAAATTGCTTGCTTCAGTTTTTGAGACTTTACACATTGTTCCTCCCAGAGTGGCTAAGAGGAAGCAAGGTGATTTGTTTAAGCCAGAAAGACAGAGGCGAGTCTTTCCGGAGCAGGCCCATTTTTCTGTTTCAATCTTTTTATTGTCATTTTTTTGGTATAAAAGATAAACAGTATGACATATTATTGTTCTTTTACAAATAAAGAGTTACAGAACACAAATTGTCATTCTTCATACAGTTTCTCATACAGACATGCCATTTCCAGTAAGTTGCTAAGGCACATTTAGGGTGTTTGGGCTCCTAGAGTTTAATTTTGTACCAATATGAGCGACTTAAAATTAGCATCTATTAACTGATAGTCAACTTTACTCAAATTGACGGGCAGGTAGATTGTCTTCTCCTGCCTCAAGCTCTTCGCACCGCCACCCCTCTGGTGTCGGGGGGGGGGGGTGAGGGGGGCCAAGGGATGTGGACAAGGGGGGGAATGGGAAACAAGTAGGGAGGAGGGGGGACAGACGGGAAACATGAGGGAAAAAAGGGAGAAAGGAGAGAGAAAAAAAAAGGGGGGGAGGAGGTATATATATAATATATATATATATATATATATATATATATATATTTAGAAGGGAGGGTTTGCAGGCCATTTCTTACTGCAACAGGACCTCTCTCAAATCTGGAAACGAGTATTCCACCCAAGGGCCCCAAATCTTCATGAATTTCTCATGGGAATCCCTCAGGATGCTGGTCAGTTTTTCGTTAATAAAAATACCATTCAGCCTCTCTTTTACCATCTGAAATGGAACATTCCCTTTTTTCCACGAGCTTGCAATAGCTAGTTTTGGCGCCAGCATGACCTGAGTCAGTAAGGCGTGTTGGGGCTTGGTGATACCTTCTGGCTTCACATGTAGCAAAGCAAACCAGGGGGTCCCTTCGTAGGTTAATGTGCAGGAGAGTATATAGCAGACCAAAGACCCGAGACCAGAACCTCCTGACCTTCGGGCATTCCCACCAGATGTGGAGGACCGTCCTCTCCGCAGAACAGCCTTGGAAACAGGTTGTCGGATACCCTGGGATTGCTTTCGCCACGCGGGATGGTACCAGATACCATCTCGTAAGCATCTTATATGCCGCCTCTAACGTGGTGATGTTTATTGAACATTTGTTAATCCCTGCCCAGATATCCATCCAATCTTTCCTATCCAGAACCAGGTTCAGATCTGTTTCCCATTGTATCATATATCCATGTTTCAGATTGGCTGGTAATATCGTAAGATGAGCATAGATCATAGAGATAAGGCCCGGTGTCGGTGTCCCCCGAAGGCACACCTTCTCAAAGGTCGTTTTATCTACCCCAGGGGTTTTGTTCTTTAGCAGGGGAGCTAGCCAGTGGCGGATCTGGATATACCTGAAGCATTCAGCAGTAGGTGCATTTTCTTTTGACACTAATGCGAGCCAAATAATTATTTCCTCCCTATCTATTAGATGGTGAACTTTATTAATACCTTTCCGCTTCCACCACGCAAATGCTTCAGGATTCTCCATCCCTGGAGGGAACCAGGGGTTTCTAAGTAGTCGAATTGCTGGGAGATGCGGTGAAATCAGTTTCCCCGAGTATTTCACTCCGTCCCATATACATTAAGATTGGACATGTAATGCGGGGCCTATACTGTGGTAGGGTCCAAATTAAGCTATCTATGGGGATGGGATCGCATGTCATGGCTTCTAAGGAGACCCAGAGAGGGGTTTCTACTTCAAGATGCAAGCTATGTAACTGCGCAATTTGCGCGGCTAAGTAGTATCTGTTCATGCACGGAACCCCCAGCCCTCCTTCTGTCCTGTGTCTAATCATAGTAGTTTTAGCTATCCTCGGTCTGGTACTTCCCCAGACAAACCTCATTATGCTATTCTGCATGCTTCTAATCTGGTATGAGGGGATTTGAACAGGGAGCGTCCTGAAATAGTAAAGCATTTTGGGCAATAGGGTAATTTTTACTGCATTTATCCTTCCTATCCACGAAATCCCATGACCCTGCCAAGAATCAAGCATAGTTTTCAGTGAGCGAAAGGTGGGGGGGGGGGGGGGGTAATTGGCCTGGTATAGGGTATGGTAATGAGGAGTGACCTTGACCCCCAGATATGATAATGTCCCCGGGGCCCAACGGAAGGGGAAGTTGGATTGAAGCGATCTCAGCATCTGAGAAGGGACATTTAAGTTTAACCCCAAGGATTTCTCTTTGTTGACTTTGAGGCCTGAGATTTGCGAAAAAATCATCTAGGAGGTGGAGGACATTGGGCAGCGAGATATGGGGTCGCGAAAGGACTAGCAAAATGTCGTCTGCGAAAAGGCATGCTTTGTGGAGGTACCCTGCTAACTCTATCCCTGTTATATCTGGGTGTGTCCTGATTGCAATTGTTAGCGGCTCCAAGGTCAAGACGAATAACACTGGAGAGAGCGGACACCCTTGCCGCATACCTCTGCCGATTGGGAATGGCTCAGAGAGGTAACCCCCATACTGAACTCTTGCTGAGGGAGACAAATATATGGACCGTATCCATGTTAGAAAGTTGTTTCCAAATCCCCATTTCTGTAGGGCAAGGGACATATAATCCCACGATAGGGAGTCAAATGCCTTCTGCATATCCAATGACAAGAGAAGGCTGTGGATTTCCCTCTGCTGAGCTAGCTTGATCAAGTGAACTACTCTACGAATATTATCTGAAGCTTGCCTATTAGGTACAAACCCCACTTGATCCTTCCCGATCAGTGTACCCAGAAACTTGTTAATCCCAGAGACCAAGACTTTCCCCAGTATTTTAAGATCTACATTAAGCAATGATATGGGCCTGTAATTCTGTGGGTTTAAGTGATCCTTGTCTAGTTTCGGGATCATGCTTATGAATGCCTCCAGAGAGGTCCGGTTCAATGTACTCTTTTCTTAAAGGGAGTTAAACATTCTTGCTAAGTGAGGGGCTAGTCCCGCGGCATATTTCTTATAGTATAGGTTTGAGAAGCCGTCGGGTCCCGGTGCCTTGGAAGCTTTAAAGCTTTTGATTGCCTTCAAAACCTCTGGGACAGAGATCTCTGCTTCAAGATTAGCTCTATGAGTTTCTGTCACCTCAGGGAGTGAGATTGTGTCTAGAAATTTAGTGGCTCTTTCTCGAGGGAACACCTGGGGCGCCGCGTAAAGCTTGCCCAGCATTCTTTTAAAAATGTCAACAATTTTGATGGGGTTAGCAGTGTTGGACCCCTCCGCAGACCGTAACATAATTGGAGATTGTTTCAGCCCTGAGTATCGGAGCTTGTTTGCTAAGGGGGTATCAGGTTTGTTGGCCCTTGAGTACATCTTTTGTCTGCCCCACCTAAGCTTCTTATCTAATGCTACGTTAAGTTGCATATTAACCTCGTCCACTTTCTTCTTAAGTTCCCTTGAGGGGTTCACCTTCCAAGCAGATTGTAGTTGTTCCAGACTGGTTCTGAGTTGGGCAATCTTCTCTGTTCTGCTTTTTTTAAGAGAGGTAGCTAGAGCAATGAGCTCCCCTCTAATCACTACTTTGTGGGCCTCCCACACGCTTACCACTGTAGCTGAGTTAGTGTTTATTGCAAAGTAATTTTTAAGTGACTGGAGGATTTGGTCATGGGTCTCCTTGCGTGTGAGCATAGAGTCATTTAGTCTCCACTTGAACGGCCTAGTGGTGGGGGGAGTAGCCACGAACCTCATGAGTACTGGGGCATGATCAGACCAGGGTGTGGCTAGAATCTGGCATTTGCCAATCATTGGTAAAACAGTCTGAGGCACCATGAGAAGTTCAATTCTGCAAAATGAATTATGGGGATTCGAGTAGAAGGTGTAGTCCCGCGTTTTAGGGTTCAAGTCACGCCATACTATCAGAGTTGCATCCTTCAACATGGCATTGATGCGACTCGGGGGTTGCTGCATCGGCGGTGAGGAAAGGCTGCCGCCCTGCTGGGGTGACCTATCCAGCTTAGGGTCTAGTGCTATATTGGAGTCCCCAGCCATAATTTGTAACCCTTTGCTATGCTCTTTTATTTTCTTCCAAAGGTGTGAGAAAAAATTTGCCTGATGAGTGTTGGGCGCACAATACGACACAAAGGTCATCTGTGTATCATTTAAGCTTCCTATCACAATCAGGTACTGACCAGTTGGGTCAGCCACTGTCATCTCGCATTTAAATGGGACGTTGCGTCGAAATGCAATGGCGAAACCCCTGGTTTTCTCTGTATGACAGGCTAAAAAGAATGTTGGGTATTGCGGATTTAGATATTTTGGGGAGCTTGTGATTGAGAATCTCGTCTCCTGGAGGCACAAAATGTCAGCCTGCATCTGCCTGTAGTAGTGGAACGCTTTGGTCCGCTTGTGTGGGGAGTTAAAACCCTGCACATTGTGCGAAAGCAGTTTGAAGTTTAGATCAGTTCTGTTCGGTGAACTTTGGGCTTGGCTCATGGTGGCAGTTCCACTAAACAACAGGCAGGGCCAAGCGCTAAGAAGAGCGGGAGGGGGTTAAAAAAGAGGGGAAAAAAAAGGGAGGATAGAGAAGAGGGAGGCAAAGGGGGTGGGGTGTTTGAGTTTAGGGAAAGATTCTGGATCGGCAAGTGCATGTAGGGTTCAGGTAATAGAGTACCTCAGGTACACCCCGTGTAGTGCGGGGGTGCCAGGGGCTGCTGCTACAGGTGGTGCCCCAAAGATAAGGGAACAGGGGGGAAAGAAGTTGGTGACTCCGAGCCAGTCAGTGGTTGCCTTCCGGGGGTATCCCACGACCGGAAGTTTTCTGGGTTCCTAGAGTCCTCTGGGCGGGGAGATGCCTGCAACTGTAAAGTTATCCGTAGCGGCTTAGGGCCGACACCATGTACAATAAGATGTAGGGGGGGAGGAAGGGGGAAGAGGGGGTGCAAATTTAGGCAATCAAATCAGAGCTATGTGCTTATAGTCGCTTGGGTCATCACCCAGTTCCATGCTACAAAAAAAACGGTTTAGAAAAACAATTGCCCAACGGTCACAAATAATATTGCATCAAAAATCGAGGCAAAACATGTAACAATAAACTTCCCGGTATTGGGAACCCCCACCTACAAGAGGGGGAAGGGAGAAAGGAAAAAGGAAGAATGGGATCCCTCAGGGGGAAGTGGGCCAAAAGGACAAAGAAAAAGTCCCGAAATGTTTCATGTGGTCATCGGATATTGGGGTCATTCAGCACTATTGGTGGGTTGCTCAACCCTCTGTTCCGAGTCAACCATTGTCTGGGTGGCGGGCTGCTATTGCTCGCGATGCTGTCAAGACAGGATAGGGGCGCTGGCTGCTGGTCCCTCCGTATAGCTTGCGTACGCTGCTCCTGAGGCGGCTTTGATGTGGGTAACAGCTCGGCTGCTGTGGTCAAGCCCAGGCGCTTCAGCAATTCAGAGGCTTCTTCTGGGGTTGTAATTGCATGTGAGCGGCCCATATATGTAAAGGATAGTCTAAACGCGAAGCCCCATTTGTACGCTATCTGATGCGATTGGAGGACCAGAAGATGCGGCTTCAAAAGGCGACACTTCTGTAGGGTCACTGGGGCTAGATTGGAGTAGATTTGGTATTTGTAGGACTGGAAGACCAAGTTGTTGCAGGTCCTAGCAGTCTGGGCGATCAGTTCTTTGGTGTTATAAAAGGTGAACTTAGCGATGACATCTCTAGGCTGGCCATCTGCTCTAGGGGGGCCCAGGGCACGGTGGACCCTATCCATCTCCAGGGGTTCAACTGGAATTGCCGGGACTAATTCCTGAATTAGGGCCGTGATGGTGGATTTAAGGTCAACGATAGATTCTGGTAACCCCCTGATACGTAGATTGCTGCGCTGGGATCTGTTCTCTGCCCTCCAGAAGACAGAGGAGCATAGAGGACAACTCGGCCCTGCTGGTTTGAATCTCTGCGTCATGTTCCTCCAGAACAGAGGTAGTGTCGGTCATTTGGTGTTCCAGCTTTGATGTACGGGAAGTCTCTCAGCTCTGTTTGAAATGTGGCAGAGAGTTTCTCAGTGGCTGTTTCTAGCTCTTGCTGCAGGACACATTTAAATCTTTCTAGCAGCTCCGCATTTCGTATGCCTGGGTTTGCACGTGGTGATGGCGGGGGCTCCGAGGTCGCAGTTTGGGATTCCAGCTGTGACTCTGGCTGAGAATGCACTAATTCTGGTGATGGTATCGGGGAAAGGGACAGCTGCGGCCTAGGTACAGATCCTGTGGAGGCCGCCATCTTAGGGCCTGTTGTGCGCGTAGAGGGTCTTGGGGTCTGCGCCAACTTGCCCCGATCCCTGTACCCTATTCGCTGCCTGGGCTTATTCAGGAAGTGTATAGGGTGATCAGTCCCCGAGCTTCTATTGCTGCGCTTTAGGTGGCGCCGAGGATGGGCTACTTGTGGCCAGGGGGGCTGCTGCGTTTGGGCTATCTGCACCCCATTCGCTGCTCGGGCCTGCGTAGTAAGCGTGTAGAGTGCTATGGCCCCTGGAGTTCAGGTATGACTGCTTATGCCAAGATAGCTGCTGGATTCAGATGAGGGCCCTGGTGCAAGGAAAATGTGTCTCCTAAAGCCTGTTCTGCCCCCCTGTTGTCCGTCTTTCAGGTGCTCCTGACTTCCCCGAGGGTCGAATTATCCAGGGCGCTGTCCCGCAGGTTACAGGGGCTGATGGAATGCTGTGCTGGCCGGATTGCTGGGGGCTGCACTGTCAGCATGGGGCGGTCGCCACCTTTGATTTTACTGGAAGGGGATCCTGGGCATATGTAACGTGCCACTGTCCTCTAGTTTCCCCCCCTGATGCGCCCCGCACCCCTGGGGATCTGACTAACCTGCGCCTGGGTCCAGAAGTGTGCTGCGCTGGCTGGCTGGCTGGAGAGGTATGCTGGCAGGCTGGGGAGCTGCGCTGTCGTCAGTGAGATGCGGCCGCCATCTTGGATCCGGCGGCTGCGCTGACTCTCTCCTCTGCTGCGGGAGGTCGGCTCCCTCCTCTCCCCCGTTTGTCCCTCTGCAATCTCGGGGGGGTTCCCCAACCCCCGTGGCCGAAAACCGCTGCTGTAGTGGCTTCACAAATGGAGAAAATCCCCGCCCAGTAAGGAGCCGAGTTAGGCTGCAGCCATCTTCATCGGCTGCTCACGAGCGCCCCCCACTGGCCCATTTTTCTAATATGATTTTCAAGGAATGGGAAAGGCCTAACAAGCTACCGTCTGTGCCTAAGGGCCTGGATAGGCGGTATCCCTTCCCTGAGGAGCTAGTCCGGCTATGGTCTCGTCCTCCCGAGGTGGATTCCCCTGTGTCGGTGTTGTCCAACACTACTATTATGCCTTGACCTGATACCGCTTCCTTACGTGATCCAGCTGACAAGCGCATGGATCAACTGATCTGTCATGCCTTCACCTTTGCTGGTGCCCTGTTTCGCCCTGTGTGTGCCGCGGCTATTGTCTCCCTGGCCATCAGGAAGAAGGTGAGATGTCTTGTGGATAGCGCTAAGGCTCGCAAGCGGGCGGAAGAGTATAAGGACTTTACGGCTTGCGTGGATTTCATTGCCTTTGTTGTCTCTTCCATGGACGATGGTGTCCGGCTTGGTGCTTGCTGCATCTCGCCGCTCGCTCTGGTTGCGGCAATGGTCGGCTGATGCCGCGGCCAAAAAATCGCTTACTAGTATCCCCTTCTTGGGGCACAGGTTGTTTGGGGAGCGTCTGGACCTCCTGGTCAAGGATGGTAGACTCCCTCAGAGACGGAAGCAGCTCGACCCTTTCGGAGCTCATCTGCCTATCGCTCCTTTCTTTTCAGGTGGCCACAGAGATACCTGGGGTAGTGGTAGGTCTCGTGGCCGACTCAATCCCGCTTGGGGTGCCAAGTCCAAGCCCCCTGCCAAGTCCTCTCAGGCATGAGGAGGCGCCCTCACCCATCCAGGTGGGGGGACGGCTTCTGCTATTTGCTCATATCTGGAGACGGCATGTCTCGGATCGGTGGATTCAGGAAGTGGTGTCCTCCGGTTACAATATAGAGCTGGCAGTCAGGCCACCCACAAAATTTCTTCGGTCTCGGATATCCCAAAACCCATTGAAGGCACAGGGCCTGAGAATGGCCGTGCAACAACTCCTGTGCTTAACCCTTTGAGTGCCAGCCTACCTAGATTTTTTGTCACACTCTGTTGCCCGACGACTTTTCACGTTTTTGCGCTACACGTGTGCAACCTTGATTTTTGAAGGGATTTCCAGGGATTTCCATGAAAATTATATATTGTTTTTTTCAGCAGAGTCTGGGCTTCAACATGAAATGTCTTGTTTGGCCGTTTTTTAGTGTATTCTCAATACTTTTGGGTGAAATATGTGCAAAAAAATGAAAAAAACCTATTGTTTACAATTTGTAGTGTTTTTTTTGTAATAAAAAATGTAAGTTTGTTAATAAAATATTATTGTGTGTGAAAGCCCTATTTCTCCCGGTTACAATAGTACCACATATGTATAGGTATACCCCCTTTCCAGTTTAGGAGATTCCAGATAGAATACAACTATGCAATATGATTGCATAGTTGTAAGGGGTTAATAAAAAAAAAAAAATGACATAGGGTCCCCCCTCCCGGGGGGGGGGGGGGGGGACCTCATTTCTTTGTTGGAATTCTAAGGGTTAAAAACCCTTAAAATCCCCCCCCAAAAATGACATAGGGTCCCCCTTACCCAGCATTACTGACCCGGACCAGCTATGGGGGCTTGTAGAACAGGGCGCAGGGGCCAGCGTTGGTGGCCCCTGGCCCTGCAGGCTACTAGCCCACATAGCCACGTGGCCCGGGCCCTTCTGCCCCCCCCCCCTGGCCATTGGGGAGGCAGGTAATGGGGGGCTGGGGGTTATGGCAAGTCACCCGCCATACCCAGAGCCTTGTGAACTGGTATAAGGGGTCTCATGGACCCCTTACCAGTTCACAAAGGGTTAAGTTAAAAAAAAGACACCAGACAAATATTTTATTATTCTTTTTTTGACTTATACTTACCTCCCATCCAGTGTCCCATGCTACTGCAGATGACAGTTGTCGGTAGTGATCGGAGCAGGGAGGGTGGGAGGCAGGGAGATCAGAGCCTCCCTGCCTGCCACCCTCCCTGCACCGATCGCTGACAGATCGGAGCCCGGGTGCGGTAACCCGAGGAGCGGGATGACGTCATCAAGTGGGCGGGGTTAGGGGCGGGGCCAGCGTCGGCCGAAGACGATGGTGAGGGCCCCTTTCTGGGCCATCACAAGCAGCGTGGAAAGCCCAGGGGGGTGGTCGGAGCCCCCCTGGTGAAGAGAAGACCCGGGGAGAGCCATCGCGCTGCGAGGTGAGTAAATGTCATTTACTGTTTTTTGTTTTTTTTTTTTTTTTTTTTTTTTTTTTTTTTTTTTACAGATGTCGGCGCCGACGGGGGGGGGGGGGGGGCCTTGTACAGAATCGCTGGCCCTTTCAAATAAGGGGTAAGGTAAGTCTGTATGTTTTTTACTTTTTGTTTTATGGGCCTCTAAAGTCAGCTACGTGACTCTCACGTAGCTGGCACTTAACGGTTGGAGAGGCAGCTACGTGAGAGTCACGTAGCTGGCACTAGAAGGGTTAAGTGTGATTTGCCCTGTTCCTCGTCAGGAGCAGGGTCAAGGTTTTTACTCCAACCTGTTCACGGTTCCCAAGAAGGATGGAACTTTAAGACCAATCCTGGACCTGAAGGGTCTCAACAGGTTTGTAAGAGTCAGACATTTCCGCATGAAAACCTTACGGTCAGCGGTGAGCTCGCTTCGGCCCCGCGACTTCATGACCACGGTGGACATCAGGGATGCTTATCTGCACATCCCGATTTTCCAGGGGCATCAGAAGTTCCTGAGGTTTGCTCTCGAGGATCAGCATTACCAGTTCGTGGCACTTCCATTCGGGATATCCTCAGCCCCCCGTGTCTTCACCAAGGTGCTGGCAGGCATCGTGGCTATCCTGAGGAACCAGGGCATTCGTGTGCTGCCCTATCTAGACGACTTGCTGATTGCGGCCCAGTCTTTGTAGCAGCCTGAGAGCGATACTCGGGCGGTATTGTCAACCCTGGAGGCTTTCGGCTGGGTAATCAATTAGCCAAAGTCTTTTATCACTCCATCAACAGTGAGATTCTTCCTGGGAATGACAATAGACACCGCTCAGGTAAAGGTTTTTCTGCCACTGCAGAAGGTTTTGGGTCTCTAGACGCAGGTGCAGGCCTTGCTGTCCTGTCAGCGGCCGTCGATACGTCTGGGGATGAGATTGGTGGGCCTAATGGTGTCATTCTTCAAGGCAGTGCCCTTCGCTCAATTTCACATGTGACCTCTTCAATTGAACCTGTTGACCGGTTGGAACCGGATGCAGGAGTCGCTGGAACAGGAATTTTTGCTGTCCCCCCTGACCAGACAATCCCTCTTGTGGTGGTTGAACTCCAGGAACCTTTTGGTGGGCAAGTCCTTTCTGACTCCCCGTTGGGAGATAGTTACCACGGATGCCAATCTGACCGGCTGGGGAGGTGTTTGGCAGACTCAGAAGATCCAGGGTCAGTGGGGTCCGCAGGAGAACCGCTTACCCATAAATCTCTTGGAGCTGAGAGCGATCCGGTTGGTGCTTCTTAGCTTGACTCCCCGTTTAAGGGGTCGTGCGATCCAGATTCGCTCGGACAATCAGACGGCTGTCGCCTACATCGATCGCCACGGAGGTGACCCAGATTCTGGCTTGGGCAGAGGAGAATGTTCCCTGCATATCTGCGGCCTACATACCCGGTGTGGAAAACCAGGAGGCAGACTCCCTGAGCAGGAGCGCCTTGCGCCTGTGGGAATGGTCTCTCAACAGCAGGACCTTCCACGCTCTGTGTCTCCGCTGGGGTCAGCTGGATGTGGACCTGTTTGCGTCCAGACACAATCACAAGCTCCCAAGGTTTGTCTCTCTCTCAAGAGATCCTCTGGCCATTGCCACAGACGCTCTGGCAATTCCCTGGACGGACTTCAAGTTCCTGTATGCATTCCCTCCGTTTCCACTCCTGGGCAGAGTGCTGCGCAAGATAGCCCAGGAAGGGGTACCAACCATTCTGGTGGCTCCTCACTGGCCGAAAAGGAGTTGGTTTGCGGACATAGTTCAGACGTCAGTAGATCGTTACATCATGTCAGACGACCCAGAGCTTCTCACACAGGGGTGGCTGCTGCACCCCAATTTATGGACGCTGGCTTTGACGGCCTGGCTATTGAAACCTCAATCCTGACAGAAAAGGGGCTGTCGGCCACGGGTGTACATACCATGATTCAGGCACGGAAGAAGTCTTCCTCCATGATATACTACAGAGTTTGACACGCTTATATTGCTTGCCGCACATTTTCTATTTCTAGGACTCTGGAGTTTTTACAACACGTCTTAGACTTGGGTCTCCAGCTGAGCACCTTCAAGGGCCAGGTCCTGGCCTTAGCCATATTCTTCCAGAGATCCATTGCCAACCATAGGTTGATCAGGACCTTTTTCCAGGGAGTCATCCATGTCCGGCCACCGTGTAAGTCAGTATTACCGGTGTGGGACTTGAATTTAGTACTGTCTGCTCTTCAGCGTCGCCTATCGGAGCTGGCCGTGCTTTTTGTGAAGCCTCCTTATTTTGAGTGGCATAAGGATAAGGTGGTTTTTCGCTTTAAACCTGATTTTTTTGTCTAAGGTCGTTTCTCCCTTTCACCTTATTGAGGAAGTTGTCTTGCCTTCCTTGTGTCCTGCACCGACTAATTTTAAGGAAAGGACCCTCCATGCCTTGGATGTGGTCAGAGCCATTAAGTATTACCTGGTTGCGACTGAATCCTTCAGGAAGTCGGATTGCTCTTTGTCCTAACAGAGGGCTCTAGGAAAGGTTTGCCACCAGCCAAGTCCACTCTCAGTAGGTGGATCAGACAGGCGGTGGTGCAAGCATATTCTGCCAAGGGGAAGGCAGAATTCAGAATTCATTCTACTAGAGCTATTGGTGCCTCTTTGGCTTTTCAGCACCAGGCATCGGTTGAACAAGTTTGTAAGGCCGCTACTTGGTCTTCTGTTCATACGTTTACAAAATTCTACAAGGTTGATGTCAGGGCCTCAGCTGACGCTGTCTTTGGCCGAAAGGTGCTTCAGGCGGTAGTGAAATGAACTACTTGCTGTTCTGCACTGGGGATCCCTCCCTATTGGACACTGCCTTTGGATGACCCACATGTCATTACTGGGACGACCTAGACTGGATATAGGGAAAAATACAATTCTGTGAAACTCACCTGTAGAATTGTTTTTGAGTATATCCAGTCCAGGTCGTCCCACCCCGCCCTTGTTCATTACCTCTTGTTTGCCTGTTATGGTGATTACTATTTTTATTCTTGGACTGGAGTCCTTAAGTCTTGTTTAGAGCAAGTACAAGCTGAAGCTATGTGAAGTAACATGGTTTCTTGGCCTGTGCTTTTTTTGTTTACTGCTTTTTAACCACTGGAGAATCATAGGTGGACACCTGCCTTTATAGGCCGGGAGGAGCTGCACCTTTTTGATCTTGCAGTCGAGCGCCCCCTGGGGGCGGAATACCCACATGTCATTACTGGGACGACCTGGACTACATATACTCAAAAACAATTCTACAGGTGAGTTTCACAGAATTGTATTTTCTTGGTCATATTCAGCTTTTATTCAATAACCATGGAAAAAAGTGTAAATAAACTGCATAAATGCTGCAGAAACAGAGGGGTAATCATTGGAAGTAATGCATCTAGGCATATAAAATTTGTGGTAAACTGCCGTCAAAAGTGACATTATCCAATGCTCTCACACTTTGTTGAATTTGGAAAAAGTCTGCACCAAATGCCGGGTGTTCCACAGAGTCTTGGTTAAATAAGGCCTATGAGGACCCAACAGCCCCCCATGGAATGATTCTAGGGGGGAGGATCTCAGCTCACAGTCACCATAAATAGTGATTTCACTTTCGAACAGGAAGAGGTTACTGCTAGAGAATAACTTTTGTTTTGAGTACATCCAAGCTTTTGTTTTCCAGGATGTCAAAGGCTGCAGTAAGCGCAACTTAGTGTCTCCAAAACCAATGGTCACTTCACAAGCAGCAGTGAGAAATCATGTTGATGCCTCCCTCTCCATAGAATCATCATGATTCTCACAAAGTCTTTAGTCTAGCAATGGTGCCTCCAGAATGGTTCCATTAATGACATGTGGTGAATCATCCTTGATATTTACATTTTGCCATGCTTTAGGGAAATTAACACTGACTTGTGGGACTCCAATGTGGAATCACAGGATGCAATGTTTCAACTCCAGAATTGGATGTACTGTACCCCACAAACCCAAGTGGGTGATGGTGCCCCTTCATGCAAAGGTCTTTTTTTTTCTTGAAGATCACAGCATTATATATACACTGCCAGGTTTTTGAAAAAACCCTTCGCCATAGTCCAGCGCAGTTTCTTTGCAGCCACCGTACGGACAGACACTGCACAGAGACGCTCGCCACCCATTTAGGTAAATGGGTGGCAGACGGGCACACGTAAATACGCGGGGTGATGCTGCTTTGTGTCTTTGTCAGTCACAAGCACTGTGGGACAGAAAACAAAATATTGTCCTCGGTGAACCCACATGATTGAAGTTGGGTCCTGCTTACTATGTATGTGTTACAAATAAAATCACAGCAATCTCTCCATCTTCCATTGATAAGTAACAAATCACTGTCTGGAAAGGAAACATGTGAGAGAAAGTAGCCCATAGAGGCATTGAGAGAGACAAGATCAGCAGATACATAGTTAATACGGTTGAAAAAAAGGCATATGTCCATCAAGTTCAACCAAGGGTGTTGGGGAAGTTATTTTTTATTTTATAGGGGAAGCTATTTTATTTTTTGTTTTTATTTATTTATTTATTTATTACTGATAACTGCTAATAGTAACTGTTAATGTTATTTTCTTCTAAATATGCATCTAATCCTTTTTTGAAGCTGTCAGCGGTTGATGCTGTAACAAGCTTCTGTGGGAGGCTATTCCATATATTTATAGTTCTTATGGGAAAAAACGATTGTCGCCTCCGGAGACTAAATTTCTTTTTTTCCAATCGAACGCAGTGCCCCCTTGTCCTTAGAGAGGATTATACATGAAATAGTGTTCCCCCATATTTTTCTATGGTCCATTTATATATTTATACAAGTTAATCATGTCCCCCCTCAATCGCCTCCTCTCAAGACTAAACGGATTTAATTCTCATAAACTTTCCTCATAACTAAGATAGTTTGGTGGCTCTCCTCTGCACCCTTTCCAGAGTCAGAGCGTCCTTTCTATGAATGGGTGCCCAGAACTGGACGGCATATTCCAGGTGAGGGCGCACCAGTGCCTTGTAAAGAGGCAAAATTACATCACTATCCCGTGATTCCATGCCTCTTTTAATGCATGATAGTATCTTGGTGGCCTTGGAAGCAGCTGCTTGGCATTGCATGCTGTTATTTAGCCTGTGATGCCTGTGATCTACCAGCACCTTCAGATCCTTCTCAACTAGTGACTCTCCCAGTTTTACTACCCCGAGGACATATGTGGCCTTCAGGTTATTAGACCCCAAAGTGCATGATTTTTCCACATTGAACTTCATTTGCTAAGTGGATGCCCAGACACTCAAAGTCAGCATGAAGCTTGTGAACATCTTCAACAGAATGCACTGTGCTACATATCTTTGTGTCATCTGCAAAAAATACCATTTTGTGATTACTCGCCTGTAAAATGGGTATTATTAGTATGACTCACACCCTGCTTCGGAAATATTCATTACAAGTGGTTTATGTCCAGTAGAGGGCGAAATTCTGCAGAGATGAATAGAAAAAAGAAGCCCCTCCCGACCCATAAATACCTGGGACCTCCCACACATTCCCCAGTATAAGAAAGCAGTAAGGGGACCAGGAAGAGCAAATAAAATCTATGAGAAAAAAGTATCACCATACAGAGGATCCAAGATACAACTCAGGGTGGGACACATACTTATAATACCCATTTTACAGGTGAGTAATCACAAAATGGTATTATTCTAAGTATGTCTCACACCCTGCTTCAGAAATATTCCTTACATGTGGGACATCCAATAGCAGTGTCCAAAAAGGGTGGGGATCCCAACAGGCAAAAGTGCACAAATTAAACCACTGCCGCTTGTAGAACTTTGTGGCCAAAAACCGCATCCGCTAAGGCCCGCACATCAACCTTATAAAAACTTGGAAAAGGTATGAACAGAAAACCAAGTAGCAGCCGTACAAACTTGTACAACAGAAGCCTGGTGCTAAAAAGCCCAGGAAGCCCTAACAGTACGAGTAGAAAGAGCAGTAATCTGAAAGGGGAAACCCTCCCCTTGGCAATATAGGCCCCAACAATGACCAGACATATCCATTTACTAATGGTAGACTTGACGGCACCAAACCCTTCTTGGGCCCAGAGGGCACCACAAACAAGGCGTCTGTCCTACAGAAAAGAGAAGTAGCCACCAAAAAGTACTTCACACAACAAAATAATCATCCAACGAGTACAGGGCCCTCTCCTTGTCATTGCTAGGCTTAGGACACAAGGAAGAGAGAACCACATACTGAATGAGATGGAAAGCAGAGACCACTTTAGGTAGGAAATCTGGCTTAAAGCAGAAGACCACCTTGTCCTGGTGTCTCTCAAAGTAAGAGGCCTGAATAGACAGAGCCACCAACCCAGAAACACCTCGAACAGAGGTAATAGCCACCAAAAGGCAATCTTTTGTGTAAGTATAGAAAATGCAAAATTCAAATCCCAAACAGGCACAAGGCTTTCGAGGGGGCCGCACATGAGTGACCCCCTGGAAAAAAGCTTTAACCAAAGGACGAAGAACAAAGAACCTTAGAAGAAGACCTGCCCTTTCAAGGTACTAAGCTGGAGCCCCAGGCCCAGACCGTGTTGAAGAAAGTCCAACATCCTAGGGATCGAAAACACCCTGCAAGGCAAGGCTCTAGCCTCACACCAATCAATATAGGACCTCCAAGTCCTGTAGAAGATGTTAGAGGAAGATCACTTCCTAGCCCTAACAAGTGTCTGAATCACAGCATCAGACAAACCTTCTTCTATTAAGATGGAGGAGGTTTCAGCAGCCACGCCGTCAAAACCAGCGTTTGTAAATTGTGGTACGAACCAAACCTGTCTTGGCCACCCTGGGGCCACCAGAATTGCTGGCGCACCCTCTTGAGCCAGCTTGCGCACCACCTTGCCCACCATGGAGAAGGGGGGAAACAGGTACAGGAACCCCAGATCCCTCCCGGCAAGAGACATGGCGTCCACTGCCAGAGCCAGAGGAACCTGAGACAGAAACCCGAACGTTGGGAGCTTGTGATTGCGACGTGAGGCAAAGAGATCCACCTCCGGAGTCCCCCACTTGCGACAGAGGGACCGGAATACCTTGTGGTTGAGATATCATTCCCCTCGGCGAGAGGATCCCCTGCTCAGGGAGTCCGCCTCAGTGTTTTCCACTCCCGGAATGAATACCGCTGAGATGCATGGAACATTGCTCTCCGCCCATGCAAAGAATTAAAGAAAACTTCCCTGAGGGCACTCCTGCTGCGAGTCCCTCCTTGGTGACTGATGTAAGCGACCGCAGTTCGATTGTCTGATCGAACCTGAACCGGTAAGCCCTGTAAGTGATGCGTCAAGCATGACAGAACCAACCGAATAGCTCTGCGCTCCAAGACAGTGATGGGGGTGTGAGCCTCCAGAGGACCCCACAGCCCCTGGAAACGAAAAACCGTCCAGGAACCTTCCCAGCCCGACAGGCTGGCATCCGTGGTAACAGTCTCTCAACAAGGGGCCAGAAAGGATCTTCCCCTCATCAGATTGCTTGGTTCCAGCCACCACTGAAGAAACTGCCGAACCCTGGGAGACAGCAGAAAGGACTGATCCAAGTACCGGGGACATCTGTCCCAGTTCAGCAATAGATGGAGTTGGAGCGACCTCATGTGGAACTGAGCAAAGGGGACTCCCTCGAAGGAAGCCACCATCAATCCTACCAGTTTCATCCCTAGCCGGATAGAGGGGCGAGGATTGGCCAGGAGAATACGTATCAGATCCTGAACCCTCTGCACCTTTGGGTGAGGTAGGAACACTCTGGCCTGACTGGTATCCAGATTCATGCCCAGAAATGAGATCTCCCTTGATGGGGAGAGAAGACTTGGGGTGGTTGATCACCCATCCGAACCTTTCCAGCGTCGTCACCACCCTGGAGTCCAGCTCCGCCTGGCATAGGGAAGAAGCTGTAATGAGTAGGTCGTCCAGATACGGCACAATGCGAATGCCCTGGGCTCTGAGAAGGGCCATTATGCCCGCCAGCACCTTGGTGAACACCCTTGGTACCGAAGTCAACCCGAAAGGGAGGGCCACAAACCGAAAATGCTGATCTCCCACCACAAACCTGATAAATCTCTGGTGTGCTTGGTAGATTTGTACATGGAGGTAAACATCCTTGATGTCTATAGATGTCACGAAATCCCCCTGACGAAGGGAATTGATGACTGAGCGCAGAGTCTCCATGCGGAGCTTCTTGGTTCTGATGGATCCATCCTTTTTGGGAACCGTGAAGAGGTTGGAATAATAGCCCCGGCCTCTCCCTGAGAAAAGCACCGGGCATATGACCTCCATGTCCAGAAGATTTTGCACTGCCAACGGGAGCCCCTGCGCAGCCCGGGGGTCCGAGGGAACCCGAGAACTGAGGAATCTGGGAGGAGGCCAGAACTCGAACTCCAGCTTGTACCCGGAAGAGACCACTTCCAAGATCCACTTGTCTGTGACCTCCCAGGCCCAGACCTGGAATAAGTGCCGCAGCCGCCCCCCCCACCCGCAAAGCTGAGGGCGCCCCCTCATTGCTGAGCTGGCTCGGCAGCAGATTTGGGTTTAGAACCCAAGGAAGCCCCGGGTCGGGCACAATCTCCTCTGAATGCAGTGAAATACGTTCCCCTGCTCGTCCAACAATAGAGACTAATCGAGCAACCAAACAGGCGCAGAAAACCGCGAAGCCCTGTGAGCGCCTACTTAGCAGCGAAATTGGCCGCCCACTAGCGCAACCAGCCCAATCGGCGTATAGCCACCGGCAATGCCGAGGTCCTGTTACACATACGGATGGTATCATCTAAGGCAGACAAGCCAAAGGCAAGAAACATCTCGCAATGAGTCAAGTCTGTAAACTCCTCACTGTAAGGAATCAAAAGGAAACCATCCAAAGGCCCCTAAATAAAAACTCTAGTAACCACGGCCATGAGAACGGAAGCACAAACCGGGCGCAAGGCCGAACCAACACAAGCAAAGGCATGCAAAGCCCTTAGGTAGAGACTACGGTCCCCACTGTCCTTCAAGGTCACGGGATCCGGGGAATGCACAACCGACGTGTTGGACAATCCCAGGACAGGAGCGTCGAACTCAAAGTGTGCAGACCAAGGCTTAACCACATCAACAGGGAAGGGATACTTCCCATCACACCCTTGAGGAATGCCAGGGAACCGGCTAGGCCTTTTCCCATTCCGTCAGGATCAGATTGTTAAAGTGCTTCAGATTCAGGAATCCCAAACGGGGTATGGCAGTCCCAAGACATTCCCCCCTTGCGGAGGGAAGGTGGCCAACACAACAAAAATACCATTTTGCGAATACTCACCTGTAAAATGGGTATTATAAGTATGTCACACACCCCGCTTCAAGACATTCATTACACTTGTGTATACTGACCTGTAGATGGCGATCTTGCAGAGATGATATCAAAAAAAGGTAAGACCCTCCCGGCTCATAAATACCTGGGACCTCCCACTCATTACCCAGTATAAAGACAGCAGTAAGATCAAGGGACCAGGAAAGCCAATTAGAATTAACAAAGGTTCACCATATAAAGGATGCAGAATACAAAAGGGCAGGGTGAAGCGGGGTGTGTGACATACTTATAATACCCATTTTACAGGTGAGTATTCACAAAATGGTATTATTCTAAGTATGTCACACACCCCGCTTCAAGACATTCATTACACTTGGGACATCCAATAGCAGTGTCCATAAAGGGCGGGGATCCAAAAAACAAGGCACAAACTTAAACCACTGCAGCTTGCAGAACTTTGCGGCCAAAAACAGCATCCGCTGAGGCCCGAACATCAACCTTGTAAAACTTGGAAAAAGTGTGAACCGAAGACCAAGTAGCAGCCTTACAAACCTGCTCAACAGAAGCCTGGTGCTGGAAGGCCCAGGACGCCCCAACAGCACGAGTAGAATGAGCAGTAACACGAAAAGGGGGAACCTTCCCCTTAGCAGAATAGGCCCCAACAATGGCCTGGCGAATCCATTTACTAACAGAAGACTTGGCGGGAGCCAAACCCTTCCTAGGCCCAGAGGGCACCACAAAAAATACAATTCTGTGAAATACTCACCTGTAGAATTGGTATTATAAGTATACAGTACGTCCTGCTCCAGATAGATTACTTACACTTGGGTTATCCTCCGCCAGATGGCACTGCACTGCAGAGACATGTAAAACAGGCTCCTCCCGGCCCCTCAAATACCCGGGGACCTCCCACAAATCCCCAGCATTGAAAAGCAGTGAACGAGAAGCCTGGAGAATTAAACAACCCAATCTGTAACTATAACAATGATAACAATCACCATACAGGGGATCCAGAATAATGCAAAACCAAGGGTGGGGTGGAGCAGGACATACTGTATACTTATAATACCAATTCTACAGGTGAGTATTTCACAGAATTGTATTATTCTTAGTATACAGTACGTCCTGCTCAAGATAGATTATTTACACTTGGGACATCCAATAGCAGTGTCCATAAAGTAGGGTGGGATCCCCAACAACAAGGTAACAGCAGACAGTTTAAACCACTGCCTCCTGCAAAACCTTGCGGCCAAAAACAGCATCAGCTGAGGCCCTAACATCAACGTTGTAAAACTTTGAAAAGGTATGAACAGAAGACCAAGTATCGGCCTGGCAAACTTGTTCAACAGAAGCCTGGTGCTGGAAGGCTCAAGAGGCACCAATAGCACAAGTAAAATGAGCAATAAGGCGAAGGGAAGACTTAGCAGAATAGGCCTGAAACACGGCCTGACGGATCCATTTGCTAATAGTAGACTTGGCAGGAGCCAAACCCTTCCTGGGCCCAGAAGGGACCACAAAAAGAGCATCAGTTTTCCTGAAGGACGCAGTGACCACCAGGTAATACTTCAACACCTGACCACATCCAAGGAATGCAAAACCCTCTCCTTAGCATTGCTAGGATTAGGGCACAAAGAAGGAAGAACAATATCTTGATTCAAATGAAAGGCAGACACTACCTTAGGCAGAAAATCTGGCTTAAAGCGGAACACCACCTTGTCCTGGTGTCTCCCAAAGTATGGGGGCTGAATAGACAGAGCCACCAACTCAGACACACGTCTGACAGAAGTAATGGCTACCAGAAAGACAACCTTGAGGGTAAGAAAAGCCAGAGCAGCATCCTGCATAGGTTCAAAGGGAGCACCCTGCAAGGCAGACAAAACCAAGTTCAAATCCCAAACAGGGACCACAGGTTTACGTGGGGGACGCACATGAGCGACCCCCTGGAAAAAAGGTCTTAATCAGAGAATGCTGAGCAAAAGACTTCTGAAAGAAAACAGACAGGGCAGAAACCTGACCCTTCAGAGTACTGAGGCGGAGTCCCGACTCCAACCCATGCTGTAAGAACTCCAGAACCCTGGGGACTGAAAACACCCGACAGGGAAGAGACCTAGACTCACACCAGTCAAGGTAGGTACGCCATACCCTGTAATAGATGGAAGAAGAAGTTTTCTTCCTAGCCTTCACCATGGTAACAACCACCGAGGCAGACAAGCCTTGCTCCATCAAGATGGAGGTTTCAGCAGCCAGGCCGTCAAAGCCAGAGTTTGTAAATTGGGATGGCGTAAGGGGCCCTGAGTGAGCAGATCTGGCACCCCTGGCAGAACGTACTGGTCTACTGCCATCTGCACCACGTCTGCGAACCACACTCTTCTTGGCCACCTGGGGGCCACCAGAATTGCTGGCACGCCCTCCAGAACAATCTTGCGCAGAACCCTGCTCAGCAGGAGGAAAGACATACAGGAACTGAATGTCCTGCCATGACATTGCTAAAGCATCCGTGGTCAAGGCCAGAGGATCCTGGGACAGGGAGACAAAGGCAGGGAGCTTGTGATTGTGACAGGACGCAAACAGATCCACATCTGGTTGGCCCCAACGGTGACACAGAGATTGGAACACCCTGTTGCAGAGGGACCATTCTCCCTGGCGAGAGGTCCCCCTGCCCAGAGGGTCTGCCAGCAGATTTTTCACCCCCGGAATGTACACCGCTGATATGCAGGGGACATTGGCCTCCACCCAGGTCAGGATCAGAGACACTTCCTGGAGGGCCCTCTTGCTCCGGGTCCCTCCCTGATGATTGATGTAGGCGACTGCCGTCTGGTTGTCTGAGCGCACCTGCACAGGCAGGCCGTGAAGATGAGTAGTCAAGCGAGCCAGAACTAACCTGATCGCTCCCAGCTCCAAGACATTGATAGGGACATCCAATAGCAGTGTCCATAAAGGGCGGGGATCCAAAAAACAAGGCACAAACTTAAACCACTGCAGCTTGCAGAACTTTGCGGCCAAAAACAGCATCCGCTGAGGCCCGAACATCAACCTTGTAAAACTTGGAAAAAGTGTGAACCGAAGACCAAGTAGCAGCCTTACAAACCTGCTCAACAGAAGCCTGGTGCTGGAAGGCCCAGGACGCCCCAACAGCACGAGTAGAATGAGCAGTAACACGAAAAGGGGGAACCTTCCCCTTAGCAGAATAGGCCCCAACAATGGCCTGGCGAATCCATTTACTAACAGAAGACTTGGCGGGAGCCAAACCCTTCCTAGGCCCAGAGGGCACCACAAAAAATACAATTCTGTGAAATACTCACCTGTAGAATTGGTATTATAAGTATACAGTACGTCCTGCTCCAGATAGATTACTTACACTTGGGTTATCCTCCGCCAGATGGCACTGCACTGCAGAGACATGTAAAACAGGCTCCTCCCGGCCCCTCAAATACCCGGGGACCTCCCACAAATCCCCAGCATTGAAAAGCAGTGAACGAGAAGCCTGGAGAATTAAACAACCCAATCTGTAACTATAACAATGATAACAATCACCATACAGGGGATCCAGAATAATGCAAAACCAAGGGTGGGGTGGAGCAGGACATACTGTATACTTATAATACCAATTCTACAGGTGAGTATTTCACAGAATTGTATTATTCTTAGTATACAGTACGTCCTGCTCAAGATAGATTATTTACACTTGGGACATCCAATAGCAGTGTCCATAAAGTAGGGTGGGATCCCCAACAACAAGGTAACAGCAGACAGTTTAAACCACTGCCTCCTGCAAAACCTTGCGGCCAAAAACAGCATCAGCTGAGGCCCTAACATCAACGTTGTAAAACTTTGAAAAGGTATGAACAGAAGACCAAGTATCGGCCTGGCAAACTTGTTCAACAGAAGCCTGGTGCTGGAAGGCTCAAGAGGCACCAATAGCACAAGTAAAATGAGCAATAAGGCGAAGGGAAGACTTAGCAGAATAGGCCTGAAACACGGCCTGACGGATCCATTTGCTAATAGTAGACTTGGCAGGAGCCAAACCCTTCCTGGGCCCAGAAGGGACCACAAAAAGAGCATCAGTTTTCCTGAAGGACGCAGTGACCACCAGGTAATACTTCAACACCTGACCACATCCAAGGAATGCAAAACCCTCTCCTTAGCATTGCTAGGATTAGGGCACAAAGAAGGAAGAACAATATCTTGATTCAAATGAAAGGCAGACACTACCTTAGGCAGAAAATCTGGCTTAAAGCGGAACACCACCTTGTCCTGGTGTCTCCCAAAGTATGGGGGCTGAATAGACAGAGCCACCAACTCAGACACACGTCTGACAGAAGTAATGGCTACCAGAAAGACAACCTTGAGGGTAAGAAAAGCCAGAGCAGCATCCTGCATAGGTTCAAAGGGAGCACCCTGCAAGGCAGACAAAACCAAGTTCAAATCCCAAACAGGGACCACAGGTTTACGTGGGGGACGCACATGAGCGACCCCCTGGAAAAAAGGTCTTAATCAGAGAATGCTGAGCAAAAGACTTCTGAAAGAAAACAGACAGGGCAGAAACCTGACCCTTCAGAGTACTGAGGCGGAGTCCCGACTCCAACCCATGCTGTAAGAACTCCAGAACCCTGGGGACTGAAAACACCCGACAGGGAAGAGACCTAGACTCACACCAGTCAAGGTAGGTACGCCATACCCTGTAATAGATGGAAGAAGAAGTTTTCTTCCTAGCCTTCACCATGGTAACAACCACCGAGGCAGACAAGCCTTGCTCCATCAAGATGGAGGTTTCAGCAGCCAGGCCGTCAAAGCCAGAGTTTGTAAATTGGGATGGCGTAAGGGGCCCTGAGTGAGCAGATCTGGCACCCCTGGCAGAACGTACTGGTCTACTGCCATCTGCACCACGTCTGCGAACCACACTCTTCTTGGCCACCTGGGGGCCACCAGAATTGCTGGCACGCCCTCCAGAACAATCTTGCGCAGAACCCTGCTCAGCAGGAGGAAAGACATACAGGAACTGAATGTCCTGCCATGACATTGCTAAAGCATCCGTGGTCAAGGCCAGAGGATCCTGGGACAGGGAGACAAAGGCAGGGAGCTTGTGATTGTGACAGGACGCAAACAGATCCACATCTGGTTGGCCCCAACGGTGACACAGAGATTGGAACACCCTGTTGCAGAGGGACCATTCTCCCTGGCGAGAGGTCCCCCTGCCCAGAGGGTCTGCCAGCAGATTTTTCACCCCCGGAATGTACACCGCTGATATGCAGGGGACATTGGCCTCCACCCAGGTCAGGATCAGAGACACTTCCTGGAGGGCCCTCTTGCTCCGGGTCCCTCCCTGATGATTGATGTAGGCGACTGCCGTCTGGTTGTCTGAGCGCACCTGCACAGGCAGGCCGTGAAGATGAGTAGTCAAGCGAGCCAGAACTAACCTGATCGCTCCCAGCTCCAAGACATTGATAGGTGTGTGGGCCTCCTGAGGGCCCCACCTCCCCTGGAACCGCAGGGACTTCCAGAAACCCCCCCAACCTGACAGACTGGCATCCGTGGTGACCGTCTCCCAGGAAGGGGTAAGAAAGAATCTGCCCCCCAACAGGTTCCTTGAGTCCATCCACCACAAGAGGGACCTCCTGACCAGGGGGGAGAGCACACAGACCCTGTCCAGGGACGCTGGGTCCTTGTCCCATACAGACAATAGGTGAAGTTGCAGAGGCCTCAAGTGGAACTGAGCATAAGGGACCGCTTCGAAGCATACCACCATCAGGCCCACCAGCTGCATCCCCTGCCTGATGGAGGGATGGGGACAAGCTAGGAGGGACTGAGCCTGTGCAATCAGACTGTCCACCTTCTGCTGAGGAAGGAAGATCCTTGCCTGAACTGTATCCAGATTCATTCCTAGGAATGGAGTTATCAAGGAAGGAGACAGTGAGGACTTGGGGTGGTTGATCACCCATCCAAATGACTCCAGAATGGGCACCACCAGCTGAGTATCCAACTCTGCCTGATGTAGAGACTGGGAAGTGAAGAGGATGTCGTCCAGATAGGGAATCACGCTGACACCCTGACATCTGAGTAGAGACATCACGCCAGCCAGCACCTTGGTGAACACCCTGGGAGCTGAAGTGAGGCCGAAGGGCAAGGCCACAAATTGGTAATGTTGATCCATCAGAGCGAACCTGAGGGACTTTTGATGACCTGGGAACACAGAAATATGAAGATAAGCATCTTTGATGTCCACAGAAGTCATGAAATCCCCTTGGCGCAGGGAACTGATGGCAGAGCGCAGAGTCTCCATGCGAAAGCGCCTGCCCCTGACCAAACTTGTTGAGAATCTTTAAGTCCAGGATGGGCCTGACAGAACCATCCTTTTTGGGTACTGTGAATAGGTTGGAATAAAAGCCCTTGCCTTTTTCTCTTAAAGGCACCTGGCAGATGACCCCCAGCTCCAGGAGGCCTTGCACTGCTTGCACTAGCTCCTGAGCTGACACAGGGTCCTGAGGAATCCTGATGAATCTTGGAGGGGGATCAGCAGCAAACTCCAACTTGTAACCGGAGGACACTACCTCCTGAATTCACCGGTCTGAGACATGAAGCCTGCAGACCTGAGCGAAGTGCTGCAGCCGTCCCTCACATGGATGGGCGAGGGCGCCCCATCATGCCTGAGGGGGCTTGGGAGAGGATTTAGCTTTGGGACCCCAGGAGGAGCCAGGACGTCCACGTCCTCTGCCTCTACCCCAGAAATCTCCCCGGGCCCCAGGGAAAGATACCCCCCTTCCCTGTCTTGCATCACGGTAAGGGGAAGAGAAGGGACCCTGACCCCGAAAGGGCCGAGGTTGCCGCCTGCACTGGGGTAACCTGCCTCCCTTAGCAAAAAGGTCCAGGCGGTCTCCAAACAGACGCAGCCCTTTAAAGGGAGAACCAGTGAGGGCCTTCTTGGCAGCATTGTCAGCGGCCCACTGGCGCAGCCAAACAGAGTGGCGCATAGCCACCACAAGGGCAGAAGTTCTGGCACACATTCTGATGGTGTCATCCAATGCTGACAGGACAAAATTTACAAAAACATCACAACTAGAGAGTGCAATAAACACCTCACAAGGCAAATCATCAGGGGCACTATCAAGCATATTTCTGATAAGGGTTCTAGTGGCCACAGCAGTAATAGCAGAGGCACAGACCGGGCGCAGCGCCGTCCCCGCACATGTAAAGGCATGTGAAGCCAGCTGGTCAATGCGCCGGTCCTCAGCATCCCGCAGGGTAGTAGAATCAGGGGAATGCATGACAGAGGTGTTAGATAGCCCTAGGATCGGGGCATCCACCTCGAGGGGGGGATGACTGACATTTAACCACCTCAGCAGGAAAGGGATACCTCCTATCCCAACTCTTTGGAGCCCCAGGCAGTTTACTCTGGGCGCTCCCATTCCTTGAGCACAAGGTTATGGAAATGTGCCTGCTCTGGAAATTCCAAACGTGATTTTGCTGTATGGAAAAGCTCCCCTTTTTGCCTGGGAGCCTCAACAGGGAGAGAGATAGACAGAACCTCAAGGTCTGGGTCAATAATCTGTCAGTGTCATCCGGGGCCCAGGGATCAGAGCCAGAATCGTCATGACCCCTTGGTCTCTCATCAGATGAGTCTGAATCAGAAAAGAGCTCCCCATCATCAGATGGGGTATAGCCACACAGATTCATAAACTCCTCAGTTCCCATAGGGAAAACAGTAACATTAGGCGTCAAGTGCCGCTTCTTACCAGGGCCCTTACGCGCTAAAGACCTCGCAATAATCTGTTCAACAGTAGCCAGTCTAGAAGACACATCAGGCTGAGAATCCCCACTAGTATGCAACTCAACAGGAGTGAGATCTAAGCTTGGGGGAGTAGGTGAAGTGAAACGAGGTGCAGCCACTGGCAGGCCAGATTGCAATGCAAGCACAGGGTACACAGACCCGTGCCTTGTCAGCATGAGGCTGCCACACGCTACACACAGCCGGTCTTGTCCCAAAGAGACCCC
Source organism: Gastrophryne carolinensis (assembly GCA_027917425.1). Lineage (NCBI taxonomy): Eukaryota > Metazoa > Chordata > Amphibia > Anura > Microhylidae > Gastrophryne > Gastrophryne carolinensis. The sequence goes on from CM051235.1 coordinate 437,087,938, forward strand.
GGTAACCTTATCCTGGGATGCCTCCATATGGCGATTATTAGGCACTATATGCCAGTAGGGATTGACGCTATAAGCAACCCTGGATGCCCCAATGACCCGCTAGGGAAGTGGGAGTAATTATACAAGGCCCAACTATCAATTACACCGGGCCAGGAGAAGCCAATGGCTTCACCCGTCTGAAAGACACAGCGGGAAGAAGGGGTGTCAGAACCAAACACACTACAATGAGTATAAAAACCGCCTGCGAGGGCACTTAGGGACCGCGGTAAGTATAACCGCCACACGCGCGTGTGACCTGACAAAATGGCGCCGAGAGTACCTCGAAGGGCGGACCAGAGCGGGCCGTGACGCAGGGCGCGCCAAGCCAGGCCCCGCCCCCCCCAAAGAGCGCGAAGCCCACAGACAAGCAGCCAATGAGAACGCAGAAGCGTCTGAGGTAACGCCGCCGCCCAGCGCGGAACATCCAAATGAAGGAAAAGATGCGCGTGGCAGCGGCATTTGCAATAGTAAAAAAGACAAGTCAGCGCGGCGGCAGACACCACATATACTAGTCAAAAGACATGACAAAACGCTGTATGCACGAATCACGCTACACGCTCACCCACACACCCCCCCTTCTTTGTACAGGATCCACCGCTACACGAGGCATGGGGCAATAATGCGGGAGGGGCATCCCATAAAGGCTCACCATCAGCCTATAGCGCCTACCGTTTGGTGGGGGATTGCGGTGGAGCAGCGCTCCTTAAGCACACATGGTGCTGCCTACCTTCACCCGACCAGCGCAGCCCAGGCTGGGAGGCACATCACACGAGGAACGGGTGGGAATAGTCCAACAGGGCCACAGGCTAATAGCCCCGCTCACCTGCGAGAGAGTGATAATTTCATGTCTTCGCAGTAAGCACTGCAGAGAAATCTGGGGATTTGTGGGAGGTCCCCGGGTATTTGAGGGGCCGGGAGGAGCCTGTTTTACATGTCTCTGCAGTGCAGTGCCATCTGGCGGAGTATATCCCAAGTGTAAGTACTATATCTGGAGCAGGACGTACTGTATACTAAGAATAGGGCGTCAGTCCTACGAAAAGGAGAAGTAGCCACCAAATAGTACTTCACACAGCGAACCACAGCGAACAGAAGTGATGGCAACCAGAAAAACAACCTTCTGAGTAAGCATAGAAAGTGCAATATCCTGCAAAGGTTCAAACGGAGGACCCTGCAAGGCAGACAGAACCAAATTCAAATCCCAAACTGGGAGCAAAGGCTTTCTAGGAGGCCGCACATGCGTAACCCCCTGGAAAAAGGTCTTAACCAGAGGATGAAGAGCAAAAGACTTTTGAAAGAACACGGCCAGGGCAGAAACCTGCCCTTTCAGCGTACTAAGGTGGTCCAGACCATGTTGCAGAAATTCCAAGACCCTAGGGACAGAAAACGCCCTGCAAGGCAAGGCCCTTATCTCACACCAATCAATATAAGACCTCCAAGTCCTATAATAGATGGCAGAGGAAGACTGCTTTCTAGCCCTAACCAGAGTTTGAATGACAGCATCAGAAAGACCTTCCTCCCTCAAGATTGAGGTTTCAGCAACCACGCCGTAAATTGGGGTAGAGTAGTGGACCCTGAGTGAGCAGATCTGGCAGAAGGGGCAGGTCTAACTGATCCTCTGTCAACCTTACCACGTCTGCGAACCAAACCTGTCTTGGCCACCTTGGAGCCACCGGGATTGCTGACGCGCCCTCTAGGGCCAGCTTGCGCACCACTCTGCCCACCATGGGAAATGGAGGGAAAAGGTACAGAAACCCCCAGATCCCTCCAGTTCAGACACATAGTTCCAGGAACAGCCGCACTCTTACGGTACTGTGTGGGTGCTCGGTTCGCGGAGACGCCGCATATACCAAGTTTCTTTGTCAAGAACCAGCACTCCAGAAAAGTTCATTCAAAAAGTTGTATTTGCTACATCATACAGTAAGTGCAGCGGTGGAAGTTAGTCTAGTCGACGTTTCGGGGAGCACTGGGGCCCACGCGTGTGGTGGGTCCTGAAGAAGGGGGCCCCAGTGCACCCCGAAACGTCGACTAGACTAAGTTCCACCGCTGCACTTACTGTATGATGTAGCAAATACAACTTTTTGAATGAACTTCCCTCCAGTTCAGAGACATGGCATCCGCTGCCAGAGCCAGCGGATCCCGCGAGAGAGACACAAATGCTGGAAGCTTGTGATTGTGACGAGAGGCAAAGAGGTCCACCTCCGGAGTCCCCCACCGGTGGCAAAGCGACCGAAACACCCTGGGGCTGAGCGACCATTCCCCCCGGCGAGATGACCCCCTGCTCAGGGAGTCCGCCTCCGTGTTCTCCACTCCCGGAATGTACACTGCCGAGATGCATGGGACATTGCCCTCTGCCCAAGCCAGGATCAAAGACACTTCCTTGAGGGCACGCCTGCTGCGAGTCCCTCCCTGGTGATTGATGTAGGCGACCGCCGTCCGATTGTCCGACCGAACTTGAACCGGTAGGCCCGCAACTGATGACTCAAGTGAGCCAGAACCTACCTGATGGCTCTCAATTCCAGAACATTGATAGGATCGTGAGCCTCCAGAGGCCCCCACAGACCCTGAAACTGAAGATCCTTCCAAAATCCCCCCCAACCTGACAGGCTGGCGTCCGTGGTGACCGTCTCCCAACGAGGGGTCAGAAAGGATCTGCCCCTCATCAGATTGCTTGGTTTCAGCCACCACCGAAGGGAACGCCGCACCCGGGGGGCACATCAGAAAAGACTGATCCAATGACAGCGGGGACCCGTCCCAGGCCGCCAAGAGATGGAGCAGGAGCGTCCTTGTGTGAAACCGTGCAAAGGGAACCGCCTCGAACGAAGCCACCATCAATCCCACCAGTCGCATCCCTAGCCGGATAGACGGGCGGGGGATGGATAGGAGACGCTGAGTCAATTCCTGAAACAGACGAACCTTGGCTCGGGGGAGAAACACCCTGGCCTGAGAAGTATCCAGTGACATTCCCAGGAACTCCACCACCCTGGAGGGAGTGAGGCAGGACTTGGGATAGTTGATCACCCAACCGAAACTTTCCAGAGTGGACACCACAGTCCTGGTATCCATCTGCGCCTGACTTAGGGAAGACGCCATGATGAGAAGATCGCCCAGATAGGGCACGATGCGGATACCCCTGGCTCTGAGGATGGCCATCACTCCTGCCAACACCTTGGTAAAAACCCTTGGAGCCGAGGTAAGGCCAAACGGAAGAGCCACAAACTGAAAATGCCGATTGTCCACGACAAACCTGAGGAATCTCTGGTGTGCCAGAAATATTGGAATATGCAGGTAAACATCCTTGATGTCTATGGACGTCATGAAGTCCCCCTGACGAAGTGAATGGATGGCTGAGCGCAGAGTTTCCATACGGAACTTCCGGGGACGGACAAACCTGTTGAGCAACTTCAGATCCAGAATAGGACGAACGGAACCGTCCTTCTTGGGCACCGTGAACAAATTGGAATAGAAGCCCAGGCCCCGGTCTGAGAGGGGCACCGGACAGATGACGGCCATGTCCGCGAGACTTGCTACTGCCGCCCAAAGCCCCTGGGTGGCCAGAGGATCTGACGGCACCCGGGACCTGAAGAATCTGGGAGGGGGCCGGAACTCGAACTCCAGATTGTAACCGGAAGACACCACTTCCTGAATCCACCTGTCCGAGACCTCCTGGACCCAGACCTGGGAGAAGAGTTGCAACCGTCCCCCCACCCGCAAGGGTGAGGGCGCCCCCTCATTGCTGAGCCGACTTGGCAGCGGCTCTAGGCTTGGAGCCCCAAATGTGTCCTGGACGGGCCCGACCCCTGCCCCTAGGCCAGGAATCAGCTCTGGACGAAGGGAAGGCCGAACCCCTGCCAACTCTAGCCCCACGAAAGGACTGAGAGAAGGAAGCCGCCCCCTGAAAAGGGCAACGCTGCTTCTTACGCTGAGGTAACCTACCTCCCTTTGCCACCGAATCCAATTTTTCTCCAAAGAGCCGCAATCCCACAAAGGGAAGGGCCGTGAGCGACTTTTTGGACACAAAATCAGCTGCCCACTGACGTAACCAAACCGACTGGCGGATAGCCACAAGCAGGGCCGTACACATGTAAAACATACACACGCACACACACACAAAAGACAGGAATCCATAAGGGACCCCCCCTCTAAGGGTACCTGGGAGAGGGGGGATCCATGCCAGGGAAGGACCAAGGGATGGGGCATCCCAAACCGGGATCACCAACCCGGATAGCCGCCTACCCCTTGTTATGGGGTCTCACGGCTCCCAAGCACCAGGGGTGCCAACTACCTTTGCCCGGACCAGCAGCCTAGGCTGGGAGGCAGGGAATATTAAACAAGGGGATCCAGGCAGAAATAGAAGAAATAAGGCCGGGAGTCATCCCGGCTACCTTTTGCAAGGAGGCATCATCTTCTGACTTGCTCGCCACTGCAGAGATGAAAGACTGGGTAATGAGTGGGAGGTCCCAGGTATTTATGGGCCGGGAGGGTCTTACCTTTTTTTGATATCCTCTCTGCAAGATCGCCATCTACAGGTCAGTATACCCAAGTGTAATGAATGTCTTGAAGCAGGGTGTGCAACATACTTAGAATATACAGGCAAGAAGCCCGGGGGTATCCATGGTATCCCCGCGCTCCGTACCGGTATCCGTCCAGGTGCAAGGAGACAAAACTGACATAAAAAAGGGCCGGCGCAGCAGGCGCCAAGTGCCGAATCTTAGCTGGGGCCTACCCGGCCGCAAGGCTAGCAATCATCTTCTCAATGTTGGCCCGCCTGGCGCAGACATTGGATTGCGACTCCCCGCTAATGACAAGTCACTTGGGGTCATAACCAGGCATGGGGGTGCAGGTGATGAGGCCAGCGGGGTCGGCCCGGCCGCACGGGGCCCAGACTGCCGCGCAATAGCCTGCTGTGCGCATGGTACACCAATTTCCAAATGTCTCCCACAAGGGATACCCCACATATTACACACTGCCGGGGATGCCCCGAAGGGACCCAGAGCCCTGTATCCTGGGAAGCCTCCATATGGTGATTTTAAGGTAGTCGCAATGACCAATGATAATTACGCTATGAAGCTACCCGGGATGCCCCTTAGAGTCCGTCAGTGGGAGGATTTTTGTAAGCAGCGGAGGGAACCCCAAATGACCGAGGGACCTAGGAGAGGAAGAACCCCTAATAGCTTACGGCAGTCCCACCTGCCAAGCACAAAAGGTGGGGGCCCCATTAGCAAACATACATGCTGCACGTAAAGAATATATAAGGGCCTAATATACATAATATAAAGACATACATATATACATAACTGTATACACATATTCTTGTTTTTAGACATATATATTCCCCTGTATATATATACTTATATGCGCACATACATGGACATACACATATAAAAAATCCATGACCGTCCAATAGGAATATGACAGGAAGCCAAAAAGGCGTCCTCATACGTGTGCAAAAAATTATAATATATATATATATATATATATATTATATATATTGACAGAGTGGGAAAAGAACCTGCACCACCGGGGAACAGAGCTGCATAACATATGCTCTAACCGCTGGCCCGTGAAGCCGCTTACAGTAAAAGAATATATGCATATAAATAAGGCATCAAGGATGGCCCAGAGGGACACTCACGGAAGGTAACAGGCATGGGAAAGATGGCGGCGTAGAGCCCGCAGACAGAAGGAGCATGAAGGCGGGCCGGCGCGGATCGCGCCCGCCCCCTCCCGACGCGGGAAAGAACACAACAGCCACGCTCCCAGCCAATAGGACTGGGAGCCGGTCGAGTGCCAACTGGAGGGGCCGACCTTCACCAGCGCGGGGAGCGCCCAGCCCCGCCCCTTCCCCCTGACTGAAAACGAGCAGCGAACCGCGCTCCCCAGCCAAGGCTGCGGAGCCGGCATAGATGACACCGGCCCGCCGCCGCCCCAGAAAGCGAGCGTGCTGGCCACCAAGAATAGAATAACATAAAAATTAAACCGAGTTAAAACACACTGAGGTGCACTGGCAGTAGCCAGCGCCCACCACACAGTAAAGAAGGTACAGCACCAATCATACTGACAACATCCACTCACACAATCTCAGGGGAGACAAAACAAAGATGGAAGTACCCCCCCACCCTACTAACCGGGAACAGGGAGTAATGGGGGGAAGCCGATAGCCACATGTAGGATATGTGGTGAGGGCTTCAGAACGGACAGGGCATCCCATGTCAGGATCACCAAAACTGACGGCCGCCTACCCCTTGGTGGGGTCTTTGCGGAGGAGCATGGTGCATGGCTCCTAGTTAAACACCTCTAAAGGTGTTCCCTACCCTCACCCAGACCCTCAGCCATAGCTGGGAGGCATAGGGACATTAGTAAAGAAGTCCGGGTGGAAATAGGAAAAGAAATGTGCCGGGTGTAAACCCGGCTTACCTGTAAGGAAGGAGACAGCCATCTTCTGACTTGCTCGCCGTCTGCATAGACGATTACTGGGGAATGTGTGGGAGGTCCCAGGTATTTATGGGCTGGGAGGGGCTTCTTTTTTTCTATTCATCTCTGCAGAAGTTCGCCCTCTACTGGACACAACCCACGTGTAATGAATATTTCCGAAGCAGAGTGTGAGACAGTGCTTTTAATTCTATCTTCTATGTCGTTTATAAACAAGTTGAATAATAGTGGGCCCAGCACTGAACCCTGGGGTACGCCACTTACAACCGGTAACCACAGTAGGTATCATTAAGGTTTATGTTGTATATTGAAAAAGGGCAATAAAACACCCCCCTAGTAAAATGGCAGGTCTTTGTTCAGTGAAAGACTATGACCAAAAAGAATCATTTCAGGCATTTTTATTTATCTTCAGGCCTAGCAACAGGCCATGTTTTGCAGATCTCCACCCATATGTGCAGGTAGAATCATTAGTGCTCAAAGCTATAGAGCCAGCTATGATGTTATGTTTTGTGCATCTCCAGTTGCTGACCCTTGAGGGAGTTTGACACCCCTGATCTAGAGGATACCACCATCCCCTGCTGCATTTAAAACAATTCTCCAATCAAAAACTATTGGCCCACCATCCCTGGATGCCCCAACACACAGACTTTTAGTCCAAAAAGTATCTATGTCCAGTACTATGACTAGCAGCAGCTTACTTTAGTGTCCCCCATGGCCACCAATGATCAATCAGGTTTGCATAGCAGGTGAGAGTCGGAACCATGTATATAGTTCTGCCCAATTTATGCTTCTATTTGTGCATGCCAGGGCAACCTATATCAGGTTAAAACGGACCTGCAGTCAAAAAAATAAAGTTTAATAAATTGGCATAAGCAGTATGAGAGGTCTTAATCCCATGCAGATGTAGTGGAATAGCATTAAGATTAATCACTTTTGAATTACATGGGGGCGGCCATCTTGCCACACACCTGATGGTCCTGCTTTCAAATGAGAATTGTAGGGGAGCTGTGCCAGCAGCAATTCACACCAAATTGAGAGAGATATATGCCTCAGATACAAATGGCAAGTTTCTCCTTTTCACACACCTAAACACTAAAATAAACAGCTATTGCTGTTACAATGTATCTCTATTGCAGAGGTCACAAAGCATCCAGTCAGGGGATACAATGTATTTAGAAGATTTCTGAAGCTAGCAAAGCAATGATGGATCATTACAGCTGAAGGCTTACTACTTCTGGCTAGAAATAAGATGATTGCTCAGAACGGAGACAATATGAAACAAACTGAGAATCCGATTCTTCATGTGTGCGGTAAGATGGCCGCTGTCATGCATGTTTTAGAGAGACAGAATCTGCCTGCTATTCCAAACATTGGCATGATGTTTATTCCTCTCCATAAGCTTATGTCATTATTGCCGGGGGGGGGGGGGGGGGGGGGCTTTTGGGGAGCAATTTACTAAGCTTTGACTCAGGGATTTTTGATGTAGGTTTGCTTTAAGCGTCCTTTTAATGACTCCCCCCCTCTTCCATGCACCAGCCACTTCATTGTGGTAAGGAGTCAAGCTGTAAAAGAAAAAATACTTCCAGTACACAATAGAAGCCTACACTCTACCATCCTGACTTACAAGCCCTGTGATTCACTTCAGCAGGTGGCCACAATCCTGTGTGGGGTGCAGCCAAATTTCCAGTATTGGCAATAGTGTGCAGGGAAAGGCACAAGCTACTAATGATTTGTAACAACAGTGGTTATCTGCCATGAGGTGTACGGTGGCCCCACAGAGGAGCATATTAGTCAGACCAGGATTTCTTACAGGCCAGAATTCAAAAATACAATTCTGTAAAATACTTACCTGTAGAATTGGTATTATACGTATACAGTACGTCCTGCTCCAAATATAATACTTACAATTGGGTTATCCTCCGCCAGAGGGCGCTGTGCACTGCAGACATGCAAAAACAGGCTCCTCCCGGCCCTTCATATACCCAGGGACCTCCCACAAATCCCCAGCATTGAAAAGCAGTGAACCAGAAGCCGGGAGAAACCAACCACCAAAACAACTGGTAATGATAACAATAACAACAATCACCATACAGGGGATCCAGAATAATGCAAACCAGGGTGGGGTGGAGCAGGACGTACTGTATACGTATAATACCAATTCTACAGGTGAGTATTTCACAGAATTGTATTATTCTAAGTATACAGTACGTCCTGCTCCAAATACAATACTTACAATTGGGACATCCAATAGCAGTGTCCATAGAACAGGGTGGGCTCCCCAACAAAAAAGGCAACAGCAGACAGGTGAAAGCACTGTCACCTGTAATACCTTACTACCAAAAGCGATACGAGCAAAAGCTCTAACCTCAACATCAAACAACCCTAGAAGGGTACAAACAAGAAAAAACAAGTAGCGTTAAAGCAAACCTGTTCAACAATACCTGGTGCCGAAAGGCCCAAGATACCAAGGCACCAGCGTAATCAGAATAGAGTGAGAAAACTTCTCCCCTTAAGGAATAGGCTTGAGTAAAGGCCTAACAAGAGCAAAAACTAAGTAGCCCAGGAAGAAGCCAAGCCTTCCCCAGGACCAGACGGGACATCTTATACAGGTAAAGGCCAGGCCCAAGGCCGCCCAACCCCTAGAGGCAGACGAGATCAGGTACATCCAGATGTAAGTGCCCACAACCCCGAGGAACATCAGACCCCCAAGGGACAGGAGACAATCCAGGAAAAAAATTCCAGCACCTATTGAGGGAAAATAAATACCCGTGCCTCAGCATTACAAGGAATAATCCCAGAAGAAGGATAATGTCCTAATACCTGAGCCAAAGACTCCACCTTAGGCAGAATAACCGGCACAAGGCGGAACGCCACCACATCATGGTGAAGATACAGTAAGGAAACGAGGCTAGCTAAACAGATCCGCCCGCTCAGGCGCACGGCCGACTGAGGTAACAGTCCCAGAAGGGCAACCTCATGGAAGAGAACCGTCAGACAGCATTCGGAATAAAGCCAAGGGGAACACCCCGCAAGGCAATCGAATAGAAACTATCCCAACAGGGACCCTAGAACTACGTGGGGCATGTCAATGAGCAATCCCTGAAAGAAGGTCAACCCACGCAAGGAGCTGAGTAAGACTTCTGCAGAAAACAGACAGGACAGAGCCTGAACCACCAGGGCACCAAGTAGGAGAGCCAACTCCAACCCATGCTGTGATAACTATATAACCCTGGGAACAGAGCTCGCCCACAGGGGAGAGACCAAAGAACTCAACCCAATCAATATGGGTAAGAATACCCCACAATAGACAGAAGAAGAGGCAGAAGAAGCCAACTCCTAGGCTTCCAGAAGTCACAGACACCCACGAAGGTGCACCCACTTCCATCAAGGTGGATGAACCGACCGTCAGACCATCCAGACCAGAGTCTGTAGATAGGGGAGAAACAGAAAAAGGGGGGCCTGAGTGGGCAAGCCAGCACTCTGGACAGGACATACAGGTCCGCTGTCCACATAACCATATCTGCATCCACACTCCACTAGGCATCCAAGGGCCGCCAGTATCGCTGGTTCCCTCTTCCAGCAGCAAACTTGCACAGAACCCTGTTTCCAGCAGGTAGAATGAAGGTAAAACATATAGAAAAGGAATATCCAGCATAAAGTCACTAAGCCTCATGACCAAGGACAGAACAATCTGAGACAGGGAAACAAGGGCCCAGAACCCACGAAGGTGACGGGCGCAGATAGATCCACACTAGATGGATCACATGGAGACACAAGAAATAGCACATCCTGTCGCAGAAAGACATCCACCGGAGCAAATATCGCAGATATGTGGGAAACTCTGTCCTCCACCCAGATCAGGATAGATACCTTCCTGGGGGATCATCCTGCTGCCAAGTCACGCAGATAATTAATACAGGCCACTGTCGTCAGACAGACCAAGGGGCCCCCAAATAGACCGATCCCGCAAGGGAGAAGTCCAGCGATATTAGAGCCAACCTGAAGGCCTACCTCTTCCAAAATAGAGAGGTGGAAGGACCCCTAAAAGCCCCACCTCCCCCGGAATCACAGGGGAATTTAGGAGAAAAAAGTCCCCCCTCCATCGACCGCAGGAAGATGCCAGGAAGGGGGCACCCCCTGATTGGTACCCCTAGTACCACAGTCTCAAGGGTAACCACCGTACCAAGGTGGAAGGGTACACAGACCCAGCTCCAGTGGAGGCTGGAACCCAGTCCAGCATTTACAATAGGAGTAGTGGAGGAGCCCAAGGGCTCTGAACATAGGGGACAACCTTTGAACAGTCACCAACAGGCCCACCAGCTGCAATCCAGCCTGGTGAAGAGACGGGAACAGCAAGAGGGGCCGAGCCCCTGCAAACATCTTGTCCATTTATAGTCAAGGAAGCAGGTTCCCGTATGAACCAATCCAAGTTCAACCCTAGGAAGGGAGATACCACTAAGGGAAAAAAGAGGAATTGAGGTGAATGAGCACCCATCCAAAGACTCCCAAAGGACACCACCAACCGAGTAACAAGCTCGGCCTGACGCAGGGATTGGAAAGCAAAGAGGGACGGCCAGGGAGTTCCTCGTGCGGACGCCCCCTTGGTCTCAGTAGAGAAATCACCCGTCATCGCCTAGGCGATCACCCAGGGAGCAGAACCAAGGGCAGATAATAAGGCCACAATCAGCAGTGTTGGAGCGCCAACACTAACCTGTAAGGTCCTTGGAGCCCAGAAAGCACAATGGCAAAGAAATAAGCATCTCGGGTCCCTACTGATGGCAAGAGGTCCCTGGACACAGGGCACTGGCGGCCCAACTCAGAGAAACCATGCAGTAAAACCGCCTATAAATGTAAATTGCCTCACCTATGGAGGGCCATAATGGACAGAGTGTCTAATCCGTTTGGAGGAATGTGGAAAGGTTAGTGTAGAGGCCCCTGCCTCTGTCTGTTAAGGGCAACCAGCGGGTGACCCCAGATCTCGCAGATCGCGCGTGGCCTGTGCCAACACAAGAAGAGAGACAGGGACCAGAAGCATCCTGAATATCTTGGGAGGGGGCCGCCCAGCAGACACTATGCTGCATCCAGAGGAAACTTCCTCCTGACTCCATCAGAACGAGGCATGCAGCCTCCTGATAGGGGCAAGGTGCTGTGGCCATCCCCTCATGCTTGGGGGGTTTTGGTAACAGGCCTGGACTTAGTCCTGCCGGAGGGACCAGGGCGTTGTCTGCCACTCCTGGGGCAGGGATCTATACCAAAAAGATGGAAGGACACCACTGGTTCGGGTTTGACGCTAACATAGGGGGGTGGAGGGGTGCCCCTGCCCCGAGAAGGCCGAGACCGCCTTCTGTAAAGGGGTGTTTTGCCCTTTTTTCCCAAACGGGTCCAGACGGGCCCCGAATAGGCGTCGCCCTCTAAAGGGAAGCCCAGTAAGAATCTTTTTCGTAGCATCGTCAACACCCCACTGTCGCAGCCAGACCAGTCGGCGTATAGCTACAGCAAGGGCGGAAGATCTGGCGCACATGCTGATGGTGTCATCCAGCGCCAAAAGAATAAATCTTACAAATACATCACAACTGGAGAGTGCGTTAAACACATCCCAGGGGAGATCCTCAGGCTGATGATCAATCAGCTTTCTGATGAGGGTCCTAGCGGCCACTGCAGCGATGGCCGTGGCACAGACCTGGCGCAGAGTCGTCCCTGCACAAGAAAAGGCGTGGGAAGCCAGCCTATCAATGCGCCAGTCCTCAGCATCCCAAAGGGTATGATAACTAGGGGCCGCAATAAAGGGGGGTTAAGAACCCCAATGATCGGTGCATCCACCACGGGAGGTGATGACCAGCAGTTAACCACATCAGGGGGGAAAGGGTATTTCCAATCCCAGTCCCCTGGAACCCCTGGCAGTTTACTAGGGCATTGCCATTCTTTGAGTACAAGAGCCTGGAAGTGATCCTGCTCCAGAAATTCCAAACGCGGCGGCGCTGTATGGAAACTCTCCCTTCTATGCCTGGAAGCCTCACCAGGGAGAGAGATAGACAAGACCTCGAAGATCTTTATCAGTAATTCGTCGGTGTCACACAGGCCCCAAGAACCGAATCATCATGACTCCTCAGCCCCTCGTCAGAGGAGCCCGAGTCTGAGAATAGCCGACTCTTCAGATTCAGAAGGAATGGGCGAAACCGGAGGCGTCAGGGACCGCTTTTTACCAGGGCCCAAGCGCTCAGCCAACCTCGAAATCACCTGATCGGCCCTAGGCAGTCTGCACGGTACAATTTGTTGTTCATTCCCGCTCGAGTGCGACTCATCAGGAGTGAGATTTAAGCACGGGGAGACAGGTGTATTAAAACGAGGCGCAGCCACTGGCAACCCTGACTGCAGGGCCAGTACTTGTTCAGCACATGGTCCGCAGACCCGTGCTCTGTCCACATCAGCGTGGGGCAGACCACACGCTGTACACAGCCGGTCTTGTCCCGGAGGGACCCCGGTCACATAATTCTGGGATGCTTCCATATGGTGATTATCAATGCAATATATGCCAGTAGGGATTTACGCAATAGGCAACCCTGCCCGCTAGGAATGTGGGAGAATTTGTAAGTCCGCTACAATATATGTTAGGCCAGGAGAAGCCACCGGACTCTTCAAGGTCTGAAAGACAAAAAGGGGAATAAGGGGTGTCAGGGCCATGCGCAATAGAAAGAATACTAGTGATGAAAAACGCCACCGAGGGCACTCACCGACCTGGGGAGAAGGACCGCCAACACGCGCGCGCACGGGGATCAACAAAATGGCGCTGACCGAACCTCGGAGGGCGGGTCTAAACGCGGAGCGCGCCACGCCAGGTCCCCGCCTCCCCCCCAAAGAGCGCGAAGCTCTGAAGCAGCCGTTAAAAACTCGGCGAGCCAAGCCTAGAATGTGCCATTAAAGACATCCGCTAGTGGATACTCGTGAAGTCTAAAAACACCGCTACCATTCTGACGCCCGTAGGCATGCACAAATTTAGTTTTCTTCCCAAGATGCAGTATAATAAAGCTGGACATGCAGTACACTATTGTATGTTAAATTGAGAAGGCCAAACTACAAGGGCAGCGCAGCTCTGACACCCAGTTGCCGGTCAGGGGCAAAGGCACGGACATAAGCGTGACAATACAGTACACGGAGACCGCCAAACACACACACAGCCCCCCCTTTCTTTTCCCCCTGGGGGAAATACGGGGAATACGGGGGGAAACGAGGGAGGATGGCGACCCTTTACACAGGGTCCACCGCTACACGGGGCATGGGCAATAATGCGTGAGGGACATCCACTATGAGGCTCACCATCAGCCTAAACCGCCTACCCTATGGTGGGGGACTGCGGTGGAGCATGGCTCCGTTAAGCACACATGGTGCTGCCTACCTTCACCCGACCAGCGCAGCCCAGGCTGGGAGGCACATCACAGGAAGGACGGGTGGGAATAGTCCAACAGGGCCGCAGGCTGTAATAGCCCCGCTCACCTGCGAGAGAGTGATACTTCATGTCTTCACAGTCAGCACTGCAGAGAAATCTGGGGAATTGTGGGAGGTCCCTGGGTATATGAAGGGCCAGGAGGAGCCTGTTTTTGCATGTCTGCAGTGCACAGTGCCCTCTGGCGGAGGATAACCCAATTGTAAGTATTATATTTGGAGCAGGACGTACTGTATACTTAGAATATCAAGGCCTCTAACCTAATAGAAGAGAAGGTCAGTGTGAAAATCAAGATACATGATCACCACCGAGTGCCCCTCTCCACTCGCATCTCCTATGAGTAACTACCAACGCCTGAAAACAGAAAGCTGGAGAATAACCAGGAACCGCATTCGTTTATATAGCTGCTCCCATCCTGCCCCCTCCATTTCTTAGTGACTAGGCTGACCTAAAAGCAGATTTATAAAATGTAGATTATAGGCAGCACTAAAGCCTTCTACAGTCACCCCCCACCATCACTGGGCCACCAATGAGCACTTGAGCACTAGCTCAGTGGTGGCCCAGTCCCCCCCCCCCCCAAAAAAAAGCCAGCCAATTGGCTAATCTCAAGAATGCAGGCTGACGTGACCCAGCCCCAGTTTCCCTGTAGACTGGGGAGTGCTCCTGCCCCAAGCCCATCTGAATGAAGCTGCAGGAAAGCAGGGGATTCAGCCACCAGTTATTGCGAGTTTACAGGTGACCCCAGAGGTTTCACTCAGCTGGGCATCCAAATTTCAGACACCTCAGAGGTAGGCGCCAGGTCAGCTTTACAGCCACTTTAATTCTTTATGATTAATTTTAGCATGAGTTATCTAAGCACCAGTTACATAGGCTGCAAAAGAAGAAATAGTTTATACAGGTGATGCTAGAAAAAAGTAGCTCAGGTCCTGAAAGCTAAAAATGTGCACCAGGCAAAGTGAAGGCTTCTGGGCCTGTGGCACTCAACCATCCCTAGCGTGACGAATGGACAAACTGGGGGCTGTAGGCAGGAGGCAGTGTGCAATCATGGTGCCTTCTCTCACTCGTAGTTGAATGTATCCAAATAATTTTAATGTGTAAAATCAGTTAGCACTTCAGAAGCAGCATAAAACCTTTCTAGCTTTAAAATCCTGTGGCTATCAGGAGTCTGCACTTTTCCAGAGAATAGTTTATATAGATTGTGTCAGCAGAAAATGCACACAGCAAGGCCACCCGCTGCCCAGTGAATGCGGCGGATGATGGGCTGGACCAAGCGCCCTCCTCCCTCACTTGACAATCTTGTGGTATGGCAGCAGCTTCAGGGTGGAGGTAAAGTTACGGATGTCGCTGATCGGCACAGTGTTAGCCATGAGTGGGGAAGGGGGCAAGAAGGTCAGACTGGTGATATTGGTGTAGGTGTTTCCAGGTTTCTCAGTGGGCATCTGTGAGGCTGCAGAATCAGGCTCCTTTTCACCGAATCCAACCACCTGTCACAAGAGGGAGGACAGCTTTTAGTACATATACACACATACATATTTACACACATACACGCACTTCTAATCATTCTGTTATATTCAGCTGTCTTTAAGGGACACTTAATAAAAGTTGTTTTGCCAGGCAAACGGTCAATTATATCGGATCCAACCAGTTCCTAATAAGCAGTTAGGGAGACAGTCAGCTGGATCATCCCAACCCTGGAGAAAAAAAAAAAAAAAAAAACATGCGTAGCTGGGCAGAAGCTGGGTCTTCCATACATCCACAAGGGGAAAATATATATAAAATCACAGGAGTGCTAAATTTTCTTTTGCATCGCATGGAAGAAGCAGCCGCTTCTGATTAGGTAATGCTGGGACATCCTAAAGCTGTAAGAACAAGGGAACAACCATAGCAAATCAAACAAGCAACTTAAAGTGATCCTGTACACAGAAAGTGAGTTTATGTCGCCACCTCCTATCCCTAGCCCCAAATCAGTCAGTCTTTTTATGAAAACTGTGCAATGGCTTTAGTAAAAAACAAACAGGATGCAGTCTGCTCTTTGAATGGTGGCCGTGTGGTTCTCTGGCCTTGCAGCAGCAGCGCCCCCTGGTGCTTTTCAGCAAGGATTCATTCAGTTACATGCTAAACTGCCACAGAAGGAGTATATGGAAGTTTAGCTTGTACTGCTTTTAGGTTGATTGCAGTTATAACTGCAATGTTATAGATGCAGGCACTCCAAAGCTAAATAATGATAATGACTCGCTTCAGAAATAAGGTCCATAGTGTCTGGACAGAATTTGTGTGTAGTTATACAGACAATACAAAAATATAAAAAAAACACTATAATCCCCTTTCATCCTCCGCAGATAATCACTGCTTATCGGGTGCTCTGACATTTACCAGATTGCTCGATCTTGACATGGCTCCGCCACTGCAATGAATTGAGGGGGACATGTCATAGTTCAATTGTCAATTACACAGAAGTGGCAGAGGAGCATGGTGGGTGGCACAGGACTTTTATTGGGAAATTCAGTAAGTGTCAGAGTGCCAGACTAGCAGTGAGGGATAAAAGGCGAGTATAGTGTTTATTATTGAATTGCATGTACAATGATTTTGACGCAACATCCAACACATTAGGCGCCCTTTAGAAACAAAAGCTTGAGTATTTTAAAACTTCCCGAAATCCCCCTCAAACTCACAATTAACAGACAACCGTTAAAGGACCAAACTTGTGGCCAGTGGGTGGCTGGTTCAATTCCTGGCTGGGACATGACTGAAGTGCTCTTGAGCAGGGCACCTAACCCCCCTCCCCCCAAAAACTGTTCGCCGCTATATATTTGTGTTTGCATTTAACCCCCCTGTACTTACAATGAGGGCAGAGGACACATTCCTATGTGTGAGCAAGCACACAATAGGCAAATATGCTATATAATGTGCCCACAGATTCATTACCCCATATGGTGGTTCTGCTCACATATCCACCACGGTTTCAGACAACCCCTGTACAAAGCGATACAGCCCCAACGCTAATGTTAGATTATCGACCTAACATTTTGGATGACTGTGTCTCTGTTCTGGTTGAGGGGGTACATGCTCTTTCCTCCCATAGGTATATAGGACCTTAGATTTAACATCACATAACTAATAGAGGGGCTCTAGATAACTAGATTTTTAAAACCAATATGTGACCCACTTACATGGACGCTTAGCAGGCGCCGGTGGCAGCCCCGATGCTCCTGGAAGCAGCTCGCCAACTCAGTCTTCTTGAACGTCTTCAGGGCCTGAATCTGAAATGCACAGACAGGGTTTCTGCATACGCTATAGAATTATAAAACCTCTATGAAAAAGGTATTGCTGGGAATTTTATTCCTGGAAACCTCCACCAAGACTAGACTGCACTGCAGAGTAAAGCTTAAGACACAGCATATTCAGCTTCAATATTCAGACTGTATCATAATGGCCCGTTTCCACAAATTACCTTAACTTTTAAAGCGGATGGAAACCCAGAAGTGGGCTCAACCTCTGGACCCCCGCCCGGCTGCTGCAGTTGGCTCGGCAGTGACCTGGTTTCCAAAGAGAACCGGCTTTTTCTTTGCCAAAGCCGCACCCTGCGGTACTTTTGAGACAGCCCATTGGCTCTCCCAAAAGTGCCACTGCGCGGAGGTGCAGCCCATCTGGCTGTATTCCTGGCATGCTGTTCGGGTGCGCACGCACTCCCGCGCACAGCTATGCATAAAGACTGGGAGCAAGAGCGCACATAGCTACTGTGAAGCCGGAGATGCAGCCGCCGGCAGAGATCGCGGGACCTGCCGGGATCAGGTAGGATCACTGGCACCCCGGTGGGATTCACACAGCGGGGCACTTGGTGTAGGATGCTAGCGGCCGGGCCTGGAATGTTTTAGATTCCAGGGCCCAGCCGCATGGGTTTTTTTCCCACTTTAAAGCTAAATCTAACAATTGCAAGGGGTACACCATACGACTAATAGTATAAGCCCTGCTTATAGGTGATTTTACACTAACGGCCCCTCTATCAGCTGGCAACTCTCTAGCCTTTGCAGTCATGCTTATAATGCGCATTATAAACCCCTTTTGTATACTTGACAAGTGAGCAAAGGGGGTGGGAGTAGCTCCATCACTATTATTTATACAAAATCATCATCATTATTATTCAGGGCCTGGGAACCAATTTACCGCCCAGTTTAACCCTCTCATCATCTAAGTATTAAGCACCAAACATGTGCCCCGGCAAGGCACTCTGTGTTTAGTGTGGTCCCTACTCTTATTTTGAGTCCCCAAAGTTGGGACATGCAATGCAGCCAGAGCTACTCACCTGGGAAGCTGCCAGCCTCCCTTTAGAACACTCCATAGGGAGAGATCCATGGTGGCTGAATCCCTCCCTGTGTGTGTTCATGGCAATTCAAACTGAGCAAAGGGGGTGGGAGCAGCTCCATCACTATTATTTATACAAAATCATCATCATTATTATTCAGGGCCTGGGAACCAATTTACCGCCCAGTTTAACCCTCTCATCATCCGATTGAGCTGCTCCCACCCCCCTTTATTCATTTGAATTGCCATGAGCACAAGCAGGGAGGAATTCAGTCAATATGGATTTCTCCCTGTGAAGTGTTCTAAAGGGAGGCTGGCAGCTTCCCAGGTGAGTAGCTCTCATATATTTGTCTGCATTGCATGTCCCAACTTTGGGGACTCAGAATTAAGAGTAGGGACCACACTAAACACAGAGTGCCTTGTCGGGGCAGTGTGGCTTCCACATGTATCTGCAGATATATGCAACCAAATCTGTCTTTCCACATAACTAGACATGTTTGTTGCTTGATATTTAGTTGATGAGAGGGTTAAACTGGGCGGTAAATTAGTTCCCAGGCCCTGAATAATAATTTTGTATAAATAATAGTGATTGAGCTGCTCCTACCCCCCTTTATTTACTTGACAAGTGGGCAGGCACCAATCAGCCACTAGTCCACTTTAATGAGCCTGTTCATTTAAAACAATATCCACTGACTCCAGTTTTGATGCACAAAGGCCATAGTTTCATACCTCATGTTCCAAACGATCGAAGAGATATTGCTGAGTTAGGACCTCTCCCCAGTTCCTCTCCACTTCTTCTCCAAGGTGGGTGTCCTCGCACTCCTTAAGCTTTATCAGAGCCTTCACCTACCAGGAAATACAAACCTATGAAATATACAAGTTGAATGCTTTATTATTCTGGTATGGTGGTGACAAAGCTGACCGTTAGCCCACTAGGCTCTTCAGAATTCTACAGAGATGGCAACTTCTTATAGGAGGTGTGACAGACGCTCCTATGGTCATTGTATTTTGATACTGTTACAGGCAATGTCATTGTAGTTTGGATTGTATTATAAACTGCCATTGTGTTAATTGATTACGTCACAGGCAATGGCATTGTTCTGATTGAGTGTATTACAGACGCCTATTGTTTTGCTGATTGCGTCACCGGCAGAGTTGAGGGATTGTGTGCCCTGCTCCCATTGGTCTGTGTATTTGTCATGAGGTCCACGGGGGAGGTCCCATTGCATGGAGACTTGTGTATATAAGGCCTAGAGTGGCACTAATAAAGACACTTCACCTTCACCCTCAATACTGAAGTTCTGTCTCTTATTGGGGGAAACGCTATATTACAATTCACTAGCCCTTGTAAGGGCTGTTCCTGTTTCCTCACGGACGACTCTGGAATTCCAGCAGCACCTCTTACGATTGGGAAAAGGACGTCTCGGGCGGTGAAGCCCTCCGGCGATAAGGGTTATTGCTACAGGAGGCAAATATTTACTAAATCTAGAGCTCAGACAGGACCCTCCCCTCATTTCCTATTCCTAAATCCCCCCCACCTACCCCCAACATGGTGCCACCTGCCCGGGATGGTTTGTATATTTCTTATAACTTTTATGAAGAGGTGGCTTGCATGTTACCCTTAGCTTTTCTAAGGACAGGTGTTCTTCTGTAACCATACATCATACCTGTGCTGTAAAGGCTTCATCTGTCAAACTCTCCATCTTCTCACCAAAACAGACCAGAAAATCGTCTATTTTCTTGTCCACCACTTCCGAACTGCCAGAGACAAACAGCTTGGTTACAATTGTACCTAAAATGTTAAAAGAAAAACCCTGACCTGATCTGGGAAGGGAGCAGTGACGTCAGCTTTACAGATAAAGTTATATTTATTTATACATACATTCTTCATAGCTAAAAATGTAAATACGTTTGAAATAAAACAGATGGAAGAGTTTGTTACAGGTTGGTATTAGCAGGTCACACTAATATTAGAATGTGCTGATCAGGTTTTTTTTCTGGCAGTCTCCCCAATCTGCTATGAACCGCCAACCCCATTCAGACATGGCTACAGTGATCCAGCAATTCTGCTCCTGCCAATGCAGAAAATGTATTGGCAGATCAATGCCATTAATGGATTTTAAAGCATCTCAGAGAACTTCCCTCTATCTCTAGATGAAAACTGTGCAGGAAAGTGGTCTGGACACTTAATTTGTCAATCAGCTGTAAAAAGCCAACCGTTCCCGTGTATATGGCCTTATAAGAACTCAGCCATTATCCTAGAGGGGTAGAAGAGCAAGGAGGGAATTTCCAGTCTGTTTCTTTACAGTATTCAGCATCTAAAATAGTTTGAGTACAAGTTTCTACTCACTTACTTGTACTTATTGGCTTGGGTTTCCACAGTGACAGAAAATCCAAGGATTCCAGAGGTGTTTCTGCAAGTTGGATAAACATGGTACCTAAAAAAGAAACATTTTACGCCATCATATTAAACCCAAAGGTGGGTGGGTGGGGGGAACTAGATGCTCAGCGTCCATGCATGTACATCCCTACAAGGATAGAGCAGAAGCTAACCTGGTGCCCAACTTTATATGCATATACCTGTCCAGTAATGCTTCCTATCCCCAAATGATCATCAGAGAAAGAAGGGGTCACACAACAGACTCATTAAACCTCTTACCCAAGGGTTTGCTTTGTCCTCAGGAAGTCGAAGCAAGGTTCCTCCATGTGCATCTGAAAAAAAAAAAAAAAAAAAAAACATTTTGTGAAATACTCACCTGTAAAATGGGTATTATAAGTATGTCACACACCCCGCTTCAAGATATCCATAACATGTGGGTAATACAGACCTGAAGGGGCGTTCCTGCAGAGATGATAGCAAAAAAGAAAGCCCCTCCCTGATCCATAAATACCTGGGACCTCCCACTCATCACCCAGTATATAGAAGCAGTAAGGTAAGGGACCAGGAAGAGGCAAATATAAATCAAAATAACGCAAAGTTCACAATATAAAGGATCCCGAATACAAGAAGGGCGGGTGAAGCGGGGTGTGTGACATACTTATAATACCCATTTTACAGGTGAGTATTTCACAAAATGGTATTATTCTAAGTATGTCACACACCCCGCTTCAAGATATCCATAACATGTGGGACATCCAATAGCAGTGTCCATAAAAAGGGCGGGGATCCAAAACAAGGCAACAATGCACAACTTAAACCACAACAGCTTGCAGAACTTTGCGGCCAAAAACAGCATCCGCTGAGGCCCGAACATCAACCTTGTAAAACTTGGAAAAAGTGTGAACAGAGGACCAAGTAGCGGCCTTACAAACTTGCTCAACAGAGGCCTGGTGCTGGAAAGCCCAGGACGCTCCAACCGCACGAGTAGAATGAGCAGTAACACGAAAAGGGGGACTCCTCCCCTTGGCAGAATAGGCCCCAATGATGGCCTGACGAATCCATTTACTAATGGAAGATTTGGCAGGAGCCAAACCTTTCCTAGGCCCAAAGGGCACCACAAAAAAAGCATCACGAAAGGAAGACGTAACCACCAGATAATATTTCACAACACGGACTACATCCAAGGAATGCAGCACCCTTTCCTTGTTGTTGCTGGGATTAGGACATAGAGAAGGCAGAACAATGTCCTGATTCAGATGAAAGGCAGAGACCACCTTAGGAAGAAAATCCGTCTTGAAACGAAAGACAACCTTGTCCTGATGCCTTTCGAAGTACGGAGCTTTAATGGATAAAGCTGCCAACTCAGAAACACGCCTAACCGAAGTGATGGCCACCAAAAAGGCCACCTTTTGGGTAAGTGAAGACAAAGCAATCTCATTCAAGGGCTCAAATGGGGGACCCTGAAGAGCAGAAAGAACCAGGTTCAAATCCCAAACTGGAACAAAGGGCTTCCTAGGAGGCCGTACATGCGTGACTCCTTGGAAAAAGGTCTTGACTAAGGGATGAAGTGCAAATGACCTTTGAAAAAACACCGCCAGGGCAGAAACCTGCCCCTTCAAGGTACTAAGTTGAAGCCCCAAATCCAGACTATGTTGAAGAAACTCCAGGATTCTGGAAATGGAAAACTCCCGACAAGAGAAAGACCTACTTTCACACCAGTCAATATAGGACCTCCAAGTCCTATAGTAAATAGTAGAGGAAGAGCGCTTCCTGGCGCTGATAAGAGTCTGAACCACCGCGTCAGAAAGACCTTCTTCCTTTAAGATGGCGGTTTCAGCAGCCACGCCGTCAAAGCCAGCGAAGGTAAATTGGGATAGCGCAGCCGACCCTGGGTGAGCAGGTCCGGCAGAAGAGGCAGAACGAACTGATCCTCTGCCAGTCTTACCAGGTCTGCGAACCAAACCTGCCTTGGCCACCTTGGTGCCACTAGAATCGCCGACACGCCCTCCAGAGTCAGCTTGCGCACCACTCTGGCTACCATTGGAAACGGAGGGAACAGGTAAAGAAACCCCAGATCCCTCCAGTTCAGAGACATGGCATCCACTGCCAGAGCCAGAGGATCCTGCGAGAGAGAAACAAAGACTGGAAGCTTGTGATTGTGACGAGAGGCAAAGAGGTCCACCGCTGGGAACCCCCACCTGAGACATATCGAACGAAACACAGTGGGACTGAGAGACCACTCCCCCTGACGAGAGGAGGCTCTGCTCAGCAAGTCCGCCTCCGTGTTCTCCACTCCCGGAATGTAGACTGCTGAGATACACGGGACGTGACTCTCCGCCCAGTCCAGAATCAAAGACACTTCCCTGAGGGCACTCCTGCTGCGAGTCCCCCCTTGGTGATTGATGTAAGCAACCGCCGTCCTGTTGTCCGACCAGACCTGAACTGGCAGGCCTCTCAACTGATGAGTCAAGCGAAACAGAACCAACCTGATGGCTCTCAACTCCAGAACATTGATGGGCTCGTGAGCCTCCTGCGGACTCCACAGACCCTGAAACTGGAGGTCCTTCCAAAAAACCCCCATCCTGACAGACTGGCATCCGTGGTGACTGTTTCCCAGCACGGGGCCAGAAAAGATCTGCCCTGCGACAGATTGACCGACCCCAGCCACCATTGCAGGGATCGACGAACTCGGGGAGTCATCAGGAAGGACTGATCCAACGATAGAGGAGACTTGTCCCAAACCTTCAACAGATGAAGCTGAAGCGTCCTTGTATGAAACTGCGCAAAGGGAACTGCCTCGAATGAGGCCACCATTAACCCCACCAGCCTCATCCCTAGCCGGATGGACGGACGAGGGGCCGACAAGAGAAGCTGAGCTAATTCCTGAATCAAAAGGCCTGGGGCAGAAACACCCTGGCCTGCGAAGTGTCCAGAGACATTCCCAGAAAGGTCACTACTCTGGACGGAGAGAGAGAAGACTTGGGGTGGTTGACCACCCAACCAAACCTCTCCAGGGTGGACACCACCATTCTGGTGTCCAACTCCGCTTGGTTGAAGGAGGAGGCCATGATCAGAAGATCGTCCAAATAGGGCACAATGCGGATGCCCTGAACCCTTAGCAGAGCCATCACCCCCGCTAGCACCTTGGTGAACACCCGAGGGGCCGAGGTGAGGCCGAAAGGGAGTGCTACAAACTGAAAATGCCGATCCTCCACCACGAACCTGAGAAACCTCTGGTGTGCTGGAAAAATTGGAACGTGTAGATAAGCATCCTTGATGTCTATGGACGTCAGAAAGTCTCCCTGACGAAGAGAGTGAATGGCCGAACGTAGTGTTTCCATGCGGAATTTCCGTGGCCGGATGAACCTGTTGAGAAACTTCAGATCCAAGATGGGTCGGACCGATCCGTCCTTCTTGGGTACCGTGAACAGATTGGAATAAAAACCCCTGCCCTGATCCGAAGGAGGCACTGGGCAAATGACAGCCATGTCCAGAAGGTTCTGCACTGCCAACAGAAGCCCCTGCACCGCTAGAGGTTCTGAAGGCATCCGAGACCTGAAAAATCTGGAAGGGGGGCGGAGCTCGAACTCCAGCTTGTAACCGGAAGACACCACTTACCGGATCCATCGGTCCGAGACCTCTTGATCCCAAACCTGGGAAAAGAGTCGCAGCCGTCCCCCCACCCGCAAGGGTGAGGGCGCCCCCTCATTGCTGAGCCGGCTAGGCAGCCAGCTTGGGCTTAGAGCCCCAACTGAATCCTGGACGGGCACGTCCTCTGCCCCTGCTCCCAGAATCTCCTCTGGAAGAAGGGAATGCAAATCCCCTGCCAGATCTGGCCCCACGAAAGGAGGGGGTAAAGGAAGGGGCCCCCCGAAAGGGGCGGCGTTGTTTCTTGCGTTGAGGTAACCTACCACCCTTGGTAACAGAGTCCAATGTCTCTCCAAAAAGCCGTAATCCAACAAAGGGTAGAGCCGTTAGTGACTTCTTGGACATAAAATCTGCTGCCCACTGGCGCAGCCACACCGAACGCCGAATAGTGACCAGCAGCGCCGACGTTCTACCACACATCATCAAAGTGTCATCCAAGGCTGTCAACACAAAAGATAAAAACAACTCACACCGTTTGAGGCTAAGGAACTCAGCACTACCGGGACGCAGCCCGGAAGAGGTCAACAGGTCCCTAACCACGGACCTGGCAGCCAACACCATTAGTGCCGATGCGCAAACAGGCCGCATGGCTGACCCAACGCTAGCAAAACCATGACAAGCCATCTGGTCAATACGTTTATCCTCTCCATCCTTGAGAATGGAACAATCAGGTCTGTTTAAAACCGAGGAATTGGACAACCCCAAAACCGGCGCATCCACCTCGGGGGGAGATGCCCAGCGCTTAACTGCCTCCGAAGGGAAGGGATATTTCCTATCCCATCCCTGAGGGATGCCAGGGAGCCGAGCCGGCCTGTCCCATTCTTTGGCAATAATTTTGTCAAAATGCCTTTGTGTAGGGAATTCCAAGCGTGGCTTGGATTCCTCAAACAATTCACCCTTCTGCTGTGACACCTCCTCAGGAGGGGAAATATTCAATACCTCCAACATCAGAGCCAGAGCGTGGGGAGTATCAGAGGATCTCCCCAAGTCCCCCAGCTCGGCATCAGCGCCAAAGGACTGCTCATCGTCCGAAAAATCAGAATCCTCATAAACTTCCCCTTCTTCTAGCTGGGAATAGTCAGACCAATCCAGATTATTAACATCCTCCTGGTCCTCCGCCAGCGGAGCCGGCGACAAATGCTTTCTCTTAGTCGGAGCCTTACGGGCGACTGAGCCAGAGATAATTTTTTCAAGGTTAGCCAATCTGGCGCACATCTCAGATTGCAGCTCCCTGCCCATGACGACGTCACACGGGGCGCGTGTCAAAGCGGGAGGTGGAGATGAAGCGACCGGCGGTGCTGACCCAGACGCCTGTGGTTCGGACTGCCGCGTGATGGTCTGCTGTGCACATGGTATACACAGAAGTACATCGTCCCCAGAAATGGATACCTCACATAACATACACTTTCGGGGATGCCCCGAAGGGGCCCCGAGCCCAGTATCCGGGGATGCCTCCATAAGGTGAACTTTATATATGAAAAGTCGCTATGACCCAGGGAATTACGCCGTTAGACAACCCGGGATGCCCCTTTAATGTCCCGAGTGGGAGGATTTATGGCAAAAAATTAACCCAGTGATAAGGATCAGGAGGGACCCCCTAAATGCTACTGGCGAACCTCCTGAACCACCATCTGAAAGACAGAACAGAGGGACTGTTTTAGATAAGGCTAATGAAGAAAACAATCAAGCATACAGTGAGAAGGAAGAATGGCCAGAGGCCACTTACAGAACCATAGACCGCAATGGCGACCGTGAGGGAACTTCCAGACGCTCCACACCAACAACCAGAGCTGCAGCCAGAGAGGGAGAAGGGGGCGTGGCCCGGCCTCGCGTGCGTCCCGCGCTGGCCACGCCCCCTTCTCCTCCACAGAGCTCCGCAGTGGCACCAGCGAAGGCAGGAGGCGGGGAGCGGTGACGCGTCGTCACACCGGCCCCGCCCCCCCCAGTCTGCGTGAGGTGAAATCACCTCAGGGAAATGGCGCCCAGAGCCGGCCGGCGCCGCATTAGCAAGGAGCGGTCGCCGGCCCGGCCAGATGTAAAAACGTTAAGCACACACTCACACACACAGCAGGGTGAAAAACGGGAGGGACAAGTCCCGGCCCCGCCGACGGTCCGGCACCCGCCCCCCCCCCCCCCCCGAAGCACAGTAACATGGCGTGAGGTGAATACCTCCGCCATTAATAGAGGTGAAGGGAAGATGGGGGGAAGAAAGCAGCCAGCACCGCACAGGCCCTGTAAAACGGCTGCGGCAGCTGAAGACAGTTAAAGTGACAGCCCACTCACACACACACACTCAAGTATGCTGTCCTGTGATAAATAAATAAGTTAATAAATTAACAAAAAGACCAACACTCCCCCACCCCACCTATGGAAGGGGATCCTGGGAGGGCCATTGTATGTAAGTAAGGCATCCCAAACCGGGGTCACCAACCCGGTATTACCGCCTACCCTCTCATATAGGGTCTCACGGTGGAGCATAGCTCCTGAGCACCTAAGGTGCTGATATACCCTCGCCTGGACCCTCAGCCGAGGCTGGGAGGCATATGGATTTCTGGGGAAAAAGGTCCAAACGGAAATAAATAAATAGCGGGCCGGGAGTCATCCCGGCTACCTGAAATCCCCCTGTGCCAGGAGGAGCCATCATCTTCTGACTTGCTCGCCGTCTGCAGAGATGGAAAACTGGGTGATGAGTGGGAGGTCCCAGGTATTTATGGATCAGGGAGGGGCTTTTTTGCTATCATCTCTGCAGGAACGCCCCTTCAGGTCGGTATTACCCACATGTTATGGATATCTTGAAGCGGGGTGTGTGACATACTTAGAATAAAAGGTTACTGGAGTTACTGGCTTTCGGAAGCACTCCACCTTCCAACCAAGAGTATTCTTAAAGCCCCTCCCCCCACAGGCATTGCAATAAAATAAGATTTTTTAAAAAAAAAAGTATATACCTTGCCTTTTGTCCCCACAGCTCCTCTGGCTTTATAATTACAGATGAAAGAGAAAAAGCAATTCCATTATCCAGCTTTGGACAGACATGGCGGTGTCCAAAGAATTGACTTTATGCCCATCTAAACAGGCCTACTCTAAACAGTGCAACACCCCCTCCATAAGTGGAGTAGGGCGGAGTGCGGGGGCGTAAACAAAGACCTCCGGAAGCCACCAGCGCTGAAGACTCCATCACTGGATCTCTGCAATTGGGAAGCATGAAGCACTAGACAAAAGGAGCTGTGTGGGCACCCTGGAACAGCACAGAGGAGCTGTGGGGGAGAGAGGGGGGCAAAAAATACGATAATGTGATTACTCACCTGTAGAATGGGTATTATGAGTATACAGTACGTCCTGCTCCAAATCTAATACTTACAGTTGGGATATACTCAGCCAGATGGCGCTGGACTGCAGACATCGAAAATAGACTCCTCCCGGCCCCTCAAATACCAGGGGACCTCCCACAAATTCCCCAGGATTGAAAAGCAGTTAAGGAGAAGCCAGGAGAATTAAACAATCCAAACTATCAATTATAACAATGATAATCACCATACAGGGGATCCAGAAAAAATGCAAACCAAGGGTGGGTTGGAGCAGGACGTACTGTATACTCATAATACCAATTCTAATACCAATTCTACAGGTGAGTAATCACAGAATTGTATTATTCTTAGTATACAGTACGTCCTGCTCCAAATCTAATACTTACAGTTGGGACATCCAATAGCAGTGTCCATAAAGTAGGGTGGGATCCCCAAGAAAATCAGCAGCAGGCAGTTTAAACCACTGCCGCCTGCAGAACCTTTCGGCCAAAAACAGCATCAGCTGAGGCCCTAACACCAACCTAGTAAAACTTTGAAAAAGGTATGAACAGAAGACCAAGTAGCCGGCTTGCAAACAAAAGCCTGGTGCTGAAAAGCCCAATAGGCACCAATAGCACGAGTAGAATGAGCAGTAAGGCGGAAGGGAGGATCCTTCCCCTTAGCAGAGTAGGCCTGAATCACAGCCTGACGAATCAACTTGCTGATAGTAGACTTGGCAGGAGCCAAACCCTTCCTAGGACCAGAAGGGACCACAAAAAAAAGCATCAGTTTTCCTGAAAAGTGCAGAAGCCATCAGATAGTACTGCAGACACCTAACCACATCCAAAGAGTGCAAAACCCTCTCCTTAGCATTGCTAGGATTAGGGCACAAAGAAGGAAGAACAATGTCCTGATTCAAATGAAAGGCAGACACTACCGAAAGTCAGGTTTGAAACAAAACACCACCTTGTCCTGGTGTCTCTCATAGTAGGGGGGCTGAATGGACAGCGCCGCCAACCCAGACACACGCCTGACAGAAGTGATAGCCACCAGAAACACAACCTTGAGCATAAGAATGGCCAAGGCAGCATCCTGCACAGGTTCAAAGGGAGCACCCTGCAAGGCTGACAGAACCAAGTCCAAATAGCAAAGGACTTCTGGAAAAAAATAGCCAGGGCAGAAACCTGACCCTTCAGAGTACTGAGTTGGAGCCCCATCTCCAACCCATGCTGCAGGAACTCCAGAATCCTGGGAATAGAGAACACACGACAGGGAAGAGACTTAGACTCACACCAGTCAATGTAGGCATGCCAAACCCTATAAAAAAAGTAAGAGGAAGACTTCTTCCTAGCTTTAATCAAAGTATCCACAACTGAGGAAGACAGCCCCTTCTCCATCAAGATGGAGGTTTCAGCAGCCAAGCCGTCAAAGCCAGAGTTTGTAAATTGGGATGGCGTAGTGAGCCCTGAGTGATCAGATCTGGTACCAAGGGCAGAGCGTACTGATCTACTGCCAGCTGCACCACGTCTGCGAACCACACTCTTCTTGGCCACCTGGGGGCCACCAGAATTGCTGGCACCCCTTCCAGAGCAATCTTGCGCAGAACCCTGCCCAGCAGGGGAATTGGGGGGAAAACATACAGGAACTGAAAGTCCTTCCATGACATTGCTAGCGCATCCGAGGTCAGGGCCAGAGGATCCCTGGACAGAGAGACAAAAGCTGGAAGCTTGTGATTGTGGCGGGACGCAAACAGATCCACATCTGGTTGGCCCCAACGGTGACACAGAGATTGAAACACCCTGCTGCATAGGGACCATTCTCCCTGGCGAGAGGTCCCCCTGCTCAGAGAGTCCACCAGGTGATTTTCCACCCCCGGGATGTACACAGCTGAAATGCAGGGGACATTGGCCTCCGCCCAAGTCAGGATCAGACACACTTCCTGGAGGGCCCCCTTGCTCCGGGTCCCTCCCTGATGATTGATGTAGGCGACTGCCGCCTGGTTGTCCGAGCGAGTAGTCAAGCGAGCCAGAACTAACCTGATCGCTCCCAGCTCCAAGACATTGATAGGTGTGTGGGCCTCCTGAGGGCCCCACCTCCCCTGGAACCGCAGGGACTTCCAGAAACCCTCCTAACCTGATAGGCTGGCATCTGTGGTGACCGTCTCCCAGGAAGGGGCAAGAAAGGATCTGCCCCCCAACAGGTTCCCCGAGTCCATCCACCACAGAGGGACCTCCTGACCAGGGGGGAGAGCACACAGACCCTGTCCAGGGACACTGGGTCCTTGTCCCATACTGACAATAGGTGAAGTTGCAGAGGCCTCAAGTGGAACTGAGCATAAGGGACCGCTTCAAAGCATGCCACCATCAGGCCCACCAGCTGCATCCCCTGCCTGATGGAGGGGTGGGGTCAAACTAGGAGGGACTGGGGCTGTGCAATCAGACTGTCAACCTTCAGCTTAGGAAGGAAGATCCTTGCCTGAACTGTATCCAGATTCATTCCTAGGAATGGAGTTACCAAGGAAGGGGACAGTGAGGACTTGGGGTGGTTGATCACCCATCCAAATTACTCCAGAGTGGACACCACCAGCTGAGTATCCAACTCTGCCTGATGTAGAGACTGGGAAGTGATGATTATGTCATCCAGATAGGGAAGCACGTGGACGCCCTGACATCTGAGCAGAGACATCACGCCAGCCAGCACCTTGGTGAACACCCTGGGGGCTGAAGTGAGGCCGAAGGGCAAGGCCACAAATTGGTAGTGTTGATCCAACAGGGCGAACCTGAGGAACCTCTGATGACCTGGGAACACAGGAATATGAAGGTAAGCATCTTTGATGTCCACAGAAGTCATGAAATCCCCTTGGCGCAGGGAACTGATGGCAGAGCGCAGAGTCTCCATGAAAAAGCGCCTGCCCCTGACAAACTTGTTGAGGATCTTCAGGTCCAGGATGGGCCTGACAGAACCATCCTTTTTGGGTACTGTGAATAGGTTGGAATAAAAGCCCCTGCCTTTTTCTCTTAAGGGGACCTGGCAGATGACCCCCAGCTCCAGGAGGCCTTGCACTGCTTGCACTAGCTCCTGAGCTGACACAGGGTCCTGAGGAATCCGGGATCTGATGAATCTTGGAGGGGGATCGGCAGCAAACTCCAACTTGTAACCGGAGGACACTACCTCCTGAATCCACCGGTCTGAGACATGAAGCCTCCAGACGTGAGCGAACTGCTGCAGCCGTCCCCCCACCCGGATGGGTGAGGGCGCCCCATCATGCCTGAGGAGGTTTGGGAGAGGATTTTGCTTTGGGACCCCAGGAGGAGCCAGGACGTCCACGTCCTCTGCCTCTACCCCAGAAATCTCCCTGGGCCCCAGGGAAAGAAACCCCCCTTCCCTGTCTTGCACCGCGGTAAGGGGAGGATTAGGAACCCTGACCCCCCAAAAGGGCCGAGGTTGCCGCCTGCGCTGGGGTAACCTGCCTCCCTTAGCAAAAAGGTCCAGGCGGTCTCCAAACAGACGCAGTCCTTTAAAGGGAAACCCAGTGAGGGCCTTCTTGGCAGCAGCCCACTGGCGCAGCCAAACCGAGCGGCGTATAGCCTCCACGAGGGCAGAAGTTCTGGCACACATTCTGATGGTGTCATCCAAAGCTGATAGGACAAAATTTACAAAAACATCACAACTGGAGAGTGCATTAAACACCTCACAAGGCAAATCATCAGGGGCATTATCAAGCATAATTCTGATAAGAGTTCTAGTGGCCACAGCAGTAATGGCAGAGGCACAGACCGGGCGCAGCGCCGTCCCCGCACATGCAAAGGCGTGGGATGCCAGCTGATCAATACGCCAGTCCTCGGCATCCCGCAGGGTAGTAGAATTTAGGGGAATGCATGACAGAGGTGTTAGATAGCACTAGGATCGGAGCATCCACTTCGGGGGGGGGGGGGGGGGGGGATGACCAACATTTAACCACCTCAGCAGGAAAGGGATACTTCCTATCCCAACTCTTTGGAACCCCGGGAAGTTTACTGGGGCGCTCCCATTCCTCGAGCACAAGGTTGGAAATTCCAAACGTGGTTTTGCTGTATGAAAAAGCTCCCCTCTTTGCCTGGGAGCCGCAACAGGGAGAGAGATAGACAGAACCTCAAAAATCTGGGTCAATAATCTGTCAGTGTCATCCGGGGCCCAGGGGTCAGAGCCAGAATCGTCATGATCCCTTGGTCTCTCATCAGATGAGCCTGAATCAGAAAAGAGCTCCCCTTCATCAGACGGGGTCAGAGCCACAAAGATTCCAAAACTCCTCAGTTCCCATAGGGAAGACAGTAACATTAGGCGTCAAGTGCCGCTTCTTAGCAGGGGCCTTACGCGCTTACGCGCTAAGGACTTCGCAATCATCTGTTCAACAGTAGCCAGTCTAGACACATCAGGCTGAGAATCCCCACTAGTATGCAACTCAACAGGAGTGAGATTTAAGCTTGGGGGAGTAGGTGAAGTGAAACGAGGTGCAGCCACTGGCAGGCCAGATTGCAATGCAAGCACCTGCTCAGCACAGGGTACACAGACCCGCGCCTTGTCAGCGTCAGCATGAGGCTGCCCACACGCTACACACAGCCGGTCTTGTCCGACGGGACCCCGGTCACATTATCCTGGGATGCCTCCATATGGTGATTATAGCGGCGCTATACGCCGATAGGGAATAACGCTATGTAGCAACACTGGATGCCCCAATAACCCGCTAGGGACGTGGGAGTATATTTTTCAAATGGTGCACCTCAAGTAATAGACTAATAGCAGGCGTGCTCAATAGGCTCAGACAATGCAAACAATTGGCTCAATGGTCAGCCAGACCAAAGAGTCACACAAAAGAAGCACCACCATGTAATAAAGTTCACTCTACAATCTACAATTGGCTGCACCCAAGGAAGAAGCGGTTGCTCTGACCGCGAAGCGCAGGTGGAGCCGCCTCCCGCCCTGTCTGTCCTCCCTGATGGTCTATTTCAGGGGTGGGCAATTATTTTTTCCATGGGGCCACATGAGAAACTAAAAATATTGTGGAGGGCCGCTGAGCTATGGGCGTCTAAGCGACGTCTAAGCTCAGCGGCTCCGAGTGCGCTGGCGGCTGCATCTCGAGCTTCCCTCTAACAGGGAGCGCGCCCGCGCTGGCCATTCTCAAATGGCTGACACAGGCACGCGCCCTGCTAGAGGGATAGCGGGCATGCGGCCGCAGCTCGTGCATGCGCCGTTGAACTGGGAAAGAAGGTGAGTTTATGGGCGACCTGGGGGTTTCACACAGCGGGGCATCCCGATTTTGGATGCCCCGCGGGGAGGGGATCTATAAGATTCCCAGGCTGATACAGCAGGGTTTTGGTCCACTTCAAACGTTCTGATGTGATAATTTCCCAGCCAATCAGAGAAGCCCTTGGCTTCTGGTAGTCTGGAAGGAGAGCTCATATCAGCTGGGGCAAAGTGTAAGAATGGTGGGCAGCAGGAAGGGGGCATGGTGAGAGCATGGTGGACAGCAGGAAGGGGGCATGGTGAGAGCATGGTGGGCAGCAGGAAGAGGGCATGGTGAGAGCATGGTGGACAGCAGGAAGGGGGCATGGTGAGAGCATGGTGGACAGCAGGAAGGGGGCATGGTGAGAGCATGGTGGACAGCAGGAAGGGGACATGGTGAGAGCATGGTGGACAGCAAGAAGGGGACATGGTGAGAGCATGGTGGACAGCAGGAAGGGGACATGGTGAGAGCATGGTGGACAGCAGGAAGGGGGCATGGTGAGAGCATGGTGGGCAGCAGGAAGGGGGCATGGTGAGAGCATGGTGGGCAGCAGGAAGGGGGCATGGTGAGAGCATGGTGGACAGCAGGAAGGGGGCATGCTGAGAGCATGGTGGACAGCAGGAAGGGGACATGGTGAGAGCATGGTGGACAGCAGGAAGGGGGCATGGTGGACAGCAGGAAGGGGGCATGGTGGACAGCAGGAAGGGGGCATGGTGAGAGCATGGTGGACAGCAGGAAGGGGGCATGGTGAGAGCATGGTGGACAGCAGGAAGGGGGCATGGTGAGAGCATGGTGGACAGCAGGAAGGGGACATGGTGAGAGCATGGAAGGGGGCATGGTGAGAGCATGTGGACAGCAGGAAGGGGGCATGGTGAGAGCATGTGGACAGCAGGAAGGGGGCATGGGGAGAGCATGGTGGACAGCAGGAAGGGGACATGGTGAGAGCATGGTGGACAGCAGGAAGGGGACATGGTGAGAGCATGGTGGACTTCAGGAAGGGGACATGGTGAGAGCATGGTGGACAGCAGGAAGGGGACATGGTGAGAGCATGGTGGACTTCAGGAAGGGGGCATGGTGAGAGCATGGTGGACAGCAGGAAGGGGACATGGTGAGAGCATGGTGGACTTCAGGAAGGGGGCATGGTGAGAGCATGGAAGGGGGCATGGTGAGAGCATGTGGACAGCAGGAAGGGGGCATGGTGAGAGCATGTGGACAGCAGGAAGGGGGCATGGGGAGAGCATGGTGGACAGCAGGAAGGGGACATGGTGAGAGCATGGTGGACAGCAGGAAGGGGACATGGTGAGAGCATGGTGGACTTCAGGAAGGGGACATGGTGAGAGCATGGTGGACAGCAGGAAGGGGACATGGTGAGAGCATGGTGGACTTCAGGAAGGGGGCATGGTGAGAGCATGGTGGACAGCAGGAAGGGGACATGGTGAGAGCATGGTGGACTTCAGGAAGGGGGCATGGTGAGAGCATGGTGGGCAGCAGGAAGGGGGCATGGTGAGAGCATGTGGACAGCAGGAAGGGGGCATGGTGAGAGCATGTGGACAGCAGGAAGGTGGCATGGTGAGAGCATGTGGACAGCAGGAAGGGGGCATGGTGGGAGCATGTGGACAGCAGGAAGGGGGCATGGTGGGAGCATGTGGACAGCAGGAAGGGGACATGGTGAGAGCATGGTGGACAGCAGGAAGGGGACATGGTGAGAGCATGGTGGACAGCAGGAAGGGGGCATGGTGAGAGCATGGTGGACAGCAGGAAGGGGGCATGGTGAGAGCATGGTGGACAGCAGGAAGGGGGCATGGTGAGAGCATGTGGACAGCAGGAAGGGGGCATGGTGAGAGCATGTGGACAGCAGGAAGGGGGCATGGTGGGAGCATGTGGACAGCAGGAAGGGGGCATGGTGAGAGCATGGTGGACAGCAGGAAGGGGACATGGTGAGAGCATGGTGGACAGCAGGAAGGGGACATGGTGAGAGCATGTGGACAGCAGGAAGGGGGCATGGTGAGAGCATGTGGACAGCAGGAAGGGGGCATGGTGGACAGCAGGAAGGGGGCATGGTGAGAGCATGTGGACAGCAGGAAGGGGACATGGTGAGAGCATGGTGAACAGCAGGAAGGGGGCATGGTGAGAGCATGGTGGACAGCAGGAAGGGGGCATGGTGAGAGCATGGTGGACAGCAGGAAGGGGGCATGGTGAGAGCATGGTGGACAGCAGGAAGGGGGCATGGTGAGAGCATGGTGGACAGCAGGAAGGGGACATGGTGAGAGCATGTGGACAGCAGGAAGGGGGCATGGTGAGAGCATGGTGGACAGCAGGAAGGGGACATGGTGAGAGCATGTGGACAGCAGGAAGGGGGCATGGTGAGAGCATGTGGACAGCAGGAAGGGGGCATGGTGAGAGCATGGTGGACAGCAGGAAGGGGGCATGGTGAGAGCATGGTGGACATCAGGAAGGGGACATGGTGAGAGCATGTGGACAGCAGGAAGGGGACATGGTGAGAGCATGTGGACAGCAGGAAGGGGGCATGGTGAGAGCATGGTGGACAGCAAGAAGGGGACATGGTGAGAGCATGGTGGACAGCAAGAAGGGGACATGGTGAGAGCATGTGGACAGCAGGAAGGGGGCATGGTGAGAGCATGGAAGGGGGCATGGTGGGAGCATGTGGACAGCAGGAAGGGGACATGGTGAGAGCATGTGGACAGCAGGAAGGGGGCATGGTGAGAGCATGTGGACAGCAGGAAGGGGACATGGTGAGAGCATGGTGGATAGCAGGAAGGGGGCATGGTGAGAGCATGTGGACAGCAGGAAGGGGACATGGTGAGAGCATGGTGGACAGCAGGAAGGGGGCATGGTGAGAGCATGTGGACAGCAGGAAGGGGGCATGGTGAGAGCATGTGGACAGCAGGAAGGGGGCATGGTGAGAGCATGTGGACAGCAGGAAGGGGGCATGGTGAGAGCATGTGGACAGCAAGAAGGGGGCATGGTGGGAGCATGTGGACAGCAGGAAGGGGGCATGGTGAGAGCATGGTGGACAGCAGGAAGGGGGCATGGTGAGAGCATGGTGGACAGCAGGAAGGGGGCATGGTGAGAGCATGGTGGACAGCAGGAAGGGGGCATGGTGAGAGCATGGTGGGCAGCAGGAAGGGGGCATGGTGAGAGCATGGTGGACAGCAGGAAGGGGACATGGTGAGAGCATGTGGACAGCAGGAAGGGGACATGGTGAGAGCATGTGGACAGCAGGAAGGGGGCATGGTGAGAGCATGGTGGGCAGCAGGAAGGGGACATGGTGAGAGCATGGTGGACAGCAGGAAGGGGGCATGGTGAGAGCATGGTGGACAGCAGGAAGGGGGCATGGTGAGAGCATGGTGGACAGCAGGAAGGGGACATGGTGAGAGCATGTGGACAGCAGGAAGGGGGCATGGTGAGAGCATGGTGGACAGCAGGAAGGGGACATGGTGAGAGCATGTGGACAGCAGGAAGGGGGCATGGTGAGAGCATGTGGACAGCAGGAAGGGGGCATGGTGAGAGCATGTGGACAGCAGGAAGGGGGCATGGTGAGAGCATGTGGACAGCAGGAAGGGGACATGGTGAGAGCATGGTGAACAGCAGGAAGGGGGCATGGTGAGAGCATGGTGGACAGCAGGAAGGGGGCATGGTGAGAGCATGGTGGACAGCAGGAAGGGGGCATGGTGAGAGCATGGTGGACAGCAGGAAGGGGGCATGGTGAGAGCATGGTGGACAGCAGGAAGGGGACATGGTGAGAGCATGTGGACAGCAGGAAGGGGGCATGGTGAGAGCATGGTGGACAGCAGGAAGGGGACATGGTGAGAGCATGTGGACAGCAGGAAGGGGGCATGGTGAGAGCATGTGGACAGCAGGAAGGGGGCATGGTGAGAGCATGTGGACAGCAGGAAGGGGGCATGGTGAGAGCATGGTGGACAGCAAGAAGGGGACATGGTGAGAGCATGGTGGACAGCAAGAAGGGGACATGGTGAGAGCATGTGGACAGCAGGAAGGGGGCATGGTGAGAGCATGGAAGGGGGCATGGTGGGAGCATGTGGACAGCAGGAAGGGGACATGGTGAGAGCATGTGGACAGCAGGAAGGGGGCATGGTGAGAGCATGTGGACAGCAGGAAGGGGACATGGTGAGAGCATGGTGGATAGCAGGAAGGGGGCATGGTGAGAGCATGTGGACAGCAGGAAGGGGACATGGTGAGAGCATGTGGACAGCAGGAAGGGGACATGGTGAGAGCATGGTGGGCAGGTACATGGTGAAAAAGAGACAGCAGGCAGGAAGGGAAAACACAAGCAAACTACATAATCTTTCTGAGCAGACTTACTGATGCTCTGGAACCCCTACTCTGTCCTTCCAAAGTCCCCAGGTCTCTATCACCTGCTCATCGGGTCTGGCTTCCTCAGAGGAAGGGAGAATGTGCCAGACCCGACGAGCCGAGCGGCCGATCAGCTGCTGCTTAACCTAAGCCTCTCACACTGTACACAGGCGATCACCTAAGTTAAGCAGCAGCCGATCGGCCACTCGGCTCGTCGAGTCTGGCATGTTTTCCCTTCCTCTGCGTCTCTTACTGGCCAGCTCAGCCCGGGCCGGTAAGAGCCTAGCAAAGGGCCGTATACGGCCCGCGGGCCGTACATTGCCCAGGTCTGGTCTATTTACTTCCCTTTCACGGCTGAGTATCTTGTTTATCTTTTTATAATTGTATCTTGTTTCACTTTTAGCACATGGTGTATGCATTATAATAATCGGTTTGAATTAATACATTTGAGTTTTTGTTATTGTCTATGATATCTTATAAACACTTGTATGTTCTGATGGTTTTTTTGTAAAGAACCTAAGTATGTTTTGCACAATGCACATGACACTTTACTGGTAGCTTTTTTGATGAAATTGCTGTAGGAGATTTTTCATGATATTTATTGTTTTTTGATTTATCTTTGTGCCGGCACAAATGAGCATAGGGAATCTTATCCCATACAGGGATTAGGCTGTGGGTATATCTATATATATATCTATATATATATTTTTTCTTTACATTTTTTGTATACATTAAGGGCAATATTAGGACAGACTCATATATAGTGACAGGGCAGGTAGAGGTGTATGTCTATTGTTGTGTTGTTGTGGTTTTTAAATGTTTGTTGTGGATCATGTATTAATAAATTGTAGAGTGAACTTTATTACATGGTGGTGCTTCTTTTGTGTGACTCTTTGGTCTGGCTGACCATTGAGCCAATTGTTTGCATTGACGTGGGAGTATAATTTTTACAAGGCCTACAAGTAATATACTAAAAACAGGGCCGGGAGAAGCCAAGAAGGGTTCGTCCCGCCTGAAAGACATAAGCAGACAAGACCTTAAGTACATCGTAACAAAAGTGAAGCAGATAAAGCCGCCCGCGAGGGCACTTACGGACCGTGGTAGGTAGGAGCCCGTCGCGCACAGGCCAGCAAGTCAGAAAAAATGGCGTCGGTATACCTCGAGGGGCGGGCCAGTAACAGCGATGACACGGAAGGCGCCAAAGACGGGCCCCGCAACCCGCGAAGAGCGCGAAGCCAGAAGACCAACAGCCAATGATGGCGCACCAGCGCCTGAGGTAATGCTGCCGCCAAGTGCGGAACCAAGTCAGCGCGCGGCGGCGGCGGCAAATTTAAAGGCAAAAAAGACAAGCCAGCGCGGCGGCTGACATAAGAATAAAGACATGTGAAAGTTGAAAGCACAGACTTCATAACCTACATATCTATACACTTACACACCGCCTACCCTTTGGTGGGGGATTGCAGTGGAGCAGCGCTCCTAAGCACCTGACAGCGGTGCTGCATACCCTCACCCGACCAGCGCAGCCAAGGCTGGGAGGCATATTACTAGTGGAACGGGTGGGAATAGTCCTACAGGGGTTGCAGGTTAATAACCCCGCTCACCTGCGAGTAGAGAGCCAATTTCTCGTCCTTCGCAGCCAGACTACAGTGAAATTCTAGGGATTTGTGGGAGGTCCCCGGGTATTTGAGGGGCCAGGAGGAGCCTATTTTCGATGTCTCTGCAGTCCAGCGCCATCTGGCGGAGTATATCCCAACTGTAAGTATTAGATTTGGAGCAGGACGTACTGTATACTAAGAATAGGGAGTGTTTTTGTTTTAAACTGGACAAAATCGCTTTAAGGTTGCTGTGTCCCTGGGCACGAAGTAATGCTGGAAATCACCTCTCTGATCACCTGCAGTGACAGTGGCAAACAATGGGATTAGCCAACAGCACATGCACAGCCAGCATTCTCCACTGGTCATAGGTGGTCAAGAATTCTGCAGGTGTACCATGGGAGTACAATCGATCATTTTCCAGCATGTCATAAGGGTAAAAAGGAATTTGAGTGAAGATCAAGATAAAAGGAATTTGACAGTGAAAGGACTAAGTCACACTCTTTACTGTAGGGCTACATATTTCGGTTGATAGAAAAGAGACAGGGGTGGAAGATTACACAAATCTTGAATCACTCCCCCCATTGGCTCCTCCTTTAATAGGAAGATACCCCCAAATCCAATAGTAATAAACCAGTAAGGAAAAGCACCCAGAGGGCATCCAAATGGTTTTCTTCTCGTACTGGGCTCTATTTTGCCTAGAAACTGCCATGGTCCCAAATATGTGGTACACAAGCTTGTCCTCTGGTAGGTTGAATGTGTTCAGGCGCATGCCGAAAGGACAGCATCATGGATGGCGCAAGATAGGATTTGTCTAGGTTGATGATCCAACCTAACGCTTTTGGAGTGGCCTCTAGAGAGAATGCTCTAGAAATTTGTCTAGGTAGGGAGCTACTCTGATGCCTTTCTGCCATGATCTTCCTAAATACCATCGGAGCTGTGTCGCAATGCCACAAGTTGAAAGGAGCAAATGCTCCTTGTCCAGAGTAGATTGTGAGGACTTGCAAACGCATTGTCTAAATGCCCAGAGAAGGTAGATTTTCGTAACTATTATTGGTGTAGCTATATCATCCTCCTCTGGGTGACCAGGGCATAGAAGATTGAATACTGAATAAAACACATGTAGTCCTGAAACTCTGCGTGTTGTCTATCTGCAGGATATGCATTGGTGAGGGACTCAAGCTTTACATCACTTGTCAGAGTGACTAAGGGGTCTGCAAAAAAAAACGTGTGGAGAACTGAGCCCGCCAGAGAAAACATATTTAGATTATGCCTCTACCAGGTCCTTAACAGCAGCTCCTGGGCATGTTTAATCAAGCTCAATATGGAGGCGTCAGCCTCTGGCGGTATCACCCATTTGTTAAGCGTGTTAGCACAGAAGATAGCAGTAGGCTTCTACCCACTTGGGTATTGAAGAATTTTATCTGGATGTCCCGATTTGTCAGCAAGCAGCTGGATAAACTGGCTATACTTACTAGACTTCTTACATTTTAGGACTGAAAGTTCCTCTTGTTTAAGGGAGATCTTAAAGTGCTACAGCAGGCAAAGGTGTTACACCATTGTGTCGGGCTAGGAAACACCAAATCGCTATCAGATGCACCACTGATCCACAATTAATAGTAATAATAAAAGGGTTATGTGCCGAGATGTCAATCCCCTTAGGAGGAGAAATTCTCAAAGAATTACAATTTGCGACGGTTCCAGCAACGGCCAGGGAACTGGCCTACTGCACCAACAGCCCTCAAATAGAAGTTCATTAGTTTAGTTTATTAGTAAAAGTGCATCTTTAAAAACATCCACTCACACACAGACAAAGTAACAAAGTTGAGAAACGCCACCTCTGGCCAAAACGCTAAACTAAACAAGTGATATTTTGTAAACACCTCATCATAACTTGATACTAATGTCACCTACGTGTCAAACCTAATACAAATATACAAAGTGCTACAGTGCTGATTAAAGTGCCATACATGTGCAAAATACGCAAATAAATCTATCTATCTATCTATCTATATATTCACCTACAATGTGAAGCCCATGCAGATGGTGCCCCGCCGTCCCCCAAACAGGAGATAAAATACAATTCCACGCGTTCCGTGGCTACATACCCAGCCACTTCATCAGGACATTGTGCTGTGCCGCATAGTCTCCCATTTTTATATCCCCTCCAGCTGATTGATTCGCTGCGTACGTCCGATGTGTGTGACGTCTCTGGCCAACAGACGCACACAGGCACAGGGCTCGCCTGATTGGAGAGAAACATTCGTTGCATGTAGCGCGGCCGCACGGCCGAGCGCCTCCCCTCCCCCCCCAGAGCCCCATCGAGTTCGCATCACAAGCCAGATCAGCTGGCGTGCAGACGCGGGTCAGGGAGAGTGGGGGGGAGGAAAGATGACAGACGGCCGGTTGCTGCCGCATTGTGTCGGGCTACATTTGGCACTGTCTTAAAGTGGACCAACACCCACCGCTGATCGGCCCGGGAATCTATAAGATTCCCGGGCCGATCAGCTCCCTGCCTGTGGGGCACCCCGATCGGTGCACCCCGCAAATCCTACCTGTTCCTCGTTCCAACGGCGCATGCGTGGGCCGCCGCCGCCTCTCACGCATCCCTCCAGCAGGGCGCGCACCCGCGCCGGGCGTTTGTGAATGGCCGGCACGCTCCCTGTAAGAGGGACGCCCGAGGGGCGGCGGGCGCTCTCACCTTGTCCGTTGACGGACCTCGCTTGTCCGTCGCCGGTGATTGATGGAGCAAGTCACGTGGGAGCGGGGTCAGGTGAGTTTTTGGGGCTTTCTGGCGGGTTTCCCACACCCCCGATCGGGGTGCCCCGCGGAAGTGGACCAACACCCAGGATAGTGAAAATCCTGGGTGTTGGTCCACTTTAAGCGGTTTTCCCGTTCTTTAATTGAAGAAGAAATAGCCGAGATATTGAGATTTACAGGTTCACCTCATGATTTCCCTTCTGAAAAAAGTGGGCATGGCCTTTGGATGTGTTATGCTGCATAATAATCAGCATAATGGGCCTCATCAGCCCTACATTCTACTTTGCCTGGATCATGAGAATCCGCACATAGTGATCAACATCAGATTCTTTGGGGGAGGGGAGCGTGTGAAGAGCTAAGGGTTTTTTTCTCTGCAGCCCCTTGTCCTGCCTCTGGGTGGCAGGGCCAGAGGGTTGCCCAAAGACTGGACTTCCGCTGTAATAATGAAATAGGGAGTAGATCTAAGAATATTCCTTATAAAACATGCCACAACAGAGGAATACGGTACCCCTCGGACTCAGGTTTCTGTTAAATTGCTTTTGGCTGTCACTTGCCTCACAAATCACTAAAAACTGTTCACGTGGGGTCATCTATCTACCACCCTATAGTTTACAAAACAGACAGGACCCCTTGATTTTTTGTAAATAATTTCACTTTTAAACAGAGAGGTACTTACTACCAGAAGCTCCATCAGTGCATACTCTCGTAAACTCTTAGCACCAGACTGTAAAAAAAACACAAATAATTAGGTAGGGGTCACCTGTCCACAGTACTTTGAGAGTACATTGGGGTCTCTGGGTTGGTAAGTAGAAGGGACTGTTCTTACCTGATAGTACACAGTGACCTCGGAATTGGTGTCTCCCTTATTCAAAGATTTTACTTTACACAAATGATGGGAGGCTGGAAGCTCCACTACCTGGAACTGCACAGGGATCGTCTGCTCCAAGGGCAGATACTGAAGCTTACTGAAACCAAAAGAAAATGCCATGTGACACACCACTGTACATTAGCGCAGCTTTAACTGGACTGAAAGACCCCCAAAAAAATGTCTAGTCCAGCAGGCTATCATCCTAGGGGTTAAAATATTCACCTAATTTCCATTCCAGTACAGCTTACAACATGTTGTAAAAATGTATCTCTGGGAAGCAAGGAATATTGCTTCTCAGCGGCTGGTTGCTCTATGCTGTTATTTTACAGCCTCCTTGCAACACGGAAGTAGGTAGGTAGTTGAGCCTGATTTCAAACTGTTTTGTTTAATGCCATGGGAGGGAGCATGTGTACTAGACCTGAAGACATTAAACTTTCAGTCCTGTTTAACTTACACCCTATACAAGCTGCCAAGCTGGGGCAGATGGCACATATCCCAGCCAGTAATCTTTAAGAAAAATACAATCATAAAAATACAGCAGCGACTTCTAGCCAAATAAAAATTACACTAGGGTATAATTGCATTGGTGTTACGTATAGCATATTCAAGAGTATCCAGCAATTTGCTCCTAAACCCTGCTTCGGGTGGCCTTTACGGGTGCATGTTGATTTGGATAGGGGTAAGTTAGGTTTGGATGGTTTAGCTAGAAAGAATGAAGAAATGCCTCTATTGGCTTCTTATTGTGCAGCACAGTTTCCCAACTTTTCCCTTGAAAAAGCAGATACTACACTGAAAGCTAAAAAGCCACCCGCACCATACTTCCTAGCTGCACACTGAATGTGTTTGGTGTTTGATTCTGTTGAAACTCAGAATATTAATGTTTGGGGGCAAGGCAGCTCCTGCACTTTGCATTTTATTGAAGTGTGCAGGCGCTTGCATATTTATAGGTTTGGGGTATGGAGCCACAGACAGGTCGGGACAGTTACTGGAAGGGTCATTTTTGGATGAGTGTGACCATGTATTTTTCAGAGAGTAGAGCAGTTGGTAATGCTGGGTGATGCAGCTCTAGTGAGAGCAGTGTGACTTCCAACTAGAG
The DNA here is from genome assembly GCA_027917425.1 of Gastrophryne carolinensis. NCBI lineage: Eukaryota > Metazoa > Chordata > Amphibia > Anura > Microhylidae > Gastrophryne > Gastrophryne carolinensis. Next base: position 437,131,375 of record CM051235.1, read on the forward strand.
CCAAAGAGAAGCCAAGCAGTGGAGCCACCAATGCTACACAATGGACACAAATGGTCTGACCATTAGCAGGATATTTGGCTCCCGAGTAGTTCAGCCTACCTTAATTTATTTGAAGTCTGGCAGCCCTAGAATGACATAGCCTTCCTGATCCAAAGATCAGGCAGAACAGTCTTCTGGGTGAAGACACACACACCATGATTGGTGGAAGCCAATGGGAAGCAAAGTTGTTATTGTTACATAAGTGATGTGTGCAGTAATAAGCGTACAGTGTCTCCATAGATCAATGTTCGTGAGTAGGAAGCCTGATAAATAGGAACGCTGCACTTTATTAGGATACACTCATGCATCTTTTGGGCATTGTCTTACCTGACAACATAATTCAGGAACTCTGTAGATTCCTGTAGAGAGAAAGTAAAAGTAGACAATCGCTAACTGGAAACAAATAGGAGCACTGAAGAGAATTATACAGTCATGCCAGTATTGTAAAAGAAATTCAGTGCCATTGCTGGACACCACAAACAAGGTGCAAGGCTTAAAACAAAGAATTTATCAGAGGTGGGTCACAACTAGCTCATGGAAGAAACCCACAAACAGCCCGATTTGTACAGAGGAATGAGCTAATAAAATCTCTAGGCCATTGTGCAGGACAAAATTATAGAAAACATGGATTTATTATGCATTTATTGCAGCTCAAGGGACTTTTGACACTCATAGATAAAAGGAATATTAGATCATTTCCCACAAATAAATGACCAGGTCTAATGCTTCTGTTTGGGACTCCATCTACATTTAGGACTCAAAAGGTCAAGTCAATTATATGCAGATATCTTTTGGAAGGGATAGAATATTTGGAAGCAGGTGGCCATCAGTGTTGGACATTTAAACAGGACATACGCAAGCCAAGAAATATTTCTAAAATAATATGCAAAGCTGTACTGTTTTGTGGTTTCATCTTGTCGTTTCTGTGACAGATCTTTGTAATAAGGAACATATTTACAAAAACAATTGATGAGCCACTGACCTTACTGGTAAAGTTACCCTGCACCAGGCCTTCCACATACAGGCGGGACTTGAACTGGTCCACAAAGGAGGTCAGCTCCTCCAAGCTCACACCCTTCATAATGGTCTGGTACTTCTCCATCATTGACCAGCGCTTGTGTTCCAGGATAAGGAGGCGAATATCTCTGTAAACAGAATGCAATAGGTGAGCTTGAAGGAGATGTTCTAGGTTGGGGAACTCCAAACAAACATTATAAAGCTCAAACATTTAATTCTTCACTTCACACCAATGACTACCTTTTTCAGTACATGCTACATTTTTATTGTAAAAGTAGAATGTTATATAATAAAACACATCACTATGCTTTTTCATAGTTCCAGAAAAAAGCCTGGAGTTATTTTCCTTAATGCATAGTGTACATGTAGGCCCCCTACTTGCCACTCAGCATGTTCATGTGGATTAATAATTATAGACCACAAAACCAATCTTTGTTAAGTAGAAGATAAGTATTTGCTTATTGAAACAGCATAGCACGTCTCACCACATTTTTCTTTCAAAATCTAAGCAGGCCGTATCAAAATACAACCACATACAAATATCCAAACAATATTTAAAATTGTGTTGGTTGCTTTGTTTCTAATGGCTTATCTAGATAAGCTAGATACTGACTTGCCAAGCTTCTCCGGTTTGATGAGAATATTGAAGTAGGTCTTCTTCAGTTGCTCTGTGATCATCTCATAGACGTTAGGAGAAGTTGTGAAATCTGCAAAGTAGTCAATAATCAACTGGAACAGAAGCTACAAGGAGAAACAAGCACAAGAGAGTATGTTACACACAGCCACACACATTACTCATGACATATGAACATGCCTACTCACCGGAAGCTTGTGATTGAAGCCCTTGACTTTAATGACTAGGCCATGTTCTCCTGCCACAAGCTTATACTCCAGCTGTGCTACATCGGCTTCATAGGCCGGTTCTGCCAGTGTGTAAGCCAGGATATTGACAAAAATGTCAAACAGGACCAAGCTGCAACAGCCAAACACAGTGCCATCAATAGAAGTGTTACATCACATGATGATCACATCATAGGGGCCATGAGAAACATTGAAGTACGAGATCCGGATCCAGATTTGAAATCCTTGTCCATGCAAAAAACACTATCTACAGTTACCTCCCAGCCCGCAAACTTAATCTCATCAAGTGGGTACACAGCCTTGATGCCAGTCATGAGGCTGCCTTGTTTATTGGCTGCAGGATAAGGATCCTGGGAACGCCCACTCCTGATAGCTGAAATCTGAAGTAAACACTTATATAGAGATATAACTAGCTCTTGGTTTTGAAGATTTACAAAGGGCCAGCACACCGTTTATAAAGCAAATGAACTTGTATTATCAAGCATACAAGAAGCTGAAGCCATATATACATCCATAGTGAGTGATTCAATCACAGAAGAGGATAATCAAACAGCAAAGCAATAGGGTGCAATAGACCCCCTTCCTCAGGGCAGACAGACAACTGTCTTGGTTTTGGGGCTAAGAGCTCTGAAAATGAATCGCTGCAGCTCCCAGGACTACGTGGGATTTTATCTGGACTAAACAAGCCATGTATACATTTAAAGCGTTCTCAAAGTCTGCTATCAGGTGTTACGGGCACAACCGATTTTTAGAGACCAGCAGTGATGTGGGGAGTCTGGTAGCAGCGATGGTCTCTCTGCTTAACAGTGGGCAGCACTGGAGTGCAAGAAGCGGTTACCAGCTACATTGCTGGACCCATAAGTGGGTGAGTACATTAGCCAAAGAACAATTCATTTTTACATTACAGGGCATCTAAAAAAACATGTACCCTGGGGGCTCTACCAAGCCATGTGGGTGTTGGTCCCAAACCACAATAAGACGTCCCCACGTTTATGATACTGGAGCCCCCACACACACACACATAACCCCGCAAAACGCACAATACTCTTACCTTAGCCTTAATCATCACCAGAAATACAGCACCACAACTGGCTGCCCGGTGCTGACATGAGTAGGGATGTTCCGGTTGCCGAAAAGCTCCACCCAAGTGCCAGAGGCCAATTACGGTGCTGTATTCCCAGCAGGGGATCGAGCCAAGGGAACAAATATCAGGCATTCTGGGGGGGTTATGTGCAGGGGGGGGGGTAGGTGGCTCCAGCATCTGTATACCCCCCAGACTATCTTATTGCTGCAGGGCTGCACAGATGTTGGCCTGCTTTAAAACAGTCCTAACAGCCATTTTAAATAAAATCCCAAGCCTGACACACAAAAAAATATCCATTACAAGCAGAACTTACTTTTTAGGCGACTGCTGGATCAATGGTGAGATGAGATGGAAGCGGATATAGGCTGGAAAAGGGAACATTTCATTACAAGTTATTGCACTGCAGCCACAAATTGTATAAGACTGTGATTTGCATTACCTGTCACATGAAGCTACGCTCCTTCTTACCTTTAGGGATCTTGAACTTGTTGTCCTTTTTGTACCAGAGGCAGCCATGCTCCAGGTTCAGGATCTTCTCAGGATACTCAGTGTCAGGGCAGTCAGAGGTCTTCAAATTAAAGTCAGTGGCTGCAGAAGAAGAATCATGGTAAATGGCAGGCCAGAGTTTGGGGAACATTTCCCCCGGGAGAGTTCTCAATTGAATTATATTGATTTTATAAAAAGAAGAAAAGCAAAGCATAGGTGTTCAGGAAGTGGAGTGCCTTAAAGTTAACTTATGCACTCCCACATACACACACTTTTTCTTTGTCAAATCAATAAATGATACATTTCCAGCAACATTGGCCATTGGTTATGCTTTGCAGATGCTGACAGTAGATGGGTTACAGCATATACATTTCTATCAACTCACAATGTATATTCTAATAATACCATTTTGTGAATACTCACCTTGTAAAATGGGTATTATAAGTATGTCACACACCCCGCTTCAAGAATCCATAACATGTGGGTAATATCGTCCTGAAGAGGCGTTCCTGCAGAGATGATAGTAAAAAAGAAAGCCCCTCCCTGATCCATAAATACCTGGGACCTCCCACTCATCACCCAGTATACAGAAGCAGTAAGATAAGGGACCAGGAAGAGGCAAAAATAAAACACAACCACGCAAAGTTCACCAAATAGAGGATCCTGAAAACAGAGAAGGGCGGGTGAAGCGGGGTGTGTGACATACTTATAATACCCATTTTACAAGGTGAGTATTCACAAAATGGTATTATTCTAAGTATGTCACACACCCCGCTTCAAGAATCCATAACATGTGGGACATCCAATAGCAGTGTCCGTAACAAGGGCGGGAATCCAAAAACCAGGCAACAATGCACAACTTTAAACCACTGCAGCTTGCAAAACTTTGCGTCCAAAAACAGCATCCGCGGACGCCCAAACATCAACCTTGTAAAACTTGGAAAAAGTGTGAACAGACGACCAGGTAGCGGCCTTACAAACTTGCTCAACAGAAGCCTGGTGCTGAAAAGCCCAAGAAGCTCCAACCGCACGAGTAGAATGAGCTGTAACACGGAAAGGGGGACTCCTCCCCTTGGCAGAATAGGCCCCAATGATGGCCTGACGAATCCACGTACTAATGGAAGATTTGGCAGGAGCCAAACCTTTCCTAGGCCCGGAGGGCACCACAAAAAAGGCGTCCGTCTTACGAAAGGAAGACGTAACCTCAAGATAATGTTCCACAACACGAACCACATCCAGAGAATGCAACGCCCTTTCCTTGTCATTGCTAGGATTAGGGCATAGAGAAGGCAGAACAATGTCCTGATTCAAATGAAAAGCCGAGACCACCTTCGGAAGAAAATCCGGCTTGAAACGAAAGACCACCTTGTCCTGATGCTTCTCAAAGTACGGAGCTTTAATGGATAAAGCTGCCAACTCAGAAACACGCCTAGCCGAAGTGATAGCCACCAAAAAGGCCACCTTTTGAGTAAGCGAAGACAAAGCAACCTCATTCAAGGGCTCAAACGGAGGACCCTGAAGAGCGGAGAGAACAAGATTCAAATCCCAAACTGGAACCAAGGGCTTCCTAGGCGGACGAACATGCGTGACTCCTTGGAAAAAAGTCCTGACTAAAGGATGAAGCGCAAAGGATCGTTGGAAAAACACCGCCAAGGCAGAAACCTGCCCTTTCAAGGTACTAATTTGGAGCCCCAGATCCAAACCATGTTGAAGAAACTCCAGAATCCTAGGAATGGAGAACTCACGACAAGAGAAGGACCTACCTTCACACCAATCAATATAGGACCTCCAGGTCCTATAGTAAACAGAAGAAGAAGACCGCTTCCTGGCACTGATAAGAGTTTGAATCACCGCGTCAGAAAGACCTTCGTCCTTTAAGATGGCGGTTTCAGCAGCCACGCCGTCAAAGCCAGCGATGGTAAATTGGGATAGCGAAGCCGACCCTGGGTGAGCAGGTCCGGCAGCAGAGGCAGAGCGAACTGATCCTCTGCCAGCCTTACAAGATCTGCGAACCAAACGCGCCGTGGCCACCTCGGGGCCACTAGAATCGCCGCCGCGCCTTCCAAGGCCAGTTTGCGCACTACTCTGGCTAGCATCGGAAACGGAGGGAACAGATAAAGGAATCCCAGATCCCTCCAGGACAGAGACATGGCATCCACCGCCAGAGCCAGAGGGTCCTGTGAGAGAGACACAAAGACTGGAAGCTTGTGATTGTGACGAGAGGCAAAGAGGTCCACCGCTGGGACCCCCCACCTGCGACATATCGAACGAAACACCCTGGGACTGAGAGACCACTCCCCCTGACGAGAGGAGGCCCTGCTCAGCAAGTCCGCCTCCGTGTTCTCCACTCCCGGAATGTAGACTGCTGAGATACACGGGACGTGGGTCTCCGCCCAGTCCAGAATCAAAGACACTTCCCTGAGGGCACCCCTGCTGCGAGTCCCCCCTTGGTGATTGATGTAAGCAACCGCCGTCCTGTTGTCCGATCGGACCTGAACTGGCAGACCTCTCAACTGAGGAGTCAAGCGAAACAGAACCAACCTGATGGCTCTCAACTCCAGAATATTGATGGGCTCGTGAGCCTCCTGAGGACTCCACAGACCCTGAAAACGGAGGTCCTTCCAAACACCCCCCCAACCTGACAGACTGGCATCCGTGGTGACCGTTTCCCAACATGGAGCCAGGAAGGATCTGCCCATCGACAGATTGACAGACCCCAGCCACCATTGAAGAGAACGACGAACTCGGGGAGTCAACCGGAAGGACCGGTCCAATGACGACTGCGACCTGTCCCAAACCGTCAACAGATGCAACTGAAAAGTCCTCGTATGGAACTGGGCAAAGGGAACTGCCTCGAATGAGGCCACCATGAGCCCCACCAGCCTCATCCCTAACCGGATGGTCGGATGAGGAGCCAACAAGAGAAGCTGAACCAACTCCTGAATCAAAAGAATCTTGGCCTGGGGCAGAAACACCCTGGCCTGCGAGGTGTCCAGAGACATCCCCAGAAAAGTCACAACTCTGGACGGACAAAGAGAAGACTTGGGGTGATTGATCACCCAACCGAACCTCTCCAGAGTGGACACCACCACTCCGGTGTCCAACTCCGCTTGGTTGAAAGAAGAGGCCATGATCAGTAGATCGTCCAGATAGGGCACAATGCGAATACCCTGAACTCTGAGTAGTGCCATCACCCCCGCTAGCACCTTGGTGAAAACCCGAGGAGCCGAGGTGAGACCGAAAGGTAGTGCCACAAACTGAAAGTGCCGATCCTCCACCACAAACCTGAGAAACCTCTGATGTGCAGGAAAAACCGGAACGTGTAGATAAGCATCCTTGATGTCTATGGACGTCAGAAAGTCTCCCTGACGAAGAGAGTGAATGGCCGAGCGCAACGTCTCCATGCGGAATTTGCGCGGCCGAATGAACCTGTTGAGAAACTTCAGATCCAAGATAGGACGGACCGACCCGTCCTTTTTGGGAACCGTGAACAAATTGGAATAGAAGCCCCTGCCCTGTTCCGAGGGGGGCACTGGGCAAATGACAGCCATGTCCAGAAGATTCTGCACTGACACCAGGAGCCCCTGCGCCACCAGAGGGTCCGAAGGCATCCGAGACCTGAAGAACCTGGAGGGGGGGCGGAGCTCGAACTCTAGCTTGTAACCGGAAGACACCACTTCCCGGATCCATCTGTCCGAGACTTCTTGATCCCAGATCTGGGAGAAGTGTCTCAGCCGTCCCCCCACCCGCAAGGGTGAGGGCGCCCCCTCATTGCTGAACTGGCTTAACAGCCGGCTTGGGCTTAGAGCCCCAACTGTATCCAGAACGGGCACGTCCTCTGCCCCTGTTTCCGGAATCTCCTCTGGAAGAGGGAAATGCAGAGCCTCTGCCAGATCTGGCTCCACGAAAGGAAGTTGAAAAGGCAGGCGGCCCCCGAAAGGGACGGCGCTGCTTCTTACGTTGAGGTAACCTACCACCCTTAGTGACGGAGTCCAAAGTTTCACCAAAAAGCCTCAAGCCAACAAAAGGTAAGGCCGTCAGAGACTTTTTTGACATAAAATCGGCCGCCCACTGGCGCAGCCAAACCGACCGCCGAATAGTCACCAACAAAGCCGACGTCCTACCACACATCATCAAGGCGTCATCCAAGGCTGTTAATACAAAGGATAAAAATAACTCACACCGTTTGAGACTAAGGAACTCGGCACTACCAGGGCGAAGCCCGGAAGAGGTCAACAAGTCCCTGACCACAGACCTGGCAGCCAACACCATAAGCTCTGAGGCGCACACAGGCCGTATGGCTGACCCAATGCTAGAAAAGCCATGACAAGCCATTTGATCAATACGTTTATCCTCCCCATCCTTAAGGGTGGAACAATCCGGTCTATTTAAAACCGAGGAATTAGACAATCCCAAAACCGGAGCATCGACCTCGGGCGGGGAAGCCCAGCGCTTAACCGCCTCCGAAGGAAAAGGATATTTCCTATCCCAACCTTGAGGGATACCAGGGAGCCTAGCCGGCCTGTCCCATTCCTTGTCAATGATTTTGTCAAAGTGCCGTTGCGTAGGAAACTCCAAGCGCGGCCTGGACTCCTCAAACAACTCACCCTCCTGTTGTGACGCCACCTCGGGGGGGGAGATATTCAGAACTTCCAACATCAGCGCCAGGGCGTGGGAAGAATCCGAGGATCTCCCCAACTCACTAAATTCCGCATCAGCGCCAGCAGACTGCTCATCGTCCGAGACCTCTGAGCCCTCAGAAACTTCACCTTCCTCTAGCCCAGAATAATCAGAATAATCCAGATTATTAAACTCATCCAGAACATCAACCGGCGCAGCCGGAGACAAATGCTTCCTCTTAGCCGGAGCCTTGCGGGCGACCGAACTGGAAACAATTCTCTCAAGGTTGGCCAATCTGGCGCACATCTCGGATTGCAGATCCCTACCCATGACAACTTCACAAGGAGCGCGTGTCAGGGTGGGAGGTTGAGATGACTCGGCCGGCGGTGCTGACCCAGGAGCCTGGGATCCGGACTGCCGCGCAATAGTTTGCTGAGCACACGGTATACAAAGCAATACATCGTCCCCAGAAATGGATGCAGCGCACAGCATGCATCTATTGGAATGCCCCGCAGGGATCCCTGCCCCAGTAACCGGGGATGCCTCCATAGGTGAACTTTGAATAGTCTGTAAGACCCAGGGAATTACGCTAGTAAGCGACCCGGGATGCCCCTTTAAAGTCCCGAGTGGGAGGATTTTTGCAAGACTAAACCCAGGGATCTAGGACCGGGAGAAACCCCCTAATTACTAAGGAAGGGTCCTCCTGGTAAACCACCGCTCTGAAAGAGAAGGAAAAGGGGACCCCAATAAGTGAATGACAATGAAAAATACACAAACATATGGCAAAAACCAGATAAGGCCCAAAGGCCACTCACGTGTCCAGAAACGAAGAGCAATGGCGCCGCACAGCACGAGGCGCAGAGGGAAGGAAGAAGGAGGCGTGGCAACGCGGACCGCGCGAAGATGGAGGACCGCCTAACGCCGCCCTCAGCAGAGTCACCTCAAGCTCCGCAACGGAGCCTCCAGAGACGGCCAGGCAGCGGGGGAGGGGCGGAGCCGCGGGGTGCGCGCGAAGGCCCCGGCCCCGCCCTCCCCTCCCGACGCGTCCAGAAAGAAGACCCCGGCCGGGACACTGAGACCGGCGCCGCCGTCTACCGCGGCGCCGGAGATGGAATGACGAGCGGGCGGGTGTGACCGCCGGCACCGGCGGCACCCCCGTCCAGCCAGCAGACATCAAACAGCAGCGGAGAGCCGGCCGCGGCAGCCGCCGCGGCCCGGCCCCGCTCACAGACTCGCGTGAGGGGAATGCTCCCCTCACACCACAGAAGTGAACACCCCGGCCGAAAACATACATTGCACACAGTGAATAAAAATAAAGAATAATAAGGAATAAGAAAAATAAAGAATAAAGAAAATAAAATGCTCCCCTGACTACCAGACAACTTCATATATAGAGGGACCCCCCCAGACCCCACTGAATGGGACATGGGAATTAAAGGGAGACCCCCCCCGGGGCCCAGCACCAAGGGACGGGGCATCCCAAACCGGGGTCACCAACCCGGCGTCCCGCCTACCCTCTTATTTAGGGTCTCACGGGGAAACGTCTGCTGCAAGGCACCAAGGTGCCAGCATACCCTCGCTCGGGCCCGCAGCCAAGACTGAGGAGGCACAATTGTAAATCTGATAGGAAAGAGAAAGCCCGAACGGAAATAACCAGAAAACAGGCCGGGAGTTACCCCGGCTACCTGACATCCCCCTGTGCAAGGAGGAGACATCATCTTCTGACTTGCTCGCCGTCTTGCAGAGATGGAAGACTGGGTGATGAGTGGGAGGTCCCAGGTATTTATGGATCAGGGAGGGGCTTTCTTTTTTACTATCATCTCTGCAGGAACGCCTCTTCAGGACGATATTACCCACATGTTATGGATTCTTGAAGCGGGGTGTGTGACATACTTAGAATACATTCACACAACAGCAATATATCCTCTGTGCAGAAATGACTGCATTCTCCTATAGAGTCAGGCATAATAAAAGGAATAAAAATCCCACTACATTTTGCTTGAGAAAGAAAATAAAAAATAGCCTTAAAATGGTTCAGATGTTGTTCCAATTAATCAATACCAAACTCTCAGACAACTCAGCAACTAGTAATAAGTATATAAAAAAATAACTAGTGACTAAAATACAAATGCACCTAATGGCTCCTCCCAATAGACAGACAGTGAGGGGTGAAATAAAAATTGTATCCAGCTACAGAAACACATGGAGTAACACCTACTCTGTTTGTAGGAAGAACCTGCGTGTAATAGAGGGAACAAAAAAAAAAAAAAAAAAAAAAAAAAAAAAAAAGAAATTTCCCAAATAAGGAGAACACAGAACCCAAAACGAGCATCAATAGCCCGACAGAGAAAATGTATAAAATCTTTGGAAGATAATGAATAAAATTAGGTTTTATTTCATAACCTGGGAACAAAGTGGAACAAAACCCAAGAATTTGACTTTCCCCAGGTCTGAATGGCTGTGGCGGGGCGCGTGCTCCCTATTCAAAACAATGAGAGACGTATGTTGAATGACGTAGTCAAAGCAGGCGGCTCTCGTTGGATGAGAGCCCGGAGATTTGCCACTGGGAGTGTGGAAAGGTGAGTTTGTATGGGGGAACGGGGGGTGGAGGTTTACACAGTGGGGCATCTCAGTTCAGGATGCCCCGGAGAAAAGCCAGTGGCTGGCCCTGCAATCTTTTAGATTCCAGGCTGGCCGATGTTGGGTTTTGTTTCACTTTAACACCAGCACTTCTATATCAATTCATGAACAAAGTCTAAATCTTTATCAAACTGGTACCAGCATCTACAAAGAACTTACACACAAAACAGGACTGCTACCAGATATGAATAAGAAAACCAAGAGCAGGCAAACCCTTTCATGTACCGTACAGAACTGGACAAGTCTTATCCCAAACAGGATACAGCTTGACAGTTGCTTCTGCATTAGAGTCTGATCTATGACATGTTTGGCTAGCAATCCAGTCTTACTGTACACAAGTTCAGAACACTGTGTCAAGGTGGGACAACAAGGGAACAGCTTTTATCTTTATTGCTGAATACATACCAATGAACTTATTTTCAGCTGGGAGATGGAGATCCGGGTTTAAAGGGAAGTCTGTCACCCAAAGATCCTTCCATGTTGCATCAATGTCTGTCAAAGTTATAGGCTACATTAATATCCGGTATTAAGAGTACACACACACACACACACACACACGCTCACTTTCAACACTGTACTGTGTACCGAACCACTTCTCCTTCAGGTCGCACTTGCCCTCATTAGCAGGGGAGAGCAGCAGAAGATTTGCTCTCTCAGGAGTGAGGCCCTTAAGAGCATCTGCAATCACCTAAACACAAGAAATATAGTCAGGCAATATTTAAATTGTCTTTATTTAACCTAGGGTCTATATGGAAAGATAAGGGGTTAGACCTGAGGGGCCATATTTTCTTTGTGAATACTAAGTTAAGAAGCTTGCATCGCCCTCATACTTTTCTGCCTAGTCTGCACCACATGACAAACAGTGAGGGCATTACAGCACTTAATTTGTGACATAAGTATCTGAAAGAAACATGGCAACAGAGGGTTTGGCTCATGTCCCTAAAAGAAATCCACCTTGTAGCATCTTGTAGACATCCATTAAGTTAATCTCTTGCCAACAGTTTGAAAAAGGTTTAACATTTCTTTGGATTGTATGCTTGCAAGGGCAGGGCCCTCATTCCTATTGTATTGCAGTATCAATCAATTTGCCACATCTGACCTATAGCACCCCGTGTATTAGAATATTTGTTTTACCCAGTATGCAATTTCTACTATTCGCCATATGGTACTCTTAATAGGAGAGATGGGCCCACACCTCCTGTCTGCCCCTACTAGCATTTGTGCAGTGTCCATTAGTTTAGCTGTAGAATCACCAAGGCTGGTTTCACACCAATACAAAAGCGGTGTTCTAGACATGCGATCGCACTTTATGATTACGATATTGCTTATTCAGCATTACGATATTGCTTATTCAGCATTATTCATGGGGCAACATGGGATAGCCCTGAAGTAGCATTCATCTTTCTGCACACCAGCCTAATCTGGGTTCTTAACGGGAAAGTCAAATTTCAGTTTTTGAAAGTGTATATTTTGTGCCAAAAGGATGTATGTAAGTGTAGAGATTTTTTCCTAGGTTAGAAAATGTGTGTTTTATGGAAGCAGTTTTCACTACCTGCAATTTGTCTTTACACCAAAAAGAGAGAAGTCTGTACACTGCTGCTATGGCCACTGCTGAGGTGAGGGAGCTCACTCACATTTTGTGTACATTGCCAACAGCAACAGATTGCAGATCGTGAAAACTACTTCCATAAAACACACATTTTCTAACATTAGAAAAAATACTAGATCACCTCAGCACCTTAAGACATTTACCACACAAAAATATACATTTTCAAAAATGCAATCGAAAGTAGACTTACCCTTAAAGTCTGGAATACCTGCCCGAAGAATACAGCATACAGAAACACAGGGGTGAAACAGATGATCATCTTTTAAAATGGGCCCACACATATGCCTACATTGGAAACCACTCAGATCTTGATTTGCAGGTCTGAAAATCACTAGCAAACACATTAATTGCTTTACAATGGACTTTTGAGGGGAGACTGAGATAGTCTGGCACATGTAAGAAAGGGCCCATTAGTTACTATGGCCAGCACTTTTAAAGCTATTGAGGGGCGATCACAAGGACCGCGATACCCCCCCATAATCGCGCTTATGTGAAAAGTAGAGGTCACAGCAACACTCACTTCAGGGTAGTATTCAAAAAGCAGCTGGTCTCCAGTCAGGATGTCTTCTCTGGGAAAGAGCTGCATGTTCTCACAAATATTCTCCACAAAGTCAATAGGGTCAGTCTATCCAGAATAAAACAGACACATAAAAGTAAGAAAAACTAAGCCTACAAATGTATGCTTTCCAAAACAGATGTCACATAGAACTATGAAATAAATGGTAAGTTGCTCCGGGAAGTTTGTAGCAGGTGTGGGTGGAACATAATAGGTTGTGCTTCTGAATGAAAGACAAAGCACCTTGAATTTGACCTTTTGCCAGGACTGTCCCTTTAAGCAAAAGGGTGGTACTTTCAGTTCCTCAGTTACACATATCTTGCATTGCATGTCCAAACTATGGGGGCTTTTATATACATTATAATAGGATTACACAAAGGCACCCTAATGTGGTGTGCAGCTTCCACATGCCATTGCAAATGTGTGCAACTGAAACATCGGTTTTACTACTAGTATGACATGTCCTTCACCTTAAACAGGACAGATGGGTAATTCTTTTCTTCCACTATCATATATTTACATGCTCATGCCTTATATACCAATCGTCCAGCAGCAGTATTTGACAGCTCATGACAAAATAGAGACAACTCATGCCTTCCTCACAGAGGTATCATGCAGCACTGAGTTTCTACGCACTTACACGCCTCTTTCCAATCTGCTTTCTCATGGCTGGAAAGAAGCAAGCACTGGAGTTTGTGGGGAAAGAGCCAGGGTGGATTTGATTTAAATCTAACTGATTTAAATCACGATTTAAATCACTAGTCAGTAAGGCTTGATTTAAATCAGTGATTTAAATCAAAGTTTCTACCTAAACTAGTTCTTGCTATTTTAACATGCAAGTAGATGAAGATTTTTAGAATCACTTTTTATATTACTTTTTTCTCCCCAGTTTAATGGGTTAATCATTCATATTTGGACACCACTGTTCTGTTGTACTTAGGAAGGCGAAAAATAATCCTGACCTTAATAACAATTTAAATAGATTTATTCAACTGAAACAATAACAACATTACAGCATAAGTTATTTGCTTAAACAAACATCCATGTTTTGTTAACTAATTTGGCTAAACAAAATATATATATATATTTTAAGATACTTAGACTGTCAGCCCAGCCGACACATGAAAAACTTAAATCCTACTGTCCCTGCTGTCCTCTGTAGCTCACTAGTCATAGGTTCGTAGAACAATAGGATTCAGGTCTTTTTCTCAACTCTGTTCATGTTGTAACATTTTTGCTGTGAAGAAGAGGCTGGGACCTCTGCGGAGTCAAATTCAGTTTTGAGAACTGCGTAAGTAAAGCGAGCGTCTGTGATAATATAGGAGAGAAACTGCCCACTAATCCTACAGAAACCTCTGGAAGAGCATGGCATTGTGAATGTTACACATGTACAGAATCCTACAGAAACCTCTGGAAGAGCATGGCATTGTGAATGTTACACATGTACAGCCTTTATTCTACTGAGTTAAGCAACTCAGCTTTATCTCATGATGGAAGAACCTTTGGATGGTAAAATATTTTCCTCAAAAAGCAGTTTATTGAAAAAAAATCCGATTTAAATCAAAAAAATCCGATTTAAATAAAAAAAATCCGATTTTTTTGATTTTTAAAAAAAAAAACATTGATTTTTATCCACCCTGGAAAGAGCACATTGGAGCCCGATGTGCAGATCTGGTGAAGCACTGGGTCATACCTAACCTATAATGGTTTACATTAGTACCTGCTCCTGATAGCGAAATTCATTGGCCTCAATCTTCTGAATTTCCTGGAAAATCCTAAAACATCAAAAACACACAAGATTAAGAACAGCTTCATTTTTTATTTTTTTTTTTTTTTTTTTTACGAAGGACGATTTTATTTTTAAACAAACCTTTCCTGTGGACCCAACTGCTGCAGCATTTTTATGTACTGGAATACGATGTGAGTAACCTAAGGATATAGATACAATAAAACGGGATTATTCAAGCACAAATAGATCAATGGCAAAACAGGGAAAAATAAAACTCCCACACACACTGGCAAAATTTGAAAGTACCTACAACATTTGAATATTAATGCAAACCTCATAGAAGTGTTCGTATCCAGCGTCTGTCAGTGTGATGGATATGCTGAATACAGAGTATGTGGTGTTCTGCTCAAAGCCAGTTTCACTGTTCCCCCCAAACAGTGCCAGCGCCCAGCACCTTTAACAAGAAAGCACCAAATCAGAACATATACATCTCAAATCAGGTCATGCAATGTACTAGGTACATACACAAAAGAGCACCGCATATCAAGGTTTCTTTAAACTGGACCAACACCCACGGGTGATCGGCCCGGGAATCTATAAGATTCCCGGGCCGATCACCCCCCACCCCGCGGGACATCCGAGATCGGGATGTCCCGCGGGGTGAAACCCCCCCCAAACACCCCAACTCACCTACCTTATCTTCGGCGGCGGCCGGCCGCCGCCGCCTCCCTCGCACCCCTGTAGGCGTGCGCGCCTCCGCGCCGGCCGTCTGCGAATGGCCGGCGCGGGGGCGCGCGCGTTCAAAGTGACGCGAGGGAGGCGGCGGCGGCGGCCGCCGCCGCTTAGACGTTCAAGATCTTACCTTGTACGTCGGCGCTGGGAGCGGGGAGAGGTGAGTTGTTCGGGGGGGTTTCACACAGCGGGGCACCCCGATCGGGGGTGCCCCACCGAAGTGGACCAAGACCCAGGATAGTCAAAATCCTGGGTGTTGGTCCACTTTAAATCAGACCAAAACCCAATTGGACAATTTAGGTGCTTCTGCTTCACTCTGCACCAGTTTTAGCTCTAAAGCCCCGTCTCCTCAATTCATTGTCACCGTTGTGAGTGGCAGTGATGTCATTGCCACACCTATGCAATGACTGATCACCTGCCATCTCACAGAGAGGGACATAAAAAAAATTAGATCTATCTGCCGTTAGTCCCTTTTAGGGTGTAGCACTTGAAATCCCTAAAAAGAGAGTAACAGCAGTTACTTTAACCATACTTTTGTGTCACAGGTTCTGTGGGGTTTTGGTCTGCTTTAAACTATTATAATATACTATCTAGCAAATGAGAGGATGTCACTGACTTTTTACGCAGCAGAGACAGAACGCTGCCTTTTCCCTCATGCCCGATCAGCCATGAAACATAGTGAAGAGGTTTCACCCTGAAAATCAATTAGAAAGCAGAGTAAAACAAAGCGGTCCAGTCCACAAATGCATAACATAGTTCACAATGGCCTAGTGGTAAGGAAGCGAGCTTGTGATCAGGGATGCAGGTTCGACTCCCTGCTGGGACTTGATTAAAGTGCTCTGGAGCAATTTGCCCAACACCCCCCACCCATAACTACTCCTCAGGGGGCATGGTTAGGGCAGCACACCACAACAATCTTTAATATGCTATGCGCTCACCATCTGTGAGTTATTCTGACCTAACTCACTGCAGCCTTGATGCCTCACAATGGCTGCTTGTATCCAGCCATAAGGGAGCAGGCTACCTGAAAGAGGTTCTCTGCTTTGGAGTAGCCAATCTGAGGGGATAGCACATCAATACTCACTTGTAAAATTTTTCCTGGGGAGGAAGAGCCCATGTTATAGTCAAAGCGTGAACCTTTTTAATTGGGACAACTGTAAATAAAAAAATAAAAACATTGCATTTTTTCTATTACCTTACAATAAATAAAAAAAAAACACACATAACAGCAATCACCATTTCAGGTGTACTTTTCAGAAGACAGACATTAACTTAAGGCATTGAAGTGTGTGAAAAATAATTGTAGAAGACCTAGATTTTAGGAAGCCTACCCCTGTGGGACCACGCCTACCGCCAGTCAGTTAAGTACATTTACCTATGCCACCGCTGTGTGTGCGCGTGTGGCTGTGTGTGTGTGCGCGTGTGGCTGTGTGTGTGTGCGCGTGTGGCTGTGTGTGTGTGCGCGTGTGGCTGTGCGTGTGTGCGCGTGTGGCTGTGCGTGTGTGCGCGTGTGGCTGTGCGTGTGTGCGCGTGTGGCTGTGCGTGTGTGCGCGTGTGGCTGTGCGTGTGTGCGCGTGTGGCTGTGCGTGTGTGTGTGTGTGCGCGCGAGGCCGCGTGTGTGTGTGTGTGTGTGCGCGCGAGGCCGCGTGTGTGTGTGTGTGTGTGTGTGTGCGCGCGAGGCCGCGTGTGTGTGTGTGTGTGTGTGTGTGCGAGGCCGCGTGTGTGTGTGTGTGTGTGTGTGTGTGTGTGCGAGGCCGTGTGTGTGTGTGTGTGTGTGTGTGTGTGTGTGTGTGTGTGTGCGCGCGCGCGAGGCCGCGTGTGTGTGTGTGTGTGTGCGCGCGAGGCCGCGTGTGTGTGTGTGTGTGTGCGCGCGAGGCCGCGTGTGTGTGTGCGCGAGGCCGCGTGTGTGTGTGTGCGCGCGCGCGAGGCCGCGTGTGTGTGTGTGTGTGTGCGCGCGCGCGCGCGAGGCCGCGTGTGCGCGCGCGAGGCCGCGTGTGTGCGCGCGCGAGGCCGCGTGTGTGCGCGCGCGAGGCGCGAGGCCGCGTGTGTGCGCGCGCGAGGCCGCGTGTGTGCGCGCGCGAGGCCGCGTGTGTGTGCACGCGCGTGAGGCCGCGTGTGTGTGCGCGTGAGGCCGCGTGTGTGTGCGCGTGAGGCCGCGTGTGTGTGCGCGCGTGAGGCCGCGTGTGTGTGCGCGCGTGAGGCCATGTGTGTGTGCGCGCGTGAGGCCGTGTGTGTGTGTGCGCGTGTGAGGTCGTGTGTGTGTGTGCGCGTGTGAGGTCGTGTGTGTGTGTGCGCGTGTGAGGTCGTGTGTGTGTGTGCGTGTGGCTGTGCGTGTGTGCGCGTGTGGCTGTGCGTGTGTGCGTGAGGCCGTGTGTGTGTGTGTGCGCGTGTGAGGCCGTGTGTGTGTGCGCGCGAGGCCGTGTGTGTGTGTGCGCGCGAGGCCGTGTGTGTGTGCGCGTGTGAGGCCGTGTGTGTGCGCGTGTGAGGCCGTGTGTGTGCGCGTGTGAGGCCGTGTGTGTGCGCGCGTGAGGCCGTGTGTGTGTGTGCGCGCGTGAGGCCGTGTGTGTGCGCGCGTGAGGCCGTGTGTGTGCGCGCGTGAGGCCGTGTGTGTGCGCGCGTGAGGCCGTGTGTGTGTGTGTGTGCGCGTGACCGTGAGGCCGTGTGCGCGTGCCCGTGAGGCCGTGTGCGCGTGCCCGTGAGGCCGTGTGTGCGCGTGTGTGTGTCCACCGTCACCTTCACGGAAAAGCAGGCAGTGGCTGCCTCAGTGTGCTTTGAGGTTCTCACAGCAGTAGAATATAATGAAACATCCTAATCATCTTTTGTCCTCTGCAGCCATTCAACTCTGTAATTTACCAGGTCCCCACATTATGCCCCCCCCCCCCCCCCTCCGACATCCAAGCATGACCCCAGAGGTGGGAAAAGGCAGTGTTTGGCAAGCCTCCTCCATTGCAGTGAATTACATGCAACCGGTAACAGTGGGTCTGGGGCACAAAGAATGTCAGGCTTCCACTTTATTTTGTTTTGGTCACCTCAATCGATGTAATTGGCTATTGATTGTTGTGGGTAGAAACAATTTAACCTATGGTGAATAGATATTATTGTTTGATTTAATTTAATATTTGTCACGCAAAATGTTTTCAATTCACATTGTATTCTTGTTCATAGTCATGTATTACTGTGTTTATATATGTGTGTGTTTTTTGCATGTACTTGTAAAATGAGCAGATACAGACTTGAGGGCAGCGCCTCTTTCCCCTTCCCTCCTTGGCTTTCTCTCCCCTGTCTGCTGTCATTTGCTTTATCAGCAAGTGCTGTGTTTATTTACTCAGCAGCATACATGCATGCCACTTTCTCACCCGGATTTGATTCTGAGTGCAGGTGAGACATTGGCCACTTTGAATTGGGGGGAGGAGGTGCTGTATTTAAGCTCTGCTCAGCCAGCATTCATGTAGCCTGATAAAGTGGGGGATACACCCACAGAACGCGTGGCTCCTGGCGCTGTAGGCGGTGGGGAGACCCTTTACTGGCATACCTGTGATACCTTGAGTATATTTTGGTTGGATATATTTTTGCGCTGTATTTGGTATTTAATGATTGATTGATACTAGCATCTATATTGGTGAGGTATTTTGTGGTCATTTTTATATTTCTTATAGGGTATTTAGGTATTGAGTACTTATGTAGGTTTTATTTGTGATTATATATTGTATTTGTGTCTGTTGATTGGTTGCACTTTGCACTGTACAGTTATTTGATATAGGATCCGGATCATAGGAAGAATTTGCACATTGTTATTTGCACTGATTAGATCACTAGTGTTTATGTGTTTTAAATATAGATGCTGAATGATATTTGTGTGTGTCAGTGCTCTCCCCATCGCCTACACACTTCCATGTTGGTTTGTCTTATATGTATTGTCTCATTATGTGTTTTTAAGGGATTTTAATTGTGTAGTGGTTATGTGTAGTGATTAATTTAGTGATATGGAATAAAATGTATTTTTTTGACAAATTTGTCCCTCTATGATTCTGTGTTTTTTTGAGGTGAGCTTTATGTAGCTTTGGGAGTGGCACCTTTAATGATTATAGGGTATTGTGCAGATCCCCTTGCCTTTATCCAAAGAATGTCAGGTCACACGCCCAACGCAGGGCTCAACTGCAGAAATAGGTAGGTTTCTAATTGCCAAACCTAGATGCAGCAGTAACAGAAAAAATAAAAAAATTAAAGGGGAGTATTTTTTTAGTCTTTTATCCTGAACATTTTGTAGGAAAAGAAAACTGACAAGTAAAGAGCTAGCAGAGGCCTGTTGTGACATAGCTCTGCAGAATATGTTGAAGCTATATGAATAAATAATAATAATAGCACTCTGATGAAGTGGCAGTGATCAATTGCCACGCAACGCGTCAGCGGTACGGGCATGCTGGGTTTGGTGGTGCACCAGGACTTCACGTTATGCGGTAATGTAGATTTTTCCTAGATGCTTTGATACTTGGGATTTGGATGTCTTAAATTGATGTTATTTGTGTTGATAGGTTGTATATGCCTTGTAGCTTCTCTGCCATTCACAGTATTTGCACTTTCTTGCACTCTGCACTTTAAACCATGGTCTCCATGGCTTCTTATTGACATATATCTCTTGGTCATTTTTGACCTCTTACTCTTTGATCTTAGTCTTTACTATATGCACGTTTCCTCCTATTTGAGGCTTTTTAGCACAATCTCCTGGAGTAATCTATGGGCATATACAAATAATTTTTGATCAATTTTTGTATAGTTACATTTGGTGATAACAGTCATTGTAGTCATAACAGTCATTGTAGTGGTATATATAATAGAATACATTGGGATTTATTTAGCATCTTGGTAAATATTGTGTGAAGCAGTCCATTGTACACCCCTGCCAGCTATCATGTTTTTAATTGTTTTTAAGATGAACTTGGGCCATTCAATAAAGTTTTTGTAAATAACTATATCTGGTGTGTCTGTTGAGCGGCTGAGTTGGAAGGCCCTAGGGTCTGTGCTGGCAATCCCACTTGTACTCCTAATAAATAATAATAATAATATTATAACCTACCTCTGTAAAGTGTATTAAAGCCTGGGGTGTCAAAGGGATCTGTCAAATGGCTAAAGTCAGGTTTTGGTAATCCACTAAAATGTAAAGAAAAGTTGCGTCAAGACCAAGTCAAAAATCAATCTGACCTAAATACAGATGAGCGCAAACATTTTGAATATATATACAAGTTTATGACCCCTTACACACTATGCATTTCCATCAATATTGAGCGGCGCGCCAGCAATGGATCAGGCGAGGGCGAGTACGGTCCGCACACTGCAACGCATAGGAGGTAAAGCGCAATACATGTGCTTTACCTGCAGTGCCCATAGACTTCTATGGGGGCGTGTTGCGGGTACGCTGTTGGCAAAGCGCATGCTGCATTTTGCAAACCGCAGCTCACTGATGTGAAAGAGTCCATTTAATTTTTTGGGCAGTGATATCTGGCAGTTTGTGATAAGTTTAAGTATTTATACTCAAACATGGCGCAAATGGCCTGGTGGAAAGGGTCTTATAGGGCCCATTTAATTTACTGGGCTGCGGTTTCCGGCCGTCCATCACGATAATGCTGTTGCCTCCACCCTCATCGCCTTCACGAGTTGCTGCCCCCCTGGTACCGATGCCCACGTTGGGGGACAACGGGGTGGTGTAGGGCGGCATGTACAGCACACAATTGTGGTGGAGACACATAGTGTGTAAGGGGCTTTTTATTTAGAATGATTTTATTGCCAAATGCAACCTTAAACATGGGGCAACATGAAGTAGCCCTGCACATCAGCCTACCATGTGTCCTTTAAACTAGAAAGCCGGTCTCATGAATACAGCATATAGAAACGATGAAATGGATGATCACCTTTTAAATACATCTCACAAGCTGATTTTTCAAAATGCATACTTCTTACTTGACCATAGAAGCCATAAATGTGTAGGGCCACCACATAAACACAGTTCACATTTGATGAAAGTGTAAGGAAAAGGACCATGTTAATCATCTGCTGGGAGTACGGTTAGGATGCCTATACATGAGTTTAGGTTTGTTTTAAAGTGATACTGCAGGCAAAGGTAATTGTTACACCATTGTTTTGGGCTACAATCAGCATGGTCCTAAACTGTTTTCTGTTTTTAAATTGAAGCAGAAATGACCAAGATAGAGGTTTCCAGGTTCAGCCAATGACATTCTCTTCTTCATTCTTCCCCTAATCAGCTCAGCAGAGCGGGACAGGATTGCTTGTCTCTCCCTCCTCCCACCCCCACCTCTTTCTCCTCCAGATTCATCACGTTGCTGATTATGCAGCATCACAGATCCAAGGACCATGCCCAATTTTTCTGATGCAAAATCTAAATTTCTTCCTGAATTTAAAAGCAGAGGATAAGATAGGATAGTGCCAAACGTAGCCCAATGCAATGGTGTAACAATAACCTTTGCCTGCAGTAGCACCTTAAGAATCCATATACGAGAGTCCTCCAACCATCCTGTTATGTGTTACACCACCACCCCCTCCTTCTGTAACAGCACATACTTGGTAGGAATGTCACAAAAGATGTCTCGCACCCATTCTTCCAATGTATCCAGGGTCTCTACAAAGATCCAAACAAAAAGAGGGGATGATCCAAGTCTCTAAACCAATTTAAAAAGTAGTGCTATATTCCTGTTGGCACTCACCATTGGACTGTATGGCCAGTGTCATGTAGTGGGCCGAGTAGAAGGTCCTGTAAAATTCCCTGAGACGAGCATGAGTGTCAATATTCTTTTCTTGGGGTTCATACTTCAGAGTCTGTGCATTTCCTGCAAAACACATAAAAGTTAACAAATGATGGATGGAGATTAGGTTCAAAAAGGCCAGTGCTACACATACTGGGAGGGGGGGGGGGGGGGGGTGCTATGGCTGTACTGAAGTTGATTCACTCTTACCCCAGAAAAATTTGCTCATCGGATGACTTGGCTTTGCCATGCTCCCAAAAAGCATCTCCTTACGATTTGAGTCTGAAGGTCGAGCAAGCTCATACTCTGAAATAGTAAAAAGCAAAAATTATTACATTCCGTAGGGAAAAACAAAGTCAAAGATGACCTTCACCCTTATTAACGTGTGGGCCAGGATTCCCTTTTACAGTATAAACATTACCTCCTATCTACCTCTGCAATTAGGAATTCACACATAACTCCATGACCGAGGTCTCAATGCAACAGGGGACTGGAAGCTGCAATGTACGGCAGCAGCCACAGCTTTAAGGTCTGTGTCATGTGTGGCTTCTAGTCAGGCGGGTATACCTCAATGCAGGAGGAATGAGGAGTCTGTCCCACAGATCTGTATTAAAAAAAAGGACCAAATGCATTCTTACCACTATCCACAGCCTGCACCTCCCGGTCTATGGCATCACGGACCATCAGCGGAGCAATAAAGAATTGCGCCCATCTGCAAATGCACAAAAGCAGAAATAAGACAATACTTAATGTATGCAAAAATGTGTTTATATGTAGCAGACTGAAGTAACAGATATCAACAACAGTCCTCAGGGGATGATCTATTCCCCACCCTAGGAGCATCTGCCCATAGGAAGCCCAAAAATCAGGCAGAACACTCATCCAGTCTTCACGCTCCAGTGCTGTGTGTGGACAGGTGGCCCATAGGTTGATATTTCTAAACAATAAAAGTCCATGTCCACACCTTAACCACTGTGTGGTGAGCAGCTACTAAGGAAGTGGTTAATGTCAAAAAGCAGTGGAGAGGTCAGCCTATATGTCTCCTAAGCAGTGTTGACAGGATAACCCTGCTATGGGACACACCTCAACTTGGACGAGAGGAAGTCAGCTATCAACCCCCCAAAACAAACTAATATTACAAAAATTAAAAAAGGGAAATTCAAATGAACCCATTAGCATCTATCTCCGTCACGACACCAACAACATAGCTGCTACCAGGAAGACATGGAGGAACCACCACCAACCAATAGGCAGAGCAAACACACACATTACCATTTTACGTAAAAATAAAAAATCAGGAGGGGGAACACAGCAATGGCTCCACCCCTTCCCCACCTTATCTATCTATCTATCTATCTATCTATCTATCTATCTATCTATCTATATATATAAAAAAAAAAAAAGGAAGAAGAAGCAGAAGTAAATACCTATCCAAGGCTTCTTTGAAATATTTGCGTTGTACATCAAATTGGAAGATGGTACGTTCACAGTCAGTGGAGGCGTTATCACTGCCGCCATGTTTTTTAAGGAAAGCATCAAATCCATTCTCATCTGGGTATTTTTCACTGCCCATAAACACCACTGCAGAAACACAAAAACATGATCAAGAATAGATACTGCTTGCCCGCCACTAGACAGGATGGCCCCTTAAAATGGACCCCCATTGAAAAAAAAAAAAACAAAAAAAAAAAAAAAAAAAAAAACAAAGCTTAGTAAATTGCTTTCCTAAAGCCCCCCTACAATCCATGATGCAAGCTATCCGAGAGGGCTCAACTGCTTGCAGATGCAACTGCATGGAAGCGACAATTTTGCTACACACTTCACAGCCCTGCTTCTGAAAAACCCAGTACCACAGTCACAATTGAATAAAAACGTTGTGCCATAACCCCTTATAACTAGTAGATAGTCATCCTCCGAAACTCCGAAGACATGACTCTTAGAAACATTGTATCAACTATTTAAATGCTCTGCTGCCCAAGTATATATTTACATAACCAGCATACCTATCCTCCACCAGCTGTTGATTGAGTGTGTGTAGCATTAAAGAGATACTGCATAGTGTTTGAGACATTATCTTCAGCTGGTGCCAAATCAGACCTCCTAACATTCTGTGTGATATTAGATATTATCTCTATCTAGCTGAATGTACTCCCAGATCAGCTGCAATGCGTATGTGCGCTGGCCCAGCTTCCCCTCCCCATGCTCATGTGTAAGCAGGGCTCTCAGGTGTGTAGCAAAATTGCTGCTCCCATGCAGTCCAGTAGTGCAGCATCTGCAAAGATATTCCACAACATTTAAACTAAGTTATGCCCTCTCAAACAGCATTTGCCACTGGCGGGGGGGTTAGAGGAGCAATTTCTAAACTTTTTTGACTGGAGTTCCACTTTAGGCAGATCTAGCACTTAGGGTACCACTCATTAACGGTAAAGGTAACAAAAACATTAACAGTTCCAAACATTTACAATCTTGTGTTTTTAAAGCATGTTGGGTAGGGGCTATTCTTTAAAGTGGATTAAAAGCGCCTCTGGAATCTTATAGATTATTCCCTCCCCCTGGGCATCCATTTTTGTGATGTCTCGTTTTGGAAAATTTCAAGTCCCAAGTAAAACTCTTCTTCTCCCCGATCCAGTAGCCAATGTGCGAGCCACGGCCCACCCATCTGCTATACCTGTAGCAGGGTGCGTGCCTGGGCCAGGCATCTGTAAGTGCCCCATGCAGGGACACACCCTGTTACAGGGTAGCAGGGATGCTCCCGCCGATGTGCTCAGCTCAGACCATAGCCAAGTCTTAGCGGGCTTTGACAAGCACAGCCGAGCATGCTGACTGGACGAGAGCCCACGCATGTGCTGTAGGCCCGGGGAAAGTTGAGCTTACTGGGTGACCTGGGGGCATTTCCGAAACCTGGGCATCCTGAATTGGGGACAAAGGACCAAGATAGTCAACATCCCAGGTTTTGGTCCACTTTTAACACACGCTGGGACTGTCGGTTTACCCTCACTTCCTGTCTCAGCGACATCTTGGACTTAAAACTGAAAATTGAGCTTGTAGTGTCCTAGGACAGAATGTAAGGGAAACCCTGTCTGGAACTTCTCCTTTTTGTCTCAGTGATAGACAATGATGCCCTCCCGACCTGGTGCTAGACCCAATTTGTTTATTGGAACATGGTCTGTAGTCACTGATGCCAAATAGGTGGCAATGTCCCATACAGAACAGAGGTCATTGAGGAAAAGGTAAGTATCTACATACTGCAAGGCTGTTCAGCAGAAAGGCAACCTGACTCAGGATGCTTAAAAAGTGGGGGGTGGCAAAGGATGCAACAGGGTAACAAACTAGAGGCCAAACTTTGTAACTTTAGAGGTCTCTTGCATTTTCCTGCTCCTCCCCACACCAGTGGTTCATGTTCTTCAGTGCTGTGGTAGGCCAACCATTATTATTTACTGGGAGCCTGATGCAAGTAGGTCTTAGATGGTAAAGTTGGGCATATCTATTAAATTGCCATTATGACAAAAGTTTACAACCCTGACACTCATCTTTATGGGGGTCAGCCACAGGATCGAGTCCCCACATGACCCCAGGCGGGTACACATATAGCCGAGTGCAAGCCTGTCGTACCCCACTAGCTTTCAGCAGTCACATGAAGCTACAATGCAGCTTGGGATTCATGATGTAGTTGATTACCGGGGCTGGGGAATGGGCTTCCAGGGTTCTTATTCAGTCCCCTCTATAGCCAGCGCTACAGTATGGGAGTTTGTCCATAAAAAGATGATACTCACTATGTTCCAAGAAATGTGCTAATCCGGGCAAATCTTCTGGGTCACTGAAGCTTCCTACTCCAATGCAAAGTGCAGCAGCAGACTACAGAGAGAGAATAAGATAAACACCTTTTCTGTAAAGTTAAAAAAAGGCGACATGTCCTAGTATTTTTTTCCTTAAAGTGGCCTAAAGGCCTCCCTACTCTGGGATTAAACCGCTGGATATTCTTACCCCCCCCCCCCCCACGCCCCCCCGAGTATACACCGCGCCCAGCATCATTCGCCTCTCTTCTCGGCTGTGCATGGCCCCGCCCACCACAATGGCTGTGCGAGGCCCCACCCACCACAATGGCTGTGCGAGGCCCCGCCCGCCCGCCACAATGGCTGTGCATGGCCCCGCCCACCACAATGGCTGTGCGAGGCCCCACCCACCACAATGGCTGTGCGAGGCCCCACCCACCACAATGGCTGTGCGAGGCCCCACCCACCACAATGGCTGTGCGAGGCCCCGCCCGCCACAATGGCTGTGCGAGGCCCCGCCCGCCACAATGGCTGTGCGAGGCCCCGCCCGCCACAATGGCCGTGCGAGGCCCCGCCCGCCACAATGGCCGTGCGAGGCCCCGCCCGCCACAATGGCTGTGCGAGGCCCCACACAGCTGAAGGGAGGGAGCGATGCCATGCGCAGCTCGTTAGTGTGACTAGCTACACCGCGGGCTCGAGGGGGAGGTGAGTTAGCTCGGTGTTCTAGGAGGTTTCACACAGTGGGGCACCTAAAACCCCAGATGGAAGGGCCAGAACCTGGGATAGTGAAAATCCTGGATTTTGGTCCACTTTTATGCTGAACAGATTATTATCAACATGTAATGCTTTATTTGCAGTCTGTGTCTACACAGAGTAGATTTAGCATCACTTGGGAAATTGTCACAGAGGCTGTGGCGTCAGTAAGGCTGACCCTGACTCTTCTATTTTATAAGGCAATGAATCAGACTCCATCATAAATGGCCAATAATTAGTGATAACACATTCAAGGTAGTAACATGGCAACATCAGGCTTTTTCTCATCATTATAATAGTAATCAGGCTACCTAGATAGAACATAGAGGATATTTTGTAACAAATAAAAAAAGGCCTGTCCGGGTAATAACAATTCTCCATTGTAGGCAGACACGGCAGCATTCATCAACATGGCTTTATATCCCCTTAAAGTGGACCAAAATCCACATACATTGTCCCTGTAATCTAATGTAAGATCTCAGGGCCGCTTGATTCCCTCCCCCCGGGACATCCAGAATGGAGGTTGCCAGGCTGTGTGAAACCCCCCGGGTATCCTCACACTCTCACCCGGTCAAATGGCGCATGCGCGAGCAGTGCCACGTCCCCGCTAACCTCTAACAACGAGAGTACCTGTGCTGGTCATGCACACTGGGAAAGTAGATGGCTTGGTGGGTGGACGAGTATGTTGGTTAGCTTGGTGGATGGGTAGGTACTCAAAAGAGACTGGGCAGCTGACAGCAACCCCTAGCCCCCAGCAGCAGGGCAGGTAATGGAGTTGCGTGTAGCCTCTCCTCACCCCGCCTACTGTCACGGTCTCTGGCTGAGCCGCTGCTTGATTCCTGGCATCGGCCGAGATCAGTGGAGGAAGGGGGGCACCGCTGCTCTCACTCCCAGAACAGACCGGGAAAAGAGAGGAGGTGAGGGCACGCTTCTCTCACTCCCGGCACCGGTCAGGAGGATGTAGTGGAGGGGCACTTACAGAGTGTGGCAGCTGTCTGTTGTCCCTGCACCCCCCCTCCACAGTACATGTCATGTTCCCCCCTTCTGCCCTGGCCCCAGCCAGCTACAACACCTCTGAGGGGCAGCAGTCAGAGGTCTGCTGCCCCTCTCTATTTTTTATTTTTTGACTAAAAAAGCCCTTTAACATTTCTAAACTTTCAATGAAAGTTGTATTAATTATACAATATTACTAAGAGATTTTCTTTTTTATGCTGGAGAACACTTCCACCGACACAACTAGCTCAAATCCCTACTCCACAGCTCTGCTTGTCACAACAGATGGGAACCTTATTGAGCAGAAAATTCATGGGAATGGAAAAGACCAAAATGTGGTACGTAGATGCCAGCAAAGGGCTCCTGTGCCAGGGACACCCATGATTTTTAGTTAAGATGTGTTTAGACAAAATCTCTACACTGGAGCCACAGACAAAAAAAAAAAAAAAAAACACAATAGTAAAGTAGCTTTAACCAAAGTATATTCAGGTCTTCATAATTTAAAGGGTAATTCCACCTTCAATGGCCTTTTTAAGTTTCCATTATTGTGTGCCAATATAATGACCTCTTATCTGTTATTTTTTTTTTTTTTTTTTTTATTTGTTTGCAAGGAATATAAGAATCATATGATAACAACCAGCACAGAGCAATAGGAACAAGAATTTAAGTCTGCTTTAAAGTGACTCCAAAATAAGAATAAATATATCCTCTTTACATAATATACACATCAATCTTTGACCAATGTTTCCAATTTAAGCGGTACTCCACTGGCGTGCAGAAGTTCAAATCCTCTTTAAAGTGATAAGATGATCCACAAGAAATTCAGCTTTAATGTGATCCCACCACCACTAATATGCTCTTACCAGAATATACCAGAAATATGGCTTTGATACGCATTGGATATAATGGGTGGCTCAGATGCCGCTCCCTCTCAAGGAATCACTGAAACAATACCCCCTTTAAGGGCAATGATTGTACTCCACATAGATTCCATGTAAAGAGAAAGGAAATAACATAGTGCAACCCGCTAAAAACAATGGAACTTTAATGAACGGCCAGGTGTACACTCACAATAAAAATATTTTAAAACAAGCGCTTAAAAAATCCAGTATGGCAAACTCACGCTGCTCGATCCCCGGTCCTTCAAAAGGGGAGAGTATTCAATACCGCCGGCTCCACTAACGCGTTTCGTCGCCCACTGCGACTTTTACTAAGTGAGCCAGCGCAGCGGTGAATCTTGTTTAAATCATACAACTAGGGGTGGGACTAATCAGCCTCCTTACCATCCTCCAATCAGAGCGGTGCGTGTCATAGCATTCACCGCCCTGTCCAGGCGGGGCTATGTGCCCCATACAGGTCTAATGGAGCGCCATATGTCAATATGTTTTGAATGGGAGATTAACCCCTCTCTGCTCTGCATCAGACAATTGCATAGAGGTTAGAATCACAGCAGGGATATTAACCCCTATCCGTGCTGGATCAAATTGCTCAAAAAAAGCTAAAATGATGGCGGGGATATTAACCCCTGTCAGCGCTAGACTAAAATGCTCCATAGAGACTAAAATACTTAAACTAAAATGCTCCATAGAAACTAGAATAACAGCGGGGTAGTCTACCCAATCCTTAAATGTCTAATATTGTCTGGGGTTCGATAAGGGGAGTTAGCCTTACCAGCATTGTATCATACATGTTAAATATAAAATATATCCATTCACTTTATTATATGAACATACACATCTATAAAAACTACTGACAAAAATAAATAAAGCACACCTAAACTCAGATATAGTACCTTTTAGCTATACCAACAATTCTCATGTGCAATAATGTAGCGTCAACAACTAAAGCCGGCCTAACCTTAAATGGACCAATCAAACCACCAGGCTAAGGTAGTCCTGAGCAAAAAGTCCAAGTAAAATGCTAAGCCTCATTATCTAAAATAAGCCTAGGCCTTGCCTTACTATCTAGGGACAGACACCTAGCCTCGTAATCCAATCAGAAGGAAAAGAAAAGAAAAGAGAAGCGGGACGCCAACCTAGGAGGTGTCCAAAAAGCAATTAAGATCGAATTCGACATTCAGCCCACTGGGGCTCAAGGTATCCAGGGTGTAAATCCAGAAACTCTCCTTTCTGGATACCTCCCGTGTCAAATCCGATCTACATATTTTGAGGTACATGTAACTAGCTTAGAGATCTTATAGTCCCTTCCTGTTCCAGGATGGATGAAACTTTTCATTGGTTTAGGGGTAGGTCTACCTGTCTTACACCCCACACATACACCACATCTATAAAAACCCTTTTGTAGTTTTTGTCAGTAGTTTTTATAGATATGTATGTTCATATAATAAAGTGAATGGATATATTTTATATTTAATATGTATGATACAATGCTGGTAAGGCTAACTCACCTTATCGAACCCCAGACAATATTAGACATTTAAGGATTGGGTAGACTACCCCGCTGTTATTCTAGTTTCTATGGAGCATTTTAGTTTAAGTATTTTAGTCTCTATGGAGCATTTTAGTCTAGCGCTGAGAGGGGTTAATATCCCCGCCGTCATTTTAGCTTTTTTTGAGCAATTTGATCCAGCACGGATAGGGGTTAATATCCCTGCTGTGATTCTAACCTCTATGCAATTGTCTGATGCAGAGCAGAGAGGGGTTAATCTCCCATTCAAAACATATTGACATATGGAGCTCCATTAGACCTGTATGGGGCACATAGCCCCGCCCGGACAGGGCGGTGAATGCTATGACACGCACCGCTCTGATTGGAGGATGGTAAGGAGGCTGATTAGTCCCACCCCTAGTTGTATGATTTAAACAAGATTCACCACCGCGCTGGCTCACTTAGTAAAAGTCGCAGTGGGCGACGAAACGCGTTAGTGGAGCCGGCGGTATTGAATACTCTCCCCTTTGAAGGACCGGGGATCGAGCAGCGTGAGTTTGCCATACTGGATTTTTTAAGCGCTTGTTTTAAAATATTTTTATTGTGAGTGTACACCTGGCCGTTCATTAAAGTTCCATTGTTTTTAGCGGGTTGCACTATGTTATTTCCTTTCTCTTTACATGGAATCTATGTGGAGTACAATCATTGCCCTTAAAGGGGGTATTGTTTCAGTGATTCCTTGAGAGGGAGCGACATCTGAGCCACCCATTATATCCAATGCGTATCAAAGCCATATTTCTGGTATATTCTGGTAAGAGCATATTAGTGGTGGTGGGATCACATTAAAGCTGAATTTCTCACCTTATCACTTTAAAGAGGTTTTGAACCAGTGGAGTACCGCTTAAATCGGAAACATTGGTCAAAGATTGATGTGTATATTATGTAAAGAGGACATATTTATTCTTATTTTGGAGTCACTTTAAAGCGGACTTAAATTCTTGTTCCTATTGCTCTGTGCTGGTTGTTATCATATGTTCTTGGGCTTATTGGTGGGAAATAAGTTTTGCATGTTGAGCTGATCAATTAATTTACTATTTATGTATATATATGTTATGTCAAATTAGCACGGTATTGCTTTTGCACTTGTTGGTCCACTTCAGCGGGGAATCCGAGATCAGGATGCCCCGCTGTGTGAAACCCCCCCAAAAAAAACTTACCTTTTTGGCGACGGACAAGCGACGGATAAGCCGCCGCCGCCTCCCGCGCGTCCCTCTTACAGGGCGTGAGCCCGCGCCGGCCATTCACAAACGTCCGGCGCGCGCACTGCTAGAGGGGCGCGCGGGAGGTGGCGGCGGCGGCTGATCCGTCGCCGATAAGGTAAGGTTTTTTGGGGCTTTTGGGGGGGTTTCACCCCGCGGGACATCCCTATCTTGGATGCCCCGCGGTGAGGGAGGTGATCGGCCCGGGAATCTTATAGATTCCCGGGCCGATCACCCCTGGGTGTTGGTCCACTTTAAAATACCTGTTACATACCAGCTTTTCTGTGCAGCCTTTCTTGTCCTTGCGGTTGTCTGAGTCCTCATCCTCTTCTTCTTCTTCCTCTTCCTCTTCCTCATCATCATCATCATCCTCCTCCTCCTCCTCCTCACTGCCATCCTCAGAGTCATATTCTTCTTCTTCATCATCCTCCTCCTCATCAGAGGAGTCTGAAGTAGTGTGACCAGTAGTGGCCATATCGGAGATAAGTAGAGCTCGTAGACCATTCTCCAGTTGGATAAACCTGTAGGAGCAGACATGTTTGAGTCCCAAGATTCCTGAATTTGCTGACTGATGCACTTGGAGCCCAGATGAAGAGGAGAGAATAATGCAACATTTTCAGGAGCTAGGGCTGCACTCATCAGGTCCATTTGTAAGCATTACTGCAGATGTGGCGCTAAACTTTTTCCTAAAGAGTAGATTTCCTCCTCCCAACATCTTGGAGGAGTACACAAATTATACAATATAGAGGCATGGGTGGCAAAGTGTAAAGTTAGCTGCTTTCTGCTCTTCCCATGCTGGCTGTGAGGATCTTTTCAACCCGCTTCATTTTTTTAAATTTTTTTTTAAACAATCCCAAGGGAACTCCCCAACTTGTGCTGGGAGATTAATGCTAGATCAGAACTGCCTGTATCTCTATGGGGGACTGTGTATTCAAACAGGGGACCCAGAAAACCTTAGGTTCTATAGTGTTCATTAGGGAATGCAAAATGCTGGTGAATAGAATATGCAGATTCTGATGATCAGAATAGGGCAAAGTATAAAATAAAGACTATGTATTTGTGTTCACCCATTGTATATGTAAATGAAGGGTGTTGCTGGAAAGCTTTAAGAACAAGATATCAGACTATATAGAAATATACTTCTTCAGTATAAGTGAATATATCATGTTCTTAGAGCTTTCCAGTTATACCTTGCCTCTAGGTACACGCAGTCTACAAAATAGGATGTGTTTGTGGCCGGACACAGGACCTTCCGCAGATGCATTATCTTCTATTCTGCCGCACTGGAGATGTCTGAAAGTGTCATTGTTGGATTTCCTTTGTGGTACTGCTGCATCTGCCACAAACGCATGTGGTACCTGACAGGTGTGAGTGAGGGCTGAGAGGAGAAGCCAGCTGTGCTCGCAGAATACGTTGATACATTCTTTTGAGGGGTAACCCTACATTAACTTGGCCTTACCCTGGGGCATCCCAGATGAGGATGACCACTGTCTCTGGCAAGAGCAGAGGGGCCGGCACTGAGGCGGCGATGTCAGAGCAGAGGGGCTGTCACTGAGGCAGTTATGTCAGAGCAGAGGGGCTGTCACTGAGGCAGTTATGTCAGAGCAGAGCAGCTGGGCTGTCACTAAGGCAGTGATGTCAGAGCAGAGGGGCTGTCACTGAGGCAGTGATGTCAGAGCAGAGGGGCTGTCACTGAGGCAGTGATGTCAGAGCAGAGGGGCTGTCACTGAGGCAGTGATGTCAGAGCAGAGCAGAGGGGCTGTCACTGAGGCAGTGATGTCAGAGCAGAGCAGAGGGGCTGTCACTGAGGCAGTGATGTCAGAGCAGAGCAGAGGGGCTGTCACTGAGGCAGTGATGTCAGAGCAGAGGGGCTGTCACTGAGGCAGTGATGTCAGAGCAGAGGGGCTGTCACTGAGGCAGTGATGTCAGAGCAGAGCAGAGGGGCTGTCACTGAGGCAGTGATGTCAGAGCAGAGGGGCTGTCACTGAGGCAGTTATGTCAGAGCAGAGGGGCTGTCACTGAGGCAGTTATGTCAGAGCAGAGGGGCTGTCACTGAGGCAGTTATGTCAGAGCAGAGGGGCTGTCACTGAGGCAGTTATGTCAGAGCAGAGCAGCTGGGCTGTCACTAAGGCAGTTATGTCAGAGCAGAGGGGCTGTCACTGAGGCAGTTATGTCAGAGCAGAGCAGCTGGGCTGTCACTAAGGCAGTGATGTCAGAGCAGAGGGGCTGTCACTGAGGCAGTGATGTCAGAGCAGAGGGGCTGTCACTGAGGCAGTGATGTCAGAGCAGAGGGGCTGTCACTGAGGCAGTGATGTCAGAGCAGAGCAGAGGGGCTGTCACTGAGGCAGTGATGTCAGAGCAGAGCAGAGGGGCTGTCACTGAGGCAGTGATGTCAGAGCAGAGCAGAGGGGCTGTCACTGAGGCAGTGATGTCAGAGCAGAGCAGAGGGGCTGTCACTGAGGCAGTGATGTCAGAGCAGAGCAGAGGGGCTGTCACTGAGGCAGTGATGTCAGAGCAGAGCAGAGGGGCTGTCACTGAGGCAGTGATGTCAGAGCAGAGCAGAGGGGCTGTCACTGAGGCAGTGATGTCAGAGCAGAGCAGAGGGGCTGTCACTGAGGCAGTGATGTCAGAGCAGAGCAGAGGGGCTGTCACTGAGGCAGTGATGTCAGAGCAGAGCAGAGGGGCTGTCACTGAGGCAGTGATGTCAGAGCAGAGCAGAGGGGCTGTCACTGAGGCAGTGATGTCAGAGCAGAGGGGCTGTCACTGAGGCAGTGATGTCAGAGCAGAGGGGCTGTCACTGAGGCAGTGATGTCAGAGCAGAGCAGAGGGGCTGTCACTGAGGCAGTGATGTCAGAGCAGAGGGGCTGTCACTGAGGCAGTGATGTCAGAGCAGAGCAGAGGGGCTGTCACTGAGGCAGTGATGTCAGAGCAGAGCAGAGGGGCTGTCACTGAGGCAGTGATGTCAGAGCAGAGCAGAGGGGCTGTCACTGAGGCAGTTATGTCAGAGCAGAGCAGAGGGGCTGTCACTGAGGCAGTGACGTCAAAGCAGAGCAGAGGGGCTGTCACTAAGGCAGTGATGTCAGAGCAGAGGGTCTGTCACTGAGGCAGTTATGTCAGAGCAGAGACTGCCACTGAGACAGTGACGTCAGAGCAAATGGAGGAGTGACGTCAGAGGACGGGGGAAGAGTATAGTTGGTGACATCAGACACTCACCGGTACTTCTTGGGGTCACTGGGAGATTTAACTATATCCACGTCTTCGGCATTCTCGCCATTCCCTGAGCCCATTCGGCCCCCGGTGTTGTCGCCGCGTGCGGCAGGGCTGTCGCATGCAGCCTTGTGCGAGTTACGGGAGGGCATTATTCGGTGCTGCTGTTTCGGCCACCACAACTCCCTGCCTGCCGGTGTCCCAGGCCTAGGCAATGAAAAGAGGTAAAGGAGTCTCCGCCAATCAAGGGCTTTGCGGCACAGCATGTGACTCGCCCAGCAACCACTAGCAGCGAACAGCTGCTAAAGGGGCGGGGACGCAAGCATGTGACCAATAGCGGAGCGCTTAGTGCAGACCACGTGACGCGAATAAGGAAGTGAGGACACGTGGTACTGCAGTGGGTTCGGTTTTCAGTGTTATCTAAGGTTACACCGGGTGGGAGGCATCGGGCTGCCTATATTCCCAGCACAGCAGGCTGTGTGTTCCTGGCACGGGCCGCCATTGTCATTTCGCTTCTTATCCAGTTAATTGTGTAGAAGCGCCGCAATAGCTGAATGGTAGAGTCTAAATCCTAGCCAGCTAAGGGACCGTCCCTCTGCTGGCTAGGAAATAGCCTGTTCAATGTAAGATTGCTAAATCCTAGCCAGTTAAGGGACCTGCTCCCCCTGCTGGCCAGCTAAGGTACCTGGTCCCTCTGCTGGCTAGGAAATAGCCTGTTCATTGTAAGATTGCTAAATCCTAGCCAGCTAAGGGACCTGGTCCCTCTGCTGGCTAGGAAATAGCCTGTTCAATGTAAGATTGCTAAATCCTAGCCAGCTAAGGGACCTGCTCCCCCTGCTGGCCAGCTAAGGTACCTGGTCCCTCTGCTGGCTAGGAAATAGCCTGTTCAATGTAAGATTGCTAAATCCTAGCCAGCTAAGGGACCTGCTCCCCCTGCTGGCCAGCTAAGGTACCTGGTCCCTCTGCTGGCTAGGAAATAGCCTGTTCATTGTAAGATTGCTAAATCCTAGCCAGCTAAGGGACCTGCTCCCCCTGCTGGCCAGCTAAGGTACCTGGTCCCTCTGCTGGATAGGAAATAGCCTGTTCAATGTAAGATTGCTAAATCCTAGCCAGCTAAGAGACCAAGTCCCTCCACTGCCTAGGAAATAGCATATGCTATATAGGGAGGCTGGTCCCTCTGCTGGCTAGGAAATAGCATATGCTATATAGGGGAGGCTGGTCCCTCTGCTGGCTAGGAAATAGCATATGTTATATAGGGAGGCTGGTCCCTCTACTGGCTAGGAAATAGCATATGTTATATAGGGAGGCTGGTCCTTCCGCTGGCTAGGAAATAGCCTGTTCAATGTAAGATTGCTAAATCCTAGCCAGCTAAGGGACCTGCTCCCCCTGCTGGCCAGCTAAGGTCCCTCTGCTGGATAGGAAATAGCCTGTTCAATGTAAGATTGCTAAATCCTAGCCAGCTAAGGGACCTGCTCCCCCTGCTGGCCAGCTAAGGTCCCTCTGCTGGATAGGAAATAGCCTGTTCAATGTAAGATTGCTAAATCCTAGCCAGCTAAGGGACCTGCTCCCCCTGCTGGCCAGCTAAGGTCCCTCTGCTGGATAGGAAATAGCCTGTTTAATATAGGATTGCTAAATCCTAGCCAGCTAAGGGACCAAGTCCCTCCACTGCCTAGGAAATAACATATGCTATATAGGGAGGCTGGTCCCTCTGCTGGCTAGGAAATAG
Source organism: Gastrophryne carolinensis (assembly GCA_027917425.1). Taxonomy (NCBI): domain Eukaryota; kingdom Metazoa; phylum Chordata; class Amphibia; order Anura; family Microhylidae; genus Gastrophryne; species Gastrophryne carolinensis. The sequence continues at coordinate 437,167,602 of CM051235.1, forward strand.
CATATTTTATATAGGGAGGCTGGTCCCTCTGCTGGCTAGGAAATAGCATATGCTATATAGGGAGGCTGGTCCCTCTACTGGCTAGGAAATAGCATATGTTATATAGGTAGGCTGGTCCCTCTGCTGGCTAGAAAATAGCATATGTTATATAGGTAGGCTGGTCCCTCTGCTGGCTAGGAAATAGCATATGTTATATAGGGAGGCTGGTCCCTCTGCTGGCTAGGAAATAGCATATGTTATATAGGGAGGCTGGTCCCTCTACTGGCTAGGAAATAGCATATGTTATATAGGGAGGCTGGTCCCTCTACTGGCTAGGAAATAGCATATGTTATATAGGGAGGCTGGTCCCTCTGCTGGCTAGGAAATAGCATATGTTATATAGGGAGGCTGGTCCCTCTACTGGCTAGGAAATAGCATATGTTATATAGGGAGGCTGGTCCCTCTACTGGCTAGGAAATAGCCTGTTCAATGTAAGATTGCTAAATCCTAGCCAGCTAAGGGACCTGCTCCCCCTGCTGGCCAGCTAAGGTACCTGGTCCCTCTACTGGCTAGGAAATAGTGTATGCTATACAGGGAGGTTGGTCCCTCTGCTGGCTAGGAAATAGCCTGTTCAATGTGAGATTGCTAAATCCTAGCCAGCTAAAGGACCAAGTCCCTCCACTGCCTAGGAAATAGCATATGCTATACAGGGAGGTTGGTCCCTCTGCTGGCTAGGAAATAGCCTGTTCAATGTGAGATTGCTAAATCCTAGCCAGCTAAAGGACCAAGTCCCTCCACTGCCTAGGAAATAGCATATGCTATACAGGGAGGTTGGTCCCTCTGCTGGCTAGGAAATAGCCTGTTCAATGTGAGATTGCTAAATCCTAGCCAGCTAAAGGACCAAGTCCCTCCACTGACCGGGAAATAGCGTATGCTATATAGGGAGGCTGGTCCTTCTGCTGGCTAGGAAATAGCCTGTTCAATGTAAGATTGCTAAATCCTAGCCAGCTAAAGGACCAAGTCCCTCCACTGACTAGGAAATAGTGTATGCTATATAGGGAGGCTGGTCCCTCTGCTGGCTAGGAAATAGCCTGTTCAATGTAAGATTGCTAAATCCTAGCCAGCTAAAGGACATGGTCCCTCTACTGACTAGGAAATAGCATATGCTATATAGGGAGGCTGGTCCCTCTGCTGGCTAGGAAATAGCCTGTTCAATGTGAGATTGCTAAATCCTAGCCAGCTAAAGGACCAAGTCCCTCCACTGACTAGGAAATAGCATATGCTATATAGGAAGGCTGGTCCCTCTGCTGGCTAGGAAATAGCATATGCTATATAGGGAGGCTGGTCCCTCTGCTGGCTAGGAAATAGCATATGCTATATAGGGAGGCTGGTCCCTCTGCTGGCTAGGAAATAGCATATGCTATATAGGGAGGCTGGTCCCTCTGCTGGCTAGGAAATAGCATATGCTATATAGGGAGGCTGGTCCCTCTGCTGGCTAGGAAATAGCCTGTTCAATGTGAGATTGCTAAATCCTAGCCAGCTAAAGGACCAAGTCCCTCCACTGACCGGGAAATAGCATATGCTATATAGGAAGGCTGGTCCCTCTGCTGCCTAGGAAATAGCATATGCTATATAGGGAGGCTGGTCCCTCTGCTGGCTAGGAAATAGCATATGCTATATAGGGAGGCTGGTCCCTCTGCTGGATAGGAAATAGCATATGCTATATAGGGAGGCTGGTCCCTCTGCTGGATAGGAAATATCATATGCTATATAGGGAGGCTGGTCCCCCTGCTGGCTAGGAAATAGCATATGCTATATAGGAAGGCTGGTCCTTCTGCTGGCTAGGAAATAGCATATGCTATATAGGAAGGCTGGTCCCTCTAATGGCTAGGAAATAGCATATGCTATATAGGAAGACTGGTCCCTCTGCTGGCTAGGAAATAGCATATGCTATATAGGGAGGCTGGTCCCTCTAATGGCTAGGAAATAGCATATGCTATATAGGGAGGCTGGTCCCTCTGCTGGATAGGAAATAGCATATGCTATGTAGGGAGGCTGGTCCCTCTGCTGGATAGGAAATAGCATATGCTATGTAGGGAGGCTGGTCCCTCTAATGGCTAGGAAATAGCATATGCTATATAGGGAGGCTGGTCCCTCTGCTGGCTAGGAAATAGCATATGCTATATAGGGAGGCTGGTCCCTCTGCTGGATAGGAAATAGCATATGCTATATAGGGAGGCTGGTCCCTCTGCTGCCTATGAAATAGCCTGCTGAATGTGAAACTGATAGGATAAATTACCTGGTCCTATTGCCCCTTAGGAAATAACCTTAAGTATATAAGAATGCTAGCAGCCAAAAATCTGTTCCATTAACCCCTGTCGAATAAAGCTTGTTTGACCCTTTAGAGAGATTTGATGACAAATTAAATGATAATGAAAGTAAAGAAGTATAGTGGGTGCTCACTCGATGACCCTCTGCTAACAGTAAGGATCTGAGCTGGCTCTGATCACCGCTTTATAACCCCGTCACCACGGTGTCTAAATGAATCTTCCTGATCAGTCACACCACTAAAATATTGTAGGGGGCCGAGCAGTTGCCATGCCAGCAAGTAGCTTGATGAAGGCTCCTATATATAGAATGGATTAGGGCAGAGATACTCAACTGGCAGCCCAGGGTCCGAATGCAGACCTCGGCACCAGATTTCTGGACCCCTGCCCTCAGTTGCTTCTGTGTTTGTGTTCAGAGCTGGCTCCTTGATGTAGTGCTTAGTCTCCTGCCAGTGTCATGGCTCCCTTGCACCTAGCATTTCAATACGAAGTACTGTACGGACGGGAAGTGGCTTTGCAAGGTGCACGCAAACTTTTCTGTCTCTTTGCCCCATCCATCCCTGTCCCCTCAGCTCTGCCCCATCCATCCCTGTTCTCCCAGCTTTATCCCATCCATCCCTGCTCTCCCAGCTTTGCCCCATCCATCCCTGTCCCCTCAGCTTTGCCCCATCCATCCCTGTCCCCTCAGCTTTGCCCCACCCATCCCTGTCCCCTCAGCTTTGCCCCATCCATCCCTGTCCTCCCAGATTTGCCCCATCCATCCCTGTCCCCTCAGCTCTGCCCCATCCATCCCTGTCCCCTCAGCTCTGCCCCATCCATCCCTGTCCCCTCAGCTCTGCCCCATCCATCCCTGTCCCCTCAGCTCTGCCCCATCCATCCCTGTCCCCTCAGCTCTGCCCCATCCATCCCTGTCCCCACAGCTCTGCCCCATCCATCCCTGTCCCCACAGCTCTGCCCCATCCATCCCTGTTCTCCCAGCTTTATCACATCCATCCCTGTTCTCCCAGCTTTGCCCCATCCATCCCTGTCCCCTCAGCTTTGCCCCATCCATCCCTGTCCCTTCAGCTTTGCCCCATCCATCCCAGTTCTCCCAACTTTGCCCCATCCATCCCTGTCCCCTCAGCTCTGACCCATCCATCCCTGTTCTCCCAGCTCTGCCCCATCCATCCCTGTCCACCCAGCTTTGGCCCATCCATCCCTGTCCACCCAGCTTTGGCCCATCCATCCCAGTTCTCCCAACTTTGCCCCATCCATCCCTGTCCCCTCAGCTCTGACCCATCCATCCCTGTTCTCCCAGCTCTGCCCCATCCATCCCTGTCCCCTCAGCTCTGCCCCATCCATCCCTGTTCTCCCAGCTCTGCCCCATCCATCCCTGTCCACCCAGCTTTGGCCCATCCATCCAGCTTTGGCCCATCCATCCCTGTCCACCCAGCTTTGGCCCATCCATCCCTGTCCACCCAGCTTTGCCCTATCCATCAGTGTCCCCTCAGCTTTGCCCCATCCGTGTCCTCCCAGCTTTCCCAGATCCATCCCTGTCCCCTCAGCTCTGCCTATCCAATCACTGTCCTCCAAGCTCTGCCCCATCCATCCCTAACTAACTCCCCCCAAAAGGCTGTCGTGGGTAACTTAATATAGGAATATATTTCATTGTCGCTTCTACTTCTATCCCCAATCTTGAATCTTTTTCAACCCTTAAAAGATGAACTATAGGCAGGTCACTACTTCCTCATTAATGGTGTATAGCACACAATGGCAGTTAATCATGTGGCCAACAGAAACTCTTCAGGATGATGTGCAGCCCACTTTGAAATTCAGATTAGTCACCACAAGTCAGATGATTAATGGCCATTTTGTGCCATACACCATAAATGAGGAAGTGGTGACTTGCTATAGTTACTATAGTTCCCTTTTTCACTACACGAGGTGTCATTTTTCTACCTACTCTATGCAGGTATTCTCAATTCCCAATGGATGTTATTAGGGATGAGTGAATCGACTTCAGATGCTTCTTCGGAGATCGATTTGCATAAAATGTAATACTGTACGAAGTGGGAGCTCCGTACAGTATTAGAATGTATTGGCTCAGATGAGCCAAAGTTATTACTTTGTGAGATAACGTGACTTGGTGAATTACTGTAAAAACATTGATACCGAAGTCTGGTGCTAAGATAACGGCAGATACACAGGAAGTCTAAAAATAATTTTGACTCCGACGTTGACCAAAGAGCAAAGTCGGATATCAAAGCCAAACATTTTAATTTGTCTCCTAGCTAGGGTTTTAAAATATCATTTCGCGTTTTTTTTAGGTTTGTATTGGGTCTTGAACATTAAAGCCTTTTGACTTACACACAGAAACCTTATCATTGAGGTATAGGCCCAGCCCAAAGTGATCATGTTTCTACTCTATGTTTTTCATACAAATGCACAGTTAAAAATGTATTTTGACTCTGACCAGTAAGTAAAGTCAGACATCAAATTCAAACAATTCCCATTAGCTAGGGTTTAAAATATTTTTTTTGTTATTTACGGTATTTTTTGCCCTATATAAATATATATTCTGAACCAAATGATGTGCTAAAATACCTCCTACCAATCACTGCATTATAGACAGTGTGCAGAATTCCCCCAATCACACCATTACAGACCCCACATTACAGGCAGAAAGGGGCATCCCACATTACAGGAAGTGAGAGTTATCCCACATTACAGGCAGTGAGAGTAGCATCCCAAATAGTGTGCAGGTCCAATAGTGTGCAGCATCCCCCAATGGCAATCCAATAGTGCGCAGCATCCCCCAATGTGCAGCATAAAAAAAAAAAAAAAAAAAAAAAAAAAAAAAAAAAAAAAAAAAGTGTACTCCCCATTCTTGTTGCTCCCCGCCGCAGGTTCACAGCGGGCACTTTCCGGTCGGGGGTGGGTGTGGCCTGTGACTCCTGCCAGCATCCAATGACGCTGGCAGGAGTCACAGGCCACACCCACCCCCGACCGGAAAGTGCCCGCTGTGAACTCTCGGCTGACTGCCACTTCCCATAGCCGTTCCCCACCGCCTCTGTAAGAGTGTAAGAGGCGGCGGCAGTCAGCCGCAAGTTAACAGTGAGCTGATATCGGGCGTGGCCTGTGTCTCCTACCAGTGTCACGCTGGTAGGAGACACAGGCCACGCCCCCCCCCCCCCTGCCCGATATCAGCTCACTGTTAACTTGCGGCTGACTGCCGCTCTCCGCCCCCACCGCCTCTTACACTCAGAGGCGTTGGGAAGCGGCAGTCAGCCGCAAGTTCACAGCGGGCCGGCTCCAGCTTCTGGGTGGGTGTGGCCTGTGACGCCTGTCAGCATCACAGGCCACGCCCTACCCAGGGGCCAGAGCAGATGAAGGAGGAGGCAGACAGGCAGCGGCAACTACCAAGACTGCGGGAGATCCACGGAATGTAATTTTTTTTTTTTTTATTTACATTCGCCCGTTAAGACGCATGGATATCCCCCCCCCCCCCCCCCCCCCCACTTTTGGGGAAAAAGAAGTGCGTCTTATATGCCGAAAAAATATGGTAGTTTTCTATTGGGGTTTGAACCATAAAACCTTTGGTTTGCAATGCTGCATGTTTTACTCTGAGTTATAGTCCCTTCTACAGCTCTATTTGCTCTCACAAATAATAAATCTATAACTCACTGTGATTTTGACCCTGACCTGGGAAGAAAGTCAGGTGTCAGAAACCGTATTTCGTCTCACACCGACATTATTCTGATACTTGACTATGATATCTGTCCTAAAATGAACACGGTACACTTGGATCTGCTAGTGTTTACTGGTCTAACTTTAAATAAACACTTCAAAACAATATTTCTCAGAAAAAATGTTATTGACAAGAAAATACAGCATAAACAATGTTCCTTTATTGTACTGGACATAATAATTTACTTTTTAAACAATAAAGAATTAAATGCGTTTGTCATTTAATTATGAATTGTAATGTCGGAGTCGAAAGCCAGAGCGGGGACACACCGTGTATCTCGTTCAGCGTGCTCTGACAGTTGGCTGTCGGCGCGCACAGAGCCAGGAAGGGTTGGCGGCACAGGAAGCGAGAGTTAGGACGGGGTTCATGCAAGTATACTTTTTTCTTTTTCTGGGGGATTGGGGGGCATGCCACACCTATTAAGGGTATTGGAGATGCCACACTGCCTATATGGGGAATGGGAGGGGGAATGCCACACTGCCTATATGGAATAGGAGGGGGTGCCTTACTACCTATATAGGGAATGGGATGAGGGCATGCCACTCTGCCTATGGAAATGGGATGGGGCATCCCACACTGCCTATAAGGGTAATGGGAGGGGGAATGCCACATTGCCTCTAAGGGGAATGGGATGAGAATATTTTTTGTTCTTATCTTTCTCCTATTTTTTAACCACTAGGTGGTTTAGTGGACACCAATTCTTTGAGTATCACCAATGTTGTTGCAATGCAGAATACGATTCAAATACACCACTTAGGCACACATGTGATTATTTCATAAGCTACCGGAGGCAAGATCACGGTCTATGACTCGCTACAGTGTTCAGGGATTGCAGAGTCTTTGAGAACAACTTCTAAAGATGTTGTGACAGACTCTCTGCCTCTTAGAATCCACAGATTCATTCCAGACAATGTCGTGCTGTTGATTGTGTTACAGGCCGCCATTGTGTGTTGATTGTATTACAGACTGCCATTGTGTTACTAATTGTGTTACCGGCAGAGTTGAGGGATTGTGTGCCCTGCTGCTATTGGTCGGTGTTTGTCATGCGGTTCTCCATCAGGTCCACCTTGCATGGAGACTTGTGTATATAAGGCCTAGAGTGGCACTAATAAAGTAAGTTCATCTTCCCCCTCAATACTGAGTTCTGTCTCTTATTGGGGGAAACGCTATATTACAATTCACTAGCCCTTGTAAGGGCTGTTCCTGTTTCCTCACGGATGACTCTGGGATTCCTGCAGCACTTCTCACCATTGGGAAAAGGACGTCTCTGGCGGGGAAGCTCTCTGGCGATAAGGGTTATCGCTACAGATGTATACTCCACTATTCACAGGGGTAGAGTAGTGACTGTTAATTACATCTGTAGCCAAAAACAGGAGGGTTGAAATTACTGGTTTATTTGCTATTGTAAATTGTTTGGCATTGGCAAATAAGCTTAAGCCATGTACAATTTGCTTTCTATAAGACAAGATGAGGCAACATTTAGGTTTGTCTAGATAGAAAAATACAATTCTGTGAGAATCTCACCTGTAGAATTATTATATGCATATAGCACGTCCTGCTCCAGAATATTCATAATGTATAGGGTATACCTCCGCTTCCAGCGCCATGCACTGCAGGTCATGAAGAAAACAAGCTCCTCCTCCCGGCCCTACATATACCGGAGGACCTCCCACAATCCCCAGCATTGAAAAGCAGTGAGAAGAAAAGCCGGGAGAAATAAACCACCCAGAATATCTGGCAATAAATTTAGTGATTACAATCGCCATACAGAGGATCCAGAAAGTGAAACCAGGGTGGGGTGGAGCAGGACGTGCTGTATGCATATAATACCAATTCTACAGGTGAGATTCTCACAGAATTGTATTATTCTAAGCATACAGCACATCCTGCTCCAGAATATTCATAACGTATGGGACATCCAATAGCAGTGTCCACAAATAGGGTGGGATCCCCTTGAAAAGGCACAGCCAACAGTAAAGCGCTGTCACCAAATACCATGCTATTTAAGCAACGAGAGCGAAGCTCTAACCTCAACCTTTGAACCTTGTAAAGGGAGAACCGAACACAGACAGCGGACTAGCCAGCTTGTCAACCAGAACACAGTGCTAAAAAGGCCCAAGCCAAGCACCTGTAGTAAGAAAAAGAAAGGTCAATAGGGAGGAATAGTCCTCCTCCTAAAGGAATAGGCCAAGCAACAGCCTAACCATGCTACTACACTAGAAGGCAGCCATGGCAACACAAAAACGTTCCCAGCAGGAATTAAAAATCCAGGTCGCAGACGGAACCAGTAATAATGCTAACAACAATACTCGACCGAAGCCAAGAGTATTACAGGTCCAGGAGGACGACCAACAGAATATGACCAAGCCAGAGGGCCCTTAGCCCATGGCAATGATCCTCCGGCACAACAATAAGGGGGCGCCGGCAGTCCCCAGAAAATACAATCCCAATCGGGGACCAGACGATTCAGGCAGATCTCTAACCCCAGTAGAGGGGTACAGATCCCAAACATCCAATAGCATTTGGGTAGTAGCCCAAAGACCAAAGGATCCGGCAAGGTATAAGGGAAGCAAAATATGGAGAAAGGCGGGCACCCTACCTCATGGTATACAGCTTATACGCAGGGTATGAATGTAATATATATATATTATAGATATAGATATATAGACTAGGATCAGCAATAGAGCCGTTCCTTAAGGCACAAATCTGACTGGAGCAAGCTCCCCAAAGGAGAAGCATGAAGGACGAAACAGGTCAGTTTAAGGACCTGAATAAGACCCATACAAACCCTGGTAGGGCACCAGAATAAGTCATCCCCTAAAAAGGGGAACTTGGAAACCCCCAGGAAGCACCTGAGCAGACCCTGAAGAATGCTAGTAAAACATTGGGTCAGGTCTTAATAGAAGAGCGGAGCAGTCCCCAACCATAGACCGAGTCAGTTGTGAGCCACACCAAACACTGCCTATAGGACCCTAGTCCCAGGAGCAGAAATCATCCCGCAAGGAAAAAGCTTAGACCCAGCAGAACAGCGTGGGTGCAACATTATCCAACCTAGCGTGGCAGAAGGAAAAAGGCAAAAAGGAAGACCATTCCAGAGCCTCCAAGGAACAAGACACCCCAAGATTTTTCATCTCCTACAGGGTAAGCACAGAATCTGCCAACGCTCAAGCATGCCTAAGTCACAGGCACCTAAATATGATAAAAATAGGCCTAATGATAGGACAACAGTCCCATTGCCCTAAGCAGAACTCCCTGAGGACCAACTCTCCACTGGGCCACCTAGGCCCTTGGCATAAGGTGCTGCTTGCCATTAGAGACTAACGCAAGCTCTCCCCACGCCCGGCAGGGCAAGGAAAAAAGTGTCTCACAGGCAACTAACCTGCCAGAACCACTAACCCCAACCGGGGCAGACCCGCCTGGCCAATAACGGTAGTAGAACTCTAATAGAGACGGGGCCCACAGGACCCTGCTAGCGTGAGCATCTGGTCTCACCGAGAAATTCCCCCGGGAGGGAAACCACCAGAGGGGCAAGTACTATTAAGTTCCCCCCAGGAATCAGTGGTGCTCTGGAATAGAACCAGGCCCGATGAGCCGCGAAGGGGCAACCGCTGTCCTACCATGGACAAAAAAGTCCCCCAATGGACAGGTGCTAAGACGGAATAGTTCCAACTAGGACCACTAAATTCATAATATGACCAAAAATCCGTCTAGGGATCTGAGCCTTCAGGATCCCTTCCTAGGACCCCCTTGGGGGCTCAGGAGTAAAAACGCCCTTCGACTTTCTGCCAGACCAGGAACCATGGTAACCAACGCAGGGCAATTAGAGAGCGAGAGGAGTGTAATGTTCCACAATAGTACTCTCGAGCAACCCATAGGAGAACAACCGCTTCCACTAGGAGCACCGTAAGTCAACCCAGACCCAGGTTGCAACCCCCTGTCCCAGGGCCAGCGGCTAAGCGCCTCAGAGCCAAATATCGCAGCACCAACTGATGTCAAAGGACAGTCACTAACCAGCACACCAACGGCAATTTTGTCTGCAAGAGACCTTACAAGACAGAGGACCAGTGGCCCCCAACCAGTAAGAACCTTATAGCCAAGGAAGGACAATAAGTGAAGCCTGATCCAGGCACAACCGTGAAACTAGAGGGTGGAACAGAGTTGAAACCGAATTCACCAGGTTCCATCCCCCAACAGCTTTTCTTGAAAGCACAGTAGGGCCTGACAGATCCCCTGGAGGACGCCCCCTGATGCAGTGTGAGCCATCAGATCCTTTAGAACCTTGTGCAAACATGGTCGTAACAGAGGGCCCAGCCTAAGCTACAACGGTGTGAGTGGTCACCAATGCCCCACAGAAGAGTGTACAATATCCAGAAGGCTCCTTGGAATCTTATGAAACATACAAACACGCCACCAGCGGTAAATGGACCCCTGGTGCTCAAACAGCCCTATCAAGGGCACCAGGTTGACTGCCTATGGAAACAGATACCCTACCCCCATAGGGATCAGGCAAATAGACTCCCTTGTCCTGGAAGGGCAAAAGGGGCAGACCCGCGCAGGTGTCCCTGCTTGTATATGATAGAGGCGTTCAGCAAGAAGGCCATACCTGACAGGCCTAGTCAAGCCTGCGCACATACCTGAAGAAAGGCATGAAACCAAAGTCCTCCTGACCAACTCCGGGAAGAACCACCCAGCAAATACTATCCCATCTCTGGAGGAACTATCTTCTGAAGCCACTTGGACAAGGCAGAATGTCTCCTGATAGGAGTAAGGTGCTGTGGTCATCCCCTCACCCAGATTGGTGAGGGCGTCCCATCATGCATGAGGGTTATTAGTGAATGGAAAGGAATTAGCCCGGCCAGAGGGCCCTGGGCGTTGAGCGTCACTCCTGGGACCAGGCGCCGGACCAGGCCATGCAAGGGGCACTCCTGGCTCCTGTTTAACCGTATGATATGGAGGAGGAGGGGTATCCCTTCTCCGCGGGGGGCGCAACGGTGGCCGCTGAGTGGGTGGACTATCCTGATTCTCAAATAAGTCCAGACGAGCCCCAAACAGGCGATGCCCTCTAACGGGAAGCCCCGTCAAGGTCCTCTTGTCTTCATCGTCCGCCCCCCACTGACGAAGCCAGAGTAGGCGACGTATAGCCACCACTTGGGCAGAGTTCTCGCACACATTTGGATGGTGTCATCCAGAGCCAAAAGGATAAACCTGATAAAAATATTGCAGCTACAGAGAGTGTAAAACACCTCCCAGGGAAAATCTTCAGGCTGCTGCTCCAGCAACTTTCTTATAAGGGTCCTAGCGCCCACTGCCGTGATAGCCGCGGCACAGACAGGGCGTAGAGCCGTGCCAGCACAGGTAAAGGCGTGAGAAGCCAGCCTATCAATGCGCCGATCCTCGGCGTCCCGCAGAGAGCTGTAAGCCGGATCTGTAAGGAAGGGGGGGTTAGGAACCCCAATAATCGGTGCATCCACCACCGGGGACGAATACCAAATGTCTACCATCTCGGGGGGAAAAGGGTACTTCCAGACCCAGTCCTCCAGGGTCTTTTGAAGAGCAGCTGGGCATTCCCACTCTGAGTACAAGAGAATGGAAATGGGCTTGCTCGAGGAATTCCAAGCGCGCCGGAGCAGTGTGGAAATGCCCCCCTCTCGGTCCGGAGGCCGCACCCGGAGGCGAGACGGACAGAACACTAAAAATTCTGAGTAACATTCCACCAATATCAAACTGATCAGCCTGACCAGCATCATTCTGACCCCTCGGCCTCTCGTCAGAGGAACCTAGGTCAGAGACTCAACAGGAGTGAGGTTTAGGGAGGGGGAAAGGGGCGAGAAGGAGCGAGGTACAACTGCAAGCGTCGCTCGCAATTCCAGCGTCTGTTCAGAACATGACGCGCAGATCTGTGCCCCATCTGCCCCAGCATGGGGGAGACCGCACGAGATACACAGCCGGTCCTGTCCCAGAGGGACCCCGGTAACACTATCCTGAGATGCCTCCATATGGTGATTGTGTGATGACAGGATGCCAGTAGGGATTTATGCAATAAGCAACCCTGGATGCCCCACTACCCGCTGATCAATGTGGGAGATTTTTTGTGAAGGCCCGCTCCTTATACTTATGCGTATAATGTAATATGAAAAAATTATATATATATATATATATATATATATATATATATATATATATATATATATATATATATATATATATATATATATATATATATATATATATATATATATATATATATATGGCTAAGATGGATATGAGGCTGGGAGAGGCCACCGGGAACTCAGCATCTGAAAGACACAATGGGAAAGAGATGTCAGGGTCATGCGCAGAAGGACAGACAAGGATCAGAGGGATTCGCCCGCAAGGGCACTTACAGCTCAAGTGGAGGAGGAGACCGACACGACGCGTGAGTGTGAAGCTGACCAAAATGGCGCCCAGACAAGCCCGAAAGGCGGGCTAAATATTCCGCCATGACGCGAAGCGCGCCGAACCCCGCCCATGCAAAAAGAGCGCCAAGCTCTGAGGTAAAACGTAAGGGTAGGAAGCTGCCATTGGCCTAACCGCGCTACAGGGCCGAAGCCCACACTAAAAACGCAGACACCGCGGAAACATAATGAATGTCAAGCAACATAAAAACACACACAGCGCAGCCGAAATAAGGAGCAAGCATCGCGGCTCTGACATCTCTGAGCTAATAAAGGGCAGAATAGAAGCCACGAGCATGACACACCGGCAATACTGAGACCGCCACACGCGTCCCCTCCCCCCCCTTTCTTTTCCCCCTTAGTATACGGGGAAAAGAAGGATAATGACGACCCGGTAATAGGGTCCAGTACTAAGTGGGGAATGGGACAGTAACGTGGGAGGGGCATCCATTAGAGGCTCACCATTAGCCTAGACCGCCTACCCTATGGAGGGGGATTGCGGTGGAGTCTAGCTCCGTAAGCACACCAGGTGCTGCCTACCTTCACCCAACCAACGCAGCCCAGGCTGGGAGGCATTATGAATTCTTTCAAGAGAAAAAGGACGGGTGGGAATAGTCCCGCAGGGCCTCGGGCTATAAAGCCCCGCTCGCCTATGAGAGTGTGATACTTCATGTCTTCGCAGTTTCAGCACTGCAGAGAAAACTGGGGATTGTGGGAGGTCCTCCGGTGTATGTAGGGCCGGGAGGAGGAGCTTGTTTTCTTCATGACCTGCAGTGCACGGCGCTGGAAGCGGAGGTATACCCTATACGTTATGAATATTCTGGAGCAGGACGTGCTGTATGCTTAGAATAAAGTTGGAACTCCTCCCATTCTTGCCATCGGAACAAAAAACTAAAATAAACAAGTTTGTTTGACAATGTTCTGCAGTTGTCATCTGTATTCTAAGGAAGCAATGATATTGTGTGACAAATGCCAGATGTGGCTACACTTTTCATGTGCAGGCATAGCCGTAACAAACTAACCGCAAAAAATTTTTTGGAACATCAGCCTTAACCCCCAAATATTTGTGTTTCAGGTTGTTTTGGCTTCCCATACTTTTTGGGTGTGGTTTAAGCTCTAGTTTTTTTCTAGTTTCGGTAGGCGATGGAATAACGGGTATTCCATGGTCTTTTGGCACATATGAATTTGCCTTTAGTATTTCTTCTGCAGTGGATTGTATTGCAGTGAGACAGTCAAGGTCTTGAATCAAATACACTATCTATAACATTTTATTTAATATTTGGACACATTTTCCTACCATCTGCGTTCTTCGATTTCTTTGACGTGGTGGTAAGGAGGTTTCTGTAACAGGACAATGGACGACTTCCTGTTTGTATTTCAACCAGCAATTTGTACACTGAAACATTCACAAATGACATTGTCCAAACTAAACAAAGCATGTTTTGTGTAGTTTAGATTTTTTCCCACTGCCATAGGGCGCAGCGCAAAATTGCACATGTGTGTGCATTGAAACAGGAATTTCCTCTAGTCTACACATGTACAAGATGGCGATTTACCTGCTAAAATTACAGTGTAAATTTTTGCTCCATCAGATTCACTGTTACCAGTGAAAATGCCACTACACTCATTTACACAGGAAACATCTTTATAATCATGTGCTTGTCCACCTTTTCAAAACATGAACTACAAAATCACAAGGTCTGTTTCTTAGGAGAGATGGAATTTCGTGTAGAAATTTTCAAATAATTTTCGGATCCCTGAATATACCTATAATGGAAAAACATTTAAATAATTTTATAGTACAGAAAGTTTCCAAAACTATATAATACTTTTTTATATCTTAGCACAGTACTTTGTAAACAAAAGGACTATGGGGCAAATTGTCTAACATTGTTTCATGCCTTTCATTGGAGGACAAAGAAAAACATGGGTTATACACTGCCAGTAGGAATCAAACATTGACACATAACTTATTCATTTTAAATCAGGGTCAGTATGAGGCAGACAGATTCTCTCTCAATGACTGGAATGAGGTATCCGAGCTCTTCCCATGAGCTCCCTTTAATAAACTGGGAGTGCTAAACTGTGCCCAGTTCTTAACCCTTGGGTGCAATAGAGGGAGCCCAGAAAGAACGGATATAGGTAGCACACGTGGAGTCCCCTTTCATTGGGAGCACGTGTGCCTAGCAGGGAACCCAGCAGCACATAGGAATGATGCCACCATGCCCGGGGTGGAGCCATAAGGTCTCAAGAGTATGCTGCCCTGAGAATGTTTTGAGAAAAATATATTCCAACAAAGTAAAAAAAATAAACTGTAGAAGTTATATTTAAAATTCACAAACAAGGCAAATCAAATCATTTCTGATTTCCCCCATATTTTTGTAAAGGTAAATCACAGCATTAGCTACTATTTTAAACATGAAAACAAGCAGACAAAAGCAGAAACCCAATTTTGGGGCCACCACTATTTGCCCCCCTCAACCCAAGCTAGCCGGGTCTAGTTTTCAAAGAAAAAGACAATTCTGTGAAACTCACCTGTCGAATTGTTTTTGATTATATCCAGTCCAGGTCGTGCTAGTGAGGACATGTGGGTATTCCGCCCCCGGGGGGAGCTGGACTGCAAGATCAAAAGCTGCAGCTCCTCCCGACCCCCTATAAAGGCAGGCGTCCCTCTATCTTTCTCCAGTGGATAAAACGCAGTAAATAAAAAGTAGGACAGGCTGGGAGGCCAAGAAACCATGTTACTTCACATAGCTTCAGCTTGTACTCTAACAAGACTTAAACCGGCCCAACACCCATTATTACATTAACGGGTGTTGGTCCCGTTCTTTGCTGCAAAGAAGAAGCTCGAGGGGGGCATCCAGAACGCTGAAGCCCCCTCGAACCTAACTTCACATAACGCTTAAAAAACTCACCTTCCTTACGAGCCAGCACCGGGAAAGGAGTCCCGCGATTGGCCGCCCGCCAGCACAGAGGACGCGACTACAGCCCACGTGACCGGTCGGCGGCCAATCGCGGGACTCCTTTCCTGGCGCTGGCTCGTAAGGAAGGTGAGTTTTTTAAGCGTTATGTGAAGTTAGGTGCGAGGGGGCTCCAGCGTTCTGGATGCCCCCCCTTGAGCTTCTTATTTGCAGCAAAAGACGGGACCAACACCCGTGTCATAACAGGTGTTGGTCCGGTTTAAGAATACAAAGTCCAATGAATAAAAAATGGTAATCATTATTTCCTGTTTGCTTGTTATGGTGAACAAAAGGGTGGGGGGTGGGACAACCTGGACTGGATATAATCAAAATACCATTTTGTGAATACTCACCTTGTAAAATGGGTATTATGAGTATGTCACACACCCCGCTTCAAGAATCCATAACATGTGGGTAATATCGTCCTGAAGAGGGCGTTCCTGCAGAGATGATAGCAAAAGAAAGCCCCTCCCTGATCCATAAATACCTGGGACCTCCCACTCACTACCCAGTATACAGAAGCAGTAAGGCAAGGGACCAGGAAGAGGCAAATATAAACAACAACCACGCAAAGTTCGCAATAAAGAGGATCCTGAATACAAAAGGGCGGGTTGAAGCGGGGTGTGTGACATACTCATAATACCCATTTTACAAGGTGAGTATTCACAAAATGGTATTATTCTTAGTATGTCACACACCCCGCTTCAAGAATCCATAACATGTGGGACATCCAACAGCAGTGTCCATAACAAGGGCGGGGATCCAAAACTAGGCAACAATGCACAACTTCAAACCACTACAGCTTGCAAAACTTTGCGGCCAAAAACAGCATCCGCTGATGCCCGAACATCAACCTTGTAAAACTTGGAAAAGGTGTGAACAGAGGACCAAGTAGCGGCCTTACAAACTTGCTCAACAGAAGCCTGGTGCTGAAAGGCCCAGGACGCACCAACTGCACAAGTAGAATGAGCAGTAACACGAAAAGGGGGACTCCTCCCCTTGGCAGAA
The DNA here is from genome assembly GCA_027917425.1 of Gastrophryne carolinensis. Lineage (NCBI taxonomy): Eukaryota > Metazoa > Chordata > Amphibia > Anura > Microhylidae > Gastrophryne > Gastrophryne carolinensis. The sequence goes on from CM051235.1 coordinate 437,184,037, forward strand.
TAGGCCCCAATGATGGCCTGACGAATCCATTTACTAATGGAAGATTTGGCAGGAGCCAAACCTTTCCTAGGCCCGCAGGGCACCACAAAGAAAGCATCAGTCTTACGAAAGGAAGACGTAACCTCCAGATAATGTTCCACAACACGAACTACATCCAAGGAATGCAATGCCCTTTCCTTGTCGTCGCTGGGATTTGGGCATAGAGAGGGCAAAACAATGTCCTGATTCAGATGAAACTCCGAGACCACTTTAGGAAGAAAATCCTGCTTGAAACGAAAGACAACCTTGTCCTGATGTTTCTCGAAGTACGGAGCTGTAATGGATAAAGCTGCCAACTCAGAAACATGCCTAACCGAAGTGATAGCCACCAAAAAGGCCACCTTTTGGGTAAGAGAAGACAAAGCTATCTCATTCAAGGGCTCAAACGGAGGGCCCTGGAGAGCAGAAAGAACCAGGTTCAAATCCCAAACTGGAACAAAAGGCTTCCTAGGAGGCCGAACATGTGTAACACCTTGGAAAAAGGTCTTGACTAAGTGCAAAAGACCTTTGGAAGAACACCGCCAGGGCAGAAACCTGCCCTTTCAATGTACTAAGCTGGAGCCCCAGATCTAGACCATGTTGGAGAAACTCTAAAATTCTAGGAATGGAGAACTCTCGACAAGAGAAAGACCTACTTTCACACCAATCAATATAGGCCCTCCAAGTCCTGTAGTAAATAGAAGAGGAAGAGCGCTTCCTGGCACAGATAAGAGTCTGAATCACTGCGTCAGAAAGACCTTCCTCCTTCAAGATGGCGGTTTCAGCAGCCATGCCGTCAAAGCCAGCGATGGTAAATTGGGATAGCGCAGCCGACCCTGGGTGAGCAGGTCCGGCAGCAGAGGCAGGGCGAACTGATCCTCTGCCAGTCTTACAAGATCTGCGAACCAAACTCGCCTTGGCCACCTTGGGGCCACCAGAATTGCCGACGCACCATCCAAGGCCAGTTTGCGCAGCACTCTGGCTAGCATTGGGAACGGAGGAAACAGGTAAAGGAACCCCAGATCCCTCCAGTTTAGAGACATGGCATCCACTGTCAGAGCCAGAGGATCCTGCGAGAGAGACACAAAGACTGGAAGCTTGTGATTGTGACGAGAAGCAAAGAGGTCCACCGCTGGGACCCCCCACCTGAGACATATCGAACGAAACACCTTGGGACTGAGAGACCACTCCCCCTGACGAAAGGAGGCCCTGCTCAGCAAGTCCGCCTCCGTGTTCTCCACTCCCGGAATGTAGACTGCTGAGATACACGGGACGTGGGTCTCTGCCCAGTCCAGAATCAAAGACACTTCCCTGAGGGCACTCCTGCTGCGAGTCCCTCCTTGGTGATTGATGTAAGCAACCGCCGTTCTGTTGTCCGACCGGACCTGAACTGGCAGGCCTCTCAACTGATGAGTCAAGCGAAACAGAACCAACCTGATGGCTCTCAACTCCAGAACATTGATGGGCTTGTGAGCCTCCCGCGGGCCCCACAAACCCTGAAACTGGAGGTCCTTCCAAACACCCCCCCAACCTGACAGACTGGCATCCGTGGTGACTGTTTCCCAACACGGAGCCAGAAAAGATCTGCCCTTCAACAGATTGACCGACCCCAGCCACCATTGCAGGGATCGACGAACTCGGGGAGTCATCAGGAAGGACTGATCCAACGATAGAGGAGACTTGTCCCAAACCTTCAACAGATGAAGCTGAAGCGTCCTTGTGTGAAACTGCGCAAAGGGAACTGCCTCGAATGAGGCCACCATTAACCCCACCAGCCTCATCCCTAACCGGATGGTCGGATGAGGGGTAGACAAGAGAAGCCGAACTAACTCCTGAATCAAAAGAATCTTGGCCTGGGGTAGAAACACCCTGGCCTGTGAAGTGTCCAGAGACATTCCCAGAAAGGTCAGAATTCTGGACGGAGAAAGAGAAGACTTGGGGTGGTTGATCACCCAACCGAACCTTTCCAGAGTGGACACCACCGCTCTGGTGTCCAACTCCGCTTGGTTGAAGGAAGAGGCCATGATCAGTAGATCGTCCAAATAGGGCACGATGCGGATACCCTGGCCTCTGAGCAGAGGCATCACCCCCGCTAGCACCTTGGTGAACACCCGAGGAGCTGAGGTGAGACCGAAAGCAAGTGCCACAAACTGAAAGTGCCGATCCTCCACCACGAACCTGAGAAACCTCTGGTGTGCTGGAAAAACCGGAACGTGTAGATAAGCATCCTTGATGTCTATGGACGTCAGAAAGTCTCCCTGACGAAGAGAGTGAATGGCCGAACGCAGCGTTTCCATGCGGAATTTCCTCGGCCGGATGAACCTGTTGAGAAACTTCAGATCCAAGATGGGTCGGACCAACCCGTCCTTCTTGGGTACCGTGAACAGATTGGAATAAAAGCCCCTGCCCCGATCTGAAGGGGGCACTGGGCAAATGACAGCCATGTCCAGAAGATTCTCCACTGCCACCAGGAGCCCCTGCGCCGCTAGAGGCTCCGACGGCATCCGAGACCTGACAAATCTGGAAGGGGGGCGGAGCTCGAACTCCAGCTTGTAGCCGGAAGACACCACTTCCCGGATCCATCGGTCCGAGACCTCTTGATCCCAGATCTGAGAGAAGTGCTGCAGCCGTCCCCCCACCCGCATGGGTGAGGGCGCCCCCTCATTGCTGAGCCGGCTTAGCAGCCGGTTTGGGCTTAGAGCCCCAACTGTATCCAGAACGGGCACGTCCCCTGCCCCTGTTTCCGGAATCTCCTCTGGAAGAGGGAAATGCAGAACCCCTACCAGATCTGGCCCCCCGAAAGGAGGGGGTAAAGGCAGGCGCCCCCCGAAAAGGGCGGCGTTGTTTCTTACGTTGAGGTAACCTACCACCCTTGGTGACAGAGTCCAATGTCTCTCCAAAGAGCCGTAGACCAACAAAGGGTAAAGCCGTCAGTGATTTTTTGGACATAAAAATCGGCCGCCCACTGGCGCAGCCACACCGACCGCCGAATAGCCACAAGCAGAGCCGACGTCCTACCACACATCATCAAAGTGTCATCCAAGGCAGTCAACACAAAGGATAGAAACAACTCACACCGTTTAAGGCTAAGGAACTCGTTACTACCAGGACGAAGCCCGGAAGAAGTCAACAGGTCCCTGACCACAGACCTGGTAGCCAACACCATTAGCTCCGAAGCGCACACAGGCCGGATGGCCGACCCAATGCTAGTAAAGCCATGACAAGCCATCTGATCAATACGTTTATCCTCTCCATCTTTGAGAGTGGAACAATCAGGTCTGTTTAAAACCGAGGAGTTAGACAACCCCAAAACCGGTGCATCCACCTCGGGGGGAGATGCCCAGCGCTTGACCGCCTCAGAAGGAAAGGGATATTTCCTATCCCACCCCTGAGGGATGCCACGGAGCCGAGCCGGCCTATCCCATTCCTTGTCAATGATTCTATCAAAATGGCGTTGCGTAGGAAACTCCAGGCGCGGCCTGGATTCCTCAAACAATTCTCCCTTCTGCTGTGACGCCTCCTCGGGAGGGGAAATATTCAGAACTTCCAGCATGAGAGACAGAGCGTGAGGAGAGTCCAAGGATCTCCCTAAATCAGAAAGCTCGGCATCAGCGCCAGCAGACTGCTCATCATCCGAAAATTCTGAACCCTCATCAACTTCCCCCTCCTCTAGCTGAGGATAATCAGACCAATCCAGATTGTCTCTGTCATCAAGATCATCCACCGGCGGAGCCGGCGACAAATGCTTTCTCTTAGACGGAGCCTTACGGGCGACCGAGCTAGAGAGCATTTTCTCAAGGCTAGCCAATCTGGCACACATCTCGGATTGCAGGTCCCTGCCCATGACCACGTCACACGGGGCACGAGTCAAGGCGGGAGGGGGAGTTGAGGTGGCCGGCTGTGCTGACCCCGCCGCTTGGGGTTCGGACTGCCGCGTAATAGTTTGCTGTGCACATGGTATACACAGTAACACATCATCCCCAGTAATGGAAATCCCACACAACATACACTTTTTGGGATGCCCCGAAGGGGTCCCAGTCCCAGTATCCGGGGATGCCTCCATAAGGTGAATTTTGAGTGGTCGCTATGACCCAGGGAATTACGCCAGTTAGACAACCCGGGATGCCCCTTTAATGTCCCGAGTGGGAGGATTTGTGATGCTAAAATGGACCCAGGGACCCAGGATCAGGAGAGACCTTCCAATACTACAGAAGATCCTCCTGGATAACCTTCACCTAAAAGATAGAGAGAGACCCATAAGTCCCTACAATAAGACTTAACAGATAAAGAAAAGAAGAAATAAATGAGGCCCACAGGGCCACTCACAAACGCTGCGGTGAACGATCCGCCTCAGAACAATGGCGATTTCTGAGGTGAAGTGAAGAGAAGAACTGCCTTGTCAGGGGCGTGGTCTGCGCAGCCCGCGCAAAGCTGATCTGTGCCCCCTAAGCTGCCTAGTAACAGGGAGCTGCCTAGTAACAGGGAGCTCAGCTCCGCAGCGGCGCCAGTACAGAGGAGGGCGGAGCCGCGGTGACGCGCCGAAAGCCCGGCTCCGCCCCCCCTTCCAGTGTGAATGAAGCGTGAGGGAAGAAGTCCCTCACGCACCAGCCCAGAGACCGGCGCCGCCGACAACCGCGGCGCCGGCTGCCATGACAGCGGGTGCTCCCGCTATCACTAGCGGAGCACCCGCCCCGCTCGCTGCGGCGAGGAATGAATGAGAGAACGGGGGCTGGCCGCGGCAGAGCGCCGAGTGCCAGCCCCGCCCCCCCAAAGCGTGTGAGGTAAAAAAAATTACCTCACAGACTGAAAAACCCCGGCACCCGGCTGCAATGACAGCCGCGGTGCTGCAACATAGTAACAACAGTGCAACCAATTTATTGAGGGATTACTTCCAGACGCTCCACATCAACAAGAGAAAGTGAATAAAGAGAAAGAGAATAAAGCTAACCCCTATGAGAGGAACCCTCAGCCCCCATAGTTGGTAAAGGGAAGGGCCCCCCCCCCCAGGGGAAAAGTCAAGGGACGGGGCATCCCAAACCGGGATCACCTACCCGGTATGACCGCCTACCCTCTCTTTTAGGGTCTCACGGTGGAGCTCTGCTCCTCAGCACCAGAGGTGCCAATGTACCCTCGCTCGGGCCAGCAGCCAAGACTGTGGAGGCATGTAATCTGAGGTAAATTTTGGGACAAACAGGGGTCCGAGCGGAAATAGACAAAATAAGAGGCCGGGAGTTACCCCGGCTACCTGAAATCCCCCTGTGCAAGGAGGAGCCATCATCTTCTGACTTGCTCGCCGTCTGCAGAGATGGAAAACTGAGTAGTGAGTGGGAGGTCCCAGGTATTTATGGATCAGGGAGGGGCTTTCTTTTGCTATCATCTCTGCAGGAACGCCCTCTTCAGGACGATATTACCCACATGTTATGGATTCTTGAAGCGGGGTGTGTGACATACTAAGAATAAACAAATTCTACAGGCGAGTTTCACAGAATTGTATATAATCCCCCCCCCCCCCCGATATCCAGTCCAGGTCGTCCCAGTGATGACATGTGGGACATCCAAAAGCAGTGTCCTTTTGGGCGGGATCCCCAGTGCGGAACAGCATGTAGTTCATCTCACTACCGCCTGAAGCACCTTTGGGACAAAAACAGCGTCAGCTGAGGCCCTGACATCAACCTTGTAAAACTTCGTAAAAGTATGAACTGAAGACCAAGTGGCGGCCTTACAAACTTGTTCAACAGATGCCTGGTGCTGAAAAGCCCAAGACGCTCCAACAGCACGAGTAGAATGAGTAGTAACACGAAAAGGGGGAACCTTCCCCTTGGCAAAATAGGCTCCTACAATAGCCTGGCGAATCCATTTACTAATGGAAAACTTAGCCGGAGCCAAACCTTTCCTAGGCCCACAAGGAACCACGAAAAAAGCATCAGTCTTACGAAAAGGAGAAGTAGTAAGCAAATAGTACTTCACGCAGCGTACCACATCCAAAGAATGCAAAACCCTCTCCTGGTCATTCCTAGGCTTAGGACACAAGGAAGGAAGAACAATGTCCTGGTTAAGGTGAAAGGAAGAAACCACCTTAGGAAGAAAATCTGGTTTGAATTGAAAAAGCACCTTGTCCTGATGCCTCTCAAAGTAAGGAGCCTGAATTGACAAGGCCGCCAACTCCGAGACACGCCGAACAGAGGTGATGGCAACCAAAAAGGCAACCTTCTGAGTCAACGTAGAAAGAGCGATATCCTGCAAAGGCTCAAAGGGAGGACCCTGAAGAGCAGAGAGAACCAAATTCAAATCCCAAACAGGGAGCATAGGTAACCCCCTGGAAGAAGGTCGTAACCAAAGGATGAAGCGCAAAAGACTTTTGAAAGACAGACAGACAGGGCAGCCTTTCAAGGTACTCAGCTGGAGACCAGAGTCCAGCCCATGTTTCAGAAAATCCAAAATCCTAGAAATAGAAAACACCCTGCAGGGCAAGGCCCTGACCTCACACCAAACGATATAAGACCTCCAAGTCCTATAGTAGCTGGTAGAAGAAGAACTATTTCTAGCACTAACAAGAGTCAGAATCACAGAATCAGAGAGGCCTTCCTCCTTCAAGATGGAGGTTTCAGCAACCAAGCTGTCAAAGCCAGCGTTGGTAAATTGGGGTAAAGTAGTTGACCCCGAGTGAGCAGGTCCGGCCGAAGGGGCAGAACGAACTGATCCACTGCCAGCCGGACGATGTCTGCGAACCACACCCGCCTTGGCCACCTTGGAGCCACCAGAATGGCGGGAACCCCTTCTAGGGCCAACTTTCGCAACACCTTGCCCACCATGGGAATCGGAGGAAACAGATAAAGGAACCCCAGGTCCCTCCAGCTCAGGGACATGGCATCCACTGCCAGAGGATCCTGAGAGAGAGACACGAATGCCGGAAGTTTGTGATTGTGACGAGACGCAAACAGGTCCACCTCTGGTGTCCCCCACCGGAGGCAAAGAGACCGAAAAACTTTGCGATTGAGAGACCATTCCCCCCCCCGCGGGAAGAACACCTGCTCAGGGAGTCCGCCTCCGTGTTCTCCACCCCCGGGATGTACACCGCCGAGATGCATGGGACATGGCTCTCCGCCCAGGCCAGAATCAGAGACACCTCTCTGAGCGCACTCCAGCTGCGAGTCCCTCCCTGGCGATTGATGTAGGCAACCGCCGTCCCATTGTCCGACCAAACTTGAACCGGCAAACCCTGTAAATGCTGTGTCAAGTGAGACAGAACCAACCTGATGGCTCTCAGCTCCAGAACATCGATAGGCAAATGGGCCTCCTGAGGCCCCCACAGCCCCTGAAACTGAAGATCCTTCCAGAAGCCTCCCCACCCCAACAGACTGGCATCCGTGGTGACTGAGGCGTCAGAAAAGACCTGCCCCTCAAGAGATTGGCTGGGACCAACCACCACTGAAGAGACTGCTGAACCCGGGAGGACATCTGAAAAGACAGATCCAACGACCTTGGACACCGGCCCCAAGCCGCCAACAGATGAAGCTGAAGCGTCATTGTGTGAAACTGAGCAAAGGGAACCGCCTCGAAGGAGGCCACCATCAATCCCACCAGTCGCATTCCCTGCCGGATAGACGGGATAGAGGGTTGGACAGAAGAAGCTGAGACAATTCCTGAATCAAAAGGACCTTGGAGTGAGAAAGAAACACTCGGTGATGGAAGGAATCCAGAGACATTCCCAGGAAGGACACCACCCTGGAAGGAGAGAGGGAGGACTTGGGATAGTTGATCACCCAGCCGAAACTCTCCAGAGCGGACACCACGGTCCTGGTGTCTGTCTCCGATTGACTGAACGAGGAAGCCATGATGAGAAGGTAGTCCAAATAAGGCACAACGCGAATTCCCTGGGCTCTGAGGAGGGCCATCACCCCTGCCAGCACCTTGGCGAACACCCTTGGAGCCGAGGTAAGGCCGAACGGAAGAGCCACAAATTGAAAATGCTGATCTTCCACCACGAACCTGAGGAATCTCTGGTGTGCCGGGAAGATAGGGACTTGAAGATAAGCGTTCTTGATGTCTATGGACGTCATGAAGTCCCTGTGACAAAGAGAATTGATGGCTGAGCGCAGAGTTTCCATGCAGAACTTCCGGGGGCGGATAAACCTGTTGAGGAACTTCAGATCCAGAATAGGACGAACGGATCTGTCCTTTTTGGGCACCGTGAACAGATTGGAATAGCAGCCCAGGCCCGCGTCCGAGGGAGACACCGGACAAATACCTGCCATGTCCAGAAGATTCCTTACGGCCGCCCGGAGCCCCTGCGCGGCCAAAGGATCCGAAGGCACTCGAGACCTGAAAAACCTGGAAGAAGGCCGGGACTCGAACTCCAGCTTGTAACCGGATGACACCACTTCCCGGATCCATCTGTCCAAGACCACCTGGTCCCAGACCTGGGAGAAGTGTCGCAACCGTCCCCCCACCCGCAAGGGTGAGGGCGCCCCCTCATTGCTGAGCGGGCTTGGCAGCGGGTTTGGACTTGGAGCCCCAGGAGTGACCAGGACGGGCATGACCTCTGCCCCTGTTCCAAGCGGCACCTCTGGTGGCGGAGAAAGCCGAACCCCTGCCAGTTCTGGTTCCCCGAAAGGACGGGTTAAAGGCAGCCGTCCCCCGAAAGGAACGGTGTTGTTTCTTGCGCTGAGGTAACTTACCTCCCTTGGCAACAGAATCCAATTTTTCTCCAAACAGGCGCAGACCCACAAAAGGGAGAGCCGTAAGAGACTTCTTTGAAACAAAATCAGCAGGCCATTGGCGCAACCAAACGGACCGCCAGATAGCCACCAACAGGGCCGTGGTCCGACTGCACATTACCATGGTGTCATCCAGAGCGGCAGGCACAAAGGACAAAAATGACTCAACGTTTGAGAGCAACGAACTCCTCACAAGCCGGGTCAAGGCCGGAAGAAGTCAACAAATGACCACAGACAAATGACCTGGAAGCCAACAACAGCGCCGAAGCACAAACGGGCCGCAAGGCCGACCCAACACTGGCAAAACCATGGCAAGCCAACTGGTCAATACATCTATCTTCACCATCCTTGATGGTAGTACAGTCAGGAGAATGCAACACAGCCGTGCTAGACAACCCCAAAACCGGAGCATCAACCTCGGGAGGGGAAGACCATCGCTTAACCAGGTCAGCCGGAAAAGGATATTTCTTATCCCAACCCGGAGGAACACCAGGAAGGCGAGTAGGCTTTTCCCATTCCTTAAGAATGACATTGTCAAAATACCTTTGATGGGGAAACTCCAAGCGCGGCTTGGACACCTCAAACAACTCCCCTTTTGGCAGAGGAGCCACCTCAGGAGGAGCGATAGCCAAAACTTCAAACATCTGAGCCAGGATCGAAGGGGTGTCAAAAGTATCACCCTGAAGTATCGCCTGCTCACCAGCCGCACTAAAGAATTGCTGGTCTTCAGCCTCGTCCAATTCCTCAAAGATCTCCCCCTCCTCAAGCGGGGAGCAATCGGACCAGTCTAAAGAGTCAAACTCTTCAACGTCACACGCCGGCGCGGCTGGGGAAAGATGCTTCCGCTTAGCCGGGGCCTTCTGGGCAACCACAGTAGAAAACATTTTCTCGAGATTGGCCAATCTAGCACACACCTCAGCTTGCGACTCCCCACCCATGACAACATCACATGGGGTACGAACAGGCGGGGAGGGGTAGGTGATACAGGCGGCGAGGAGCCGGACGCCGGCGTACCGGACTGCTGCGTAATGTTCCGCTGTGCACATGGAATGCAGAGTATGACATCATCCCCTGGAAGGGAAGCCCCACACCCCAAACATTGCCTGGATTGCCCCGAGGGGCGATTTCCGGTATCGTTGGAAGCCTCCATATGGTGAAATTGTGGTAGTCGCAGTGACCCAGGGATTTATTCAATAAGCGACCCGGGATGCCCCTTGGATGTCCCGCGTGGGAGAATTTATAGGGAAACCTAAGCCTACCCAGGTATCTAAGACCGGGGGACCCCTTTAACTTTCAACCAGGGATCTGGAAACCAAGAGACAGCAGTCACTCCAGAGCAGGGTTTCCCACACAGCAAAGGTATACATAGGCATATAATATATACATATATACACAGAATATGCACAAAATGGCAGCTGCGCTAAACCAAACTTAACTAGAAGGAACAGGATCTAAACCTGCACCTGAGCAAGCCAAAACTGCAAACACCAGGCCAATCAGCCGGCCCAAGACAAAGAAAGGGAAAAATACTCACAAGATGGCAGAGCACAAGGCACGCGGAGGCAGCAGCAGGAGGAAGGAGAAGGGGGGCGTGCTGGACCAACACGAGCGAAGCGCCCCCTGGCCCCGCCCCTAACAGCCACACAGCACAGCGCGGGCCACGCGATGCGCAGCCCCGCCCCTCCAGCAGAGCCCAGCAACGCTGAGCCGCCAAACCGGCAAGAGAAGGCGGCCGCCTGACGCGCGACACGTCCGCCCCCCACCCCCCGGAGAAGAGCAAGGAGCCCAGCCACTGAGCGGGCTCCCCCACAGCGCCAATTCGGGAGCGGGTGGGCCGCCGGCTCGCGCGCTGAGACCGGCCCCGCCCCTCCCGCAGCACCACGGAGGTGGGGAAGCTCCCCATCTCCAAGGCAGCGCCGCAAAGCATAAGCACACATGCACACACACACTAATGAGGGAAGCCCCCCCCTAGCGTAGGGAGAAATGGGGACAGAGCGGGGGAAAAGTGCCAACACCCAGGGGGTGGGAACAGGGACGGGGCATCCCAAATCAGGGATCACCAGACCGGATAACCGCTTGCCCCTTAGTATGGGGCCTTGCAGTGGAGCTAGGCTCCTAGGCACCATAAGGTGCCGTCTACCATCGCCCGGCCCCGCAGCCTAGGCTGGGAGGCTTCTCTAAGGGGGAATAAAAGAGTGCCGCTCAGTAATAGAACCGAGAGGGGGGGCCGGGATTTACCCCGGCTACCTGAAATCAGGAGACTTCATTCTTCTGACTTGTCGCCGATCTGCAGAGAAGAAACACTGGGATATGGTGGGAGGTCCCAGGTATTTATAGACCGGGAGGGGCTCGCTTTTCTCCTGACTTCTCTGCAAGTTCGCCCTCTTCAGGTCAGTATAACCCAAGTGTAATTATAGTTTGAAGCGGGATGTGTGACATACTTAGAATAAGACACTTACCTTTTGATGACTTTTGCAGCCGTCCCTCGGAGCGCCTGTATTCTTCAAAAATCTCATCCGGAAGTCCCGCCCTCTTGTCCGTTCATTTGCATGCTGTCCGTCTTGCTTGTCCGTCCATTTCTTCCTTGTCCGTCTCCTCACTCGCGCGATATCTTCACATCATCGGGGGGCCTGGCCTCTGTCCTCTCTATCAGGGTGTGTGCATGTCTCTTGTCTCTATTTCCTGAAAAACAAAAAAAACATGTGAAAAATAGAATTAACTCACCTTTCACAGGAACTGCCCTGACTTTCAATCCCTCCGGCGTTCACCCGGCTGCAGAGCGCGCTCACCTAAAGAGAAAAAAAAAAAAAAAAAGCGGGCATGCGCAGTAGCAGCGCTTAGGTAAAGTGAAGCGCTGCTACTGCGCATGACCGTTTTTTTCTCTTTAGGTGAGCACGTGAGCGCGCTCTGCAGCCGGGTGAACTGCGGAGGGAGCGCATGCGCAGTAGCGCCGATCTCTTACATTCATTTTCAAGATGGTGACGCGCAACAAAAAGTGACGCGACACCACGCGGGACAATCTAAGGTACTTTTTTTTTGGCTTATCTTTAACAGGTCCTGGGCCATGGCATGGCTTGTTATTTAGGGGAACCACTTTAAATGTGGAATTCCTTTCTCTCCCTACCCTCCTCTCCTACTGTCTACTACTGGTAGGAGGGACAGACCTGAATGTAAAATATGCAAAGCTTGATTGCCATCTCTTCTCAGTTGCTCCTTCCGTGGGAGCATATCTCCCTGCCCCATTGGTAAATAGCAGTAAATGAAGAGCACACAGAGGAATTTAACTGACCAAACCATTGCATAAATCACCAACATTTTGAACCTCTACCTTTAAGACAAATTAACAGGACCTGAGTCACCTTCAATACATGAGCCATTGATATGAAAGGCCAATAAACCTTAGGAAGAAAAGTAATGTGGTAGGCTTAACCTTGTAAAAGATAATACGGCCAGTTCCAAGACTGTGCATACAGAAGTGATCGCAACAAGGAACATTACCCTCTGAGTTAGCAAAAACAAGGTAGCGTCCGCCACTGGCTAAAAGGGGGGCAATTGCAGAGCTGAAAGAGGTTCAGAACCTGGAGGTTCTAGAGGTTTGGTAGGTGGATGAACTTTGCTACACAAAGTCAAGGATTCTCAAGTTATCACATCTCTGCGTGGACAGACTCCTGCTCTCACACCAACGAAAATAGGCCTTCCAGGTTCTGTTGTAGACTTTGTAAGAAGTCAACTTTCTTGCCCTCATGTTAAAGGCCACCGGGGAGGACAACCCCCGCTCCCTCAAGACCCTGGTTTAAACAGCCAAGCCGTCAAAGCCAATGAGTGAATTCGTGTGGAATATCGGCCCCTGTGTCTGTAGATCGGGGAGATGAAAAGGTAGGTCAGTCACAAGTGCCATTACCTCCGCGTACCACAGTTTTATTGGGGGCGACCAGAATGGTCAGCACCTGCGCCATCTTTCTGATAAGCCTGGGGAGCATTGGAAGCCGCGGAAAGCCTTACACCAGGTTGAACTAAGCCCATAAGATCACAAGCTAGGGCTAGTGGGTCCTTTTTCTGGCTTCAAACTTTTACACCCTCTGGTTGTGCCTGGAGGTGAATAGTTCCACATCTGGTAGGCCCCACCTGTCACAAATGTTGGTAAAGACTTTGCCCGACAGAGCCCATTACCAGAATTGACTTGCTCTCTGCTGAAGTTCTTCTGTATGTTCAACATCCAGAATGTGGACCACTGATGGCTGGAACGTGGTGTTCCACCCATTCCAGAATATTGTAGACTTCCACCATAGCAGCCGCGCTTCTGGTGCCCACCCGATGTATAAGGCAGCCACCACATTGTCTAATTGGACCCTGAATGGCGTGCTTGTCAGGTCCAAGTCCAGTGACAGTGTGCCAGGTGAATTGCTCCAGTACATCGATGTATTCTCGACTACATGGGAGGTCCAATGACCCTGGGCTGTCTTGTCCAGAATGCCTCCCCACCCTATCAGGCTGTATTGTGTGGTCACCACCTTCCACTAAATTCACAGGAAGGATCTTTCTCGCAGGATAAGAGGGGATGATTGCCACCAGGGCAGACTGGTCATTTCTGAATGATGTATGTGGAATGCAGTGTCTCTTGGGATTTGTCCAAGGATGACATAATGGCCAGCTGGAGAGGTCTGGTGTGAAACTGGGTGAAGGGCAGAGCTTCCATTGCCAACACCATTAGCCCTGTCAATCTCATGCACTTGCGCAGAGTTGGTGTGGGTAGAGAGAGATGATGGCCTCCCCCATGTGCTGTAAGATCACCCGCTTGTCTGGTAAAAATACTTTGGCCACTTCTGTGTACAGACGCATCCCAAAAAACAAGAGGAGGGTCCTTCTTGGTGAACACTGCTGCTGTAGTGAGGCCGAATTGGAAGTGGCAATCTCCCACTCCGAACCTAGATATGCATCTTATGCGAAGAAGTCTCCCCAATATAAAGATGGCACCACCGAGCGCAGACTCAATTCAGGACTTCTGCACCCGAATGAATGTGTTGAGCTTTGGGGACGAATGGGATGAACCAAGATCTCTTTCTTACAAGGTCGGAGTAGAAGTTAGACCCCCTCTGTGATGAAGGTACTGGTTGAATAATTCCCATGTTCAGAAAACTCTACTGCGCCCTGCAAAAGTGCAGCGCAAGCGGGTGAGGAAAGAGCCTTCCTTCCCCTTTACTGCAGAGTGGGTCTTATCCAGCACTGACTGTGATGCTCTGTGCAGACGAACGGAAGGAGCTTTCATAAATAACGACTTGGTCCACCATCTCTGATGACACTTAGTAGACTAACCTCCCGTCAGCTTCTTGACCAGGTCGTAAAGTGGTTCTCTGAAGAAATGACTGCCTATAAAGGGCAAGGCAACCAGGTTACTCTTGGATACCTCGTCGTCCGACTATTACTCGAGCCAGATTGTCCTTCACAATGCGAAGCGCCTGAAGACGCAGATTGGTGCGACATCAGCCATAGCTTGTACATGAAAAGCCATGGCGTACATGCAAGTAGCTCTGAGCGTCCTCATCCTCATACGGGGTTGTGCGGCTGAGAGCATCCACCCAGATCCTACATGCTGCAAAGAGAATGTTTGTTGCAAAAATATGGCAGAGGGCTGCTCCTACCAGGACAACGGCCTGTTTGCACACTGTCTACAACTTCTTGTCTACTGGATCTTTTACTAAAGAACCCTCAGATGTTGGGATCAGGACATGCTTGCCCAGCATAGAAATGGATGCATCGACTTCTGGAAAGGCTACAAGCCTTTTAGGTGATTCCGCCTGAAAGAAGTAAAAACACTCCATTCTCCTGGCAACAGTTGGTGTCTCATCTGATTGCCCCCATTCCTCTTCTGTTCCTCAAACTGTTCGTGAAAGGAAAAGATCATCTTTGATCACTTTCATTTTTGGACCGGTACCGTGCCTGACATGGAAGTTACTTGGCCATATTCAGGGCGGACATGAGGGACTCAAATCAACACACTCGACTGAGGTTTATGTTGGTCTCGCGCAGTGAAGCTGCTGAAGTCTACGATACCTCAGGTTCTATGGAGAGTTGAGAAATCCTGGTGAGAGAAGTGTGCAGGGGAATATGCTGCTTGGCACGCATGAGCTACATTTCCCACTGCATGTTCTGCAGTATTCCCAACATTATTTCCCAAGCCAGCTGTGAGCTAGTAGACAAGAATGCTGGAGGGAAAGTAGCCCCTGCTGGAGGTACAGAGCTATGGATATTGGATCTCCGCCTTTACCCTTGCCACCCTGCCCAATCAGGTCTGGATGCGGTGCCTACCGATTGTTGACATGGTGATGGACACTGTGCTGTGAAATAGTCATCTGGGATGCCTATGCCCCCGCTATATGACTACTGGTAGTCCAAAATAAACAATGACCTGGTATCTTGTGATAGCAGTCTCAGTATCCAACTGACAGGATAATCTCACGTTGCTTTCCTCAGGAAAACGCTCTGTACAATGCTACTGTCCATGTAGCTGTACAGTAGCGTGTGCTTTGCTGGCAGGGAAGAAGGGCGGGATATTCACGAACGGGAGAAGTCGCACTCTCTATTTACCAGTGCTGCCCCTATAGGAGGTCAAGGAGGCAGGCAGAGATCATGGTAACCCACCCACCTCCAATGGCCGCCACTGAGATAAGCCCAAGCTGGGAGGGAAGGAGAGTGGCGCCGAGAGACTGGTGGACAATTGCTCCCCAGGAAGCAGTGTGGCCAGATGTTTGCCGCAACCGGCATCAGAGCCCAGGTTGCAGTATTGACATGTGTGGGGAGGGGGCTAGGGAGGAGGCGAACCCCACCTGCCCCAGCTCCCCACCGCACCCAAGCTGCGGAAGGACATGTTTAAAATTAAGAAATAATGGTTCTCACAGCCATAGCAGCACGAACCTGTTACTGACAGACTTTGCGCTGCTTAAAGTGGACCAACACCCAGGATTTTGACTATCCTGGGTTTTGGTCCACTTCGGCGGGGCACCCCGATCGGGGGTGCCCCGCTGTGTGAAACCCCCCAGAAACCCCAAAAAACTCACCTCTCAACGCTCCCACGTGAGCGCCGCAGCCAATCCCCGCCAACGTCCAGGCGGGGATCAGGAACGTCCAGGCCGCTTCCGCCGCCGCCGCCGCCTCCCGCGCGTCACTCTCGGCGCGCGCGCGCCCCCGCCGGCCATTCACAGAGGGCCGGCGCGGGCACGTCTGGAGGGGTGCGCGGGAGGCGGCGGCGGCGGAAGCGGCGGCGGATCAGGTAAGGTGTTTTTGGGGTTTCTGGGGGGTTTCACCCCGCGGGACATCCCGATCTCGGATGTCCCGCGGGGTGGGAGGTGATCGGCCCGGGAATCTTATAGATTTCCGGGCCGATCACCCCTGGGTGTTGGTCCTCTTTAAAGTTGACCAAAACCCAGAATTTTGACTGTCCTTGGTTTTGGTCCTTGACCCTGGGGGAGTGAAAACCCCCACATCACCTGATCTCACTCACCCTTCCCTGGTCCTACGGCGCATGCGCAGCCTCTCGTCCAGCGATTCCATCTGCTTCCGGTCATTTGCCCAAGAGCTGGTCTAGGGTGAGCAAATCAGAGCACGCTAGTAGATGCATTCGCCTGTACCCATGTCTGCAGAGTCTCAGACTCCAGGGAGAGTTTTGCTCCACAGCTATCTAAATCTGCACGGCTATTGTCTGCTGGTGAATGGGTGGGTAACGCCTCTACTATAAAAGCATCCCTGTCTCTGCTATCCATCAGTATCTCTGGCTGGCAGCCAAGGCAGAAGCAAGGGGGGGGGGGCTAGAGGGGCATGCATGGGGAAAAAAATACAATTCTGTGAGAATCCCACCTGTAGAATTGGTATTATATGCATACAGCACGTCCTGCTCCAGACATATTCATAATGTATGGGTATACCTCCGCCTTCAGCGCCGTGCACTGCAGATCATGAAAAAAACAAGCTCCCCCCAGCTCCACACACACTGGAGGACGTCCCACAATCCCCAGCATTGAAAAGCAGTGAGAAGAGAAGCCAGAAGAAACAAACCACCCAGAACATCTGGCAATAACACCAAGTGATTACAATCACCATACAGGGGATCCAGAACAAGTGAAATCAGGGTGGGGTGGAGCAGGACGTGCTGTATGCATATAATACCAATTCTACAGGTGAGATTCTCACAGAATTGTATTATTCTAAGCATACAGCACGTCCTGCTCCAGACATATTCATAACGTATGGGACATCCAATAGCAGTGTCCAAAATAGGGTGGGATCCCCATGAGAAGGCACAGCCAACAGTAAAGCGCTGTCACCCCTGACCATGCTATTAACAACAAGAGCAATGCTCTAACCTCAACCTTTGAACCTTGTAAAAGGGAGAACTAAACACAAGCAGCGGACTAGCCAGCTTGTCCACCAGAACATAGTGCTAAAAGGCAAAGCCAGCACTAACCGTAATAAAACGAAAACAAAAGGGAGGAAGAATTTCCCCCTAAAAGAATAGGCCAAGTAACTGCCTAACCATGCTACTACAAGAGAGGGTAGCCATGGCAACTCAAAACTTTTCCCACGGGAAATACATGTCCAGGTCGTAGACGGGACCGGCCGTAGTACCAACGACAATACTCAGCAGAAGCTGAAAGAGTACTACAGGTCCAGAAGGACGACCCACAGAACAGAACCAACCCAGAGGGCCCTTAGCCCATGGGAGCAATAAAATCGGTACTTCAAGAAGGGGGCCCCGGTAGGCCCCAAAAGATAAGATCCCTTTCAGGGACAAGACAGCTTCAGCAGATCTCTAACCCCAGAAGAAGGGCACAGATCCCTGTTATCTCATAGAAATTCTGGCAATAGCCCAGAGACCCGAGTATCCGGCCAAGGCAGAAGGGAACAAAAAATATCGCCCGGATCCAACTTGGTGTAAAGCGGGCACCCTTACCACACGGTATACAGCTATACCCAAGGGATATATATTTATATATTATATAGACCAGGACCGTCAATAGAGCCGTTCCTCATGGCGCCCCTCTGACTGGAGTAACCACTCCAGAAAATCAACCTGATGGAAGCGGCAAAGCAGGCAACGGCCTGACTAAGACCCATGGAAACCCCCAGAAGGGCATCAGAATAAATCTAGGAATCCCCCAGAAAGGCACCTGAGCAGACCCTGAGGAATGCCAACAAAAGATTGTATCAGGTCTAGCAATAGAAGAACAGGGCAGGCCTCACCCTAGACCGAGCAAAGTCGTGAGCCAATACCAAACACTGCTCATAGGATCCTAATCCCAGGAGCAGATATCGTCCCGCAAGGGAAGGAGCTTTAGACCCAGCGAAGGCATGGGTACACCATAACTTAATCTAGAGTGGCAGAAGGAAGAAATAAAGAGGAAGACAAGGTCCAGAGCCTCCAAGGAACAAGACACCCCGAGATCTGTCAACTCCACCAGGGAAGCACAAGATCCTGCCAACGCTAAAGTAGGCCTAAAATAAAGGCACCCTACTATGTTAAAAATAGTCCCCAAGAGGGAACATCTAGTCCTACTGCTCTAGGCAGGACTCCCTGAAAACCAACACCCCACTGGGCCACCCAGGCCCCTAGCATAAGGTGCTGCTTGCCATCCGAGACTAACGCAAGCTCTCCCCCCCACGCCCGGTAGGGCAAGGGTAAACGTCTTTCAAGTAACCAACCAGCCAGAACCGCTAACCCAAACCAGGGCAGACCAATCTGGCCAAGAAACAGGGGCAGGCCCCTACGACAGACAACGTAGTCCTGCAGAACCCTGCCAATGTGAGCACAGAGGCACACCACGAGCCTCCCACTAGAGGAATACAACAGGAGGACAAGGAAATTAAGTCCCCCAAGGAATCCGAGCTCCCGCGGAACAGATCCAGGCCCCCGAATGCCGCAGGAACAAGGAACAACGACTGTCTCATTATGGGCAAAAAAGTCCCCCAATGGTACAAGGATTAGTCCTCAACTAGGACCCACCAGAAAGTCGTTATGACCAACAAGTACCTAGGAACCAGAGCCTGCAAGGTCCCTCCTAGGAACTCCCTGGGGTTTCGGAAGAATAAACCCCCTTTTGCCAACCTGCCAAGTTAGGTACCATGGTAACCAAACAGGGGAAAACAAAGGGTATGGAATGTTCCCCCACGGTACTCTCGAGTAACCGGTAGAAGAAAACCAACTCCACCAGGAGTAAGGTAAGCAGACCCATACCCAGAGTGCGCACCCCTCATCCAGGGCTAATGGCTAAAGCGCCTCAGAGCCGAAAGACCACAGAGACAAGTTAAGTCAAGGCCCAGCCGCCAACTAGCGTACCAGAAGCAATTCTGTCTGGAGAACAAATTATACAGAACAAAGGCCCAGAGGCCACGATCCGGTCAAGTCCTTATAGCCAAGGAAAGGACACAAGGGGAAGCCCAATCCAGGTACAACCCGGAACTAGAGGAAGGAACAGAGTAGAGCACAGGATTGCCCAGTTCCATCCCACAACTGCTTTGGTGAAGGAAAGAAGGGCCCAAAGGTCCCCTGGTAGATGCCTCCCGGAGCCGTGTCAGACATCTCACCCTTCTAGAGCCTAGCGCATACAAGGGCGCAACAGTGGCTCAGCTTAAGCTTAAGACAGAGTCAGCGATCACCACTATCCAGCAGTAGAGGGCTTAATATCCAAAAGACTCGACGGAGTCTAGAAGAAAACAGAACACGCCACCAGCGTCCAGGGGATCCCTGGAACATGGGGTACAGGCAGCCCTGTCAAGGGCGCCAGGCTGAATGCTTATGGATACAAATGCCACGCCACCCTAGGGAACAGGCAAAAGACTCCCTCATCCTTAAAAGAAGGAAAGGACAGACCCACTCAGGGGCCCCTGTCTCTATACGATAATGGCATTCTGCAAGGAAGCCATACCCGACAGGCCCATTAAGCCTGCGCCCATACTTGAAGAAAAGCATGGAACCAAAGTCCTCCTGACCAACTCAGGGAAGGGCCACACAGCAAACACTATTCCACACCTGAAGGAACTATCCCCTAAAGCCACAAGAACAAGGCAGGATGCCTCCTGAGGGGAGTAAAGTGCTGCTGCCATCCCCTCACCCAGGTGGGTGAGGGCGTCCCATCATGCATGAGGGTTTTTAGGGAAGGAAAAGGGCTTAGCCCGGCCCGAGGGCCCCGGGCATTGAGCATCACTCCTGGAACAGGATACCGAACCAGACCCTGCGGCGGGCATCCCCGGTTCCTGCCCATCAGTATGATGTGAAGAAGGAGCGGTATCTGTGCTCCGCGGGGGGCGCAACGGCCGCCTCTGACTAGGTGGACTATCCTGTTTCTCAAACAAATCCAGACGGGCCCCAAACAGGCGATGCCCTCTAAAGGGAAGCCCCGTCAAGGTCCTTTTAGCGTCATCGTCTGCCCCCCATTGACGGAGCCAGAGCAGGCGACGTATAGCTACCGCTTGGGCAGAAGTCCTTGCACACATTTTAATAGTGTCATCCAGAGCCAAAAGAATGAATTTGACAAAAATATCGCAGCTAGAGAGAGTGTAAAACACCTCCCAGGGAAAATCTTCAGGCTGATGCTCCAGCATCTTCCTTATAAGAGTCTTAGCAGCCACTGCCGTGATAGCCGCGGCACAGACAGGGCGCAGCGCAGTGCCAGCACATGTAAATGCGTGAGAAGCAAGCCTATCGATGCGCCGATCCTCAGCGTCCCACAGGCAGCTATAAGCCGGAGCTGTAAGGAAGGGGGGGTTAGGAACCCCAATAATCGGAGCGTCCACTAATGGGGGCGAAGACCAAATGTCAACCATTTCAGGGGGAAAAGGGTATTTCCAACCCCAGTCCTCCGGGGGCTTTAGAAGAGCATCAAGACAATCCCACTCTTTAAGTACAAGAGCATGGAAGTGAGCCTGCTCGAGAAATTCCAAGCGCGCAGGCGCAGTGTGAAAGCGCCCCCCTCGCGGCCTGGAAACCGCAGCGGGAGGCGAAATGGACAATGCACTAAAAATCCGGAGTAACATGCCGCCAATATCGAGCTTGTCCCAGTCATCCTGACCAGCATCATCCTGACCCCTCCGCCTCTGTTCAGGGGAGCCTCGATCAGAGAACAGTTCCACTTCTTCCGACGTGGCGCTAGCCCGTGTGGACAGAGACTCCTCAGAGCCCATAGCACAGGCCGAAGCCGCAGGAGTCCAAGACCGTCGTCTATCAAGACCCATCCGGCCAGACAAACCTTCAACAATCTGGGCAAGCGTGGGCCGTCTAGGAGGGGAGTCTATTTGTAACTCGCCACTGGTGCCAGACTCCGCAGGAGTGAGGTTAAGAGAAGGGGAAGGGGGCAATAAGGAGCGAGGAACAGCAAGCGTCGCTCGCAATTCCAGCGTCTGTTCAGAACATGACACACAGACCCGTGCCCCGTCCGCCCCAGCATGGGGGAGACCGCACGATACACACAGCCGGTCTTGTCCCAACGGGATCCCGGTAACACAATCCTGAGATGCCTCCATATGGTGATTGTTTAGAGACAAGATGTCAAATAGGGATTTATGCAGTAGCAACCCTGGATGCCCCAACTACCCGCTGATCAATGCGGGAGATTTTGGGAAAACCCGCTCTTATACTTATGAGTATAGCAAGGTACTGTTATAAAATATGAAAGGTATATAGAAATATGTGGATGTGAGGCCGGGAGAGGCCGCCGGAACTCAGCGTCTGAAAGACACAAATGGGAAAGAGATGTCAGGGACCTGCGCAGTAGGACAGACAAAAAACAAAAGGATTTGCCCGCCACGACGCGTGCGCATGAAGGTAACCAAAATGGCGCCCAGCGAAGCTCGAATGGCGGGCTAAATACTCCGCCGTGACGCGAAGCGCGCCAAACTAAAGCCCCGCCCATACTAAAGAGCGCGAAGCTCTGAGGTAAAAATATACGGCACGGATGCAACCCGTAGGCCTAACAGACCATAGAGCGGATACTAACAATAAGCGCGGGCAGCGCGGCAACCATAATATGTGACAATCATGTAAAAAACACCGGCGGTAGCCGATAAAAAGGAGCAAGCAGCGCGGCTCTGACATCTCTGAGCTAATAAGGGCAGAATAGAAGCCACAAGCGTGACGCACTGGTAACTAGGACCGCCACACGCATACCCCCCCCCCCTTTCTTTTCCCTCTAAGTGGACGGGGAAAGAAGGAGAATGGCGACCCGGTAACAAGGGTCCAGCCCTACACGGGGTAAGGGACCATAATGCGGGAGGGGCATCCCTTGGAGGCTCACCATCGGCCAAAACCGCCTACCCTATGGTTGGGGAATTGCGGTGGAGTCTAGCTCCGTAAGCACACATGGTGCTGCCTACCTTCACCCGACCAACGCAGCCCAGGCTGGGAGGCATTGATGAATACAAAAAAAGGACGGGTGGAAATAGTCCCGCAGGGCCTCGGGCTGTCAAGCCCCACTCGCCTGCGAGAGCGTGATACTTCATGTCTTTGCAGTTTCAGCACTGCAGAGAAATCTGGGGATTGTGGGAGGTTCTCCGGTGTGTGTGTGGAGCTGGGGGGAGCTTGTTTTCTTCATGATCTGCAGTGCACGGCGCTATAGGCGGAGGTATACCCATACGTTATGAATATGTCTGGAGCAGGACGTGCTGTATGCTTAGAATAAAATAGTAGGGTGTGCTGCTGAATCAGCAAAGACCTGACTTTCCTCCAAACGCAAGAGACTTCGCACACAGCAAGTGTCAGAAACTTGCTCAGTGCTGAATCAGCCCCTTTGTTGATGGCTCCGTAAGGTCCTCTGCGTTCTGTATCCAGGAAAAAAGGGGGGTTTCAAAAGACTAGCATTACAGAGCTCACATTACTTCTATTGGCCCTGGGAGACCCTTAAAAAAAATTAAGGTAAAAAAAGGAAATGAAATTTAACAACTCCAGCTCACCATGGAAGGAGAAACCAAGAGGGAGGAGATCAATCTTTGCCGAAGAATAAACGCTGTAGTAAGGATTTGTTGTGTGTGACTGAGTGGGATAGGGAGAGAAACTCACCTGCTACATTGAAAGTGCTGAGAAAACAGCTCTATATGCCCCCCCCCCCCAAATGCAGAGCATTCCAGCAACCCACCCCTGCAGAGCATTACGGCAAACCAAAAGTATTCCCGGAAAAATAACAACCCCCTCATGTAGACCAGGGCCAGCACCAGAGGGCGGCAAAGTGGGGCAGCTGCCTTCGGCCCCCAGGGGGGCCCACTGAAAGCTGGCATCATCTAGATGTTGGTTTTCCTTACACCCACGCTTCCAAGCCTGCGCCCCCTCTCCCCCCCACAAGCCAGCTGGTCACTAACATGGCAGCACCCCCCCCCTTCCGAAGCGCGAGCCAGCCTCGAGCTGCAGTCTCTTTCATTGGTGGTGCCACCTGGCGCTCCTTCCTATGACAGGAGCACCGTTGGACCGATCTGGGAGTTAGGGAGCAGGACCGCTGCACCATCAATGAAAGTATGTAGCACGAGGTCACTGGTGATAGATGTGTTGCTACTGTGAATGAAGCAGCAGGTAAGCAACTCATTCACAGAAAGGGGAGGGGAGAGAGGGGTGTGTGTATACAATACTAGGCCAGGGTGTCTGCTGCATAACCCCTCTCGTCAATTTGGAATACCCCAGGAGCAGAAAACAAAACCCAGGATAGTCAGATTCCCATGCTTAGCTCTGCTTTAAAGTGGAAAAAAGGCCAGGAATTTGAATTTACCAGATCTTGTTCCTTGTTTCCAGGACCTCGCAAATTAGGATCGGTATGAAAATCCCCCCAGTAAGCCCAGCAAGACTCACTTATCGCGCGTGTGTGTGTGTGTGTGTGTGTGTTTGGGGGGGGGGGGGGCACAGTGTTGATGGGGTTAAAGTGGACAAATCAGCAGGATTTTCTCTGGTGATTGATCTGCTTTCCACTATCCTGGGTTTTGGTCCTTACCCTAGGGCACCCCGACGCACAATGCTTATAGGCGGAGGGAAAGGTACCAGTGGAGAGGTTGAAAAAAGATGTTAGGGCTGGAATGACAGGAGACAGTTGAGGGATAAGGTGGGATGGAATGGGATCAAGGGAGCAGGAGGTCAGGTGAGCCTTTGAGACCTTGAGCAGTTAGCACTGTGAAATTAGTTAATGAGTGGGGCAGGGGGATGTTGGTAGGAGAGAGAAGCCACTTTGAATCATGTCGATTTTGTCTTTGAAGTATGTGGCAAATTGCTCAGCCGTTAGCTGTGAGGATGGAGGAGGTGACAGTGGGATTTGAAAGTGGCAGAGCGTGTTTTGCGGTGCATGGAGAAATGAGAGAGATTTAGCCAGTGAAATAAATTAATGCGAGCACAGGTAGGGGGATGAGAGCAGTGATGGAGAGATATAGAGACACTTACCAGGTGCAGGAGGATGCTGGGAGTTCAGGAATTTTAGAGGAAGCAGGACTGTAAAATACCAGAGGAGCATTGTTGGGGATTCTTCAGACGAGCAGAGTCTGGTGCCTGTTCCCTTCTGGCTCAATTCGGGCCTAATTCATTGGACTTAGAAAGCCTGGACTGCAGCCATTCCCCTCAGCTATATTGCCACTTGTGAGAGAAGCATTGATTAGCTCAGTCACACAGCTGGGGGGTGGGTGGTACTAGGGCAATAAAGTGGCTTAGCTGGGGTTATCAGAGGGGGAGCTAAGGAGACACAAAACAGACAATGTTTACGTGAACAGGGTCATTGCATTAAACCTTTCCACCTCAGGCTCTCCCCCTCGCATTAACCCTCCCCCCCCCATGCTCTGCCCCTCGCATTAACTCTTTCCTCCCCCTGCTCTGCCCCCCAATAGCTTAGCATGTGATAGCTGGGCCCCCAATAGCTTAGCATGCGACAGCTGGGCCCCCAATAGCTTAGCATGCGACAGCTGGGCCCCCAATAGCTTAGCATGCGACAGCTGGGCCCCCAATAGCTTAGCATGCGACAGCTGAGCCCCCAATAGCTTAGCATGCGACAGCTGGGCCCCCAATAGCTTAGCATGCGACAGCTGGGCCCCCAATAGCTTAGCATGCGACAGCTGGGCCCCCAATAGCTTAGCATGCGACAGCTGGGCCCCCAATAGCTTAGCATGCGACAGCTGGGCCCCCAATAGCTTAGCATGCGACAGCTGGGCCCCCAATAGCTTAGCATGCGACAGCTGGGCCCCCAATAGCTTAGCATGCGACAGCTGGGCCCCCAATAGCTTAGCATGCGACAGCTGGGCCCCCAATAGCTTAGCATGCGACAGCTGGGCCCCCAATAGCTTAGCATGCGACAGCTGGGCCCCCAATAGCTTAGCATGCGACAGCTGGGCCCCCCAATAGCTTTGCATGAGAGAGCTCGCCCCCCCCCCAATAGCTTAGCATGTGACAGCTGGGCCCCAATAGCTTTGCATGAGAGAGCTGCCCCCCCCCCCAATAGCTTAGCATGTGACAGCTGGGCCCCCAATAGATAAGCATGTGACAGCTGGGCCCCCAATAGCTTAGAATGTGACAGCTGGGCCCCCCAATAGCTTAGAATGTGACAGCTGGGCCCCCCAATAGCTTAGCATGTGACAACTATGCCCCCCAATAGCTTAGCATGTGATAGCTGTGCCCCCCAATAGCTTAGCATGCGACAGCTGGGCCCCCAATAGCTTAGCATGCGACAGCTGGGCCCCCAATAGCTTAGCATGAGACAGCTGGGCCCCCAATAGCTTAGCATGTGACAGCTGGGCCCCCAATAGCTTAGCATGTGACAGCTGGGCCCCCAATAGCTTAGCATGCGACAGCTGGGCCCCCAATAGCTTAGCATGCGACAGCTGGGCCCCCAATAGCTTAGCATGCGACAGCTGGGCCCCCCAATAGCTTTGCATGAGAGAGCTCGCCCCCCCCCCCAATAGCTTAGCATGTGACAGCTGGGCCCCAATAGCTTTGCATGAGAGAGCTGCCCCCCCCCCCCCAATAGCTTAGCATGTGACAGCTGGGCCCCCAATAGATAAGCATGTGACAGCTGGGCCCCCAATAGCTTAGAATGTGACAGCTGGGCCCCCCAATAGCTTAGAATGTGACAGCTGGGCCCCCCAATAGCTTAGCATGTGACAGCTATGCCCCCCAATAGCTTAGCATGTGATAGCTGTGCCCCCCAATAGCTTAGCATGCGACAGCTGGGCCCCCAATAGCTTAGCATGCGACAGCTGGGCCCCCAATAGCTTAGCATGAGACAGCTGGGCCCCCAATAGCTTAGCATGTGACAGCTGGGCCCCCAATAGCTTAGCATGTGACAGCTGGGCCCCCAATAGCTTAGCATGCGACAGCTGGGCCCCCAATAGCTTAGCATGAGACAGCTGGGCCCCCCAATAGCTTTGCATGAGAGAGCTCGCCCCCCCCAATAGCTTAGCATGTGACAGCTGGGCCCCAATAGCTTTGCATGAGAGAGCTGCCCCCCCCCCCAATAGCTTAGCATGTGACAGCTGGGCCCCCAATAGATAAGCATGTGACAGCTGGGCCCCCAATAGCTTAGAATGTGACAGCTGGGCCCCCCAATAGCTTAGAATGTGACAGCTGGGCCCCCCAATAGCTTAGCATGTGACAGCTATGCCCCCCAATAGCTTAGCATGTGATAGCTATGCCCCCCAATAGCTTAGCATGTGATAGCTATGCCCCCCAATAGCTTAGCATGCGACAGCTGGGCCCCCAATAGCTTAGCATGCGACAGCTGGGCCCCCAATAGCTTAGCATGCGACAGCTGGGCCCCCAATAGCTTAGCATGCGACAGCTGGGCCCCCAATAGCTTAGCATGCGACAGCTGGGCCCCCAATAGCTTAGCATGCCACAGCTGGGCCCCCAATAGCTTAGCATGCCACAGCTGGGCCCCCAATAGCTTAGCATGCGAGAGCTGGGCCCCCAACAGCTTAGCATGCCACAGCTGGGCCCCCAACAGCTTAGCATGCCACAGCTGGGCCCCCAATAGCTTAGCATGCCACAGCTGGGCCCCCAACAGCTTAGCATGCCACAGCTGGGCCCCCAACAGCTTAGCATGCCACAGCTGGGCCCCCAACAGCTTAGCATGCGAGAGCTGGGCCCCCAACAGCTTAGCATGCCACAGCTGGGCCCCCAATAGCTTAGCATGCCACAGCTGGGCCCCCAATAGCTTAGCATGCCACAGCTGGGCCCCCAATAGCTTAGCATGCCACAGCTGGGCCCCCAATAGCTTAGCATGCCACAGCTGGGCCCCCAATGGCTTAGCATGCCACAGCTGGGCCCCCAATAGCTTAGCATGCCACAGCTGGGCCCCCAATAGCTTAGCATGCCACAGCTGGGCCCCCAATAGCTTAGCATGCGACAGCTGGGCCCCCAATAGCTTAGCATGCGACAGCTGGGCCCCCAATAGCTTAGCATGCGACAGCTGGGCCCCCCAATAGCTTTGCATGAGAGAGCTCGCCCCCCCCCCAATAGCTTAGCATGTGACAGCTGGGCCCCAATAGCTTTGCATGAGAGAGCTGCCCCCCCCCCCCAATAGCTTAGCATGTGACAGCTGGGCCCCCAATAGATAAGCATGTGACAGCTGGGCCCCCAATAGCTTAGAATGTGACAGCTGGGCCCCCCAATAGCTTAGAATGTGACAGCTGGGCCCCCCAATAGCTTAGCATGTGACAGCTATGCCCCCCAATAGCTTAGCATGTGATAGCTGTGCCCCCCAATAGCTTAGCATGCGACAGCTGGGCCCCCAATAGCTTAGCATGCGACAGCTGGGCCCCCAATAGCTTAGCATGAGACAGCTGGGCCCCCAATAGCTTAGCATGTGACAGCTGGGCCCCCAATAGCTTAGCATGCCACAGCTGGGCCCCCAATAGCTTAGCATGCCACAGCTGGGCCCCCAACATCTTAGCATGCCACAGCTGGGCCCCCAATAGCTTAGCATGCCACAGCTGGGCCCCCAACAGCTTAGCATGCAGAGTATCTAGCAAGAAAGGTAAAACTCACCAAAACTCCCCCAATAGCTTAGCATGCCACAACACACGTTCACCCTGCAGAGTATCTAGCAAGAAAGGTAAAACTCACCAAAACTCCCCCAATAGCTTAGCATGCCACAACACACGTTCACCCTGCAGAGTATCTAGCAAGAAAGGTAAAACTCACCTGGTACAGAAAGTATTCCACCCTCTGCCTCGGAAAGAAAACACTCAAAAGCCCGGGAAATCACTGTTCTTCTTGCCGACTCCAGACTGACTGCCTGGCTCCGCCTACGTCCGGTCACATGGGCATGATGTCGTCAGAGGTCCTTTCACTGGCTAGGATTTAGCATCTACCATAGCTGAATGCTTTGCCTGCATTCCAGGGGGCTATGTGTTGGATCAGGGGCCCAGAGGAATTCTGGGATGGAATGCTTTCGGGTTCCGTACTGTACTTCACAGGAAAGTGTAGGGACCTGCTTTATATAAAAAGTGGACTTTTAGTTAAAAATGGCAGTAGGTGACTTTTAACAATGCTCAGGGTAGGGGGTCGTGATTTGGGGATGCCTCTATAGGTAAAGGTATCCAGTATGTCAGAATTGGGCATAGGCCTCTGAAAAGAGACGTTTTGCACAGCAATAAAACTTGGCTCCTATCAGAGGAGGTGGGATTCACACATACAATGCAGCTTTGAGAGGAAAAGGTGAGTATGTCTTATGCAAGGCTCACTGATGGTGTGAGGGGCTTAGGGTAGGGAGGAACAAAACCTTTCCCACGAGCCATAAATACCAAATTAGTGATTAGGCAATAGCAAACCAAAAAACATTGAATAGTAATTAAAAAGGACCAAAACCCATGACTCCGGGGTAGGCTTACTCCCTCCTGCTGGGGCATCTTGAACTGGGATGCCCCACTATGTGAGACCCCCTGAGTTGGCAGCAGATCTTACCTTTACTCCTAGGCCATGGCGCATGGAGTTGCTATCACTCGCCTACCCTCTTGGCTGTGTGTGACCCCACTCACTGCAACTGAATGGCCGTGTGTGGCCGCGCACAGCTGAATGGAAGCCGAGTGATGCTGCTTGCAAGTGTGGCTAGGATTCCACTCTGCTGCTGTAGCCACATCATGGGATTGAGTAGAGGTGAGTAAGCTCAGCGATTGCCGGCCTTTCACATATTGGGGTGCCCCAGGGGAGAAGGACCAAAACCTAAGATAGTGAAAATCCCCAGTTTTGGTCCGCTCTAAGGGGTGCTATTCAACCAGAGGATTTCTTCCAATAAACCCCAAAAGTACATAAGCATAGGGTTAAAAATTGGAAGACCGCACACCACACAATTTTTCTAATGCAAATTAGTAAGTGTATTAAAATTCCTACACATCAGAATAACATATACAGAAAAAAAGGATACGAGTCATCAAGGTGAGAGGATATACTGTTGCCAGGATAGTGCTATACCCCACTAGAGGAGAAATTAGAGATACATGTAACCAGTAACACTATACATTTATATGATATATAAAAAAGGTAAAATATTACCATTTTTCACTATGGGATCAAAGCGGAACATAACCTGGGAATTTGACTTTCCCGGGCTTTGTTCTGTGCCCCCAGGCATCACAAAGCTGTATGACCCCCGACAGCCAGAAATAATTTACCTGTCCAGGCCCCAACAGTGCTTGTGCGGGCTCTCATCAAATGAGAGCCACCTGCAGTGACCATGTCATTCGGCAAGTGTCTCTCTTTTACTAGAATCGTACACTCCTGCCCTAACTATTCAAATAGGCTGGGCCTGTTCATTTATTCGGAATCTTCATGCGTCCCCAAGGCCCTTAGTTATAATTGCTGAACTTAGAAGGTATTGTCCAGGTAGAAACAATAAAAAAGTCTATACTCATCTGCAGATCCAGTGTTCCCCTGCATCTCATCTGTGCAGTGCTGTCCTCTTCCTACTTGGAAGTGGTGGGGAGCCAGATATTCTGTCCTCCAGCACCGGTGGCCTCTCATGGAGGCGTCCATGGAGCCTTGTGTACAAGCCTACTCCATTCAATGCAACCCAAAGTGGGTTCAGCACACATGGCACGTCCTCTCCATTGCAATTATTAGAGTAGGAGTGTAAAGCCATATTGATGGATGGAACCGCTTGTTCATCCGCATTGGAAAGGAGCTGGGGGGGAGGTGAGTATAGACTTTGCTAATGCCTGGACACTAACTTTAAATGGACATTCTAGGCAAAGGGTTAAACTAGCCTGTTTTCTGCTCTCTTCATGCTGAATATGAAGAGCTGCCTGCTTTATATTTCTTTATAAGCCCTAGTACACTCCCTCCCTTCTGGTTGGCCTTCTTAGCAGTAGAAGATGACGTATCCGTGCATTCTTAAGTGTAACAGTCCCCTCCAAAGTAAATCTATTTTGGGGACTGCGAAAGAGTCAGTAGAAAGGAGCAATTTCAGCAGGGTTTATCATGGAATGTAAAGTGCTGGTGAATTAAATATAGCATAGGGCAAGCCGAAAGCAGCTATGGAAAAGTGGGAGGGTTAAATCAAAGGGATATAGGAGGGGACCATTGGAGGAACAAGGTGATGTTGATAGTGCAACTCCACCCCTGGGTGACTTTTCTATATATAATTGTATGTTTAGCATTGTATTGTATGGTAGACATTTAGATGTTGAGTATGGAAATATATATATATATATTCTAAGCATGCAGCACGTCCTGCTCCATCTATAATAATTACACATGGGTAATCCTCCGCCAGAGGGCGCTGTTCACTGCAGACATGCAAAAACAGGCTCCTCCCGGCCCTTCATATACCCAGGGACCTCCCACAAATCCCCAGATTTCTCTGCAGTGCTGAACTGCGAAGACATGAAGTATCACGCTCTCACAGGCGAGCGGGGCTTTACAGCCCGTGGCCCTGTGGGACTATTTCCACCCGTCCTCTTTGTGAAGAATATGCCTCCCAGCCTGGGCTGCGTTGGTCGGGTGAAGGTAGGCAGCACCTTGTGTGCTTATGGAGCCATGCTCCACCACAATCCCCCACCATAGGGAAGGCGGTTAGGCTGATGGTGAGCCTCTAGTGGATGCCCCTCCCACATTATTGCCCTGTACCCCGTGTAGCGGTGGACCCTGTGTAAAGGGTCGCCATCCTCCCTCATTTCCCCAGCTAGTTAGGGGGAAAAGAAAGGGGGGGGGGGTATGTGTGTGGCGGTCCCAGTGTACTATTATGTCACGCTTATGGCCTTATTCTGCCCTTCATTAACATTTGGGTCTCAGAGCCGCGCTGCTTGCTCGTTATTCTGTTTTGGCTGCCGCCATATGTGTCTCTTCTACATAGTTTGCTGCGTCGTCTAGATGCTGAGGCGCCTTTTCCTTACAAAATACGTTGTGATTGTATCCTTGCCTTTTTGACTAATACCTCAGAGCTTCGCGCTCTTCGGGGTGGGCGGGGACTTGACTTGATGCGCTCCGCGTCACGGCCGAGCATCGAGCCCGCCCTTCGAGGTTCGCTGGGCGCCATTTTGTTGATCTTCGCGCGCGCGTGGTGGCGGTTCCCCTCCTCCCTTGGTCTGTAAGTGCCCTTGCGGGTGACTCCTTATTATATGTTTTTCCGGCTGCGCATGGCTCTGACACCCATTCTTCTCCTTATGTCTTTCAGACGCCTAGATCCCGGTGGCATCTCCTGGCCTGATATATATCTTAGCGGGTTCACAATTTAAATTCTCCCACATTCCTAGCGGGTCTTGGGGCATCCAGGGTTGCTTATAGCATAAATCCCTGCTGGCATATTGCTTAGATAAATCACCATATGGAGGCATCTCAGAATTATGTGTCCGGGGTCCTGCGGGGACAAGACCGGCTGGGTACAGCGTGTGGACAGCCCCATGCTGATGCTGACAGAGCACGGGTCTGCGGACCGTGTGCTGAACAAGTACTGGCCCTGCAATCAGGTTACCAGTGGCTGCACCTCGCTTCAATACTCCTGTCTCCCCGTGCTTAAATCTCACTCCTGATGATTCGCACTCGAGTGGGGATGACCAGCAGGTAGTGCCGCGCAGGCTACCTACGGCTGAGCAGGTGATGTCTAGTTTGGCGGAGCGCTTGGGTCCTGGAAAGAAGCAGTCCCTGACGCCTCCTGGCTCTCTGGTTCCTAACGATACTGATGACTCTGCTGCTATGCAGGACCTTGATCCTTCTGAGGAAGGTGAGCTATTCTCCGATTCGGGCTCCTCGGATGAGATGCCCGGGAGCCGTGTTGATTCTGGGCCCGGTTCT
Source organism: Gastrophryne carolinensis (assembly GCA_027917425.1). Classification (NCBI taxonomy): domain Eukaryota; kingdom Metazoa; phylum Chordata; class Amphibia; order Anura; family Microhylidae; genus Gastrophryne; species Gastrophryne carolinensis. The sequence continues at coordinate 437,215,999 of CM051235.1, forward strand.
TGGGGCCTGTGTAACACAGATGAACTACTTGTTAAGATCTTTGAGGTTTTGTCAATCTCCCCTCCTGGAGAGGCTTCCAAGCCTAAGAAGGAGAGTTTCCACACAGCGCCGCCGCGCTTGGAATTCCTGGAACAGGAGCATTTGCAGAATCTTATATCCCAAGAATGGGAATCGCCTTGTAAACTTAAAGGGGTCCCAGGGGTCTGGTATTGGAAGTACCCTTTCCCTCCTGATGTGATTAACTTTTGGTCAGCACCTCTTGTGGTGGATGCACCGATTATAGGGGTTACTAACCCCCCCTTCATGACGGCTCCTTATTACCGTACCCTTCGGGATACTGAGGACCGGTGCATTGACAGACTGGCTTCCCACGCCTTTTCGTATGCAGGGACGGCGCTGCGCCCGGTCTGTGCCGTGGCCATCACTACGGTGGCCGCCAGGACTCTCATTAGAAAAGTACTTGACCACCATCCTGAGGACCTCCCCTGGGGGGTGTTTAATGCGCTCTCAGACTGTGATGTGTTTGTGAGGTTCATCCTCTTAGCGCTGGATGACACCATTAAGATGTGTGCTAGAACCTCTGCCCTTGTGGTAGCTATTCGCCGCCTGGTCTGGCTGCGCCAGTGGGGTGCTGATGATGCTATGAAAAAGGCACTCACTAGCCTTCCCTTCAGAGGACGGCGGCAATTTGGGGCCCGTTTGGACCTTTTTGGAAAAAAGGGTAAGGCACCCCTACGCAGAAGGCCGTCCCGGCCTCCTCGGGGCAGGGACACCCCTCCCCCCCCTACGTTAGTGTCAAACGCGAACCTGAGGTGTGCTTCCAACTGTTCGGTGTGGATTTCCACCATGGGGTGGGCAGGCAACGCCCTGGGCCCTCTGGCAGGACTAAGTCCAAATCTGCCAAGACTTCCCAAGCATGAAGGGACGCCCTCGCCCTTCTGGGCGAGGGTACTGCTACAGCAGCTGACTCCTATCTAGGAATGTATCTTCTCCTTCTGGTGATTCCAGGAGGTAGTTCCCCTGGACACAGGATAGCATTTGCTGGGTGGTCCCTCTCAGATGTTGTCAGATGCTTATAGCCCCTGTTTTCCCCTCAGGAATTGGTGCAGGCCGTACTAGGCCTACAGAGTTTGGGCTTACTTACAGGTTGCCCTTAACAGAATGGGGCTATGGCCTCCTCCTTCCCTCAACAGTATGAGGCAGTCTGGGCCATGCTGGCCTATGGTAGGCCTGGCAATTCTACTCTCACAGGTAGTCCCTATATTACATCTCTGTCTTGGGACACAGGCGCCCTGTGCAAGGGGGCTTCCGACCCCCTGTGGGGTTCTAGATCTTATTAGTTCCCCTTGTGTCTTCTGGACACCAAGACCGTTACTAGTCAGGGTTGCAGGACCAACCCTGCGGATTGAGGCTTCGTTTTTGGCCTCTCTTTCGCTCCCAAGCTGCTCGCCATGGCGCGAATGGGGGTGATGTCTCGGACATGCCTGGGGGCGTCCGCATTAGGACCTACCGGGTCGTCTTTCCTTACTCCCCAATCTCTACGTCAGGCCGAGTGGATTAGTCGGCCGGCGGTGTCCCCTGGGAGTTACTGAATGGGTGCTCAGTCACCTCAATCCCTCATGGTCCCTTATCCGCTCTCTCCATTCCTTGGATTCGGTTCAGGCTTGAGCCTTCTTCCTTGGCAACAGGTGGACTCCTGGTCACGGGGGCTCTGTCCCCCTTTGCTGACATCTTACTTTCACCAGGCAGGATTGCAGCTGGTGGGCCCATTGGTGGCGTATCAGATGATGTCCCTTATATATCGAGCTCTTGGGCTCTTCGGCACAGTAGGTTATTGATCCTACCTGGGGTTCCAGCACCCCTGGAGCGAGGTCTGTGCTCATTTCCCCTTGGTACGGTGGTTCCTCTTGAGCTGATTATATTCAAGGACCCTGTCAGGGGGCACCCCCTTCCTTGCTTGCATCTTCCTGTGAATGGTCGCCTTGGGTACCAAGTCTCGCAGGTTGGCGGGGGGGGGGAATTTCTTCCAAAACCCCCTGTGGCTCCTGGGTAGGGTTCCTTAGAGGGTCCATATTACCTACTGGTTTGTTAAAACAATGAGCCTTCCGTTGACTCTATACGGCTGGACTTCTCCTCTTTTAGGACCTGTCTATTTGGGGAATCTTGGCCTGTTGGAAGACAATGGCCTGTTTTATTATTGGTCTGGAGCTTGAAGCAGGATGATCCCTCTGGAGGGTTCCTGATCTGGGCGGGGGTCTACGCCCCCTGCTCCTCAGCGGTATTCGCTCCAATGGATGTTTTTCAGTGGCATGTTATGCTATCCTGGTGTCACTCTGAGAGCCAACTAGGGTGGCTCTGTTGGGTCTCGCTTATACCACAGGGGCTCTGCCCTTGTTTTTACTGTCCCAGAATATTCTGACTCTGGTCATGGGGGCTTAGCAAAATTATGCATGGACTTTCTATCTTATATGCCTTCTCTTCATTCACCCTACTATGTAGGGTTCTGCGCATGGTCGTGCTGATAAAGAGACCAGTGAGATTGATGGCCCCTGGGTGGCCTAGTGAACTGTGGTTCGCAGATGCTTCTGCTGAGGTCAGCTGACCTGTACGCTCTCTCAGGAGTGCGGTTCTGCCCTTGTCAGGCCCCTTCTTTTGTCATCCCAATCTACAGACTCTAGTCTGGGGCTTGACAGCTGATTCATTCACCCCTTGGAGACGGGCTTATCTTCTGGGCGACTTGGTCTATGGGGGCTAGGAGCAAGCTTCCTTGGCTTCCTCTTCCTCCGTCTATTGTGGGTTATTGTGTACCCTTATTGATTGGCATGAGTCTTGGTCTCTTCCCTGTTGGACGTTCTCGGTTCCCAGGGTTCTAGAGTCGTTACAGCATAGGTTGGGGTTGGCTCCCCATCTAGGTACTCTGAAGGTTCAGGTTCTGTCCTGTCTGTCTTCCTGTAGAAGTCTGGTGCAGTCTTCCTTGTGAGGAGCTCTCTTGGGGATTGCTCAAGGGCATCTCCCAAGTAGTTCTATGGTTCCTGTTGGGATCCATTTTCATTCTGTTTGCCCTGCAGATTGTTCCCTTGGGACTTATTCTGGATGCTGTCTGAGCTGTTTTGTAGTCCAAGTCGCTTCTCCGGGGGCTCCTGCTTCAGTCAGACGTTTGCCTGAGAAGGTGGATCTGATTACTTAGCCTTCGCTCGATGTGTGTATATATATATATATATATATATATATATATATATATACCATGACGTGGTGGTATTCCGACTTACGCCGGACCCCTTTGTCCAAGTGGTGTTTTATGATCATTATTTAAGTCCTTTTAGTCTGACTATGGACCTTATTCTTAATAATGCTCAAGTAAGGGGTCTACATTCCCTCAACAGGTTGTTTCTTGTCCCTTAGGGGGACGGATGCCCTTGGGGTTTGCGGGCGCCTCCTTATGTATGCGCCTGATCTCGCTTGCTTCCAGGGCCACTGCGCCCTTTGGACTGATCTTACTTGGATGGTTGCCTTACTGGTCCTGAGTGAAGGTTTCGGCTTCTTGCTGAACCTTGTTAATGAAGGGGTCAGTATTCCCGCCTGTCTGACGGGAGACCAGTTCTCATTTCCCCTTGGGGAGAGTTCTGAGTTTTACACCAGGCTTCTGTTGCCCGTGGGCTGGTTGGGCCGTTACACTGGCCTATTCCTTTAAGGGGGAAGATTCTCCCTTTCTCATTTTATTCCGTTATATGGGTGTTTGGGTACCTTTGGCCCTTCAGCACCAGGTTTTCTGTTGAATAGGTTGCTAGACCGCTGCTTGTCTCTGTTCATACCTTTTCAAAGGTTTTGTTATGGGATTGACGTTAGAGCCTTTGCTCATGTCGTACTTGGTAGCAAAGTTTTGCAGGTGACAGCGCCTTTACTGTTTGCTGTGCCTTTGTTTTTGGGGATCCCACCCTACTTTATGGACACTGCTATTGGATGTCCCATGTGTAATTATTATAGATGGAGCAGGATGTGCTGTATGCTTAGAATAATACAATTCTGTGAAATACTCACCTGTAGAATTGGTATTATACGCATACAGCACGTCCTGCTCCACCCCACCCTGGTTTTACATTTTTCTGGATCCCCTGTATGGTGATTGTTATCATTACTATTGTTACCAGTTGGTGGTTGGTTTCTCCCGGCTTCTTTTCTCACTGCTTTTCAATACTGGGGATTTGTGGGAGGTCCCTGGGTATATGAAGGGCCGGGAGGAGCCTGTTTTGCATGTCTGCAGTGAACAGCGCCCTCTGGCGGAGGATTACCCATGTGTAATTATTATAGATGGAGCAGGACGTGCTGTATGCGTATAATACCAATTCTAAAGGTGAGTATTTCACAGAATTGTATTATATATATCCCATATATTTGGAGTGTTAAGGCAATCAGCATGTTTATTGGTAGCATGTGGGGATTATTACTTATGAATGTGGTAATGGGGTGGTCTAGAGTTTGTGGAAATATTGAGTATCCTGGTGTCAAAAATCGTTGTTATACTATTAAAACTGAATCATTTTAAATTTTAAACCTGTTCATTGTAGTCTGCAACCAGTTTTCAAATAGCTTGTACAGACCACACTCTTCAAAGGGTTGAGCACCCCTGCTACTTAAGTTATTTAGTCAGAATTTTATTCCACTAAATATGCTTTATGTTCTATATACCGGTAAGTATATATCTATATGTCACCCTATTGCTAACTATAATAGTGAGAAAAAGCCTGATGTTAACATTTTACTACAGAAAATGTATTACTGGCCATTTATGAAGTAGTCTGGGCCTGATAGAATTGATTGGGATTTGGACTGACTTTACAGCCCTGGTAGTCATAGCAGGTGGGGAAAAGGTAAGTTTTTATGGCCCCCTAGGGGGTCTCACACAGCGGGGAATCTTTTAGATTCGAAGCTGGCTGCTGCTGGGTTTTGTACCACTTTAAACCTTGACAATCCTGTCAGTGCAATTGCAGTAACAGACTGTAATCAAAGAAAAGTAATGAACAAGTAATGACAATGGTAACCCCCTCTGGCAAGCATAAGTTAGTCAGTTACATCATACCAATAAATGTATAGCACAGAGCATAATAGTAAAGAAATAAGAATTATCAAATAATCATGAAGTGTCAAATTCCCAGCATGCTGACATTAAGGAGGAACACCGGACCTAAAATAAAAAGGGGGCAATTCCCCCCCCCCTCCATCAGCCCCTACTTACCTTTTGGGTGACGCTGCTTCCTGCTGCGGCGACATCCGGCTGCTTCAGGGCCTGATTCTCACCCCGCCGTCTGCTTAGCTGTCACTAACAGGCAGCCTTAGCCGTGCCCGTCCCATGGCGATCTCGGGGGATTTCGGGGGGCTCCATTGCACCTCACTCATGGGCAATGTACAGGTGCGACATCGGGCCGCAGTGCCTGTTGGGATGCAAGATGGCGGTGCCGCGCCAGGAGGTCGTCCCGAATCCAAGGAACCCAGAAGATGGATCACCCGGCGAGGTAAGTGCATAGTGCACATAGAAGGGGGAAACAGTCCGGTGAGGTTTTAACCTCCTCCGATTTTCCTCTTTAAAGCATGAATAATACCCACAAGAAGCTTCTTATGCTGTATATTTACTGTTATGCTCTGTGCTATATATTCACTGGTATGATGTAGCTGACTGTATCTTATTCTGACCAGAGGGTGTTGCCATTATATCATTACTTTTCTGGTAATTCATTTCTGATGTGACAGTATATTCTTTAACCCATTGATTAGTCTCTTACTGAAATTGTACTCACAGGATTGGCAAGGTTTAACCCCATATATAAATGTATACAATGTTACTGGTTACATGTATGTCTAATTTCTCCTATAGTGGGGTATATGACTATCCTGGCGACCAAGTATAGTCTCTCACCTTGATTACTTGTATCCTTTTTTTCTGTATATACTTGTTATCATTCTGATATGTATGAATTTTAATAAAGGGTTACCCCTTTATTTTTTCAGCAATATTTTTATTGAAGGTATAAAGAAGATACATCAATTTGTGACATACTTAGATTTTGTGATACAAAAAAAAACATCCATCTGAATGTATACCTGAACCCATCGCTATCTTCATATTATCTTCATACATAGATCAGAAAATACAGGGTGGGAGGGAGGGAAAGAGAAAGTGGGTTAGAAAAAATAGGAGTATAGGGGAAGAGACTAAAAAGGGGAGGGGAGAGAAAGAAAAGTAGAGGTGGGTGTCCAAGCTTCGACCAACTCGCAGTGGGCACGGCGAGAGGTTATATTGTAAGGAGGAAGCGATCCAATTTTTGTGAATGAAAATGGGTGATCCAACCCTCTCATGTAGCCAGGAAAGATCTCCCTGCATTGAGGCAGCCAAGAACATTACCTCGTTGATACGGGGTATCAGACTACCGCTCGAGATGGACCTAGTCTTCCATGATCGCGCTGTGGTCAATTTCACAGCTGTAAGAATATGCCTAATAAGTTCAAATTGTGTTCTGGTGCAGCCAGGGGGTTTAAGATTGAGAAGGGCCAGTTGAGGTGAGGGAGTCAGATGCAGGCCTGTAGCCTTCTTTATAATGTAAAAGACTACCCTACATTCCCACCAGATGTGGATATAGGTTCCTGGGTTACGACAGTCTCTAAAACAATCCGATGGGTAAGCTGGGCAGAGTCTATGGATTCGTTCTGGGACCAGATATCAACGGAGTAGGACCTTAGGTTAACCTCCTGGGCACCTGTGTGCAAGAACTTAGTAAATGAGTTCTTCCATGCTACACGCCAATCCTCAGCCGAGAGATTAACACCAAGGTCATCTGCCCACCTAGCCGTGTATGATGGAAGGGGTGCTCCCTCCGCCTCACACAATAACCCATAAACCGCCGCCACTGTCCCTTTTCCAAAAGGTTGCAATTCACAGATGATCTCAAAGGGTGAAGAAGGCCTCGGTACAAACCCCTTCGGGATTTTAGTACCAATGTAATGAGTAATTTGCAAAAAGCGGAGATATTCCCTATTTGGAATTCCCCTAAAGGATTGAAGCTTTTAATAAATGGAGGCTTTTAATAAATGGGGCCGGGATTGATATTGGTAAAACTCGAAAAAAGTAGAGCATTTTAGGAAGCCAGGTCATTTTCACAGCCATTATCCTACCAAGCCACGAAAGGTGGAGACTAGCCCAGGAGGATAACAAGGCGCGAAGATACTTAGCCTTAGCAGGATAGTTAGCAGCAAAGAGGGAGTCATAGTTAGCTGTTAAATGAACGCCTAAATATTTGATGTGACGCTCTTGCCAAGAAAAGTCAAAGGAGGATTTGAGCACGGCAAGCGTCCTTTCTGGGAGAGAGATGTTAAGAGCTTGGGACTTTGAGATGTTGATTTGTAGGCCAGATATCTTGGAAAAATCATCTAGAGAACGGAACAGGTTGGGGAGGGATGTGATAGGATTGGATACAAGCATCAGAATATCATCGGCAAATAAAGAAATCTTGTGATGATAGGCCCCTATTCTTATTCCGGTAATGTTGGCGTTAGTCTGTAGCAACTTGGAAAGGGGCTCTATGGCAAGAGCGAATAGTAAAGGAGAAAGGGGACAGCCCTGTCTGCTGCCCCTGCCAAGAATAAATCGATTAGAGGAATATCCCAAGTATCTAACAAATGCCCCGGATTGGAGTATAACGAGGCAATCCATGCCAAAAAGGAGGAACCCAGGCCCCACTTTTTTAAAATAAATTGAAGGTAGTCCCAGGCGACTGTATCAAAAGCTTTACGGACATCTAACGCATGTCCTGGCGCCCCTCCTTCCTAGCATGGTGTATCAGGTTGATAGCCCTGCGGATATTGTCCCCCACTTGGCGCTGGGGGATAAATCCAGCTTGCTCTTTAGAAATTAAAGAGGTGACAAACTTGTTGAGACACGTTGCAAGGACCTTTGCTAGGAGCTTAACATCTATGTTCAACAGAGAGATGGGCCTATGGTTAGACCAAAGAGTGGGGTCAGTATTAGGTTTGGGTATCATGCAGACAGCCGCAGTGAGAGCATCTGTGCTCCATTAATCGCCTTTACTAAGGGAATTGAACGTCTGAACTAGACGCGGGGAGAGTACTTGGGAGAATTTTTTATAATAGAGGGCAGCAAATCCGTCCGGACCCGGTTGTTTCCTATCTTTAGAGAGTTGATAGCGTCCTGGATCTCGGAAAGCTCAACTGGCTTATCTAATGAGTTCTTGGCCTCGAGGGGGAGGGAAGGTAACTGGAGTTGTCCTAGCAGGTTCTCGGCAAGGTGCACATCTAGCTTAGTCTTTGATTTGTAAAGATCCTCAAGGTGTTTACCAAAAGTCGCTACTACTCTCGCTGGATTGCTAGACAGTGTGCCGTCTAAGGTCCGCACACGTAGTGGTTTAGCTTTAAGCGTGACCCCCCTAAGTCTCCTGGCAAGTGGGGTGTTTGGTTTATTACTAAGACGGTACCACTTAAACCTAGACCGGTTTAATTGACCTTCAGCCTTGTTAGAAAGGCACAGGTTGAGTCAGTCGGCCTGATTTAATGAGATTCTATTGCGTCTGGTTGGACAGGATTTAAAAGCAGAGGAGGCTAAGTGGTACGCGTCCAGTAAAGTTTGGAGGTGCTTCTTATATAGGTCCTTACGCCTGGCAGATTCCTGGATAAAGTAACCTCGAATGACCATTTTGTGGGCTTCCCAGAGTAGGGTGTCTGAGTTCACTGACCCTACATTATCTAGGTAGAAGTCCTCAATAACTTTGCTCGTGCACTCAAGAAATAACTAGTCAGAAAGCATAGGGTCATAGAGTTTCCAGGATTTTTGGGGGGATCTTTGGGTTAAGGAGGACAACTCAGCCGAGACCAGGTCGTGGTCCGACCAGACGATTGGGACTATGGAGGAGTGGGTCAGATGAGGCAAAGAAGGGAGCTGCAAAAAAATATGATCAATTCTGGTAAAGACCTTGTGTGGATAGGAGTAATGAGTGTAGTCCCTCCTAGTGGGGTGGAGTTCCCTCCAGGCATCAGTTAAATGATATTGATTGAGGAGGGCACTAAGCGCTTTTCCTGAGGAGCTATCCTTTGGCCCGTCGGAGGGACGGTCAGCCGATTGTCTATCCAGGGTAGGATGAAGAGTTAGGTTTGAGTCACCAGCAACTATTATAAACCCCTTTAACCAAGGTGTCTAGGGTCCGTAGGAACTCCTTTAGAAAAGCGTTCTGATTCTGGTTGGGGGCATAATACGTGGCAATTGTAACAGGTTGGTCCTGAATCATGCCAAGGACTATGAGGAACCGACCTTGGGGGTCTCTTATTGTCTGCTCCGAAGAGAAGGGAAGAGATCTCTTGAATGCAATAAGGACACCTCTCTGCTTTGTATCAGCCGAAGCCGTGTAGAAGAGGGGGTAGTCATTGCTTAGAAATTTGGGGGTATTCTTCTTAGTGAAGTGGGTCTCTTGGAAGCAGACAATAGCGTGTAAGGCTCTCATCTGGCGGAAGGCCTTAACTCTTTTCTGGGGGACATTTAGGCCCTGTACATTAAGCGAAACAAGTTTAACTGCCATTGTTGGACCTCTCAAGAACTGTCGCTTTGAGGAAAAAGGACACCCAAGAAGAAAGAAAGAGGAGGGATGGTAAGGAGAACAGAGAAATAAAACTTGCACATAACGTTTTAACTACAAATATATATAAAACTCAAATGCGGGGGAGGAAGAAGAACCTCCCTAAGTGAGATTTCCCACTGGGCCTGAGGAATCCTCAACTCCACTGGGGAATGCTATAGCAGCGAAGGGACACTGATACAAAGGTCCCGGTACACACTAGTGAAATGGCTGAAAGGGGGTCAGAGTCAAATGCTTCCTAACACGGCGGAGAGCCGACAAGAGAGGAAGCTAGGAGTGCGCAAACTTAGAACCTGGGCCACCGGCCCTCAATACAAAATAGTATTTAGCATCTACACAGTAAGGATAGAAATACGCTACTTTCACACAAGGAAGATCGCAGTTACTGTGAAAACTGGGGGGGTGGGTGAAAAGGGGAGTTGTCCAAGCCACATTAAACGTCCCAAAACACATAGAATTAAGGCTAACGTCCCAATAACATTAATCTAGGACTGTCAGGGGAGGACCCTGAGTTATCACAGCAGTAGCAGGGTGAGGTTCAAGAACCCTAGTATATTGCACAGGGAATCGTGTCCCTCATCCCTCACCAAGAGCCGGCTTACCGAACCTATGGGATAGATCGTTCGCCGACTTGCTCGTAGATGGAGTGCTCCACCGTGGTCCTCGTTTATCTTTAGGCACCGGCGAGAATGAAAGTGCATGCTTCTTTTGCGGGGGGGGAGTTGGAACTGGAGCAGTTGTAGTTGTCTTCAAGCCCGACGCGATCAGTGCTGCCTCCAGCTCTTGCGGTGTAGTGGCCTCGAACAGCTGGTCAAAGAAGTAGGAGATTTTAAAGGGGAACCCCCATTTGTATCTGATCCCTTTGGCTTGTAGAATTTCGAGTGAGGGTTTCATAGCTTGCCGCCTCGTCATGGTTTGGGGGGAGATATCAGCAAAAAGTTGGTAGTCAAAGTTCTGGAAGTTAAGTGTGCCTTGATCTCGTGCGGTTGCCATGAGCTGCTCTTTAGTGTTGTAGAAATGAAGCTTCACAAGCACATCCCGCGGGAGGCCGCCCGCTCTCTTCTGTAGGGTGCGGTGAATTCTGTCAAATTCCAATCTCTCGATTGGGATAGCCGGGGCGAGCTCTTGGAACAGGGCAATGACTGTGGACTGCAAATCGAGAACTGTTTCAGGAATACCTCTGATTCTGATGTTAGCCCTGCGGGACCGGTTCTCCATGTCCTCAAGTTTGTGATGCAGGGTGAGATTCTCTTCTCTTAAGTCCTCTATATCCTTCCCAATGGAGGTCATCTCCGAACTGTGAGCCGCCTGGTGTTGTTCAAGGACATCAACTCTTTGGCCCAGTTCCTTTATTTCCGCTGAGAGGTTAACAGTAATCTGAGATGTAATATTAAGATCCCATCGCTCGAGGGCTTTCTCAAGCATAACTTCATATCTGTCGAGCGGTGGCGGCTGGGATTTCTGTGGAGACCCGTGGAGGGAACCATCCATCCAAGACTCATCCTCTGGCAGTAAATCGGATGGAATTTGAGGATCGCTTTGGGAGGGAGTGGAAGTCTCCATCTTAGTTGTGAAGGGTGGTTTGACCTTACTACAAGGATTAGGTGAGGCAGTTTGATAAGGCTGCAGGGGGTGAGAGTTGCCCCACAGTGGGGGTTTGTTAGTAAATTCAGCAGGTACACGAGGCAGAAGGTGTAGGCTATGCTTTAAGGGGGAGTCAGCAGGGTATCCCGACTCATCAAGTTACAGATGAGAGCACTTCCTCTTTAAGAAGAGTAAAGGGCTGGAGAAGGCGCCTTGTAGTAGGCAATATCAAAGGGTAAGGAGGGCAACAAAAACAGTTACTTAACGTTCGGAAGTCTGCGGCGGGCGTAGCGCTCTGGATCTGCCTGGTATGCTGGATGTGGTGATGCGGAGCTGCCACCGGAGGTGAGTAGAGGGGACCAAGGGATCTTCCCAAGCAGCTGGCCATGGATAGAGTGGGCCTGGACAGCCCAACAGAGCTAAAGCAGGGAGCTGCTAAGAGGCCCAGGGGCCAGGGACCTATCTGTATGGGCGACCAGCCGGGACCAGGAGCTGTGGCTCTGACAAGAGCCCAGCAGAAGAAGTGGTACTGCGGGCGAGAGGCAGGACAGGCTAATTATGCAGGCTGCACCTGTATTCAAGATGGCTGCGGCCGTTCGCCTCCACCTGCCAGCAAATAGGGCGATTTGTGACCCCCACGGATCAGCCCCAAACTTGGCAGGGAGGGTCCTGGGGCCAAAAAACGCTTGCTGCTGTGGGGGGCCGGGGAGACCAGTTCTTGCGGAGCGCGGGGTCAGGCCGTCATACCCGCGCTCCGCGCATGCACACTCCAAGGGTTACCCCTTTAATCTACGCTAGAACACAATGAACTACGAAACAAAAAAAATGTTTAATCAGAAAAGAAATACTACAATGCTACAAGGAAATCGGTTGAACTGTAAAACACTGTTCTACATAAAATGACAAATAGCAAGAATGAAAAGGGGGGGGTCCAATGGTTGAAGTTTCTGGAGTCCCTTTAGAGCAGACCTGGGCCCCAGGGCCACATACAGACCTTTGATTGGCTCTGACTGACCCAGGAGCTGACGCCGGAGATCAAGGTTATCCAGCCACTTGTCTGTGCATCACGTTGCAGACTGCTGACACTTGTAGTCCACACCAAATGTGTACGCAGCGCCTGATGGTGCACTGGCTCTCGTAGTCCATTTCTGGCCAGACCAATGCCTTTGGGAGGGCGGGGGGACCATGCTGCAAGATGGGAAGGGTTTCACACAGCCTTTTATCCAAGACCGGCCACTGGTCTCCCTCCCCTCCCCGGGCATCCCAAATCGGGATGCTCCACTTTTTAAAACCCTTTTTACTCAGTAGCAACATGAAAAAAGGCGAACGCCTTCTCTGAAAGCAGAACAAAACCCAGATCGGCCACTGGTCTTCCCCCTTCTCCAGCTGTTTTTTGATGGGACTTGGGGTCACTTTAAAGAGAAGCATCCATCCTTGTACCTGGCCCTAGAAGACACCAAACTGGGGTAAAAGCTCTCCCTGGGAGCATCCTGATTAGATTATTCCACATTATGAAACCTGTGAATTGCTGACATCTCTTACCCCGCCACAATCCACTGATGCTGGCATCCCTTTGGATACTGCGTGTGACTTGCTTACACTGTTTGGTCCCTGATCCTTTTGCCAGGAGCAGCTTTCACGGTCACTGACTAAGCATGTCAGTCACTGTCTGGGCAGCAGCCACTGAAAATGTTGCAGCACCTAGCAGGTATGTCCTTTTTTATTTTAATTCTATTTTTCTATTCCACCATCAGAAAGCGACTCTGGGAAAGCTGGGAAGAGGTGAGTATCGCTCACTGGTGGTGTCTGGATGGGGATGCATTGGGCTCACTCTTCCAAGGGTTGCGTGGGTCCCCTTTAACCCTTTCTCCTAACTTAGAATCTGCTGTTGACTTACCTCTGCCCTTGTTCAGTAGCATGACCCGAGCAGCAAGGGGCACCAAATCATTACTGACTGTAGTGCCAATCTTATTTCTCAAAATAAAAATCCTGGTTGACCTCCTTCATCGGAAACACCACTGAGAAGGTCTAGAGCTTACCTCCCTCTTCCTCAGATTTTACAGTCTATAATACATTCCCCAGCTCCTTTTGCGTCTCCACATCATTGAAATTAGTTTTGCAGAAAGAGTATTGAGAAAAGGTATAGGACCTACCATTGATTCAATACCTCCAAAAATTGCTAGAGGCATTGCAGCTGCCATTGTTACTGACCCCCCCTTCCTAGATCTAATTTGAAGTTTAGGAGAGTATGTACTATTGTTTTGCAGGAAGTATTTTTATTAGCTAACTCAATAGATAAAAGCGAGCTTTCAAAGCTGTCAGAGGAGAGGACAGTCTCTCCAAATGAGAGAAAGTAGGGGGGTTTGGCTTTCTAATTTAGTTTACCATTCAGATTCTGCAGCTGCTTTGTTGCTATTGGAACAGAAAGGCAAATTATTATTGTGTAAGTTCTTATCCCTGTGAGGTTAATCTCAAAGAAAATAATAGCCTGAAATTCACTACTATTTCTGCCATTTGCTATAGCATCTCAGACTCAATAGGACCATTGCAGGCCTGGTAGCAAAAGCACCAGTGAAGATGCTCTGGTGCCCACAGCTTGGTCACCCGCCTGCCTCTAGTTTACATCTCCTCTAACATGTATGGCATGTAGTTTCCTTTGGCATCCTCACCTGCATGTTTAGGGATTAGAAACTATAAGTTGGCTGTGTCTGCTCTGTGGATTGGGTAACAGCCCTGGCACCGACGGCTTGGCTTAAGAACCAGTTGCTTGCACTTGGGTTCAGAAATGGTGAGGATTTCCTGGAGTCTGGTAGACATTGCAGAGGCTGTGCATGCTGTAGGTTTGTGAAATCATGTGACTGGTTCCACATTTTCTCATCATAGTTGACATTATCTCGAGGTCTGTTGTAATAATATTTCTGTGTAATAAGGTCCTTGATAATCCAGAGAACATTGAGCAGTCTTTAAACAGAGCTACGTTTTCCAGGGAAATGCAAGATTTGCCCTTGGAAGGATTTGTGCTTTCGCTGTACACAATTTTGTACATTATGCAAATCTATGACATGCTGTGTGTGTGTGTGAAGCACATCGGAACAGGATTTTACACTGGCTCCACTTGCAGGAAGGGCATGGCCAAGCCCCGTCAGTGGAACAAGATTTGAGGCCGGTATTACCAGTGGGGGCTCTCCTTTACAACCCTGTAAACATAATTTTAAGTAAATATATGGCACATTTATTTCTAGTCATTGATACATCTGACATTATCCCTACATTTTGTTCACCTTTAAAGCGGAACAAACCCCAACCAGAAAATTGGATTCCAGGGCTGCCCACAGGCCTCCCCCTGGGGTATACCGAATCAGGATGTCCCGCTGTGTAACACTTGCCTTTCTACGCTCCAACTCTCCCAAGGAAGCCTGGAAGAGGTGAATAGCGGCGTCCCAGAGGGGGGTTTTATACGGGGGAATAGAACAAAACCCTGCTTTAAAGTGGACCAACACCCAGGATTTTCACTATCCTGGGTGTTGGTCCACTTCTGCGGGGCACCCCGATCGGCCCCGCTGTGTGAAACCCCCCAGAAAGCCCCAAAAATCTTACCTCACCACCGACAGACAAGCTGAGGCCTCTTGCGCGTCCCTCTTACAGGGAGCGCGCCCTGCTTGAGGGACGCGCGGCGGCCCGCGCATGCGCCGTTGGAATGGGAGAAGGTAAGGTTTGTGGGCGTCCAGGGGGGTTTCACACAGCAGGGCATCCCGATTTTGGATGCCCCGCAGGGAGGGAGCTGATCGGCCGGGAATCTTATAGATTCCCGGGCATATCAGCGGTGGGTGTTGGTCCACTTTAAGTGGAATGTCCACTTTTGTGGTTCCATTTAAAGACCTTAGGTCAGGTAGTGCTAGGTGGAATGAGACTCCACTCTTACCTGACATCTGCTTCTGCACTGCTTATTGCTTATACGCAGTGCCAGTTTGGGAAGCCAGGCTAGCAGGTAAGCCTGGTCTGTGTGTGGCGTGCTTCCTTTGAGAACAATCGGTGCCTCCGTACATGGAACCTCCCTGAGGTGCACCCAGTTCCCTTTAGGTTTAAATAGCACTCAGTGTTGGGTCCCAGAGTGACCAAAAGGGACCTTATTTTCTCAAGCATGAGGGTGTGACCTGGTGTTATGATGCAAGAACTTTTTGTGCTTAAAATCAGCATAATGGGCGGTCCATAAAACTTGAAGAGGCTCCAGAGGTAGGAGGAATCACCTGATTTTTCTCATTCCTGCGAAAGAAGAGCACACATAGCTGATGAAGCTGAAGGTAAGCTGCATTAGTGTGTAATTTCACTACATGGCTGGATAAGCCCTTTATCTTATTCTAGTAGAATTTTTCCAAAGTACAAAAATACAATTCTGTGACTACTGACCTGTAGAATTGGTATGAGTATACAGTACGTCCGGCTCCAGATAGATTACTTACACTTGGGTATTACTCCGCCAGATGTTGCTGGACTGCAGAGACATCGAAAATATGCTCCTCCCGGCCCCTCAAATACCCAGGGACCTCCCACAATCCCCAGCATTGAAAAGCAGTTAACGAGAATCCGGGAGAATTAAAACAACCCAAACTGGTAACTACAACAATGATAACAATCACCATACAGGGGATCCAAGATAATGCAAAACCAAGGGTGGGGTGGAGCAGGACGAACTGTATACTCATAATACCAATTCTACAGGTGAGTAATCACAGAATTGTATTATTCTTAGTATACAGTATGTCCTGCTCCAGATAGATTACTTACACTTGGGACATCCAATAGCAGTGTCCATAAAGTAGGGTGGGATCCCCAAAGGTAACAGCAGACAGGTCATACCACTGCCGCCTGCAGAACCTTACGGCCAAAAGCAGCATCAGCTGAGGCCCTAACATCAACCTTGTAAAACTTAGAAAAAGTATGAACAGAAGACCAAGTAGCAGCCTTGCAAACTTGTTCAACAGAAGCCTGGTTCTGAAAAGCCCAAGAGGCACCAATAGCACGAGTAGAATGAGCAGTAAGGCGGAAGGGAGGATTCTTCCCCTTAGCAGAATAGGCCTGAATCACAGCCTGACGGATCCATTTGCTGATAGTAGACTTGGCAGGAGCCAAACCCTTCCTAGGACCAGAAGGGACCACAAAAACAGCATCAGTTTTTCTGAAAGGTGTAGTAGCCACCAAATAGTACTTCAGAGACCTAACCACATCCAAAGAATGCAAGACCCTCTCCTTAGCATTACTAGGATTAGGGCACAATGATGGAAGAACAAAGTCCTGATTAAAATGAAAAGCAGACACAACCTTAGGCAGAAAATCTGTCTTGAAGCGGAACACCACCTTGTCCTGGTGTCTCTCATAGAAGGGGGGCTGGATGGAGAGCGCCGCCAACTCAGACACATGCCTAACAGAGGTGATAGCCACCAAAAAGACAACTTTGAGAGTAAGAATGGCCAGGGCAGCTTCCTGCACAGGTTCAAAGGGAGCACCCTGCAAGGCTAAGAAAACCAAGTTCAAATCCCAAACAGGCAACATAGGCTTACGTGGGGGATGCACATGAGTAACCCCCTGGAAAAAAAGTCCTGATCAGAGGATGCTGAGCAAAGGACTTCTGGAAGAAAACAGCCAGGGCAGAAACCTGACCCTTCAGAGTACTGAGTTGGAGCCCCATCTCCAACCCATGCTGCAGGAACTCCAGGATCCTGGGAATAAAGAACACACGACAGCGAAGAGACTTAGACTCACACCAGTCAATGTAGGCACGCCATACCCTAATAAATGGAAGAAGACTTCTAGCCTTTATCATGGTATCAACAGCCGAGGTAGACAGCCCCTTCTCCATCAAGATGGAGGTTTCAGCAGCCAGGCCGTCAAAACCAGAGTTGGTAAATTGGGATGGCGTAAGGGACCCTGAGTGAGCAGGTCTGGCACCCTGGGCAGAACGTACTGATCCACTGCCAGCTGCACCACGTCTGCGAACCACACTCTTCTTGGCCACCTGGGGGCCACCAGAATCGCTGGCACCCCCTCCAGAGCAATCTTGCACAGAACCCTGCCCAGCAGGGGGAATGGAGGAAAGACAAAGTAGCTGAAAGTCCTGCCATGACATTGCTAGGGCATCCGTCGCCAAGGCCAGAGGATCCTGGGACAGGGAGACAAAGGCCGGGAGCTTGTGATTGTGACGGCAAATCCTTGCCTGAACTGTATCCAGATTCATTCCCAGGAATGAAGTCACCAAGGAGGGAGGCAGAGAAGACTTGGGGTGGTTGATCACCCAGCCAAATGACTCCAGGGTGGACACTACCAGCTGAGTATCCAACTCTGCCTGATGTAGAGACTGGGAAGTTATGAGAATGTCGTCCAGGTAGGGCAGCACGCGGATGCCCTGAAACCTGAGCAGAGACATCACTCCTGCCAACACCCTGGGAGCTGAAGTGAGACCAAAAGGCAATGCCACAAATTGGTAGTGTTGATCCTCCAGAGCGAACCTGAGGAACCTTTGATGACCTGGAAACACAGGAATATGAAGGTAAGCATCTTTGATGTCCACAGACATCATGAAATCCCCTGGGCGCAGGGAACTGATGGCAGAGCGCACAGTTTCCATGCGAAAGCACCTGCACCTGACAAATTTGTTGAGGATCTTCAAGTCTAGGATGGGTCTGACTGACTGAAAACCAGTGAGGGCTTTCTTGGCAGCGTTGTCAGCAACCCACTGGCGCAGCCAAACCGAGCGGCGTATTGCCACCACAAGGGCAGAAGTTCTGCCACACATTCTAATGGTGTCATCCAAGGCAGAGAGGACATAGGTCACAAAAACATCACAACTAGAGAGTGCATTAAACTCCTCTCTAGACACATCATCAGGCGCAGCGCCGTCCCCACACACGCAAAGGCATGGGACGCCAGCTGATCAATGCGCCGGTCCTCAGCATCCCGCAGAGTAGTAGAGTCAGGGGAGTGCATGACAGAGGTGTTAGATAACCCTAGGACCGGTGCATCCACCTCAGGAGGGGATGACCAACACTTCACCACATCAGCAGGAAAGGGATACTTCCTGTCCCAACTCTTAGGTACACCGGGAAGCCTGCTGGGGCACTCCCATTCCTTGAGCACAAGGTTATTAAAATGGACTTGCTCAGGAAATTCCAAGCGTGACTTAGTATGAAAAAGTTCCCCCTGTTGCCTGGGGGCCGCAACAGGGGGAGAGATAGACAGAACCTCAAAAATCTGAGCCAACAGTCTATCAGTATCATCTGGGGCCCAGGGGTCAGAGCCAGAATCGTCATGACCCCTGTGCCTCTCATCAGATGACCCTGAGTCGGAGAATAGCTCCCCTTCCTCCAAAGGGGTATAGCCAGACAGTTCCAAAAACTCATCCGCTTCCATAGGGAAAAGAGTGACATCAGGCGTTAAGTGCCGCTTTTTTGCATAGGCCTTACGCGCCAAGGTATTAGCAATCAACTTCTCAACACTAGCCAGTCTAGAAGACACATCAGGCTGAGAATCCCCACTTGTATGCAACTCAGTGGGAGTGAGATTTAAGCTTGGGGGAGTAGGTGAAGTGAAACGAGGTGCAGGCCCAGCCACTGGAAGGCCAGATTGCAGCGCAAGCACCTACTCAGCACAAGGTACACAGACCCGCGCATTGTCAGCGCTAATAGGGGACACCCCACAAGCTACACACAGCCAGGCTTGTCCCGAAGGAACCCCGAGCACATTATCCTGAGACGCCTCCATATGGTGATTATAGCGGCACAATAGGCCGATAGGGATTGAAGCTATAAAAGCAACCCGGGATGCCCCAATAACCCGCTAGGGAAGTGGGAGTAATTAACATTAGGCCTCACAAGTTAATTAACTAAATAGAGGAAGTAGGGCCAGGAGAAGCCAAGAGGGTTCGGCCCGACTGAAAGACATAAGCAAAGGGGAGCCGTAAGTATACAAATAAATAACAACGGTAATAAAGCCGCCCGCGAGGGCACTGATGGACCGCGATAGGTAGAAGCCAGTAACGCAGCAGCTGGAACCAAGAAAAAAATGGCGTTGGGTATACCTCGAGGGCTACAAGGAGAGCGAGGGAGGACAGCGGCCACTTAACAGGACCCACCGATAGACGGGCAATAGTGCGGGAGGGGCATCCCATAGAGGCTCACCATATGCCTATACCGCCTACCCTTTGGTGGGGGATTGCGGTGGAGCAGCGCTCCTAAGCACCTGACAGTGGTGCTGCCTACCATCACCCGACCAGCGCAGCCAAGGCTGGGAGGCACATTACTAATGGAACGGGTGGGAATAGTCCTACAGGGCCGCAGGCTAATAGCCCCGCTCACCTGCGAGAATAGAGAACCATCTTCTTGTCCTTCGCAGTCCAGACTGCAGAGAAGATCTGGGGATTGTAGGAGGTCCCTGGGTATTTGAGGGGCCGGGAGGAGCCTATTTTCGATGTCTCTGCAGTCCAGCACCATCTGGGGGAGTAATACCCAAGTGTAAGTAATCTATCTGGAGCAGGACGTACTGTATACTAAGAATATATAAGCAATAGTGTGATAAGACATAAACACATAGTGGATACATATTTGAAGGGCCTACAGCTTTGCAAATTTAGTAACCTAGTAATATACAATGACTAGGTAACTATCCCAACACTTTTTGGTAAGGATGATAGAGATATGGGGTCAGAGACCCCCTGATGGCTTGAAACATAATTGAAGGTTAAAAAAGGTATGTAATCCGTGCATCTCACATATCCACCGGTCCCTCCCCACTGCTCTTTGGACAATCCCCTAAAAGGAAAGCTTGAATAGATAATATGCATAGTATGTTATAACCAAGTTTATTTTCAATAAATATATATACATATATACATTTGTATGAGTATAATCAATTAATGCAGTGAAAATGGTGTCCCATCAGTTTCTGATTTCCTCCTTTCCCATATTTGTTTCTGATTTCCTCCTCTCCCATTTGTTTTCTTTTTCTGCCTCTTCTATTTCCCAACTCTGTGAACTGTTGTTTAGTATTCTGCCAACCGGATAGGTTGGGAGGTTACCATTGAAAGCATTTTTAAAATATGATTGTAAAACTGTAGTGATTGTTTCTTCTTGATTGGTTCTGATGATGCCATTTCGTATAAAACAATGTCTGTTATTTCCATTGTTTGATATATTCTTTTTTTTTTTTTACTTATATAAGTGAAAAAATAATGCATTTTCTTTCCTTTGCTGAATTGCACAAACCCAAATCTGATCTTTTTTTTCCCCTCATTTTTTATTTACAGACTTTGCTGAATCAATAGGGAATAATGACCTCTCCTGTGGCAGTGTTTACCTATTTTAAGAACAGTGAAGACCTTGCAGAATAAGGGTTTCTTTCTAGCAAATTAAAAATACCATTTTGTGATTACTCACCTGTAAAATGGGTATTATAAGTATGTCTCACACCCTGCTTCGGAAAGATTAATTACACGTGGGTTATGGTCCAGTAGAGGGTGAACTTCTGCAGAGATGACTAGAAAAAGAAGCCCCTCCCGGTCCATTAATACCTGGGACCTCTCACGCATTCCCCAGTATAAGAAAGCAGTAAGGAGACCAGGAAGAGCCAATAAAATCCATAAGAAAAAAGTTTCACCATATAGAGGATCCAAGATACAACTCAGGGTGGGACAAAGCAGGGTGTGAGACATACTTATAATACCCATTTTACAGGTGAGTAATCACAAAATGGTATTATTCCAAGTATGTCTCACACCCTGCTTCGGAAAGATTAATTACACGTGGGACATCCAATAGCAGTGTCCAAAAAGGGTGGGGATCCCAACAGGCAATAGTGCACAAATTAAACCACTGCAGCTTGCAGAACTTTGCGGCCAAAAACAGCATCCGCTGAGGCCCGCACATCAACCTTATAAAACTTGGAAAAAGTATGAACAGAAGACCAAGTAGCAGCCTTACAAACTTTGTGCTGAAATGCCCAGGAAGCCCCAACAGCACGAGTAGAATGAGCAGTGATCTGGAAAGGGGGATCCCTCCCCTTAGCAGAATAGGCCCTAATAACGGCCTGACGAAATTATTTACTAATGGTAGACTTGACGGGTGCCAAACTCTTCCTGGGCCCAGAGGGCACCACAAAAGAGGCGTCCGTCTTCCGGAATGGTGAAGTACCCACCAGATATTACTTTACACATCTAACGACATCCAGAGAGGCCCTCTCCTTGTCATTGCAGAGGTGATAGCCACCAAAAAGGCAACTTCTAAGGTGAAAATGGATAGTGCAGAATCCTGCACCGGTCCAAATAGAGGTCCCTGAAGGGCAGACAACACCAAATTTTAATCCCAAACAGGTAACATGGGTTTACGAGGAGGACGCACATGAGTGACCCCCTGAAAAAAGGCGAAAGATCTCTGACACTGCCCCTTAAGAGTGCTAAGCTGAAAAACCCATGTCCAGACCATGCTGAAGAAACTCCAAAATCCGAGGAATGGAAAACACCCGACAAGGAAAGTCCCTAGCCTCACACCAACCAATGTAGGTCCGCCAGGTCCTGTAGTAGATATTAGAGGAAGATTTCTTCCTAGCCCTGACAAGAGTCTGGACAACGGCTTCAGACAAACCCTTTTCCTTTAAGATGAAGGTTTCAGCAGCCACGGCGTCAAAGCCAGGGGTAACAAAGCTGACCTTGTGTGATCATATCCGGAACCAGAGGCAGCCTGAATTGATCGACCGCCAGCCGGACAACGTCTGCAAACCACACCTGTCTTGGCCGCCTTGGGGCCACCAGGATTGCTGGCACACCCTCTTGAGCCAGCTTGTGTACCACCTTGCCCACCATGGGAAAGGGAGGAAACGGGTACAGGAGACAGAGCTCCCGCCAGGACAGAGACATGGCATCCACTGCCAGAGCCAGAGGGTCCTGGGACAGAGACACAAATGCCGGAAGCTTGTGATTGTGACGAGAGGCAAACAGATCCATCTCCGGACTCCCCCACCTGCGACAGAGGGATAGAAATACCTTGTTGCTGAGGGACCATTCCCCCCGGCTAGAGGTCCCTCTGCTCAGGGAGTCCACTTCCAGGTTCTCCACCCCTGGAATGTAGACTGCCGAGATGCACGGAACATTGCTCTCTGGCCAAGCAAGAATCATAGACACCTCCCGGAGGGCACTCCTGCTGCGAGTCCCTCCTTGGTGATTGATGTAAGCGACCGCTGTTCGATTGTCGGAGCGAACCTGAACTGGTAAGCCCTGAAGGTGATATGTCAGGTGCGACAGCACCAACCGAACCGCCCTCAGCTCCAGAATGTTGATGGGGATATGGGCCTCCTGAGGACCCCACGGCCCCTGGAACTGACGTTCCCTCCAGAAGCCTCCCCAGCCTGACAGCCAACAGGGCGCAAGAAAGGACCTGCCCCCCAGGAGAATCCTCTGGTCCATCCACCACTGGAAGGACCGCCGGACAAGAGGGGACAGAACACAAGTCTGATCCAGAGACAGAGGACATTTGTCCCAAACCGATAGAAGATGGAGCTGAAGGGGTCTCATGTGAAACTGAGCAAATGGCACTGCCGCAAAGCAAGCCACCATCAAACCTACCAGCCTCATGCATTGCCTGATGGACGGACGAGGGCTGGACAGAAGAAAATGAATAAGAGCCTGAAGAACATCCGCCTTCGGCTGGGGTAGGAACACCCTGGTCTGAATGGTATCCAGAGTCATGCCCAGGAACGAAGCCACCCTTGACGGGGATAGAGAGGACTTGGGGTAATTGATTACCCACCCGAACCTCTCCAGCGTCGTCACCACCATTCTGGTGTCCAGCTCCGCCTGGTGGAGAGAGGATGACGTAATGAGAAGGTCGTCCAGGTAAGGCAAGATACGAATGCCCCGGACTATGAGAAGAGCCATCACACCCGCCAAAACCTTGGTAAACACCCTGGGCGCTGAAGTCAGCCCGAAGGGAAGAGCCACAAACTGGAAGTTATGGTTGTCTACCACGAACCTGAGGAACCCTTGGTGTCCCAGAAAGACCAGCACATGAAGGTAAGCGTCCTTGATATCTATTGAGGTCATAAAGTCCTCCGGATGCAGTGAGTCGACAGCAAAGCCTGATGAACCGGTTGAGAGTTTTCAAGTCCAAAATGGGTCTTATGGAACCATCTTTTTTGGGGACCATAAAGAGGTTGGAATAGTAACCCAGACCTCTCTCTGTGGGGGGAACCGGACAAACTACCCCCATATCCCAAAGGTTTTGCACCGCCAGAAAAAGGCCCTGTGCCGCCCGTGGGTCCGACGGAACACGGGACCTGAGGAATCTGGGAGGAGGCCGGCATGCAAACTCCAGCTTGTACCCACAGGAAATTACGTCCCGGATCCAGACGTCTGTGACCTCTAGGGTCCAGACCTGAGCAAAGAGACGCAGCCGGCCCCCCCACCCGCTGAGCGGGCTTGGCAACAGACTTGGGTTTAGTACCCCAGGAAGTCCCGGGCCGGGCACGTCCTCTGCCCCTACCCCAGGCATCTCCTCGGAATGCAGTGAAAAACGTTCCCCTGCTTGACCGAGAGCCATGAAAGGAAGGGTTGAATGAACCCGAACCCCGAAAGAGCCGGCGCTGCTTTTTGCGTTGAGGTAACTTACCCCCTCTGGCAACCGAGTCTAAACAATCACCAAACAGGCGCAGACCCACGAAGGGAAGACCTGTGAGCGCCTTCTTAGCAGCGTTATCGGCCGCCCACTGGCGCAACCAGACCGACCGGCGTATAGCAACCTGCAATGCCAAGGTCCTGCTACACATACGGATAGTATCATCCAAGGCTGATAAGACAAAAGCAATGAACATCTCACAATGAGTCAAGGCTGTAAACTCCTCACTGCAAGGATCCAATTGGGAACCATCCAAAAAGCCCCTAATTAGAGCTCTAGTAGCCACGGCCATGATCGCAGAAGCACAAACCGAGCGCAAGGCCGAACCCACACAAGCAAAGGCATGTGAAGCCAATTGATCGAGATGTCAGTCCTCACCATCCTTCAAGGTAGTGGAATCCGGGGTATGCACGACTGAAGTATTGGACAATCCCAGGACGGGCGCGTCGACCTCTGGGGATGTCGACCAAAGTTTCACCACATCAACAGGAAAGGGATACTTCCTATCCCACCCGTGAGGGATACCAGGGAGCCGACTAGGCTTTTCCCATTCCTTAAGGATCAGATTGTTAAAGTGCTTCTGATCCGGGAACTCCAAATGATGTTTGGCGGTCCCAAAAAATTCCCCCGCTGCGGAGGGGCCTCCGCAGGAGGGGAAATAGCAAGTACCTCAAAAAATTTAATAAGGAGCCTATGGGTGTCAACAGTATCCCCGCGCTCTGAGCCGGGATCAGCGCCAGGGTACTGCTGATCCTCA
Source organism: Gastrophryne carolinensis (assembly GCA_027917425.1). Lineage (NCBI taxonomy): Eukaryota > Metazoa > Chordata > Amphibia > Anura > Microhylidae > Gastrophryne > Gastrophryne carolinensis. The sequence goes on from CM051235.1 coordinate 437,240,625, forward strand.
GATGAGTCAGAGTATGGGAACAGTTCCCCTTCCTCAAGCGGGGAACATTCAGACCAGTCAAATGGTTCAAAATCAGCATAATCAAAGGCCTGCGTCGCGGGCGCCAAGTGCCGTCTCTTAGCTGGGCCTTCCTGGCCGCAGAGCTAGCAATTAGTCTCTCAATGCATCAGACTGCGCCTCCCCACTGGTGACAACGTCACTTGGGGTCATAACCAGGCGTGGGGGTGTAGGTGATGAGACCAGCGGGGGCTGAACCGTCCGCACGGGGCCTGGCTTGCCGCACAAGCGCCTGTTGTGCACATGGTATACAAATTTGCACATTGTCTCCCAAAAGGGATGCCCCACATATCACATACGACCGGGGTTGTCCCGAAGGGACCCCGAGTCCAGTATCCTGGGGAACCTCCATATGGTGATTTAGTGATAGTCGCAATGATCAATGGGAATTACGCTATGCCGGCCAAGGGGATAAAACGCACACACACACTCTCACAAAACCCGCGCTGGCGCGGCCAGCCAGGGCACAAACAAAATAAAAGCTAATGGGAGCTGAGGGAGAGAAGCCCCCCCCCCTACTATCCGGGAAGGGAGTAAAGGGGGAAGCCGATAGCTACATTTTAATATGTAGTGAGGGCTACTTGACGGACGGGGCATCCCAAGTCAGGATCACCAACCTGACGACCGCCTACCCTTTGGTGGGGGATTTGCGGTGGAGCATAGCTCCAGGTAACAGGATACCTCTAGAGGTGTACCCTACCCTCACCCGGACCCTACAGCCAAGGCTGGGAGGCAAGGGGAATTAACAAAGGAGTCCGGGCGGCAATAGGAATAAGAAATGGCTTACCTGCAAAGGAAAGAGACAGCTATCTTCTTGACTTGCATCGCCTACTGCAGAGACTTAACTGGGGAATGTGTGGGAGGTCCCAGGTATTTATGGACCGGAGGGGCTTCTTTTTCTAGTCATCTCTGCAGAAGTTCGCCCTCTACTGGACCATAACCCACGTGTAATTTTTCCGAAGCAGGGTGTGAGACATACTTGGAATAGTAAAAAACTAATCTCACTTACCTGCCAGTATGCAGACTCCATCCCATGAAGTCCTTCGGGCTGCATCTGTCCGGTGTGTGCAATGTCTGCCCTGCTGCCAGTCATGTGGGAGCAAGTGGTGGTGTATGCTCAGATCACAGGGGCTAATAGCACTGGAACCAGACTAGCTCATCCTATGTGGAATCAAGCCTACAGGTTGGCAGGCAGGTGGAATTGTTCTCTTGTCTGGACTGCCCCCTTTAAATGCAGAATTTTCTAGTGACCAGTGGCTGGCGGCTCATGGTGGCACTTTTATCCTAGCTTGATGATGCCTTATCTATATGACAGTCAGACAGAAGGCTTCAGCAGATTAGTGGTTTGGTGAAGATAAAGGGATTAATCTAATCATCAGATTAGCGGAACACAAGAGACAGTCACAGCAGGATGAGAATAATTGTGTTGTCTAAACATCTATCTGTGATAGCCAGTCACTTTACAGGGAACATTTCCTAAAGTGGACCAAAAGTGTGCCAGGTTCAGGATGCCCCACTGTGTGAAACTCCCTAGTCCCGTAAAGTCTCCCCGAACCAACCGGGCTTTTTTGAAGGCCAGCGCTGGCACACACCCTGTAAGAGGGTAGTGGGCATACGGCCGCTGGCACGCTCGGCTGCTTTCAGCTAGATTCAACACTTAGCTGAAATTGACGAAAGCGGGTGTATGACCAGGGAAAGGTGAGTTTTGGCGGGTTTCACACAGCGGGGCATCCCAAGCTGGAGTGCCACAGGGGCATGGGCACAAACCCGGTATAGTCCAAATCCTTGGTTTTGGTCCACTTTAAAGCAGACCTACACTTTCACAGGGAAGTCTTTTACTGTGAAACAGACTTTCATCTACCTTAGCATCCCCATTCTGCCACCTTAACCCTGAGAAATACTCACCTAATCCACCACAGGGTCACCTCAGTAGGAGACAGGGGGCACACTACTGTTGGTGTTAAAAGAGCAACAACAGTGCATCAGAATAATTTTTGTTTTATGAATTTGTCTAGCGGCCTGGATACTACCTTTTGCGGTTTACAAGTACAAGCTAGTCAGTACCTGCCAGCTTTTCTAGCGACTCCCAGCCCCAATCCACAGGGTAGTAGTGGGGAAACTTAAAGGGGGCCCAGGCTAGCGGCTTAGCTAGTATGGGTTAGGTTAGTCAGGGGGAATGGGGCCTTGGCCTCCTCAGTCTGTTCATTCTTGGACCTCTAATAAACCTGTTGAGGAGTAAATATCTAAGAGTTCCCATTTCAGATTTTCGGTAGAAGATATGCTCGATCTTATCCAGGCCATCTGGACCACACTTGATTCAGTTTCCATGCCTGTTTCCTGTCTCTTAAAGTGGACCAACACCCACCGCTGATCGGCCCGGGAATCTATAAGATTCCCGGGCCGATCAGCTTCCTCCCCGCGGGGCATCCGAAATCGGGATGCCCCGCTGTGTGAAACCCCCCCGGACGCCCACAAACCTTACCTTCTCCCGTTCCAATGGCGTATGCGCGGGCTGGCGCGCATCCCTCTAGCAGGGTCCCTCTTACAGGGAGCGCGCCCGTAAGAGGGACGCGCGAGAGGCGGTGGTGGCGGCGGCGGCGGCCTCAGCTTGCCCCGCAGAAGTGGACCAACACCCAGGATAGTGAAAATCCTGGGTGTTGGTCCACTTTAAGTATGCCCTGTATCTCTGTAGCATACCTTTGGAGGGAAAGCAGCTTTTTGACCAGGAGGCATGAGGCTGTGCTGACTAGATCTTCTGAGCGGGGTGAGAACTTCCCAGTCAAAAGAAAGCACCCATTCCACTGTTGAGGAAAGATGCTAAGAAGCCTAAATTACCTTAGAGGAACGTTAGTAGACCAGACATCAGGAAGTCCTGGCAAACACAGAGAGGTAGCGTCAGAGAAACCCTACTTTTCAACCAGTCACCTCTGTCCAAGCTCTATTCCTGACAGTCAAGTGAGAGGGACTCCTTCATGTTCTTCCTACTTGGAATGAGATCTCCAAGAGTCCCTTTGTGCTTCGGATAGTACACGAAGGGTACAAGTTGGCATTAGCCCAATGGCTGCACGACCATTTTCTATTGACCCAGCCTCCCAGACACAGGGTCAAGAGAGAAGCCTTCCTGGAAGTCCTTTCTTAACTCGGTTCTGGGACATCTTAAAGGAGAGGAAGTTTCCATGGGGGAGGGAGACTTCTCAAACGGGAGGGAGTACCCATGTATTCTCAGTGCAGAAGCCTTCGGGATGATTTTAAACCTAAAAACCTTTGATTGTGGTTTATAATTAAAAAAATTCGAAATGGAATCGATTTACACTATCAGAGACATTCTCTTGAGGGATATCCTGATGGTCTCTATAGACCTTCAGGATGCATACCTTCATGTTCATATCCATGCTTCCCACTGGATTTCTCATTGACAGTTCTGAGCTTCTTCGGCTCCTCGTATCTTCACAAAGATTCCGTCGGAGGCAATGGTTTATCTCAGATTGAAGCAGATAAACATAATTTCTTATCGAGACAATCTCTTATTCACCATGGACAGATCTTCCCTTTCAGACTGAAGATGGCCATGCAGAAAAAAAAGCTAGGATGGGTTCTTAACTTAGAAAAAACAAATCTCATCCCAGGTTGCAGACGCTCTTACCTAGGATACGCGATTGATAGATCTACAAAAGATCTTTCTGCCACAAGCCAGACAAGATAGACAAGCTGTTAGGGGCTGTGTCACAACCAGTAGGGTCGTCGAGACACATCCCCGAGACACAGGCATACATCCACGACCTCTTCACTTCCAACCTCTTCACTTTCATGGCCTTTACTGAAACCTGGCTCACTCCCTCTGATACAGCCTCACCCGCTGCCCTCTCATATGGGGGCTTACAGTTCAGCCACACCCCAAGATCAACCAACAAACAGGGTGGAGGTGTTGGCATCCTTCTGTCTGAATACTGCTCATTTAACCCAATCCCTGCACTACCCTCCCTTTCCTTCCCTTCTTTTGAAGTTCACTGTGTCCGTCTATACTCTCCCTGTCACCTAAATATTGCCACCATCTATCACCCTCCTGGACCTGCCTCTCTCTTTCTGGACCACTTCTCAACTTGGCTTCTCCACTTCCTGTCCTCTGACATCCCAGCTATAATCATGGGGGACTTCAACATACCCGTTGACACCAACAACCCTGCAACCACCAAACTATTATCCCTAACCACCTCCTTTGGCCTCAAACAATGGTCTACCAGCTCTACCCATAAAGATGGACACACACTTGACCTGCTCTTTACTCACCTCTGCTCTGTATCCAGTCTTTCCTCATCCCCACTTCCCCTCTCTGATCACAACTTACTAACACTAACAATCTCTTCCCTTAATACTACCCCGCCTGCACACAAACCTGCAATACTTTGCAGGAACCTCAGAAACCTAGACCTTCAATCTCTCTCCGATGCTTTACATCCCCTTCACACCCTGCCCTTATTTACCAATGTAGACGCTGCCGCTTCATACTACCACAACACACTAACTGCTGCCCTTGACTCTGTTGCTCCCCTTAACTACAGTCGCCCTCAGGCCAAAAAAAGACAACCATGGCTTAACACTAACACTGCAACATTGAAACGGCATTCTCGAGCTGCTGAACGGCATTGGAGGAAATCCAAAACCAAGGAGGACTTCCTGTTATACAAGAAAGCCCTTCAGGAACTCAGGACTGCCCTTTCATCTGCCAAACAGGAATATTTCACATCACTCATATCGGCACAGACCCGGAATCCAAAACAGCTATTTAACACTTTCAACTCCCTTCTCCGCCCACCGCCACCTCCTCCATCCTCACAGCTAACGGCTGAGCAATTTGCCACATACTTCAAAGACAAAATCGACAGGATTCGAAGTGGCTTCACCCCCCAGAACACCTCTCTCCTACCAACATCCCCCTTGCCCCACTCATTAACTAATTTCACAGTGTTAACTGCTCAAGGTGTCTCCTCCCTGGTCTCAAAGGCTCACCTGACCACCTGCTCCCTTGATCCCATTCCATCCCACCTTATCCCTCAACTGTCTCCAACTGTCATTCCAGCCCTAACATCTTTATTCAACCTCTCCCTCTCCACTGGTACCTTTCCCTCCGCTTATAAGCATGCTGTTATAACTCCACTCATCAAAAAACCCTCTCTGGTCCCCTCTGCACTCCCCAGTTACCGCCCAATCTCTCTGCTTCCTTTCTCATCAAAGCTTCTTGAACAGCATGTCCATACAGAACTTACAAACTATCTGTCTACAAACTCCCTCCTAGATCCCCTCCAATCTGGTTTCCGCTCGTGTCACTCTACCGAAACGGCCCTCACCAAAGTCACCAATGATCTAATAACAGCCAAATCCAAAGGTCACTACTCTGCTCTCATTCTTCTCGACTTATCATCTGCTTTTGACACTGTCGACCATGCTCTGCTTCTCAATATTCTTTCTTCTCTTGGAATCCAAGGTCTCGCACTCTCTTGGTTCTCCTCCTATCTCTCTCACCACACATTTAGTGTATCTTACTCAAACACCATTTCCTCTCCCCGGCCTCTGTCTGTAGGGGTACCACAAGGCTCAGTCCTAGGACCCCTACTTTTTTCAATATACACTTCTGGTCTAGGACGACTAATAACCTCGCTAGGCTTCCAATATCACTTTTATGCAGACGACACTCAGATCTACCTCTCTGGCCCGAATCTCTCTTCTCTCCTCTCTCGCCTTCCTGACTGTCTAACAGCCATCTCTTCCTTCATGACATCTCGCTCTCTTAAACTGAACATGGACAAAACTGAACTGGTCATTTTCCCGCCATCTCACTCCCCTCCTCTCTCTAACACCACAATCTCTGTAAATAATCTTACAATAACTGCAACTCATCAAGCTCGATGCCTGGGTGTCATTCTGGACTCCTCTCTCTCCTTCAGACCTCACATTCACTCCCTGGCCACCTCCTGTCGCCTCCAACTCAAAAATATATCTCCCATCCGTCCCTTCCTCTCACCTGCCACCACTAAAATGCTAGTACATGCCCTGGTCATATCCCGACTGGACTACTGCAACACCCTCCAATCAGACTCAAACAGACTGGCACCCCTCCAATCTATCCTAAACTCTGCTGCTCGCCTCATCCATCTCTCCTCTCGCTTCTCCAGTGCTACTCCCCTCTGTCAATCCCTCCACTGGTTACCTGTCTCCCATAGAGTTCAGTTCAAACTTCTAGTGCTAACCTACAAAGCTCTCTCTAACCAGGCCCCTTCCTACATTTCATCTCTGATCCAGCATTACCAACCAAAGCGCAACCTCCGCTCCGCCTCTGACATTCTCCTGTCCTCTTCCTTGGTTACTTCCTCGCACTCCCGCCTTCAAGACTTCTCCCGTGCCTCCCCACTTCTCTGGAATGCACTCCCCCGCTCGATCCGCCACTCTCCATCACTCCAAGCCTTTAAAAGCGCCCTCAAAACTCACCTCTTTAGACAAGCATATGACCTGGCTTAAGCAACTACTATAACCTTCAATGGCACATGCAGCCATACTCAAGCTCTACCACTTGTGACCCCACCCCCTTTGTCTCCACCCCCATCCTTTAGACTGTAAGCTCGCAAGGGCAGGGCACTCCTCCCTATTGTCTCCTGTGCTCACAACACTTGGTTTTAACCTGTGGCATCTAATTTTGTATTGTTCTCTGTGCTATATGTTTTACCTTGTCTGTATTCTTAACTTGTAAAGCGCTACGGAAGTTGATGGCGCTATATAAATAAACAATAATAATAATCCTGGCTTTGTGGGTCTCATGACTTCAGCAATGCCCGGCAGTAGTCTGGGCACAGTTCCACTCAAGGGCTCTCCAGAGCTTCTTTCCGAGGGCATGGGACAGGCCTTCTCTGTCTCTGGATCAGATAGTGACGCTCTCAGATCAGGTCAAAGTCTTACTTTGTGGACCCAGAATCAAAACCTGGCGGGGGGCAAGCCTTGGCACCAGAAGGATCCCCTCATAATCACCACAGACGCAAGTGCAATCGGGTGGGGGGCTCAATGCTTGGGATGACAGTTTCAGGGGTCTTAGAACTGGCAATGCCAAGAAAATTGTCCAGCTTGAGAGCCATCTTCACAGCTATAAGACGAGGCTCTACAGGACAGAGACATAAAGATCATGTCAGAAAATACCACCATGGTAGCAGATAATTAATTCCCCATAGTAGTAGCAGTTAATCCATTCAAAGAAGTATAAGTAGATAATAGAGAGCAGATCGCAATGGAAGTGCCAATGTTCCAAGGCCCTTGGCCCTTTCCTTCGCTGCCTTGACGAAAGGTCCAAGGGCCCTGGAATGTTGGCACTGACATTGTAATCTCTATTATCCACAGGTATACTATTCATGATTGGTATTATCTACACATGTAACCTGTGCTGGGTTTATTTGATCACTGTATTACTTATACTTCTTTGAATGGATGAACCGTGTACTACTATGGGGAATTAATTATCTTCCTTGTTTTCCTCATTGTTTTGAACTGCATTTGATGATATGCTATTTAGAAACATTATAGATTCCTTAACCACATCCCCATAGCCAGATCATCTGCATAACCTTCAGGAGGACCCTAAGTGACACCTATAATAATAGTCATATGGTAAAAAGTTGTATTTATCATACTGTATAATTGGCTACAGACATTCTTTCATACTTATATATGTTCTGTCCTTTCTCAGAAGGTGCACTCTAATCCTGAGGTTATGCACAGCTGTTATTTCACCGAACTTAGTCTCAATGTATCCTTTTTTGTATGATGGATTTTGATGGATATGTATAAATCTAGATGTTGTGAATTTGCAACATTGAAAACTACAACGAGCAGTGTGGTGTGCATCCATTTAATTATAGTTTAGGACTAATGGAAATACAATTACCGGTAAGCTAACTGGGGTTTTCATTCAGCCCTAGAGTCTAAAAGACTGGTATGAGAGGGGGTTGTGCCAGGTAAAAGACAGGAGGTTAAATATTTGCAGCTCTGTTATAAAGTCAAACAGCAACAAATATAAAAGGAGGGTAACAATTTTTTATGCAGGCCGAGTTCTGCAAACAACAGATATACATTTTGTGCCTCTGAATTGACAGGCAGTAGTTAAGGCAATGCACACAAGCCAATATTCGTTCTAACAAAGAATAGGATTTTAATGTCCACAGTTAAACTGTTAAAATATATTTTAAATATTTACATTTCTAAAACATTAAAAAATACCTGCAAACACAGATATAGACACAAAAGTCAATAATATTAAAAAAAACTAATTGCACTACGTTTTGACACACAAGTACACAATTAAACCAGCACATGGATGTTTATGGGGCAAACCACAAGTCTCAGCATTCTGTGACCAGCTCTTACATTCAAAGGCAGCCCCCCCCCCCCCCCCATTGTTGAGGCCCTAAATCTTGCTTCAGTGCCATCATGTCTCTGGGATTCATTTGCTGAATGGTTGGCGGTTAGACCTTCCCTCCAGCCTAGCAGAGACCCCAAGATGGACAGAATTAAGGAGAGTTGGGACCCAGTGGCACCACCATTATGTGCAAAGACAGAATGCCAGAAGCTGTGAGCCTTGTGGTACTGGAGTGAGGTAAGTATAGTGAGTGTATATGAATCCAGCTATCAAAGCAGACCCCCCATATTCCAAGTATGTCACACACCCCGCTTCCAATATTAATGACATATGGGTTATGTCCAGTAGAGGGCGAACTTTTGCAGAGATGACTAGAAAAAAAGGAAGCCCCTCCCGGTCCATAAATACCTGGGACCTCCCACACATTCCCCTATAATCGTCTCTGCAGACGGCGAGCAAGTCAGAAGATGGCTATCTCCTCCCTTACAGGTAAGCCGGGGTCACACCCAGCAATTTATTGCCCTATTTCTGCCCGGACTGGATTAAATTTAAACTCCTATGCCTCCCAGCCTTGGCTGCAGGTCCGGATGAGGGTAGGCTGCACCCGAGCAGGTGTAATTTAGGAGCCATGCTCCACCGTGAGACCCCATATCAAGGGGTAGGCGGTTTACCAGGTTGGTGACCCTGGTTTGGGATGCCCCGTCCCGTTATCCCTTTACTTCTGGTTAGTATGGGATCCCCCCCTTTTTTTCCGTGTCTCCCTGTGGGGGGCGGAGCCATGTGCGGCACGCGATCTGCGCTGGCCCGCCCTTCTTCCTCCTCCTGTCTTCTGCCTCGGTGTACCGTTGCCATTTCCTGGCCTGTGAGTGCCCTGCGGGGTTTTTCGTGCCTTTAATTATGCCTTGTACCCCGTTATAGCACACAAGCCAATATACTGTTTTAACGCATTGTTATCTATAAAGCATGTATATATATATATATATATATCACATTGGATATATATATAATTTTTTATATAGCAAGTCTTATTAGCTTGTGTGTGTGTGTGATCTTTGTGTCTTTCAGGAGGACTCCCTGTTCCCATTAAAAAAAGGGGGTTCTCCCAGTCCTAGGTCCCTTGCATAAATTGGGTTTTTACAAATCCTCCCACTAGTGGACTTAAGGGGCATCCCGGGTAGCTTAATAGCGTAATTCCCTTTGGTCATTGCGACTACCATAAAAAACACCATATGGAGACTTCCAAGGATACCGGGCTCGGGCTCCTTTCGGGGCAAGCGCGGCAGTGTGTGGGTTGTGGGGTATCCCTTACGGGGGATAATGTACTGATTTGCATACCATGTGCTCAGCAGGCCATAACGCGGCAGTCTGGGTCCCAGGCGTCTGGGCCAGTGCCGCCGGTCTCATCACCTACTCCACCCCGCCTGATCTGTACCCCAAGTGACACTGTCATTAGCAGGGAGTCGCAATCTGATGTATGCGCTAGATTGGCCAACATAGAGAATTTGATTTCTAGCTCTGCGGCCAGAGAGGCCCCAGCTAAGAGGAGAAATTTGCCATCGGCCGCGCCGGTTCTGGGCTTTGAGGATTATTATTCTCTTGACTGGTCTGATTATTCCCCACTTGTGGAGGGGGAATGGTTTCTGGATCTGATGGCTCTGAGGATCAGCAGCTTTTGGATGCTGATGCTGGGCAGGGCAGGAGTATGGGGATGCCGTGGCTACCCCCAGGTCTCTGGCCCATTTATTTGAGGTGCTGGCTATTTCTCCTCCGGCGGAGTCCTTTCCGCAGAAGGGGGAATTTTTTGGGACCTCTAAGCCGCGATTGGAGTTCCCAAATCAGAATCAGAGGAGCTGCCTGCTCTACTTTCAGAGGTGACTCTTGGGGCAGAGGCAGAGGACGCGCCCATCCTGGACCTACCTGGGGTTCCAAGCCCAAGCCCGCGGCCAAGTCAGCTCAGCAATGAGGGGGCGCCCTCACCCTTGCGGGTGGGGGGACGGCTGCGGCACTTCACCCTGGTCTGGGCCTGGGAGGTCACAGACAACTGGGCCTTGGAAGTGGTCTCTTCCGGGTACAAACTGGAATTCGAGTACCGGCCTCCTCCTAGATTCCTCAGATCTCAGGTCCCCTCGGACCCCCGGGGTGTGCAGGGGCTCCGGTTGGCAGTGCAAAATATTCTGGTTGGCAGTGCAAAATATTCTGGACATGGAAGTCATATATCCGATGCCTCTCTCTGGGGGAGGCAGGGGCTATTATTCCAACCTTTTCGCTGTGCCCAAAAAGGATGGATCCATAAGACCCATTCTGGATTTGAAGCTTCTCAACAGAACCAAGAAGTTCCGCATGGAGACTTTGTGCTCAGCCATCAATTCTCTTCGTCAGGGGGACTTCATGACGTCCATAGACATCAAGAATGCTTACCTTCATGTGCCGATCTTTCCAGCACACCAGAGTCCTGAGTGGAACAGGACAAGATTAGCAGTCTCACTGCGCAAGGAGGACACGCACATGTGAGAAGCCATGTTTTAGATTTCTTAGGTTGGTGATGGGAGATCAGCATTTTTCAGTTTGTGGCCCTCCCGTTCGGGCTGACCTCAGCACCTAGGGTGTTCACCAAGGTGCTGGCGGGTGCTGGCGGGTATAATGGCCCTTATCAGAGCCCAGGGCATTCGCATTGTGCCGTTTCTGGACGACCTTCTCATTACGGCATCTCTCTCTCAGATAGGCGGAGATAGACACCAGGACGGTGGTGACTACGCTGGAGAGGTTTGGATGGGTGTTAAACCACCCCAAGTCCTCTCTCTCCCCTTCAAGGGAGTTTTCATTTGTGGGCATGAATCTGGATACCATTCATACCAGGGTGTTCTTGCCTTTGTCAAGGGTGCAGATGGTTCTGGACCGTCTTCTTTTGTCCAAACCCGCGGCTGTCTATCCGGCTAGGGATGAGGTTGGTGGGATTGATGGTGGCTTCATTCAAGGCAGTTCCCTTTGCTCATTTTCACATGAGATTGCTCCAGCTCCATCTTCTGTTGGCTTGGGACAGATACCTGCTGTCATTGGTTCAGTCGTTTCTGATGTCTCCTCTGGTTCGGCAGTCTCTTCAGTGGTGGCTGGAACCAAGGAATCTTCTGAGGGGCAGGTCTTTTCTGACCCCTTGTTGGGAGACGGTCACCACGGATGCCAGCCTGTCGGGCTGGGGGGGGGTTTCTGGAAGGAACATCAGTTCCAGGGGCTGTGGGGTCCTCTGGAGGCACACATCCCAATCAATGTCTTGGAGCTGTGAGCCATTCAGTTGGTACTGTTACGCTTAACTCATCTCCTCCAGGGTTTACCGGTTCAGGTTCGATCAGGCAATTGGACTGCGATCGCTTACATCAATCACCAAGGAGGGACTCGCAGCAGGAGTGCCCTCAGGGAAGTTTCTCTGATTCTTGCATGGGCGGAGAGCAATGTCCCATGCATCTCAGCAGTGTACATTCCGGGAATGGAAAACATGGAGGCGGACTCCCTGAGCACGGGATCATCTCGCCAAGGGGAATGGTCGCTCAACCATAAGGTATCCCGGTCCCTCTGTCTCAAGTGGGGGATTCCGGAGGTGGATCTCTTTGCCTCACGTCACAATCACAAGCTTCCTGCATTTGGGTCTCTGTCTCAGGATCCTCTGGCCCTGGCAGTGGACGCCATGTCTCTTGCCTGGAGGGATCTGCGGTTTCTGTACCTGTTTACCTCCTTCTCCACGGTAGGCAAGGTGCTGCGCAAGCTGTCCCAGAGGGTGCGCCAGCAATTCTGGTGGCCTCAAGGTGGCCAAGACGTCGTACGGCTGGCGGTAGATTAGTTCAGGTTGCCCCTGTTTCCGGATCTGATCACTCAAGGTCAACTTCGTTGCCCCAATTTACAAATGCTGGCTTTGACGGCGTGGCTGCTGAAACATCCATTCTAAAGGAGGAAGGTTTGTCTGATGCGGTGATTTAGACACTTGTTAGATCTAGGAAGAGATCTTCCTCTAACATCTACTACAGGAGTTGGCGGTCCTATATTGATTGGTGTGAGGCTAGGGCCTTGCCTTGCAGGGTGTTTTTCGATTCCTAGGATTTTGCTTTTTTCTTCAGCACGGCCTGGACCTGGGGTTCCAGCTTAGTACCTTGAAAGGGCAAGTCTCTGCTCTGGCGGTCTTCTTTCAAAGGTCCTTTGCTCTTTATCCTTTGGTTAAGACTTTCTTCCAGGGGGTCACTCATGTGCGACCCACTCGAAAGCCTTTGTTGCCTGTTTGGTATTCGAATTTGGTTCTGTCGGCCCTCCAGGGGCCTCCTTTTGAGCCGGTGCAGGATGTTGCACTTTCTATGCTCACACAAAGGGTTGCCTTTTTGGGACGTGTCTCTGGTTGGCGGATCTGTCCATTCCAGCCCTTTACTTTGAAAGACACCAGGACAAGGTGGTCTTTCGCTTTAAGTCAGATTTCCTTCCTAAGGTGGTTTCTGCCTTTCATCTGGTGGTTCTCCTTTCCTTATGTCCTAAGCCTAGCAATGACAAGGAGAGGGTCTGGCACTCTTTGGATGTGTTTCGTTGTGTGAAGTACTATTTGGTGGCTACTTCTCCCTTTCGTAGGACGGACGCCTTGTTCGTGGTACCCTCCGGGCCCAGGAAGGGTTTGGCGCCCGCCAGGTCTACCATTAGTAATGGATACATCAGGCCATTGTTGGGGCCTATACTGCCAAGGGGAGGGTTCCTCCTTTTCAGATCACTGCTCATTCTACTCGTGCTATTGGTGCTTCCTGGACTTTTCAGCTCCAGGCCTCTGTTGAACAAGTTCGTAAGGCTGCTACTTGGTCTTCTGTTCATAATTTTTCCAAGTTTTATAAGGTTGATGTGCGGGCCTCAGCGGATGCTGTTTTGGGCCGCAAGGTTCTGCAAGCTGCAGTGGTTTAAATTTGTGCATTTTTGCCTTTTGGGATCCCCACCCATGACGGACACTGCTATTGGATGTCCCATATGTCATTAATATTGGAAGCGGGGTGTGTGATATACTTGGAATAATACCATTTTGTGATTACTCACCTGTAAAATTATAAGTATGTCACACACCCCGATTCATCCCGCCCTTATTGTATTCTGGATCCTCTATAGGGTGAACCTTGTTTTGGTTAATAGGTTTTTATTGGCTCTTCCTGGTCCCCTTACTGCTTTCCTATACTGGGGAATGTGTGGGAGGTCCCAGGTATTTATGGAACAGGAGGGGCTTCCTTTTTTTCTAGTCATCTCTGCAAAAGTTCGCCCTCTACTGGACATAACCCATATGTCATTAATATTGGAAGCGGGGTGTGTGACATACTTATAATACCCATTTTACAGGTGAGTAATCACAAAATGGTATTTTTTGGGCCCGCACCAGTCCTAGGTGTGTATTCATTCCCCCACCCTCTATGAATCCCAATTAAAGATGCCATACGTTCCCCACTGCCGATGTCACACATGGCACCTTCATGCCCACCTAGCAAATTCTGTTGGTCACTGGCAATGTGATGCATATTCAGGATGCGGAAAGGTACATATTCTGCTCAGTTTTCAAGCTTTCAAGCAGAAAGAAAGGTCTGTTTTACTTTGCCACAGTGACAAATATGTCCTGATTCTAGTACACAACATTTCTAATGTTTCTATTTAGCTTGACAGTTTCCAGCAGTTTAATCCGTTGAAACTGTCCAAAATGGACACCAGTATAACAATAGGGGGAGGGGGCAGTTGGAAAGGTACATGCCAATTAGGAGCCTTGTAATTGTTTTATCTCAAAGCTATTTTTTTTAAAAAGCTATATAGAAGCCTAGACTATTTTATGTACTTTTTTCCTTTTCAGTGTTTGCATTAGCCCCTAGCTTTAGTCCATCGAGTCCTATGGCGCACCGATTTGTCATAAAAGGGTATGGAAAATAATGGCAGTGCTGTGGTAATAATTAAAGAGTGCCTAGAGTGGGGTGAACCCTAAACATAGCCTTGCCTATAAGTCCACTGCTACATGTTTTGTGGGATCAAATCCAAGCCCTTATATTTTTGGACGAGTAGGGTGGTTCCATATCTATAACCCGTCAGTTGTACCATATTGTAATACACACAGAAGTTCAAGTGGGACTGGCTGCTTGAGGAGATGGATTAACAAGAACATTTTTGCTGCATAGAGGGGGCAGAGTCTGTAAAGCGCAAGTTTTTGCCTCCACTGGCTGCCGAGTGCTCGTTGTCAAGACTTTCGGACATTTTGTCGCAGATAATGTCGACAAGGCGTTCAAAAACCTGTTTCACTTGTATATTCTCCTTGGCGCTTGCTTCAAAGTATTCAAAACCTGTGTGAACACAAAGCAAGAATTTACAAAGTTAGAGACAGGGGCAGACTGGGGCCAAAAGTTAGCCCGGGAATTTAGATACCCATGACCATCCCACAGGCTGCTGAGATCCTCCCTCAGGTGCTTCCCAGATGCTCAACAAGTGTGTCTATCAGTTGAGGCTATAGCACTGAAGGGGCACACAGTGGCGGACTGGTGCCAAAAAGCAAACTGGGATTTTAGCGGCCCATCAGGCTTGAGCAGCCCGCAGGATCCCCACTGAGCCCAGGTGCTCCCCCGCTGCCAAGGCTGAGGCTATATCATTGCAAGGAAAATTAATAAACAGGAGTAGATAAGGCCAACTCAATGGTACTGAAGTTTTAGTATTGTGGGGCAGATATGACAGGGGTGGGCATAGATTCCACACTGAAACAAAAAGGAGGGTGGAATTGCTGTGATTACATGATACCGGCACCCTTGGTACAGAAACTAGGCTATGATCTTGCTAGCTCTAAAGCAGATGTACAATGTAAACTGATGAGTAGGGATGTTCTATAGTGACAGTACAATGGACACAATCAGCTGGATGGCTAACAAAGAGGAGCCGGGGTTTCAGGGATTTTAGCTGATGCTGTACATTAAACCTTTTTACAAAGTCATCAGCTGCCATTGTCCTCTCATGCTGATCTGGAGAGAATGCGGGGACGTGCTACAGGACATTCTCAGCACCTGCTTAAGGGAACCCGTACATGGATTATTAAGGGAATAACAGGCATATAAAAAACATCCTGGATTATTTTAGCAGCAGCCAAGGATATGGAAGCGAATGCGTTGCTGAGAAAATAATTAGGTGGAGTGATGATTTATTTAGGACTAATGATATCCTAAAGTGGACTAAAAGTCTAACCTTTGGTCCACTTAGAATGTTTTCTAGGGGTCACCCTGCTCCCTCCAATCCGCACACCACCATTGGCTGACCAGCAGAGAAATGATGCAGTTGTAGAGCAGAGACTGAAATGGGATCCCAGAACTAGGCGATTATGCAGCACTAACTGTGTGGGGGTGGGGGGGGGGGGTGTATTGGGATGCCCTGTTAGTGAGTTGAAAGTTTATTTAGACTTTTGGTCCACCAACCAACCATATAAGGCTTATGTTTTTGTGCTTATTGAGCAAATCAGGCTGGGAGAAAATGTATATAGCAGCATATCAGGTTGGGGTACTGGCCCACCTGATGCTTAGTAACCCTGCTTTAAAGAAGACCCCCACCCCTGGTCCAATCAATCCCCAACTAAAACCTGCAACACACACCAAAGGGGAGGGGGGCAAAACCTGCAAAGGTAGGAGGAGGAAGGGGCTTTCTCTTATCACTCAATACATAATGTCTTTTAGGTCTCAATCCACCTGCTACAAACACATATTAGAGGCCTCTGGGGCCCTACATGCTCACTGCTCTTCCAATAGGGTTCAATGTGAGCAGTTGCATCATCTCTCACATGGCTCCCTGTAATGGGAGGAACAACTTCCTGTGTCCCTGGCATTGATGTGGCTAGGTGGTATGGGGAGGAGACCAACAGGAACGATTCCCTGGATTTAAACTATCCTTACTGCAAGAATAATAGAATCCACTAAATTATGCTTAAAATAGACTTACACCCCTGCTCCACTCCACACCTGCTGTTAAACCCCCTCCTCACCCCACAATGCTTACCTGACCCTCAGGCCATCCAGTATTTTGCAGCTGACGCTGGTTAGGGACCTAACGCCTCCATAACATCTGAGGTTCTCACCGGGTCAAGAGGGTTACAGAAGAGGAGGACATGCTTTTAATGGTGAGCAGTGGGGTTTGTAATTAGTTTCCCAACATTCGCTAATGCAAGCCACTTTTGACAGGTATATAATTTTTTTGTCTTTGGTCTGTGATTTTGCAATTTAAGTGGACCAACTACCCCATTGGCTGGCCCTGGAGTCTACAGAATTCCTGGACAAGCTAAACAACCAATCTTGGGGCATCCCCAATCGGGATGACGTGCTGTATGATCTCCTAAGATTGCCCAACATTCACCTTTCTGGGGCTCCCACGCCACATCCTTGGCACCCCTGCGGTCCTGCGTCCAGCCATTTAGATAGACATGCACACCCTTAAACCGGAGCACTGGTGTAAAGAGAGCTGTATGCGACCACTAATATGCACTGCATACACTGCTGATTGATCAAGCACCTGCACATGTGGCATGAGGCCACAGATACATTTTTAGGAAGAACTTGGGGGTTTCACTTTGGGGTATCTATTTGTGATTTTCTAAAAAAAAAAAAAAATCTGTGATTACTCACCTGTAGAATTGGTATTATGAGTATACAGTACGTCCTGCTCCAGATAGAATACTTACACTCGGGTACTACTCCGCCAGATGGCGCTGGACTGCAAAGACATCGAAAATAGGCTCCTCCCGGCCCCTCAAATACCCAGGGACCTCCCACAATCCCCAACATTGAAAAGCAGTTAACGAGAAGCCGGGAGAATTAAAACAACCTAAACAGGTAACTATAACAATGATCACCTTGTGCACATGAGCAACCCCCTGGAAAAAAGTCCTGATCAGAGGATGCTGAGCAAAGGACTTCTGGAAGAAAACAGACAGGGCAGAACCCTGACCCTTCAGAGTACTGAGTTGAAGCCCCAGCTCCAATCCATGCTGCAGGAACTCCAGAATCCTGGGAATAAAGAACACACGACAGGGAAGAGACTTAGACTCACACCAGTCAATGTAGGCATGCCAAACCCTGTAATTAATGGAAGACTTCTTCCTAGCCTTTATCATGGTATCAACAACCGAGGTAGACAGCCCCTTCTCCATCAAGATGGAGGTTTCAGCAGCCAGGCAGTCAAAGCCAGAGTTTGTAAATTGGGATGCGTAAGGGGCTCTGAGTGCGCAGATCTGGCACCAAGGGCAGAACGTACTGGTCTACTACACCACGTCTGCGAACCACACTCTTCTTGGCCACCTGGGGGCCACCAGAATTGCTGGCACCCCTTCCAGAGCAATCTTGCGCAGAACCCTGCCCAGCAGGGGGAATGGAGGAAAGACATACAGGAACTGAAAGTCCGGCCATAACATTGCTAGGGCATGCATGGTCAAGCCCAGAGGATCCTGGGACAGGGAGACAAAGGCCGGGAACTTGTGATTGTGATGGGACGCAAACAGATCCACATCTGGTTGACCCCAACGGTGACACAGAGATTGGAAAACACTGTTGCAGAGGGACCATTCTCCCTGGCGAGAGGTCCCCTGCCAGGAAATTTTCCGCCCCCGGAATGTACACAGCTGATATGCAGGGAACATCGGCCTCCGCCCAGGTCAGGATCAGAGACGCTTCCTGGAGGGCCCTCTTGCTCCGTTTCCCTCCCTGATGATTGATGTAGGCAACCGCCGTCTGGTTGTCCGAGCGCACCTGAACAGGCAGGCCCCGAAGGTGAGTAGTCAAGCGAGCCAGAACTAACCTGATTGCCCGCAGCTCCAAGACATTGATAGGTGTGTGTGGGCCTCCTGAGGGCCCCACCTCCCCTGGGACCGCAGGGACTTCCAGAAACCCCCCCGACCTGACGGACTGGCATCAATGGTGACAGTCTCCCAGGAGGGGGTCAGAAAGGATCTGCCCCCCAGCAGGTTCCTGGAGTCCAGCCACCACGAGAGGGACCGCCTGACCAGGGGGGAAAGCACACAGACCCTGTCCAGGGACGCTGGGTCCTTGTCCCATACTGACAAGAGATGGAGTTGCAGAGGCCTCAAGTGGAACTGAGCATAAGGGACCGCCTGGAAGCACGCCACCATCAGGCCCACCAGTTGCATTCCCTGCCTGATGGAGGGATGATGACAAGATAGCAGGAACTGGACCTGTGCAGACTGTCCACCTTCTGTTGAGGAAGAAAAATCCTTGCCTGAACTGTATCCAGATTCATTCCCAGGAATGGAGTCACCAAGGAGGGGGACAGAGAGGACTTGGGGTGGTTGATCACCCATCCAAATGACTCCAAGGTGGACACCACCAGCTGAGTATCCAATTCTGCCTGATGTAGAGACTGGGAGGTGATGAGAATGTTGTCCAGATAAGGCAGCACGCGGATGCCCTGAAACCTGAGACATCACTCCAGCCAGCACCTTGGTGAACACCCTGGGAGCTGAAGTGAGACCGAAGGGCAAGGCCACAAGGGCAAGGCCACTGGTAGTGTTGATCCATCAGAGCGAACCTGAGGAACCTTTGATGACCTGGGAACACAAGAATATGAAGGTAAGCATCTTTGATGTCCACAGAAGTCATGAAATCCCCTTGGCGCAGGGAACTGATGGCAGAGCGCAGAGTTTCCACGCGAAAGCGCCTGCCCCTGACAAACTTGTTGAGGATCTTCAGGTCCAGGATGGGCCTGACAGAACCATCCTTTTTGGGTACTGTGAATAGGTTGGAATAAAATCCCTTGCCTTTTTCTCTTAAGGGGACCTGGCAGATGACCCCCGGCTCCAGGAGGCCTTGCACTGCTTGCACTAGCTCCTGAGCTGACACAGGGTCCTGAGGAATCCGGGATCTGATGAATCTTGAAGGGGGATCGGCAGCAAACTCCAGCTTGTAACTGGAGGACCCTAGCTCCTGAATCCACCGGTCTGAGACATGAAGCCTCCAGACCTGAGCGAAGTGCTGCAGCCGTCCCCCCACCCGGATGGGTGAGGGCGCCCCATCATGCCTGAGAGGGCTTGGGAGAGGATTTAGCTTTGGGACCCCAGGAGGAGCCAGGACGTCCATGTCCTCTGCCTCTACCCCAGAAATCTCCCCGGGCCCCAGGGAAAGAAACCCCCCTTCCCTGTTTTGCACCACAGTAAGGGAAGGAGAAGGAACCCTGACCCCGAAAGGGGCGAGATTGCCGCCTGCGCTGGGGTAACCTGCCTCCCTTAGCAAACAGGTCCAGACAGTCCCCAAACAGGCGCAGTCCTTTAAAGGGAAACCCAGTGAGGGCCTTCTTGGCAGTGTTGTCAGCAGCCCACTGGCGCAGCCAAACCGAGCGGCGTATAGCCACCATGAGGGCAGAAGTTCTGGCACACATTCTGATGGTGTCATCCAATGCTGATAGGACAAAATTTACAAAAACATCACAACTGGAGAGTGCATTAAACACCTCAAAAGGCAAATCATCAGGGGCACCATCAAGCATATTTCTGATAAGGGTTCTAGTGGCCACAGCAGTAATGGCAGAGGCACAGACCGGGCGCAGCGCCGCCCCCGCACATGCAAAAGCGTGGGATGCCAGCTGATCAATACGCCGGTCTTCAGCATCCCGCAGGGTAGTAGAATCAGGGGAATACATGACAGAGGTGTTAGATAGCCCTAGGATGGGGGCATCCACCTCGGGGGGGGGGATGACCAACATTTAACCACCTCAGCAGGAAAGGGATACTTCCTATCCCAACTCTTTGGAACCCTGGGAAGTTTACTGGGGCGCTCCCATTCCTTGAGGACAATGTTATGGAAATGTGCCTGCTCGGGAAATTCCAAACGTGATTTTGCTGTATGGAAAAGCTCCCCTCTTTGCCTGGGAGCCTCAACAGGGAGAGAGATAGACAGAACCTCAAAAATCTGGGTCAATAATCTGTCAGTGTCATCCGGGGCCCAGGGGTCAGAGCCAGAATCATCATGACCCCTTGATCTCTCATCAGATGAGCCTGAATCAGAAAAGAGCTCCCCTTCATCAGATGGGGTATAGCCACACAGATTCAAAAACTCCTCAGTTCCCATAGGGAAAACAGTAACATTAGGCGTCAAGTGGCGCTTTTTAGCAGGGGCCTAACGCGCTAAGGACTTCGCAATCAACTGTTCAACAGTAGCCAGTCTAGAAGACACATCAGGTTGAGAATCCCCACTAGTATGCGACTCAGTAGGAGTGAGGTTTAAGCTTGGGGGAGTAGGCGAAGTGAAACGAGGTACAGCCACTGGCAGGCCAGATTGCAATGCAAGCACCTGCTCAGCACAGGGTACACAGACCCGCGCCTTGTCAGCGTCAGCATGAGGCTGCCCACACGCTACACACAGCCGGTCTTGTCCCAAAGGGACCCCGGTCACATTATCCTGGGATGCCTCCATATGGTGATTATAGCAGCGCTATACGTCGATAGGGAATAACGCTATGTAGCAGCCCCGGATGCCCCAATAACCTGCTAGGGAAGTGGGAGTATAATTTTTACAAGGCCTACAAGTAATATACTAAAACAGGGCCGGGAGAAGCCAAGAAGGGTTCGTCCCGCCTGAAAGACATAAGCAGACAAGACCTAAAGTACATCCTAACAAAAGTGAAAGACATAAAGCTGCCCGCGAGGGCACTTACGGACCGTGGTAGGTAGGAGTCCGCCGCGCATAGGCCAACCAATCAGGAAAGATGGCGTCGGTATACCTCGAGGTATACCCCCCCGAAGAGCGCGAAGCCAGAACGGCAAGCAGCCAATGATGGCGCACCAGCGCCTGAGGTAATGCCGCCGCCAAGCGTGGAACCAAGCCAGCGCACAGCGGCGGCAGCAAATTTAAAAATGCAGTAAAGACAAGTCAGCGCGGCGGCTGACACAAGAATAAAAGGGATGTGAAAAGAGAGCACCCGGGGCTCCCCGGGCCCCAGTAAAGGAAACCCCCCTCCTTTGTCTAGCACCATGGTAGGGGGAGGAAAAGGAGCCCTGGCCCCGAAAGGGCCGAGACTGCCGCCTGCGCTGGGGTAACCTGCCTACCTTAGCAAACAGGTCCAGGCGGTCCCCAAACAGGTGTAGTCCTTTGAAGTGAAACCTAGTGAGGGCCTTCTTGGCAGCGTTGTCAGCAGCCCACTGGCGCAGCCAAACCGAACGGCGTATAGCCACCACCAGGGCAAGGCAGAGGGGACAAAATTCACAAAAACATCACAACCAGAGAGTGCATTAAACACCTCACAAGGCAAATCATCAGGGGCACTATCAAGGATACTTCTGAGCAGGGTCCTAATAGCCACAGCCGTAATGGCCGAGGCACAGACCGGGCGCAGTGCCGTCCCCACACATGCAAAGGCATGGAACGCCAGCTGGTCAATGCGCCAGTGCTAAGCATTCTGCAGGGTAGTAGAGTCAGGGGAGTGCATGACAGAGGTGTTAGATAACCCTAGGACCGAGGCATCCACTTCGGGAGGGGATGACCAACACTTTACCACATCAGCAGGAAAGGGATAATTCCTATCCCAACTCTTAGGTACACCGGGAAGTCTACTGGGATGTTCCCATTCCTTGAGCACAAGATTATTGAAATGTGCTTGCTCTGGAAATTCCAAACGTGACTTAGCAGTATGAAAAAGTTCCCCCTTTGCCTGGGAGACGCAACAGGGGGAGAAATGGACAGAACCTCAAAAATCTGGGCCAGCAATCTATCAGTATCATCCGGGGCCCAGGGGTCAGAGCCAGAATCGTCATGACCCTTGGGCCTCTCATCAGATGACCCTGAGTCGGAGAATAGCTCCCCTTCGTCCGAGGGGTATAGCCACATAGATGCCAAAACTCATCAGCTTCCATAGGGAAAAGAGTGACATCAGGCGTCACATGCCGCTTTTTTGCAGGGGCCTTACGCGCCAAGGTATTAGCAATTAACTTCTCAACACTAGCCAGTCTAGAAGACACATCAGGCTGAGAATCCCCACTCGTATGCAACTCAGTAGGAGTGAGATTTAAGCTAGGGGGAGTAGGTGAAGTGAAACGAGGCGCAGGCCCAGCCACTGGGCCGAATTGCAGTGCAAGCACCTGTTCAGCACAGGGTACACAGACCTGCGCATTGTCAGTGTTAATAGGGGACATCCCACAAGCTACACACAGCCGGGCTTGTCCCAAAGGAACCCCGGTCACATTAGCCTGAGATGCCTCCATATGGTGATTATAGCGGCACAATAGGCTGATAGGGATTAATGCTATACAGCAACCCTGGATGCCCCAATAACCCGCTAGGGAAGTGGGAGTAATTACACTAGGCCTCACAAGTTAACCAACTAACAGAGGGCCGGGAGAAGCCAATGGGTTCGCCCGTCTGAAAGACATAATCAAAGGGGGCCGTAAGCAAACAATAATTAAAAAAGGTAATAAAGCCGCCCGCGAGGGCACTTACGGACCGCGGTAGGTAGAAGCCCGTCACGCAGAAGCCGATCAAGCAGACAAAATGGCGTCGGTATACCTCGAGGGGCGGGCCCGCACGAGCAATGACGCGGAACGCGCCAGAGACAGGCCCGCCCCCCCCCCCCGAAGAGCGTGAAGCCAACACGAGACAAGCAACCAATGACGGCGCACCAGCGCCTGAGGTGATGCTGCCGCCAAGCACGGAACACTGTGGAAAAAGCGCGCGCTGCGGCAATTTCAAGTATAATTAAAGTAATACAAGTCAGCGCGGCGGCTGACACAAAGCATGATGTAATGAAGCATAAGCCAATACACGTATATACATACATACATACACCCCCCCCCCCTCTTTTCCCCCGAAAGCTACAGGGAGAACAGCGGCCACTTAACAGGACCCACCGATAGACAGGGGCAATAGAGCAGGAGGGGCATCCCATAGAGGCTCACCATATGCCTGAACCGCCTACCCTTTGGTGGGGGATTGCGGTGGAGCAGCGCTCCTAAGCACCTAACAGCGGTGCCTACCATCACCCAACCAGCGCAGCCAAGGCTGGGAGGCAATTACTAATGGAGCGGGCGGGAATAGTCCTACAGGGCCGCAGGCTAATAGCCCCGCTCACCTGCGAGTAGAGAGAGACATTTCTTGTCCTTCGCAGTCCAGACTGCAGAGAAAATCTGGGGATTGTGGGAGGTCCCTGGGTATTTGAGGGGCCGGGAGGAGCCTATTTTCGATGTCTCTGCAGTACAGCGCCATCTGGCGGAGTAGTACCCGAGTGTAAGTATTCTATCTGGAGCAGGACATACTGTATACTAAGAATATACATTTTTTCAACGCAGTATATATCTGTTCTGGATGGTCAAGATATTAAAATTTTTGCAGGTTTCAAATAAAAAATATGACAAAAAGTATCAAAATGTTGAGTGTAACATAACGGACTGCTTTTAGACTAACAGCCAGCAGGGGGTGCTACAGTACAACACATACCAAGCTGATCTGCTAGGTGCTTTCCTTTTTCAGGTGGGACAACTCGCTCATCCTCCATGTCACACTTATTTCCCACCAATATGACCTGTGCGTTGTCCCAGGAGTAGGTCTTGATCTGTGTAGCCCTGTAATGACATATAAAGATTTCATTAGTATCCTGTTT
Organism: Gastrophryne carolinensis; assembly: GCA_027917425.1. NCBI lineage: Eukaryota > Metazoa > Chordata > Amphibia > Anura > Microhylidae > Gastrophryne > Gastrophryne carolinensis. The sequence continues at coordinate 437,264,683 of CM051235.1, forward strand.
AGACGAGGCATCCGTGCCACGATTCCAATGGCTCGGAGGCTGTATGGTTGGCAGGACACCAGCCCCAATGCCCTTAGACACAGGTCCGGTGTTCTTTTAGGGGTGCTGGGGGCTAGCACTCTGGGCACTGTCCATTGATCACTAAAACAAATCTGGTTGGATAAATAGACAGGGCACAAAATGTCTGCACTGTATACAATAGCGCTAGCCAGATGCAGCTGCAAATGACATAGGTTTCCAGTCTGTGACCATTGTTGAAGCGAAGGCCTCAGAAACAAATAGGAACCCCCTTATTTAGTATGGTCAAATGATTTGGGTTCTGAAGACACCCCTCAATTTACCTGCACAGACACTGCATTTTTTAAAATTAATATGCCACATGGTGGGTTTGAGGAATGGGCTTTTAAGTCCATTGTCACAGGTGGCAAAAAAATAATTAAAGAGATTGACCAGCCAAACTTTAAAATCATTTGCTTGGCAGCTTACCGGATGCAGTGTTAGTCCCATATATCTGTTTGCTCACAGAAAGGAAGGGGAATATCTTCTGCCACCAGCGTCTCCCCACTAATCCAGACCACCAATATAATCCTGAGGCTCCTGTCAAGATGACACCCCCTTCCTTAGTAATAGGATAGAATCAATCTCAGCCCACTTCAATGCTCACAGTGTGCTAGCCCTGCCCCTCCCATCACAGAGGATAGCAAAGCAGGTAAAATTTTAATTTAGAATTACTCTGGCAATATAGCTTTGTTTTTTTTTTAAATAGGATGTGTAGCTATGTGTAGCCCTACACAATGGCAATACTTTTGAATATGTCTGGGCAATCACTTTAAAGTGGACCAAAAACCACCGCAATCAGCACGGAATTCTATAAAATTCCCGGCCCGATCGATTCCCTCCCCCCGGGGCATCCAAAATCAGGATGCCCCACTGTGTGAAATCCCCCAGGTCGCCCCATACACTTACCTTGCTTCCCGGTCCAACGGCGCATGCGCGAGCATTTATGAATGCCAAGCGCGGACAGGCTCCCTATTAGAAGAAAGCGTGCTGATTGGACGAGCGGCTGCACATGCGCTGTAGGACCAGGAATAGGTGAGTTAACTTCAGCAATCTGGGGGGTTTCACACAGCGGGGCACCCCCCATCGGGAGTCAGGATAGTCAAAGTCCTGGGTTTTTCTCCATTTTAAGCAGTTATAGCTCATGTTTAAGAATTGGTCTATAGAAGGAAATCCACTTACCAGTCCTGGACAGCATTAAAAGACTCCTCATTAGTGATGTCATACATCAGTATGAACCCCATTGCCCCCCTGTAATAGGCGGTGGTGATGGTCCTGTACCTCTCCTGGCCAGCTGTATCCTGTACCACAATATAGAGAAAGAGAAGTCACATACACAGTGCAATACATGTAAATTTAAATTAGATTTAAAGTACTTGCTGCATGTTGTTACTAATATGCAAATAGAAATTGTGTATCTATGTAGTATACATCTAGCAATCATTTAGTTAATAATTAAAAAAAGTGTATTGTCCTAAATTATTAATTATATTATATCAGAACAATATAACATCTATATTTTCAGAAAAAAAGTAAATAAATAATTGTTACTTATTACACAATTAAAACATTGCTTTTATCTTAACAGTAAATACAAGATTTGAGGCGTAACCCAGTCTAGCCGATTTGACAATAGCGCAGCTGAGCGTGCCGATTAGACGAGAGGCCCCGGATGCCCCATAGGACAGGACAATGGTGAGTTTCCCGGGTGACCTGGGGGCTTTCACACAGCGGGGCATCCGGAATTGGAGTGCCCTGAGGGCAAGGACCAAAACCCAAGATAGTCAAAATCCCAGGTTTTGGTCCACTTTCAGAGGTTCCAATGTGTAGTTCTACTAAAAACCACCAACCACACAATACAAATGGACATTCACTTTGGTGGACTTTCCTATACCCTAGTTTAGGACTAACGTAGTGGCAGGAGGGAACTACTTATTATCCACTGCTCTCCAGGGCCCAGTACCTTGGTGATCAGCACACCAGGTCCCACACTTCTAGCTTCAGTCTTGCTGGATGTGTGGGCTTGTACACCATAAAAGCCCCCTTGAGGTTGGAAGCCAGTAGTAAGGGACCTGGCATGCAAGGCCAGGCCCCCAGAAGCACAAAAGACTTTGCAGGAGTGGTTGAGGGTTAGCAGGGGAGCCTTGTACTGTTACAGTGGTACTAGTCTGGGGTTCTCCCTTGCGCACATCATGGGTAATCGTTTTATTTAATACTATTTAATTTATTATTGCAGAGGGAGGCTATTTTAGTCCCCCATTTAAAGCAAACTCCTAATAACCAGAATAAGCAACAAGCAAACTTGGGCAGGTGCTGGGGTCCACAGCCAGCATCTGACTGGTTGGATCCTCTAGTGGCCCCAGCATGGACAAGCCAAATTTCAATATCTCTTTGGGTGGAAGGTAACGCGACATGTCAGTGGGTCATTGCGACTGAGATTCCTTAGCTGGTTTGCACGTTAAGTGAGTGGATAGTTGGTTTGTCCAGAAATTTGCAGCTGGTGGCACTCCGGGTGGCAGTTCGTCCCACTGGGGGAGGTGCCTGCTGTCGCTATGTGTGTGTGCTGTAGCTTCCTGTCCCTCTTCAGATGGTTACTCAACCTGGAACATTATATGTCTCACAGGGAGGGGTACAACGGGTTTTTGGGTTCACCATGGAATTCCATCTTCCTCCCAGGCGCCCACTGAACCACTGTCACCCAAGGGCCCTCATATACCTGGAGCTGGCCCTGATTCTCATGTATTGTCTGTCTGTCCGCAGCCAACATTATTACAGCTGTTGGTTTACCCTCTTCTAGTGCTTATGTACAAAGAACAATGGAAGAGTGATGATGCATGACAAAATATTTTTATTTCTGGCCACCGAAGGATTTAATATGGGCCAACACTCAAAACCTTATGCCCTGTTTAAGTAATGTGCCATACTTCCCTATTGCTGACGGTGCCACGTTCATCTACCTGGCGTTCCCTGGAATTACGCCCCTCCGCATGCCTACTCCATTCATTACAATAGATGGTGTATTCTGGGCACATTCCCACCATTGCAATAAATAGAGAGGGCGTGCCGAGGGACATAATTCCATCTAACATGACTTTTGAATTACGTTAATCTCCACCAGGTTTCCAGTTTATAATCCAATATAGCGCGGTAGGCAGAGCCGTGCATAACATCAAACATTCTGAAAATACAGGGTCCCAAGGAGCAGACAAATATCTAAAACGTTAAACCTTATTATTCAGGGATCATTATCTATGTGCTACACTCACCACACATACTTAAATAAAGTCATTTTTACTGGCCTCTGAAGGACTCCACATAGCAGGTTAAAAGCTGCCCTTTCGGAAGAGCCGATTTGTCCTTTGAAATGCTTTAAATGGTCCCTTCCCATCGCTGCGCAGGTCAGTCATTTTGCTAATGACCCAATACATCTGCCCGCAGTGGAGCCGAGTGATTCATACAGAGCTGGCGATTATGCAGAGCAATTAGAGCCATCAGGAAAATGAGCACTTCCCATCGGAAGGTTACAGACTTTTTCAAAGTCTTTGAAAGCTTTGAATGATGCCTGCTGAATGCAAGGTGGATTGGGGGCTCTTCAGCCACGATTTGGTGATGCCAAGTACCTCTGCAGAATACAGTTAGGCTGATGAGTTGCTGGCTCGCTCACATGGCAGGCCTCACCTTAAAACCTATTTCTGTTCATAAAAGAGATTGCTCAATAAGATATGACCTACCTACTGGAATAATAGAGGACTGACAGCTGAAATGTACCAAATGATCATCACTATCAATTGTAGGGAGTCTCTCCTACTCTCAAGGCCTCCACCATATTTATATTTGTGCTCACATTATCACGCACTATTTGTCTCTGCTGTTTCGGTCTTTAATAGCCTTCCAATTCAGTTAGGTACAAAAATGTCACTGTATGAACAATGAGGGAGCTGCATTTAATATTCGCACCAGGGCACGGTCACATTTAGTTATGCCAATGATTGCTGTCCATTGACCTCTATTAGAAGTTGTTTTTAGCTCATCAACTATTCTTTGAGGTTGACTTTAAACTGGACCAACAGCCTGGTACAGTTGGAAAAGAAAGCTAGCGGCCATTTTGGAGCTTCCACTCCCAACTGACATAACTGACAATGCACAGTAACAGGAAGCCCAGCAAATAAATGGACCGCCATCTTGTTTTTAAAATTGACCCCAACAGGAGTAAGAAAAAGGTAAATGAATTTTTATGTGCAGCAATCTATTGCCCTGGGAGGAATGCATATGAGCACTGTTTGCTGTGCTGGTCTGGTTTAAGTCATTTTTGACTATTGGTCCGCTTTAAGTCTAATATCAGCCCTTGGGGTTATTGCACGCCATCTGTGCTCCAGTGGTGTGTGTGTTTCCCACATGACCACCAGTGACCAATGGGGCCCCCGGACGGGCGTGTCAGATAAAAGATACTGCTTCCTAATACTGTAGAATGAATGTAACTTTCATATGAAGTTTAGGCACATGATCATACTATATTTTATGTACTTTCAATATCAGTTATCAGCAGCAGATTGATCTAGTGGTGATAGACAAGTTCTCCATTCTCCCCCTTATACTCAGGGCCTTATTTATCAAGGGATAGCGCCAGGTAGTGTCTCACTAGCGCCAGGTAGCGCCAGCTATCGGCGGCTACCGACTCCAGAACGCCAGGCGGCGGACACAATCACGCATTTATCACGCTAAATGAGGCTAGCGCCGGCGAGAGCGCCAGCTAGCGCGGGATTCATCATGTAGCAGACGAACAGCGCCGCTGCTAATCCCATCACAGCGCCAGGTATGACCTCTCGCTACCTGGCGCTCTCCAATGCATTTCAATGGAGCAATCTTTAAATATTCATAATTAATTGATTTTAAGGTTTTTTTTTTTTTTAAATGGCAAAAATTCTGTGACCACTTCGGCAATGTTATATTTTTTTTTAAGGTAAAAAAAAAAAAGAAAAATTTGTGCAGAATTGATCTTACAGGTCTGATATTAATGCATTCATATTACAAAATGTTTCTAAAATCTTGTTTAATTTTTAAATCAAAAATATGCTTGTTTGGGGGTTAAAAACTACTTTTAACCCATCGCCGCCAGCGCTCTGGGGTTTAAACATGCATTTCACAGCGCGAGAATTTTTTGAGCGTGATTTGTTAATGAATATGCTGGGAGCCGTTCGCTCTGGCCATTCGCTGTCAGGCGCTCCCATACAGCGCGGAACCTGTGAAACAGCGACTCCTAACCCCGTATTCAACATTAGCGCACAGCGACTGAGTCGCTGTCAACAAGCGAACTACGGCCAAGCACAGCGAATACTAGCTGGCGCTGTGAAAATCACGCTACTGGCGCTCATCTGTCGCTACCTGGCGCTATTAATGAATCGGCCTCCCCGTCTCCTCATGTTGTCCCAAGGCCGGAAACTTACAGGAATGTAAAGGTATTGTCCAGGCAGAAACAAGTTTATACTCCCCTGCAGCTCCAGTGTTGCCATGCAACTCCTCCCCGTAGTGCCGGCATCTTCATACTTACCAATGGTGGTGAGCCAGCGTCTCCGTATTTCCAGCACCCGTGGCCTCTCACGGCGGTGTCCATGGAGCCTTGTTTACGACCCCAGAAGCCTACTCCAATAATTGCAATGGAGGGAACATCCCAAAGCAGGTTGATTAAATCTAGCCTCGGCACGCCCCCTTCATTGCAATAAATGGAGTAGGAGTGTTAGGGGATGTAAAGCCATCATGATGGACACCACCATGTCTGCCCAGTGATGGAGGATGGAATTGCTCGTTCTCCCTCATTACTAGGTATGGAGAATCCAGTACTGTACAAGGTGGGTGTATACCTTTTTATGATATTGCCTGGACAGAAAATATAAAGGGGCATTCCAGACAAAGGGATAAATTAGCCTGTTTGCTGCTCTCTCCATTTTGAATGTGAGGGGTTGCATCCTTTATTCAGCCTGCTGTATATCTCTTAAGACCTAGTGAACTTCCTCCATTCTGCTCAGTCTTTCAGCAGCAGAGAATGACTTATCCATGCATGTTTCAGTGTGGCAGTCCTCTCAGAAGTGAATTCATTTTGGGGACTGAGAAAGAAGAGTCAGCATAAAGGAGCAAGTTCAGCAGGAAATGGAAAGTGCTGGTGAATAAAAGATGCATCCCCTAATAACCAGCATGGGGCAAGCAGAAAAGCAGCTAATTTAACCCTTTACTATTAAGAATGCGGGTCACATGTTTGGATAGGTCTAAAAGCCAGGCAGCGCACCTTGGCTGGAGGCACTTGGGATAAAACCCGTGTTGCCATCTGGTAAAGATGCTGTATAGAAATTGCAATAGTGATAAATAATATGTAATAAATGTTTTTACATTTCAAGTATAGAGAAAAAGTGTATACAGGATTTCCATGAATTTACAAAAAATGGCCGCACCAACTTAAAGCGGACCTTCACTCTGAATAAGAGTCTATCTTATACGTTTCCCCCACACTGTACATACAGATTGCTCACATTAAAAATCATCCTACCTGCATCTACTGCATGTTATGAGCCTTTAAACATCCAAGATGGCGGTTTATGGAAGCCGCCATTTTATCAGGCAGCCTGCAAACAGGAAGTGCCTCCTGACTGTGCTGCTCTGGGACTGCTGACCTTTCCCTGACCCCAGCTCTGCTCTGTCTGAGCAAAGCACAGCTATAACCCGCCCCCCTGTACCTTATCCCACTCTCCTCTCCTCAGTAAGTGTGATGCTTCTGAGTCAAGATGGCGGCGCCCGTATCCTAAATTCCTGAACAGAGTTGCAGCCCAGTGGGGGAAAGAATAATAAGTTAGTGACTAAAAATGTTAAATATATTAATTTTAGATGCTGGGGAATCGTTTTTTAAGAGTTTGGGCTTTTCATTAAATCATGGTGAAGGTCCGGTTTAAATCACAAAGAGAGTGTGCACCCTTGAGCAAAACACTAAACAAAGCTCCACAGGGAGGCCTCCATAGGGCCCCCAATACTCAAGCAAAAATCTACACTACTCTATATTAATACACATATAATCTTTTAAATTCATATACAAAATGACTTAAAACATCTTTTAAAAAACATATAACACATAACATGACACTGGAATGCGCTGGTGGCTCAACAGGTAATGACACAATGGTCACATCTCCATATGTGCCCCTATGTATATCTCGCTGGGTCCTATCTATCCTCAAAAGTGCAAAGTGCAATTAATAAAAAAAATATGCAATTAATACAATGTGCTAAGATAATCAAAAATAATCAAAATACATTTGTGCAAACTTTAAAGCATGATGACAGTGAATAGCAGCATAATATAATTACACAGCGGAGTAGCAAGAGGGACAATGTAACACACAAAAGGATCTTACATGTGATATGGCCCAGCAGCACACCTTCCCGTCCTACACGTTACGTGATGAATCCATCACTTCATCAGGGCCAGTAGATGTCCTGATGCTGCTATTCACTGTCATCATGCTTTTAAGTTTGCACAAATGTATTCTGATTATTTTTGATTATCTTAGCACATTGTATTAATTTCATTATTTTTTTATTAATTGCACTTTGCAATTTTGGGGATAGATAGGACCCAGCGAGATATACATAGGGGCACATATGGAGATGTGACCATTGTGTCATTACCTGTTGAGCCACCAGCGCCCTCTGGTGTCATGTTATGTGTTTTAACAACTCATTTTGTACAGGATTTATCATTCAGTATTATGAGAACCACTTGTTACATTGTACAGAAGAAAAATATAGGTTAGTAATAGTCCCAAGGTAAGTCCAGTTTTAGAGAGGGGGGTCCATCTGGACGAAGGAGCCTTGACATGAGCTCCCCTCCTCTCCTGCTTATTTGATTCCAATCTGAAGAAACACTGATGCTCACTTAACTACAACATGTACATTTAAACTGGACCTTCAGCGTGATTTAATGAAACGCCCAAAGCCTTAAAAAACGATTCCCCAGCATCTAAAATAAATATATTTTAAGTTTTTAGTCACTTATTTATTATTCTTTCCCCCACTGGGCTGCAACTCTGTTAAGGACTTTAGAATATGGCCGCCGCCATCTTGACTCAGAAGCATCACGCTAACTGAGGAGAGGAGAGCGGGATAAAGTACAGGGTGGGGTTATAGCTGTGCTTTGCTCAGACAGAGCAGAGCTGGGGTCAGGGAAAGGACAGCAATCCCAGAATGCAGAGCAGCACAGTCAGAAGGCACTTCCTGTTTGCAGGCTGCTTGTTGCTCCATGAGCCGCCATCTTGGATGTTTAAAGGCTCACAACATGCAGTAGATGCAGGTAGGATGATTTTTAATGTGAGCAATCTGTATGTACAGGGTGTGGGAAACATATAAGAAAGACTCTTATTCAGAGTGAAGGACCGCTTTAAGGAGGACTCTTACCTCTGATGACGCCCATTGGGGAATGCATCAAGGCAGTAAGAGCAACCAGGTGCTTCATAACAGGGAGAAACATATCCCTAGTAAAGTCTGCCTTCAGTGAAGCAACCGAGAACCCCCCCCCCCTCTCTAACACTAAACTTAGCTGGAGAGTTCTACCAACCCAGTTATTACAATTTAACGAGAGGTTCTCATGATACTTAATGATAGGATATGCTGAATAACAATGACAAGAACATTCTGTACACACCTTTGCTCTATACTTGAAATGTAAATTTCATTTCTGTGGCTTAATTATCACTATTGCAATCAACATTTCTCTACAACACCTAAAACCAAATGATGAGCCCATCTTTTATCCCTCATTCATTTAACCCTTTGCCTGGTATCTTTAATGGTGAGAAAAAGCCCAATGATACCATTTTACTATAGTAAATGTATTACTAATTATTGGCCATATATGAAGGAGTTGGGGTTGCAGTTGGACCCCAATAAAATTGAGGAGTGGGACTTTGGCTTACCGGCTTCACAGCCCTGACACCCAGGCAGCAAATACTTGTCGCGAGTGGTAATGGGAATGTGCTCATGCAATCGCTGGCTTCTAAGCAATTCAAGATGTCTTGCGGGGGGGGGGATAAAACAGATCTAAGACAAGTTTTTATCCTGGCTGATCTAGCATAAGGCTGTGTAAATGGAACAAATAAAGCGGTCCTTCACTCTGAATAAGAGCCTATCTTATATGTTTCCCACACCCTGTACATACAGATTGCTCACATTAAAAATCATCCTACCTATTGCATGTTATGAGCCTTTAAACATCCAAGATGGCAGCTCATGGAACATCAGGCAGCCTGCTTTCTGACTGTGTCACTCTGCATTCTGGGATTGCTGACCTTTTCCTGACCCCAGCTTTGCTCTGTCTGAGCAAAGCACAGCTATAACCCGTCCCCCTGTACTTTTTCCTGCTCTCCTTTCCTCAGTATGTTTGATGCTTCTGAGTCAAGATGGCGGCGCCCGTATCCTAAAGTCCTGAACAGAGTTGCAGCCCAGTGGGGGAAAGAATAATAAGTGACTAAAAACTTAAAATATATTAATTTTAGATGCTTGGGAATCGTTTTATAAGGGTTTGGGCTTTTCAATAAATCATGGTGAAGGTCCGGTTTAAGATAAAGGATTTTATCCAAGCAAAGTTATTTACTTTCTTATAAAGTGGAATCCCACAAAGTCCCACAGGCTCCTGTCCTGCAGCAACACAGCTCTGCCGATACTGCAATTCTCTCCAGGCTTCTTTCAGTCATGTGCTGAAATCAATCAATGTGGGGTGCTCTTGTGCAGCCCCTGCTGACAATCAATAATGGAGCCTGCTCCCATGTGACTGGGAGCTAGGAACATAAGTGAGGCCGGGGGGTAGTGGCATGCTTAACCTTCAAGCAAATGCTTGGGGCCCCCACCTGCAAGGAGGCCCCCAGAGGCAGGGTCAGATCAGTGGCAACTTTTTATTTAATAAAAAAAATAAATAAATAAATAATGAAATGAAATAAATAATGACCCTTGGGATACAGACATTTTCTATTGCTGGGGTGGGGGGGTACTGTCATTTTCTATTGCTGGGGTGGGGGTGGGACTGTCATTTTCTATTGCTGGGGCGGCGGGTACTGTCATTTTCTATTGCTGGGGTGGGGGGTACTGTCATTTTCTATTACTGGGGCGGTGGGTACTGTCATTTTCTATTACTGGGGCGGCGGGTACTGTCATTTTCTATTTCTGGGGTGGGGGGTACTGTCATTTTCTATTGCTGGGGTGGGGGTACTGTCATTTTCTATTGCTGGGGTGGGGGTACTGTCATTTTCTATTGCTGGGGTGGGGGTACTGTCATTTTCTATTGCTGGGGCGGTGGGTACTGTCATTTTCTATTACTGGGGTGGGGGGTAATGTCATTTTCTATTGCTGGGGTGGGGGTACTGTCATTTTCTATTGCTGGGGTGGGGGTACTGTCATTTTCTATTGCTGGGGTGGGGGTACTGTCATTTTCTATTGCTGGGGCGGTGGGTACTGTCATTTTCTATTACTGGGGTGGGGGGTAATGTCATTTTCTATTGCTGGGGTGGGGGGGTACTGTCATTTTCTATTACTGGGGTGGGGGTACTGTCATTTTCTATTGCTGGGGTGGGGGGGTACTGTCATTTTCTATTACTGGGGTGGGGGGTAATGTCATTTTCTATTGCTGGGGTGGGGGTACTGTCATTTTCTATTGCTGGGGTGGGGGGTACTGTCATTTTCGATTACTGGGGCGGCAGGTACTGTCATTTTCTATTACTGGGGTGGGGGGTACTGTCATTTTCTATTACTGGGGCGGCGGGTACTGTCATTTTCGATTACTGGGGTGGGGGTACTGTCATTTTCTATTACTGGGGTGGGGGTACTGTCATTTTCTATTGCTGGGGTGGGGGGGTACTGTCATTTTCTATTGCTGGGGTGGGGGTACTGTCATTTTCTATTGCTGGGGTGGGGGTACTGTCATTTTCTATTGCTGGGGCGGCAGGTACTGTCATTTTCTATTACTGGGGTGGGGGGGTAATGTCATTTTCTATTGCTGGGGTGGGGGGTAATGTCATTTTCTATTGCTGGGGTGGGGGTACTGTCATTTTCTATTACTGGGGCGGCGGGTACTGTCATTTTCTATTACTGGGGTGGGGGTACTGTCATTTTCTATTGCTGGGGTGGGGGTACTGTCATTTTCTATTGCTGGGGTGGGGGGTACTGTCATTTTCTATTACTGGGGCGGCGGGTACTGTCATTTTCTATTACTGGGGCGGCAGGTACTGTCATTTTCTATTACTGGGGTGGGGGGTACTGTCATTTTCTATTGCTGGGGTGGGGGTACTGTCATTTTCTATTGCTGGGGTGGGGGTACTGTCATTTTCTATTGCTGGGGTGGGGGTACTGTCATTTTCTATTGCTGGGGTGGGGGGTACTGTCATTTTCTATTACTGGGGCGGTGGGTACTGTCATTTTCTGTTACTGGGGCGGCAGGTACTGTCATTTTCTATTACTGGGGTGGGGGGTATTGTCATTTTCTATTGCTGGGATGGGAAGTACTGTCATTTTCTATTGCTGGGATGGGAAGTACTGTCACTTTCTATTGCTGGGGTGGGGGTATTGTCATTATTTATTGCTGGGATGGGAAGTACTGTCATTTTCTATTGCTGGGGCGGTGGGTACTGTCATTTTCTATTGCTGGGGTGGGGGTATTGTCATTATTTATTGCTGGGATGGGGGTATGGTATTGTCATTAGGACCCTGTGTTCTGTGATGGAGTGACAAACCCGCTATGGCCCCCAATTTGGGTGGAAAAAATAAATAAGGTTGAACCATCTAGCACTGGAAGCCCATTCCCCCCACCAGGAGCAGTGCCTCTGCCCCAAGTGACTGATCGATCAGTTCATTAGCAAAGCAATTGTCTTCCACGGCAGCTACTAAATGCCACGGTAACGGGCTCCTGGCACCAGGTAGGTAAAGGCATTTTTCTATTTCTATATCTAAAATCCAAAATCTCTTCTGGTGGGCCCAAAAAACTCCAGTCCACCCCTGGACCTATGTGTCAGCACAATCTGGTTTTCAGGTGACCAAAACAACAACAGAGACAATCAGAACCACAATCGGGCTGATTTTGTATGTTCCGGGAGCGATGGCAGTGGTGTGCATGACTGTCCCATTAAAGATAACTGCAGAATAAAGAATCATCTTTGATGGGCTTTCATGCAGCACCTCTCCAGCGCCGCTCCCATGAATCCGGCTCCTTATCTCACGCGCACACGCCATGCTGCGGCCACTGATGATCTCTGCAAAGCCAGTAACAAATAAACCAGACATTATTTAGCTAAACTGAATTTCTATACTGTTTAGAATAGAGTTATAAAAATAGGCAGCGATTAAAATCACAATGCAGAAGGGCGCATTACAGCAGCACTCTACTCTGTTGCTTACCTTGTATGGTCAAGCAGAGCTATTTCTCGGAACATAAATATACAGTTAGGTCCATAAATATTTGGACACGGACACAAATATGTTTACTGAAACATATTCAAGTTATAGTTATATAATGGACATGGACATACAGTCCAGACTTTCAGCTTTCATTGGAGGCTATCCACATTAAAATTGGAGGGGGGGTTTAGGAGTTTCAGATCCTTAACATGGGCCATCCTGTTTTTAAAGGGACCAACAGTAATTGGACAATTGACTCAAAGGCTGTTTCATGAGCAGGTATGGGCTATTCCTTCGTTATGTCATTCTCAGTTAAGCAGATAAAAGGCCTGGAGTTGATTTTGAGGTGTGGTGCTTGCTCTCCAGGTGGTAGGTGTATCAATATCCAAATCTACCATAAAACGAAGACTGCATGAAAGTAAATACAGAGAGTTCAAAGCACGGTAAAAGCAACTCATCAGCCTCAAGAATAAAAAGGCTAGATTGGTCTTTATCTATCATCTAAAGAAGCCAGTACAGTTCTGGAAGAACATTTTTTGGACAGATGAAACCAAGATCAACCTCTACCAGAATGATGGGAGGAAAGTAGTATGGGGAAGGAGTGGTACAGATCATGATCCAAAGCATAGCACATCATCTGTAAAACATGGCGGAGGCAGTGTGATGGCTTGGGCATACATGGCTGCCAGTGGCACTGGGTCACTAGTGTTTATTAATGATGTGACACAGGACAGAAGTAGCTGAATGAATTCTAAGGTATTCAGAGACATACTGTGTGCGCAAATGCAGCCAAAGCGATGGGTCGGTGTTTCAGAGATACATTCTTACAGATGGACAATGACCCAAAACATAAAGCCAAAGCTACTCAGAAGTTTATTAAAGCAAAGTAGTGGAATATTCTTGAATGTCACCTGATCTCGACCCAACTGAGCTGCAAAGTTGTCTGTGTCCAAATATTTATGGACCTAACAGTATTGAAAGGCCCGTCCAAGCTTAAAAAAAAAAAATATACTCTCCTTTTCTTCCCAGCATCTGCTTTATTTAGCTCAGGAATTAATGAATGAGATTGAGTCCCATGGTGTGCACATGTCCTGAAATTCGTTTGGCACCCATCCACCATTTCCTGGCAACATGGGGAGCACTAAAGTGGGTGATAAGTTTGAGCAAGCACACCAGGGAATGCAATCACAGAAACTAGTTCATGTTTTTCTTTTGCACGGACAGTTCCTATTAATTAATTGTATCTATAACCTAAATTCTAACATTAGTGAAACATCCATCTATCCCACATCACCCAGCTGCCCCCCACTATTCAAAAGGCCTGTATACCAGCCACTGCTGCTGTTGTAGTAAACAGAGGCGGCGTGTCAACATCACTGTAATGGACGGAAGTTGGAAGTGTAGGACATTCGGGTCCAGGCAGTACAGGACTTAATCTAGTGATCAGGTAAGTGGCACAGCCCCAGACTAGGAGCGATCATCTGGGGGGAGCGGGGGAGTAACAGAGAAGGCTGACCACCACATGGTCCATCTAGTCCCCTAATGTGTATGTTCTCTTTATCCCAGGAGAGTTTAAACCGGACCTTCAGCATGATTTAAATAAAAGCCCAAACCCTTAAAAAAACTAGACCCCAGCATCTAATATAAGTTCTTACTCACTTACTTATTATTCTTTCCCCCCACAGGACTCTAGGATATGAGCGCCGCCATCTTGCCTCAGAAGCATCACACATACTGAGGAGAGCGGGATAATGTACAGGGGGTGAGGTTATAGCTGTACTTTGCACAGACAGAGCAGAGCTGAGGTCAGGAAAAGGTCAGCAATCCCAGAATGCAGAGCAACACAGAAGACACTTCCTGTTTGCAGGCTGCCTGATGCTCCATGAGCCACCATCTTGGATGTTTAAAGGCTCATAACATGCAGTCGATGCAGGTAGGATGATTTTTAATGTGAGCAATCTGTATGTTCAGAGAGTGGGAAATATATTCTCTTATTCAGGGTGAAGGTCTTTAAATTAACTTATTGTTGATTTTCCTACCAACTCAGCTGGAGGTTTGTTAAGTATAGTGTTTAATTGTTTACCCCAATTTTGTTGCCGGCCTTTGGACCTGTTCCATTTGAATAATGTCATTTTGTATATTTACTGTATAAGCCGAGACACTACCACTGTACACAGTATTCTGGATGTGATCTCACCAGAGCTCTATACAGCCCTGGAGACCAATCCCAGGGGACTTGTGGAAAGATTAAAGGACAAGTATCATTTGAAACCTCTGAACAATGTTATGGTCCTATATTCTTTGGAAAAAGAAACATGTCACCAACATACTTTATTTTGTCTGCTCACAAAGATTTCAAGCACACACACACATCACAATCCCTCACCCCCTCATAAGTGCCAGTTTTGTGCAGACGATATATAGTGCTTTCTGCTGACTCTGAGCAAGTTTCCTGACTTTCAAGTGTGGAAAAAAGTACAGAAGGAAATACGATTCTGTGCTTACTCACCTGTAGAATTGGTATTATATGTATACAGCACGTCCTGCTCCAGAGATAATTCCTTACGTTTGGGTTATACATCCACAAGATGGCGCTGGACTGCAGAGACAGCAAAAAAGTGGCTCCTCCCGGCCCCTTATATTCCAGGGACCTCCCCCAGTATTGACAAGCAGTTAGCAAGAGGCCAGGAGAATAACACCCATAATCAAACAAATTTAACCATAACAACCACCATACAGAGGCACTAAGAATAATGAAAACAAGGGTGGGGTGGAAAAGGACGTGCTGTATACTCATAATACCAATTCTACAGGTGAGTAATCACAGAATTGTGTTATTCTAAGTATACAGTACGTCCCGCTCCAGAGATAATTCCTTAAGTTTGGGACATCCAATAGCAGTGTCCGTAAGGTAGGGTGGGATCCCCAAAGCAACAACATGCAGATTAAACCACTGCCGCCTGCAGAACTTTGCGGCCAAAAGCAGCATCAGCTGAGACCCTAACATCAACCTTGTAAAACTTAGAAAAGGTATGAACAGAAGACCAAGTAGCGGCCTTGCAAACTTGTTCAACAGAAGCCTGGTGCTGAAAGGCCTAAGAGGCACCAATAGCACGAGTAGAATGAGCAGTAAGGCGGAAAGGAGGATCCCTCCCTTTAGCAGAATAGGCCTGAATCACAGCCTGACGGATCCACTTGCTGATGGCAGACTTAGCTGGAGCCAGACCCTTCTTAGGACCAGAAGGAACCACAAAAAGAGCATCAGTCTTCCTGAAGGGTTCAGTAGCCACCAAATAAAACTTCAGGTTTCTGACCACATCCAAAGAATGTAGAGCCCTCTCCTTAGGGTTACTAGGATTAGGGCACAGAGAAGGCAGAACAATGTCCTGATTGAGATGAAAAGCAGACACAACTTTAGGCAGAAAATCTGGTTTAATGCGAAACACCACCTTGTCCCGGTGTCTCTCAAAGTAAGGGGGCTTGATGGAAAGCGCCGCCAACTCAGAAACACGCCTAACCGAAGTGATAGTCACCAAAAAGACTACCTTAAGCGTAAGAATGGACAAAGCAACCTCATGCACAGGCTCAAAAGGAGACCCTGCAAGGCAGATAGAACCAAGTTCAAGTCCAAGACTGGTAACATAGGCTTACGTGGGGGGCGCACATGAGTAACCCCCTGGAAAAAAGTCCAGATGATGCTGAGCTAAAGATCTCTGAAAGAAAACAGCCAGGGCAGACACATGACCTTTCAGAGTGCTGAGTTGAAGACCCAGATCCAAACCATGTTGGAGAAATTCCAGAATCCTAGGAATAGAAAACACACGACAGGGAAGAGATTTAGCCTCACCCCAGTCACCCCTGCCAACAGAGGCAGGCAGCCCCTTTTTCATTAAGATGGAGGTTTCAGCAGCCAGGCCGTTAAAGCCAGCGTTTGTAAATTGGGGTAGCGTAGCCGCCCCTGAGTGAGCAGGTCTGGATCCTTGAGCAGGGCGTACTGATCTACCGCCAGCTGCACGATGTCTGCGAACCACACTCTTCTTGGCCAACGGGGGCCACCAGGATTGCTGGCACCCCTTCCTGAGCTATCTTTCGCAGAACCCTGCCCAACAGGGGAAATGGGGGAAAGACATACAGTAGCTGAAAACCCTGCCAGGGCATTGTCAGAGCATCCATGGCTAAGGCCAGAGGGTCCTGGGACAGAGACACAAAGACTGGAAGCTTGTGATTGTGATGGGACGCAAACCGATCCACTTCTGGCTGACCCCAACGGTGACACAGAGCGAAACACCCTGTTGCTGAGGGACCATTCTCCCAGGCGAGAAGTCCCCCTGCTCAGAGAGTCTGCCTCCAGATTCTCCACCCCCGGAATGTACAGAGCTGAGATGCAGGGAACATTGTCCCCTGCCCAGGACAGGATCAGAGACACTTCCTTGAGGGCCCCCTTGCTCCGGGTCCCTCCCTGATGATTGATGTAGGCAACCGCCGTCTGGTTGTCCGAGCGTACCTGAACAGCCAGGTGCAGGGTCAAGCGGGCCAACCTGATCGCCCTCAGTTCCAGAATGTTGATAGGGGTGTGGGCCTCCTGAGGGCCCCACTGCCCCTGAAATGTTAGGGATCTCCAGAAGCCCCCCCAACCTGTCAGACTGGCATCCGTGGTGACTGTCTCCCAGCAAGGGGCCAGAAAGGATCTGCCCACCAACAGGTTCCTTGAGGCCAGCCACCACGAGAGGGACTGCCTGGCTAGGGGGGACAGAACCAAAACCTGATCCAGGGACCCAGGGTCCCTGTCCCATACAGACAAGAGGTGGAGTTGAAGAGGCCTCATGTGAAACTGAGCACCTCCTCAAAGCAGGACACCATCAGGTCCACCAGCTGCATTCCCTGCCTGAAGGAAGGATGAGGGCAGGACAGAAGGAGCTGAGCTTGCGCTTGCAGACTGTCCACCTTCTGTTGAGGAAGAAAGATCCTGGCCCGAGCTGTATCCAGATACATGCCCAGAAATGTCTTCACCAAAGAGGGAGACAGGGAAGATTTGGAATGGTTTATCACCCAGCCGAATGACTCCAGTGTGGTCACCACCCGCTGAGTGTCCAGCTCTGCCTGTTGGAAGGACGGAGAAGTGATAAGAATGTCGTCCAAATAGGGAAGAATGCGAATGCCCTGAGCTCTCAGCAGAGCCATAATGCCCGCCAGCACCTTGGTGAATACCCTGGGAGCCGAAGTGAGACTGAAGGGCAATGCCACAAACTGTCTAGGATTACTAAGTGCAATGAATGAACACTGAAAAATGATGAATGTGTATAGAGATCACAGAGCCTGATCTGGAAATGAAGCCATTGTCACAAAAAACAATGTTTGGACAGCTGCTGCTTTCCCCTGACAAATACGTAGATACATACATTGAATGGAGCCAGATGCTAAGTGGCATTTGTTACAGGAAAATAGTAGATCAATCAATCAGATGTCTTAAAGCAGACCAAAACCCCCCCAAAACAACTCATCTAGTTTACTCCCCTACCCCAGGTACATAACAATTTGGATGTTTTCTGCCCTCAATGCTGCTTAGTATTCATATTATAGTAATTTTAATTTTTGTTTTCCCAGGTATGCCGTTGGTTTTCCATTGTTCTAAACTAGCTGTTTAAAGCCCCCCTCCTCCCCCCAATCTCCTGCTGGGCACAATTAGAGCCAATTGAAAATGGTTCTAGAAGGAAGATAAGAACCGAAAGAAGATTTAACCTTTTCCTTAATTCTCCCCCATTTTTCCTGTGAAGCCAAAACCATTTGTGAGTATTTTTTCCAAATCATTACCAGGACATTAAGGGGAGCTGATACATGTTTTTTTTAATTTAACCTTCCAAAGGACATGGTTGGTCCACTTTAAACAGGAACTTCGGAGGACCTGGAGTCTAAAAGATTCCAGGGTAGTCTGAGTCCCACTCCCTGGGGAATCCGGGATACCACACTGTGTGAAAACCCTGGACTGCCATACCACTCTCATGTTCCTGCAGTCCTCACCGTGTCTCGGACCACACCCACATCCTTGCTCACCTCTATCGGTAACGCGTACACCGTCAGCTAAAGGTGAGCGGGGATGTGGCCAGCAGGGCACTTGGCTATGCTCGGCTTCATTGGGCTCCTTAGCCACTGTGCAAATGGAGCCTGTGCAGTGGGAATGACAGGAAGGTGAGTTACCTCAGGGTGAACCTCTGAGAGGGACAACACCCAGGAGTGGAATGTGGCAATTCCAAATGTCATCTTACAGTAATATATCAGTTACCCCCCCCCCCTCCCCCATCTCACTACTCCCTATCTCATCCAAACTGTGAGTGCAGCCCAGGAGATTGGGACAGTTATTTGGCCGATTTCAGCCTCCCAAGGGATCTTGGGATCAGGTGGATCACTAGGTTGCATATTAAAAAACAAAACAAAAAAAACCACCCATTCTCCTACCATCTCTTCCTGTCGCTAATGCCCAATTCCTCCTGATCCCATGGCGGAAGCAGGGCACATGTAGCCCTGCTTCTCCATGTATTGATGGCAGTAGCTGCTAGGGAACCAGCTCCAAACTGCTTCAATTTCTGTGTTGGTGCTAGGATGGGCATGCCAAGGTGCAAGGTGCAAGTCAGTAGTGTGCATTGCTGTGGTCATAGACAGCTGTGGGACCACTGTGGCCTTCTGTGCTCTGCTGTGAGCACTAAAGGAAAGAGGAGGGGGGGGTGCCCTTTTTTTTGCATGGTCCTGGAGGAATTAAATAGAAAGAAGGGCAAATATGGAGTCCTGCTCCAGCTTCTACCCTGCACTGTAGGAGATGCACATAGGTCAGGCAGAAGGTGAGCTGCCTTATTAATGCCTTTGCGTTAGCCACACTGGGCTCAAGAGATTGCTTGGTCTTCCAGTTAGTGTCAGTGGCACCTCTGTGGTACTGGTACCTCAAGTTGTCTGTGATAGACAATCTGCCACGGATGCAGCGTGTGCCCCACTTCTGCCATGGCATTGGGTGACCAATGTCAGCAGGTGAGTCATTTCTTCATCCCCCAAAATAGGCTTATAGATGTGGGGGGGGTGGCGAGATTTTTGGTTGCTTTGCCTGGACTGCCACTGGCAGGTATCTGAGCTACTATAGCACTGACAAACTCAGGCTGAACCTCTCTGAGCACCGTAGATCTGGAAGGGTTAATGGATACAGCTTTCTACCTACAAAGCATCTCATTGTCAGTGACCTGTATCCATATCTCACCTGTCTAACCGAGGCCGCAGCTGACGTGATAACCGGCTCAGCCAAGTGGAACTTTTCCATTTTGTTCTCCCGGAGCCGCTGCCTGGAAACCTGAGCGTGATAATGAGCCGCGTGTTCGCTATGTACAACATTTCCTTTCCTTCCCTTCCCATCCCTCCCTGCTAACCCCTAACCTGATTATTGTTTTCCTGCTTTTACTCTTTCTCACAGACATCCATGTTTAGGGTCCCTGTGCACCTCACTGGGAAGGCGTCCATAACAGCCAGTGATTCTCAACCTTATCTCAGGAACCACTTCACAGAGGAGCAATATCAGTTATATTTGTCGCAGTGTTATGCCGGGTCCGGCACCCCTGGGCCTTGCCTGTTGCTAGAGACGCGGGGAGTTAAACGGTGATGCGGAAGGTGTGAGATGGGTGAATAGTGTAGAAAATTGATTTATTTTTAGCCCCGCCAGATGCTTTGCAGGGACCTGTGCGGATGAGCTGAACGGATTAGCTGTAACTCTAAGCCCATACATCATATTAAGTGATAGATGGGTCTCTGATAGCGGAATGCTGCAGTTAGACTTGGCCGGCTGACGTCAGAGCCACTTATCAGCACTGTATAATCAGCCACCACTCCTGACAGCCGTGACACCCGACCATCCCTCGCCGACTGCGCCGAACAACAATACTAAACTCCCTTGTTACTGGATGGGACCACACAGCACCCTGTCAGAAAGCTGACCCTTAAAGTGACCCAACACCTAATAAAAAAATGGCTGCTGAAATCAGCTGATCGCAACAAGGCGGACATCCTGACAGCCGTGACACCCAACCATCCCTTGCCGACTGCGCCGAACAACAACACTAAACTCCCTTGTTACTGGATGGGACCACACAGCACCCTGTCTGACAGCTGACCCTTAAAGTGACCCAACACCTAATAAAAATGGCTGCTGAAATCAGCTGATCGCAACAAGGCGGGCATCCTGACAACCGTGACACCTGACCATCCCTCGCCGACTGCACAGAATAACAATACTAAACTCCTTTGTAACTGGATGGGACCACACAGCACCCTGTCTGAGAGCTGACCCAACACCTAATGGCTAAAATGACTAAATAACTAACACTATTGATGTATAGTAAAACTGATATTTTCATAAACTACCGTGATATAAGTATCTGTGGATGGGTTCATTCCTAAAGCCTGAGAACATACTTGTAGGATAAATATTTCTGATTAAAGAAACTGTCTAGAAATGAGTTCAATAAGCCTGCTTGCCTTTATAGTGGATGTCCCTGGCCAGGTATTTAATTCAGCAGTGCTTTACATTTCCTTATAAACTCTTTTGAGCTCTCTCCCTTCTGATGAATTGGTCAGGCATGTTTCTCCCAGGCTGCTCTGAGATGCTAAAAAGTGTTATTTATTGAGGGAACCATGTGTGACAAGGTCAGCACAAGAGAGCAAGTTCAATAGGGCTTATGAGGAACGTGCTGGTAATTTGAAGACTTGGGCCTCAATTCATCAAGAATTGAAGAAAATTCTCACTGTAGTAAAAAAAAATCAATTCATGAGAAAAAGGCCTGAGAATGTCACGGTTACTGAATCAACAGATAAAAAGACAATGAAAGTCAATGGCAGCTTTTACTACAGTGTAGAAAGGAGGAAACAGTTCTCTACTGTGCCATTGACTTTCAGTGTTTTCCTATCTGGTGATTCAGTAACTGACATTCGCAGGCTTTTTTCTCATGAATTGAATTCTTTACTACCATGAGAATTTTTTTCAACTCTTATTGAATCGAGGCCTTGGTGTTCAGCATGAAGGGAGTAGAAAGCAGGCTTATTAAACCCCTTTGCCTGGACTGTCCCTGAACCTATACTGCCCTGAGATCTAGGGGCTGAATCAGACCTGTAAGAATTAGTTTTTTTTTCTTAGAGCAATTCAGCACCATTTTTAGCTAGGAAAATCTGAATAATTTGCACGGCTAAGAACAGAGCCAAATTGAATAAGGAAAACAAATCATTTTACTTTTTTTTTCTCACAAAAATGAAAAAAAAAACGTTCATGGCGCTGAATCAGCCCCTCTACTCTGTATGTTGGTAACAACCTGTAGTGTCTGCATTTTTAACTCCTTGCACCCCCCACTGTCTGGGTTTTGACTTCTTGTACTTTCACCCCTACACAGCTAAGAATCTTTTTGTAGCTTGGGGGGGGGGGGGCACCTGTGGAGTAAGCTCATAGTCTGATAAAAGCAGTTAAGAATGATGTCACATTGTGGGAGTGTGTAGCTTCATTCACTGCGGGCAGGGGGCTTCCGAGCACAGCTGTGAAGGGGGGCAGATCATTAGGACGGGTACACTTTAAATAACCCGGACTTTGTGGAGGAGCTGAGGCGACTTGGAGCCGCCTTGATCTCACCATCATAGCTGTGTACAGGTGAACGTACCCTGTAAGGAACCTCTATTTATTTCCACCTGCCACTGAAGTGTCAGAAGGCTGATGGTCAGAATAGTGGAGAGAAATTAAAGTGAACCAAAACTCAGGATTTTGACTATCCTCCTCACCTCAAACCTCAATTGGGGGTGTCCTGCTGTGTGAAACCTCCCTAGGTCGCCGAAGCCAACTTACCTCTTCCCGGTTCCCTGGTGCATGCGCGCCACTCGTCCAATCAGCCGCTGACGTCACGTCATCTAAGTCTTCTTCTAAGGCCAGGGGCTCCGAGCGCGCTGACAGCCGCATCCCCCGCTACCCTCTAACAGGGAGCGTGCCCTGCTAGAGAGATAGGGGCATGTGGCTCGCGCATGCGCCGTTGGACCGGGAAACAACGTAAGTGTATGGGGCAACCTGGGGGGGGTTCATACAACAGGATGCCCTTGGGGGAAGGAATCGATCGGCCCAAGAATCTTATAGATTCCCAGGCTGATCACCGTGGGGTTTGGTCCACTTTAATTTGAAGGCTGCTTTTGGGAGAGGAGCAAGCTGGCTGTCATAAATGGACAGTCCAGGCAAAAATAAAGGAAATACCTATTTTTTCCCCTAGCTGCTTCACCTACATCCAGCTGTCTATTGACCTAATTTTCTCGATAAATGAGCCCTTCCTTCGTTTACACATACCTAGGGATTCCTTGGGTACATGTCTGCCATTTGCAAGCAAAGTTGTGGTCAAGGCCCAGCCCTACCTGTGTGCTATCCCTCGCAGCCAAGTAGCAGGATGGGATCGAACATGGCAGGATCCAGTGAGTAATACAGACCAAGAGCTCAGCTGGAGCAGGGAAGAGGTAAATATTTTGGTTCCTATTATTGCCTGCACTGACCCTTTAGCTTACTGGTGCCTCTGATGAAAGGTCACCCAATATTGGATAATGGAGCCTAGATATTTACCATTGTGTACAAACAACCCCCGGCCCTCTGGTTCCCAGGTATTTCATTAGTATTCCCTGCAATCTCCTTGCTCGCCTCCTGCGCATCCCTCTCCCAGGGGTCCTGTCATTTGCTAGTTAATTCTAGCTGGAGGTTTACAGATGATGGGGGGGGGGGGGGTGTCTGCATCACTTGATTTTGTTTGACAAGATCGGAGCAGACCTATATTAAGCTGTCAGATATATGAACCAGGACGGCTGACAAGATGATAAATATTAGCATGATCTCTTCATTCTGAGTTAAACCCTGAAGGTTCAGGGAAGGATCCCATACCTCCCAAGTGTCCCTCATTTGGAGGGACTGTCCCTCTTTTAAACTCATGTACCTCTGTGTTTTTATTTGTCCCTCTTCGAGGTGTAACGTGCAGATCTGCATCAATAAATAATAATATAATAATATTTATTTGTATAGCACCAACATATTCCACAGTGTTTTACAGAGGGTTCATGTACAAACAGAATAAAGAATTACATAACAAAAAAGAAAAAAGGGTATCCATTAAGACAAAAGGGATGAGGACCCTGCTCACAAGCTTACAATCTTAGAGGAAAATGGGGGTGACACAGAAGGCAATAAGTGCTTTGTGCCATGGTCCAGCTACCCAAGTAAAAATGAGTAAAAAAAAAAGTATTTACTAGCCAGCTGTTAGTTGATTTAGTGCTTTTGGGGGCAAAGATTGTGGCGCATAGTGTCTGATAATGGATCGGGTTCAGAAAAATAATGTCGAAGATTGATTTGAGAGGAGGAGTTAGATTAGGAGATGTGGCAGACTACCATCAAATTTGTGTTACTCCCTGGTGAATTTCCTTTCTTTCGGGGCACCACAGTAGCAACGCTTGGGTTAATCTCAGCCCTAGAGGAGCCCCTCAGTTAATTAAAAAGCAGTTCTGCCACAGCCCCGAGACGGTAGAAACGCTAACCTGCGCATAATGCGCGCAACTAGAAACAGTGCAACAAAACTAAAACCACGTAGACGGCATTAACCGATGCAGTCGTAACACAACAGTAGGGCGGTTGTGGTGCCTCAGAATGGAAGAGGACGAGAAAGTAAATTTACCGGTGAGTACTCTCTTCTACTCCGGGGCACCACCAGTAGCAACGCGTGGGACGTCCCATAGCAGTACCCTCAAAAAGGGTGGGACCGTGCAAAATCAGCCAACAGTCTACTGCGTCAACATAACCAAGAACAACGGCACTAACACTCCAAGCTTAGACTCCTGGAGAGGGTTTCACCACATCTGCAACACCTTATGCCCCAGAGCGGCATCGGCAGATGCACTGACATAACTTGGAGAGACGACCAGGTCGCCGCCTTGCAGGCCTGGTGTTCCACCAAAGCCTGGTGTTGGAAAACCCAATACGCAGCAATCGCCCTGGTAGAGTTAGCGGTGACCCTTGCATAGGCTTGTATGACTGTCTGCCAGATCCATCTGCCAAGAGCGGACCTGGCAGCCGCCAGACCCCTCCTTGGCCCTTCTGGGATCACGAACAAGACATCCGCCTTATGTACCTCACGAGTAGCGGTCAAGTAATACTTTAATGCCCTGACCATTCGAGGGGATGCAGGAGTCGCTCCTTATGGTGAGTGGAGTGTGGGCACAAGGAGGGTAGCACTTTCTCCTGATAAAGATAAAAGGGAGAGACCACCTTGGGCAAAAAATTGCTGCATCACATGAAGCACGGCTTTGCCTATATGCAGCACCAAAAAGGGTGATCTAATCAAAAGCGGTGCCAGCTTCGAAAACCGCTGCATAGAGGTGATCGCCACCAGAAAACCCACCTTCAACGTGAGCACCATGGGTTCAAAGGGGTGCCCTTGAAATGCTAATAGCACCAGATTGAGATCCCAGGACAGGACTAGCGACTGCCGCAGAGGCCGAACAAGCGTAGCATCCTGCATAAAAGTGTGGATTAACCTATGCTCCACAATCATCTGCTGTAAAAAAAATACCATTTTGTGATTACTCACCTGTAAAATGGGTATTATAAGTATGTCACACACCCCACTTCAGATACTTATTATTATTACACTTGGGTAACTCACCGCTAGGTGGCGCACTTGCAGAGATCTCCAAAAGCTTCAGCAAGCCCCTCCCGGTCTATATATACCTGGTACCTCTCACCAATTCCCCAGTGTTCAAAAAGCAGTAAGACAAGGTACCAGAACTAAACAAATTTAACCCTCAACCGTAAATAACAAAACTTCACCATATAAAGAACCAGGATACCAAAAAAGGGCGGGTGAAGTGGGGTGTGTGACATACTTATAATACCCATTTTACAGGTGAGTAATCACAAAATGGTATTATTCTAAGTATGTCACACACCCCACTTCAGATACTTATTATTATTACACTTGGGACATCCAACAGCAGTGTCCAAAAGAGGGTGGGTATCCAAACCAGGCAATAACGCAGATAAAACTCAAACCACTGCAGCCTGCAGAACCTTACGGCCAAAAACAGCATCCGCCGAGGCCCGAACATCAACCTTGTAAAACTTGGAAAAGGTGTGAACTGAAGACCAGGTAGCAGCCTTACAAACTTGTTCAACTGAAGCCTGGTGCTGAAAAGCCCAGGACGCACCGATCGCACGAGTAGAATGTGCAGTAACACGAAAAGGGGGGTCCTTCCCCTTGGCAAAATAGGCAGCAATAATCGCCTGGCGAATCCACTTACTAATGGAAGACTTGGCCGGAGCCAAACCCTTCCTAGGACCACAAGGCACTACAAACAAAGCATCAGTCCTACGAAAAGAAGACGTGACACGCAAATAGTACCTAACACATCGCACCACATCCAAGCAGTGCAACGCACTCTCCTTATCATTCCTAGGCCTAGGGCACAAGGAAGGAAGAACAATGTCCTGATTAAGATGAAAAGCAGACACCACCTTAGGAAGAAAATCTGACTTGAAACGAAAGACCACTTTGTCCTGATGTTTCTCAAAATAAGGAGCCTGAATCGACAAGGCTGCCAACTCCGAAACACGCCGAACCGAAGTGATGGCCACCAAAAAGACAACCTTCTGAGTCAGAGTGGATAAGGCAATACCCTGCAAAGGCTCAAAAGGAGGAGCCTGTAACGCAGAAAGCACCAAATTCAAATCCCAAACAGGGAGCAATGGCTTCCTAGGAGGCCTCAGATGCGAAACCCCCTGGAAAAAAGTCTTGACCAAGGAATGGCTAGCAAAAGACTTCTGGAAAAAAATTGACAAGGCAGACACCTGCCCCTTCAAGGTACTCAGCTGAAGACCAGAATCCAACCCAGATTGAAGAAAATCCAAAATCCGAGAAATAGAAAAAACCCGGCATGGCAAAGATCTAGTCTCACACCAATCAATATAAGATCTCCAGACCCTGTAATAGATGGAAGAGGAAGACCTCTTCCTAGCACTAACAAGAGTCCGAATGACCGAGTCGGAAAGACCCTCCTCCTTCAAGATGGAGGTTTCAGCAGCCAAGCCGTTAAAGCCAGCGTTGGTAAACTGGGGTAACACAGTTGTCCCTGAGTGAGCAGATCTGGCCGAAGAGGCAGATCGAACTGATCCACTGCCAGACGAACGATGTCTGCGAACCACACCCGCCTTGGCCACCTTGGAGCCACGAGAATGGCGGGAACTCCTTCCTGAACTAGCTTTCGCAGCACCCTGCCTAGCATGGGAATCGGAGGGAACAGATACAGGAACCCCAGATCCTTCCAGCTCAATGACATGGCATCCGTCGCCAGTGCCAGAGGGTCCCGAGACAGTGACACGAATGTCGGAAGCTTGTGATTGTGACGAGAGGCAAACAGATCCACCTCCGGCGTTCCCCACCGAAGACACAAGGACCGAAACACATGGGGATGGAGAGACCATTCCCCCCGGCGGGACGAGCACCGGCTCAAGAAGTCCGCCTCCGTGTTCTCCACTCCTGGAATGTACACCGCCGAAATGCAAGGAACATACGTCTCTGCCCAGACCAGAATCAGAGACACTTCCCTGAGGGCACCCAGACTGCGAGTCCCTCCTTGGTGATTGATGTAAGCAACAGCCGTCTGATTGTCCGATCGAACCTGAACAGGCAGGCCCTGTAACCGATGCGTCAAGCGAGACAGAACCAACCTGATGGCTCGCAATTCCAGAACATTGATGGGCAAGTGAGCCTCCTGAGGGTCCCACAGCCCCTGAAACTGAAGATCCTTCCAGAAAACCTCCCCATCCTGACAAGCTGGCATCCGTGGTGACAGTCTCCCACCGCGGAGTCAGAAACGACCTGCCCTTCAGAAGATTGTCCGGAAACAACCACCACCGAAGAGACCGCCGAACCCGAGGGGAAATCTGGAAGGACCGATCCAACGACCGCGGGCGCCTGTCCCAAGACGCCAAAAGATGAAGCTGCAGCGTCCTCGTGTGAAACTGTGCGAAGGGAACCGCCTCGAACGAGGCCACCATCAACCCCACCAGTCTCATCCCTAGCCGAATGGACGGGCGAGGAATGGAAAGAAGACGCTGAGCCAATTCCTGAATCAAAAGAACCTTGTCCTGAGGAAGAAACACTTTGTGCTGACAAGAGTCCAAGGACATCCCCAGAAAAGTCACCACCCTGGCCGGAACCAGAGAGGACTTGGGGTAATTGATCACCCAGCCGAACCTCTCCAGCATGGACACCACCGTGCTGGTATCCCCTTCTGCTTGGCTGAAGGAAGGAGCCATGATGAGAAGGTCGTCCAGGTAAGGAACAATACGAATCCCCTGAGCTCTGAGCAGGGCCATCACCCCTGCCAACACCTTCGTGAACACTCTCGGGGCCGAGGTGAGGCCGAATGGGAGAGCCACAAACTGAAAATGACGATCCTCCACCACAAAGCGAAGAAACCGCTGATGTGGCGGAAAGATAGGAATGTGAAGATACGCGTCCTTGATGTCTATGGACGTCATGAAGTCCCCCTGCCGAAGCGAGCCGATCGCCGACCGCAAGGTCTCCATGCGAAACTTCCGGGGACGAATAAACCTGTTGAGACACTTCAAATCCAAGATCGGACGGAAGGACCCGTCCTTCTTGGGGACAGTGAAGAGATTGGAGTAATAACCTCTTCCCACCTCCGAAGGAGGAACCGGGCAGATGACTGCCAACATCAGAAGATTCCTTACTGCCGCCAGGAGCCCCTGCGCGGCCACAGGATCTAGAGGCACCCGAGACCTGAGAAACCTTGGAGGAGGGCGGGACTCGAACTCCAGCTTGTAACCGGTCGACACTACCTCCCGGATCCACCTGTCCGATACCTCCAGGTCCCACACCCGGGAGAAGCATCGTAACCGTCCCCCCACCCGTGCGGGTGAGGGCGCCCCCTCATTGCTGAGCGGGCTTGGCAACTGACTTAGGCTTGGCACCCCAAGCGTGAACGGGGCGGCCACGGCCTCTACCCCTGTTCCAACCCGTGCCCCTGGAAACCGAGACGCCCGCACCTCTGCCGGCTTTGGCTCCCCTAAAGGACGGATTGAGAGAGACCGCCCCCCGAAAGGAACGGCGAAACCTCTTGCGCTGAGGCAACCTGCCTCCCTTGGCAACAGAATCCAGCTTTTCACCAAAAAGCCTCGACCCCAAGAAAGGAAGGGCCGTGAGAGATCTTTTAGAATTAAGGTCAGCTGTCCACTGTCGCAACCACACAGAGCGACGAATAGCCACCAATAGAGCAGAAGCTCTGCCACACATCAACATGGCATCATCCTGGGCGGCCAGAACAAATGACAAAAAAGAGTCACAACGCTTGAGCGCAAGAAACTCATCACCAGAGGGATCAAGGTCCACACACAAATCCCTGACCAAAGACCTCACTGCCAAAGTCAAAAGAGCCGAAGCACAAACAGGCCTCAAGACCGAGCCCGCACAAACAAAACCATGGCGGGCCAACTGATCAATCCGGCGATCTTCGCCATCCTTAAGATAAGTAGTGTCAGGAAGATGAACAGTCGCCGTATTAGACAGTCCCAAAACCGGGGCATCCACCTCGGGAGGGACCGACCACCGCTTTAGCAAGTCCGCCGGAAAGGGATATTTCCTATCCCAGCTGGGCGGAACACCAACAAGCCGTGTAGGCTGCTCCCATTGCTTAAGGACAACATCCTCAAAATGCTGTTGACTGGGAAACTCCAAACGCTGCTTGACCCCCCCAAAGAGCTGACCCCTAGGCCGAGGAGCCGCCTCGGGAGGGTCCAAATCCAGAACCTCAAACATCTGGGCTAAAATAGAAGGCGTGTCAGGAACGGGACCATCAATATGGTCCCCCTCAGTACCCAACACCTGCTGACCCATGGAGACATCCGATTCTTCCTCAAGCTCCCCCTCCTCAAGGGGGCGATCCACCCAATCCAAATCCTCAACAACCTCCTCATCAGAGTCCGGCTGAAGCGGAGATAGGTGTTTACGCTTCGCGGTAACCTTCAGAGCGGACATATCTGAAAACCGCTTCTCGAGGCTGGCCAGACGGGCGCACACCTCAGATTGCGAATCCCCACCCGTGACAACGTCACCCGGGGTCCGGAACAGGCGAGGCGGAGAGGGAGATGGCGCGGACGAAGAAGTCCCAGGCACCGGAGTGCTGGATTGACGCTCAATGTTCCGCTTTGCACATGGTATACATATAATGACATCATCCCCCGGGAGCGGAGTCCCACAACCCCCGCACAGCCTGGATTGTCCCGAAGGATCAGTTCCGGTATCCTTGGCAGCCTCCATATGGTGAATTTATGGTATTCGCGGAACCCAGGGATTTATGCAGTAAGCAACCCGGGATGCCCCCAATGATAAAATCTAAGTATATATAAATATATACAATCTATACTGCCCAGACCAGGGAAAAAAATTTTTTTTTTTTTTTTTTTTTTTTTTTTTTTTTTTTTTTTGCCAGCCACCCAAAGGGACTATAAGGCCGAACCCAAACTAGCCAGGTATATGAGACCGGGAGAGCCCCACAGGATGGAATCCCGGAATCTGAAAGACAAAGACAAAGACAACAGTCAAAAACCAGCACAACATGGCAGCAAACACAAAACATATCCAAAATACTGGGAAGCCAGGGAGGGCCAGACTTAGCAGAAAAACAGGGAGGCCAGGGGCCAAGAGCATATAAGCATAAAATAATGGCTGCAAAATACCCCACCTGCTTCTATCACCAACACAGGCATACACAAAACCTGGCCACATAAACCACCCAACACCCCCGGACGGAGGGGGGGGGGGGGGGGGAGGGGGAAGGGGAGGGGGAGGGGGGAGAACAGAGCCCGCAATAAGGCCCAATAGCCAGCGATCCCTGCCCCACTATCCCCTATAGACAAAACCGTAAAGGAAACCACAAAAAACCTACCTGGATCCTGCCGCACTAACAGACGCCACGAAATGGCGGCCAGCCAGGGAGAGAAGGAGCGAGACTCGGGGCGGGCCCAACAGAAACGCGGGAGCCGCGAAAAGCCCCGCCCCCTCTCGCTCCGCTTGTCACGGCGCGAGCCGCGCGAGCCGCGGTCCCGCCCACCTCCGAGCAGAGCGAGCAGCGGGCGCCACATGAATGGCGCCCACGGAAAACGCCGAGGCGGGCCAGCAGCCGCATGCCGCCCCGATCCGCCCGCAATAAAGAAACCGGCGAGCGCGACCGCGGCCTACGGGCCGGCGGCGCAGCGCGCCTGCCGGCCCCGCCCACAGAGCGAGCAGGGGACCCTGGGCAAAGACAGGCGCCCTGACATGGCGCGCGCCCCTACCGACAAAAAACGGGCCGGCGAGCCCGCCGCCCGCACAACCCCCTAAGTGAAAAACACGGGGCTCAGAGAGCCCCCCAAGCACCAAACACCAAAAACAGAAAGCACCAAACCACTCATCCCTGCCACTCACACACACAGACATGAATAAAGACAAGGGCACTAAGGGCAAACTACTGGGGATATAAGGGCTGGGGCATCCCATGTCCGGATCACCAACCGGAACACCGCTATGCCCCATAATATGGGGTCGAGCGGAGGAGCTAATCTCCTAGGCACCTAGAGTGCCATCTACCTGTGCCCGGCCTCCAGCCTGAGCTGGGAGGCTGCCATAGAATAAGGGGGTAAACACAAAACAGAGCCGGGCAGAAATAGACCATTGGGGGGGGGCCGGGGTGAGACCCCGGCTACCTGCAAGCAGGAGACTTCTCTCTTCTGTCTTGTCGCCATCTTGCAGAGACCAACACTGGGGAATTGGTGAGAGGTACCAGGTATATATAGACCGGGAGGGGCTTGCTGAAGCTTTTGGAGATCTCTGCAAGTGCGCCACCTAGCGGTGAGTTACCCAAGTGTAATAATAATAAGTATCTGAAGTGGGGTGTGTGACATACTTAGAATAATGGACAAGGCCGAGACCTGGCCCTTAAGGGTTTTGGGCTGTTTAGGCCAGCGTTCAGGCCTTGATGGAGGAACGCCAAAATATTGGGTACCGAGAACCTCCTACAGGAGAGGCCCTTAGATTCGCACCAAGACACAAAGGTCTCCCTCCAAGTCCTGTAGTAAATTCTAGAGAACTATTTCCATGCTCGAATCAAGGTCCGAATTACAGTGGCAGACAAACCCCTCTCCTCCAATATGCTGGTCTCAACAGCCAAGCTGCTAAAGCCAGGGCTGGGGAATTCGGGTGCCACAGAGGACCCTGTTGAAGAAAATCTGGGCAGTTGAGGTTCCAGTGCTAGGCTGACCAGATCCATGAACCACACCCTTCGTCCAGAACGCCACCCCAACCTGTCAGACTGGCATCTGTGGTTAGGATTACCCGCTGGACCAGCAGGAAAGACTAACCAGCTACCGCTGGTCCAGCCACCAATTCAGGGATCGCTGGGCATTGGCTGTCAAGATAAAGCGATGGTCCAACATCTGCACAGTTCTACGCCATTGAGAGGAGCAACATTTGTAGAGGCCTGGTGTGGGACTGGACATACAGAACTGCCTGGATGGTAGACACCATCTGCACTGGAAGAAGGACCCGTACCCGTTGAGTATCCACTTTCATACCTAGGTAAGTCCCCACCATGGTGCCTGGGACTTGGGGTAGTTGACCACCCACCTGAAAAGTCCATGGACAGGATCATCCAAACATCCCGCGGTGCCTCTGGCAGAGATGTGGCTCGGATGAGCAAGTCGTCCAGGTATGGGGTGATGTGCATTCATTGCCTAAGCAGGAGTGTCCCCTTTGTGAACCCTCGCAGGGCAGTGGACAGTCCAAATGGCAGTGCCACAAATTAAAAATGTTGGACGCCCACTGCAAAACACAGGTATTGTTGGTGACCAGGGAAGATCGGGACATGCAGATAACCATCCTTTATTTTCACCATGATAACCATCTTTTATTTCCACCAGATCCGTGAACAACACCCTTCTGGGCAAGTGTGGGGCGATCAGGATGATAGGAATATGCTCGCAGTTGACCTTCTTTACCATGCGACCCAGAAGTGGCAGTGGCAAGAATGCGCAGAGCAGGCTGTACACAGGGAATGGCCAGTGTGTCGACTGCCATGGCCAGGGGGCTCGCACTCTGGACATGAACCTCTGGACCTTCTGATTGTGCCGAGATGTGAAGAGATCCACCTCTGGAACTCCCCACCAGTCAGAGGGGGCTTGAAACATGTCCTGGTGAAGGGACCATTCCCTCTGGTCCACCGTCTCCCTGCTCAAATAATCGTCCTGCAGATTCTCCACTCCCAGAATGTGAACCACCAAGATGCACAGAACGTGAAGTTCTGCCCACCTCATGATGCCACTCACTTCCTGGAACGCATGCCAGATCATGGTACCCCCCTGATAGTTTATGTAGGCCACAGCCGTGGAGTTGTCCGACTGTACCCTGACCGGAGCTGGGCAGACCAATGCCTGACAACCAGCAGAACCGCCCTCAGTTCCAACACATTGATTGGAAGACTGTGCTCCCAATGGTCCCAGAGACCCTGAACCGTCTGGTTGTCCAGAACACCACCCCAACCTGCTACTGCTACTGCTGGTCCAGCCACCAATTCAGGGATCGCTGGGCATTGGCTGTCAAGATGAAGCGACGGCCCAACGTCTGCACAGGCTCGCGCTATTTAGCAGAGCAGCATTTGTAGAGACTTAGAAACTGACATCAGGCATCTAACGGGGGTCCCCAGGAATGCTGCAGCTGGTGAGGGGCTGGGAGACAGATGGAGTTGAAGCCCCTGCTCCCAGTCAGCAATGTAACAAAAGAAAAAAAAATCCAGAATATCCAGAATATCTTCTCAGTCCCGTGCGATTGCAAGTAAAGAACTGAGGAGATGCCACAACCTGCCTTATATAGGCTGGGAGATGTTAGTTTCTGGCAGTCCCCGCCTACAGCTGAGATTAACCCCTGTGTTGCTACTGGTGGTGCCCTGGAATGGAAGAGATGAGAAAGATGTGTTTTTAGGAAGCGTCTAAAGCTATAGATATTTTGAATCAATCTAATTGCTGGGAGTAGAGCATTCCAGAGGGAAAAGTCTTGTAGGCAGGAGTGGGAGGTTCGAACTAAGGTAGAAGTAAGTTGTAGATCATTTGCAGAGCACAGGGCACGATAGGGCGGTAGACAGAGATTAGCAAAGACATGTAGGGGGGTGCAGTGTCATGGAGAGTTTTGTGGGTGAGAATGAGTAGTTTAAAGTGAATCCTATACTGTATGGGTGACCAATGCAATGACTGGCAGGGGGTGGAGGCGTCAGAGTAGCGGTTAGAGAGATGGATTAGCTGGGCTGCTGCATTCAGGATGGATTGTAGAGGAGAGCGTTTAGTAAGGGGGACACCAGTTAGTAGTGCGTTACAGTAATCAAGATGAGAATGGATCAGGGCAACAATAAAAGTTTTTGTTGTCTCCACTGTGAGAAAGGGACAGATTCTAGAGATGTTTCTGAGGTGCAGAAAGAATGAACGGAGGAGAAGAAGCCCTCATGGGCTCACCGCCGCCATTGCCATACAGCTCCCGGAGGCCGGCACCGCGGGACCGCCGGCGCCAGTCAAAGTGAAAGTAAAAGCACACACACAGTAAACATGCACACACACATAAATGATAGGAATCCATAAGGGACCCCCCCCCCCCCCCCAAGGGTATCCGGGAGAGGGGGAATCCATGCCAGGGTAGGGCCAAGGGACGGGGCATCCCAAACCGGGATCACCAACCCGGATAGCCGCCTACCCCTTGTTATGGGGTCTCACGGCTCCTAAGCACCAGGGGTGCCAACTACTTTTGCCCGGACCAGCAGCCTAGGCTGGGAGGCAGGAAATTTAAAAGGGGATCCGGGCAGGAATAGAAGGCCGGCAGTCATCCCGGCTACCTGCAAGGAGGAGACATCATCTTCTGACTTGCTCGCCACTGCAGAGATGAAAGACTGGGGAATGAGTGGGAGGTCCCAGGTATTTATGGGCCGGGAGGGTCCTTCCTTTTTTGTTATCTCTGCAAGATCGCCATCTACCGGTCAGTATACCCCACATGTAATGAATGTCTTGAAGCCGGGTTTGTGACATACTTAGAATGTGATTTTTAGCCTACTTTTCCTAACTCCTGGAAGGCATCACTGAAGGGTCAGGTGTTACATACACCCGCCGCTCCAAACCCCTATACTCACCTACTTCTGTGTTTCATCAGCAGATTCCACAGAGCAATACACTTTGTCAACCAATAATGGTGCCATGCTCCCTTTACACTCTGTAACAACTACTCTTACTAATCAGAGGCCGAATAAGAGTCAGTGAATATATGGTTGAAATTAAATCAGGTTGCTTGGCCACCATTTAAATTCTAGGTAACTTTTTGGGCAACCAGTGTGCAATATAGGCTGCAGGTGTTCCGTTTAAATAGCTTAGCCTACGTTGCTCAAGTTGCTTTCACCCATGTTGCAGCCTCTATAACCAGCATAAAACTGGGGAGTTGATCACTTGTCAGTATATAGAAACAATCAAGCTCCTGCCAGTGGCCTTCCAGGTCAAATACTGTATAACCCAACTAACACAGAACTGCTGAGAAAGACTACTATGTAGTGTATGGTGCGCAGGCTGCAATGTGCAATTTGTCACCTGGTAACTGGTGCCTTGGGAATGCTTGATGGGTGACAGAGCTGTGTACAGGGATGCTAAATATAAACATACACATGTACACTATGGATTGAAGCTCATGTATACCCTTGTGTCGCTAATTCCTGCTTGTCAGGTATCCATTAGGACCCGGTGCAGACTACCAGAGGGTCCTTACACTCAGGACCCCCTTTGAGGTCCTTCATCACCAAAACCTGAACTATGGATAGCTTATTTGTAGCAAGTACACGCACAGTCAATACAGTTTGCATAACGTGTTTGTGTATGGGCTCTGAATGAAGTGCTGGGTGGGCCCTCAAAGTCAGATCCACTGGCGTGTCCCAGCCACCCCAGTCCAACACTGATTAACACATATACTAACTAGGACAAATTATAGGAGCCATGAAGAGATTCATTCATCCAGGGCACGATATCTCGGGAGCCACGTGTGTCTCTCAGGCACCTGCAATGTGGCTTATTTTCCCCCAAAAGCTGGGGGTGTGTTATGAAGAGAATGTTAGAAAAAAAAAATATGTGGGACGCTTCATACTGCCTGAGGGATGCTGCACATTGTCTGTAATGGGCAATACCGCACACTGCCTGTATAAGGGTGAGTGAGAGGGAGTATTTTAGCACACCATTTGGTTATGATTTTTTTTCTTATTTTCCTCCTCTAAACCCTGGGTGTGTCCTGTAGTCAGGTGCGTCTCAATTTTTCCTTTGAAGCCAACATTTTTATCCAATTCATTACCAGAACACTAAAAGGAGTTAATACATGGGTTATTTTTTTAAATGTAATCAAGACGTGGTTGGTCCATTTTAACTTACCATGACTCCTTGATACCATGACTCCTTCAACAGGCATCTGCAATGGTATTGGCGGAGAGCAACTTGTACAAGGGGATCCATTGTACAATTTTTACACTCAACCTCCAATGTATTAGCATGTGTTATTTGGTCCATACTTCATCCATTTTCCTTTTTCAGCAGAGGCCTAAGGTCTTGTTTTAGTGATGTCATGGTATTCAAGCAAATAAAAATGTTATGCCCCCTTAACATCATTGGCCCAAGGTTGTTGCTAGCTCTGCCCTCCCTCATAGGCAATAAACAAGAAATCCTGTGGCCCGCTGTGTGAAACCCCCTAGAAAGCCCCAAAAACTCACCTGACCCCGCTCCCACGTGACTCGCTCCACCAATCACCACCGACGGATAAACGAGGTCCGTCGACGGACAAGGACAGGGTGAGAGCGCCCGCCACCGCCTCTTGCGCGTCCCTCTTACAGGGAGCGCGCCTGCGCCGGCCATTCACAAACGGCCGGCGCGGGTGCGTGCCCTGCTAGAGGGATGCGCGAGAGGCGGCGGCGGCCCGCGCATGCGCCGTTGGAACAAGGAACAGGTAGGATTTGCGGGGTGCCCCGCAGGCAGGGAGCTGATCGACCCGGGAATCTTTTATAGATTCCCGGGCCGATCAGCGGTGGGTGTTGGTCTACTTTAATGTCAAAGGTAAAGAAGGGCCAATCAATGGCCAGATCACTTAGGGATTGAATAAACAGATCCCTAATTGTTCTTACATTTTCTTTTCTTTACATGTTTGTTTCACAAAACAGCTTTTCTATGTTTTTCAGAAGTTTAATGTAGACGGGCACTGAATGTCACATCTGGCTTGTTAATGTTGGATAACTTATATTTTAGGTTCACTGGTCTTTCAATTAGAGGGAAGGGCGAAGGACAGTGGTTTAAGCAGCAAATGAGCACCCACTGCTCGTGTCAATTTATGAACTGAAATGTTCATTAATATTTGGAGATGCAGACACTGCCTTTTACCTATTCCAGCAATTATGGCTCAGGATAATTGAATGTTCCCGGAAAGAGCGATAACACATACTGATAAGAGCAGAACCTGCACTGAAACACAGAGTGTGGCACTTGGCAGCTTTCTCACGGGTTTAACCCTACAGATCCTAGATAGAGGGAGGCAAACTGCCACGTGTAAAGTACTGGAACCAACATTGTCTATGAATAAGGGAACTAATGTCAAGGAGGATGTGTAGGATCCACAATCTACAGGTCTTTTTTAGCGATGTTTGTTCTTATGGATTAAACTCATGTACTTTTGTTATTTGGTTTTATTGGAGTCAATCAATTCTGAAGATTCCTTGTCTACATGGAAAGCAAAAAGACCTATTAAGAATTAGCAACTGAAGATGTTCCCGCACTGCCTATGATCTAGGTATGTGATTCTGGATGCTGGCCAGGGGTAGGCCAACCCCTAGGGGTCAATTGTATATAAAAAAAAAAAAACAAATGGTGAGCAACCAGTCAAGCTTACCAGGCCCC
Source organism: Gastrophryne carolinensis (assembly GCA_027917425.1). Classification (NCBI taxonomy): domain Eukaryota; kingdom Metazoa; phylum Chordata; class Amphibia; order Anura; family Microhylidae; genus Gastrophryne; species Gastrophryne carolinensis. The sequence continues at coordinate 437,302,190 of CM051235.1, forward strand.
CCCAATTATCTGTGCAGATAGGCCGCTCTACAAAATGTATGTGTATATATAGATAATTTTAGAATATTTTCAAAAGATCCATATTTTATTATAAGCCAAAAGAATAAGAAAAACATACATTTAAAAACACATAGTTAAAACCATATCCGTGGGGTATAATGGACTGTAAGTTGGACTATCACAACCATATCAATGGAATCAGGTACACTGGAGAACAATGTTCAAAAGGACTAAAGATAAAAAATAAACTACAACACATATACTAACTAATACATCAATGTACTGGTTAATGCCTCGGGAGCTTCCCTTCAGAAAGTGCTCAAGTGCTTGTGCAAGGTGCAAAAAACGTGCAAAGGTGCAAAAAAATGTAAAAGTGAAAAGTTAATAAGTAAAGGAATAGATACACAAACATAACAAAAAGAGGGACCAGAGTGTCCCAATAATTGATATACATGCACCAATAGGTGCTAAAGTGCTAAGTGCTAATGAATGTGGCAGAGATAAAGAGAAGGTAATAAACTCCCGGGCATAAATCACAATACTATTGGAGCAATAATACTGTTGGAGCGGGGGTCCAAGCTGTGAACGCTCCAATAAGCCAAGTATATACAAATTATAAGTAATTCAAAACAAAGTACATTACCGTATCATCTGGTCCAATTCATCCCACCCTCACGGTGCCAACACTGACGCGTTGCGTGGCCAAAATTTACGCCAATTCATCAGAGTGTGGCCTAGTACTACCTATCCCTAATTATATAGCCCCCTTAATTGCTATTGGGACCTCCACCCGCACACACGCGCGCTGGCTGTAATTGACAGCCCAGCGCGTCTCAGCACCGCGGCTCTGGACATACTACATATACTATTGTCACATTGTAAAGGGATACGGTGCCCCACTATGAGACAGCAGAGATCACCCATGTTTATTATAGTGATTTATTATAGTGATTACAACCAGCAAAGCGCCCTTATGTCCTGGTGGAAGTATACATTCATATGGCTCAGCCCATTCACTTCCGCCCTTACTTGCACTGACATTTTGGCGGTTTTTGGAGCTTCCTCTTCCTGGAGGATTTGGAAATAGCAATTAAGGGGGCTATATAATTAGGGATAGGTAGTACTAGGCCACACTCTGATGAAGTGGCGTAAATTTTGGCCACGCAACGCGTCAGTGTTGGCACCGTGAGGGTGGGATGAATTGGACCAGATGATACGGTAATGTACTTTGGTTTGAATTACTTATAATTTGTATATACTTGGCTTATTGGAGCGTTCACAGCTTGGACCCCCGCTCCAACAGTATTATTGCTCCAATAGTATTGTGATTTATGCCCGGGAGTTTATTACCTTCTCTTTATCTCTGCCACATTCATTAGCACTTAGCACTTTAGCACCTATTGGTGCATGTATATCAATTATTGGGACACTCTGGTCCCTCTTTTTGTTATGTTTGTGTATCTATTCCTTTACTTATTAACTTTTCACTTTTACATTTTTTTGCACCTTTGCACGTTTTTTGCACCTTGCACAAGCACTTGAGCACTTTCTGAAGGGAAGCTCCCGAGGCATTAAAGTGGACCAACACCCAGGGGTGATCGGCCCGGAAATCTATAAGATTCCCGGGCCGATCACCTCCCACCCCGCGGGACATCCGAGATCGGGATGTCCCGCGGGGTGAAACCCCCCAGAAACCCCAAAAACACCTTACCTGATCCGCCGCCGCTTCCGCCGCCGCCGCCTCCCGCGCGCCCCTCCAGACGTGCGCGCGCCCGCGCCGGCCCTCTGTGAATGGCCGGCGGGGGCGCGCGCGCGCCGAGAGTGACGCGCGGGAGGCGGCGGCGGCGGAAGCGTCTTGGACGTTCCTGATCCCCGCCTGGACGTTGGCGGGGATTGGCTGCGGCGCTCACGTGGGAGCGCTGAGAGGTGAGTTTTTTGGGGTTTCTGGGGGGTTTCACACAGCGGGGCACCCCCGATTGGGGTGCCCCGCCGAAGTGGACCAAAACCCAGGATAGTCAAAATCCTGGGTGTTGGTCCACTTTAACCAGTACATTGATGTATTAGTTAGTATATGTATTGTAGTTTATTTTTTATCTTTAGTCCTTTTGAACATTGTTCTCCAGTGTACCTGATTCCATTGATATGGTTGTGATAGTCCAACTTACAGTCCATTATACCCCACGGATATGGTTTTAACTATGTGTTTTTAAATGTATGTTTTTCTTATTCTTTTGGCTTATAATAAAATATGGATCTTTTGAAAATATTCTAAAATTATCTATATATACACACATACATTTTGTAGAGCGGCCTATCTGCACAGATAATTGGGGGGGCCTAGTAAGCTTGACTGGTTGCTCACCATTTGTTTTTTTTGACCTATTAAGAATTACCCTTCATCAGTTTTTGTTTACTTATGTATTTGTATATGTCCATTTACAATTTAACTCACTTCAGCTTTCCTAATATGACGTCCCCAAGTCTCCTCTAGCAATACTGGCTTGTCCCATTGTGCTACGTGCCAACAGGGGCATGACCACACCCGCTCTGTTCACTAAAATAGAGGGGATGTGTCAGGCTTTGGCCCTCTACCTCCATTGCAATGAATGGAGAGGGCATGACAGCACGCCTGTGATTGGTGAGTCGTGGTCCTCATCATCCAACCCTGATGCCATGTATAGGCCCCAGAAGGCATGGGATGCGATCTGGTCAGCTGCGTGGGACAAGAATGAGCACCTTTTTGTTTTTTATGTGCCTTCTAAATCACTTTAAACCCATGCAGATAGCTGCGCTCCTGAACTAAATGGGAGTGGCCATCTTACTACACACCTAACAGTGATGCTTACACATGCTTATGAGGGGGGGAGCTGTGCCAGCAGCAATTCACACCAAACTGCGAGATATATGTCTCAGAAACAAGTGGAAGCTTGTCTATCATTCTACACACACTAATTCAACAACTGCTGGAGATATTCTAGGTGAGGCTGAGGCTGTCACATTGTTTTTCATGTTATGTCAATGGTGAGGAAGCCGTTGTTTCGAATGGCGTGTTGCCATAGGGAGCTCTGGCGGATGCTTCTATGACTTCCCTGTGGAGTGCACACTCCTGCACACCCGGCCTACCTCAATGGCTGGGCGCGGGAGCGCATACAGCTTCAGGGATACAGCAACGGTGCGCAATCACAGCGAGGGACTGGGGAAAGGTAATGGGCCGCTCACACAGTGGGGCATGCTGAACCTAGTTGGTTGGCTGTGGAGTCTTTTAGACTCCAGGTCCAGCATCAGCGGCCATAGGTCCACTTTAACTAGATGTAAGGGGTGAGGTGACATGAATAAGAAGAGAGCTGTTGGACAGCTTGGAACTTGAGATAGCAGGGAGGAACGATTCAGACCTGGGAGGTATATTTGAATGTCGTCTGCATAGAAGTGGTGGAAGTTAAAAATACAATTCTGTGATTACTCACCTGTAGAATTGTTATTATGAGTATACAGTACGTCTTACTCCAGATAAGATTCTTTACGTCTGGGTATTACTCTGCCAGATGGTGCTGGACTGCAGAGACCGCGAAATTGGCTCCTCCCATCCCTCAAATACCCGGGACCTCCCACAAATCCCCAGCATTGAAAAGCAGTTAACAAGAAGCCGGGAGAATGATATCATTGTTTGATAGTTACTGGTTGGTTATGTTAACAATTACCATACAGGGGATTCAAGGATAATGAAAACAAAGGTGGGGTGGAGCAGGACGTACTGTATACTCATAATAACAATTCTACAGGTGAGTAATCACAGAATTGTATTATTCTTAGTATACAGTACGTCCTGCTCCAGATAAGATTTACGTCTGGGACATCCAATAGCAGTGTCCATAAAGTAGGGTGGGATCCCCAAAGGTAACAGCAGACAGATCAGACCACTGCCGCCTGCAGAACCTTGCGGCCAAAAGCAGCATCAGCTGAGGCCCTAACATCAACCTTGTAAAACTTGGAAAAGGTATGAACAGAAGACCAAGTAGCGGCCTTGCAAACTTGTTCAACAGAAGCCTGGTGCTGAAAAGCCCAAGAGGCACCAATAGCACGAGTGGAATGAGCAGTAAGGCGGAAAGGAGGATTCTTCCGCCTTAGCAGTGTAGGCCTGAATCACAGCCTGACGGATCCATTTGCTGATAGTAGATTTAGCAGGAGCCAAACCCTTCCTAGGACCAGCAGGGACCACAAAAAGAGCATCAGTTTTCCTGAAGGGTTCAGTAGCCACCAGATAATACTTCAGATTCCTGACCACATATAAGGAATGCAAAACCCTCTCCTTAGGGTTACTAGGATTAGGGCACAAGGTAGGTAGAACAATGTCCTGATTTAGATGAAAGGCAGACACAACCTTAGGCAGAAAATCTGGTTTGAAGCGAAACACCACCTTGTCCTGGTGTCTCTCAAAGTAGGGGGGCTGGATAGAAAGCGCCGCCAACTCAGACACACGTCTAACAGAGGTGATAGGCACCAAAAAGACAACCTTGAGAGTAAGAATGGCCAAAGCAGCCTCCTGCACAGGTTCAAAAGGAGCACCCTGCAAGGCAGAAAGGACCAAGTTCAAATCCCAGACAGGCAACATAGGCTTACGTGGAGGATGCACATGAGTAACCCCCTGGAAAAAGGTCCTGATCAGAGAATGCTGAGCAAAAGATCTTTGGAAGAAAACAGCCATGATCCTTCAGAGTACTGAGCTGAAGCCCCAGATCCCAACCATGTTGGAGGAACTCCAGAATCCTGGGAATAGAGAACACACGACAGGGAAGAGACCTAGACTCATACCAGTCAATGTAGGCACGCCAAACCATATAGTAAATGGAAGAAGACGACTTCTTCCTAGCCCTAATCCTGGTGTCAACAACAGAGGCAGACAACCCCTTCTCCATCAAGATGGAGGTTTCAGCAGACAGGCCGTCAAAGCCAGTGTTTGTATATTGGGATGGCGTAAATGTCCTTGAGAGAGCAGGTCTGGAACCCTGGGCAGAGCGTACTGATCTGCTGTCAGCTGCACTATGTCTGCGAACCACACTCTTCTTGGCCACCTGGGAGCCCCAGGATTGCTGGCACCCCTTCCTGAGCTATCTTACGCAGAACCCTGCCCAACAGGGGGAATGGGGGAAAGACATACAGAAGCTGAAAACCCTGCCATGACATTGTCAGAGCATCTGTGGCCAAGGCCAGAGGATCCTGGGACAGGGAGACAAAGGCTGTGAGCTTGTGATTGTGACGGGACGCAAACAGATCCACATCTGTCTGACCCCAATGGTGACACAGAGAGTGAAACACCCTGTCGCAAAGGGACCATTCTCCCAGGCGAGAGGTCCCCTTGCTCAGAGAGTCTGCCTGCAGATTCATCACCCCTGAAATGTACACAGCTGAGATGCAGGGAACATTGTCCTCCGTCCAGGACAGGATCAGAGACACTTCCTTGAGGACTCCCTTGCTCCGGGTCCCTCCCTGATGATTGATGTAGGCAACCACCGTCTGGTTGTCCGAGCGTACCTGAACAGGCCGGCCCCGAAGGTCTTCCAGAATGTTGATAGGTGTGTGGGCCTCCTGAGGGCCCCACCATCCTTGGAACTGTAGGGGACTTCCAGAAGCCCCCCCAACCTGACAGACTGGCATCCGTGGTGACCGTCTCCCAGCAGGGGGCCAGAAAGGATCTGCCCGCCAACAGGTTCCTGGAGTCCAGCTACCACGAGAGGGACCGCCTGGCAAGGGGGGACAGAACAAGGACCTGGTCCAGGGACGCAGGATCTTGTCCCATACTGACAAGAGGTGGAGTTGCAGAGGCCTCATGTGAAGCTGGGCATAAGGAACCGCTTCGAAGCACAACACCATCAGGCCCACCAGCTGCATTCCCTGCCTGATGGAGGGATGAGGGCAAGATAGAAGGAACTGAACCTGCGCTAGCAGACTGTCCACCTTCTGCTGAGGAAGAAAGATCCTTGCCTGAAGTGTATCCAGATTCATTCCCAGAAATGGCGTCACCAAGGAGGGAGACAGGGAAGATTTGGGATGGTTGATCACCCAGCCGAATGACTCCAGTGTGGACACTACTCGCTGAGTATCCAGCTCTGCCTGTTGGAGAGACTGAGAAGTGATGAGAATGTCGTCCAAATAGGGCAGAAAGCGAATGCCCTGGGACCTGAGCAGAGCCATCACTCATGCCAGCACCTTGGTGAACACTCTGAGAACTGAAGTGAGACCGAAGGGCAATGCCAAATTGGTAGTGCTGATCCTCCAGAGCGAACCTGAGGAATCTTTGATGACCTGGAAAGATGGGAATATGAAGGTAAGCATCCTTGATGTCCACAGAGGTCATGAAGTCCCCTGGATGCAGTGAACTGATAGCTGAGCGCAGAGTTTCCATGCGAAAGCATCTGCATCTGACAAATTTGTTGAGAATCTTCAAGTCCAGGATGACTGACCCATCTCTTTTGGGCACGGTGAAGAGGTTGGAATAAAAACCCTTGTCTCTTTCTCGTAAAGGGACCTGACAGATGACCCCCAGCTCCAGAAGGCTTTGCACCGCCAGAATCAGAGCCTGAGCTGACATGGGGTCCTGGGACATCCGGGATCTGATGAATCTTGGGGGCGGCCAGGCAGCAAACTCTATCTTGTAACCGGAGGACACTACCTCCTGAATCCACCGGTCTGAGACATGATGCCTCCAGACGTGAGCAAAGAGCTGAAGCCTTCCCCCCACCCGGATGGGTGAGGGCGCCCCTTCATGCCTGAGGGGGCTTGGGGGGAAGGCTTAGGTTTGGAGCCCAGGATGGGCCAGGGTGTCCACGTCCTCTGCCCCTACCCCAGAAATCTCCTCAGGCCCCTGTAAAGGAGACCCCTCTCCCCGTACTGGATCCACGGTAGGGGGAAGGAAAGGAGCCCGGGCCCCGAAAGGGCCGAGACTGCCTCCTGCACTGGGGTAACCTGCCTCCCTTAGCAAACAGGTCCAGGCGGTCCCCAAATAGGCATAGTCCTTTGAAGGGAAAACCAGTGAGAGCCTTCTTGGCAGCATTGTCAGCTGCCCACTGGCCCAGCCAAACTGAGCAGCGTATAGCCACCACCAAAGCAGAGGCTCTGCCACACATCCTAATGGTATCATCCAAGGCAGAGAGGACATAAGCTACAAATACCTCACAGTGCGAGAGTGCATTATACTCTTCACTAGACACATCATCAGGAGCACCATCTAGGACACTTCTAAGCAGGGTCCTAATAGCCACAGCTGTAATGGCAGAGGCACAAACCGGGCACAGCGCCGTCCCCACACAGGCAAAGGCATGGGACGCCAGCTGATCAATACGCCGGTCCTCACTATCCCTCAGAGTAGTCAGGGGAATGCATGACAGAGGTGTTAGACAAACCCAGAATTGGGGCATCCACTTTTGGAGGGGATGACCAACGCTTTACCACCTCAGCAGGAAAGGGATATCTCTTACCCCAGCCTGCTAGGACGCTCCCATTCCTTGAGCATGAGATTATTAAAATGAGATTGTTCAGGGAACTCTAAACGTGACTTAGCAATATGAAACAATTCCCCCTGCTGCTTAGGAGCCGCGACCGGGGGAGAGATAGAAAGCACTTCAAAAATCTGAGCCAAAAGCCTATCAGTATCATCTGGGGCCCAGGGATCAGAGCCAGAATCATTATAACCCTTGGGCGGCTAATCAGATGACTCTGAGTCAGAGAACAATTCCCCCTCTTCCAGGGGAGAATAACCAGACAGATCAAAGAACTCTTCAGCCTCCATAGGGAAAAGAGTGACATCAGGCGTCAAATGCCGCCTCTTAGCAGAGGCCTTACGCGCCATGGTATTAGCAAGCAACTTTTCAAGACTAGCCAGTCTAGTAGACACATCAGGCTGCGACTCCCCACTGGTATGCAGCTCACTGGGAGTCAGATGTAAGCGTGGGGGAGTAGGCGAAGCCATACGTGGTGCAGGCCCAGCTGCTGGTAAACCAGGCTGCAGCGCAAGCACCTGCTGGGCACAAGGTACACAAACCCGCACATTGTCAACACTTGTAGGGGACACCCCACACGCCACACACAGCCGGGCTTGTCCCGAAGGAACCCCGAGCACATTATCCTGAGACGCTTCCATATGGTGATTATAGCAGCACAATAGGCCGACAGGGATTCACGCTATTAAAGCAACCCAGGATGCCCCAAAAGCCCGCTAGCACACTAGGCCTCACAAAGTTTAATAACTAAATAGAGGGAGAAGAGCCGGGAGAAACCAATGGAGTTTGACCCGCCTGTAAGACATAAGCGAAAAAACCCCGTAAGCGACAAGCATACATGACATTAAAAGTAAAACAAACAGCCCGCAAGGCACTCACGGACCGCGGTAGGTAGGCGCCGGCCACGCAGCAGGAAGAAGCCAGAAAAAATGGCACCGAGTATACCTCCGGGGACAGGCCGCGGAGACAGTAATGCGGAACGCGCCATCCGCAGGCTCCCCCCGAAGAGAGCGTAGCCGCACACTTGACAAGCAACCAATGATGGGGCAGCAGCGCCTAAGGTAATGTCGCCGCCAGCCGCCGTAGAAGCGCACCCGGTGGCGGCGGCATATTCAAACAAGCAACCAGTGCAACCAATCTGTGCGGTGACAGAACTAAAGGCAAACCAAGCACACCGTACAAAGTGAATGTACAAAGCACACACTCACCCCCCCCCCCCCCCCGGGAACTACAAGGGAGAGCGAGGGAGGGCAGCGGCCACCTAATGTAGGGCCCACCGATAGACAGGGGCAATAACGCGGAAGGGGCATCCCATAAGGCTCACCATATGCCTATACCGCCTACCCTTTGGCGGGGGATTGCGGTGGAGCAGCGCTCCTAAGCACCTGACAGCGGTTCTACCTACCATCACCCACACCAGCGCAACCAAAGCTGGCACATTAACAGTGGAACGGGTGGGAATAGTCCTACAGGGCCGCAGGCTAATAGCCCCGCTCACCTGCGAGTAGAGAGAGGCATCTTCTTGTCCTTCGCAGTACAGACTGCAGAGAAAATCTGGGGATTTGTGGGAGGTCCTGGGTATTTGAGGGGCCGGGAGGAGCCAATTTCGCGGTCTCTGCAGTCCAGCACCATCTGGCGGAGTAATACCCAGATGTAAAGAATCGTATCTGGAGCAGGACGTGCTGTATACTAAGAATAAAGTTTTCTCGTTCATTGGTGTATACTGAAAAGAGTATAGGTCCAATGACAGATCCTTGTGATTACCCTGTCTGTAATTACTACTTTGTAAAGCGCTACGGAAGATGATGGCACTATATAAATAAACAATAATAATAATAATACCCCAACAAAGAGCAGTGATAGAAAACATTGGTGGGGTGGGGTACACTAAATGTGCAATCTGAGTGGTAGGATCAAGTTTGATTTCCATTAGTTGCTGATGATAATGTAGACAGCAGGTTTATTTTTAAGATCAACTATGAGCAAAAACACAGGATACCTACAGTAACTTGTTCCCCTGCCACATGTGATTCCAGGCATGGATGCTGGAGGTGCTGGTCACATTCTCCACATGTGTCCTCTGTTGCTTCATACAAAGGGAACATTTTGAAGCAATGCAGCGAATGTTGCTTCTATAGGCTGTGGTAGCGGGCTCTTACATCTAATCGGATTTCACTTAACAGACACGAGGATAATGTATTATTCTTAGTAGCTAGATATTGCCATCACAGTCCAGGCTGTACTCTCACAAATACAGAACCCCTCCCCCTTCATTGATGGGTAATAAGGCTGTGTATCTTCTTGTCATGCATTTTCTTCCTACTTATGTTCTAGAAGCCATAACAGTTAATCTAATTAAGGGTGCTTAAGTATGGAAGCAGGCATGTGAGTCATTTGTTACATTAAAATGATGGAATGGACCTTGTAATCTCATAGGACATGATCTTGACCAGATCAAAGACATAAACTTAGTTTTGTGTCTGTGTGTCTGGCGGAAGCATGGTGTCAGATTAAATATCTCCCTCCTTGCTCCTGAACATCAATTCTGGGGGGAGGGAATCAAGCAGCTCTGGAATCTTACAGATTCCAGGGTTGTCAGGCCTGGGTTCTTGTCCACTTTAAAGTGAAACAAAACCCAAAGCATCTGGCCCTGAAGTTAAAAGATTCCAGAGCCGGCCATTGGCCTTTCCCTGGGGCACCCCAAAGTGGGACGCCCCACTGTTTGAAAACCCCCTGAGGCGCGGCAAAATTCAACTGCTTCCTGGCTCCCTTTCTGATGTAAATCTAGGGCGACCGCATCCCCTGCATCTTTGCGCTGTGCATGAGCTTTTGCCCCAGCCATTCAGATAGGCTGGGGATGGGAGCGCACACGATGCTGGGAATTCAGCCGTTTTTGCTGCTGATTGCCATAAACAGAGCCTTTTGCCAAACATTACATATGCACGACAAATGGCTCTGATTGGACAAGAGCCCTGGCATACGCCGTAGGACCAGGTAAAGGTGAATTCCTATGGGTGATCTGGGGGGTTTCACACGGCGGGGCATCCCAAATCTGGATGCACCGGAGGCAAGGAACAAAATCCCAGGAAAGTAAAAATCAAGTTAAAGTAGACTGACTGCAGCAGCACAGATGCTCCGCTGTACATGGCCCCCAGGCCACAGCTGTCAGGCATGTGACCACCAGCAGCCATTCGAGTGCCCTAGGCTGGTGGGCACATATTTATATGAAAGTTCCTGGGTGAACTCGTTTGGCTGCTGGTGATCACAAACCATGCCGGAACATAAAGTGGGGGGCAGTGTGGAGCAGGGCATCCAAAACTGCTGTGGTGAGGGGACTCTTAAAGACTAATCTGTGTTGTCCTTTTTGCAATATTAGGTTGTGTTTCTGTTGCTTGGTTAATTACAGAATCCATGCAAAAAGAAGGGGTTAATGTTTGCCCAATGGGGGCAAATAGCTAACTTCCTGTCTGTGATGGCCAAATAGGAAAAAATCAGAAAAGCCAAAGGAATCAAAGTTTAACCGGCACAGAAATCCTATATGTTGTGTCGGTATTAAAGTAGTCTCCTGACTGATACCTTCAAGCAAAGAGATTCCTTTGCCTTCCTTTGTTGTAAGCGGTTTACCTTTAAGGACCATAGCCTTCATTGTAAAATGCAACACAATTTCTGGTATATCTTAAAAAAAAGCTGGTCTTTTTTTGAGTTTAATCAGAATCATTTTAAATGATGGCAGCTGTGTACTGATTATTATTTAATACAAGTTTAATTGTGATTGGCTAATTTGAACACAATGACAGCACCAATTATAAAATGGTGTTCACACGTATATAACCACATTAGTTGAATTTTGTTATTTTTTCCCCCACCATGATTTCCGGTTGTATTCCAATTAAATTTGGGTCACATCGACACACTCACAGGTTCTGAGATGATTCTTTCTGTCTGATATTTTTACATTACACAAGGGATAGCATTGCAGACAGTTGAGTGCAGAGGGGAGCATGACAGGCATGGGGGTACAGCGGGAAGTAGGCTAGAGATAAGGGTTCAGTTGGAAGTAGGTCAAAGATGGGGGTTCAGTGTAAATTAGGCGAGAGAATGGGGAACAGCAAGACATAGGCCAGAGATGGTGGGCAGTGGAAAGATCTGGGGTGGGGGGGGGGCGATTCAGAACCTGGGGAGAGAATACACATTCATTTTTAGGAGAGAACACTGCCATTCGGTTTCATTGTCTACCGGGTGTAAATTTTCACCTGGCTCTGAATCAGCCCTGAGGTAGACAATGAAAGTGAATGGCAGCCCCCCCCCACCCCCCCAAAAAAAAAGAAGTGAGTTTTCTCACCAGGTTCTGAATCGGCTCCATGGAGTGGATGATTCTGTCCTGTTAACTCACAAAGTATAATATGCCTAGGGTGTTGGCACTGAATATGCAAAGTTAATAGGAACATTTATCACCGCATGTACGCTCCACACATAGGCATAGGTCAAGATCCCCGTCAAGGTCTAGGCACCAGTCAAAGAAAGCGACGCGGGTCCATATCCAGGTCCAGATCTTCTTTAAGAAGACTGTCGCCACACTCTTCTCAAAGTAGATACAAGAGAATGTTGGGTTTGTGATCGGGAGGCAATGCCAGAAAAAAGGTGTGCAATAGTTGCTGGATGGAGCGCACGGTGATTTAAAGTGGACCAACACCCAGGATTTTGACTATCCTGGGTCTTGGTCCACTTCGGTGGGGCACCCCCGATCGGGGTGCCCCGCTGTGTGAAACCCCCCCTAACCCCCCGAAAAACTCACCTCTCCCCGCTCCCAGCGCCGACGTACAAGCCAGGTCCAGGAACGTCTAAGCGGCTGCCGCCGCCTCCCGCGCGTCCCTTTTGACGCGCGCGCGCCCGCGTCGGCCATTCGCAGACGGCCGGCGCGGGCACGCGCACGGCTACAGGGGCGCGAGGGAGGCGGCGGCGGCCGGCCGCCGCCGGAGATCAGGTAAGGTTTTTCGGGGGTTTTGGGGGGGGTTACACCCCGCGGGACATCCCGATCTCGGATGTCCCGCGGGGTGGGGGGTGATCGGCCCGGGAATCTTATAGATTCCCGGGCCGATCACCCGTGGGTGTTGGTCCACTTTAAGGAAAGCATATACATCCATAGGAACTACATGTCCTTGGTACTGGCCTCGTTGGCTCTGGCAGGAGCCTCCCAGGAGGCAGGGGTCACTAATATTGTGGAAATGGTCCAGCCCTGTTAATGGCTTTAGAGGAACTAAAGGTTTCTTTTGATTTTATGGGCAAGGCATGTATAGATACAATTAGATCGGCAGCGAAAGCAGTGCACTCGTCAGTCACAGCAAGGCAGGCGCTATGGCTAAAGGCCTATTCAGATCATCACAAACCATCTCGGCTAGGGGAAACAAGAGGACCACTTCAGCCACTGGACAGGAACAACAAAGGTCTTTTTGACAGGAGGCGGGTGCAGGAAGACAAGTAGGCTCAAGATTGAAACACTTTTTTCCACTCTGGACGGTGGACCGCAAGAATACGAGACAATAGGGTGCTGAGGACAATAGAAAAGGGTCACAAGTGGTCAAGGTGAGACCCCCATCTGCACATTTTACTGAAACAAGAATCGCACAGGATATGAAACAAGCAATAGTTTTAAGGACTTATGTTTCCTCGCTGACCCAACAGGGTGCAGTGAAACAAGTCCAAAAAGGAGAGAAGAGGAAAGGTTATCATTTGAATCTCTTTTTGGTGTCAGACAGGCGGGATCAGGCCCATTAAAGATCTAAGGCGCCTGAACAGGAAGATCAGAGTGCATCATTTTTGCATGGAATCATTGCAGTCTATAGCTCGGGCAATCAGGGGGAATGTTTGGCTCCTATTAGTCCATCTAAAGAATTCCTATTTACATGTCCCCATAAGCAGGAGGCATCAGAAATTCCTGAGATTTGTTGTGGAAAGCCAACATCTGCAATTTTGTGCCCTTCCGTTTGGCCTTTCAACTTCGCTTCACACATTCTCCAAAATTCTCTTGGCAGTAGTGGCTCTTTTGAGAACACATGGCCTTCATCGGTTTCATTATCTAGACCATTTGCTACTGTTGGCAGAAGACAAACAGCTGATATTATGGCAAGGGGAAATCCTATTGAAGACCTTGAGAAACTTTGGATGGTTAGTGAACAGAGAAAAAAGCCAGCTGGAGCCTACTCAGGTTCTAACCTACAGTCTTCAACAAAACACATATGTTGGCCAGGTGCTGCATGAAGATCATTGGAATGGTGGCAGCCACAATTCCTATGGTATGTTGGGCTCACTGGAACATGGGAAATTTCAGTGGGGGTTCTTACAGCAGTGGAAGAGGAGGTCGCTGAAGCAGTCGATATTTCTATAAGCAGGGATGAAGCAGTGTCTGCGATGGTGGACCTATCCAGAGAATCTGTGGAACTGGCATTCTTTGCACCCAGTATCATGGGTGGGTCGGACACCAGCCAAAAAGGTTGGGTAGCGGCATGCGAAGATGTCTGACCATCAGGGACATTGAGAGAAGTATCCAATGTTATAGAAATCAGGGCAGCCAGACAAGCATTGAGAGTACTCCAGCAGAAAATAATGGGACATCCAGTAATGTTACAGATGGACAATAGGACAGCATGCGCGTATGTCCGCAGACAGGGGGGAAACAGAAGTGCATCTATGATGGTAAAGTTAGCCCCGATAATTTGTTGGGCAATTTCGCAGATACCCCTACTGTCGGCCACATACACCCCGGGTACAAAGAACGCAGGAGCAGAAATGCTTTTGAGGAAGAAGCTGGCCAGCAAGGAATGGTCCTTTCACAAAGATATCTTCAGCAAAATAACCCAGATGTGAGGGATCCCAGAAGTGGACATGTTTGCCTCTTCCCCAAACAAACAGATACCGGTTTAATGTCCCAGTTAAGAACTCCAAGGGGACAGATACTTTAAGGCAGAACTGGACTTTCAGGCTGGGATATACTTTCCTGCTGATACCCATGATAGACAAGATCCCGCACAAGCTAATTTCGACAAGGGTAATGGTTTTAACAATCCTACCATTCTGGCCTTGGCATCCGTGGTTTCCAATGGCAATGTTTATGGCGACGGGGCCCCCAGATTGTTACTGAAGATACCAGATCTGCTTTAACAGGGCAAAAAGTTGCATCCCAGGGTTCACTATTAAAATCTAGCGGTCTGGAGGCTAAAAGGTAGAGGTTGAAAGAGCAGGGATGCTTGGCCCAAGTAATAGAAACATTAATACAAGCGTGGAAAACTGCGACGAACAGGGTATACCATAGGATCTGGTCGGAAGGCCAGCAGAGTAACCTCTACTCCATAAAGAATGTTCTAAACTTCCTACGGGGGGGTCTCGAAAAAAGTCTGGGGATGAGAACGTTGAAGAGCCAGGTGTCAGTGATTTCAGTCCTAGATGGCAAGAGATGGGCGGCAGAGCCGTTGGTCAGCCATACTGAAGATGAGGCCTCCGAGAAGAGCATTTTTTTCACATCTATGTATGGTGCTGGATTTTCTAGCTGGCTATTCATTTGTACATCTGGAAAGTTGTTCACTATGGAACATTACCCTGAAGTCCCTGTTTTTGGTCTCAATTTCGTCTGCAGCAAGAGTTTCAGAGATTAGAGCCTTAGAGGCAAGGAACCCATTCATTTAGTTTTTCAAAGATAGGGTTCTACTGAGACCAATGCTAAACCTTGTGCCGAAGCTGGCTTCCACGAAGAACAAACACAGGGAAATTCACCTAACGACTTTCCGAGGGCCAGCATTCAAATGTGTTAGATGCGAGGTCATGCCTTAAAAGATACATTGAACTGACAAATGATTTCAGGAAGGATGATAACCTTTTTGTGATTCATTTTGGGACAAGTAAAGGAAAAGCCTCTACAACAAAGACGTTGTCTAACTGGTTGGTGAAGATCATATGGAAGGCGTACAACGCCAAAGGTCATAACTCAACTCAACAAGGTCAGTGGCAACCTCGTGGGCAGCACTAAATTGAGTGTCAATGGAGGCCATCTGCAAAGCCGCAACATGGTCTTCACCACATACTTTTTCGAAACACTATCATGTGCCAGAATAATGCCAGAATAATTACAAAGAAATCTAGCACCACAGACAGCACCATGATCAAGGCAATTAATTTTAGCCAATAAGGCATGCTAACACATAAACAAATAATCTAGTTAGCTAATGCCGTTAATTAGTTAGATAGTATGGCTTATTTATAATGTAGAAAAGATAATCCAGGGCGGGTCACTCCTTGATCCGTTAGAACAAAATCACTCTTTGACTTGCCATGCCACTGTCAGAATAATGCTACACTTTACAAAAAGAACAATTATGGGCACATCATCTTTCACACAGACCTCCAGATCAGATTGTGCCAAAGGGGTTCTTACTCTGCCACCTCCTCTCATGTCACACATCACTCTCCCACAGCATCAGTGTTAGAAGCCAGGACGTTGGGTAGGCATAGCATTTGTACGTTGGCTTCCATTGAGAAAATTGGATGCCTCTGTACTCAGAAGTTCCCTTTGAAGAAAGCCCAACTTTAGCCAATAGTTTTTTGTGGCCATAGTGTGGACAAGTTAGTTGCTCTGATTAAAGAGCTGTGTCCCACTTGCGGCCTGCAGTGCCCCAACATAAATCTAAAGCATTTAAACTAAAAGTCATGGGTATCTAAGAGACATGGAGATAGGTATTGCCATTTTTTTTAACTTGAGTTTTTTTTAATCTTCAGGAACTTCAATGCAGACCTAAAAAAGTGGCAAGGGAAAGCCTGTTCCTGTGCAGCACCCCCACATATCAAGGCAACCCTCCCCGGACTATACAAAAAACAAAATAGCCAGCTCACCCACCATCCAGAACGGCACGGACCAAGGAGATCCCGGACAGAACTCCTAGCAGCAATAGATACAGTCCAGTATGTTGTCCAGCCCCCCGGACTATAACTGGGGGGGGGGGGTGAATTGATATTTGTGGGGATGGCGCGGGTCAGCTTTAAAGCAGATGAAAACCCATTTGGGGCACCACCACCCGCATAGGTACATGCAGCGATGCTGCTCCTTGGGTAGTTGCCTGGTTCTAAAAAAAATGGGGTTCTTCACCGCCAAGGCCACAGCCATTCGCCATTTTTGAGATCGCTGATTGGCTGATCTCCAGAGTTCCAGATGACGTAGGCCAGCTGGCATTTGAATTGAGTGCGCAGGTGTTCCCACATCCAGCCATTCTGACCGCTTGCCAGTGATTGCAGTGTTGCAGGAGCTGCTGGAACAGTGAGTTTAATGGCAACCTCTGGGGTTTCAAACAGCAGCGGCATTCTGCTGTAGGATGCCCCAGGGGCAGGCTAGCAACTGGCTCTGGAGTCTTTTAGATTCCAGGGTTGGCCTGCAATGGTTTTGCTCAGCTTTAAAAGTAAATCCACTGGTGTCATCAAGATCAAGCTGCTGCTCATGACTGTGAGGTTTTGATGATACCAATGTATCTAAAAAATACCAAACTTTGCTTGTCTCCAGCACATCTGTTCATTATAAAATACATTACTTCTTCAGCAGCACATGTGGGTACCATCTCCTTCACACTTGCTTCATTCAATATTGCCACTCAGGATGCACGCTCCTATCCTAATCAGCTAAGGCTTGCTTTCTCATATCTGGAGTGTGAGCTGGAGCCAGTGTGCATTCAAAAGATAGATGATACATCAAGGGTAAGGAGATCCATCCAGGGGTAAGGAGATTTAATTGTGGTCGGTGGAGGGTGGGTCCTGCATGCCAAGTTGCTCAAAACATACATAATCCAGTGCGGATGGACTATAAAGAGACTAATTAACCTGAAATAGGGTTGCAGTATATTGTATAATCAATGTAACTTACAAGTTTAAAAATGTTAATCAGAAATATTTTTTTTGTTCTCTCAATCTAACACCTCTGTATAGAACGATCAGTGATAAGAAGCAAGGTGTTCTGGTGTTGATAGATAATGAGTTCTCTAATCTCCCCTGTCCCTTATACTCATCTTCATGCTGCCCCAAGGCCCTTGGTTACAATGGCTGAAATTTACAGGATTTTGACGGGATTATCTAGGCAAAAACAAAATATTTTGCCCCCAAGCTCCTTTGTGCATTTCCAGTGTTCCCCCACAGCTCCTCTATGCTTGCTGATGGTGCGGAGCCAGCAAATCTGTCTTCCAGCACTGGCAGCCTCCTATAGTGGGGTCCATAGAGCCTTGTTGCTTCCATTATAAGCAGTGTGGCATTTTCCCCCCATCTAATTCTTCATTATAGGCAGTGTGGCATTCCCCCCCTTCCATTCCCCATATAGGCCGTGTGGCCTTTCCCCCTCCCATTTCCCATATAAGCAGTGTGGCATTCCTCCTACCATTCCCCATATAGGCAGTGTGGCATTCCCCCTCTCCCATTCCCCATATGCAGTGTGGTATTCCCTCCTCCCATTCCCCATATGCTGTGTGGCATTTCCCCCATCCCATTCCCCATATAGACAGTGTGGCCTTTCCCCCTCCCATTCCCCATAGACAGTGTGGCATTCCCCCTCCCATTCCCCATATGCTGTGTGGCATTTCCCCCTCCCCTTCCCCATATAGACAGTGTGGCATTCCCCCTCCCATTCCCTATATAGGCAGTGTGGCCTTTCCCCCTCCCATTCCCCATAGACAGTGTGGCATTCCCCCTCCCATTCCCCATATAGGCAGTGTGGCATTCCCCCTCCCATTCCCCATATAGGCAGTGTGGCATTCCCCCTCCCATTCCCTATATAGGCAGTGTGGCCTTTCCCCCTCCCATTCCCCATAGGCAGTGTGGCATTCCCCCTCCTATTCCCCATATAGGCAGTGTGGCATTCCCCCATCCCATTCCCTATAGGCAGTGTGGTATTCCCTCCTCCCATTCCCCATAGACAGTGTGGCATTCCCCATCCCATTCCCCATAGGCAGTGTGGCATTCCCCCTCCCCTTCCCCATATAGACAGTGTGGCATTCCCCCTTCTCATTCCCATAGGCAGTGTGGCATTCCCCCTCCCATTCACCATATAGGCAGTGTGGCATTCCCTCCTCCCATTCCCCATAGACAGTGTGGCATTTCCCCCATCCCATTCCCCATAGGCAGTGTGACATTCCGCCCTTCCCATTTCCCATAGGCAGTTGTGCATTCTACCCTCCCATTCCCCATAGGCAGTGTGGCATTCTCCCCTCCCATTCCCCATAGGCAGTGTGGCATTCCCCCATCGCATTCCCCATAGGCAGTGTGACATTCCGCCCTTCCCATTCCCCAAAGGCAGTTGTGCATTCTCCCCTCCCATTGCCCATAGGCAGTGTGGCATTCCCCCTCCCATTCCCCATATAGGCAGTGTGGCATTCCCCCTCCCATTCCCCATAGGCAGTGTGGCATTCGCCAATCCCATTCCCCATAGGCAGTGTGGCATTCCCCTCTCCCATTCACCATAGTCTGTATGGCATTCCCCCCTCCCGTTCCCCATAAGCAGTGTGGCATTCCCCCCTCCCATTCCCCATAAGCAGTGTGGCATCGCCCATCCCCCCAGAGCGGGGACAGCGGGCAAGGATCAGTTACCCTGCCCGCTCCCTGCACAACCGCGGCTCCTCGATCATCTGGCTCCCTGGTGGCTGTAGCAGCCTGACCAGCAGCACGGGAGCACCAGTTATGTAAGTTTACTTTTTTGTTTTTTTTACAAGACGCACTCACATCCCCTCCCCAAACTTTTGGGGAAGGCGCGTCTTATGGTGCAAAAATATTGTACTCTCCTGACTTAACTGATGAATATAGGGTGAAACTGTTATTAGACCCAAAATGCAGCTTCCAATGTGCCTGCATTTTTACAGGTAAGAAACATAATTTTTCCAATGACGTAAGATTTTTTATAGTTTGGAAATAACAGCACCCTATGGGCTATGCATACAAGAATTCACATTTTTTCTGAATACCCCATGGGGGTAACATTTCTAAAATAATATCCTTACCTCGTTGCAGAAGTTCTGTATCTCATCTGTAAAATGGTATGTGAATGTGAGTTTTTATTGCACTATGTGGGAAAATTGAAAAGTCCATCCCACCCATATTTTATTATTTTTATATAATTTTTCCCCCAAATATTCTAGATAATAACTGGTTTTATCCATATTAAATAACAAAGGACAGAGAGATTCTTACATGAACATGGTTTCCATCATCTTTCTGCTAGCTTCTCCTGACCATGGCCTTGCTGTGAGAGATCCCCATTATATGCGGGGGCGATTAACACACCAGCTAATTAAGCAGAGCAAGTGAATAGACAGTGTGAAGTGTTAACATTATAGCAGACGCCCCCTTGATGAAGGCCAGAGGTGAGTATCTGGGTGATCCCAGGATTAATCACAACAGCTCATTATTCACTGTAACTAATATATAGTCATTGCACTCAGGAAATGGAAGGATCAAGCTAGACAATGTGTCTAATTTTAGAAAGCAAAGAAACGTGCTCTTTTGTAGTAGAGAATATGTATGAACCTCTGTAATGCTTAACATTATGCATAACTTTCTCATTGGGAGACCTGGAATTAGCCTGCCTTTGCCTGTGTATAGGGTGTGCCGTATCTTACTGAGACAAGGCTCCTCTAGAATGACCACCACCTAAAGCCAACCATTGAGAACATGTAAAATGCCTAAAGATTTGCAGTCAGGCCCACACACTACACTTCTGGTCCTGGACTAGGGACATCCCCTTCATGCCAGGATACTTGTTGCTGGAAATAGCAGGCCATGTGAACATGGCTACCCACAAGAGAATCGGGCTGTGCCTGGAAACTCATCCAAAAGGTGATGACCCAATCCATGACAGAAGGGGGTCATCAGCCAACTACAGGGAACCATAATGTCAATGGCAAACATACCATGGGATGAAGCTACCACTGGGCCCATGGCCAGCTGAACTGGTGCTGAGGAAAGTATAATTAGGTTTTAACCCATGGCCGTAGATGTTCTACAATCAATGTCCATTGTACACTTCTCTATGGCTCACTCCTTGTCCTCTCCACCACCTGTGTTTACCCTCTATTCCTGTGCCCCTCTCTTTCTAAACCAGGAATTTCCCCAGAGGCATGTAGCACACTGTGCCATCATGAGCTTCTTCTGTCTAGACCGGGTTTGGCGTTTGCCCTCTAGTATTTAATGTGCAGTGTGACAGTATATGTAATAACACCCACTTAACACTAGGGAGAGGTAACACTGCCATAACACATTAGATATAATCCACTCATACTGGCACAGTGTGCCGCAGCCAGCACCAAGAGTAGAACAGAGGCAGATCTTTATACTGTTATACAGCAGTGTTTAAACAAATATCATTGCCATATAATTCCTTAAATTCTCAACAACATCTGGAACAGCTAGACATTAGGGACTCTCTCGTAAGCTGGGTTACAAATTTTCTGATAGACAGACCACAAGTTTCTCTCACTAAGGGTTTTTTTTTTTTAAACCGGATCAACAGCCTGGCACAGTTGGAAAAGAAAGGTAGCGGCCATTTTGGAGCTTCCTCTGCCAACTGACATAACTGAAATGCACAGTAATAGGAAGCCCCAGCATGGCTTCCTGTTTGCAGGTGGCCTGTAAGCCAGGAGCGGCCATCTTGTTTTTAAAATTTATCCCAGCAGATGTTATAAAAAGGTAAATTATTTTTTTATGTGCAGCAATCTAAATTTCCCATGGGGAGCGATGCCTATGAGCCCTGTTTGTTGTGTTGGTCTGGCTTAATTCATTTTTGAATATTGGTCCACTTTAAGAAACGTTAAAGCCACGTAGCAGCAGGTGTCTTTAGTAAGCACTACCAGCAAGTCATATATCAGACGCTCAGTGTCAATCTTCCATCGACTACAATTAGCCATTCCAGTCAGTTATTTTTGGTGACTTCTGGTTAGTGTATTTTATTTATTTTTTGCTCAGTCAAGTGACACAAGATCACTGGCCTCTTCCAGATGAGCTCACTGACCACCAGTGGTGTAAGTGCCACTGGAGTACACTCTGGTGAATTCTCTCACCCATTTACATTGTTAGAGAGCTGTTTGTGGACGAGAATCATGGGATGGGATGTCCAGGGGCGGAGGATGCAACTGCTGTTTAAATTGCTGTTGGTTCACTTCAAGTACCTTTTGAAGTAGAGACAGCAAATTGCAGGGGGTGAAGCAGTTTTATCCCCACAGAAAAGATATTGTATACTCCCTGGTAAATCTGCACCTCAGGAGGGGACACTACACTAGTGCCATCTACCTGCTCACCCCATCTGTGAGCCCTGCATTAAAGTGGACCAACACCCAGGGGTGATCACCTCCCTCACCGCGGGACATCCGAGATTGGGATGTCCCGCGGGGTGAAACCCCCCCAAAGCCTCCCGCGCGCCCCTCTAGACGTGCGCACGCCCGCGCTGGCCGTTTGTGAATGGCCAGCGCGGGCGCGCGCCCTGTAAGAGTGACGTGCGGGAGGCGGCGGGGTTTGGACGGCGCAGTCACGTGGGAGCGTGGTGAGGTGAGTTTTTGGGGCTTTATGGGGGGTTTCAAACAGCGGGGCACCCCCAATCGGGGTGCCCCCCCCCCCAAGTGGACCAAAACCCAGGATAGTCAAAATCCTGGGTGTTGGTCCACTTTAAAGAGATACTCCTTATCCTATTTGGACGCCATCTGATGAGGCACAAGAGACGCAGCAGGATACATGCTCCCTGCAGTACTCATGTATTTTACGATTTCATGCCCAATTTCTGCTTCTGAAAGAAGTAGCGATATTCCAAATCATGGTTCCCCCAGGGCAATAGTTAAAAGTGAACTAAAGTCACTATTGACTGCAAGTCTGCTTTAAGAGCTATCCCTGAAAACCAACAGAGAGGTTTACAGGCTATATATGGAGAACTTCTCATACCCAGCCAGGTATGGTGTGTCACAATATGTCATGAGCAGATGTAAAACAGACCCCTTAGAAGGTACAAGGTGTAAACACAGAAGATGCAGCCACTTCTATACAGTCTGCTACTACAACGTTGATACATCCACACAAATCAAAGAGAAACATTCATTTTAACTAGCCTTCCCCTTATTGAAATGGCTGCATAACAGAAGTGAAACAACTGGCACACATAAATATACTGGATTACCCCACCCAGAGAGAACCCAAAATCCACTATATCACAAAATGGCTCAATATTAAAAAACACATATAAACATTCTAGATAGTAAGGAGAGGTTACTTATACAACCCAGTTTCAAAAAATAATCCTGCCAAGCTTCTGGTCTGCTTCTCCTGTGTGAAATGATAGTACAGGTATTTGTGTGTAACATTCCACTTTTACAGGGGTGATCTGCTCCATTCCACTGCCTGTCACTGTGGGTAGCAGCAGCATCAATCATCCCAGACAGTGGCATAACTAAATGTAACGGGGCCCTGGTGCGAACATTATTTGGGCCCTTTCAGGGCTCATACAATAAACATTTTATGGCTTTGAATTTAATCAGATGCAGCTAGAAAACTAAAGACTAAAACAGCAGAGACAAATGGTGCTTCCTTCCTCTAAATGATGGCAAGTGATCAAATATGATAAATAAGGTGGAGGAGCAACAATAATGGCTCCCTCCGGACCTTCTGGGCCCCAGTGCAGTCAATCCCCATGCACCCTCTATTTTAACACCCCTGACCCCAGATTATTTCTCATTCCAATAAAACAAAGAAACAAGCTTCAGTGATTTTCTTTGCTGCAGGGTGTGCCATTCAGACTGCCTCAGTAGGTCTCTCTCGTTTTCACATTTCCTCCATTACTCATTTCCTTTTTCTCTCTCTCCGGCATTTCCTTTTTTTTCTTCTGCTATTTCCTGTTCTTTCCCTTTTTTTACATGATTTAATCTCTCGCTTTCTCTACCTCCCCTTTTTTCTCATCTCTTTCCCTCCTCTTTAAAATATCTCATACAAATGGACCATTTCACGCAGCCAGTGCCATTCCCCTGGTCTATGTGCGGCTGCCATGGAGGAAGCACAAAGCCACATCCCCTGGGTGTGCACGCTGCCGCCACCCAATCACTTGAGGGGAAGCAGCTCTGTGCTTTCACGCAAGATGGCAGCGTCCAGTATCCGGAGCGTGGAGAGAGCGGCACAGGCCCCTGGATGAGGTTAGGGGTCTTTTTCTTCCTAACACTCCAGTCCTGCCTCAGCACCAGAGTATGAAATGGAATCCTAGCCCACTTGTGATCGGCATGTGGCACCCCCACATTCCTAGACTGTCCGCGCCTACGCCAGCCATTCAGTTACAGAAAGATGCATGTGAGGCCACACCATGGGTTCCTTGCCGTAGTAAGCATATCAAGCAAATAGGGGGTTTCACACAGTGGGGCATCCAAAATCGTGATGCCCTGGGGTGGAATGCAAACTAGCCTCTTATCGAGGCTAGGATTGGTTTTGGTCCACAAAAGTCATGGTGGCCAGCCATGCAAAATTAAAGACTCCAGGGTTGGCTGCTAGCCTGCCTTCACGTATCCTAAAGCAGGATCCCCCCACTGTTTGAAACCCCAGCTCTCTGTAGCATCTTGTTTGTACTAGTATATGTAGAGGAGCACAGCCACATTCCTGGCATCCCTGCAGCTGAAGCGTACTCCCATGGTCAGCCATTCAGATACACTGGGTGCAGAAGCGCGTGCACTCCACAAGGAACCTAGGATGTGGCTGTCCATGCTCCCTATGCCGACACTTAAAAAAAGGCTTCATGGTGTGCATGGCATGAAGCACTGACTGGACGAGAGCCCACGCATGCACCGTAGGACTGGCGGAAAGATGAATTAAGTTGGCGATCCAGGGGATTTCACCCACCCAAATTGGGATCCCTCAGGGACAAGAAACTTAGAAACATAGAAGGTTGACGGCAGAAGGAGACCATACGGTCCATCTAGTCTGCCCTTATGTGTATACTGTATGTACTCTTTATCTTAGGATACATGTGCGCTTATCCCAGGCATGTTTAAATTCAGTGACTGTTGATTTTTCAACTACCTCTGCTGGAAGTTTGTTCCAAGCATCTACTACCCTTTCTGTAAAATAATATTTTCTAACATTGCTCCTGACCTTCCCCCCTACTAGCTTCAGGTTGTGCCCCCTTGTTCTATCATTAAGCTTCTTCTTAAAAACACTTCCCTCCTGAACTTTATTCAATCCTTTCACATATTTAAAGGTCTCAATCATGTCCCCCCTCTCCCTTCTTTCCTCCAGACTGTACAAATTAAGTTCTTTAAGTCTCTCCTGATAAGTTTTAAGTTTAAGTCCTTCCACCATTTTCGTTGCCGCCTTTGGACCCGTTCTATTTGAATAATGTCTTTTTCCAGGTAAGGTCTCCAGAACTGCACACAGTATTCTAGCTGTGGCCTTAGGACCAATCATCTGGGTTAGTGAGAATCTTGGTGATTGGTCCACTTTAAGTCCCACCGTGGATTGGGCAGCCCACCACTCCAGTGATGTGGAGTGCACTCACTGTCCCCTACAAGCACTCTAGTTTGTCTCACTGTACGAATGAGAAAAATGCTGTACAAATTCCTTTGTGTGTGCAAGCATACATAGATCATATGTGTACATTGTTAGAAAAAAAAAAAATAGCAGTGCAGCCAAAAAGAAATCCTTACCCAAATCTGAAGCTTGACCCTCTTGTCATTTCGATACACCGTCTTCACCTTGAAATCGATGCCCACCGTGCTGACGAAGGCAGACGTGAACGTATCATCAGCATACCGAAAGAGAAAGGAGGTCTTCCCCACGCTGCTGTTCCCGATGATCAGAAGTTTGAACATGTAGTCGAAATTTTGGTCTGACACATCTCGGTGGCCATATCTGGCATCTGTAGCAGAGGCCATCTGCAACACACAGAATCACAGACCTTATAAATCTGACATTTTTAACTGTAACATAATGACTACAAAAGAGAAGAAGAGATAAGGGGTGAGGTTTGAAGGGAAGGTAATGGTGCATGCCAAGACATTCCTGCGGCAGGGTGCAGTTCTCCACATAGAAGTGTGAGGAATGTGTTAGAAGTTGCAGCACACAACATGCTCCGTTACACTGCTAAGCCCAAGAATAGGATGGTGTTGAGTTTATTTTTCATTCTGGACAAAAAGTAGAACACACAAAGGAGTCCCATTATCATTGTGTGTTACTGACGTAAGAAGGGCAAGGAGCACCAGTTTAGGACAGGAGGGCTTGGAATTCGGCATATAATCCAGAACAACTAGGTTACAACTAAGGTATTTGGTTTCTTATCAAAAAGTCCATTCACAACTGCACAGATTGCCATTGGTCATGGAGGGTGGGTATATCAGATCGTAGTGTCGCTGCACAATTCAAGGCAAGAGACCCGACACTCAAAACAACTTTAAATGTAATACATATATTTACTCTACAGTCACAAACCAGTGTAAGTACAGCAGAGCCAACATTTTGAGAATGACCAGGAGCCTATTTTAAAGCCAGTCAGGCAAAAACATTACCAATGTCAATAAATATCCCCCCAATAATGGCTTCTTAACCAAGAGGAGGTCCTCTGTTTGCTGCCTGAGATGATACTGATTAGGGTTTCCCAACCAGTGCTACTAGAACCACAGGTGGCACTTGAGCTTCTCTCTGGTGGTACTCAAGGCCACCGGGGGTCATTAGGCACCGGTGACAAGCTGCTGTTCCAATAGGATGCAATAGATGTCCATGTCAAGAGGCTGCATGCATACTGCATCTTAAAAATACAATTCTGTGATTACTCACCTGCAGAATTGGTATTATATGTATACAGCACGTAATTCCTTACGTTTGGGTTATACATCCACAAGATGGCGCTAGACTGCAGAGACAGAAAAGTGGCTCCTCCGGCCCCTTATATACCAGGGACCTCCCACAAATTCCCCAGTATTGAAAAGCAGTTAACAAGAAGCCGGGAGAACTATAACCAGATCAAAAATGAACAATCACCATACAGAGGTAACAGAATAATGAAAACAAGGGTGGGGTGGAACAGGACATGCTGTATACATATAATACCAATTCTACAGGTTAGTAATCACAGAATTGTATTATTCTAAGTATACAGCACGTCCTGTTCCAGAGATAATTCCTTACATTTGGGACATCCAATAGCAGTGTCCATAAGGTAGGGTGGGATCCCCAAAGAGTAACAGCGGGCAGTTTAAACCACTGCCACCTGCAGAACCTTGCGGCCAAAAGCAGCATCAGCTGAGGCCCTAACATCAACCTTGTAAAACTTAGAAAAGGTATGAACAGAAGACCAAGTAGCGGCCTTACAAACTTGTTCAACAGAAGCTGCTGGTGCTGAAAAGTCCAAGATGCACCAATAGCACGAGTAGAATGAGCAGTAAGGCGGAAGGGAGGTTCCTTCCCCTTAGCAGAATAGGCCTGAATCACAGCCTGACAAATCCACTTGCTGATTGTGGACTTAGCTGGAGCCAGACCCTTCTTAGGTCCAGACGGGAGCACAGACTTCGTGAAAGATGCAGTAGCCACCAAATAGAACTTCAAGTTCCTGACAACATCCAGAGAGTGTAAAACCCGTTCCTTAGGGTTACTAGGATTAGGGCACAGGGAAGGCAAAACAATGTCCTGATTGAGATGAAAGGCAGACACAACCTTATGCAAAAAATCTGGCTTAAACCGAAAAACCACCTTGTCCTGGTGTCTCTCAAAGAGATAGAAAGCGCCGCCAGCTCAGAAACACGCCTAACAGAAGTGATAGCCACCAAAAAGACTACCTTAAGCGTAAGAATGGACAAAGGAGCCTCCTGCACAGGCTCAAAGGGAGAGCCCTGCAAGGCAGATAAGACCGAGTTCAAGTCCCAGACTGGTAACATAGGCTTACGTGGGGGACGCACGTGAGAAACCCCCTGGAAGAAGGTCTTGACCAGATGATGCTGAGCAAAAGATCCCTGGAAGAAAATAGCCAAGGCAGAAACATGACCTTTCAGAGTACTGAGCTGAAGACCCAGGTCCAAACCACGTTGCAGAAATTCCAAAATCCTAGGAATGGAAAACACACGACAGGGAAGCGACTTAGACTCACACCAGTCAATGTAAGTACGCCAAACCCTATAGTAGATAGAAGAAAATGACTTTTTCCTAGCCCTGATCATGGTATTAACAGAAGCAGGCAACCCCTTTTTCCATCAAGATGGAGGTTTCAGCAGCCAGGCCGTTTGCCCCTGAGTGAGCAGATCTGGAACTGATCTACTGCCAACTGCACGATGTCCGCAAACCACACTCCTCTTAGCCAACAGGGGGCCATCAGGATGGCTGGCACCCCTTCCTGAGCTATCTTGCGCAGCACCCTGTCCAGCAGAGGAAACGGAGGGAACACATAGAGGAGCTGAAAGCTATTCCAAGACATTGCTAAGGCATCCGTGGCTAAGGCCAGAGGGTCCTGGGACAGAGAGACAAAGACTGGAAGCTTGTGATTGTGACGGGACGCAAACAGATCCACATCCGGCTGACCCCAACAGAGACACAGGGAGCGAAACACCCTGCTGCTGAGGGACCATTCTCCCAGGCGAGAAGTCCCCCTGCTGAGGGAGTCTGCCTCCAGATTCTCCACTCCCGGGATGTACACTGCCGAGATGCAGGGAACATTGTCCTCCGCCCAGGACAGAATTAGTGACACTTCCTTGAGGGCCCTCTTGCTCCGGGTCCCTCCCTGATGATTGATGTAGGCAACCGGCGTCTGGTTGTCCGAGCGAATCTGAACAGCCCGACCCCGCAGGTGGAGGGTTAAGTGGGTGAGAACAAACCTGATCGCCCTCAACTCCAGAATGTTGATATGGGTGTGGGCCTCCTGAGGGCCCCACTGACCCTGGAATCGCAGGGATTTCCAAACGCCCCCCCCCCCCCCCAACCTGTCAGACTGGCATCCGTGGTGACTGTCTCCCAGTAAGGGGCCAGAAAGGATCTGCCCACTAACAGGTTCCTTGAGTCCAGCCACCACGAGAGAGACCGCCTGACCAGAGGGGACAGAACAAAAACCTGATCCAGGGACACAGGGTCCCTATCCCATACTGACAAGAGGTGAAGTTGAAGAGGTCTCATGTGAAACTGAGCATAGGGAGCCGCCTCGAAGCAAGACATCATCAGGCCCACCAGCTGCATTCCTTGCCTGATGGACGGATGGGCAAAAGACAGAAGGAGCTGAGCTTGTGCTTGAAGACTCTCCACCTTCTGCTGAGGAAGAAAGATCCTGACCTGAGAAGTATCCAGAGTCATTTCCAGGAAGGACTTCACCATGGAAGGAGCCAGGGAGGATTTGGGGTGGTTGATCACCCTGCCGAATGACTCCAGAGTGGACACCACCCGCTGGGTATCCAGCTCTGCCTGCTGGAGGGACTGAGAAGTGATGAGAATGTCGTCCAAATAGGGAAGAATGCGAATGCCCTGAGATCTCAGCAGAGCCATCACACCTGCCAGCACCTTGGTGAATACCCTGGGAGCCGAGGTGAGACCAAAGGGCAAGGCCACAAATTGGTAGTGCTGATCCTCCATAGCGAACCTGAGGAATCTCTGATGACCTGGAAAGATAGGTATGTGAAGATAAGCATCCTTGATGTCTACAGAGGTCATGAAGTCCCCCGGCGTAGTGAATTTACAGCAGATCACAGAGTCTCCATGCGAAAGTGCCTGAACCTGACAAACTTGTTGAGGAGCTTTAAATCCAGTATAGGTCTGATGGACCCGTCTCTTTTGGGAACAGTGAAGAGATTGGAATAGTAACCTTTGCCCCTCTCCCTTAAAGTGGACCAACACCCAGGATTTTGACTATCCTGGGTGTTGGTCCACTTTGGTTGGGCACCCCGATCGGGGGTGCCCCGCTGTGTGAAACCCCCCCGATCGCCGCAAAAACTCACCTCTCCCCGCTCCCACGTGACCTCGTCCGGCCAATGACAGCGCTCAGAGCCGCTCTGGCATACCAGAGCGCTGTCATTGGCTGCGTCTCTCGCTTCCCTCTAACAGGGAGCGCGCCTGCGCCGGCCATTCACAAAACGCCCAGCCACAGGTAACCCAGATATCAGCGCAAGCGCCTGCCGGGCGCAGGGTACGCAAACCCTGACATCGTCACTGATAGGGGCCACCCCACACGCAGAACACAGCCGGGCTTGTCCCGAAGGAACCCCAGGCACATTATCCTGTGAAGCCATATGGTGATTATTGTGGCCCAACAGGCTAATCGGGGTTGACGCTTAATAAGCTACCCGGGATGCCCCAATAGCCCGCTAGGGAAGTGGGAGACAATAAATGACAATAGCCCTCCAATAAGGAGTGACGCTAAATAGAGGGGATAGGACCGGGAGAAACCACTTAAAAGTTTGACCCGCCTGCAAGACACAAATAAAAAAATCCCGTAAGCAATGTCATGGAATAAAGGAGAATATAAACCAGTCCACAAGGGCACTTACGGACCGAGAAGGGAGATGCCAGACACGCAGCAAGGCAGCATCAAAATGGCATCCGCATATACCTCGAGGGGCGGGCCGCGGAGACAGTGACGCAAAAAGTGTCATCCGCAAGTCCCGCCCCCAGAAGAGCGCGAAAACGCGCCCACCTGACAAGGCCAGCCAATGACGGTGCAGCAGCGCCTGAGGCGATGTCGCCGCCGTCCGCGGAGTGTTGTACAAGTGCGCGGCGGCGGGGGAATAGGAAAAAACTGCGAATAACAATAAAGTGTATCTACCAACTGCACAGTATCCAGACATACACCAACCGCCCCCCGCACCCCCGAGAACTAGCCAGGGAAGCGAGGGGGATGCGGACACCTAAGGGAGCCAACCGGGGAACGGGAGGAGAGGGGCAATATGCGGGAGGGGCATCCCATAAGGCTCACCACAAGCCTGTACCGCTTACCCTTTGGTGGGGGCCTGCAGTTGGAGCAGCGCTCCTTAGCACCTACAGCGGTGCTGCCTACCTTCACCCGACCAGCGCAGCCTAAGGGAAAGGGTGGGAATAGTCCTACAGGGCCGCAGGCTAATAAGCCTCGCTCACCTGCGATTAGAATGAGCCATCTTCTAGTCATCGCAGCTCAGACTGCAGAGAAGAACTGGGGAATTTGTGGGAGGTCCCTGGTATATAAGGGGCCGGGAGGAGCCACTTTTCTGTCTCTGCAGTCTAGCGCCATCTTGTGGATGTATAACCCAAACGTAAGGAATTATCTCTGAAACAGGACGTGCTGTATACTTAGAATATAACAGCATTGCTGGCAGAAAGAGAAATATATATAACCTATTGGGTGGTACTTAAGATAACTGGGAAATAAGAGTGGAGCACTGTAAAAAAAAGGATGGGAAACCCCACTCTAGGTTCCTCCATTGTCTCTAACTCCTTACCCACCTGGGTGGAGGAGGGGGCGCCTGTCAAGGGGCACAGAATGTGCAGCTGGAAGCACTGCTGTAACTTACCTGAGCCCCACAATCCAGTTCCCGTCGGCGGTCGGAGTTCCTTTCAAATGGCCTACGGCTGGGGCAACAGAAAGATGGCTGCCGTTCCCATGAGTGAGGACTCTCCTAGTACCAACTGGTAGTGCTCAACAGCCCATCAACCAGCTTTTCCGGGTTTGCGACGAACACTGAACTCGAACACGGACTTGTAGCTGAAGTCCGTGTTCGGGTTTGGGAACCGAACTTTGCTGTTCTGGTTCGCCAAACACCACTCTTGAGGCCATGAGCCCTCTAAGTGCCTTAGGCACCAGCTACTGCTCCTGTTCACATCCCTGTTTCCAGTAACAGGCTTCCTGTGCCAGGACCAGGCTTCCTCCTTGACTGGAGCGAGGAGTGCAACACCTTACCTATCTCAGTGGTGGATGGTTTCAACACCCAGAAGCTGTAAATCCTTGGGATGACAGCGAATAAAGTAAATACACATTTTTTTCCTTGCTAAATAGACCCTACTGCCCCTACTGACCCTACTGCCTGGTCATCGCTGATCAGGAAGGTTATTAGTGAATGTAGAACATTACAAAACAATGTTGTTGTTCCTCCTCTCATGCCTCTAGAGCCTTCTGTGCTACAACACCACTGGCTACATGACCTGCCAACAAACAGGCTTTATGGTGTCAGCATGGAAGGCATAGTAGCAAGAAGAGGCGAGACTTGTATTCAGCCATGCCAAACCAGTCTTGCCCGCCCTAGAGTATAGGGGCTGACAGTTTTCTGCACCAGGAGTAACCTTTGTAATGTCCCCCTTGGTGTCCCCATTTACAGTACGGATCTTTATCCTAATTCCCACAGTGAATGTGCTGGCTTTTGCTGGCATTCGCTGTTAGCATGCTTAGGGATCCTACGAGGTGTTCCTGGAGTGCGGCAAAGCTTTGACACAAAATATGTAAGAGCATTGAGGAGAGTTTATGAGAAATCAAGGGGTTTCACACTGTGGGACATCCCAAATTAAGTGCCCCTAGGAAAATTTCTTAAGGAGGGCCAAATCATTTATATAAGTTTTGGTCTATTTAAAGGTACTGTCCAGGCATTGGAAAGAAAAAAAAGGCATATTTTGGCAGGAACTTTCCTGGCCCTCCCTTTAGCCAGTCCACCCCTGGTAACCTCACACTAGAAGAAATACCCAGTGTGTTCTCAGATTACATAAAGAACACTAAATTGTTTAAAACTTTGTCCAGTTTATTGGAAGTGCTGTGACAAAAGAAATGGCCTGTACTCAACCATTACTACGGGGCCAACTGATCCAGCTCTGATGTAACAAAAGACTACTTCCTCTGTCATCTAGGTGCTAGGTGCCCAAGTACAATATAAGGGCACCCATCATGGCTGGTCTGGGCATGCCAGGTAGTGGTACACCACAGACCATCAGCTTGACTTGTCAACCTTGTCATATAAGCTGCTAATAATCCCCATCCTCTTGTGTGCTTTATATGCATCATAGCGAGAGCGAAATGACACCTTCATCAAATCCTAGAAATTAGATGCTGATTAGGGCAGGAAGCTCCGCAGAGCTCATGAATATCTGCAGATGAGTAATCATGACCCCAAAAAGCTCATTAATGAAGTTTCTGCCATTTTTGAAATGGCATCACAATAGCAAAAGTTCATTGACTCTTTCATTCCCCAAGATAAGAACAAAAATCCTGTGTTAAAAGATGCCACATTATTATTGGCTAGCTGTAGAAATGAACATGGCTGTCCAGCCACTGTCTGCTGCCTCCCCTTCGTATCCCTCCTCCTCCATTAAGGGTTAAAAAAATACAATTCTGTGAGAATCTCACCTGTAGAATTGGTATTATATGCATACAGCACGTCCTGCTCCAGAACATATTCATAACGTATGGGTATACCTCCGCCTTCAGCGCCGTGCACTGCAGATCACGAAGAAAACAAGCTCCTCCCGGCCCTAAATATACCGGAGGACCTCCCACAATCCCCAGCATTGAAAAGCAGTGATAAGAGAAGCCAGGAGAAACAAACCACCCAGAATGTCTGGCAATAACACCAAGTGAGTACAATCACCATACAGGGGATCCAGAACAAAGTGAAACCAGGGTGGGGTGGAGCAGGACGTGCTGTATGCATATAATACCAATTCTACAGGTGAGATTCTCACAGAATTGTATTATTCTAAGCATACAGCACGTCCTGCTCCAGAACATATTCATAACGTATGGGACATCCAATAGCAGTGTCCACAATAGGGTGGGATCCCCGTGAAAAAGGCACAGCCAACAGTAAAGCGCTGTCACCCTTAACCATGCTATCAACAACGAGAGCAATGCTCTAACCTCAACCTTTGAACCTTGTAAAGGGAGAACTGAGCGCAAGCAGCAGACTAGCCAGCTTGATCGCCCGAACATAGTGCTACAGTGCAAGCCAAGCACTAATAGTAAAAGAACGAAAAATAGGGAGGAAGAACCTTCCTCTAAAAGGATAGGCCAAAATAACTGCCTAA
Source organism: Gastrophryne carolinensis (assembly GCA_027917425.1). Lineage (NCBI taxonomy): Eukaryota > Metazoa > Chordata > Amphibia > Anura > Microhylidae > Gastrophryne > Gastrophryne carolinensis. Next base: position 437,335,657 of record CM051235.1, read on the forward strand.
CCATGCCGCTACAAGAGGGGGTAGCCATGGTAACTCAAAACTTTTCCCAACGGTGAATCCGTGTCCAGGTCACAGACGGAACCAACAGAAGTGCTAACAACAATATTCAGCAAAGCCGAAAGAGTCCTACAGGTCCGGAAGGACGACCGACCAAATAGGACCAGCCCGGAGGGCCCTTAATCCATGGAAACAATCAATCCGGTACTTCAAGAAGGGGGTACCGGTAGACCCCAAGATAAGATCCCATCAGGGACAAGACAGTTCCGGCAGATCTCTAACCCCAGTAGAGGGGCACAGATCCCTTTCATCTCATAGTCATTTAGACCATAGTCCCGAGACCAGAGGATCCGTCCAAGGCAGAAAGGACGAAATAACGCCTGAATCCAACTTAGTGTGAGGCGGGTACCCTCACCTCATGAATATATATAATGACTAGGACCACCAATAGTGCAGTTCCTTATGGCACACCACTGACTAGAGTAACCTCCCCAGAAGAGCAACCTGATGGAAGGAGCAGGTCAGACATGGACCTGACTAAGACCTGTGGGAACCCTTGGTAGGGCTTCAGAATAAGTCCTCCCCCAAAGGGGGAACTAGGGATCCCCCAGGAATGCACCTGAGCAGACCCTGAGGAATGCAAACAAAGGATTGGATCAGGTCTGGTAATAGAAGAACAGATCAGGCCCCAACCATAGACCGAGTCGAGTAGTGAGGCCATACCAAACACTGCTTGTAGGACCCTAATCCCAGGAACAGATATCATCCCACCAGGGAAGGAGCTTAGACCCCGCGAATAGCATAGGGACCACATAAGCTAAACCAGCGTGGCAGAAGGAAGAAAACAAAGAGGAAGACAAAGTCCAGAGCCTCCAAGGAACAAGACACCCCGAGATCTGTCATCTCCAGCAGGGTAAGCCCCAGATCCTGCCAACGCTAAGTAGGTCTAAAGTACAAGCACCATACTATGTTAAAAATAGTCCTCATGAGGGAACTTACCGTCCAGCTGAACCTAGCAGAACTCCCTGAGAACCCACACCCCACTGGGCCTCCCAGGCCCCTAGCAGCAGGTGCCGCTTGCCATCAGGGACTAGCGCAACCTCTCCCCGCGCCTGGTAGGGCAAGGGTATAACATCTTCAAGGAAACTACCGAGCCAGAACCACTAGCCCCAACCAGGGCAGACCAATCTGGCCAATAACAGGGGTAGACCCCTGTAGTAGAGACGGGGTCCCACAGAACCCTGCCAGTGTGAGCCCAGAGGCACAACAGAGAACCTCCCACGGGAGGGATACTTCAGCAAGGACAAGGAATATCAAGTCCCCTAAGGAATCAGGGCTCCCCTGGAATAGATCCAGGCCCAAGAATTCCGCAGGAACAAGGAGCCACCACTGTCCTATCATGGCAAAAATGTCCCCCAATGGACGGGTACAAGAAGGATTAGTCCCCAACTAGGACCCACAACGTGCTCCTTATGACCAAAAATTCACCTAGAAAACCAGAACCTTCAAGGTCCCTTCCTAGAAACCCCCGGGGGATTCAGAAGAATAAGCCCCCCTCGTCATCCTGCCAGATTAGGTACCATGGTAACCAACAGGGAAAAAGAAAAGGGCATGGAAGCTCCCCCACGGTACTATCGAGTACCCAGTTAGAAGAATAACCGCCTCCACAAGGAGTAAGGTAAGCAGACCCAGACCCAGGGTGCAAAACCCTCATCCAGGGCTAATGGCTTAGTCACCTCAGAGCCCAAAGATCCCCTATACAAGTGGTGTCAAAAGACGAGCCGCCAATCAGCGCACCAGAAGCAATGCTGTCTGGAGGAATCACTATCCAGGACGGAGGGCCAGAGGCCTCATGTCGGTAAACTCCCTATAGCCAAGGGAAAAAAAGGCATTGGGTGAAGCCTACGCCCGGTGCAACCAGGAACTAGAGGGTGGAGCAGAGTAGAGCCCCGGTGTTGTCAAGTTCCATCCCACAACCGCTTCGTGAAGGAACAGGAGGACCTGATGGGTCCCCTGGAAAAAGCCCCTTGGTGCCGTGTGAGACATCACACCCTTCCTGAGCCCAGTGCGTACACGGGCGCAACAGGGGGCTTAGTTTAAGCTTCAACGGTGTAAGTGATCACCAATACCCTGCAGTAGAGGGCTCAATAACCAGAAGGCTCCTTAGAGCCTAGAAAGAGATCAGAACAAGCCACCAGCGGCCGGAGGACCCCTGGGGCATGGGGCACAGACAGCCCTGTCAAGGGCGCCAGGCCGAAAGCTTATGGTACAGATTCCGCATCCCCTTAGGGGTTAGGCAGATAGACTCCCTCAACCTTGGAGGGAGAGAGGGGGAAGACCCGCTCAGGGGCCCCAGTTTCTATGTGATAATGGCGTTCTGCGGGGAAGCCATACCTGACAGGCCCAGTTAAGCCTGCACCCATGCCCGAAGAAGGGCATGGAACCGTAGTCCTCCTAACCGACTCAGGGAAGGGCCACCCGGCAAACACCGTTCCATCTCTGGAGGAACTATCCCCTAGGGCCACCAGAGCGAGGCAGGATGCCTCCTGATAGGAGTAAGGTGCTGTGGCCAATACCTCACCCAGGTCATCATGCATGAGGGAATTCAGGGAAGGAAAAGGGCTTAGCCCGACCGGAGGGCCCCGGGCATTGACCGTCACTCCTGGGACAGGATACCGAACCAGATCCAGCAGGGGGTAACCCTGGTTCCTGTTTAACAGAATGATATGGAGGAGGAGGAAAGGTATCCCTGCTCCGCGGGGGGCGCAATGGCTGCCTCTGACTGGGCGGACTGTCCTGTTTCTCGAATAAGTCCAGACGTGCCCCAAACAGGCGATGCCCTCTAAAGGGAAGCCCCGTCAAGATCCTTTTAGCGTCATTGTCTGCCCCCCACTGACAAAGCCAGAGCAGGCGACGTATAGCTACCACTTGGGCAGAAGTCCTCGAACACATTTTGATGGTGTCATCCAAGGCCAAAAGGATGAATTTAATATAAATATATATATTATAATATAAAATATCGCAGCTCGAGAGTGTGTAAAACACCTCCCAGGGTAAGTCTTCAGGCTGATGCTCCAGTATCTTTCTTATAAGAGTCTTAGCGGCCACTGCCGTGATAGCCGCGGCACAGACAGGGCGCAGTGCCGTGCCAGCACAAGTAAAGGCGTGGGAAGCAAGCCTATCGATACGCCGGTCCTCGGCGTCCCGCAGGGAACTGTAAGCCGGAGATGTAAGGAAGGAGGGGTTGGGGACCCCAATAATCGGAGCGTCCACTAATGGGGATGAGGACCAAATATCTACCATCTCGGGGAGAAAAGGGTATTTCCAACCCCAGTCCTCCGGGGTCTTTTGAAGAGCAGTGGGACTTTCCCACCCTTTAAGCACAAGAGCATGGAAGTGAGCCTGCTCGAGAAATTCCAAGCGCGCAGGCGCAGTATGAAAGCGCCCCCCCCCCCCTCTCGGTCTGGGGACCGCACCGGGAGGCGAGACGGACAATACATACAATACAAAATCCTGAGTAACATCCCGCCAATATCAAGCTGGTCCCAGTCATCCTGACCAGCATCATCCTGACCCCTCGGTCTCTCGTCAGAGGAGCCTAGGTCAGAGAACAGGTCCCCTTCTTCCGACGTGGCGCTAGCACGTGTAGAAAAGGACTCCTCCGAGTCCATAGCGCAGGCCGAAGCCGCGGGAGTACAAGGCCGTTGTCTGTCTGGGCCGATCCGGCCAGACAAACCTTCCACAATCTGGGCCAGCGTGGGCCGCCTAGGAGAGGGATCTATTTGTAACTCGCCACTTGTACAAGACTCAACAGGGGTGAGGTTTAGGGAAGGGGAAAGGGGTGAGAAGGAGCGAGGAACAACCGCAAGCATCGCTCGCAATTCCAGCGTCTGTTCAGAACATGACGCGCAGACCCGTGCCCCGTCCGCCTCAGCATGGGGGAGACCGCACGATATACACAGCCGGTCCTGTCCCGACATGCGCAGATGGGCAGACAATAATGAAAAGGATTCGCCCGCAAGGGCACTTACAGCTCAGGTGGAGGAGGAGACCGCCACGACGCGTGCAGCTAACCAAAATGGCGCCCGGCGAAGCTCGAAGGGCGGGCTAAATACTCCGCTGTGACGCGAAGCGCGCCGAACTAAGGCCCCGCCCATTCTAAAGAGCGCGAAGCTCTGAAGTAAAAAATAAGGCCTATGCAACCAACCGGCCTAGTGTACCGTAAAGCGGACCGACAATAAGCGCGGGCACCGCGGCAACAACACCAAGTGGCAATCAAGTAAAAAATACACAGTGGTAGATGAAATAAGGAGCAAGCAGCGCGGCTCTGACATCTCTAAGCTAATAAAGGGCAGAATAGAAGCCGCGAGCGTGACACACGGTACACTGGGACCACACGCGTATCCCCCCCCCCCCTCTCTTTTCCCCCCAAGTGGACGGGGAAAAGAAGGAGAATGGCGACCCAATAATAGGGTCCAGCACTACGCGGGGTACGGGACAATAATGCGGGAGGGGCATCCCTTGGAGGCTCACCATCAGCCTAAACCGCCCACCCTAGTGGTTGGGGAATTGCGGTGGAGTCTAGCTCCATAAGCACACCAGGTGCTGCCTACCTTCACCCGACCCACGCAGCCCAGGCTGGGAGGCATAAATTCACAATGAGGACGGGTGGAAATAGTCCCGCAGGGCCTCGGGCTGTCAAGCCCCACTCGCCTGCGAGAGCGTGACACTTCATGTCTTCGCAGTTCCAGCACTGCAGAGAAATCTGGGGATTGTGGGAGGTCCTCCGATATATGTAGGGCCGGGAGGAGCTTGTTTTCTTCATGATCTGCAGTGCACGGCGCTGAAGGCGGAGGTATACCCATACGTTATGAATATGTTCTGGAGCAGGACGTGCTGTATGCTTAGAATACACTACCGGCAACCTGAATAGGAGCTCCATGCTGTACAACTGACTGCTTAGTCAGCCAATCAGTGAAGCTGCTAAGTGATTGGCTGGCTATCAGTCAAAATAACATCTTGCCCAGCAGCAGCCTCTGCATAGCAGGGCTCCAGGTGCCCCACCTTGAGCAGGCATATTTTATACATTTTTTATCTTTCTGCAAATGAAAGAATAACCAGTAAGAGTCCAAGGCTATGGGGTTAATCAGCCAATGCTGGTATTACAGATCTCCTGGAAAGCAATAATTTCACGTTGAGTGATTTCCATGGCAGCATGCTTTAGCAATTAGTGGCACTAGCACACTGTGAACCGAGGAAATCCAGATGTCATCCTGACCCATTCCATCAGTATTCTGCTCTGGTCCTGAACTTAGTGTCTTATTTTACCCAGGCTTGTATGATAACTCATTTTTTAGATCAGGTAAAATCAGGAAAACTGTCAGCACTAAGAAAAGAACTTTCACAGCTATATGAAATATGCAACCCTGGAAGTACAGCAATCTAAATTGCCCTTGATATTCACATACTGGGTATGTGAACAAGTCATTCTAGGATGTTTGGGGCAGGGTCAAGCAAGACGCAACAAAATCATTGCGTTTTCATTAACGTTTTCACCAGAATACGCTGCCGCTTCCTACGGCCGAGGAAGATATACGGCATTGCGTTACGAGGAGGGTGAGACCCTATTTTGGAGGCTTAACTCGCTGACCAGCTGCTCATAATATTGGCTGTGCGTTGAGTGTGGTATATACCGTATAATATTTTCGGTAAGCATAATAAAAATCAGGAATGCTACTCAGTTGAAATAGTACTACACGATAGGATTTTCTTCACATATGCCCACTGTTAATTAATGGTGAAAATTAACGCTATTGTGGGTGATAAGAGGCTTGACAAAAGAAATCAAGTTGGAGATATTAAGAGCAGTTGGAGCTCACAATGAAGTGGACCTACATTCAATTGACTGAAATCAGAAAGCCTGTGTATATGGGCTAGCTGGTACATGCATATTGGTGGTGGTTCTTGGTTCACGAGTTTAAAGGGTTAATACACCCAGGTGATCCACTCAAGATTTTTGTCTCTAAAGTGGACTTTAATTCTTTTAAGTAAATGTGTAATACTATATAGAAAATTGTTTACTAGCGCGGGGACAGCCACAGTTAATACTGAGACTTGAATACTGAGTCATTTTTTATTGCTGAGTTGCGGTTACAGTCATTTGTTATTGCTGAGTTGGGGGTACAGTCATTATTTATTGCTGAGTTGGGGGGGTAAAGTCATTATTTATTGCTGGGTTCGGGGGATACAGTCATTATTTATTGCTGGGTTGGGGGGGGGTAAAGTCATTATTTATTGCTGAGTTGCAGTTACAGTCATTATTTATTGCTGGGTTGGGGGGATACAGTCATTATTTATTGCTGGGTTGGGGGGATACAGTCATTATTTATTGCTGGGTTGGGGGGATATAGTCATTATTTATTGCTGGGTTGGGGGGATACAGTCATTATTTATTGCTGGGTTGGGGGGTACAGTCATTTATTGCTGGGTTGGGGGGATACAGTCATTTATTGCTGCGTTGGGGGTACAGTCATTATTTATTGCTGAGTTGGGGGTACAGTCATTATTTATTGCTGGGTTGGGGTACAGTCATTATTTATTGCTGGGTTGGGGTACAGTCATTATTTATTGCTGGGTTGGGGTAAAGTCATTTTTTATTGCTGGGTTGGGGGTACAAGTCATTATTTGTTGTGGCGCTGGACAGCGAATGAGGTAAGGTTTTTTTTTCTTCGAAACCACCTGTCCAGGCTTTTTTAATTGAGATGAGGCTTCTATACAGGAGATCACCTACCAGCCCAAACCTTACCTGTAAAATGAAAAACGCACTGATCTGAGCCTATCGCAGTTATGCAAATCCATAAACTAGAATGTCAAAGACATCCCAAAACATTACGAGCATCCTATGTTATGTTCAGCATGACGCAGCCTACAAATAGACACTCCTGCTGGGTACAATGTTGTTTTTCTATTTTTATGATTTTCACCTTTTTCCTGGAAAGACCATTTGAAGGTCGCCCCATTTGTGCTTCTGCACACTGATTAGCTCGCCCATTCGAGCTGTCATGGTTGTTGCTCCTCATTACATAATATGCATCACTCCATTGGCTGTACAGGCTCCCGCTGTGTCTCTTTGGGCTGTTTACTATGAAAAGCACAGCCCACAAGTGTCCCATATTTACAAAGACAGTCCCTCTTTTGCAAACAAGTCCATTGTGCTCTTTGGGGGAGCATTTAACTTTTAATATTAATTTATACACTGCCACCATATTACGGTGCTTCAGAGTCAGGATTACAAAAAAAAAGTTAGTACACACATTGTACATACTATGGATATTACAAACCAAGCACACAGCTTTACAGCCACAGGTTACAACACAGCAGGTGAGGGTTTCAACATATGTTTCATACCATCCTTTAGTTTCAAATTAAGTAATCATAGCAATAGAATGTCTACAAGTGATGTCCAAACTGAAATATATAGTTTTCCTTTCCGCCTCACTGTTCAGCTTCTTAAAGGGGCAGTCCAGCTTGGGCATATATCCCCACAAGGCCTAACTGGCTCTGTAATTCTCATCCAATGCCAAGATCAGTCATGTAAAAGTCCCAGATGTTTCCAGGGGGAGAATCCCTCTTTCTTCAAAAGTTAACGCCACATCACTACCCACTCTTTTCACTTCAATCAAAGGGGTGTGTCACATACTGACTCAGCATGAGTATCCCTTTCCTTTTTGGCTCGGCCTGGCCTGGGGCTTTAAAATCCATCCATCTTTTTTAAAAAATGGGTGTTGGTACAGGGACAATTGCCAATGCCACCACTTGCATACACCTCCCGCAAGCCCAGTTCTCCTCACCTGAACTGTGCTACCTCTGTGAAATCTGCCTATTGCTATTGGCCACTGGTGATCACATTGAATGGCATCCAAAGGGCCCCTTACTAGTTCACAAGAAGTTAGAGTGGACCAAAACACATTTTACACCAAATGGATGTTGGTTGGGGGGGCTGCATCCTAATTGCCTATCCTCCCACGCATACACAACCACCAGCCTAAGATTTTCTCATCTGTCCACCAGTCAGGTGGTCTGGGGTCCTCTTCTCAAATTCTGGCCACCGAAGGAAACCAGACAACGAATTGTGGGTCCTGATTTAGCCAGGGGAGCGCAGTACAGGGAATGAAATCAGCACCAGGGGGCATAGGCAATAAGGAGGCCCCCCGTGCCCATAGCAACAACCATTTTGTTTGTTGGTATACTTTAAGAGCTGGCCTATAAATATACCAGCATGTACCCTCTCTCAGGGTCGGAGCTGTGTGGGTAATTAGTAACACTTAGAATATATACACCTAGAGGAGGCCTAACAGTAATAGGCAGTAATAGTAATAGGGAGAAAGAGATATCCGCTTTTTAAAACATAAGAACGGATTTCCCCCAGTGTCTAGTTTAGAGTAAGAATCAATGTTGAGTGTTGTTGAGTGTTGTTGCATAGTAGGGACTGGGTATAAATGTAATCACCTTGCTGTGGTGGCCCTAGCTTTGATTTATTTTGCGATCTATGTTCAGTAAATGTCTAGATTTTTAAAGTGGACCAAAACCCAGGATTTTGACTACCCTGGGTTTTGGTCCTTAGCCGCTGTGTTAAACCCCCCAGGTTGCCTGAACTAACTCACCTCTCCCCAGTCCCAAGACGCATGCGCAGCCTTCTGTTCAATCTGCACGCTCGGATCCGCTCCCGCCCACTCGTCTAAGACTCGGCTCCAGCCATGTCTAGCCGAGTCCTGACGACCTGACCTGAGTGTGCCAGCGGCTGCATCCCTACTACCCTCTAACAGGGAGGGTGACCATGGCAGCCATTCACAAATGCCTGGCGCGTGCCCTGCCAAAGCAGAGAGAGGCACTGCTCGCGCATGCACCATTGGATTGGGGAGAAGGTGAGTATACTGGGCGGCCTGGATGGTTTTACACAGTGGGAAATCCAGAATCTGGATGCCCCGGGGGGAGCGAGTATGCCTGCTCTGGAGTCTCATAGACTACAAGGTGGGTTTTGTTCCACTTTAACAAGTGTTAGCTACATCACCAAAATCTTGTGAGCATTCAGAGGGTTAAATCTTCTATACTCATTTCTCCCCTTAGCTGCTATGTCATGCTGAGACATCAAACAACCAGTGAAGAGACACATCATGGCTGATCTATTCTCAGTTTACCCTATGGCAAGGAATAATTTCTATCCATAGACTGGAGGCAACATCAAAACTACCACAGTTTTTTTTTTTCAAACACATTCGACACAACAAGGATCAGGAGCGACAATCTTTAGGAGCCCTGGAGTTACTAAAATGTTCCCACAGTAAAGAAGAAAAATCCAAAGAAAGATCTGGTGGGAAGACACTGAATCTATTCACACAAGACATAAGCTCTTCTATGTGTTAGGAGCAGATAAACGTTCTGCTAAAAAGTGTCAAAGGATATTCTAAAAGCTGAGAGGAAAAGATACAAAGGTGTGATCAAAGATCATTCCCGAAACTCTTGTCCCTTAAGTTAAAGAAAAACAAAGATTGAATCTCTATTATCCGTAGTAGGATAAAAGGGAATTTCTCTTCCACAAGTCTCGTTCATGCTTTAATACCCATACACATTTTTTACCTATTTTGTATAGAATCGGCAGGGGTGAACTTAAAGCGGAACAAAACCCAGGGCGGGCGGCCTTTGACTCGAAAAGATTCTAAGACTGGCTGCTGGCCTTCTCCCGGGACATCCCAAATTGGGGAAACCGCCCAGATCACCAGTAAAGCTTACCTTTTCCCCAGTCCAATGGTGCACGTGCGGGTTCTTGTCTAACCAGAGCCATTTGCCGTGCCTATGTAATTCGGCAAAAGCCTCTGAGTATTTACAAAATGGGGAGTGAGGGCGGCCACATCCCCTGCATCCTCGGGGTGTGTGCGCACGCTCCCACCCCAGCCATTTAGATTGGTCAATAGAGACCAGCACCAAATCCAAGTTTTCAGTTTCTGATACATTGCCCTGGTTATAAGAGTTACGGGCAGGCTGATTCATTACTAGCGGAAGGTAGCGACAAATGAGCGTCTGTAGCAGGCATTTCAGAGCGCCCGCTAGAAGTCGCTGTGCTCGGCCGTGGTTCGCTAGTTCAGAGCGCCTCAGTCGCTGTGCAGCAATGATGAATACATTGTGGGGAGTCGCTATATGACCAGTACAGAGCTGTATGGGAGCGAATAGTAGCGACTGGTCAGTGCGACCGACTCACACCATATTCATAAAAAAAACAGCCTCACACACCGCCGGCGCTCAAAAATGCTTCGCTCTAGCCCAGAGCGCCGGAAGCTATGTGATTAAAGGCTGTTTTTTAACATGTATCCACCAGTAACAAAGCGAAAACATATGGAATTACATTGTAATAACATTGTGACATGAACACATTAATGCCAGACCTGTAATGTCAATTCTGCATAAATATATAAAAATTGTAAACAATTTTGAAAAATGGCTTTTTCAAGGCCAGGAGTGATCCCAACATTTTTTGAGAATAAAAAAAAAATAATAATAATAAAAACACCCTGTTCAAAGAGAAGTAAAAGAACGTCCATTGAAATGTATGGGAGAGCGACAGGTAGCGAGAGGTAAGACGTGGCACTCTGCAAGGCTGAACGCCGGCGCTGTACGCTGAGGCTGGGATAATGATGAATCATACGCTACATGGCGTTATCCCAGTCACTCAACAGAATCTGCTTGATAAATGTGTAATTGCGTGCCGTGTCCGGCGTTCATCTGCTGCTACCTGTCATTTACAAGGCACTACCTGACGCCATCCCTTCATGAATAGGGCCCTAAGTTTGACTTTAAATGGACCCCCAATCACAAACCGCCTGTGCTCTTACCTGCTCCTCGCCCCTTGGTGAAACCAGGCATATGATTGGTCACCAGACAGAATCCCGGAAGAAGAAGCTGGACAGTGTGACTATGGGCAGTCTGGTTTTGCAGGGAGCAGGGGGAAAGGTGGGGGAGAGCGACCTTATGATGTACTGCACCCCGCTCAGTACATTGGCAACCAACAGCTGTTGTTTTAAAATAAAACTTTCCCAAGTATCAGAAAATTGATGTACACCACTCTCCTTGTTCAAAAAGGCTGCCAACCATTCCATCTTAAAGTGGACCATCACCCAGGGGTGGGATCACCTCCCTCACCGCGGGACATCCGAGATCGGGATGTCCCGCGGTGAGGGCCCCCCCAGAACCCCAAATAAACTCCTCTAGACGTGCGCGTGCCCGCGCCGGCCATTTGTGAATGGCCGGCGCGGGCGCGCGCCCTGTCAGAGCGACGTGGCGGCGGGCGCACTGTCTTGTCCGCCGCTGTCACCCGCTTGTCCGTGGCCACGTGGGAGCGTGTTGAGGTGAGTATTGGGGGCTTTCTGGGGGGTTTTATACAGCGGGGCACCCCAAATCGGGGTGCCCCCCTGAAGTGGACCAAAACCCAGGATAGTCAAAATCCTGGGTGTTGGTCCACTTTAAGCACGTGTTTAATTGGCCAAGATCGGAGAGGGAGGAAGGGGAGATCCATTGGTGTGATATACCGTTTTCTTTCCCACCAGGGATATGATACAGGCCAATCGCTTGCCCACTTTGAAACCTTTTTTATATCAGCAATGCTAGTTTGAAAAAAAAACATTTCTACATTTCCGGTTTCCTTAAAGTAGACCTCCAGTCAAAAGTTTTGTAAATTGGTGGCATAAACAGTGTGAGAAGGCTTAACCCCATGCCGATGTTATGAAATAGCATAAAGACTATGTGGCATCTTGCCACACACCCGATAGTCCTGCTTATACATGAGAATTAGGGGAGCACTGTGCAAGCAGCAATTCACACCAAATTGAGAGAAATATGTCTCAGATACAAGAAGCTTACTTGTCATTTTTCTCATATGTGGGAGGAAAGCTGTTACACACAGGAGCTATCCGTTGGGAAAATCAATGATGAGTCATTACAGCTTAAAGTGGACCAAAACCCAGGATTTTGACTATTCTGACTATCCCTGATCGGGGGTGCCCCGCTGTGTGAAACCTCCCAGGACGCTGAGACCAACTCACCTCTTTCCGGTACCACGGCGCGTCTAAGAGCAGCGTCTCTGAATGCCCTGATGGCCACATCCTCCACTTCCCTCTAACAGGAAGCGTGCTCGCACCGGCCATTCACAAATGCCTGGCATGGGCACGCGCCCTGCTAGAGGGATAGCGGGATGAGGCCACAGCTCGCGCAGTAAACAAGGTAAGTGAATGGTGCGATCTGGGGGGGGGGGACGGTCTCACAGTGGGGCATCCCGGTTTTGGATGCCCTGGGGGGAGGGGAATCGATCGGCCTGGGAATCTTATAGATTTTCAGGCCGATCTGCATGGGTTTTGATCCACTTTGAGGCTTACTACTCCTGACTAGAAATAAGAGATGATTGCAAAGAGCTATGGACTCCCTAAGAGATGAACAGGTCACTAGTCTGTTAGGCTGGGGCTTTCAGTGACAAATGAACATTTATTTACTCTTACTTTTTTTGTGTGACATAGGTTTAATGGTTATCTTTTCTCCCTCCCCTTTATATCTTAGTACCTTGTTTATTCATAAATGTCACTATACATCGGACTGCAAATCTCAATAGCTCCTTAAAGGCTTGGTCACACATTATACAATGATGTCGCTATCTAGTACAGAGGATGAAGAGGTATGGACCGCATCAGGGCCCATGGGGTTAGGGGGTCCCATTCATGTTGCTTTTCCTATGTAGTAGGGGGTGGGAGGCCTGCAATTGTTGGATACTGTGTGCAGAAGGTGGAACACCCCCCCCTGCCCTGACCCTTTATGCCCACTGGATTGAGACAGTGGATATTGCCTGCTCAGTGAACCTCACTCACTGCTGTCAGTCACATGGGATCTAAGTGGTAGGTGAGTAATGGGCATACTTGACAGCTCAAAAGTCAGGCCGGCTGGTCCTGGAGTATAAAAGACTTCAGAGCCAGCCGCTAGCCTACCCCCGGGTATCTGAAATCAGGATACCCCGCTGTGTGAAACGCATGGGATGGCCGGTAAACTCACCTTTTCCTGTGGCTCCCCAGCATCCTTGTAGCCGAGGCGTGCTCTCGCACCCAGCTGTTCAAAGTCGGGAGCACTCCCCAGACTACAAGCAAACCGTGGACGTGGCCAGCAGACTAATCAAGTCAGCTGGCGCTGTTCAGATCAGCTGATCGGATGGATGTGGCCTCTGCAGTGGAAAAACAGGGTGCATCGCACAAGGTACTTGGACAGGGAGGGCAGGTGGGGGGCACGGGGGTCAGCAAAATGGTTTTTGTGCTGCTTTAAAGTGGAACTAAAGGGATTAATTAGTCAAATATGAAAATCCAAATTCCTGGCAGATTACCTGATGGAGTGTCCGTCCCTTTCTGTCTGTTCATTCCAGCCACTGAAACAAAGAGGAAATGCTCTCTCTCTCCTTGCTTCCTCCAGATCCTCCCATTATCCTGACCACCAATGGAAACCAGAGGCTTGTGTCAGGTTGCCACCCCCTTCTATTAGTAGTAGGCTTGAATGCCAATGAAGCACCTGTTCACCCCTCTCTTCTTCCTACCCCTGCTGTGCAAGTTACTGATGTGCTTTCATCACTCAGCCCAGCCACTTCCATCAGAAAGAACAAAAAATGAAAAAGAAAAAGCAGGTAAATCTGATCTGATGATAACCTTGTCAAAAAAGGTTAGTTTTAAAATAATAAAAAGTTTAGAACATCGCCATATATCCCCACACAAGGCTAACTTTGCCTTTAAAGTTGCACCAGGGCACGGTCTTTGTCAAAGTAAATTATGTCTCACAAAGAAGAAGCACCACAGACTCTTGATGAGAAAACAAATTTACTCAATTTTAGACGGTTCTGATGGGTTTGAGTTTAAGCACAGTATGAATCAGTGATTTTTCAACTGAACATCCCAGTTTAGCTTTAAAGGGTTAAACACAAACGAGGATCTTATAATGTTATTACTGCTGACAAACTGCAGCGCATCATAGGGTGATAAAGGCCTTAACTAAACGAACATAATCAGTGCTTACCTAGCAACCGCCTAATTCCAGCTCGGCAGACGCCAGATGGGAGGCTGGAAATGCTTCGGTGTTAATCACCTGCAGGAAGTGTGTGCAAGGGGCAGCGCCAGAATGCATACAGTCATGGCCGTAAATGTTGGCACCCCTGAAAGTAGTATTTCTCCCCAAAAAGTATTGCAGTAACACCTTTGCTATACACATGTTTATTCCCTTTGTGTGTATTGGAACTAAACCAAAAACAGAGAGGGAAAAAAAGCAAATTGGACATAATGTCACACCATACTCCAAAATGGGCTGGACCAAATTATTGGCACCCTATCAAACTTGTGGAGAAATAAGATTGTTTCAAGAGTGTGATGCTCCTTTAAACTCACCTGGGGCAAGTAACAGGTGTGGGCAATATAAAAGTCACACCTGAAAGCAGATAAAAAGGAGAGAAGTTCACTTAGGCCCTTATTTAACAAGGGATAGCGCCAGGTAGCGACTGGTGAGCGAACGGTAATGACGGTCACCGCCACGAGAACGCCGGCTCCCCACCTCACACAGTTATCAAGCCGATCCTGCTTAGCGACTGAGCTAGCGCCAGATAGCGACTCATTCATCATTATTCCAGCCTCACCCCACAGCGCCAGCGAGCGACCTTGAACAGCGCCAGGGATGACCTTTCGCTACCTGGCGCTCTCCAATGCGCTCTCCAATGCATTTCAATGGAACAATCTTTAAATATTCATAATTAATTAATTTTTTTTTTTTTTTTTTTTTTTTATGTGAAAATTTCTGTGACCACTTCTGCAATGTTAGATATTTTTTTTAAGGTAAGAAAAAAAAAAAAAAAAAAATTGTGCAGAATTGATATTACAGGTCTGATATTAATGTATTCATATTCCAAAATGTTTTTATAAACTTGTTTTTTTCGGTTTCCCAAAATATGGTTGTTTGGGGGCTAAAAAACTACTTTTAACCCATCGCCGCCAGCGCTCTGGGGTTTAAACATGCATTTCACAGCGCGAGAATTTTTGGAGCGTGATTTGTTAATGAATATGGTGGGAGCCGGTCGCTATGGCCATTCGCTATCATGCGCTCCCATACAGCACGGAACCTGTCAAATAGCGACTCATCACCTTGTATTCAACATTACTGCACACCGACTGAGTCGCTATCAACAACCGAATAACGGCCAAGCACAGCGACTACTAGCGGGCGCTGTGAAAATACCGCTACAGTCGCTCAACTGTCGCTACCTGGCGCTATTAATAAATCAGCCTCCCCCTCTTTTCATTTGTGTGTGCCACACTTAGCATGGACAACAGAAAGAGGAGAAGAGAACCGTCTGAGGACTTGATACCCAAAATTGTGGAAAAATATCAACAATCTCAGGGTTACAAGTACATCTTCAGAGATCTAGATTTGCCTCTGTCCACAGTGTGCAACATTTTGCAACCCATGGCACTGTAACTAATCTCCCTATGCGTAGACGGAAAAGAAAAATTGATTAAAGGTGTCAACGCAGGGTAGTCTGGATGGTGGATAAGCAGCCCCAAACAGGTTCCAAAGATATTCAAGCTGTCCTGCAGGCTCAGTGTCAGCGCGAACTATCTGTCGACATTTAAATGAAATGAAATGCTATGTCAGGAG
Source organism: Gastrophryne carolinensis (assembly GCA_027917425.1). Lineage (NCBI taxonomy): Eukaryota > Metazoa > Chordata > Amphibia > Anura > Microhylidae > Gastrophryne > Gastrophryne carolinensis. The sequence continues at coordinate 437,351,368 of CM051235.1, forward strand.
ACCCAGGAGGACCCCACTGCTGACACAGAGACATAAAAAAGCGTTTTGCCAAAATGCACTTGAGTAAGCAAAAATCCTTCTGGGAAAATGTCTTGTGGACAGATGAGACCAAGATACAGCTGAGACCAAGCACATCATTCTACTGTTTTCCGAAAACGGAATGAGGCCTTCAAGGAAAAAAAACACAGTACCTAATGAAACATTGTGGAGGTTCAATGATGCTTTGGGGTTGTCTTGCTGCCTATGGCACTGGGTGCCTTGAATGTGTGCAAGGCATCATAAAATCTGAGGATTACGGATTTTGGGTCTCACTGTACAGCCTAGTGTCAGAAAGCTGGGTTTGCGTCTGAGATCTTGGGTCTTCCAGCAGGACAATGACCCCAAATATACATAAAAAACCACCCAGAAATGGATGGCAACCAAGCGCTGGAGAGTTCTGAAGTGGCCAGCAATAAATCCAGATCTAAATCTCATTGAACACCTGTGGAGAGATCTTAAAATTGCTGTTGGGAAAAGGTTCCCTTCCAATAAGAGAGACCTGGAGCAGTTTGCAAAGGAAGAGTGGTCCAGCATTCTGTCTGAGAGGTGTAAGAAGCTGATTGATGGTTATAGAAAGCAACAGATTTCAGTTATATTTTCCAAATTTTAAATTAAGGGTGCCAATAATTTTGTCCAACCCAATTTTGGAGTTTGATGTGACATTATGTCAAATTTGCTTTTTTCCTCCCTTTTTTGGTTTAGTTCTAATTCACACAAAGGGAATAAACATTTGTTACTGCAATCCTTTTCTGTGAGAAATGTCATTTTTTTAGTACTTTCATAATATTATTCAATATAATTTTTAAATGTATGTCTTTCAAGAAAATCATATTGCATCTAAAAGCCCCATTCCTCCCAGTTACAACCATACCACATATGTATCGGTAGACACCCTTTCCTGCCCAGGAAACATCCTAAACGAAAAAGAGCACTTTATGACATTTTCAAATTAAAAACAACTATGCACAATATCAAGGGATAAACCCTTTTTTTTTTAATTGGCATTGGGTCCAACCTCTCCAGCGGAGGGTGACCCTGTGCATTTTTTACAATTTTAAGGGTTTAACCAGCAGCGGCAACAGCTATTTGGACTGCTAGACCAGACGTAGAGACTGACCAGGCAGCCCCCAGCCCTGAAGGCAACCAACCCGCATAGAGCACATAGGCTGCAGGCTGTTCTGCACCCCTCTGGTCTTTGGAAATGCAGGTGATGGCTGCCAGGTGGCTTTCCAGTCCCTCCTGCCCTGTGAACTGGTACAGGGGTCTCATGCACCCCTCACCTATTCACAAAGAGTTAAATATAAAAAAAAAAACACAGATTATTATTATTTTTTTTTTAATACTTACCTCCGGGTGATGTCCCGTACCGTCCAACCGCTGCTGCCACAGACCAGAGGTGGTAGCGGGGCTGGGGACTGGTGTCCCGCTGTTCACTCTGGGTGTCTGACTCTCACTTCCCCAGCTGGGTGCAACCTTTTATACTGTCTTAGAGAGATTAGTTCATCTCACACCCCTCCCATGCACACAGAGCAGAGAACGGGCATTTTCTGCCCCACTGAAGACCCCAGACCAACAAGAGGAGACGCCTGGTGCTGGATCCAGGATAGAGGTGAGGTTTTTTTTATGCTATCGGGAGAAAATGGCAAGCATGTCGATTCTACGTGCTTGGCATTTAAGGGGTTAAAGGAACAGCCCAGGTAATTGATGCATCTAGGGCTGAAGCTCAGAAACTCTCCTGGTGGCACATGCAACATGTCCCAGCCGCTGCATCAGTCAGAGTGACCGGCGCATACCCTATCCCTTTAGAGCAATAGCAAAAGCAATTCCTGCCTCCAGCCACACCTTGTTTCCTGTGTGTTCCTGCATCCAGCAACACCTTGTTTCCTGTCTGTTTCTGCATCCAGTATCAGTGTTTCCTGTGTGTTCCTTCATCCAACACCTTATTTCCTGTGTATTCCTGCATCCAGCAACACCTTATTTCCTGTGTATTCCTGCATCCAGCAACACCTTATTTCCTGTGTATTCCTGCATCCAGCAACACCTTATTTCCTGTGTATTCCTGCATCCAGCAGCACATTGTTACCTGTTTGTTCTGCATCCGGCAACACCTTGCCCCCTTTATATTCCTGCAACAGTGTGTTTTTTGTGTGTTCCTGCATCCAGCAAAACATATGCTGCTTGTGGTCACGTGGGGCAGCAAAATATGAGGGAGCACAGAGGAGTTCAACCGGACCTTCACCATGATTTAATGAAAAGCCCAAACTCTTAAAAAACGGTTCCCCAGCATCTAAAATTAATATATTTTACGTTTTTAGTCACTAACTTATTATTCTTTCCCCCACTGGGCTGCAACTCTGTTCAGGACTTTAGGATACGGGCGCCGCCATCTTGACTCAGAAGCATCACACTTACTGAGGAGAGGAGAGTGGGATAAGGTACAGGGGGGGTGGGTTATAGCTGTGCTTTGCTCAGACAGAGCAGAGCTAGGGTCAGGAAAAGGTCAGCAATCCCAGAATGCAGAGCAGCACAGTCAGGAGGCACTTCCTGTTTGCAGGCTGCCTGATAAGATGGCGGCTTCCATAAGCCGCCATCTTGGATGTTTAAAGGCTCATAACAAGCAGTAGCTGCAGGTAGGATGATTTTTAATGCGGACAATCTGTATGTACAGGGTGTGGGAAACATATAAGATAGACTCTTATTCAGAGTGAAGGTCCGCTTTCAGTATGAGCTACTGTTCTTCAAACTGTGATGCCCCCCCTTTGCAGTGAGGGTGACAAAGTGAGTCTCCAGTCTATACAAACTGAAGACTTATAGAAGTAAAAGACACTTTAAAGTGATCCTTTACCCAGAAAGAAAGTTTATGTTGTCACTTTTTGGATACCTTTTTTTCTGGATAAGGCCGATGTCTGGCTGAGCATTATTGTCGCTGATACAATACAGTATGTTAGGCAAGCAAATGACCTTATTGAGAAAATGAGCTATGGCAGCCCCAGTATTCCTCTCCAGACAGGTTTACTGTACAGGTTACTAAGGCATTGCACCACTGTACAGCCAGGAAGGAGCAGCTCATTGCCTGAGTGGAGTAAACCTCATGTGGCAATTTCCTCAGAGGTTACACAGAAGAGATAGGGGAGGAGGGGATGAGAAAACAGTGTACGAGTTGAGTTGTATAGGGACAGGAGGAGGAAAGCAATAGGGGGACAGGATACAATGTCATATTTGGTTATTTCACACCCCTTTCACACCAAGCCAATTGCATTACCTTGGAGCAGGACTACTCAGGCCAATTTCACACTATAGGTGTTTGAATCCATTTGATTCAATTTTTTCATTTTTTAGTACCCATTGGTGGTTTTGGGTAGGTAATTGGGCTGGTAACGTGGCAAGCAAGCCACCTGCATTTTAGAAAGCATCAAATAAGACTGTATGGTTCCTAAACATGGTAGTGGCGAATGGCTTGATGCTCTGCTCTGTTTTCTCTTTTCCACATTTTCTCATTCTCACTCATTTTTTCACATTCCCTCCCTCCACCCCTTGTTTTCTCTTTCACTCCATTGTTCTCTATTTCCCACATTCCCTCTGTCTTACTCTTTATTTTGCACATTACCTCTTTTATTTCCTTGCTCCCATTAATATCTCTCTTTTTCCATCCTCTCTCTCTTTCATACTTGAGCAGCCTACTAAAAATACAAAAGTGAACACACCTGACATGTCAGGCCTTGGCACACCCCCTCCATTGCAATGAATAGAGAGGTGGTGGCAACGGTCCTATCTCTGATGGTGGGTAGCCCTCAGTCCTGACCCCATATTTGTCGCCAGCTTGGATCCAGCGATCAGATGATCTGCTAATCAGACTAGCATTGATCAGGCACATGAGAAAAATGGTAAGTAACCTTTTGTTTTTTAGTGGAATGACTTTAGTCCCCCCCTTTACCTTTCCTCTATCCTTCTTATCATACTTTCTATTGATCCATTTCTAATGTTGTCTGAGAATGAATTTAGGCATGTGTGTTTGGGGGGCACCACACTGTATTCTTGCACAAGGTGCATCTTAACTTAAAGTATAACAAAACCCAGGATTTCACTATACAGACTTTGCTCCTTGTCCCTGGGACATCCCAAATTTTGATGCCTTGCTGTGTGAAAACCCGTGCATCCATCTAGTCTGTTCATAGCCATGCCTACCTTAAGTGAACGGCTGGTGCTGCAGCAGCCTATGTCTTTCTCTCCTTTCACATTCCCACAACTCTTTATCATTTTTTTGGTACCCTGCTTTTTTCTGTTTTTCATATTTTCTGCTATTCCCTTCTTTTTTTCCAGGTCCCCTCCATTCATTCTCTTTTTCCACAGTTCCGTCTCTTTATCTCTCTCTCTTTTTTACAATATCCCCATCTCACTCTATTTTCCCTTTCTTTACATGCCTCTTATAGTTTCTATCCATCCCCCAGACTGGCCCACAGGGATACCAGAGAATCCCCCTGGTGGACCTATGGACTTCGGATCTTTGCTAGCCATCATCAATAAAATCTGAACTATACTATTCAGTGTTGCTTGTGTTTGGTATCCCAAGTGCACACACAGGGACAATACAGTTTGGCATTATGTTTTAGAACATGGTTCTAAATATAGGCTAGTGATACTTTCACCTGTGCAAAAGTGTGTGGTGGGCCCCCAGAGTCAGTTCTACTGATGGGTCCCAGACACCCCAGTCCAACACTGTCTGTCTCTATAGTTGTCAGAGTGTTATTGTATTGTGTTTAGAGGTTCCATCCTGAAATCTTGCACAGTGCATCTCTTACCCTAAGGCCAGGCCTGCTGGGGTCACTAGTGTAATCTGTGTGTGATGTTTACCAGGCTGCTCACTGGCTCTGTCCTTCCATCTTCCCTGCATAATAAGACACTGATTGAACATCACAGGATCCAGAGTGGCTGCTTCCATACCAGAGCAGCAGGAGGAGCTTCGCTACTAATCTCATGAAAAATCGATTGGTTCTCCTATTCATATAAGAGACATGCAAGGCTCAGGGGGTTTCCAAGTTGCCACCACATACATTCACTTGAATATGGACCAATCAGTGTATTTTTTTCCTCTGATCCTGCATTTACAGGTTAACTGGACTCAGATAATAAGAACATTTCGGCATGCTACACCCCCAGGGCAAGATGATTTGGGATGCCCCTCTACTAATGGTACCTTAGAGACCCACAATCTGACCCCCCTTTGACAGTGACAGTCTGTACATACCATTCTCTAAGAGATTTTGCCATGCGGACATGTCATACCCACCAGGTGTACCCCCTTGGTTGGCAGCAGTATGTGGGGCACAGAATTGCATCCTGGGCGGGGGTGTTAGCAAAACTAAAGTCTTTTTTTGCCTTTAAAACTACAGTTTGGACCTTCTTAAATCACAAAATACCTCTGCTGCCCACAGCTACTGCACTGAGGTCCTGCGGTCTAATACTCAAGATATATTCTCAAGAGTCCTGCAGCTTGCACTTGCCCAGGAACTCCGTGACCCAGCCCTGCCTCTGTCACATGGACCCAAGTCACAACAGAGAACCTCACTGGGCACCTCCTTGGCACACTCCCTCAATGTGAATTGGTGGGGATGCGTCTATGTGCCCTGATCTCTGGTGAACATCAAGTTGAACCTTGGAGAAGCAGCTGCAGGGGAGAAAAGGTACGTATTGTTTTTTTTTTTTTGTTGATCCAGATAGGGACTCTCCAATCAAATAAAAACAACCAGGCTGGGGCATCTGATAGGGGAATGTCAAACCCCAGGCAGAATACTTGTCTTCTTCCACAATCTCCTGCTTTAGCCCCAAGTCTGTGCGTCCAATCCTGTAACCGGTGCCTATGCCTGCCAGCTATGCTGGATTTGAATGGAAATGGGTGAGTACCGGGGCCAGAAGATTGGGCTTCCCCCACTGGTATGTGGGGCTCCCCTAGCTCAGTCTTATTAAGTTGCCATTTAACAGCATGAGTCCAGGTAATTGTTCAGTGCTAGGTGCAGAGAAAAATCACACTGATGGAAAGGATTAGATCATCTGTGTGGTTCACGTGTTTCTACAGCAGCTTCTTAGGAGAAATACAGAGGGAGGGCAAAGTTTCTTACCTCGCTCTCCGGGCAGCCTCAGCCTCCTTATATCCTTATAATATGATGGCTCCCGATCCCTTGTGTGTGCGTTACCCGCCCGACACTCCGCTCTTCAGCAGCCAGACAGCTCGTCCGCAGCGCTCCCCATACTCCCCTGCAGCGCACACCGGCACATCAGGTATAAAGGCAGCCAGTCCTTCTGGGCGTGGTCAGGTGGCATGACGTCAGATGGGCGTGTTCCGGGTGCCAAATCCCCTGGGGAGTGCACGTTAACCCTTTCTCCGCTGGTTGGATAGGGCGCGATGTGGGCGCATGGCGAGGAACCAAGTAATCGCCTGTCTGCTGCTCATCGATCTGGACCTCGTTCTTACTTTCCGTCCATGCAACCCCCTGAAGATCAGCGTGGGATCGCCCTGTGTGTGCCAGATCGTCCCATCATCTTCAGATTATCTCAGTACAAACATCAGACAAGTGATCCATCTAATCTCACTCCCACATGTAAATCGTGTCCTCTCCACTTTCCTTCTGTCTTTCTCCCTTTCGTCTTTATCTCGCTCGCCCACTTTATTTCTGTATCTCTCCCTCTGCCTCCTTTCATTCTCTCTTTCTTCTCTGTCATACTTTCTTCACCCCCCCCCCTTCATTTCTGTTGCCCTTTCTTTCTTTCCTTCTTTCTTTCTTCTTTTGTTTCGATCTTTCTTGCTTCATCTTCTCCCTCTATCTCTCCCTTTTAGACCTTTTCTTCTTCTCTTTCATTCTTTCTTGCTTTATCTCTCTCACCCTCTTTCTTTTTCTACTTCTCTGTCACTTTCCTTTCTTTATCTCCCTCCCCCTTATTTATTTCGGTTGCCTGTTCTTTCTTTCTTTTGTTCTTTCTCTATTGCTTTCTCCTTTTTTTTCAATCTCTCTTTAATCTCACTCCTTCAGACTTTTTCTTCTTCTCTTTCGCCTCTCTTTAATTATGTTCCCCCTCTCTTTTTGTTCTTATCTTTTCTTCTTTATTCTCTTTTTCTCTCTGTCTCTTTCTTCTTCTCTTTCATTCTTTATCTTATCTCTTTCTGTCTACCTTTCTTTTTATTTCTTCTTCTTTTTCATTCTTATTTATCTCTCTATCGCTCCCTCTTCCCCTTTTTGTATTACTGTCTCCATCTCCATCTCTCTCTTCCTTTCTTTCTTATTCTCCCTTCTGTATTTCTCTCTGTCTCTTCTCTGTCATTCTTTTTTATATATATATATATATTATTATTATATCTATATTTTATATGCCTCTTTCTTTCTTTTTCTCTTTCTTATTTTCATTGTAATTATTCTTTCTATTTGTGTATCTCTTTTTTCTTTCTGTCTCTTTCATTGTTTCTCTGTCTTTCTTTCTTTCTTTTGCTCTTTATGCCTAGCTCCATGCACAGGGAACATGAACATGGACCAGGAGAGCAGACCATGTGTGACTGCCTAATTTCGGGCTTCCTTTATCTGGCAGGGCATCTTGATTTGGAAGTATGAGAAGACCTCAGTCATTTTGAGCTGGAGGTCCATAATAAACATGAAAACTTCCCAGCTCTGCAGTTACACTCAATGATTCCAGACTGGGTCTTTTTGCTCTTGGGGTCTGGAAGCTGCAGAACACAATAGACTCTCTAATAGGAGTGTCAATGTGTGTGCTTCCGGTGCCTGAATGGTGAATGTCAGTAGCCTACGTTAGAGGAGGGGTTGAAGTGCCAAGTCTGCGTAACGTGTAGAGGTCCACTTTAATATTAAAAGTAACCTACACATGACATGGCAACTGTGTCAGACTGGGCTGTCTGGGGCCCACCACTAGAACCAACTTTGGTACACTTGCAGGTATAACTGGCTTATATTCAGTGCCCATGCACAGAAACATTACGCCAAATTGTGTTGCTGTTTCTAGGGGAGGGCGAGCAGGGCAATTGCCCTGGACACCAAGGCCATGGGGGCACCCTCCTGTTCTCTGCAGATGAGTCAGCTCCACAATTATTGGAACTGGCAATAAGACAGGCCCCTCATTTCTCCCTATTGGGGTCAGTCATGGGGAGGGGGCACTGCCTGCTGCTGTGGTAGAAGCACAGCATGGCACATACCTGGATGCAACAGCAGTAGCGCCATAGGATGGGTGAGGAGGGGGCAGTGCTATTTTGCCTGGAAACTGCCATGTGTGTGAGACCACAAATAAACTATTAATATTTCAGGTTTTGGTGATGAAAGCCCTCCTATGTCCAGGGGCACACCTGGGTATTCTTGGTAACCCTGTGGGTGAATCTGAGCCTGCATGTTAGTAGGAACCATGTTAGCTATGGAAAGCAGGGGAATAGAGAAAGAGGGTAATGCTATTAAGAAACACCTGATCCCCCCATCAATAGCTGTATAAAGTGTCTAAAATACTTTAGATTCTGCAGAAACCTTTAACTAGGAGGGATGCTAAATCATGATGACCTGCAATGTGAAACTCCACTTATTCAGGGATCCTGTGGCATACTTGCCAATAAGTAGAGCATTCTTCATTGCCGGAACATCTGTGCTCCCCCCGATCTGCACGCTTCCACCAGCAGTTCTGCCAAGAACACAGAGCGGGAATACATTGCTCTGCTTATTGCCAAATATGACCACCACAGGATGCCAGAATTTGGTAAGTTTCACACTGAGGGTCATCCCAGTTCTGGATGCCTCCTAGGCAAGGGTTTCTGACGGTTCTTGTTCACTTGATAAAACAAAACCATTCACATCTATCTGTCACCAGTTGTCCTTTTCTTGGCCCATTTACTCTCCATCAGACAACCATTAATAATTAATCCTTACCTCATCCGCCAACTTTTTTATCTTAGTTATAAGAACTAATTTATATATCAGGTGATTGAATTCTAAACTCAGAAAGCCAGTCACATGATTAGCAAAATGTCTAGATAGGCCACTTACCTTGATTTATTACTAGATATGTACCATGACTTGAATGAATGTGAACCTCTGCAGGCATATAAAAAGTCCAACATGACAAGTATGTGGTCTTCCTGGTGAGGTCTTTTAACTGGATGAAGGTAAGTTGTGGATGGGGGAGGTAACAACTGGAGGCCAATGGGGGTGAATGTGACTGTGCCCCTCACTGTCCAATTCTGCCCTTGGCCAAATCTTGTCTAAAACTGGCCCTGCTCTCAGGTGTCTATAAAAGTAGCTTTAAACCTCCACAGACATATTGCAGCTCACTTTGGGGATGGAACCTTGTGTAGGTAAGGTCCTACACAGGCTGGAAGGGGTTTACTTTAACAACATCTGTTGGAGCATACAAGCTTTGTGAAGATGCTGCTCAGTTGACCACAACTGCCACTTTGTGATCTATACACAGCGTCATATTTACTTTACTACACGTAAATGGGGGAGGCCCCATCACCTGTCCATCGGTGAAGCTGGAGATTAATGGCCTTGCCCCTGGGTCAGTCACAGTGTCTAGAGCAGACCAGGTACCCACCAGGGGTCCCTTTTACACCTTCCTGTTTTCGGGTGGAATAGTTAAACAGAACACAAGCAGAAAGAGAATTTTGATATTGAAACAAATGAACTCTTTGTTGTACTGTGTTGAGCTGCAGTTAGGGAAATGTTGCATGTAGTGTTTGGTCTGCAACATAGCCTATAAAACTCTATGGAATGTGCATGTATTGTGCTGTATCTCCGCTTTGTTGTGGTGCAGTTTGCTATTCCTCCTGGACCATCAACACTGGATCTTCTGCCTTCTTCCATTGCTGAGTCCAGCTGCCACCTTTCTCTTCCAGGCCCTGATGCTGAGGGCCTTTCAAGCTCTCCTGCCCCATGAAGGCTGGTGCTTGGCAGCCTTAGGGCCACCACCGGAGGATTGCTGCCAACGTATGCACAGTGCAGAGCGCTCTTGTGTAATGGAAATACATGTAAAAGGGCTCTAAAGAGGGTCATATTGTTTACTGATGTGTTATTTTGTCAAGCAATATACGGTACTTACTTTTATAGGTTTCCCCTTTGTGCTATGTGGCAGATAAGGTGGTATGAAATAGTGAGAGAAAAAAGAAGTAAAAAATATAGAAAGGGGAGGAACAGGAAGACATTCAAGCTGGGAACCTTAACATAATGTTTCTATATACTGTTATATGGATAAATGCATTAAAGCAGATCTATGCTCTACCTGGCAACTCTGTACCAGGAAGGTTCCTGGTCCACAGGGATACTAAAGTAACATAACCTACACCCCTCACACCTTCAGTGATGCCTTCATATATGGATGTTCGTGGTGTACAGAGCCCTCATTGTTTTCAATAGGAGCTGGCTGTACACAGACCACGCCCACCCGCCAGCTGGAACCAGTAAACACAGCTCCCAGCATCAACAAACCAGGGTTGAGGGAGACCGATCAGCGGTATGTAAGCGGACTGTCTAGCTCCCTCTGACACTGCCTGGTCATGGAGACCATAGGGAAAAGTTCAAAAGGGCGCCCATTCGGCAGCCACAGCAGCTTTTTTTGCAGTGCACAGTTATTTCCTGTCCCCCATCATACAGATTTATCTGCTTTTGGCTTTTTAAAGCTGTTTAACTGCAGGGGCATGCCAAATCAGAATCCCCTGGGGACGATTAGTAAAAGAGACCTAAACCCTTTTGTGTTTCTACAGTGTATGATAAAATTAATTATTTTGATTAGCTGTGCATTTCTTTATTGTGGGGGTATTTTGGTAACAGTAAGTGAGTCCCTCTATTGCTTGATGTGTCCCTTATCCAGGGTAAAAAGAACTAAACATATAGAGGCCATAACTAGGAATGCAATGTGGCAATAGAATAACAATACTGTATATTAATTATTCAATGATATTCCCAGTAAGACTCTTCATCTGGGACCCCAGAACCGTACCGTCAAGGGTAGAAGGAGGGAATCATGCTAATTATTTAGTGAAGAAAATGTAACTCTGGGTGCACATTTGAGTGCGAATTGCAACCTCGGTGAGCTTTTGAATTTTAAAGCTGCATACCCCATAAGGTCATGCGGTTTCCAAAATTTCAAATCTTTTCATTACCTCATTAGACAAATGATGTACCAAATGCCCCATCACAGGTACAGGCGATTTTATGGGAAATTGCACTTTTTTGTGTTTGGGGATTTTATGGAAAAATATTTTTAAGGGTGAAAAATTGTTAACAATGTGTCAACAAGTGATATAATGGGGCTGATTCATCCCCAGGTGAAAAACCTTTACTGGTGCTGACCCCATAAAGGCATACAATGAAAGAGACTGGAGGTAGTGCAATCACCTCTTTAATTCTGCACCAGATGTAAAAAGTGCCCTGCTTTTTTTGGAAATAAAACTGCCATTCACTTTCATTGTATTCCCTGGGGTGATTCAGCACACGAAATAGAACACTTTTTTAAGCTAAAGTGACCTTTTTTTAACCTAGTGCTGAATCATGTGTGCCCAAATATTACCTTGAAGGAATTTTCCAGACAGTCTCTATTCACCTTTTGCCCCCCACATCTTCTCTGTGCATGTCTGGTGTTCCCCCACAGCTCGTCTGTCCAGCTGTGGTATCTTCATACAATTCCTTCCAGCAACAGCGGCCTCTATCATGCCTTGTTTCCACCCCCACATGCCTACTCTATTCATTGCAATGGAGGGGGTGTGCCAAGGCCAGACAAGCATGCCTTGCCTCGGCATGCCCCTTCTATTGCAATAAATGGAGCAGGTATGTTTGTGGCCATGAAGTTATCATAATGGACAATGCCATGATGCTCAGCACTGCAGGACGGAATCGCTCATTCTCCATCTTTTGTAAGTATGAAGATTTCGGTGCCGCACAGAGGAGCTGCAGGGGACAAAAGGTATAGACTTTTTGATGTTCATGCCTGGACAAGGACTTTAAATGTGTAGCAATGGTAACCAAGCTAATCGTTAAATAATCCCAAAAGGTGTTGGACTGCAGTGTCTGGGTTACACCAATGGAACCGAAACTAAGAGCCTACGCTTAGATACAAATTTTCCCAGCTTATATTTCCATGCATGCACACACACCTCAAGCCATTATGTTTCCAGGTGCTCAATACAGCACTGGGCAAACTAGGACACCCAGAGCAGGAGGCACTTGAACCCAGGGGACCACCTGGGGATTTATTAGTACCCCTGTGGCACAGTCCAAGCCTGATCCCAATTTAGATGATTAAGAGTTAGTTCTTTTTTTAATTTCAGCTTTTGTGCTTTAGCAGTTGGTCTTATAATTTGGAGAACAAATAATTACATCATCTGAGTTTGCCGAGGACCACTTAGCTGCTTGATGTGCACTTGACTAAGCTGGCGTGCCTCCCTAAGTATCGGTGCTGGTAATTTTATACTTCAGCCAACTCCATGCATTTTAGCTGTATAAATTAGCTGCTTTTTCCCCACGTTGCGTAAGTGTTTATGAAACGTGGGCAGCACATGCAGAATCAGGCAGCTGTACCCTGCAGCAGAATGGCCTCCACACCTGTAATATAACAGAGTAAATAATGCGGCTACTGACAGCGACTAGTGAGTGGAGAATTGGGTGCTGCGCAGACACAAAATGATGAGCAAAAGAAAGTGAGGGTGTTTTTTTCTGTGTTTTTTTTTTATATATTCTTTATTTATTCATTTTCAAGATACGACAACAAATATGCAATAGATGTACATATAAGTAGTAACAGAAATAGCAAACAGTGTCTCTCAATAAAGAAGAGTCAACCCAAAAACTTCTCGTCTTGTTATTTAACTTGTTCCGTCGCCTCATCTCCTTACAATTCACCTTTGCGGGGGCCGCCACCCCCGCGCACCCCCCGGACAAGGCGCCACAGAGCCGCGGCCACCGGGTCCAGGAAGAGCCGCGGGTGCCCACCCCCCTCTACTAGCGACTCCGGACCGTGAGAGTCCTGGACTCTCTCTTGCTTCTCCTTGGCCCCTAATGCAAGACCCGAGGCATCTTGTGAAGCAAAAAGAAAGTGAAGAAAGAAAGAATACAACAAAGGCAAAACTCAGCAACCTGCTTCAGAGACGCCTCTACTGATTTGCCGCCACTAACTCCTTATATTCTGGCGAGAGGGCAAATGCATCCCAACTCCGCCTCCGAGGCCTCGTTACGTTCAGCGATAATTCCCTCGAACCTCTCAATTTCTGAGACCTTCCTGAGCCAGAGGGCAACACTGGGCGGATCTGATCTCTTCCACTGCATCGGGATACACGCCCTCGCAGCATTAATTAGCTGTCCCATGACGGATTTCCGGTACCTCTTGGCAGGGATCTCTGAGTGGTGGAGAAGGAAGAAGGCCGGCCCCCCCGGGATCCCTCCCCCCACCACCCTCTCCATAACCTCCCCAACCATGGACCAAAATCTTTGCACCCCTGGACAGGACCAAAAAATTTGCAAGAGGTCGCCTCTCTCTTGTCCGCATCGCCAGCAAAGAGGAGACACCTCTGGGAACCAACTGTTAAGCTTGGTGGGGACTCTGTACCACCCAGTTAAGATTTTATAATTGCACTCCTTGTATTTGGTGCACTTAGCCGTCTCGTGTGCCAGTCTGGCTCACATTTCTGTGTTTATTCATCAAGGTATAGATCCGATTGGCTGGTGGAAAAGCAAACATGATATGCCAGATCAGCCATGACAATCTCTTCCTTAGGTGCCTTACTTCTAAACTCCAACTGCATTCTTAGGTGGCACTGGGGTGGCTCCCAACCAGGAGCCTGGTTGTCTATGCTGCCACATTCATCTATACTCCACAGAATTATCAGAGAATCTTGGCAGAGGACAAGGAGGCGGCACAGGCAGGTAAAGAGGCAGTGGCTCCGGCTGGGGACAAGGCAGTGGCTCCACCGGATGAAGAGGCGCTGGCTTCGACTGTGGACAACATGGCGGCACCTCTAGTGAGGGAAGAGGAGGATGCGCCAGCATAAGGTGCAGGGGCCAGTGGAGGACAAGAAGAAGACGGTGGTGGGGGACCAGCAGCCATGGATCAGGAGGTGGTGATGATGGCTTTTTGTGAGGATACTTAGCTTTTCTCTCCCACATAGTTTTCTAAAAATGGGCCCCCAGCATCTAGACACACTTCCTGCCCCGTCTCATGTCAGTCACTGCTAGAAGCATGCCCAACTCAATCACTGCAATAGAGGGGGCATGCCAGGCAATACCCTGGTACATCCTCTTCATTGCAGTTAATAGAATTGGGTGTGCTCTTGAGGGACTGTACCATGCCAGAGGACGCGTCTCTGAGTGCCAGACTGGGAAAAAGCCCAAGTAACCTGACTCTAGAGCCTAAAAGGATCCAGGGCTGAGTTACAGCTTGCCCCAAGGATGCCCTGCTGTGTGAAACCCCAGAGACCGCCAATAAACTTACCTGGGGAATTGATCCCATGGCACAAAGTGGGTCTCCTCAGCTCTTCTCTAGATGATGCACGTATCCCCACCAGCATATCAGAAGGAAGCAGGCAGTGATAAGGGGCATCAGCAAATGTTCAGAACTGATTGCCAGGCATGAATATTCACAGCGCATCTGCTGTGGGAATGTGGAATGAGGCAAATACCTATGCTCTCTCCACACCATATAGCCATTAGGTGCTAATTTGGGGATTATTTGGGGTTACTCACTGCGTGTAGGTTCTTACCATTTCTGAAAGTGAGTTTGTGGATGTACACATGACTGGGGAGTCCTGGGGGGGGGGGGGTAGTATGGCCCTGCCCCCTGAGTCACAGTAACTACCCAGTATACCCAGTATTTTTAGCAGCCAGAGCAGGATGCAAGCAAAAAGGTGTGAATGGTCATTTTCTATCTTGTATGAAGAGACCCGTTCATCTTAATGCAGACCAAAACCTGAAATTGGTCCACTTTACTGGGACATCCCTTCTGTGTGAACCCCCCTGAAATTAACTTCCTCTATGCTCCCATTGCGCATGTATGGGCCTCCTCTACATCCCCTGCACACTGTCTTGAATGGCTGTCAACAGGTGTGCACAGCCGAAGGAAGGGGACATGCCCTGTAGAGGAACCCCCACATGGGACATGTAATCAGGGCCGAATTTAGGGTTCATGCTGCCCTAGGAACTTTTACCCAGATATGCATACTTACCTAAAAGTACCCACCCATTCTGCCCCTGCACTCCTTTCCCTGTATAGAAGCCTATTCATGCAGATTTGGCTGCTGTGGCTGAGGCAGTGATTGAGAGAGAAAAGTATCACTCAAGATCCCACCAATGCATTGAAAGATACAGGCCCCGGCTTCCGCTGAGAAAAGGACTTCAGCAATGAACCAGACAGGTATATTTTTAGGATAAGTATGCAAATGTTCTTTTTAATCGGTTTCAGGACAGATCTAACTTGGGTGGTGTTGGCAAGATACTCATTAAGCTGTAATAATGTTTGAATGTAGAAAAAGAAAAAAAGACTTATAAAAAGATGGAAAAAGGAACAAGAAATGTGGAAAAGCGAAAGATGGGGGATGTTTAAAGGAGGAATATGTAGAAAAGGTGAAATGAGATGGAGGGATATGAAAAAGAAGCGGAAGGCATAGAGAATGTGCATAATAAGAAATTATTAAAAAAGAGAGAGCGAGAGATACCTGCTGATGTTTGTGTGTGTGTGTGTGATACCAGCTTTGTTTGTGTGTGTGTGAATATTATCGCCTTACACATCTGTGTTCACCTGTCCACCTAGCGATCGTGATTGGCTTCTGATGGTCATGTGGGGCTAGGGCATACAGAAATAATAAGAGACCTGGTTATACCTGGGGTATACATGGCATCCCACATCGGTATGCCTCCCCACTCAGGGCCACACTAGACACATTTGAATACTTGATCTTCACACTGTCGTTCCCCAGGTCATAGAGGGACAGCTGGGGCTTATAGTACCCAGGATAAGGAGAGGAAGATCCTCTACAGCAGCGGTTCTCAACCCGTTTATGCCAAGTACCCCATAACGTCAAGCAGTTGCAACCAAGTACCCTGAAAAGGGTGGGGGGCCAAAATGTTACCAAAATATTTAGGTCACTGGTCTTGAAGTGCTTTTCGAAGCAGGTAAGAATAATATTTTACTATTAAAATAATATAGTAAACCTATTAGAGTGACTCTGTTGGTGCACCCCCCCGGGTACGTGTACTGCAGATTGAGAAACAGTGCTCTACATGATAGAGAACAAAAACCCAACTGCCGCTTCCCCTCTGCAGGTCTGGGTAACTTCAAGCTCCAACTGTCCCCAGGGGAACAACAAGGCCCAGCTGACACTGGATTAACTACAAGTCCCAGTTGATCCTGTAGGAAATACAAGTCCCAGCTGACCCTGGAGGAACTACAAAGCCCAGCTGGCCCTGGAGGAACTACAAGTCCCAGCTAACCCTGGAGGAAATACAAGTTCCAGCGGACCCTGGAGGAACTACAAAGCCATGCTGGTCCTGGAGGAACTACAAGTCCCAGCTGACTTGGGAGGAACTCAAGTCCCAACTGACCCTGGAGAAACTACAAGTCTCAGCTGACTTGGAAGGAACTACAAGTCCCAGCTGACTTGGGAGGAACTCAAGTCCCAGCTGGCCCTGGAGCACTACAAGTCCCAGCTGACCCTAGAGAAAATACAAGGCACAGCTGACCCTAGGTTAGCAAAGACCCAGCTGCTACTTCGCCCAGCCCTGGGGAACTACATGGCCCAGATGCTCCCCATCTATAGGCCAGGAGAACTGTAAGCTTCAGCTTGGCAGACGCCCAGCACCCAGTCACGAAAAATCAGCAGCACCTACTTCAGATTAGTGAATACGGAAGGACAGAGAAACGAGCAGTCAAGGGGAGGTTGAGCTGATAATGTCCTTCCTGGCTAGGCTCTCTTCCTTGTAAGTCTTAGGTAGCGTCACTGCCCCCAGTGGTGAAAAGACAAAACTGCAGGCTGTAAGCATCCTCTGTGAAACATGACCAGCCCAGCACCTTACCAGCCCTGTTCACATTAATATTACAATTTAAAAATGTGCCCCTAGGCATGTGTCTAATTGCCTAATGGAAAATAAGGCCCTGCATATTATTATGAAGCCAAAATGGAGAGCTTGGGGGGCATTTTATTTCGGCTACAATGTATTAATGCAGGGGCGGACTGGTCATAGAGAGTCCCAGGAGATTTCTCCATGGGCTGCACTGCTTTTGGGCCACACTGTACTGCTGCTTCTAACACTTCCATCCAATCCCTGCCTCCCTAGTCTCTCCCCTAGCCCACTGTACACCCCAAAGCCAAAAATATCTCTGCTAATGCAATGCTATAGCCTTAGAATCACAGCTATTGCTTGCCCACACCTGCCACTACAATATTAAAGCTCCAGTAACATAAATGTAAGACTGGCCATAACCACCCCACCCCTGATCTATCCCTGCTATTAGCCTTAGAGCACACTAGAAAGCCACAGAGGTTAAAGTGGACCAACACCCAGGGGGGATTTCGGATGCCCCGCAGGGAGGGATCTGATCGGCCCGGGAAACCCCTCAGGAAGCCCAGAAACCCTACCTTAACCCCGCTCCAACGGCGCATGCGCGGGCCGCGGCCGTCTCTCGCTCTTCTCTCTAGCAGGGCGCGCACCCGCGCCAGCCGTTGCGCCTCCAGCACTCAGAGCCGCTGTGGTTGGACGCTGCTTGTACGTGCATACGACAGCGGCTCTGAACGCTCTGATTGGACGAGCGCCCGCGTAGGAGCGTGGTGAGGTGAGTGTTTACGGGCGTTCTGGGGGGTTTCACACAGCGGGGCACCCCCTATCAGGGTGCCTCACCGAAGTGGAGCAAAACCCAGGATAGTCAAAATCCTGGGTGTTGGTCCACTTTAAAGGAGCACTATGGCGAAAAATGGATCAATGATAACATTCTATATACATATGCTGGATGGCGGGAGGAGAGGTCACATATACACCCGGCATCAAGAAATATCCAGCCAGGCCTAATGGAAGGAAGAGGAAATCGGGGGAGACAGGCTCTCTCACCCCCTGATATACTTAACCTGTCACCGCTGGATTTTATTCCTACCAGGAGAAAATAAACCACAAGCTTGGCGGGAGTTTTATTCAGTTTAGGTGTATAAGTGACCCCTTCCCTCATTAGCCTACGTGTTTATATGGATTTTTAATATTACACAATTTCACGATAGTGCTCATTTAAGCGAGGATGTTGCGGGCTGGTCATGGGCTGGTAAACTCCTGGACTGATTTTTGGCCCCAATCCGCCACTGTAATGAGGTATGGAAGCTCTCCACCAACCATGCCCTACTGTATGCAGTAACATCCATGTTTTTTTTGTTAAATGCAGTCTTGGTCACAGCAGACTAACAAACAGTGGAGCTAAATCTCAATATGAAGGAGCCACAGGCAGCAAAAACATAGATATAAGCATAAAAGGCACTGAAACCAGACCTTCAGAATCATTTAATGAAAAGCCCAAACCCTTAAAAAATCTAAAATTGATATATTTTACGTTTTTAGTCACTTATTCTTATTCTGCGACTCTAGGATACGGGCACCGCCATCTTGCCTCAGAAGCCTCACTTACTGAGGAGAGGAGGAGGGGGCAAAAGTACATGGGGGCAGGTTATAGCTGTGCTTTGCACAGAAAAAAGCAGAAGACGCTTCCTGTTTGCAGGCAGCCTGAGACTCTGTAGACGGCCATCTTGATCGTTTAAAGGCTCAAAAAAAGCAGTAGGTGCAGGTAGGATGATTTTTAATGTGGGCAATCTGTATGTACAGGTGAGGGAAACATATATAAGATATGCTCTTATTCAGGGTGAAGGCCCGGTTGAAAATAATCCCCTAGCACCCCCCCTTTTTCAGTCACAGGTAGAAAAAACCCTAACCCCATTCTATCTCCCTAGATATTGTGACGGCTATTGCTGTCTTATGAACATCACCGGAAAGTTGGTGTAAATGGCTTTGACTTGATGGGAGGCAGCAGTGGGCAATCAAATGGGTGTTTGCTGTTGGTTGACCCCCATAAGGTGACGCCATAGCTCCCTAACTGACAAACAAGATTATAAATAGACCTTCCAGGAAAAGCCTCTTACCTGTGACCTTTTATACAAGCTGTGCAGAATTACTGATGGTTTCCAGGCAACGGTGCTCTTTTTATTCCCCAAGCACTCTGAAGAGTTAGAGGAAAAGCAAAAACTCCCCGCAGATGAATGAGCGAGTTCATGAATGAAAAGGTTTTCGCTTTGTATGACTGGTTAATAGCAGCTCTTACCACTATATCAAGTTTAATTTTTTCCGTACAAAGTGATATTGCAGCGTTTTAGCATTATGGCTGGACCTAAAGTAAAAAAAAAAATAGGTCCGGAATAAATTCTACAGTTTCACTTTGCATTTTCAAGCGATTTGTCCTACTGAAATCCTTTTGGCATCAATATTATTGTTTTTTTATTACAGCTTATTTCAGTAAGCCAATGAACAGTTGCTAATTACACATCATTAGGAGGTTTGCTCTACATAAAAAATGGTGAATTATTATTTATATATTTCAATACGTGCCAAATGAAACAAACTGTAATTAAGTAGCATGTATTAGGTAGTTCCGGTATATATATATATGTCCTACAGGAAATTGTTACAAAAGCATGTTGCATCCCCACCATAGCTTTAGCAAGGTCATGCACTTGTGCCGGGCATACATGAGGTGCAGCCAGTGGCGCATTCTCTACTCATTTTTAATGGCGCATTCTCTACTCAGTTTTAATTCCTGCTCTGAGTGGCATAGTAAAAGCTGAATGGAACACAAGCTTGTCATTGGCCATCAGGCCATTGTAACGAGGAGTTCATGCAAAAGAGTAGCTAGGCTTTCTGGCACCTGGGACAAAGATTCAAAATGGCGCCCCCAGATGTGCTCAGGGCACCCCTCTGCCCTCCCCAAGCTAGGCCCCTAGTTTATGGCCAAACCATGGGGTTTCACAAAGCAAGGCATCCTTAATGTCCCAGTGAGGAGATACGAAACCCAGGATAGTGAAAACCCTAGAGTCTCTTTTGAAGTCACCCCCCAATCTGGCATTGACAGGACAGGGTTAATGGAAAATATGGCACCTGGTACCTGCCTATAGCACATTTCTCTGGGACTCCCACTGATGGCTTTACAGAGCGTCATTCCGACAGCCTATTAACTTTAAGGAAGTTGGGAGTGTGAACACTGGGATGCTGCTCTTTGCAGCCTATTCTAGCTGGAAGCTGTACTGTATGGAAGCCACGGCCAGGGGATTATATTTTTTAATATTATTACTTTAAAGCAAGTCTAAATGCAGTTTATTTAAAGTAAATTGTTCAGGTTAGTTGTAAAAACAAATCGAGTCATGCTAAAGACCTTGGGTGTCCCAAAACAATCACCTACCCTTGTGATGGGGCATTATTCTAAGCATACAGCACGTCCTGCTCCAGTAGTAGTAATAACATGTGGGTAATCCTCCGCCTCCGGCGCAGTGCACTGCAGACATGTGGAAAACAAGCTCCTCCCGGCCCTTCATATACTGAGGGACCTCCCACAAATCCCCAGATTTCTCTGCAGTGCTGGAACTGCGAAGACATGAAGTATCACGCTCTCGCAGGCGAGCGGGGCTTGACAGCCCGAGGCCCTGCGGGACTATTTCCACCCGTCCTTCTTATTAAGAATATGCCTCCCAGCCTGGACTGCGTTGGTCGGGTGAAGGTAGGCAGCACCTAGTGTGCTTACGGAGCTAGTCTCCACCGCAATCCCCCTCCATAGGGTAGGCGGTTAAGGCGAATGGTGAGCCTTCAGTGGATGCCCCTCCCGCACTAGTGCCCCCATGCCCCATCTAACGGTGAACCCTCTATTCGGGTCACCTTCCTTCCCAGATTCCCCCGTTAGTGGGGGAAAAAAGAGGGGGGGCTGTGTGTTGATGGCCTACTCCTTGCCTTAAGTACACTTTAGACTCTTACCGCTACCGGGTGTCAGAGCGCGCTTCACTTGCTTATTTTTATACTGACCGCAGCGTTTACTGTGCTTTATGCGCACACAGCAGCAATGTTTGGGGAAGCTACGGCGTTTTTCAGTTTCCTTTGCTCACTTTGTCAGACTTCTTCTTTGAAGTGATGCTGACGTATCTACATTCTCTCCTGATTGGCTGCACGCCTTCTAGCTTCGCACTCTCTGGGGGGAAGGCGTGGTTCGGTCTGGCGCGTTCCGCGTCATCGTCCGCTCTGGCCTGCCCTTCGAGGTTCGCTGGGCGCCATTTCCTTCTCGCATGCGCGTGGTGAAGACGGTCCTCCCCTCGCAGACTGTAAGTGCCCTCATGGGCGATCCTTTTACTAGCTTGTTTCCTCGCGCTCGGCTCTGACATCCCTGTTCCCCTTGTGTCTTTCAGACAGCGGTCATCGGTGGCTTCCCCTGGCCCGACGTAGCGCCCGGTCCAGACCATTTTTCAGATTTTACTCCCACTTCCCAGTGGGTTATAGGGGCATCCAGGGTTGCTTAAAGCGTCAATCCCTACTAGCATATTGAATTGATAATCACCATATGGAGGCATCCCAGGACATCGCGAACGGGGTCCCTCTGGGACAAGCCCATCTGTGTGCAGCTTGTGGGGTTTCACCTAGCAGCAGTGACAATTCACAGGTCTGCGTACCTTGTGCTCAACAGGCTTTAGCCGGTCTTCCCACCTCGTCCGAGGCTGGGCCCGCACCTCGCCTTATTACCCCTACTCCCCCAAGCTTGAGCATTACCCCCAATACTAGTGGGGATTCTCACGCTGATTTGGCCTCTAGATTGGCCAGTGTGGAAAGCTTTATTGCTGGCTCCCTGGCGTGCAAGGCTACTGCCAAGAAGCGTCATTTGAACCCTGAAGCTACTATTCTCCCTGTAGAATCTGATGATTTGCTGCTTTCCTATGCTCAGTCCCCATCAGAGGAAGGGGAACTGCTATCTGACTCAGGATCCTACGAGGAAGAGTCCAGGAGTCAGGAGGAGTCTGGCTCTGATCTTTGGTCCCACGACATTGACAGACTGTTGTCTCAGATCTTTGATGTTTTATCCCTCTCTCCCACTCCCGCGGCACCTCGGCAGAGGGGCGATCTGTTTCATACCGCTAGGGTGCGGTTGAAGTTTCCCGAACAAACTCACTTTAATAACCTAGTGCTGAAAGAATGGGAACATCCCAGTAAACTCCAGGGGATTCCCAAGGCTGTGGATAAGAAGTATCCATTTCCTGCCGATCTGGTTAACTGTTGGACATCGCCGCCCAAGGTCGATGCCCCGATTCTAAGTCTGTACAATACCTCTATTATGCACTCCCCTGACACTACTACGCTGCGGGATTTAGAGGATCGGCGAGTTGATCAATTGGCATGTCACGCCTTTGCATTCGGGGGAGCGTCGCTCCGCCCGGTTTGCGCCTTAGCCATCACGGCGGTGGCGCTCAGGACTGTGGCTCTGGAAGGGGCAGATGACTTGCCCTCTGATGCCGCCAATGCTTTGGCCACCTGTGAGACCTTTGTGAATTATATCCTATCTGCATCGGACGATGCTATTAAGCTGAGCGCTAGATCCTCTGCTCTGGTGGTAGCCATACGCCGTGCGGTCTGGTTACGCCAGTGGGCTGCTGACAATGTCGCCAAGAAGGCCCTTACGGGGCTTCCGTTTAAGGGACTGCACCTGTTTGGAGAAAGATTAGATATCTTTGCCAAGGGGGGCAAGCTGCCCCAGCGCAAGCATCAGATTCAGCCCTTTCGTGGTCCAAGCTCCCATTCTACCCCCTACCGGGGGACCAAGCATGGTAGAGGGGTGTCCTTCTCTGGTTCGCGCTCAGAACCCTGGAACAAGAACAGAGGACGCCGTCCTGGCTCCTCCTGGGGGCCCAAGCCCAAAGCCCCCCCCCAAGACCCCCCAAGCATGAAGGGGCGTCCTCGCCCGTCAGGGTGGGGGGACGTCTACAGCACTTCGAGCATGTCTGGAGACGACTCGTTCCAGACCGGTGGATTCAGGAGGTAGTCTCCTCCGGTTACAAGATAGAATTTGCTGTGCTGCCCCCTACCAGGTTCGTTGGGTCTCGGATCCCACAGGATCCTGCCTCAGCTCGAGTCTTGATGCTGGCTGTGCAGGACCTTCTGGAGCTCGGGGTCATCTGCGAGGTCCCCTTAAGAGACAGGGGCATGGGGTTTTTATTCCAACCTGTTCACGGTGCCAAAAAAGGACGGGTCAGTCAGACCCATTCTGGATTTGAAAATCCTAAACGAGTTTGTCAGAAACAGGCATTTTCGTATGGAAACTCTGCGCTCGGCCATTGCCTCGCTGCGTCCAGGGGACTTCATGACATCTGTGGACATCAAGGACGCCTACCTGCACGTTCCGGTGTTCCCAGGGCACCAAAGGTTCCTCAGATTTGCGCTGTTGGATCAGCATTATCAGTTTGTGGCCCTGCCATTCGGCCTCACGTCGGCCCCCGGGGTCTTCACCAAGGTGCTGGCAGGGGTGATGTCTCTCTTAAGGCTAAAAGGCATACGCGTGTTGTCCTACCTGGACGATATTCTCATCACCTCTCAGTCTCTGTGGCAGGCAGAGCTGGACACTCGATTGGTGGTGTCCACCCTGGAGTCCTTCGGCTGGGTGATCAATTACCCAAAGTCCTCTCTGTCCCCCTCCTCAGTGACCCCGTTTCTGGGGATGATTCTGGACTCGGTTCAGTCAAGGATATTCCTTCCTCCGCAGAAGGTGGAAGCTCTGACAACCCAGGCGAGATCCCTGCTCGCGGACCCTCATCCCTCCATCCGGCAGGGAATGCAGTCGGTGGGCTCGATGGTGGCAAGCTTCGAGGCGGTGCCCTTTGCCCAGTTTCATCTGAGAACTCTGCAGCTTCACCTTCTGTCAGTATGGGACAAGGACCCAGCAACTCTGGACGACAGCTGGGTGATTCCCCCCTCGGTCAGACAATCCCTTGTGTGGTGGTTGGACCACAGGAATTTGACAAGGGGCAGATCCTTCCTGGCTCCCTCCTGGGAGACGGTCACGACGGATGCCAGTCTTTCGGGCTGGGGGGGTTTCTGGAAGTCCCTGCGCTTCCAGGGGAGGTGGGGCCCTCAGGAGGCCCATCTTCCTATCAATGTCCTGGAACTCAGGGCGGTCAGGTTGGTGCTGGAACGATTGACCCAGCACCTGAAGGGTCTGGTGGTTCAGGTACGCTCAGACAACAGGACGGCCGTAGCCTACATCAATCATCAGGGAGGAACCCGGAGCAAGGGTGCTCTCCAGGAGGTGTCTCTGATTCTAGCTTGGCCAGAGACCAATGTACAATGCATATCGGCTGTCTACATTCCGGGGACGGAGAATCTGCTAGCAGATGCTCTGAGCAGGGGGTCGTCCCGTCAGGGGGAAGGGTCCCTCTGCGACAGGGTATTTCAGTCACTTTGTCACCGTTGGGGTGTGCCGGACGTGGATCTCTTTGCGTCACGTCACAATCACAAGCTCCCGAGCTTTGTATCCCTGTCTCAGGATCCTCTGGCTCTGGCCACGGATGCCCTGTCAATGTCTTGGAAGGAGTTTCGGCTCCTGTATGTGTTTCCACCAATTCCCCTTCTGGGCAGAGTGCTGCGCAAGATCGCTCTGGAAGGGGTAGCCGCGATTCTGGTGGCCCCAAGGTGGCCAAGAAGAGTGTGGTTCGCGGACGTGGTTCAAATGGCAGTAGATCAGTGCGATCTGCCAAGGTCTCCCAATTTACTAACGCTGGCTTTGACGGCCTGGCTATTGAAACCTCCATCTTGATGGAAAAGGGTTTATCTGCGTCTGTTGTGGCTACCATGGTGCAAGCCAGGAAGAAGACTTCTGCTGCCATCTACTATAGAGTGTGGGGGCTTACATTGACTGGTGTGAATCCAGGTCTCTTCCCTGCCGGGAATTCTTAGTATCCAGGGTGCTGGAGTTCTTACAACACGGCCTAGACTTAGGTCTCAAGCTCAGTACCTTGAAGGACCAGGTTTCGGCCTTGTCCATCTTCTTTCAGAAGACCTTTGCCCATCACTCTCTTATCAAGACCTTCTTTCAGGGGGTCACTCATGTGCGCCCCCCTCGGAAACCCATGGTTCCTGTTTGGGATCTGAATTTGGTGTTGTCGGCCCTGCAGGGGGCTCCTTTTGAGCCTATCCATGAGGCCGCCCTAGCTGTGCTCACGCTCAAGGTGGTCTTCCTGGTAGCCATTACTTCGGTCAGACGTGTGTCTGAGTTGGCTGCTTTTTCTATTCAGCCTCCCTACTTTGAGAGACACCGGGACAAGGTGGTGTTTCGCTTCAAGCCAGACTTCCTGCCTAAGGTTGTGTCTGCATTTCATTTGAATCAAGATATCGTACTTCCTTCCTTGTCCCCCAATCCTAGTAACCCTAAGGAAAGGGTTTTGCATTCCTTGGATGTGGTCAGGTGTGTCAAGTCTTACTTGGTTACCACGCAGGCCTTTAGGAAGACGGATGCTCTCTTCGTTGTGCCTCATGGGCCTAGGAATTGTTTGGCTCCCGCCAAGTCTACCATCAGTAAATGGATTAGTCAGGCTGTTGTTCAAGCCTATACTGCCAAGGGGAAGACTCCCCCCTTTCGTCTTACTGCTCACTCTACTAGAGCTGTTGGGGCTTCTTGGGCTTTTCAGCACCAGGCCTCAGTTGAACAAGTCTGCAAGGCCGCTACTTGGTCTTCTGTACATACTGTACCTTTACAAAGTTTTACAAGGTTGACGCTGTGTTTGGCCGCAAGGTTCTGCAGGCGGCAGTAGTTTAGACTGCTTGCTGCTGCCTTCTGTTGGGGATCCCACCCTTCTTTATGGACACTGCTATTGGATGTCCCACATGTTATTACTACTACTGGAGCAGGACGTGCTGTATGCTTAGAATAATACAACTCTGTGAAGTACTCACCTGTAGAGTTGGTATTATATGCATACAGCACGTCCTGCTCCACCTTGTTCTGGATCCCCTGTTGGTGATTGTTATATTTGATATTTTTTCCAGTTTTGGGTGGTTGCTTTCTCCTGGTCTCTATTTCTCACTGCTTTTCAATGCTGGGGATTTGTGGGAGGTCCCTCAGTATATGAAGGGCCGGGAGGAGCTTGTTTTCTACATGTCTGCAGTGCATGGCGCCGGAGGACTAGCCACATGTTATTACTACTACTGGAGCAGGACGTGCTGTATGCATATAATACTGTCAGGACTGTACCAAACACCCGTCTGTCTTGAACTGGTATCCCCCAATCTCCACCGCCACTTCCGCCTATAGACAAGCCCCCGCTTGTAGGAGACGCGGGTAATGCCTCTCCCAGCCGGTTGCCCCCAGGACTTATAAGGCGCAAAGGATACCAGCTTAAGGTGCAGATAGATGTTTGGCAGGGAATCCCGAACGAGGATGCCGGAAGGCAGAGTCCGAATTACAGGCCGAGGTCAAACCAGGAGGTCACGGGGCGTGGTATCCAAAGGAGGTAACGAAGGGATGGTCGAGGCTAGCCGAGGTCAAATCCAGGAGGTCACGGGGCGTGGTATCCAAAGGAGGTAACGAAGGGATGGTCGAGGCTAGCCGAGGTCAAATCCAGGAGGTCACAGAGCGAGGTACAGAAGGGTCAGGCAAAGGCGTAGTCGGGCAAAGCAGGAGGTCAGGGCAGGCAGCAAGCAAGAGTAGTCAAAGTCCAAAAATCCAAAAGTACACAAAGTCACAGCAACGCACATCCAGAACCCAGAAGCTATAACGGGCAAGGGGATACTGGAGCAGTGCAGCTTTATAGGGAGAACTGGCCAGTGGGGAAAAGGGGAAACGGAGGGAACAATTGTGATTGGTGCGTACAATAAAACGGGAGTGGTCCCAGGAGCTGGACGGCCCAGGCCAGACAGGCCGACCAGTCCCTGGATCCACTCTTCTGGATCAGGTCACGGATAGGGTGCTTTAAACTTGCCCCCGGCGGGCGCGCTGGGGAAAGCGCCGCCGGGAGGCATAAAGAAGACGTGCTCGCGCGCGCGCGCGAGCACGTTGTGGATCGGGCGCGCCCCCGCCGGGAGGGGGAAGCGCCGCATCGCGAGGGAGCTCGGCGGGACCGCGCAGCCGCGCAGAGCGGGCTGCGGCGCGGCCACCGACACCATCCCGCGCCGCCGACCCCCACAACAGCGCTGAGGAGCCAGCACACCCGGGGAGCGTCGGGCAGCAGCCAACCGGGGACCACCCGACAGCGCGTCGCGGGACCAGGGACGGCGACGAGGTAAGTGCCTAACATTACCCCCCCCTGAGGAGGGGCCACTGGACCCTCCAAGCTGGGTTTCAAAGGATTCTCTCTGTGAAATCTCTTTACCAAATTCTGCGCATGAACCTCTCTGGCCGGAACCCAAGATCTTTCTTCCGGACCGTATCCCTTCCAGTCAATTAGATATTGAAGAGAGTTTCGAAAAAAGCGAGAATCAAGAACCCGGGCAACCTCAAACTCCTGATGCCCATCAACTAACACAGGACTAGGAGGACTATTAGATTCATGGTTTTTTGCAGGCTTAAGAAGTGAAACATGAAAGGATTTACAGATTTTCATGGAGGAAGGGAGGGCCAACTGATACGTAACCTGATTAATTTTTCGTGTTATGGGGAAGGGGCCGATAAATTTAGGGCCTAACTTAGCGGAGGGCTGGCGTAAGGCCAGATTCTTGGTTGAAAGCCAAACCCAGTCCCCCACCTCATAACCAGAATTAGAAGAACGTTTACGATCTGAAAATTTTTTTTGTTGAAGAACAGCCTTAGTCAGATGTTGCTGGATTTTATTCCATAACCCCGGCCATTTGGACACCCAGTCATCCAAGGAGGGGACACTAGAGGGTTGGTCCGAAAGGGCTGAGAATTTCAGATCTTTGCCATAAACACAATGGAAGGGAGAAACCCCTGTGGAAGAATGTGAAGCGTTGTTTAATGCGAATTCAGCAAACGGCAGGAAGAAAGCCCAATCCGTCTGAGTATCAGCCGTGAAACAACGCAAATACTGTTCTAAAGATTGGTTTGTTCTTTCGGTTTGCCCATTCGACTGAGGGTGGAATGCCGAGGAAAGAGAGACGGTGAAGCCCAGCTTAGTACAGAAAGCCCTCCAAAACCGGGAGACAAATTGGACCCCCCTATCCGAAACAATGTCTACCGGGATACCGTGGATTCTAAAAATGTGAGTGATAAAGAGTTGAGCTAAGATTTGAGCTGTGGGAAGCTTTTTTAAAGGGATGAAATGCGCCATTTTGCTAAAGCGGTCCACTACTACCCAAATGACGGTATATCCCTGGGAAGGGGGAAGATCCGTAACGAAATCCATGGCCAAATGGGTCCATGGAGAGGCAGGAATGGGCAAAGGTAGTAGAGGGCCTTCAGGGGAGTGTCTTAAAGTCTTACTTCGAGCACAGACCTTACAGGCTAGGACAAATTTCTGTGCATCGCTCCTAATGGATGGCCACCAGACTTGGCGGGACAATAGAGCAATAGTTTTCTTAACTCCCGGATGACCCGCTGTTTTAGTTTCGTGAAAATGAGACAAAAAGGCAGTGCGGAAAGGAGAGGGCACAAACTGGACCGACTCAGGTTTTTCAAGTGGCGCTTCGGCCTGAAATTGAGCTAGGTCAGGAAGTTGGGGTTGGATGGCGGCTACCACCAGGGAGCGGGGTAAAATGGGAGAAACCAACCTTTCAGGTGAGTCGGAAGGAGAGAAACTCCGAGACAGGGCATCAGCTTTAGTGTTTTTGGATCCAGGCTTATAGGTTATAGAAAAGTTAAACCGAGAAAAGAATAAGGACCAGCGAGCCTGTCTAGGAGTTAATCTCTTGGCAGATTGGATGTATTCCAGATTTTTATGATCCGTAAAGACCGTGACTGGATACTGAGCGCCCTCCAGCCAGTGCCTCCACTCCTGAAAGGCTAACTTGATGGCCAATAATTCTCTATTGCCGATATCGTAATTTCTTTCGGCCGCTGAGAATTTCTTGGAAAAGAAGGCACATGGATGGAGGCGTTCAGGTGAGCCGTAATACTGTGACAAGACTGCCCCAACTGCGACTTCGGAAGCATCCACCTCCACAAGGAAGGGTCGTTGCTCATCAGGGTGGACTAAGACGGTTGCGGCACTAAACACCCTTTTAAGATTCTCGAAGGCCTGGACAGCATGAACAGGCCATACTGAAGGGTACCCGCTTTTCTTGGTCAGATTGGTAAGAGGTGTAACAAGGGCAGAAAAATTTTTAATGAACCTCCTATAGAAATTAGCAAAGCCCAGAAACCTTTGCAGGCCCTTTAGATCCCTGGGCTGTTCCCATTCTAAGACGGCCTTCACCTTAGAAGAATCCATGGATAGACCGGACTTAGAGATAATATAACCCAGAAACGGAACCTCTGACACTTCAAATTGACATTTCTTTAACTTAGCATATAAACAGTTTTCCCTAAGTTTTTGCAGGACCAAACACACGTGTTTGCGATGTTCCTCAATGGACGAAGAAAAAATTAAGATGTCGTCTAAGTAAACGACCACAAAACGGCCAAGATAGTCCCTAAAAATTTCATTAACAAAACTTTGAAAGACCGCGGGGGCGTTGCACAGGCCGAAAGGCATTACTAGATACTCATAATGCCCTTCGAGGGTATTGAAGGCCGTCTTCCACTCGTCCCCCTGCCTAATTCTAATGAGGTTATAGGCCCCCCGGAGATCGAGTTTAGAGAAGACTTGTGCCCCAACCACCTGTGTAAACAGACCCTCAATAAGTGGTAAGGGGTACTTATTCTTTATCGTGATGTTATTTAAGCCCCGATAATCAATACATGGGCGAAGTCCCCCATCTTTCTTCTCCACGAAAAAAAACCCTGCCCCTGCTGGGGAAGATGAAGGCCGAATAAACCCCTTCTTTAAGTTCTCGGCAATATATTCCCGCATGGCAAGGGTTTCCGTTCGGGTCAAATTAAATATTCTCCCTCTGGGAGGCATGGTACCTGGGAGAAGTTCAATAGGGCAATCCCATGGTCTATGGGGAGGAAGTTTGTCTGCCGCCCTTTCAGAAAAGACGTCAGCAAACTCTAAATATGGAGTGGGGACCCCAACCGGTGCTAGGTGCGCGACCCTAAGTGGAAATTCTAAGCAGCTCTGAAAACACTGGCGACCCCACTTAGTGATTTGCCCTGAGACCCAATCAATTTGGGGATTGTGCTCCTGTAGCCATGGCAATCCTAAAATTAAAGGGGTGCTAGGCATACTTAATACCAAAAAACTGATAACTTCAGAATGATTGGCTCCCACTTTGATTTGCATAGGAGGGGTTTGGAACTGAACTAAACCCCCGGCCACAGGAGTGCCATCAATGGCTGAAACCCGGATGGGAGTCGGCAAGGGCTGGACCACAATTCCTAAAGTCAGTGCTAGTTCGGAGTCTAGGAAGTTCCCAGCAGCTCCTGAATCTAGAAGAGCCTTTAGATTCAAACACTTAAGGTTAATCTTAATCTGAACTGGAATCAGAACTGGAGACGATACTTGAGGAGATACCTTACAGCCTAGGAGGGCCCCCTCGAAACCCCCTAGGCTCTGGAGTTTCCCGCCGGCTTCTTTGGGCAAAGTCTGACCATGTGGCCGGTTCCCCCACAATACAGACAAAGCCCCTCGGATAGACGTCGCCGCCTCTCGCCTTCAGTGAGCCTTGTGGCACCAAGTTGCATGGGCTCATCCGAAGGTTGTACGACTGGGACCTCAGACCTTGAGGCAGACTCGGCATGCGACCCTTTTTCTAGGCGCCTCTCCCGAAGCCAACGATCAATGCGGATGGCAAGGTGCATTAATTCGTCTAGGGTCTGAGGTTCCGGGTGGTTCACCAAGGTGTCCTTGATGGCATCGGCCAATCCTAGCCGGAATTGGCCGCAAAGAGCAGGATTGTTCCAACGGGAATCTACCGCCCAGCGCCGGAATTCTGAGCAATAGTCTTCGGCTGGACGGCGTCCCTGGCGAAGAGTACGTAACTTGGCATCAGCTGTGGCCCCCTTGTCGGGATCATCATAGAGAACCTCCATCGCAGAGAAAAAGCTGTCCACAGAGAGGCGAGTAGGGTCCTGAGCTGATAAGCTGAAGGCCCAGGACTGAGGATCTCCTTGGAGTAGGGAAACAATCAAGCCGACCCTCTGCTCTTGTGACCCTGAGGAGACAGGACGGAGCTGAAAGTATAATTTACAAGAGTCCCGGAAGTTGGCAAATTTTGCCCTGTCGCCGTGGAATTTTTCGGGAAGTGGGATCTTAGGTTCCACAAACATTGCGGCCGGAGTCCCCTGAGGACTGGGGACGTTAGGAGCAGGACGGTTCTCCTGAGCCGCAACCCGGTGAGCCAGGTGCTCCACTGCCGCTGTCAAGGCTTGCACCTGCTCCAGGATTTGGTCCATTCTTCAGGCCCGTTATAATGTCAGGACTGTACCAAACACCCGTCTGTCTTGAACTGGTATCCCCCAATCTCCACCGCCACTTCCGCCTATAGACAAGCCCCCGCTTGTAGGAGACGCGAGTAATGCCTCTCCCAGTCGGTTGCCCCCAGGACTTATAAGGCGCAAAGGATACCAGCTTAAGGTGCAGATAGATGTTTGGCAGGGAATCCCGAACGAGGATGCCGAAAGGCAGAGTCCGAATTACAGGCCGAGGTCAAACCAGGAGGTCACGGGGCGTGGTATCCAAAGGAGGTAACGAAGGGATGGTCGAGGCTAGCCGAGGTCAAATCCAGGAGGTCACGGGGCGTGGTATCCAAAGGAGGTAACGAAGGGATGGTCGAGGCTAGCCGAGGTCAAATCCAGGAGGTCACAGAGCGAGGTACAGAAGGGTCAGGCAAAGGCGTAGTCGGGCAAAGCAGGAGGTCAGGGCAGGCAGCAAGCAAGAGTAGTCAAAGTCCAAAAATCCAAAAGTACACAAAGTCACAGCAACGCACATCCAGAACCCAGAAGCTATAACGGGCAAGGGGATACTGGAGCAGTGCAGCTTTATAGGGAGAACTGGCCAGTGGGGAAAAGGGGAAACGGAGGGAACAATTGTGATTGGTGCGTACAATAAAACGGGAGTGGTCCCAGGAGCTGGACGGCCCAGGCCAGACAGGCCGACCAGTCCCTGGGTCCACTCTTCTGGATCAGGTCACGGATAGGGTGCTTTAAACTTGCCCCCGGCGGGCGCGCTGGGGAAAGCGCCGCCGGGAGGCATAAAGAAGACGTGCTCGCGCGCGCGCGCGAGCACGTTGTGGATCGGGCGCGCCCCCGCCGGGAGGGGGAAGCGCCGCATCGCGAGGGAGCTCGGCGGGACCGCGCAGCCGCGCAGAGCGGGCTGCGGCGCGGCCACCGACACCATCCCGCGCCGCCGACCCCCGACCCCCACAACAGCGCTGAGGAGCCAGCACACCCGGGGAGCGTCGGGCAGCAGCCAACCGGGGACCACCCGACAGCGCGTCGCGGGACCAGGGACGGCGACGAGGTAAGTGCTTAACAAATACCAACTCTACAGGTGAGTACTTCACAGAGTTGTATTTTTTACAGGTGAAGTACATCATTTTTCCAATGAGGTAAGGATATATATTTTTTTTTTAATTTGGAAATAACAGCACCCATGCAGAAAGGTATGCTCGAGCATCAGGAACGCCCACCCACTGTACAGATCCTAGTGTGCTATTGAAAATGTACTGGGTTGCAGAGGATGAGCAAAATATTAGCATCAAATTCATAAAAGATGACCAACACCCATTTTCCACAAAATGGGTGCTGGCCACGTGTTCGGGAAGACATCCTGATTGCCGATGCCCCCCAGAAGACCCAGCACCCTTACCTGTGCCTTGTTACTGTTGCAACCCCCAAACTTGATTCAGACAGGAAGCCCCCTCTCGCACACGGACCAACATCCATTTGGTGTAAAATGGGTGTTAGTCCACTTTTATAAAGTTGTTGATGCCAAGATCTAGCTCATCTTCTGTAACCCAGCCCCCCAGATTTATTTTATGTAGGACTAATATTATTTCTGCCTGAATGGTGGACCTTTTTTTCACCCCTCTTGCAGAACACTACGAGGGGAGATAGCTGCACCAACTGCAACATTTACTCACAGCAAAAATTAATCCTTTTTTTACTGCAAGTATATTTCTGCTCAGTAGTTTTAACTAAAGACAGGTGGAGCAGTTCCAGCCTGTTTTACAGAGACACAAAGAAATCTGCAGCACTGCTTTGTAACAAGAGGCTAAAGATCAGCTATTAGTTGAGAGAGCAGACTGGCATAACTCAGGTGTCAGGGAACGAAGATGCGCACCCACTTCTGTGTTTCAGAGCAGCAGGCTGTCCCTCTGCCACTAGTAAATCTGATAAACAATCAGCAGTCACTAAATAGCTGCCAAGACCAGTGGGATGCTGAAGTATGAAGTGCGGCAGAGAGGAAAACAGAGCAGGCCATTCCAAACTGGGATGACCCCATGCTGCGAAGGTAGCTTGAAAGCCAGGAGGAAGCCAATCCATGTGATGCAATTCCAAACGCAGTACCACCTATAGTACTCGAGATCCTCCCAGGTGGTACTAGACAAGTCTGCAGATTTACCTGTAGCCCAACCTTATCTGCTGCCATCTATACTTCATTTTGTCATCCATTCACTTTAAATTGCTGTTATGTATGTTTTGATTCAGTTTTTAGACCAAAATGGCTCATGCACCATCCAGGTGGTACTTGATGCAATCATAAAATGGCATGTGAAAAAAAATTGGGAACCGCTGGTCTAGATCTTGGGTTCCCAACCAGTGGTACAAGTACCACAGGTGATACACCAGCTTCCCTCTGGTGGTACGGAATGCCAATAGAGATGAAAGTGTGTGGGGGGGGGGATCATCTACTATCGCTACTACTACTACTACTGCTCCAATAGTAATTGCCAGGAGGCTATCAACAAGCATCTTAGGATGCCTCAATTGATTACATAAGAGCTGCTTGTTGGGTCAGTATAGGACCTACACCCCTCCAAGGAAGTCTGTATTAGTGCTGATGCAAGTGGTACTTGATAAGATTGCAAAACAGGAAATGGTACTCCATGGAAATAGGTTGGAAAACCCTGCTCTTGACTATTTCTATAGAGGTTTATAGGTGAAATGTCTCCCGACATTTGCAGCTATCTGTGTGACAACCTCAACATTTATAACAGGAGAAAAAGTGCTGACTTGCTTACCTGTTGCCAACCCAAATCTGCATTGCACCATCCTTGCCAGCTGCTGAGCCACAACTTTTTGAACTATACCACCACACTAGTTCTACTATTCGCTAGTGAACCAAGTGCTCCCCTCACTTATGTGTCCCGTTCTTAAGTTCCCAAGAAAATGTTGATCTGATGTTTACCACCTTAACACTTAGGACGCCACAGGTACACGATAGATTGAACACTGGTTAGTGACTTGCTAAACTTCCTACTCCTCAATTGCTATTGTTGTTTGAGTCCCTGCTAAGTGGCTGGTGAATAGATGGACAGTATAAAGACCAATAAAAAGCCATACACACTTACTTGTGGAAAAAAGAATGTCTTTTATAATCAAATGTTACAAAACGCACATCAATTTTTTTTTAAACAAGCAAGGCAGTCCCAGGAAACGTGCACAATAATAATGAATGCGCTTCAATAACCAATGTAACCAGTTGCATATTAGTCTGAAACAAAAGCCTCCATGCAAGTAGATCAAATGTAATTTACATTAAAACAGGTAAGCTTATCTTTTTGTATGAAACCGATCAACAATGCCCATTAATTTCCCAATTGAATAAAGTGAACCTACACCAATACTGAAATTACAATATAAAAGTAGGCATGCGCACCTGCTACTGCGCCGTTCATTGAATATTCTTTTTCTGGTCAAGGAGAGCCCTGCTATCCAACCGAAAGCCCCAGATTGCTGATCTCTTGCTGGGTCTCACCCATTTTATTTTTAGGTGAAGCAGTGATAGCGCGCATCACTGGAGCAAGGCAACAAACGGTCTATTTGACATCTTAGATAACCACAGATATACTTTAAATATGCTGGATAGCAATATTTACTATAAAAATGCTGTGTGTAGAAATCTCATTCCCTATTCTAGTTTATATATATTTTGATGGAAGATGTGAAATATAAAGCCCTCTTTGCAGACCACCTATGCAGACCACCTATGAATAAATGGTGGATGTCTGGATACTATGCTAATCATCCAGCTTACTTTAAAGCATCAACATGAAAACTCCAGCTTGATATACCTGTTACAGGGCAAAGGGCAACTTCAAGAGAACAAATACTCAACTGAATGACACATAGCAAGGTCCAACAACTTTTTCAGGGGACAGTTTAGGGCATTTGCCTGGGGCTGTTGAAGAATCTCCTTAGTCCTTGCACTCAATTCTTCTACTTGTGATGAATTTTTTGGGGTCAGGGGGAGCCATATGTATGGGGTTTATTACTTTTTTGGGGGATCCGCATGCATAATGATCTGTCAAGTATGAATGTGGCCAGGTATGGGGAGTAGGGTTGGGGACTTGGGAGGGAGAGGAGAGGATTGATTGAATGATTTCCAGCCCAGTCTGAATTAGGTGGCAGTTCAGTTGACCCCAAAGCTGTGCAGTCCTTTAGGAATACTCTTAGTGTTCCCTTTGGCCAGTCTGCCCCTGAAAATATGTTTTTGGGTCCCTTTTAGGGATTGTGCCCCTTTACCGACTCTGAATCCTTGATACTTACCCTTACAAACAGAACAGCCAATGTATTTGTCTGTGACACACAAGGAGAACCTATCCTAATACAGATAATAGATGAAGTAGCTAGAAGTATTAGGTGTATTGATTAGGGCCAGGAAATACACTATTTTATGCTGTATAATGGTGTAAAGAGAAGAAATACTGATTCTGGCATGTTTGCTCATGGTGCGTGCCTAGTGGCAGTTAATACAGGCATCTGCATATCAACCAACATTCTTTATAAGTATTGCTAAATCCTAAACTTTACAAATGCAAAAAAAGGGTAGATGGGATAAATTGGCCACTGTAAACAATGTTACTTATCGAATCTATGTCACTGTTTAGGACGATGGTAAATACACATCTAAAAGTACATTAGTGCCACCTGTAGGAAAAGAAAAGTATTATTCTGAATCTTAAAGCGGACCTTCACTCTGAATAAGAGTCTATCTTATATGTTTCCCACACCCTGTACATACAGATTGCTCACATTAAAAATCATCCTACCTGCATCTCCTGCATGTTATGAGCCTTTAAACATCCAAGATCTACTGCAAACAGGAAGTGCCTTCTGACTGTGTTGCTCTGCATTCTGGGATTGCTGTCCTTTCCCTGACCCCAGCTCTGCTCTGTCTGAGCAAAGCACAGCTATAACCCGCCCCCCTGTACTTTATCCCACTCTCCTCAGTAAGTGTGATGCTTCTAAGTCAAGATGGCAGTGCCCGTATCCTAAAGTCCTGAACAGAATTGCAGCCCAGGAGGGGAAAGAATAATAAGAAAGTGACTAAAAACTTACTATATGATTAAGTATTATATTAAAACTTTTGATGCTGAAGGTCCGGTTTAAAGTGAACCAATCACCAGGACTTTGACTTTCACTCACTATTTCCACGCGCACACACAGGCGTTCATCCAATCAACGCTTTATGTGGTGCATACTGATGCGTGGCATAAAGCCAATGATTTAAACTTCTCGCGGCGGCCGCATCACCGGCTCCCCTGTGGAGTGCACGCTCTTGTGCACCTGGCCTATCTGAATGGCTGGGTGCGCACAGTTACATAGAAGCCAGGGATGTGGCCGTCGGCGGAGATCGCGTTGCAGGACCTGTTGGGATCAAGTAAGATCTCCGGCACCCCTGGAGGATTCACACAGGGAGGGCATTCAGTGTAGGAGCGGCAGGCTAGCAGCCGGCCCTGGGACCATTTACCAGGAGTCAAATCTCAGGGGAGAACAGGCAAATATTCCATCACAGGGCAGCAGGGATTTACAGGTCAAGGGATGACAGTGTCCTCCCTGGCATCACCTAATTGGGTTAAGGACCACTTTAAAGTCCATTACTGATCAAAAATAAATACACAATAGTGCTCTTTTCTCAGCTGCAGATAATGCCTCTTCTATACACAAGAAGATGCCTCAGTGTTCAAGAGCAATTCCCTGGAGTGTGCCGAGGCTCTGCACTTCATTCACAGTGAGTTTAAGCTAGAAGACTAATTAGGGGCACAGCGTGTCCAGTTGCATTGATTCATTAGTACAAATAAAGTAACAGTCAGGGAGTCAAGCAGAACAAAGGGAGAAAGCCACATACTCAACCTCTTGTCCCCGGCAGAGCTTTCATCCTGGTACGGGGGTAGAAAACTTACTAAAACCCCTGACACTCACCGTCAATGACATGTCACTAGCAAAAAAAGGCAGCACTTACACTTATGCCGACATAATACCCTGCTGCAATGAACACAGAGATGATGCGGTTTATGAAATTCAAGGGTCGTTATCATCCATCAGCACACATTTCCTTTTCAAAGGGCTTCACTCTTCCATATCAATGTAATGTTTCAGGGCCTTTGTCAGGGCTACAAATCAAACAGGAGTCACAGTGACTGGCCACCTCCCATCCACTGCCAAAGAACAGGTGTGTCAACTAGCTTTATTGATATGAATGGAGTGGACATGCTAAAGTCACTGTGACTAGGGCAGAGGCCATTTGTGAGCAGCGGTCAAGCAAGATCGCAAAGGGAAGTTGAAAATAGAGAATAGAGCCGATACAGCACCATAAGAATTGTTTTCCTTATTTTTTTTTGTGAGAAAAAAAATGTATAATGATTTTTTAAATTTACTTAGTGTAATTCGGCACCATTTTAACTGTGCTGAATGTACCATTTGTACAGGTAGAAATGGTGCTGAATTGCACTAAAGAAAAAAAAAATCACAAAAATGTTTTTCGCACAAAAAAAAAGTGATAAAAAAATTCTCACGGTGCTCAATCAGCCCTTGTATGTTTTAACCGGACAAACTGAAATCTCCCCAAAACTCCCCTGCTCCTGCATCCACTTAAACCGGACCTTCAGCATCATTGACTGAAAAGCCCAAACCCTTAAAAAATTATTCCCTGGCATCTAAAATTAATATATATTACGTTTTTAGTCACTCTTTATTTTTTTTTCCCACTGGGCTGCAACTTTGTTCGGGACTCTAGGATTAGGGAGCCGCCAACTTGCCTCAGAAGCATCACATACTGAGGAGAGGAGAGGGGGCAGCAAAAGTGCAGGGGGCGGGTTATAGCTGTGCTTTGCACAGACAGAGCAGTGCTGGGGTCAGGAAAAGGACAGCAATCCCAGAATCCAGAGCGGCACAGTCAGAAGAAACTTCCTGTTTGCAGGCAGAAACCCCATGTGCTGCAGAAAATGCAGTAGATGCAGGGAGGATGGTTTTTGATGTGGGCGATCTGTATGTACAGGGTGGGGGAAACAAATAAGATAGACTATTATATATAGGGTAAAGGTCCGGTTTAAAGCAGAAACGCCTCCTCACCAAATACCACCTAGTGGTAGCAGCCATTATGGAGCTTCCTTTCAGAGTATCTCAGCCATGCTGCTGCCTGGATTCAACTGACATAACTGACAATGCACAGTAACAGCACTGTTTGCAGGCAGCCTTCAGCTCGATGAGACAGCATTTTGTTTTAAAACATTACCACAGCAGGATTATAAAAAGGTAAATTAATTTTTATGTGCAGCAATCTAAATTGCCCTGGGGATAGATTCATATGAGCAATGTTTGTAGTGTTGGTCCGGTTTAAGTCATTATTGACTGTTGGTCCACTTTAAGGTTTCCAACCATATTGAGGCAGAATTATAAAATACTGGTGTAACAAAATCTAAAAACATTGCCACAAGCATCCAGTTTGTTCTATAAAAAAAATAAAAAGATTCAACTTTTTTGGTCAACTGTTCTACTCGTCTCATCTGCAGCTGGCAAAGCTAACCCCAAAGCAATACTGCTTCTTGGACAACAAGCTACTCGTGCATCTTGATGGCTTACAGATCGGATGTAACAGCCACAATATGTCAGTCCCTACAGCTTACCTTTAAGGCTTTTAGACTTATTTGCTGGACCTAAAACACGTGGGTTTTCCTGCTTTGGACACTGAAACCGAAGAGTCTCAACCCAGTTTCACAGGGAGAAAGCAACCTAAGTCTGCAATAGTCTTTCATTATTCCAGATAATGGTACATCAATAGTGAAAAGTATCTGGACGCTATGTGTCAAAAATAATTTACTATGTAGAAGTATATTATTTAGTATGCTACAAATACAGATGTGATACTGGTGATCAATGATTGGACCGTTCACTGAGCAGAAGAGGCGCCACCATCCTTGTCCGTAGGTTGGGCGGAGGAGGCACCAATCCCCAGGAATGGTAATAAAGAAGTTACAGTCTGGTGACGTGCATTCGGGGGAATCGGGACAACCGTTCAAGGTATAATATTTAGAGGTTATAACTCATCGTCAATCTGTTTCTTTACAAACTTTCCAGTGAGAGACTCTTGAGCTTCCTTCATGGCTTCAACCACTGTTGATAAGAGGAAAAGTCTACATTAAAATAAAAGTACACACAATATTAGTGGTGTGGAAATGAGAATATGTATACTACTGACCTTGATCTGCATTGTTGTAGAAATATTTGTAACTTGGGTTCCCTTTTGAGTTTATAATTTCCGGTCGTACATTTCCACTAGGGTCTACAACACAAAATGTGTAAAATAAGCTTTAGACTGAAAGTGGATCAAAACATAGGATTTGCTCCCTCCCCCAGGTTTTGGTCTGCTTCTTTCCTAGGGGCATCATGATTTGGGATGTGCTGAGGGAGCTCTTGAGTTGCCACATACATACTTCGATACAGGGAATCCATGGCACATGCATCCTTGGTGCACCAGACAGACACAAATGGATGTACACAGCTGGAGGGAGACGACTAACCGCAGGGCACTGCGGCAACTGTGACTGCGCTCCAGCCCTTACGTCATTGCCACAGCCCCTGGTAGCATGTCCACTCCCGCTGGCTGCACACACCTACCAGCAGCCATTTAAATCTGCCTGGGGAATGAGTGGGCAACACTGGAGATGTGGTGGAATCACTGAATCAAGGAGAGCATATGCCGATTCCCTGGGGTTTCACACAGACAGCCATCTTCTGAAGTCAGCTCAAAGTTAAAGGGCTGCCTGGGAGGGAGGAGAGTATACCCGTGGGAGCGGATACTCCTAAATTTTAAAATATTGAAACACCAACACATACACTATTCTTGTGAGTTAGGTTTCATCTTTGAAATACAATTTTATGAGTATTGGTGGTTAAGGCATTGATTCAATAAGAGTTGAAAAAATTATTCTTGTAGTAAAAAATTTAATTAATGGAGGAAAAAAGCCTGATAATTTCACTGTTGCAGAATCACCAGCTAGGAAAACAATGAAAGTATTTGGAACTTTCTTACTCGTATCGTACTCGTAAGAAGAGAACTGCTTACTCCTTTCTACACTGTAGTAAGAGCTGCCATTAACGTTTTATCTGGTGATTCAGTAACAGTGAAATTCTCAGGCTTTTTTTTCATGAATTGAATTTTTTTACTACCATGAGATTTTTTTTTTCAACTCAGCTCAATTGAATCAAGGCCTAAGTGTTTTTATTTCCTTCCTGGCATTTTTTACTTTAAACTTGGTTTATTTTGAAATACAAATATAGCGTAAATGTATGATTGCTCACAGCATCATTTTCAGAATCTTATGAATATTCATACTACAGCATTGCATATATGCTAATTTTGCTAAAGACTTCAATTAACTGAATTAACATACAGCATTTGCGTATCTTGTATTTATTTGTGTACATTAACTGCCGTTCCAAGTGCTGAATTTAAAGAACAACTTCTAACATCCCCCGGGCTACATAACATCCACCATCCAATTTTCTAGTTCCAGCTTCGACACTACTCCACCACCCTCCCATACTGACCCAGAACTCGCCACACGACCGCAGTCAACAAGTTCCATATACTACTTTTCCGTGATACCACAGCTTGTAGCCTGTACTCCATCCACCTCCCCCATACCATTTCAAATTTATGCAAGCATTTCCTATTTTTATAGATGACGATAGTATGGAAGTATACAGTTAACCAGCTCTTTCCACATCTGTTCTGTGAGGCTCTCCTCTGACATCCATTTAAGTATTATTACCTTTCTAGCATAAAAAAAAAAGAGACTCTCTGACAAACCTCTGTTGATAGTCCGTGAATCTTCTGGCAATATTCCAAGTAAGCACAGTTTGGAGCCACCTATAACTGGAGCATCCAAATGGAGACTAAGAGTATGCACTACCTCTTTCTAAGTTTTTATGTAGCTGCAGGACCAAATCATATGCCAAGAACTGGCACCATCTACCTTCCATTTAAAGTGGACCAACACCCAGGATTTTGACTATCCTGGGTTTTGGTCCACTGTGTGAAACCCCCCAGAAACCCCAAAAAAACTCACCTCTCCCCGCTCCCACATGAACGCCGCAGCCAATCCCCGCCAACGTCCAGGCGGGGGACAGGAACGTACAAGCCGCTTCCGCCGCCTCCCGCGCGTCACTCTCGGGGCCCGCGCGGGCCATTCACAGAGGGCCGGCGCGGGCACGTCTGGAGGGGCGCACGGGAGGCGGCGGCGGATCAGGTAAGGTCTTTTTGGGGTTTCTGGGGGGTTTCACCCCGCGGGACATCCCGATCTCGGATATCTCGATATATACCTCATGAACTATAAAAAACCTGAATACGTTTATTTTTTGCTGCAGGGAAGACTCTTGCTCTTGCTGCAGTGGCCTCTTGTGCTTCTTCTGCGCCTAAGTCAGGAAGTCCCTTTGCTTGTTCCTGCTGTGGTCTTGTAAGTGCCTGTCTGGGACCCCAGAAGTATTGCATAATATTGTGATGTCCCCTTCCTTTGGTCTGTCTCCAACAGAAATTACAGATCGCCAGCCAGGCCATGCGTCGTCTTCCTGACAACCGTTACCCTGTCTGACTATCGAAAGTCTGGTTTACACTCCAGCCAGAGGCTCTGCTGCAGGCATAATTTCCCTTGTTTAGCTGTACGCCAACCTGCTGGAACACACTGGGATTACGGTACTGCTTTCTGACTGAGGTCATGTCACATGAGTGTCAAGCTGGCACCTAAGCGATCCATACTTGCTCTAGCACAGCAAATGAGAGGCAGGAGGTGGGACTATTTTGTTTCCAGGTATCACTACAGCTGAATCAAGGTAAAAGGAAACGTTTACTCTGTTGGACTTTCCAACAGACCCCAGACTAGTCATTTAGTAATGAGGTGTCCCGTGCTTACCTGCAGATTATCCAGTGACGGCCTTCATCTCTGTGAGCTCCCTGCAGTGCCATTTTTTATTTATTCTTTTTTATGTCAGGCAGGTTAAATGCAAATATTGTCAGATTGTTAATCATAATGAGAGTATTAAAATTAAATAAAATTGTAAATAAAATAATAAAACAGTATAAACCAGAAAGGGAGGAATATCTGTTGTAAAAAAATGTTGAGGGAAGAGGCAGAAGAGAAAGAGGACAGAGAGAAAAAGAAAACAAAAATGAAAAGGTAGAGATATGACTAAGAAGAGCCCTGGTTACTGAGATTGGTTTAGAAAGATAGTCTTGGTAGGCTTTAAGCTTTAAGCCAGCTGTGACAGTGGACCTCTGAAGCAGGTTTGAGGGAGGCCACGATGCTCTCCATGACTGGATCGTGTTTACTTTTTTGAACCAGTGAGGAATGAAGAGAAGCTATGTCCACAGGATAGGTATGCATGCCCTGGCATGGCCTATGAGGACCCCTGTGAGCCTCGACAACATTTGTGTTGGTCAAAGTATGGGTGGCTTGGGAAACCTTGACTGCGTGACCACCAGTGGCCAATCATGGGGAGTGTGTGGAGGAGGTAAACAGATTACAGTTTGTGGAAATCAGAAATCAGGATGCACCCACTGCACTTGGGCCAACACCGATTTTGTCAAATGGATACCGCTCTTGATCGCTAGCATGTAAAGAGTGGCTTATAACCTTAAGGTGGGAATGTATGAGTACAAGCCCATTATTCTATTCAAATTTGGATACTGAAGCTGGACCATCAGCAGCACAACATAAGCCATAAGACCCGCAGGTAGGAAGGGAGCCTTAGTGGTGGTTTTGATATGGGGACTATTGGTGAAAGACCTTGTGAAAATCATGGTGGAGAAACTGAAGCAGACAGGGAAACGGGAAAAAAGCTACAAGACATGCAAGTAAATTGTTAAGAGACGGTGTGTAGATTGGCTTCAAATTGCATTCATGCTGCATTGTTTTGGCACTTAGGACTGATCAGTTAACCACGGGAAATTGCTGGTACACTGAAAATAGGCTTATCTACAATGCACCTGCATCTTTCCACAGTTCCTGTGTAGACTGGTTTCAGAGACTCACAGATTAGGGCTTCAAGGCGAAATTTAGAAATGCTCAACAGGACATTACTGGTGAAGCAACATTGTCATTAGCAGGGGGAAATTCTTTGAGGCAGCTATAGCCCCCACTGCAACAGATAACTGCCACTTACCTAGAAACAGAATTCTGGGGATGTATCCACCATCAGGGCTAAAGGCTTCATCCTTTGGTTCCTCCTCATCCTACACAAAATACAAAACAAATACATCAAGACAAAACACAGACACAATTATAATAATTGTTTATATAGCAAAGGAGTAGGCAATGTGTGCAACACATGTAAAAGGAGTATACAATGTCTATCTCTCCCATAACCCCTTCCACCATCAGCTATCCATCTCTGCTATAATTCCATTAGTCACCCAACAAACCCAGTAGCATGTAGCTAGTTCGCAAACCAGAAGCCCTAACAGAGCTCTGCTGTCAGTATGAAGAGTACACAGCTTCTACATCTACATTTCATCTCACAAGGTGGTCCCAAGAAGAGCGGTGCACACTGCACAGCAAAGCCCTTAATGAACTCCATTTGCATACTTTTAACAACTTTTCCCCTAAGTGGACTTACACCCATTTGGAGATCTGCAAGTCCCCTTTAAGCATAAAGCTCCCTATGGCTTCCCAGCGGCACATTCCTACCCCTTACCACACTGGGGAAACCCCATCAAATGAGGACCCAGCAGAGAAAGAGGCAAATCTAACTGCAGGGCTGACAGACTAGTTATTACTTTCAGACTAGCACAGC
This sequence comes from Gastrophryne carolinensis, assembly GCA_027917425.1. Taxonomy (NCBI): domain Eukaryota; kingdom Metazoa; phylum Chordata; class Amphibia; order Anura; family Microhylidae; genus Gastrophryne; species Gastrophryne carolinensis. The sequence continues at coordinate 437,395,699 of CM051235.1, forward strand.
AAGAATTAAAAAGGTTGGCTGACGCCCTCACCAACTAACTGACCAATAAAAAATGGCCTTTCAAAACCTCTACATTGGTGTTCCTGCGGCATGCCAAGGAACACAACATGGACATCCACCACGCTACAGCACTACCCCCACCATGGGCATTCCAATTTGGTATAGTCACTGCCTCTGAACACATACTTGCTGATTGATGTGAGCTGACGGGAGCAAAGAAAGTCATTGTACGCACCTGAGCCTCCCATGATGCATGTACGTGGTTGGTCGAGGCACTCTGTAAAAGGTATAGCTCCCCATACTGAGGTGCGGTGGAAGTCTAGGCTTCCTCACATCCCTGGATTTTCTCTTAAAGTGGACCAAAACCCAGGATTCTGACTATCCTGGGTTTTAGTCTTTGCCCCCCAGGCACCCTGATCGGGGATGTCCCGCTGTGTGAAACCCACCAGGTCGCCTGATCTCACTCCCCCCTCCTCAGTCCTATGGCCATGCACAGCCTCTCGTCCAGTCAGCCTGAGCGTGCTGGCAGCCGCATCCCCCGCTATCCTTTAACAGGGAGCGTGTCCGCGCTGGCCATTCACAAATGCCTGGCAGTTTTCGGGCGACCTGGGGGATTTGCCACAGCAGGGCATCTCGAATCTGGATGCCCCAATGGGGAACAAGTATGCCTGCCCTGGAGTCTTAGACTCCAGGGTTGGTTTTGGTCCACTTTAAAAAGTGAACACAATCATGCAGGGTCTCTGTCCTCACCCAGGCCCAGTCCAATTTGTTATCCCCCTCCACTGCAAAAATGTGACTCTCATGAGGGGTCATCCCTGGCAATCTGATTGGGTAACAAGACCAGCAATTGCAATCCCCAATGGCAGAGCAGGCGGGAGCATGTTTTTTCTTTTTATTTCCCTAATCTGTCCAAGTAGAGGGGGATGTGAGCATGAGAGGGTTGGTTGTCTCAAGCCTTTAACTTTAATATTAAGAATGAAATATTTTTCTAATATTTCTATTAAGCAAGTGAAAACCACAGAGGTTTGTGCTTAATACAGAGATTGATATTTCCCTTGGTGATCGATGTGGAGTTTAATAACTTCACATCTAAAATAGAAGACTATTTATTTTAGTACCATGTATATATATTATACTTTATTTTCCAATTTATTTGGTACGTAATAATATTTTGACCGTTGCACTGTAGCTAACTCTGGGGATCATAAACTGTATACAATGATCATCAAAATGTATAACATACCAAACAAAATACAAGATACTAATCAAAGAGGCTATTTCTTTACCTGTAATGCTAATCACAATACTTGAATGTACAACTTGTCTGTAGCCCCACTATACAAGTTCTCCAAAGAATTTCCTAGTACCAGAAAAGTCTGGATGCAAGAACAGAATATGCCATATGAACAAGCAGCCGCCTCTCGCTCACCTCTACATTCACCATGACAAAGTTGTGAGAAAGTTCAGAGATCTCCTTGGACTCCGCAAACTTTGGCTTCAGAGCTTTGAAAGAAAAAACACAAGCCATGAAGCATGAAAAGCTTCAGCACATCTTTTATGCAAGCAGCAATAATGAGGCTTTAATCCATGAAACATAACAAATGTAGAAGTGCATATACATCAAAAGGGCCTCTAACAACCAATGCTGGAACACCTCCTTACCAACAATAAGCAGGAGTGGCCTTTATGACCTCCTTGCAGATTACAAGACTCCACTCCAGCCCCCGTTGTACTACTCATCTAGCCCTGCCACATTAATCCTCAATAGGGATGCCCTGCCACGAAAAACATTAAAGAGGACTTCTGTATCCCTTCCCCTTCTATAAAAATCAATAAAAATCCAATTATACAGAAAAAAAAACAAAAAAACTAAATGTGTCTGTTAAGTTGGTGGATAGTCTGAGTAGATGTGGCTGTCACTGTCAAGGTTAATGGGAAGTAGAACCAGTCAATGTACTTAACTGTGAAACTGTATTTGTTGTACCTCATTTCCCCCCTCCCTTTTTTTGCCTTCTGTATCCCTTCCCCTTCTATAAAAATCAATACAAATCCGATTATACAGAAAAGAGGACTTATCATTGGGCGCATCCCAATGGCCCCTGTGACCAGGCTGCTGGCGTCATGTGAACAGCGGCCATTGAGGGTTCACGGAAGGGGTAAGTATCAGTTTTGACTAGGCTTCCTCTTTAGGGAAAAGCATGAAATAGCGCAAAATGCCTCACCTGGTCTAAGCTCAGCGAATAAACTAGGTGTAGATAAGCAGTTACCCAATCAGCAAAATTACGCATTGTTTATGATCTGTATAAAAGAACAGCAGACAGGACTTTCACTTTCCTGTGTCTTGTTCCTTTCAGGAGGGCACACCAAATTGGGATGCCCCGCAGTGTGTATCTCCCCGTGTTGCCCCATACACTGACCTTCCTTTTGCTTCCACGGCACAGACTCGGGAAAGCGCACCGATTAGCCGAGTGCGCCACCAACTGCATCCCCTGCTCACCTTCTAGCCATGGAGTGCCTGCGTCGTCCATTCAGATCAGCCGGGCCCTGGCACTCACATGACTAGAGGTGAGCGGGTATGCAGCCGCAGCACAGACGAGGCAAGGTCTCCTGGAGGAGATAAGTGTATCAGGGTTTCCGAGGGGTTTTCCCAATTCGGGATGCCTCAAGGAGTGAAACTTGGACGGCTCTACAAATATATATTACTCCAAGACCATTTCATGTGAATTAAATCATCTTTACTGTATCAAAATTTCAAATGCAAAAATATTATTGCACATTTTCCACAAAATACGGATTTTTTCACTGTGCGGCTGGTATTGTCAGGTTGATGTATTTATTTGTGCCAGATCCCTCCAACACATTTCACCAAACTGGCTTTCTCAGAGAGGATTACCTTCCAGCTATTTCAATATAGAGTGGGAAGCCAGCCAGTGATATATTAGTGGGGCTTTAGCCTGTGTCTACCTTTGACTCCATTTTGCATATAATGAATTTTGATACAGTAAAGATTTAAAGCGGATCAAAACCCACTGAACTTGTGAAGTACATTTGTCATAAAAATGGAATTGGATATTTTTCCTTTTCGAAAGGTCCTGGAACACTGTTTTTTCGCTGTCCCTCTCAGTTAGATGGCAGGCGATCAGTTATTGCAATGAATAGAAAAGGCGGAGCTTTACAGCTAAAACAGGTGCCATCCTTCTGGTGTTCTGCACCCCTTAGACAGCCTGAGAACTCCCATCCCGTTACAATTGGTAGATGGTCACTACTCACCTAAGAGTCCCATTGAGGACCCATTGCTTTGTCATAGGCCTAAGGCTTGAATCTCTGGTTACTTCTAGCACAAGCTCTATGTAAATGTATCTTTTCCGAGTGAATGCCTGCTCCTAATTGTGAACTCATTTATCACGTGATGTAATGGTTATGCCTCCCCCTCCCCTTCTCTTCTGTAACCCTACCCCTCCCAACCCTTACTATGTTCCTGAAAACCAATAAAAGTTGATTATACTAAAACAGGTGCCATGATCTGGGATTAGAGTGAAGCAGGAGCAGTAAAAATTGGCAAAAGGTGCTCTTCATGGGGGGGGGGGGGGGGTAATTTGGGCGATTCTAGTTAAAAAGTTGGTCTAGTTGGTCCACTTTAATTCACATGAAATGCTCTAAGTTTTGAAAGAACCAATACAGTCAGGACCAAACCTCTCCCATTCCAAAAAGGATACAAAAAAGACAGTGAAGAAAGGAGGTTTCCACTGGGTGGGGTCAGTAATATAGGAGAAATTGGTTGCTCTCTATTTTTGTTATCTTTAAAGATGAAAGAAATAAAAAGGCGGATTTGCTCACATTTGCAGGCTCCACACCAGGTCTTATGGATCACAAGCATCAGCGGCAGTCCACTGCAAGAATAAAGAGCTTCATGTGAATAGTGTGCATTAAAACCCGGCTGCAGACCCCAGATGCCCTCCCATACCCACCCCCAGAGCTACATGGCATTTTACCTCTTCCATAAGCCACCAACCCCTACCAAACAGGACTGTGCCTTGTGCTAGGAGCAAACATGATGGGGGTGACCATCCTGCACATGAACTGAGGGATGTGGCTTTAAATCAGAAAAAGTCCTTTTTAACCCCAGTCTTTAGTGCATCACGATTTAGGATGCCTAATCTGTTATTCCTAGAAAAAACCAAAACCAAAATGTCTAAAAAGTCATTTATACTCACACTTCTGCATTCCAGTGGCTGTGGCAACTGCATCCATGCATCTCCATCACTGCCACCGACCAACAGGTAAGTAGGCACATGTACCCCTTAAATCCTAATGGCTGCCAGTAGTCACCCATGGTAGAGCAAACAGGGTAAGTATTTCTGCACAGGCTTTCTAGTGATCTGTATTTAGAATGTCAGCCTAGGAGCAGGTGTTAAAAATGCACCAATACTCACAAAGGAAGTGTATGATGTCACCTTCCATCCCCAGCCCAGTGCCCCAAAACATCCTGTGTTTCTTTTTTACTAAATCATTTGCCCAATTTCGAAACAGGAATAGTATTATGGTGAATGGCCTGCCATATGCTAATTAGTTCAGTTACAGCTAATCCGTCACATTAGGGCTGATTCAACACCATGAGGATTCTTTTTCTCAAGTTTTTCTGTGACAGAAACATTTTTATAAAGATTTTCTTTCCTTGTTGAAATTCAGCACCAATTTAGCTGTGCATGTTTTAAAATAGTTCGCACAGCTAAAAATAATGCTGGATTGCACTAAGGACAAAAGCTCATTTAAAAAAAATTCTCACAAAAAAAAAGTGAGAAAAAATAATGTAATGTTACATTTTTTTTCACAGTGCATTTCAGCAACTTTTAGCTGTGCACATTTATAAAACATTTGCACAGCTAAACATGGTGCTGAACTGCACCGAGGGAAAGAAAAATCTGTCTTACCGGTAACTGTATTCCTTCAGGACGGCCACAGAGAGAGAGGCTCCTCCCCCTGTAGAGGAAACACGAACCGGGACAGGTTCAAAAGCCCCACCCTTTCCCCCAGTCCTCAGTATATAAGCAAACAATTATCAGAACCCAATGACTTACTAGGGAGGGTAGCTAGAGCTGTCCTGAAGCACTTGTAGAAATACCGTTACCGGTAATACTAACAGGGATTTTCTCCCTTCATCCTTCAGGACCAGCCAGACTGTTAACAGTAACAGTAGGAACAGAATATCTTCCACACCTTTAGATAAATTCTTCTAGTAGCTTCCTTTCTACTTCCTACAAGGGTTTCAATCCCCCTTGCAGAGCATCCCATATCCCTTAGCAGTGTCCTCTCAGGATCCGCAGTCAGCTTCAGGTTTTGTAGCTCGGGGTAACGAATTGGCCCCTGAGGTAAGAGTTCTAGGATGAGAGGTAGATGCCACGGACTGTCAACTGTCATCTTCTTTAGTGCTGCAAACCAGCTCCTCTTGGGCAATTCTGGGGTGATCAATATCATCGTAGCACACTCCTTCATGATCCTCCTCATCACTTGAGGTAGTAGCCGCAGGGGAGGGAAAGCATAAGAAACTGCTACTCTTTGTGTTGCTGCTGTTGCAACTAAATATAACCGAGACCCCATCTTTGAACTATTTGGAGGAAGATTCCTTTGGATGGGATTGGGAAAGCTGCTTCCTCCTTAGAAAGTCCCACAAGGACCCCTTCAAATGTACTGCCGAAATAGACTTCAGACAGTTTTGAAGAAGTATCATGAAGGAGTAGGTCAGCTTCTGTAGGCTCTTGGATCTGGTTCCCCCCTGCCGATTGATATAGGCAACCGTGTTTATGTTGTCTGATCTTATCTGGACATCTTTGTCCTCCAGAAAATAGCTGAAATGGAATAAGACCTGTTTGACTGCTTTTAGCTCCGTGAGGTTTGAGGATTCTGGACATCTTTTGCCCAGTGCCCCTGGATGTGTCTGGATTCTAAGTAAGCTTGAGCTAGCATCTGTGGTAATTAGCACTGGATTGGTGTGTCTCCAGGGTCTGCTTTCTCGGAGTATCATGTGATCTGACCACCAAGTCAGGCTGGTCTTGGTACCATATGGGAGACTTACTAGAGAATTCTTGGTGACCATACCAATTCTGAAGGAGAAACCCCTGAAGAGGTTGGATTCTCATAATCTCACTCAAAAGAAACAAAGGAGGGGTGGCAGCCGCTCAGACCATTTTATAGCTAACCTGGGAGGTGCACGTTAGCAGGGCAATTAGGATACAAAAGTCTTAAAGGAGCCACAGCACTCAACCCTGTTAGCTTGCGGGCCAGCCTATAATCGGTCTCTAAACTTGGTTAAAAACAGAGGACTCGGTCACACACATCTGCAGAAGTATGCTTAAGCTGCACCACTACGCCAAAGTGCCTCTGTGGGGTGCCGTCCTAACTAATCTCTGAGAGCCCCATTTGGGACATACAGTGCAATAGATAAATTGGGAGCAGGCTTACCTGAGGTTGCCCTAAACCTCTCAAGTGCAAGCCATGGGGAGACTTTTGTATCCTAATTGCCCTGCTAACGTGCACCTCCCAGGTTAGTTATAAAATGGTCTGAGCGGCTGCCACTCCCCCTTTGTTTCTTTTGAATTTGTGCAAGCACATGGTGTGTGGGGTCTAGGCTGTATTGCAAGGTCTTTGACCCTTCCACCCCATGGCTTGCACTTGAGAGGTTTAGGGCAACCTCAGGTAAGCCTGCTCCCAATTTATCTATTGCACTGTATGTCCCAAATGGGGCTCTCAGAGATTAGAGTTAGGACTGCACCCCACAGAGGCACTTTGGCGTAGTGGTGCAGCTTAAGCATACTTCTGCAGATGTGTGTGACCGAGTCCTCTGTTTTTAACCAAGTTTAGAGACAGATTATAAGCTAACAGGGTTGAGTGCTGTGGCTCATTTAAGACTTTTATAATCTCACTCAGTGACACGCTCTCCTGCCTTGCTAGCCAACTGATATTGATTTTGCTCCACCGAATCTAGAATGAACCCAGGATTTTGCATCTCCAGGACTGAATTAAGTGTGATTTTCGAGGTTCACTACCCAGGCTAGTTTTTGAAGGAGTTCTAGGGTCTGGTAAAGGTTGTTCTGAAAGGAAGCTACATAGTTTCCTGTCAGGAGTAGGTTGTCGAAATAGGGGACTATGGAGATCCCTCTGAGTCTGAAAATACTCAAACCTGGGCCACAAGCTCTGTAAAAACTCTGGGGGCTGAGCAGATCTAAAAGGACGGGGTCTTGTACTGAAAATGCACAATCCCTGACTCCAGGTGAATCGCAAATCTCAAAAACCTGCGATGTGCCTGGAATATCGGGATGTGCAGATAGTCATCCTGCAGGTTGTCAATAGGTTTCTTATGGTAAGCAAAAGGGGTTAATACTGCGCATTAGACAAACATACAGGGTTAGCAAGCTCAACGTGTAGCAGAGTCCAGATATTATAATTAAGTCCACAGATAGTAAAACGCAGAACTTTTCAGGTCTCAACCTTGTTTCTTAAAAAACGTAATCCCAAGGTGCAAGCGCCAACTTGTTTCTTATGGTGAAGGTGGACTTCATCCCAAATTGCCAGTACACAATGAACCGTTTTAAGGTCTTTAGATCTAAAATCATTCTGAAGGCCCCAGAAGGCTTCTAGAACATATGAAAGTAGAATCCCTTCTCTACACAATCGTTGGGAACTCTTTTGTGATGTAAATCCTGAATCGCGTGGGGGGGGGGGGGGCGGTCCTCTTGTCCTCTGCCTCCTGTGGCAGGTTTGTTAATAGAAATCTCTCTGGAGGGACCAACAGAAGCTCCAGTCAGTAGTCCTAGGAGACCAACTTGATCAAAAAGGGGTCCGGAATCAAAGTCTACCAAGCTACCAAAAAGAAGACTAACCATCCCCTGACCTGAGACCAGTGTTCCTTGCTCAGCCTCCTGGTACTTACTACTGGAAGCCAGCAGAAGTGGAAGAGGCTGGAGAGAAGTTGAAGCAAGGAGTAAGGAGGGTGAAGGTGTTAAGGGATAACCGGAAGAGAGCTGTGTCAGAGGGAACAGTGCAGCCGAGGGAGCGGCTCTGGCAAGAAGGGCAGCTCTACAGATCTCCAAAGTGGAGGCCATATTAGTACTTATAGAGTTGACTGATTCCATTAAGTAGGACGCTGCTTCACCTTCTAATGTACTCAAACTTGACAAAAGGATTTATTCCAGGACTCATGATTGTCTGAGAATTTAAGAATAGTTTGGCTATTCTAGGTTCCTGGACTTTGATTTTAGTGGTGGAGAAACCAAGCTGAAAGAGAGGGGAAACCAGCATGCTAGGTTGACACAACCAATGTGTAAATAATACATTCAATCAATATAAGAAGCAGAGAAAAAAAATATATCTCACCGGTTTCTCCTGGTGAGGCATGCTGATCTAGCTTGCTCTGTGCTTCTGCTGAAGACCGCTGACCTGCACGCTGCTGCAGCCTGGATTTTTCCCCGATGTATGGGCTCCTTTAATTACTTGTCCAGCAAATAGCATGCTACAGCACATGTGCTGGATGCATAACCCCCTTGCCCTGAAAGTGGAGAGGGCTGGAGAAGGTGACAGGAGTTGATGTGGTGAGTCTCTGTCTCGATAGTGAGCTGTCCCCAGACCCGAGGAATAGTGTCTGGGTGACACCACTGGTGGGTCGCCAAAACACGGCACTGTACACCGGATCCAGACAACCCACCAACATTCACTCTCCTGCATACCTCAGCTCCAAGGGGTGCCTGGATCCTCGGCTGCCAGCCCACCTCCAGGTAACTGCGAGTAGCCATATATATATATGGGGAAGAATATGGGTGCTTCAGCGAACCCATAGGGTGGCAGGCACACTGCCCTGCTGAAGTAAAGCCGTGGTTGGCGAGCCCCAGAATCGTCTGGGGGTGAAAATAAAAAATCACGACGATGGTGGAGAGAAAACACCAACATACTGAACTAGCTTCAGCACCAAAATAGATCAGGTTGCCTTATTAAATGTAAAAGTGACCCCCAATCATCATCCTCAGAGTTGGCACTCACCAGTCTGTACCAAGCCTTACAAAGGGTGTGTGTAACAATGAACTTACAGTTGGTTGGAACAATGACCTTACAGTCAGAAAGTGGCATTACCTGCTGGCCGCCTCCTGTGTCCCATCCTCCAGCGTTCTCCAGTGAATGTGGTCTCCGAAGCCTGAAACATAAAAAGCCCCATTAGTGGCATCAAAAAGTGGTGTATGCTGCAGCTCCCTGTCAACAATCAGATAGAGACCCAGCCTGGAAGAGGGCAAGTATAGTGGAGAAGCTGGAGGGAGTGGTTTAGGTGCACCCCTCTGCAACTTTAGGTGTAGGATCCTTTAAAAAATGAACACCTTGGGTTCCTCTCTCTATTGTATACCCTGGGAATGCCAGTAAATGGCATGGGCCAGTCAGTGCTGCCAGCCAATTACATGACCATCTGCATGGCACCGTGCACCCACCAATATTGAATGGTAGTACAGGCACAGGATGCCTTTGTCAGGGAAGGATGCCCCCATGCTGTGTGGGTCAGAGGACGTAAAGCACCAAAAAGGATGTTCTTAAGGTGCTAAACTTATGAAGTATTTTTTCTACTTATTCTTGTCGGCAAACAAGTGTTTTAGGTGAGTAGTTTTCACTACCTCCAATCTGTTGCATTGCAATGTAACCAAGTCTATAGAGCAAGAGGAGAGAAGTGAGCACTACACTGAACAGTACTCCCTTTTCTTCTCTTGCTCTTCAGACTTGATAACGTTGCCAATGACAACAAATTGGATGTAGTTAAAACCGTTCCATAAAACACATACGGTATTTGCCAACATAAGAAAAAAAATACTGCATAAGCGCAGCACTTTGATTACATCATTTTGGCACACAAGATATACACTTTAAAAATACCATTTTGTGAGTACTCACCTGAAAAATGGATATTGTTGGTGTGCCACACACCCCGCTTCACTTCTTAAATATTCATTACTTCATGGGTTAATCACCTGCAGGTGACGTAGTGCAGAGAGGAAGTCTTGTAACGAGCCCCACCTTCCGGCCTATATATACCTGGTACCTCCCTTCAATCACCAGTATAATCAATAAAGCAGTAATACAAGGTACCAGTATTCCACCAGTAACCTCAAAATCAAATTTGATATAAAAAAGGCTTCACCATATAAAGGCTTCGGTAATACCGAAAAGGGCGGGTGTGAAGCGGGGTGTGTGGCACACCAACAATATCCATTTTTCAGGTGAGTACTCACAAAATGGTATTATTCTTGGTGTGCCACACACCCCGCTTCACTTCTTAAATATTCATTACTTCATGGGACATCCAAAAGCAGTGTCCACAAGGGCTGGGCAACTCAAGGCCAGGTGAAGCATAACTTAAACGACTGCAGTCTGCAGAACTTTGCGGCCGAAAACAGCATCCGCTGAGGCCCGCACATCAACTTTGTAAAATTTAGAAAAAGTGTGAACAGAAGACCAAGTGGCGGCCTTACAAACCTGTTCAACCGAAGCTTGGTGCTGAAAAGCCCAAGACGCCCCAACAGCGCGAGTGGAATGAGCAGTGATACGAAAAGGGGGAACTCTTCCCTTGGCAGAATAGGCCGCAGTAACGGCCTGACGTATCCACTTGCTAATGGCAGATTTGGCTGGTGCCAAACCCTTCCTAGGCCCATGGGGCACAACAAAAAAGGAATCCGTCCTACGGAAAGGAGACGTGATAACCAAGTAGCACTTAACACAGCGTACTACATCCAAACAATGCAAACCCCTCTCTTTGTCATTCTTAGGATTAGGACACAAGGAGGGAAGAACAATATCTTGGTTCAAATGAAAAGCAGAAACAACCTTAGGAAGAAAGTCTGGCTTGAATCGAAAGACCACCTTATCCCGATGCTTCTCGAAGTAGGGCGCCTGAATAGACAAGGCCGCCAATTCCGAGACACGCCGGATCGAAGTGATCGCTACCAAGAAGACAATCTTCTGAGTCAGGGTAGACAAAGCAATCCCTTGCAAAGGCTCAAAAGGAGGAGCCTGAAGAGCAGAAAGAACCAAATTCAAATCCCAAACCGGGAGTAATGGTTTCCTGGGAGGCCGCACATGCGTAACCCCCTGGAAAAAGGTTTTAACTAAAGACTTAAGCGCAACACGCTTCTGAAAAAAGATAGATAAGGCAGAAACTTGCCCTTTCAACGTACTTAGCTGAAGACCAGAGTCCAGCCCAGATTGTAAAAACTCCAGAACCCTGGGGACCGAAAATACCCTACAAGGAAAAGATCTCATCTCGCACCAAGCGATATAGGCTTTCCAGGTCCTATAGTAGATGACAGAAGAAGACCTCTTTCGGGCACTGATCAAAGTCTTAACGACAGAATCAGAAAGACCCTCTTCCTTTAGGATGGAGGTCTCAGCAGCCAGGCCGTCAAAGCTAGCGCTGGTAAATTGGGGTAACACAATTGACCCTGAGTGAGCAAATCGGGCCGAAGGGGCAGAACGACCTGGTCCACTGCCAGCCGAACGATGTCTGCGAACCACACTCGCCTCGGCCACCTTGGGGCCACGAGGACGGCGGACACCCCTTCCAGAGCCAACTTCCGAAGCACTCTGCCTAGCATGGGTGTCGGAGGAAACAGGTACAGAAACCCCAGATCCCCCCAGCTCAGGGACATGGCGTCCACTGCCAGAGCCAGAGGATCCTGGGAGAGCGATACGAAGTTCGGGAGCCTGTGATTGTGACGAGAGGCAAACAGGTCCACCTCTGGAGTCCCCCATTGGCGACACAGTGAGCGAAATACCCGAGGATGGAGGGCCCATTCTCCCCGACGGGGAGAGCCCCTGCTCAAGCGGTCCGCTTTCAGGTTCTCCACTCCTGGGATGTATACCGCCGAGAGACGAGGAACATGGGCTTCTGCCCAGGTCAGGATCAGGGACACCTCCCTGAGAGCACTCAGGCTGCGAGTCCCTCCCTGATGATTGATGTAAGCAACCGCTGTTCGATTGTCTGAACGCACCTGGACCGGAAGGCCCAGAACGTGCTGAGTCAGGAGAGCAAGCACCCGACGGATGGCTCTCAGTTCCAGAATATTGATGGGTAAGAGGGCCTCCCGAGGTCCCCACTGCCCCTGGAACTGCAGCTCCTTCCAGAATCCGCCCCATCCCGACAGACTGGCGTCCGTGGTGACAATTTCCCAAAGGGGGGCCAGGAAAGACCTGCCCTTCACGAGATTGGTCGAGACCAACCACCACTGGAGGGACTGCCGGACCCGGGAGGACAACTGGAAGGGCTGATCCAGCGACCGAGGCTGCCGGTCCCAAGCCGCCAACAGATAAAGCTGAAGCGTCCTCGTGTGGAATTGAGCAAAAGGAACTGCCTCGAAGGAGGCAACCATCAACCCTACCAGCCTCATCCCCAGACGGATGGACGGCCGAGGATTGGAGAGTAGGACCCGAGCCAACTCCTGAATCAGAAGAATTTTGGACTGAGGGAGAAACACTCTGTGTTGATGAGAGTCTAACCGCATCCCCAGAAAGGACACCACCCTGGCCGGAGCGAGGGAGGACTTGGAGAGGTTGATCACCCAACCGAAACTTTCCAGCGTGGAGAGCACCACCCTGGTGTCTTTCTCCGATTGATCGGGTGACGGAGCCATGATAAGAAGGTCGTCTAAATAAGGTACGACACGAATGCCCCGAGCTCTGAAAATGGCCATGACCCCTGCCAGCACCTTGGTGAACACTCTTGGAGCTGAGGTAAGGCCAAACGGAAGTGCCACGAACTGATAATGCCGATCCTTCATCATGAATCGAAGAAAGCGTTGATGAGGGAGGCAGATGGGAACATGCAGATAAGCATCCTTGATGTCTATAGACGTCATGAAGTCCCCTTGCCGAAGAGAGCCGACGGCAGTGCGCAAGGTTTCCATGTGAAACTTCCGAAAACGGATGAACCTGTTGAGCAACTTCAGGTCCAGGACGGGACGAACCGACCCATCCCTCTTGGGGACAGCGAACAGATTGGAGTAGAAACCGAGGCCCATCTCTAAACGCGGTACCGGCCGGATGACCGCCATCTCTAACAGATTCTCTACCGACGCCAGGAGCCCCTGTGCGGCCGAAGGATCGATGGGCACCCGAGACCGAAAGAACCGTGAAGGAGGGCGAGACTCGAACTCCAGTTTGTAACCGGACGACACTATCTCCTGAATCCACCTGTCCGGAACCTCCCGGTTCCAAACCTGGGAGAAGTGTCGCAATCGTCCCCCCACCCGCACGGGTGAGGGCGGCCCCTCATTGCTGAGTGGGCTTACCCGCAGGTTTGGGCTTGGAGCCCCAGGACTGGGCGGGACGGCCACGGCCCCTCCCCCGCGTCCAACCTGTACGACTGGTAGAGGGAAGGGAAGTCCCCCTACCCGCTCTGTATCCTCGAAAGGACGGCCTACCAGAAACAGCCCCTCTAAAGGGGCGTCGAGGCCTCCTGCGTTGTGGCATCTTGCCACCCTTTGCGACTGAATCAATTTTCTCCCCGAACAGCCGCAGCCCCAAAAAGGGGAGAGCTGTGAGCACCCTTTTAGAAGCTGAGTCCGCCGACCACTGTCGCAGCCATACTGACCGACGAATAGCGACCAGCATTGCCGCTGTCCTGCTACTCATAGCCAGCGCATCGTCCTGAGCGGATAGAACGTAAGACACAAAAGAATCGCACTGCTTAAGCGCAGCGAACTCATCACAGGCGGGATTGAGATCCTCGCATAGCCCCTGGATAACAGATCTTACCGCTAAAAGAAGAAGGGCCGAAGCGCACAAGGGGCGCATTGTTGACCCAGCATAAACAAAGCCATAGCGAGCATACTGGTCAATCCTACGATCCTCCCCATCCTTAGGGACAGAGGTCTCAGCAGACTGTACCATAGCGGAGCTAGATAACCCTAGCACAGGGGTATCGACTTCAGGAGGGACGGACCAAAGCTTCAGCAATTCTGGCGGAAAAGGATAACGCTTTTCCCAACTGGGAGGGATTCCAGATAACCGTGTGGGATGTTCCCATTCTTTCAGGACCACCCTCTCAAAGTGGTGCTGTCTGGGAAAAACCAAACGCGGCTGAGGCTCTTCAAACAACTGACCCTTTGGCCGGGTGACAGCCTCAGGCGGATCTAAATTCAAAATTTCAAACATTTGTGCCAGAATGGAGGGGGTGTCAAGGGCAACCCCCGCCGACCAATCGCCAATCGCATCAGCCTTAAGCTGACCTGCCGGCTCATCTGACTCCAAGAGGAATTCACCCTCATCCGGGGAGCCATCGGACCATTCCACAGGCTCACATAATTCGTCCTGAGGAGCCGAAGAAACCGGAGTCAGGCGCTTCCGTTTTGCAGAGGCCTTTAGCCCTGCTTTAACGGGCAATACTTCCCGAAGATTGGCTGAATTTACCACCACCTCGGATTGCGAATCCCCACCCTTGACAATGTCATGCGGGGTCCGGAACAGGGAGGGAGAGGCAGGAGATGATAGAGGTTGCGACGGGTCAGCCGCCGGATCAACAGACTGACGCGCAACAATCTGCCTTGCACAAGAAATGCAAATAAAGATATCATCAGCAGGGAGCGCAGCCCCACATTTTACACACCCCCTGGACGGCTCTAACGAGTCGTTTCCGGTAGTAACAGAAGCCTCCATATTGGTGATTTATGGTATCGCAAATACTGGGACTTTTAAGGCATAAGCCAACCCGGGATGCCCCTTTATAAGAATGTCCCGGAAGGGAGGGTTTTTATTTTTATATATTTTTTTTTTTTTTTTTTTTACACTTTATATTTTTTTTTTTTTTTTTTTTTTTTTTTTTTTTTAAGAGAAAAAAGGTCCCCTTTAACAGTCTCAAAATAAATATATATACATATATATATGTATATATATAACCAAAATGTGCAATTTTATATCAAGAAAGACTAGCCAGGCAATATAGAGCCGGAGGCCGCAGTAAAAGAGGGATCCCAGGATCTGAAAGGAAAGAAAAAACAAACCATCAGATCCCTTGTGAGAGAAACAAAGCAGCATGTTCACAATAGTCCAACAAAGAGAGTGCCTCCTTAAAAGTCAGCCCCATGAGTAAAACTCATTCTGGCCCCACAAAAGCGAGACCGCTTACCTGTTACCGACGCCAGGAGCCAGCCGGAGGGACATGTAGCAGCCGCAGCACACAAACTCATGTGTTGCTGCAGCGCGCGCCCCCCCCACGTGACCTCTTTTCACCGCAACATGAAGGAAGTGAGGCTGAGGCCGCCGAGCGCCGCTTCCGCCGGCGCCGCTTCCGCCGGCGCCACGCCCCCCCGCGTCACAGGGAGCCGCCCTGCTCTAATCAACGGGGGAATGCCACCAGCTGCGCTGGCTGACACCGAGCCGGCGGAGGAGGAGGAGGGGAAAAGAGAGACACAAGCGCAGCCACACAGGCTGCCGCACGGAGCAGCGGGGTAGGAAGGGAGGCGGGAGGGAACCAACTGAGGCTAGCTGAGCGCGGTCCGCTGCCCCGCCCCCATAAAGCAGACCAAATACACTGGCCATGCCTAAAGCATCTGCCCGGAGCCCCGGTCAAAAAACAGTTACTATGTAAAAGTGAACACACAGAAATAACACACAGTGAAAACATCATACAAGATACACAACCCTCTATACCCCCCCCCCCCCCCCCCCCCCCCAAGTGAAGGGAGAAAGGACCGGAGCGGGGGAGAAAGGGCTACGGGGACCCTCGGGACAGGGGCATCCCATTTCCGGATCACCATGCCGGATTGCCGCATTGCCCCCAAAAGAGGGGGATGAGCGGAGGAGATAAGCTCCTAGGCACCAATAGTGCCATCTACCAATTACCCGGTGAGCAGCCTAAGCTGGGAGGCTTCCTATCCACCATAGAGGTATACAACTCAAACCGGGCAGAAATAGACCAAAAGGGGGGTGGCGGGGTAAGCCCCGACCTACCTGTAAGCAGGAAACTTCCAACCTCTGCTTGTCACGCAGAGAGAAAAATACTGGTGATTGAAGGGAGGTACCAGGTATATATAGGCCGGAAGGTGGGGCTCGTTACAAGACTTCCTCTCTGCACTACGTCACCTGCAGGTGATTAACCCATGAAGTAATGAATATTTAAGAAGTGAAGCGGGGTGTGTGGCACACCAAGAATAAATGTAATTGAAAGTGCACTTTCCCTTTAAGCTCATGGGGAGGGGATGAGGCCCAACACCATTCTGCAGCAAGACTAGGACACCCAAAATAGGGCAAAATAAATAAAAAAAGAAGCAAAGCTTTGATCTCAACATCATTAAACCAGACAATGATTACTTGCAGAAACAGAAGCAGACACAGTCTGCAGATGCGGCAGTGATAGATTTGTTACTAGTAACTATACTTTCATTTGCAGTGATTCTGTGCCACTCTGCCCTTAGGGAGGCTGAGAGCTGGCAATCAGGGCAGGACAGGCAATGTTTATGTATGGGTCCTGGGTATGAAGTGTGTGTGTGGGGGGGGGGGGGGGCATCCATCAGTTCCAGGACAGCAGTGGGTTAAACCGGACCTTCAGCGTGATTTAATGAAAAGCCCAAACTATTTAAAAACGGTTCCCCAGCATCTAAAATTAATATATTTTACGTTTTTAGTCACTAACTTATTATTCTTTTCCCCACTGGGCTGCAACTCTGTTCAGGAATTTAGGATACGGGCGCCGCCATCTTGACTCAGAAGCATCACACTTACTGAGGAGAGGAGAGTGGGATAAGGTACAGGGGGGCGGGTTATAGCTGTGCTTTGCTCAGACAGAGCAGAGCTGGGGTCAGGTAAAGGTCAGCTGTCCCAGAATGCAGAGCAGCACAGTCAGGAGGTACTTCCTGTTTGCAGGCTGCCTGATAAGATGGCGGCTGCCATAAGCCGCCATCTTGGATGTTTAAAGGCTCATAACATGCAGTAGGTGCAGGTAGGATGATTTTTAATGTGAGCAATCTGTATGTACAGGGTGTGGGAAACATAAGATAGACTCTTATTCAGAGTGAAGGTCCGCTTGAAGTAGACAGCACAGACTCTGTATAGAGTAGTGGGTTGGGGACTGAGTTGTGGTTTTGGGGTCCCAGTACAGACTATATATAGACTGTGGGTTGCCATTAATTTATGGGTGGGCTACCTGAAATTGAGGTTTTATGGAGTTTAACATATCATGATGGTGACCCCCGAAGATGCTCTTCTATGCCCTGGTCATGTGATCTCTCAGCAGCCAATGAAAAGACATGTGTGAACAGGCAGGTAAAGGATATCAGGAACCTGGCATTGCAGGAGAGTACAATAAAAGCCCTCTTTTGTGGTCTGTAAGTTAACATAGCTGTCAGTTTGACATCTTTAATCAATCAAGTGACTGCTGGCAGCCAATTGGGTTTGCTGGGTAGGTGTGAAAGGCCACCTGTCAGACCCAATACGTTTCTGGCAGTCCATATGGGGTACCTGAACAACTAACATCAGTGATGAAATAGGAACCACCTAATATTTCTACCAGGGTTGTAACTTGAGGGGGAACAACCGCACCAGAGCCCAGGTCAGGGGGACCCCATCATTTTTGCTCCTCCACATTATTTATGATCAATTGCCACCATTTAGAGAAGGAAAACACCACTTGTCTCTGTTGTTTCAGTATTAAGTTGTTTAGCTGCATTCAACTGAGTTAAAAGACCGAAAAAAGTCTCCTGTATGAGGGGCCCCATTTAATCCTCACACCAGGGCCCGTTACATTAATTTACACCAAGGTTATCTGCAAAGTTCTGGGCTTCATGTTATGGTTAGAACAGTGGGGCACTCAAAATTTGTAATACTGTGATCCTCCAATCATTTCACCTGGAGGTCCGCTTTAGGCTTGTCTTCCTCACACACCGATTTTAATTTGGATGATCAGAAGTAAATATGGTCAGCATAAGACATGATCACTTGAAAAAAAGCTTTAATCCCATTCAATCAATATGATCACATTCAGATCTATCACGTTCAATTAAATGCAGCGCAAGCAATAGCCGAGTGATTGCAAAGATCACTACGAAGAATCGTAAGAGCATATAAAGGAGGAGAGTTAGACGTACTGATACCCCCTACCCACCCGTGCTTTACTACTGCCCCTCCCCAGGGATACTTACCCCGGCCCCGGCCCAGGCTGTGGTCCGCAGCCAGCACGAGCGCCCCACAACACAGGAGGAGGAGGGCGGCCAGTAGCAGCGGCGATCCCCGGGACACACACAGGACCATGTTGGCGGGAGATGGCCAGAGATCCGGGACAGGAGGAACCGGCAGGCTGACCAGGGGAAGTGATGTGAGGCGGATGGAGGCGGCACAGGGCCGGATACCGCCCTCCATGCTCACTGTCTGCGGGAGGCGGAAACTCTTCTCAGACCACAGCCGCCCGACTTAGTGACCCCGGGAGGGGATACTCCGTGTCTGTACCCGCCACAGGGGAGAAGGACCCTCTCTCCATAATCCCTATCAATTGAATACCCCTCCCTCTGTACTGTCTTTAGGGGGTAATTACCCCTCTGTGTACCCTACCAACTGACCGACTGCTAGGCTAGAATACCCACTTCCTGCCCCAGGGTGCAGATACCCTCTATACTGACCACAGGGTGCCGATACACCCCCTCTCTATAATGACCACAGGGTGCCGATACACCCCCTCTCTATAATGACCACAGGGTGCCGATACACCCCCTCTCTATAATGACCACAGGGTGCCGATACACCCCCTCTCTATAATGACCACAGGGTGCCGATACACCCCCTCTCTATTCTGACTACAGGGTGCCGATACACCCCCTCTCTATACTGACTACAGGGTGCCGATACACCCCCTCTCTATACTGACTACAGGGTGGCGATACACCCCCTCTCTATACTGACTACAGGGTGCCGATACACCCCCTCTCTATTCTGACTACAGGGTGCCGATACACCCCCTCTCTATTCTGACTACAGGGTGCCGATACACCCCCTCTCTATACTGACTACAGGGTGCCGATACACCCCCTCTCTATACTGACTACAGGGTGCAGATACACCTCCTCCCTCTATACTGACTACAGGGTGCCGATACACCCCCTCTCTATACTGACTACAGGGTGCCGATACACCCCCTCTCTATTCTGACTACAGGGTGCAGATACACCTCCTCCCTCTATACTGACTACAGGGTGCCGATACACCCCCTCTCTATACTGACTACAGGGTGCCGATACACCTCCTCCCTCTATACTGACTACAGGCTGCCAATACACCCCCTCTCTATACTGACTACAGGGTGCAGATACACCCCCTCTCTATACTGACTACAGGGTGCCGATACACCCCCTCTCTATACTGACTACAGGGTGCCGATACACCCCCTCTCTATACTGACTACAGGGTGCTGATACACCCCCTCCCTATTCTGACTACAGGGTGCTGATACACCCCCTCTCTATACTGACTACAGGGTGCTGATACACCCCCTCCCTCTATGCTGACTACAGGGTGCAGATACACCCCCTCTCTATACTGACTACAGGGTGCCGATACACCCCCTCTCTATTCTGACTACAGGGTGCCGATACACCCCCTCTCTATACTGACTACAGGGTGCTGATACACCCCCTCTCTATACTGACTACAGGGTGCAGATACACCTCCTCCCTCTATACTGACTACAGGGTGCAGATACACCTCCTCCCTCTATACTGACTACAGGGTGCCGATACACCCCCTCTCTATTCTGACTACAGGGTGCCGATACACCCCCTCTCTATTCTGACTACAGGGTGCCGATACACCCCCTCTCTATACTGACTACAGGGTGCCGATACACCCCCTCTCTATACTGACTACAGGGTGCCGATACACCCCCTCTCTATACTGACTACAGGGTGCCGATACACCCCCTCTCTATACTGACTACAGGGTGCCGATACACCCCCTCTCTATACTGACTACAGGGTGCCGATACACCCCCTCTCTATACTGACTACAGGGTGCCGATACACCCCCTCTCTATACTGACTACAGGGTGCCGATACACCCCCTCTCTATACTGACTACAGGGTGCCGATACACCCCCTCTCTATACTGACTACAGGGTGCCGATACACTCCCTCCCTCTATACTGACTACAGGGTCAAGATACACCCCCTCTCTATACTGACTACAGGGTCAAGATACACCCCCTCTCTATACTGACTACAGGGTCAAGATACACCCCCTCTCTATACTGACTACAGGGTGCCGATACACCCCCTCTCTATACTGACTACAGGGTGCCGATACACTCCCTCCCTCTATACTGACTACAGGGTCAAGATACACCCCCTCTCTATACTGACTACAGGGTCAAGATACACCCCCTCTCTATACTGACTACAGGGTGCAGATACACTCCCTCCCTCTATACTGACTACAGGGTGCCGATACACCCCCTCTCTATACTGACTACGAGGTGCTGATACACCCCCTCTCTATACTGACTACAGGGTGCAGATACACTCCCTCCCTCTATACTGACTACAGGGTCAAGATACACCCCTCATTCTATACTAACTACAGGGTGCAGATACCCAGTGATGTGCTTAAAGAGGAACATCGGGGGAGGATAAAACCTCCCCCAAACCTCACAGATCTGCTGCCCCCCCTCTGGTTTTACCTTTGGGCAATTTCTACTCACCTCACCAGCGCATCCATCTTCTGGGTGCCTCGGATTCCGGGTGATGGCCGCCGCCATCTTGCGTGCCATCAGGCACTGCGCGCGGCCCCTGATCTCGTGCCTGTGCAGTGCCCATGAATGGGATGCAGTGGAGACGCCCGAAATCCTGCAAGACTTAGCGGAGCTGCAAGTTCGCCATGGGATATTGACAAGCACGGCTGAGGCCGCACTTGTCAGTAAGGGATGGCTAAGCGGACAGTAGGGTGAGGATCGGGCCCTGAAGCAGCCGGATGTTGCCGTAGCAGGCAGCCGCGACATCCAAAAGGTAAGTAGGGGCAGATGGGGGAAGGAATCGGCCCCTTTTTATTTTAGACCCGATGTTCCTCTTTAACTGTCACGCAAACCAACCAAATGCTTGAGGACCCCACCTGCTAGGGGGACCCCATAGGCAGGGTCAGATCACTGGCAACTTTTTGTTAAAAAAAAATAAAATAAATAATGGCAGTCTGCAGTCAGTGACAGATGCTGTTTAACACAATGCAAGTGTGCAGCAGATAGGAAGCCACTGTACACTTACATGAGCCGGCTGCTGCAGAATAAGTGTGCTCAGCTCCATTCAGTTATGCAAGATGCTGTGACATCATAGCAGCTACCGAGCTGAATGGTGCAGAGCAGACCACTGTTTGTATCCGCACTCACTTCTAGGTAGGGGCAGGCAATCACAAATGGCTGCCTCGGGTATGTGTCTAGCTAAAGGTATAGAGTAGGTCACGGCCTCGCATGTGTCATTGGAACAATGTTAAGTGAGTTGGTGCAGCGATTTAATGGGGTTTTACACAGTGGGACATCCTAGTTTGGCGGCCATATGAGAAATTCCCTATGCCATGGAGGGACAATGCCAGGATGCCCTTCTGTGTGAAACCCTCTGGGTTCATTTACCTACTAAAGTGCATGAACAGGCCGTGGCTACATCCCCAACTAGGTTAATATTGAATTTTGCTGTACAAAATTTGTTTTTGACTAGGTCCCCCAGACACAGTCTTGCATAGGGCCCCAAAAATGATAAGCCCGCCCCTGCAGATACCCCTTCCCTTTATACTGACTACAGGGAGCAGATACCCATTTCCTCTATACTGACTACAGGGGGCAGATACATCTTTATACTGACTACAGGGGGCAGATACATCTTTATTCTATACTGACTACAGGGTGCAGATACCCTCTCATGTTATACTGACTACAGGGGGCACATACCCCCCTCATTCTATACTGACTACAGGGTGCAGATACCCCCCTCATTCTATACTGACTACAGAAGAGGTAGAACACAGGTAAATGAATACAGCTAAGGAGGGAAGAGGTAAGCAGAAGTGAGGTGGCCAGAGGCGAGCTGGTAAGAGTCCACATAAACACATGTCCAGACACATCCAGCACAAATAACACACCAGTAGCTCATGTCACCCACGTCTACAGAGAAGTTCACCTGTGCCTCAGTTCCTGCCTTTCGGATTAGAGATGCACTGCTCTCTAGTGACCAGCTGCTTGCATTGCAGGCAAGGCATGCTCTGCTCACCAACTCCTTAGGCTAGTTTCACACTAGCGCGGATGCGGAGCACTTGCGCTTTCAGTGAGCGCCTCGAGTGCTCTGAAATTGATGTAGCGTAAAACCAGCCTTAGGTGTGCTGCGGGCCACAACCGAGGGCAGTGTGGGCCGCAGGTTGTGCATCTATGCCCTATAAGAGTGTTGCCCAACCCTCTCCTCAAGAGCCACCAACAGGTCATGGTTTGTGAATCTCCAAATAGCCAGAACTATAGCGCTATCTGAGCACTAATTACTTTACCTCTGCATTTGTATGGAGATCTGCAAAACATGACCTTTTGGTGGAAAGGGTTGGGGAACACTGCTCTAGAATAATGATTACATCTGGATTTCCCATTTAAACATGGACCAGTTACCAGGATTGTCACTATCAAGGTTGCTCAGACCATCAATGGCACTGATTTGATAACGTTTCTTATGCTGCATCTGCCTAGACCAAGCATCGCCAGCCACTTGTGAATGAGGAAGCGGTGTGTAAGAAGGTTCCAGAGGAATAAAATGTTTATGATCTCAATTATTAATGAATTATTATTAAATCACTAATATTACTGAAAACTAGGTAACTTGGATGAATGGAGTCTGTGGATTTTTATCTGGTTATTATGATTCTGATCCAGGGCTGGCTGATGCACATATAATATAATATAGG
The DNA here is from genome assembly GCA_027917425.1 of Gastrophryne carolinensis. Taxonomy (NCBI): domain Eukaryota; kingdom Metazoa; phylum Chordata; class Amphibia; order Anura; family Microhylidae; genus Gastrophryne; species Gastrophryne carolinensis. Next base: position 437,418,625 of record CM051235.1, read on the forward strand.
GTTTATTTTGGTGAATTGCCTCAATGTTCATTATATGTGTATGTATATATATATATATGTGTGTGTGTGTATGTGTATATATGTATATATGCACAGTAATGTAATTACTTTTACTTCAACTATTTAACTGAAACCATATGTTTGTACTACATGACTGCTTCTTTGTAATAGGAGGACAGTTGGAGGTGGAGAGATTTAGGAATAACATTTAAGGAGGAGAATGTGGGGGAAGGGGTCATTCTTCTCTTCTCTTGGGTTTCTTTGCTTTGGGTCTCTGAACAGACAACATGTAAGAGATCGCCACATGGCAGTATGGTGGGGGTTGGGCGAGAGAGACAAAGACCCTAGTAAGAATGATTGCTGCATTTTCCTATGGACATTGCTCACATTCCTGCTTTGCAACTTCATATCATATTTACACCATTCATATTATATTTCTGTAATGTAATCAGCTCTATTTATATTAAATCCATTTATCGATTTTTGGTTTCGGCCAATACTTTGCTTAAATTACTATAGCTGAGATCAGATTCTGGATGGCCCAAAAACAGTCCTTGTTAAGGAAAACAAGGGAAAGAAATATCATAAATAATGATATTTTACAATGGCGAGCCGCGGATATTTTGGAGCCTACTTCAGTTTAAAGAGGGGGAAATGGTATGATTATACCAAATGACTTTTAAACTTCAGTACGTCCAAAAGAACCTAGAAGAATCCAGTATGATCGTCAGTGGAAGACATAAGAAATTCATGCTGTGAAAGAGGAAGACATTTTTACGGTGAGTAATGGATTTTATTAATAATATTGCTGATAAGAGTAATCTAGAATTTAGTTCTCTGATTTATCAGAAGAGTGATGGAGAGCTTTGGAGAGTAATGTATACTCAGCTCATTAAGGCTAACTTAGAAGTTGATAATTCTAGATTTTTATTAAAGAAATCTAAGACAAAGATCCGAAATGTATTTAAGATGTTTAAACTTTATAATGAAATGATTAATCCAGATGAAATGTGTTTGGCTGATTTAGTAACTGTGCAAACAGCACCCCCTGCTGGTTCCAAATGTGCTAATGTTCGTAGTGAGAAGATTCTCGAGCATGTTTCTGTGCAGACAATAGAAGAGCAGGGAGCATCAGAAGTGAATTTTGATTGTGAAAATTGTCCTTTATTGGCAGATTATATAAGAAACTTAGAAAATCAGTTAACTACCAGGGAACAGCTATTAGAAAAATTAAGTAATGAAATGAAAATCATATCAGCAAACACTAAGAAAGCTGATAAGGAAGAAGTTAAGCCTGGTCCATCAAGAACAAAAGCAGGCATACAGAAGGAATCTTATATTCCTGATTTGGTCACCTTAGAGTTGGAGAATATTAAAGGGGATGAAATGGAGATGAGGAATAAAAAACTTTTAGATAATTCAGTCAGAGTTAATATTAAGATTCACAAGCAGTTAATGAAGATCTTAAAGTACATTCCAGCATATGACCAGAATGTTGATGCATTTGGAAATGCAGATGTGTTTGAATTATTTACTGACAGATATTGTCTAAATGATGAACAGAAGAATAAGTTGTTTAGGATTTGGATACCTTTAAACATGATCAGACGTGTTGAGCTTTCTCCAGTAAATATAGATGGAGAATTAGTTCACAGTACACGGGCAGACAGATTAAGACAGTTAATACATTTTGTTAATGGTGAATCTCCAGATTTTGAGGTGTTGAATAACTTAAAACCCTCACCCGATGAAGATGTTTATGCCTTCATGGAAAAATTTGAACAGGCATATAGACTAATAATAGGAATTCCTGAGGAAGAGGAGCCTAACAGCATGATAAAAACTTTTGTTAGGAAATTTAACTTCCTTGATCCAGTCTCAAAAATGTTAGCAAGTGAAAAAGATTCTATGCAGGAAGCTGCAGCATTTATAGACAAAATAAGGAGACAGTTAAAATACAACACAAATAAGGCAACCATTTCAGCTATTCAAAAGAAGGATGAAGCTTTTCAGCATGTGAGATCTAAAACTCTCACTGCTTCCACCTGTAGGTATAACAGGGAAAAGCAGATAAATCCGCAGGATGTTATCTGTATGGAAGAAATTAATGAAGATGCAGGAAATATTGAGTACAGCAAAGAGAATGGGATGCTGACTGATAATACAATGGATGTAGATTGTACTGCAAAGTATGTTTCATATGTTTCCATACTGGATGAGGCAAATAAATGTGCAAATGTGTTTCCCCAGAAACAGCAGATTAATTCTGAGCTGGAAACAGTTCCTGTTGCACAAGGCGGTAAATTTAAAGTAAGAACTAGGGATGTTCATTGTTATTCTTGTGGAGGAATTGGACATATTTCTAGGTGTTGCAACAGTTTCCATAATGAAAAGCACACTAGAAATAATAAGCCTAAAACTTTCAGGACGTATAAATGAAATACAGAAGTATATACACCACGCTGGGGGCATAATTCTCAAACAAAGAGAATTCCTTTCTTTGGAAACACAAAAGAAAGAGCTGCACATAGGAATGTAAAGGAAAGAAGGTGGGGCACAAGAACACAAATCTTCCTAGATTTGATACAGAGTGGTGTGCCCATAGCAGAGATTGATAATATGCCTACATCTTATCTGTGGAAGGTTTGGAAACAAATGAAGCAGCGGGGAAATTTGAAATTTGCCCAACCCAAGTGGGTGGTGACTAGTGATGTCACTTCAGTCCTTTTTGCCCAAAGAAATCCAAACGTTTAGAGAGTTAGCAGGAAAGTTATTGATTAATGGCAGAGGATGGGAGGTGCCATTCCTCTGAAATAACTTTTAATGTTAGGGTGTAGGGGGAAGGGATAATGATTGAATTGAGAACAAAGAACACCATATATGGCTAAAAGGGTTTGCAAATTTTAAAGGCATTATTCTAAATATGGTTAGTTGAGATATAACATCTAGAATATGTGGTTATGAACTAATTTTTTAGTCAGATTAAATTCCTTAAAAGTCATTCATGGGTATAAAAAGTTGTGATTAATTAAATTAAATAACTGATTGTAGGTATCACTAATCTGATATAATTATTCTATAAAGAGTTAGAGTGGAAAATATATTTGTGTAACAGATGTGATTTTAGAAGACCATAGATGGACAGATTCAATTGACTCATTTCCTGTGGAGCAAAGAACTGTAAAATTGTAAATTAAGTTTAGAAGTGAGTTGTACATTGATTACTGTAGGAAAAATAGAATATTGAGGGTAAGGATTATTTTGGCTCACCTCAAGATTCAATAGATTGTCCAGTAGAGCGATCAGGTTGTATCTGATCGGATCAGTCTCAGTTGTAACACAGATATTTGCTTTAAGAGCTAGTCTGACTAGAGAAATTCCTTTGTTGGATAATTACCAACAGATGGCCATTAGACTTAGAGAGAGATGAATGTACTTTTAAAGGAATTATCAACACTAACAACACTTCCCTAACATATTTAAACTAATATAAGCAAGTAAAATTCATATCAAGTCATTAATATTTCTGAAGTAAAAGGTAGGTATTATTATTAAGGTTTTAAAGCAAGGAAGTAACTTATCCTATACACGAGAGATATGCATCTGCTTGTAAGTGGCATTTTAAATGTAGAGGTTTTGAATGATTGTATAGAAATGTGAAGGAAAACAGAAGAATATATTTCATGTTTCACTGATGCATGCTCAGATAAGCTGATCAGAGGGTGTCTCAGAAGCTTGTTTTCAAGAGAAAAGAGATTCTGGTGACATGACTTGAGTGGGAGATATGCTTCTGTTATTCCAAGGCATTTTCTTCAAAAATTTAGTAACAGGAATGGGATCAAGACATAAGTTACTGGGAAGAAATTGAGTAAATTGTACTGACGTCATACAATTTAATTTAATTTTGCCCAGATTATCCCAAATTAATTGACTTAATTTATTGACAATGCACTTATGAAGTATTTATGATGCAGATGAAAACTTTATAATATATACTGATTGTTAGTGTGAATATATCAAAACCAAGTTTTAAGGAAAGTGGATCTGGAGTATAATTCATGTGAATTTAGATAAGAATTCCATGAAATTATTTGCTTAAAGAAATTGATGCTGCTAAATTTTATGTTAAAGGAAAGTAAACCGAGGCTATATAAGGAATGATGACGGAAATGATGATGCGAAGCAGTGAAGTCAGAAGGAAAGAGAAGAAGAAAGGAGTAACATGACAAGATAAGAAGCCATGATGAAAAGTTCACCAAAAGGAGAAGAATATGATGAATATCATGAAGACTCCTATTTCATCATAGAAGAAATAAAGATATATAACCTAACTTAAGAGTGCAATTAACACTTCCATTGCAGCGAATGATCTGACAAAGTCTTGCCAAAGAAGTGATCGTCCCAAGGCAGAAAAGAAGAACAGAATGAAAGGAAGATTAACCAGTGACAACATGAAGAAAAAGAAATTTGTTTATAAATATGTTGTGAATTAGTTTTTTTCAAGGCAGTGATATCTATTTACATATTTACATTAGGTTTTAGGGAACTAAAATAGAACATTATACCTAAAGGTCTACCTATTAGCATAATAAGTGAAGGTGTATAGCGGTGCTTATGAAATGTTACCATATGGGTTAAGAGGATTTTTTGGTTCTGGGTCACTAATAAAAAGGGTAAATATGTTCATAGTGGTTTGGTGGGAGGAGTCAGAAGGGGTTAAGAATTTAGATTCTGAGTCTTGACTCTTCTTTGATCTATCACAACCAGATTTTCTTTTAATACTCATGCACTTGTCACTGGGAGTACAGATGTAAAAGGGGATTCATTCTACTTTGGAGGAACAGGGTCATGAGCAAATGAATAATAGGAAACAAGGGTTTAGCTTGTTATCTTGAGAACATTGTGCTTTTGCTCTTGACATTGTTAGGCCAAAGCTTGAATTGAGGGGTATATCATTGGGTTTGCTCTTCCAATCCAGCTTATTTGTTTAATTAGTTAAACAAATGATAAACAGGGGGATAATCAATTTATTTTGAATTTCCTGGGTACATTTGACATATGAGACTTCATTATGTAGTATCAAGATTAGAGGTGTCTAAATTTAACAGGAATTGTTCTATTCTCTGTTATACTGGTAAAGGGGTAAAGAAGATGTTCCATACTTCTATATTTGTTTAAATTCATTCAGAAAAAGGAAACAGGAAGTAAGGAATTAGGAGGTCTAGTTACAATCAAGCGGATATTCAATAGCAAATGATTGTTAAAACCTGGAATAGATTGAACATGATCAATCTCATCTCTTTGGGAAGGGTTATAACCATCAATGAACAGAGTCATTCATACCAAGGTCTGCAGGAAATGTTAATATAAATCGGGTCATTTTGTTTGTTTTTGTTGTTTGTAAATTATTAGGATAATCAATTTTTGTATATTTAAATATTTTGTTAACTTAGTTTAGAATTTGGATCAGTAGTTTTAGCAGTCAAAATGATAAAGGGAATAGAGGTAAAAAAATATTTCCTTTGGTTCAGCAAGTTCTGAGATTGGAATCATGTTTCTTGGTGAGTTAACCCACAGTTGAATGAATGTGAAATGAATGATGGAAAAGTGGATAGATGGCATGTTTCTATTTTAACTAATAATAACCCTGCATTAATAATTTGAGATCTTAACAGGGGGAATTGTAAGAAGGTTCCAGAGGAATAAAATGTTTATGATCTCAATTATTAATGAATTATTATTAAATCACTAATATTACTGAAAACTAGGTAACTTGGATGAATGGAGTCTGTGGATTTTTATCTGGTTATTATGATTCTGATCCAGGGCTGGCTGATGCACATATAATATAATATAGGGTTTATTTTGGTGAATTGCCTCAATGTTCATTATATGTGTATGTATATATATATATATATATATATGTGTGTGTGTGTATGTGTATATATGTATATATGCACAGTAATGTAATTACTTTTACTTCAACTATTTAACTGAAACCATATGTTTGTACTACATGACTGCTTCTTTGTAATAGGAGGACAGTTGGAGGTGGAGAGATTTAGGAATAACATTTAAGGAGGAGAATGTGGGGGAAGGGGTCATTCTTCTCTTCTCTTGGGTTTCTTTGCTTTGGGTCTCTGAACAGACAACATGTAAGAGATCGCCACATGGCAGTATGGTGGGGGTTGGGCGAGAGAGACAAAGACCCTAGTAAGAATGATTGCTGCATTTTCCTATGGACATTGCTCACATTCCTGCTTTGCAACTTCATATCATATTTACACCATTCATATTATATTTCTGTAATGTAATCAGCTCTATTTATATTAAATCCATTTATCGATTTTTGGTTTCGGCCAATACTTTGCTTAAATTACTATAGCTGAGATCAGATTCTGGATGGCCCAAAAACAGTCCTTGTTAAGGAAAACAAGGGAAAGAAATATCATAAATAATGATATTTTACACGGTGAACATATGCGCATAGGATCACTTTAATGAGGAACCCCAAGCCTTTTGTAACTCAGCCGCCACAACCCCCCCCCCCCCCCCCCCCTGCTAAGCCTAATTTGGAAATTAAAATAAAAAGCTCCTGACCTGATCACCACAATCCTCATCTGATTTGTGCGGAAATGTGAATGGCAGCCATAGACCTGAGTGATAGTTGCACCTGATTGAATGACCATTACAATCACACTACTGCACAGCATGTGCAGCTCTCCAGTGCCCGGGACCCGAGGTTACCTAAAGAATGGACTTCCACTTAAAGTCATTTTTAAAGTTTTTATTTATAAATGTTGCCACTTTAATGTAGGACAAAACCCTCCTGAGCGGCAGTACACATTCCCCATTGAATTCAATCAGAGCCCTTTGCCGAATGACGCAGTCAATCGGCAAAGCGCTCTGATTGGACGAAAGCCAGCTAATGCGCCGTTGGAATGAGCAAAGGGTAAGCTGTAGAGGCAAACTGGGGAGCTTTCACACAGAGGGCATGTCAATATGAAAATCCAGGAACATGGATCAAGCCCTGAGAGTCAAATTTTGAGTTTTGTTCCGCTTTAAAGCAGAACAGATCCGAGCAGCTGCTGGTCTGGAATCTGTAAGCTCTCTGTCGGCTTTCTCTGGGGGCATGTGTTACTGTGTAAGTCCCCCCAGGGCACTGATAGCACCTTTCCCCGGTCCAACGCTGCATGTGTGGGCTCCTGACCAATCAGAGCCGCTTGCTGAAATGATGTGATTCGGCAAACGCTCGGATTGTTGAAAATGGGGAGCACAGGCTCCCGCATCTCCTGCATCACTGGGTCAGACTGGCCTGGTGGTCCGCACTACTTTAGAGAAGTCTGGGCTGCTACGTTTACTAACATTCCCATCCAATCCCAGCCCCATATCCCCTTCCCCACTCTACCCCCTCACCCAAGTAACCCCATGTTCTATCCTTTTGGTCCACTCTAAAGCAAAACAAACCATTCTTCCTCTCCCCTGTCCATCCAAGTACCTCACGCGATGCTGCCAAATCCACGCCCTCTGTCACTTTTATAATGAATGTGCACTTTCATAAGGAATCGGCCCCCTGGCCATAGAGGCTTTTGGTCTAAAAGAGATATTGGTGTAAAGTAATACATCCTCTATAACAGGGTGACATGACGTGGAGGCGGGAGTGCGACAAGCAATAAGGGGATCGGCCATGGAATCGGGGTCTACTAGTCAGCAAACTGTCAACAGTCCGGAAAGTGGAGAAAAGTGTCAGCTGGCGAGTCACGTGGCCTACGGCTCACTAGAGCGATGACAGGCTCCGCCCATCCATGCTCCGGCCAAACCACGTGACACAATGTCACTGTCTCGTGGCCCTGCCTCCTCTTTGCGTCGGGACGTTACGTGCTGCCTCTCTGCTATTATCGCCATCTTGATTACCGCGTGTTGGAACGGTGCTATTCGGTGAGGTTAGTAATTATTATGCGGGTGAGTTGGGGGGCTAAGGTCACCCTTATATTGTGTGGGCTCTCTCCTACCCAAAGGCAGGACTGCGTGCCATGCCCGGGCTGGTCTCTTCCGTTACTGGAGGCCTCGCTATGAGGAGGCCGGGGCTCTCTAGTTCATAGTGGCCGGAGGCTGAGGCACATGCACTTGTGCAGGCCTGGTTGCTCATGGCAACTGTATCCGTGTGTCTTCCCTGGTGCTATCGCACCTAAACGCTTATATTCCGATTTTAAGGCCGTTTCAGAGCCTGTAGAGAGGCTCAGTGGTGATATCTAGAAGTTTCTCTAGCTGCCTAAAATATCTAGATTGTGGATTGTTACCGCGGCCTTTATTCTTAATTATAGATCGCCATCCACTTCTGTGGTGCTGTATAAAGTAGAAGTGACAGGGTAAAACAATGTACTTAAAGCAGACCTAAATCCTCCCTTGCATGTGCTTGGGTGGGTCCTATTTCATGGGGACACTAACCACCTCGTTGTGGCATTAGTGAGCCCTGCACTTAGACTGATTTTTTTTCTTAGTTATTGTTCCAGTGGGATGTCCCAAATCGGTGTATCCTCCCGGTCACTGTAAATACTCACCTGAGCGGCCTGCTTAGCCAATCGGCATGCTTGATTTTGCTCGGCACTGCTAGTCGCTGAAATAAGCCAAGTGGGGCAGAGTGCGCCGCCAGCCGCATCCCCTGCTCAGTCTCTAGCTGTGGTGTGGGTGCGCTGCCCATTCAGAAAGGCCTGGTGCGGGTATGTGGCCATGGTGAGGGCTCCTGGAGCAGGCAAGTGAAATGGGGGATCTGGGGGGGGTTTCACACAGCGGGCATCCCGAATTAGGAGTGGGACTCGGGCGGCTATGGAATCTTTTAGACTCCAGGGCCTTTGTCATTCCCCCTTAAGTGGGCCATCCTGGAATCTGAAAGAACCCAGGAATGGCCGCTAGCCTGCCCCCAGGGGCATCAGATGCCACGATGTGTGAACCCCCGATCCCCAGCTTCTCTGCAGCTGTGCACGCTCCCCGCACTCAGCCATTCAGATAGGCTGGGAGCGTGCACTCCACAGGGGAACTGGGATGTGGCAGCATTAGTATGCCCCACATAAAGCGCTGATTGGACTAATGCATGCATCCTTGGCATGGAGATGGTTGAAAGTAGGCGATCTGGGGGGTTTCACACACTGTACTCTAATGGACCCGTGTCTGTTAAAGTGGACCAATCACCAGGATTTCTAATATCCTGGTAATTGCCCTGGGGGGTGCCTCCACTTTAACCGACATGTGTCTATTAGAGTACAGTTGTCAGGTTTTTGGAATTCTGTCTTATGTTTCTCTTTTGTAAAATAAACCTGTGTGTTAGAATTGTGCCCCCACACTTTTTGGCACGCTGTTTCCAGGGTTCTTATGTTTTTTGACTTTTTCTTTGACCCCTTTAGTAAAGCTGTTAGTATACTTCCTGAGTACAAATCCCAGAATTCATCCAGGTGAGCTGATTAGCAGCCTTGGCTAAACAAAGCAGCAATAATGATTCTTCCAGCTGATAACCCTGTCGGTAACGCTTTAGCTACTGGAACACAAGATTGTTTTCCTCCCATCTGAAGCTGAATTAGAGAAGAGAGGGTTAATACTCTTGCTTGCTGAGACAAAGTCAAGAGTGAAGTCTCTGATCTGTACTTTTAACATACCTCTTTGATGTACATTGCTAGGGTAAGCACATTATTGCTAGGGGAAATTTTCTAACAGTGTTGCACATTACATCGTTATGGCACACCATAATAGAAATGTTTAAAATGACATTGGAAGTGGAATTACTCTTTAAAGAGGAAGCGCTACAATACCTAGGATTTTGACTATCCTGAATTTGTTCTGTGCCCTGGGAGCATCCCGCAATAGAATGCCCTGCTGTGTGAAACACCACAACCACCATGCAAATCTTTCCCCTGTCCCACAGTGCATGTGCAGGCTCTTGTCCAATCAGAGCCCACTTTCTACAAAATGTGAAAATGTATACAATATAATGCAAGGGGTGAGTGTTAAAAGGAACATGGTTATTGTTGTGGTCTGCTTTGAAACACACAGGTATTGTGAGTCGGACAGAATTGCCCAAACACACATTGATACTGGTATACTCTAGGAGAGAGGGCCCCGCCCTTGTATGCTTACACTCTAAAGCAGGGGTACTCAACTACTTCCTTACCAGGGTCTGCCGTGGGATGAAGGTCCGGGGGGGGGGGTGTAAGTAAAAGTGACAGCCCGGACAGGACGAACGCGCCCAGGCGCATCAAGCGCTGGAAGCGGCGGCTATATAGAACAAACCATGGCGGAGCACGCTTTTCATACACATATTGGCGGGGAATTACCTCAGGCTCGACCCAGGAGCTCCGGAACATGGCTCACACCAGGGCGCAAACCGAAACAGCCACCGAACGGCGCGCTCTCACCGTGCGCAATATCCAGCCAGCCCGACTATTGAGTCCAGGGCAGCCGCGGGAGGAGGAGACAGCGCGTCTTCAAGCGGCGCCCGAACAGGGGACCACAGGCGGGGGCCATCGCCACAGTCCGGCTTAGTGGAGGTGAACGCGAAAATGCCCTTATCGCTGCCTGTTTGGTGGGATGTGACGGTAGCGGGCGTGCTCGCTCACTGTTTGCCTGAATGTTACACTCCAGAAACGGCGCGCCTGAGCCGGCAGCTCGCCCTGTTACCTGACGCCTGGCACATCCGCCCTCCAGGCTGGCTGTTCGGGTAACCTCAAAGCCTCCCACTGTGTGGGGAACTCGTGCTGGGGAGCTATGCTTTATGGCAGGGGTACTCGACTACACGCCCATGTGCCCGCCCCCAGCTCTGACAGCCCCGGCCGGCAATTGTCACCGGCACCGCCGGATCCCGGGCTGATGTGGCCTTGACACTACACCAGCCCTGGGCAGCGGTCCGGACAAATGGCGTCTGCGGTCCGGATTCGGACCGCGGTCCGCCATTTGAGTACCCCTGCTCTAAAGGATGAGCAAGTGGAATTGAAAGTTAGGACTGGTGCGATCTAGCACTTTATTCAAATATGGCACACAAAGTCCCTTCCATCTCGTGCTCCATAGTAAGCTGGGCAGCAGGATGCACAGCAAAGAAACAAGGGGATGCCGCTTCTGAATACAGCTCTGGATCATGGCTGGTGGCCTGTGGTTTTACAGCAATTCTGACTGTGGGTCAAGCCAAATTGTGATCAGTTACGTGTCTGTAGGAGGGTTAGAATTTTACACTGAATTCTATTAAACTAAATGTGATCCTGTGGTACCAGGTATAACTACATGTGTATCTGTTTTGACTGAGATCAAAGTATCTATTTTGACTGAGATCAAAAAGTGGAACTTGTGGGCTGTTTAATCCCGAAATCACCAGTCAACCAGTAATATCTGCTTGAAGCCCCATAGAAAGACTGGACATCACGCATAGCAGTCACTCCAGTATGTCCACATTACACCAGCCACTAAAAGGGTCCACCAGGCAGATATGTGGCATGTCCCAGAGGCCCTCTGTGGTTACTTTGGCTAGAGATCTGCTTTAAACTACATTTGCAAATAAATCTGCTATTCCTTAAAATTCCCAACAATCCTGCCTACAACAGTGCAAAAAGTTTACATGGTCCTGACATTTTCTCTGCTCATATGCTGATGCTTCTGCAGAGCATACATGATGAAACTGTTGCTCGTTATTCTCCAGAGCCAGAAATCTTGGAACTATGCTTTAGAACAGTGTTCCCTAACCACCTCCTCAGGGCCTGCAAACGGGTCATGTTTTTTTTTGGATCTCCAAAGCTCTATAGTCCTGCTTTTGATCTCATTTCTTCACCCGTGTATCAGTATGGCTATCTACAAGACATTGCTTGTTGGCAGGCCATGGGGAGAGGATTGGACAAGACATGCAACACCAAGCTAATAGCACTGAGTATTGTTGGCTTGGGCATTTGCTTCTCCCTTTGATCAGCTAAGGACCTTATGAAAGCCAAGAGAAGGAATCAAAAGAATGGTAGTGGTCAGATTCTGGTACTGCAATGGATGCCTTCTAGCTGGGAGGGAAAGCGTTAATTTTTTAAAACCTGAAATGTCTCTTACCAAAACACAGGGTCCTCCTTACCAACACGCCAATCATGGCTTAGTTGTAAGGAAGCAGCCTTGTGCCCAAACGGCAGTAGGTTAGTATCTGGGCCAGGACCTGACTATAGTGTTCTTGAGCAAGGCTTCTAAATGCCCAACTGCTCCACAGCTGCAGTTACTAGAGCAGCCCACTGCTCTGGGCATGTGTGCACTCACTGCGTGTTGCTCAGCACTGAGGTTTTAAAGTGGACCCAGCGCAATCCGATTCCCAGGCCAATCAATTCCCACCCCCTGGGGTGGGATGCCCCGCTGTGTGAAACCCCCCAGGTCGCCCCATTCACTTACCTTGCATCCTGCCCTATGGCGCATGTGCTATCCCCCTAGCAGGGCGTGTACCTACGTCAGGCATTTGTGAATGGCCGGCACGGGCACGCTCCCTGTTGGAGGGAAGTTGGGAGATGCAACCAACAGTGCGCTCGGAGCCGCTGTCCTTGCTGGATAAGCCGGCGTGACGTCAGCGTATCCGAGCACCCGTGCATGTGCTGCATGACTGGAAAGAGGTGAGTTTTGCTCGCCAATTTGGGAGTTTCACACGGGGGGGAAAGGACCAAAACCCAGGATAGTCAAAATCCTGGATTTTGGTCCACTTTAAATGTGAAGGGGGGAGAAATCCTGTGCATGTGCAAGCAAACAATGACCATATATGTGCAGAAATCCAAATCCAAGAAGTTTTTTTCTTTTGTTGTCAGTTGGGACCTTGAAATTATCGAATGACCCTTTAGCTGGTGGGGCGTTACTATCGTTCCTGCACAAGCCACAATAATGTGCTGCCTATTGAAGCTTCACTTTCACTCCCTCAGTGTTATGGAAAATGGATGCATAGTATTTGCTCAGAGTAGGTCTGCTTTGGAAAATTAGCCAGTCAAGACTGGCTGCTGCTCTTATAGTTATTTTAATGCTAATTCCTGTGGGATTCTTGGTTGTGTAATGTTTGCATCATCTGCACAGGGTGTAATTTACATGTTTAATCGTAAGCGATTATGGTGTTGTAGATTTCAACATATTGCTCATCACACCAAGACCATACAGTATTTCCCAACCTTGATGCATATTTGTAGTAACTAGGACTAGCTGCCAGTGTGGAGATTCCAGCAACGTCCTGCTGGCAATTGCTGCTATAATGGCCAGGTGCCAATCTGATCTTTCTATAGGAAGACTAGCTGCTGAGCTCCTCCCCTTCTTTCTTGCTTCAGGTATTTAGGTGGACCTATAGTCAGAATAATTTGCGCTTCCAAGGACCGACCATCTGTGGCTATAAACAGGTATTGACCCTTTCAGTGCCAGCCTACCCAGAGATGTTGTAACCCCTTGTTGCCATGCCATTTTTTTATTTGGACTATATATGTTTGAATTGATGTTTGTTAGGCTATTGTGTCTATGCTTGGCACTGTTTTCAAATTAAGTACAAATTGCCGAAACATCAAGGTTTACAGTTTACACATTTGGGTGTGGCCTTTGGAGCTGGCTTTGGTCCCGGCTGGGCAGCTGTTGTTGCAGGGAGCAAGAGGGCTTGCTAGGAGGAGGCTGGGCTTAAATGGTAGCTCTGAGCGAGAGTAGCGTGGTCTAGACTTGTAGTCCCACTAGTATTCGTGACCCACATCAGCGAGGTGACTGCAAAATTCCTTTAAAGTGGACCAAACAGTCCCCCTTGGCTGCCAGGCACTAGGCAAGTTGGCATTAGACACAGGATTTTGGCTATCATTAGTCACAGAGTGCAAGCTAGCAGCAGCGGTGATAGGGGCAGATTTGGAGCATAGAGGGCAGGCCAGCAGTGGGCAGAGGAGGCAGACTAGAAGGAGACAGAGAGGGAAGGCTGGAAGCAGACACACCAGAGGATGTAGGAACATTTGAAGACTTCCCAGACAGACCAAATCCTGTGGTTAAAACACCCGTGGTCCAGTGCACACCCCCCCCCCCCCCAAAAAAAAAACCGCTCCATCTATTATTCTCCCATACCCCAGGTACATTACCGTTGGGATGTTTTCTGCCCGCAATGCTTCTTGGTATTCCTGTTATAGTGATTTTAATTTTTCGTTTTCCCTAGCTATGCCGTTGGTTTCTCACAGGATACCATTGATCCAAACTAGCTGTTTTAAATCCCCTCCTCCACATTTTCATGCTGGGAGCAATTCCAGCCTATTGAAAATAGTGATAGATCAAGATAAGAGCCAAAAGAAAATGTATTTTCCCCCCAATTTTTCCTTTGATGCCAAAATCATTTGAGTATTTTAATCCAATTCATTACCAGGTCAGTGAGGGGAGTTGATGTTGTTTTTTTTTTTTTTGTGTAATTTAACCTTCCAAAGTGGTTAGTCCACTCCACTACTGGATTCTGCCTATTACTCCAGCTACTGACTCACTCCCGACTAATCTCACTCGCCGTATAAAAGGCAGATTCCTGTGAAAAGGCGCGTGCAGACCAAGCCTGGTTTGTAACCTCCCACAGCAACCAGATAAATCTCGCTCCTGACGCTGTGCCAAATGTCATCTTAACGTCAACCCTCTTTCTGCTGAGAACAATTGCACAGGGCTAGGAGCTCAGTCCAGACCCCCAGAAAATTTCCTGGTTACACATTTGCCATGATACCCCAGGTAATCCAGGAATAACTTAACAAGAGTAATCAAACCAGTTCCCGGAGGAAGGAAAGGGTTTTTATCCCCATGTATTCCTGGTACAAAAACCATCAGACTAATTCTGAATGTAAAAACCCTGAATTGATTCATGATCTACAAAAGGTTTAGGATGGATTCGATCTTCACCATAAGTAATCTTCTTACAGCAGGGAACTTCATGGTGAACATCGAATTGCAGGATGTTGCCTACATATACCCATTTTCAGGCGCACCGCTGCTTTCTGAGATTTGCAGTCCTCCTAAATTCGGTAGTATTTCACTTTTAGTTCATGGCCTGGCACTTTGGAATCTCCTTGGCTCCCAGGATCTTCACAAAGATCTTGGCGGAAGCCATGATGGCGTTTAGGGTGCCAGGGAATCTCCATTTACCTTACTTAGATGATCTCCTATTGACATGGAGACTTTTCTCTTACACAGTCTTTCGGTGACACTAGCCTTGTGAATAAAAAAATTGGGGTGGCTTGTAAATCTGGAAGAATCAAGCCTGATCCATTCCAGAAGATGCAGGTTCCTCGATTTCTGGATAGACACTGTGGAACAAAGGATTTTTCTGCCACCAGACAAGCAGGAAAAACTTCTAACCCGATTTGGGGTGCTGCATCATCCCTAAGGAAGATCATGAAAATCCTGGGCCTAATTTCATCGGCAATTCCGGACGTTACATGGGCACAGCTTCACTCCAGGCCTCCCCAGACCTTCCTTCTGCAGGTTTGGGACTACAACCCAGAATCCTTAGATGCCCAAGTGCGTCTTCCCCAGACAGTTATAGACCGCTTTGCAGGTGGCTGGACTGTTGAAATCTGTAGGGGGGCAGGGCTTGGAGACAAACTCAGCCGGTTGTTATAACAAATGCCAGTTCCTGGGGCTGAGGGACCACATCTAGACTCCTGGCATGTCCAGGGACACTGGTCAGCAGAATTCCGTGAAAGATCATCTATTTGCAGGGAACTAAAGGCAGTGGAGCTGTCCATCGGCCCTTCTATACAGAGTTACCAAACAGAGACTTCCTTAGGCCCGATCCCCTTTACTTACCTAAAATTGCCTCCACTTTTTATGGATCACAAGAGATTATTCTACCCTCATTTAGGCGAAACCCTGAGGATGCTACTCATGTACTAGCTGTTAGAACGGCCTTGGTGATATACTACACACATGCTTGAAGTCAAACCGCCTATTTGTGTTGTTTAAAAAATAGAAGGGTTGGCCGCCTTAAAAGCTTCCATAGCCAGATGGATTGGGCAAGCAATCTCCTTAGCCTACACATGTATGGTCCACCAAAGCAATATCCACTTGCTGGGTGGAAAGATCCGGTGCCTTCATAGAGGAGATCCAGGGCAGCCACATGGTCTTCCCCCTCCAACTTTCCTTAGACATTATGTGCTTAATTTATTTTCTGACTCTCATCAATCCTTCGGTAGAAGAGTTCTTAAATTCTGTATCCTGCCCATTGATGTTAGGTATGAATTACTTGTTTATCCTCTCATGTGGCTGTCCTTAAAGTGGACCATCACCCTCCCGTGATCGGCCCGGGAATCTATAAGATTCCCGGGCCGATCACCTCCCTCCCCGCGGGACATCCGAGATCGGGATGTCCCGCGGGGTGAAACCCCCCCAAATCCCCTTACCTTGTCTTCGGCGGCCGCCGCCTCCTCCCTCGCGCCCCTCTAGAGTGACGCGCGGGAGGCGGCGGAGGAGGGGCCGCTTGTCCGTTGCTGTCAGATCGCTTGTCCGCGCGCCGATTGGACGGCACGGCCACGTGGGAGCGGGGAGAGGTGAGTTTTCTGGGTGATCGGGGGGGTTTCACACAGCGGGGCACCCCGATCGGGGGTGCCCCACCGAAGTGGACCAAGACCCAGGATAGTCAAGATCCTGGGTGTTGGTCCACTTTAAGGACGAAGGGAGAAAATTCCTGTTAGTCTTACCGGTAACGGTATTTCTAACTTCAGGACAACCCTAGCTACACTCCCTAGTTCAATGTGGTTCTTCGGTTTCCCTTTTGCTTGATAAAATACTGAGGACTGGGGAGAAGGGGTGGGGCTTTTAAACTCTGTGCCAGTTTGTGTTTCCTCTCCAGAAGGAGGGGCCATCTCTCAAATGGCTGTCCTGAGAGACTTGTAGAAATACCGTTACCGATAAGACTAACAGGTCAGATTTTTTTCACCATGATATATGTAAAGCACGCAGTGTGTGCTTACAACACATTGCTGTTGCCACACCTCATTTTTCCTCTGCATCTCCAATGCACTAATACTTTTACAAATAACTACAGCATCTTTTTGAAAAAACAAGTTTGGGACAGGGCAACGTGTAGCCTGAGACAATGGGACAACAATCAGGCTTGCCTTTAGTATAACTTAAAAAAAATATATATCTATATTCGCCTTTTGGTCCAATTCAGAAACTTAAAAACTCAGTGTAGTCCGGTGCTATCAGACCTTGACCCGTCTACATGTTGGACATTCCCCCTCCCCCTCAGTTACAGTGATGCAACCTGCTCTATTCACTGCCGTGGAGGGGGTGTTAGGCCTCTGGAATGCCAGGCCTGAGCAAGCACCCTCCATAAAAGTGAAATAAGCAGGTGTGGCCTTTGGAGATAACAGGGAGTATATTGCTGCCCTGGGAGTAAACGCAGGGTGGGAAGCTGCTAGTAAGACCCTTCTACCAAAGGACGGATGTTTTGCAGAAAGGAAATCTAGTCTATAGTGCTTGAGGAAGATGTGGGGTGAAGACCACATTTCTGTTTTACAGATCTCTTCGATAGAGGCACATGTCCTCTCAAGGAAGCTGACATCGCTCTTGTTGAATATGCTGAGACCTGCCGAGGAGAAACTCCTCTGGATGTTAAAGCCGGCACAATAGTCTGTTTTATCCACCTGGAAATAGTGGATTTAGAAGCAGCTAGGCCTCTTCCTGCTGAAAATGTTCAAAAGCTGTTCCGCTATTCGCCACTCTCTAGATCTTTCTAAATAAATGATTAGAGCTCTTCTGACATCTAATAGTGGGAGATCTTCTGCTCGGGAGCACTAGGTCTTGGGACCTATTGAGAGGAGTAGAAATTCTTGACAAAAATAAAGGATCAGGTCTCAGTATGGCATTATCTGGAAGAATTGTGCAGCAGGGTTCCTTCATCATTAGAGCTTGAAACTCACTTACTCGCCAGCTTGAAACTCACTATTTCAAACGCAACCATTTTTCTGTCACTTCCTCCAGTGGCTCAAATGGAGGTTCCAGTAGCCCTTTTAAAACGATGGTTTAGTCCCATTTCGGGAAACCTTTAAATAGTGCTGGCCTTTTACAGGTAATTGCCTTAAAGAACGATTAATTTGTTGAAGCTGTCTCAAATGGAAGTCTAGGAATACGGATGATAAAAAGTATTTATTGATTTAACATACTAACTGCTAGACCCTTCCTGCAGGAATTCGAGGACTGCAGGTACCACCTTTTTCTTCAGTTTATTAGTCTGACAAAATGCAAGTAGGCGTCGGTGTTCTTATATTCACAAGTATTTAATCATATATTTTCATTTTGTATCTGATGAAAAAGTTAAATCTTTTCACCTTTTGTACCAGGAAAATGTGAGAATAGAACCCCCGCCATTCGGAATACGGTAGAACTACCTCTATCATGTTCTTTTGGCATAATTTTTGTTAGACTAGCGGAAAGGCTTCCCTCTTTCTGGTGTCCCTTGGTAATTTGGTCACCAGGAAGAAACCCTAAAAATTCGAAGGAAACCCGGGCATTTTGCACAAAATGTCAAGGCTGGCTGACATACTGCCTGCACCTCGATTCCTTTGCCCACCTCTAGAGGGCTGAAAACGGCTGATGGCGTCTGCTTAAAGTGGACCGTCACCCAGGGGTGATCGGCCCGGGAATCTATAAGATTCCCGGGCCGATCACCTCCCTCCCCGCGGGACATCCGAGATTGGGATGTCCCGCGGGGTGAAACCCCCCCCAAACCCCCTTACCTTAGCTTCCGCCTCCCTCTAGACGTGCCCGCGCCGGGCGTCTGTGAATGGCCGGTGCGGGCGTGTCAAGAGTGACGCGCGGGAGGCGGCGGCGGAGGAGCTGCTTGTCCGTCGGCGCGGGGAGAGGTGAGTTGTTCGGGGGGGTTTCACACAGCGGGGCACCCCGATCGGGGGTGCCCCACCGAAGTGGACCAAGACCCAGGATAGTCAAAATCCTGGGTGTTGGTCCACTTTAAAGCTTTCCTCAGTCCGGAATCTCTTCCCGCCTGTGTGGTGGCTGAGAGAACTGGTGGTGGCTATGAACTACACCCGAAGATAAAGTGGTCTGGGGCTCAGTGGGCTTCTCCAGAAGCCCCTGGAGCTGAAAAAAAACAAACACGCACATAAAAATGGCTGTAGCCTATATGTCCAGTGGTTTCGTTAGGCAGGAGAGAGCGTTCCATCCTCCTGGGAGGAAACGCAAAATGAACAGAGGTTAAAACCCCACCCTTCCCCCTCCACCTCAGTCCTAAAGTGGACCAAAACCCAGGATTTTCACCATCCTGCGTTTTGGTCCTCCCATCTGTGTGCCGCGCTATGTGAAACCCCCCAGATCTCCCGAATAAACTCACCTCACCGCTGTCCTACAGCACATGCACGTCCGCTTGTCCAATCAGCGCGCTTGGAGCTGCTGAGCTATGCACGTCTAGGAGACGTCTTAGTTCAGCGGCTCTAAGCACGCTGCCTGCCGCATCTCGCGATTTCCTCTAACAGGGAGCGCGCCCGCGCAGTCCATTCACAAATGGCCGGTACAGGCACATGCCCTGCTAGAGGGATAGCGGGGATGTGACCGCGGCCATCGCATGCACTGTTGGACTGGAATTCAGGTAAGTGTAGCCGGCGACCTGGGGGGTTTCACACAGCGGGGCATCCCGATTTTGGATGCCCAGCGAGGAGGGGATGGATAGGCCTGGGAATCTTATAGATCCCTGGGCCGATCCAGCAGGGTTTCAGTCCACTTTAAGCAGGTAGTACAATGGGAGGGAACCAAGGGGTTGTCCTGAAGGAGTCATAGAAAAAATCAAGCTTAACTGGGATTTTTTTCCCTTTTTTAATGTTTGGACATGTAGTTTACAACAGACTTGTACCCTACAGTGAATGTCAAGGCAGCTGTATAATAAAACATTGTTTTCCACACCGTGGTTGGATGCAGAGTGTGCAAGTAGGCGTCAGTGTTCTTATACTCACCAGTATTTAATAATATATTTTCTTTTAGGGCCATCATGAATCAAGAAAAGCTAGCGAAACTCCAGGCCCAGGTCCGGATAGGTGGTAAGGTTAGTACTGGTTTCTCAATCCTTTCTGGTGTCTTTTGTCTCTAAAGCTGCCTACAAATACCATGCTGTGTGACCACTGGTTAATCCTGTTAATCGCTGCAGGTCATTTTGCTGGCAGCGGGAGTAATGCTGCCTGTTTTAGGCAGGCTTTAAACAGATGGGCATTCCGATTACCTTGCGTTCCTGATTATGCAAATTTGATTTAAAGGGGACCAAACAGGACCTAGCGTCTATAACATTTTACCCCTTGGGCACTGATATGCTTACCTTCGCCAACAGCACATGTGGCACTCATCTTTATTGGGCTGTTCACAGCCACACCCACCACAACTGAATGGCTGGAATGATCCCACACAGCCTAGGGATGCAGGACGGGGTTACAGAGAAAAAAAACCCTACCTCGCCTACTGTCAGCGCTGTCCTAGCAGGTCTAGATGCCTGTCGCACAGACACACAAGGCGGTATGCCCCTCTCCATAGTTGGGTGAGGGTACAAACAGGATTAGGCTTCCAGGAAAGATCCTACTATGTAGTTTGATAGCGAGGATGGAAAACAAAGAAGCTGTATGATTAAAAAGGGCTGAGAGGACATGCAGATTGGAGAGCACCCTAGGTTACTGGAATCTATTAATTAGGCACTTTGCGTGGCAGTGATATCTTGTACTGTCTAATGCTTTATTAACCCTTAACATAAATTAATAAGATATAACACTTGTGATTTAATTTGTTGGGTGGAGGTGCAGCTGCTTAAGGCTCTCCTGTTCAAATTCAAGATCCTATACTAGTGTCATTACAGTTTAGGTGAATACATTGTTTGTGTTTTTTTTTTAGGGAACTGCCCGCAGAAAGAAGAAGGTCGTACACAGAACGGCAACAGCAGATGACAAGAAACTCCAGAGTTCTCTCAAGAAGTTGGCAGTAAATAATATTGCTGGCATTGAAGAGGTAAGTGGTAATGGATAGTAAGTCTGCCACGGTCTTATGGAATAAGCGCATACCTCATGCTGTGTGTGTCACAAGCAAGAATATCCTTGCCATGCTATTATAAATGTTTATTTTTTATCATTTTATGCTACAGCCCTCACTGGTTGTATCTTTGCATCCATGATCTCAGTTTTGCGGGAGGGGAACCTTTTAGTTGAATTATGGAGGCTAAACAAAATGCTTACCCTGTTTGTTAATGTGTGAGACTGTTTCCAGTTCCGTTGCAAACCAAAACAAAGTTCTTTCAGATTTTACAAGCTGCATCCTAGTCACTGGTTGGAGTGTCTCAAGTATTTATAAGAGGTTTTCCAGCTTAAGTAGTTAGCATTTTAGAGCAATTTCACCCCTTACAGTACATATTTTATTTAAAGTGGAGGGGGGAACTGCATTTTGCCCCACGCTTGGTTTTTGTCTACCTTATAGCGGCATCTCTATTAGGACACCATTTTTAATTTTTTTTATCTATCTATAGAGTCTGTTAACGCAAGATTCCAGGACCAAGAGGCTTAAAGTGGACCAAAACCCATAGCTTGATGCCTGATGCCCTACCCCCGGGGCATCCAGATTTGCTGTGTAACCCCCCCATAAACTCACCACTTTCCCTGATCCAAGGGCCCATTCGCGAACAGTGGCCGGTGCCTGCTATACTTTTAGCAGACGCCCACCTGGAAATTGTGAATGGCCGGTACGGGCACTCACTGTTACAGGGTAGCGGGGATGCAGCTGCCATTCACTTCCGCCTTTCTGTGAGCTGATCTGAGTGCACTGATTGGACGAGGATTAAACCCCGGGAGAGTCAAAATCCTGGGTTTTGGTCCACTTTAAGCAGAATAGGAGGAGTTTGTTTGCAATGAGCCATGGGGTCAGTAACACCCGAATGTAAAGCAGGCCAAAAGCAGCTGATTCCCTCTCCCCAGGTCATCATGAACTGGGATGGTGAAACGCCACCATTCACCTGGTTTTCGTACCTGTCCGGCAAGCCCACGGTGCTTGTGTGGCTGGCGGCATCATTCGCATTCCATTCTGGGCACGCCTGCCGAAACTGAATGGCTGATAGGATTCCATTCGGCTTCTCCAGGTGCACATTAATATGCGTGGTCGGAGAAGCTGATTGGAGGAGCCGCGTCTGTGCTTTGGGCTCATTGGAAAGATAAGAGAACCAGGTGAGTTGTGTAGTGTCACACATTGGGGAATCCCAAACCAGGGTGCTCCAGGAGGATGGTCCAAAACACTGGATAGTAAAAAAAAAAAATCCTGGGTTTTGGTCCACTTTAAGTCTAAAGAATACACTGAAAACATTTGTGACCAAAGATCCTCTATAGAAGTCTAGAGATTGGCCTTTGCACCTGTGGTTTAGGTTATAGGAGTGAAGTCTGTTCTCATGCCGGTATTGTAAATGCAGGACATTCACCCCGTGGGGCTGTAACAGTTTCTTGTTTCTCACCTGTTTTTCTTCTTTCAGGTTAATATGATTAAAGATGATGGCACAGTTATCCACTTTAATAATCCCAAGGTTCAAGCATCCCTTTCTGCCAACACATTTGCCATCACTGGCCACGCAGAACCCAAGCCGATCACAGAAATGCTTCCAGGAATCCTCAGTCAGCTCGGGGCTGACAGCCTCACAAGTCTCCGCAAGCTAGCCGAACAGTTACCCCGCCAGGGTATGACCAACTGTTGTTTTATACAGTTTTTTTTTTTTTAAATAGGTTTCATGCTGGTAAATTCATGCTGCTCTTTTATCACTGCTTACTGACCAGAAACAAGAGTAGAGTCAAACACTTTAGTAGAGGGTCAGCATCAGTAGATGAATGTAAAAGGGGCAGTGGGTGGTTACGAGTACCCTGCTGCTATTCTCATCAAATCTTGCAAATTGCAGCCTGTAACCGCATATATGACTTTCTTCATGTAAAAAGCCAGTGAGATGTTGGGCTCATTTGGTGAATCTGGTGGTGGTTTAAAAATAGCTCACAGCTGCCGTGACCATGCCTGTTGCCAATAAAAGCCACATGGGCTCCTTTCTTCTACTATTACTATAAATGGGACCTAACTGGGGGGTCGGCAGCTGTCTCGCATGCACCTGTTTTTGCGTCCAACCTCTACTTCATACTTCTACCAGTTTATGCAGCAAATATTTCAACGATCTGTCTTTCTTTTTCAGTACTGGACAGCAAGGTATCTAAAGCAGAGGACATAGAAGAGGATGATGATGTCCCTGGTAAGTTTCATTAATAGGGAAGCTAAACAGATCTGTTTTTGTTAGTAGGGATTTTGTAGGATTCCGGGAAGTCGGATAAATGGACTGCTGCACGTTTTTACTATGTAGCTAACTTCCACATTTAGAAGGGAACTACAGTTTTCTTACAGATGCCTCCCTGCAGGTCCTTATATGGATTCCATGGTGTTTGAAAGTGATGTAGTCCCCCGTTATCTTCTATAGCACTTTAAGTGGGACATGATCTGAGAGTGGCTGGACCTGGAATCTAAGAGGGGATGCGGCCACTTGCGCTCCCGATTGAGGAACATCACAGCTTTTAGACTGGGAAGTGGCCTTTTGGGGGAGGGGGGGTTCACACAGTTAGTCAAAATCCCTATTTTGTGTGGCAAAATTGTCTTAAATGTGCTGAGCTGATCTAGATTTTTTTTACCTTCTTAATGTTAGCAAATGTGTGGTTTATGGAAGCAGGCTTCACTGTCCACATTCTGTTGCTATTGGCAACATACATCAAATGCAAACTTGGTGTAGGTTGTCAATAGCAACAGGTTGCCGATAGTTGCCCAGCTGCTGCTGGGCATGTGTAAGGTTGAGTGAACTCCCTCACCTCATCAGCGGCCATAGCAGCAGTGTTCCGTGTATACAGACTCGGTGTACATTGGCAATAGCAACAGATTGCAGGTAGTGAAAACTGCTTCCATAAAACACACATTTGCTAACATATAAAAAAAAAAATAAAAATGCTAGATCAGCTCAGTACATTGAGCACATCCTTTTAAGACAAAACAAATTCCATGGGAAAAGGACTTGCCCTTTAACATCAAGCAATGAGGGCCTTGAGTTTGACACACGTGCTTTGTTCTTGTGCTAAATTGCTCCATTGGACTCCTCATACCAGAACACACACACACACACCCAAAATGTTTCATCAGGGATTGGATGTTAAAAGCCTGCTTATTTATTTATACAACCAAATCAGTTTACAACTTTCCATTCATGGATTGTTTTGCATTTCTTTTTTTTTTACAGAACTTGTAGAGAATTTTGATGAAGCATCGAAGAATGAAGCAAATTGAGAAATGTGTTGTAATTCCTTGGAAGTTGACATGGACTTGATTTTAACAAAAGAAATGAAAATCAGCTCTGTGGTTCCAAAGTTTTACCATGGAACATCATGTGTTAATAGTTCCATAATATAAATATTTTGTATTTTAACAATGCTACTGCAGCAATTTTTTTGCTGTTTTGTTGCGTTTTGCACTTCCCTCCCAGGACTTTTGGACAGTATAAAAAAAAAAAAAGCGCAATGATCTGCTTGGTGAGCTAAAAGGCTCTCCAGTAACACTTTATTTCTTGTTACCCTAACCCTCCCTGTAGACATAAAACACTTATCAAAATCCATGTTTTCCCTAAATTGTCTTTATTTTTTTTCCGTCCTATATCTAGGGCTGTTAAAGGTACTTTTTTACTCCATGTGTGACAAGCCAAGAAACCTTGAGGCTTGTTATAACAGTTACACGTAATGGTCAGTGTGGTCCTGATTCCCACCTTAATGTAAAGCATTGTATAGAAATGGAACACTGGTTTCCAGCATCTAAAACCTGATTTCTGCCACAACAAAATGCTCAATACTCTTAAAAGCACTATAGGATCTGCCTTACTTTTTCTTAAACATCTGAGGACACAGCTTCATTAATTCTTGTGAGATATCAGCTCTGCCTGCCAGGAGGTTGGTCTCTGATCAGTTGTGGACCACCAGAGAGTTGGAACCAGTCGTGGCTTTGTGTTTCACAGTAGGTAGCTGAAACCTGCAATGCCTCAGTAACTTGCTTCTTCTGTTATTTCATCATCCACGAAGCTTGTAGAAGGCGGTTTCTGCCTAGGAATGGGGCAATCTTGGTATCTGATTGCTTGTCTTTTTTTTTTTTTAAACAATAGTTTTTATTAGAAGAAAAACGATATACAGCTGAAATCCACATCTAAAACTTTTTTTGTTCATAAAGCCATACATGTACATCAAGGTATGCTGGGTGCTCCCGGGCCCACGGCCTCTGTCGGATAACGGAATGTAATAATAAAAAGGAAAAACAATATCGAGGTAACGCGGAGGGGTGAGCACAGGAAGGAGAAGAAAGGAAGGCTTGTAGTCAAGAAAAAGACAAAGATGGAGGAAATGAGAAGAGAGAATGAGAGGTGGGTTCCCGGCCCCCGCCCGTTCAAAGAGGAAAATCGGGCTAGCAATCTAAATCGTGAGGAGGTCACGGTCGAAGTCCATCGGTTGAATCCAGCCCTCCCAAGTGGCTAAGAAGGGGCGAAGTCCCCCTGCATAAAGCTGATTGCTCGTCTTTACTATGTCACTCCTGGCATTGCTATAGTGGAGAGGGTTGCAGTTCTTGTCATGTTCGTTCTTTGAAGGTTGCTACTTTTTGACATCTTTGATTTGGCCTACCAACAGAAGAATGCAGTTTGCAAATATTAGTGTATACAGCATACTACTGATTCGGGCAGCATGTCAAACACAGCAGAAGACTTGAAATTGACCCTGCTCCTAACTTCCAGAATCAGGATAATAATTTCCTAAAAATGCCCAAATTCGAAAGGACTTGCCTGTTCTGCCTGCATTTGCCATTGCTAGCAATGACTAGGACTAGTTGGGTCTGCTTCTGCTGTGCACCGGGAACGCAAACTTTTAAGAATAATCACTTTGGGCATGTGTAGAGGACAGTCAGAAGATGTACATTTCCACATTTTCCATTTCCACATTTCTGGAAGTGGGGGGGGGGTAAAATCTGCTTAGGGTGGTAGGTGCTGCTAATATCACTTCTTCCTTAGGGATATTGTTATCGGCCATTGCTGCGTTGACACAGTATTTATACAGGAGGCACCAGGTACACTGCAGTTGTGGGCTAGGTTGTGGTGAGGGCCTCCCATGAACTTGAATCTGGTAGGGGGGTCATGGTTAAAGGGTTTGTCTGTGTATTAACACAAAAAAAAAAGCTATACCCCCCTCCCCTGCAGATATTCTGTCTGTTTTTGTAAATGCTGGTTTGTTCATTTTGGTGATTTCTTTCCCTATGTCCATACAACAATTTAAGTCCTCATGCCCCAAGAGAAGCAGCTTGTCTCCAGAGAGTCTGGCGCAAACGCTAAGCAGGACCGTGTTTCCATCTGCCCTCACTAGTCATTGGACTGGCTTTCCTAATACAGAATGACTTGTACAGCAGCAGTAAATGGTTCAAATCCATATCCTCAGTTTACAATAAACAGCATGGCGGTAAGACGCTTATTGCATTAGCATAATTGGAGCTATGTGGTACTTTTAAGCTGCCTTGGGTGAGTTAATACAGCATCTTGTTGAACAAGGCACTAGGCTAGAACATATATTATTCACAACTTTGTGAACTGTTTTAAATACCCAAATGCATCTTAAAGGGTAATTCCACTTTCAATGGCAATTTTAAAAGTTTCCATTATTTTGTGGCAAAATGATGTCTTCATTGGGCTAAGCTTTTGCCTTAGCTATGTACCCCATAGTGATGTTTTTTTTATTACATATCATAGACTTCCTCACTATAGCTTGATTGGCTGGGCCATGGGTGACCGTTTTAACCCATTCTGCTAAAATTCAACTTCAGTTTGGAACGATCAGTCTTGTGTACTTGTAGCAGAAGGGTTAATGGCAGGGCTCTGAGCTGCCTAGGTCATTAGGAGGTTTAGACTTAGCCAAAGTTGCTAAACGTTCACCTGTTACATTGGAAGAATTATGGGACTTGTAGTGCGTTTTTTACTCAAGGCCATAAAAACCACCACACTAGTAATACTAAACAGAGTGCCATAAATATAAGGATCATGGCAACACCATGCTGATAAGTAAATCAAAGGTATAAGAGCACAATTCTAACACAAATGTTTATTTTTAAATTCCAAAAGAGGAAAATAAGTCAGAACACCAAAAACATGCCAGAAAAGGGAGTTTTCCTTTTAATAATGGCTAATTGTTCCAATTATTGCTAATGCAATCAACGCCCTACCTCCACATTGGTAAACAAAGGATGTGGATTGGTGCTCAAATTTATTGCTGCTAGGCTCCTGCAGAATTAACCATGAATTGTCAAAAGCCAGTTGGAAGACTGGTGACCAGCACTGGACCAGGAACCTGAAAGATTAGGGTATGAAGATTCAGACCTACAATGGCATGGCCTACATCTGCTTTTAAGGGGCTTATAGACATGCTATGGCTGAGGCAATACAGCATATGTACTTGGCATAGATGGTCTGCAATCCCGAGAAACTTTGCATGTGGATAATTTTACTCTAATTGGAGGATGGGCACCCTCATGGTACAAACAGAAGATCCACTAGCAGCAGGCCCAGGTGCTCTTTTACCTTGGAAGGTGAAACAGTCGGTGTTCCTGCTCTTCACCTGATTTATTAGGGATTGATGCGGTCAGCATAATCCTGGCTGCAACAGATTTCTCAAGTACACATTTGGGCTTGTGTCTCTAAACAGAGTGTGGGGCTACCCCTGCACCAACCCAATAAATAGGTGTATATGTATTGTCTGTACTTACATTTACTCCTACATCTAATCAAAGTCTGAAAAGCCACCTTACCAATTTTCATCATGCAGCACCTGGTGGGATTCTTCCTTTCCCGGCCATGCTGCTTCCTGGGTTTAACCAACATAACGTACAATGCAAAGCCTCAGGAAATGCAGCTGCACCTCCTTTTTGCAGGGCACTGGCAGATTCCTAGGATGCCACTGATTGGGGGGGGGGGGGGGGGGAATCAACCAATTTTTATGAGCAGCAATCTGAATTGCCCTGGGGTGGGGTGCATATGAGCACTGTTTCTTGTAAGGGAAAGGTTTAAAGATTTTTTTTTATAAATGGGCAGAAACAAAATATTCAGTGAGATGAGTCCCACAATTAAAATTAGCTACCCTGTCAGGAAATCTTCTGATCACATTGATAGTTAGGGGCATTGCGTCTGGGCACATCTTTTAAAAGGATCAAATATGTTCAAATAAAAAGCCTGAGTTCCCAGACAGTACCAGATTTCCATTCAGGGCTCAAGGGTCCGCAAGTATGTTTGTAATATAATACTGTGGGGCTCTGACTGTGGATGACCAACCTGAGAAAAAAAACAGAAGAATAAGGGGTGTGTTCTTTTTTCCTTCCTCCCTGGCGCTCCATTTGGTCAGCCATAGTGTGAGGCCTAAAGCAATGGAAATCTCCCCCTTAAACCTTTTCTAAAATCTGATTGTTGAACGTCCTTTTTCAGGCATGCTCCAGTCTTGGGCATGCTCTGCTTTGGGACCATTGTGGCTTGCTGACACAGATACCAAGGGACAAGGTGGCTGTCGGACCGTTATTCCGAGTATGTCACACACCCTGCTTCCAATATTCATGACATATGGGTTATAACCAGTAGAGGGCAAACTTCTGCTGAGATGACAGGAAAAAAAGAAGCCCCTCCCGGTCAATAAATACCTGGGACCTCCCACACATTACCTGGTAATCGTCTCTGCAGACAGTGAGCAAGTCAGAAGATGGCCATCTCCTTCTTTGCAGGTAAGCCGGGTTCGCACCCGGACAATTTTGCCTATTTCTGCCCGGACCTGTTTAATTATAGCCCTATGTCTCCCAGCCTTGGCTGTAGGTCTGGGCGATGGTAGGTTACACCTCAACAGGTGTACTTATGGGAGCCATGCTCCCCCGTGAGACCCCATATTAAGGGGTAGGCGGCTTTGCCAGGTTTGGTGATCCTGGTTATTGATGCCCCGTACCTGTTTTCCCTTAACTACCCTGTAGCATGGGATCCGCCCCTTCCGTGTCTCCCTGTTCCCCTCAGCCCGGGGGGGGGGGCGGACTTTTTGCTCCTTACATTCTGTGTGTGTGGGGTGCCTGTGTACTGTGTGCATGGCGGTGTTTTTTGTTTCTGGCCGCGTTCTATGGCCATTACTGCGGGGCCATTACTCCCCCTCATTCTGGTTAAGGCAGGGGGCGGGACCGGGCGCTTGGCGCGCTCGTGGCGGCCCGCCCCCCGGCTTTCTGGTGCCATTGCCGAGCCCAGCTATTGCTGGGATCCGGGTCTTTGTCAGCTTGGGGGAGGGGCGGGGCCAGGCACGGCGCGCGATCCGCACTGGCCCCCCCTTCTCCCTCTTTCCTCTGCTGCCGCTACTGGGTCGGGCGCCATTGTTGGAGCTGTGAGTGCCCTGCGGGGCCCCCTTTTCTGTACATTGTACTGGCGGCTGGACCCATCCCTTGCGGTGGGGAGATTTATGGTCCACTTGTGCATATATATATATATATATATATATATATATATATATATATTTGTAGTGTATGTGTGGCCCTGCCTGCTGTGTGCCCTTTTTTCTTATGGGCCTTTCTCTGTGTCTGTGTCTTTCAGGAGGACTCCCTTACCACATAAGAAAAAGGGGGTTCTCCCGGTCCTAGGGTCCCTTGGATAAATTAGGGTCTTACAAATCCTCTCACTTGGGACTTAAAGGGGCATCCCAGGTAGCTTAATTGGCGTAATTCCCTCTGGTCCTTGCAACTACCATTAAAATCACCATATGGAGGCTCTTCAAGATACCGGGCTCGGGCTCCCTTCGGGGCAATCCCGGCTGTGTGTGGGTTGTGGGGTGTCCCTTACGGGGGATAATGTACTGATTTGCATACCATGTGCTCAGCAGGCCATAACGTGGCAGTCGGGGTCCCAGGCATCTGGGTCCGCGCCGCCAGCCTCATCACCTACTCCACCCCACCTGATCTGTACCCCAAGTGATACTGTCATTAGTGGGGAGTCGCAATCTGATGTATGTGCTAGATTGGCCAACATCAAGAGTTTTTTAGCTCTGCGGCCAGAAAGGCCCCAGCTAAGAAGAGACATTTATCACCGGCCGCACCGTTTCTGGATTTTGATGATTGTGATATCCTTGACTGGTCTGATTATTCCCCACTTGAGGGGGAATTGTTTGAGTCTGATAGCTCTGAGGATCAGCAGTTTTTGGATGCTGATGCTGGGCAGGAGCATGGGGATGCCGTGGATACCCCCAGGATTCTGGCCCATTTGTTTGAGGTTATGGCCATTTCTTCTCTGGCGGAGTCCCCTCCGCAGAAGGGGGAATTTTTTGGGACCTCTAAGCCTCGTTTGGAGTTCCCAAATCAGAAGCATTTTTAAAATCTGATTCTTAAGGAATGGGAAAGATCTAGCTGGCTTCCTGGTGTTCCTTAGGGATGGGATAGGAAGTATCCCTTTCTGGTGGACGCGGTGAAGCGCTGGTCGTCCCCTCCCGAGGTCGATGCACCCGTCCTGGGATTGTCCAACACATCTGTTGTGCACTCTCCAGACGCCACCACGATTAAGGATGGTGAGGACCAACGTATTGACCAAATGGCTTGTCATGCCTTTGTTAGCGTGGGTTCAGCCTTGCGGCCTGTTTGTGCTTCTGCACTCACGGCTGTGGCTACCAGGTCTGTGGTTAGGAGCCTGTTGAGTGGTTCCCAGCTTAACCCGGCCAGTGATGAATTTGCAGCGCTTACGCGGTGTGAATTATTCATGACTTTTGTCTTATCTGCCTTGGATGACACAATATGTATGTGTAGCAGAACCTCGGCGTTGCTGGTGGCTATTCGCCAATCGGTCTGGTTGTGCCAGTGGTCAGCTGACATTGCGGCTAAGAAGTCACAGGGCTACCCTTCCTGGGTATGCGGCTGTTTGGAGATAAATTGGATTCAGTTGCGTAAGGAGGAAGGTTACCGCAGCGCAAGAAGCAGCGTCGCTCCTTTCGAGGGCCAGGCTCCTTTAATCCTTCCTTTCGTGGTGCCAGAGCAGGCAGAGGAGCTGCCTACTCTACCTTCAGAGGGGATTCCTGGAACAGAGGCAGAGGACGTGCCCGTCCGGACCAAGACCAAGCCCGCTGCCAAGCCGGCTCAGCAATGAGGGGGCGCCCTCATCCTTGCGGGTGGGGGGACGGCTGCGGCACTTCTTCCGGGTCTGGGCCCGGGAGGTCACAGACAAGTGGATCTTGGAAGTGGTCTCTTCCGGGCACAAACTGGAGTTTGAGGACCGGCCTCCTCCCAGATTCCTCAGGTCTCGGGTCCCCGGGCTGCGCAGGGGCTCCTGTTGGCAGTGCAAAATCTTCTGGACACGGAAGTCATATGCATGGTGCCTTTATCAGAGAGAGGCAGGGGCTTTTGTTCCAACCTTTTCACGGTGCCCAAAAAGGATGGATCCATAAGACCCATTCTGGATTTGAAGCTTCTCAACAGGTTCATCAAAACCAGGAAGTTCCGCATGGAGACTTTGCGGTCAGCCATCCTTTCTCTTCGTCAGGGGGACTTCATGACGTCCATAGATATCAAGGATGCTTACCTTCATGTACCAATCTTCCCAGCACACCAGAGATTTCTCAGGTTACCAACAAACAAAACATGTTATGTTCAATCCCATTCTGAAAAAAAAAAACAATATATCATTTTCTGGGGAAATCTCTTGATATTCCTTCAGAAATCACAATTTGATTAGCGCAAAGTGGTGAAAAATGGCCTGGCAACAGAGGGCGACAAAAACGTTAGGTAGGCCGGCAGCAAAGAAAAAATATTTTTCTTCCCCGGAATCCAGTGGCGAAGGCCGACTGATGCCGCCGCTGCTGCCATCTTGTTGTAGGCCAGGACGGCCTCCAGGTACCATTCAGAAAGGTTAGGTTCAGGAGCACGCACAACTACAGGGAAGCTGGGCATGCAGCACAAGCGATTGCAACATCGCGGGAGAGGCCCTATTCCAAGTATGCATCACACCCTGCTCCAGTAATGATTCATTACGTCTGGGTTATAGTCCACAAGAGGGCCTTTACTGCAGAGATGGCAAAAAAAAAAAAAAAAGAGACCCCTCCCAGTGCTTATATACCCGGGACCTCCCACTCATTCCCCAGTTTAGTCTCTGCAGTCAGCGTCGACAGTCAAGATGATGGCTCTCTCTCTCTCCTTGCAGGAAAGCCGGGCAGCCCCCGGCCCCCTTTTGTCCTATTTCCACCCGTACCATTAGTTACTTGCCTCCCAGCTACGGCTGCATGGTCCGGGTGACTGTAGGCAGCACCTATTAGAGGTGCTTTTTTTTTTTTTTAATTTTTATTTGAGCTTTTTTGATACAAATGTAGCTTCAACATACAAAGTACATAGCTCGGTCTTGCCATAATTTTAGATCAGAAAAGAAGCAACACAAACATGGTTCCGGAAAATTGTTTTTCCTACAGGCATTGTACCCTAAGTCAAGACTATATACATCAAATCAACCAACTCGAGCTACCAGCAATGTGATTGCATCCTTATTTACGTTGTAGATTTGCTGCTCAAGGTGGGGGCTGCCGTATTGCGTTGGTGTTTCTTTCTTCGAGATTTATTGGATTATCTCCCTCTATCACTCTAGTTAAGTACCAAGTGGTATCCCGAAATGTTTGGTACAATTTTTGTTTAATTTCTACGTGTAAAGTATCAATAAAGCTTTCCCATGTATTGAAAAAACTTTCAATACAACTTTCTTTGTCTAGGGTTGCATCGGCCCATTCAAACTTGAAGAGCTGCTGCAACTTCTCCATAAAGTGTCGGAATGAGGGAGGTTCGTCTCCAATCCAGCCCTGGAGAATGACTTTTTCGCAACTGCAGCCGTTAACAGAATTAATTTCTTAGTGCCTCTATCTATCCTCTGGGTGGTAGTATCAATTGAGCCAAATATTGCCCATCTTGGAGTGAGAGGCAGATAGTTTATCAATTTTGTAATCATATATCTATGTACTTTTCTCCAGAACTGGTTGACAACCGGACATTCCCATAGACAATGATATAAATTGGCCCCCTCCTCCCCACATTTCCTACAGTGGTCAGAGTCAGACCGTTTCATCTGTACTGAACAGGTGACACATAGTTGTAATGATATAATCTAAGAAGCATTTCTCTGTAGGAGGATGCTTGTAGGGTCTCCCAGGAATATTTGTACATTTTAAGCAGCTCCTCAATGTCAAGTTCTGGGAAGTGAGTGCACCATTTAATCACTCCTGTGTTGAGTTCCTCATAATTGAGTGTGTGTCTTAAGAACCTATAATGCAGTGCTATGGCTCTGCTATTCGGTGGCATCATGTTCAATAGTGTGTCCAGCCCATTATCCCAGTCCTGAGTGGAACATTTTTTGACTGTCTGTTTGACATATGATGTCAATTGAAAGTAGGCAAAAGTGTGCGGAACTGTAAACGGGAATTTTTCATTGAATTCCTGATGTGTAAGCATTCTTTTGCTATTTAGCTGTAACAGCTGCCCAATGTGTGTGATCCCTTCTTTTTCCCAGTCCGTGAATGGGCGTGTCGTGTTCCCGTTTAGGAAATCTAGATTTCCTGTAATAGGTAATAGTGTTGATAAATGGGGGTTTAGCTTGTATTTCTTCCTTAGTTTTTGCCAGAGACCCCAGATGGACATTAATAGTGGATTTAGAGTGACATGTTCAGGTAGCAATGCTTTCTGCATGTGAATCAGATAGGTTAATTTGATGTCTGGTACCATGCTTTGATCTAATTGCGGATCTGTGTGTATGTGGGTGTTCTTGATCCAATCTCTTAATACACCAAGTAACGCTGCTGCGTTATAATTAAAAGGATCTGGAAGATTGACTCCGGCGTTCTCCCGTGTTTGCTGTAACACCCTTCTACTTATTGTCGCTCTCTTCTTGCCCAATATAAATTCCATGAATCTTTTGTTTAATTCTGTAATTTCTTTATGGTTTAGGAGTATAGGGAGTGTCTGCAGATAAAACAGCAGCTTCGGAAATGCTATCATTTTTATTAAATAAATACGTCCCAGGTATGAGAGAGTCAAGCCGGCCCAGGTTTGTAAATCTCGCTGAATCTCTCTTATAATGGGTTTGATATTAATATCATAGAGTTTGTGCTGATTTTTAGGTAGCATAACTCCTAAGTACTTTATGTACTGTTTGTTCCATTTAAACGGGAAGTTGTCTCCCCAGCTCTGTTTTGTGCAATTATTTAGATATAGGGCCGCCGATTTTTCTAAGTTAATGGAGTAACCTGTGATGGTACCAAATTGGGCTATGATCTCCAATATCTGTGGGAGTGTGGTTCGGGGATTTGCTACATATAACAAGACATCATCCGCAAAAGCTGTTATCTTTATTTCCTCTTTACCTATTTTTATTCCTTGGAAGGCACTCTCCCCCTCCAATAATCGAAAGAGCGGGTCAATGGCCAAATTAAATAATAGTGGTGACAAGGGGCATCCCTGTCTGACTCCCCTCCCCAGCTGGACGCCGTTGGTGAGCTGTCCATTAACCAATAGTTGGCAGGTTGGTGCCTTGTATATATATTGTATCAGTGACATAAATGTTCCGCCAAAGGCTCTCTCCGTTAATATAGCGTTAAGCCATGGCCATGCAATTTTATCGAACGCTTTTTCAGCGTCCAGACTGAGGAGAGCCTTAGAATTTCTACTAGTAGTAATTGCTGCTATTGCTGTTCTTATGCCTATTGAGATGTGCTTGCCCCTAACAAAGCCCAATTGGTGTTTAGTAAGCAGTTTTGGGAGAAAGCATTGGAGCCGATCCGCCAATATTTTAGATAATATTTTATAGTCCGTATTCAATAATGAAATCGGTCTATAAGATTTGACCAGTTCCGGGTCTCTGTCCGGCTTTGGCAATAAAATCGTATATGATTCAGTAAATCGAGGCATTAGAGTTCCGTGGTGTATGATATTGTGGAACACTTCTCTAAGTGTAGGTATGATCGTGGGGTTCAGTAACTTGTAGAATTCGGTTGTGTAACCATCTGGGCCTGGCGTTTTTTGATTTTTAAGGTTTCTGATAGTGTTAGCTATCTCCTGATCTGTGATGTCTGCTTCCAGCATGGTTCTCTGTTCTATTGTGAGTTTTGGGAGCTGTGTCTTGTGTGGTGGCATAGTCTGTTGCAGTAGCAGAGTATAATTCTCTAAAATAGGCTTCAAATTTCTCAGCTATGCTTTTGGAGTCATGTGTTCTATGGCCCGTAGCCATATCTTTTATGATATGTATAGTTCTTTTGTGCCCCCTTGGTTTCACCATATTGGGTAATAATGCCCCAGCTTTGTTGCCAAATTTAAAGTATTTGGCATTCTGAAATTGTACTCTACATTTGGCTTCTGCCCCTAGGTATGTGTCGAGTATTAAGGAGGCCTCCAGCCAATGCTTTTTGTTTGCTGCTGTGTTTTGTTCTAAATAGGTTTTGTAAGCCTTAGTGAGTGCATTGTATGTTTTGCCTTTGCATCCCTTTTTTGTTTGGCAGTATATGCTATAATTTGTCCTCTCAGCACAGCCTTTGCCGTTTCCCACAATAGTGTAGGGTTGTCCATATGTAGAATATTATCATCTAGAAAATCTCCCCAACTTTTTGTTAGGTATTCCTTAAATTTTGGGGATGTGTACAGGTAATTCGGGAATCTCCATATCCTAGAGCGGGTTTGTGCAGATTCCAGTTTAAGTGTCAGGGTGATTGGCGCATGATCAGACATAGTGATTGGTTTGATGGAAGCTTCCAGAACCCCACTCATCAGTTGTTCATCTATTAGGGTGTAATCTATTCTCGATAGCGTTTTGTGAGCTACTGAGTAGCACGTGTATTCTCTAGATGTGGGATACAGGAGCCTCCATGGGTCCACCAATGCTGTGTTCTGTAGTAGGAAATTAAGGGAGTTACCAGTGTGCTGTGTGTTTCTTGATTCCTGCCTGTCTACCTTGGGGTCAATAACGGCATTAAAATCCCCTATTATGACTAGGTTTTGTGCTTGCATTGCTAGTAGTTTTTGTGTGAGTTCCGTGTAGAAGTCCGCGTTAGGGCCATTAGGTGCATAAATGTTGGCTAGGGTGATGTTCTGTCCTGCCACATTAAGCTTCAGAATTATATATCTGCTTTCGGGGTCAATGCATTTGTCTGTGATATTGTATTGCAGATTTTTGCTAATTAATATGGCTACTCCCCTTTTTTTGTGCGTGTATGTGGTGGCAATCTCCTCCCCTATCCAGTTAGCCTTAAGATTGCCCTTTTCCCCTGTCTTCCAATGAGTTTCCTGTAGCCCAACAATATCTGGGTTGAGGCGATGGATAGACGCCAGAGTTTTCCTGCGTTTAATGGGGTCATTCAGGCCCCCTACGTTCCAAGAGACTATTTTAAGTGAGTCCTTTACTATTGTATCTGCCATTATGTCATTGGTTGCCATGAGGTGTGTATAATGTCGGTTTTATTAGCGCATACCTGAAAATCCCATGGTACTGGTTGTCCGAATGTCCACCCCGTCATGAATTCTCAAGAGTTGCAGCCCCCACCTTGAGCGATGCACACAATAAAGGTTAACACCATGAAAATTATTATGAATTACTTTTACAGTGCTAGCTATAGATAGAATGCTATTACAATTTGCATTTGTAATGATAGTTTGAGCTATCATTTTTCCCATGAACATTTGTTGACCTAAAACAAACATGGTGAAGAAAACTATCAATGGTTTTTGAACAGACAGTGACCACTGGGGTCCTCGAGACAAGCATAGGGTCCCCTCCTCCCAGAGAGTTACCATCCCCGTCCTCTCAACGTGGGGCCCTATGCGTTCCCGCACAGCTCTCGCCGTGTAAACTTCGAACATAACCTATAACTTATCTCTTAATCTATGATCAATATCATCCTTCATTGGCTTTTGCCTGTTGATAAACACATCTTTAACAGCATAAACTTTTTTAAACTTTTTGCCTTGAAAAAGGGCGTCCCTGCAATCCTTCAAAATCTGCATAGATCATTCTGGAATCTAGGGTGGTTGAATGGTATCGTGACCATGTGCCCAAAGAGGGCAAAACCACCATATCAGGTGTTTGGTGGCAATAGATCCAGTTTAGCCTTCTTGACATCGTCATATGTTTTAATTTCTCCAGAGGCAGTAATTCTTAGCTTTGCGGGGTATAGCAGTGCAAATCTGATTCCTTGCTGGACAAGGTGTTGGCAAATGGGGAAGAACTCTTTACGCTTCTGGGTCACAGCTACAGAGAAATCTTGAAATATCAAGATTCTACTTCCCGCCACCACCACCTCCTTCTGTTTACGGTAAGCCCTCAAAATTTCTTCTTTGTCTTCAAAGTGTAAATATTTGGCTATAGTTGCTCTTGGCCTATTGCCTTCAGATTGTCTATCTGGGCCCAGCCTATGCGCTCTTTCAATTTTCCTGGGGTCGCATGCTGGCAGCTGTAGTGCTGTCATAAGGTCCCCTGTTAGAAAAGATTTTAGCCCTTGGCCCTTATAGCTTTCTGGTATGCCTACAAATCGGAGATTTGACCTGCGACTCCTATTCTCTAGGTCCTCCTGTTATTCACATAGGGCGGTCAAAAGTTTTTCCTGTTTCTCAATTTTTTCACTATATGTCGCATTGCAGTCCTCCAGGTCACTGACCCTTTGTTGGAGTTCAGTTATCTGTTGGGAGTGAGAGTCAATTTGTTCCATGGCCCCCGTAAGAGTGTGATGTAGGGCACCAAATTTTTTGTCAAAGTAAGGTATCAGAGTGTCCATGACTTCTTGTGCTATAGACTGGTCCCTCCCGCCCGCAGGCGAGTCTCGTAAGTCTCGCTGGGGGATACACTCAGATCAGGTGTAGGTGGCGAGGGCGGTGGGGTACCAGTCTGCCTAGAGTCCACCTGAGAACTCTGTTTTGATTTGGACTTAGATTTGTTGTGAGTTGCAGGGGTAAGTTTCTCTACATACTTATCCATACCTCTAGTCGTCATTTGACTCATGTTGCTCTGAGCCAGGTTTGGACTGGAATTCGGGTTCTGTACCCGGAGGCTGCAGCGCGACCGCAATTACTTGTAGTGATCAAAAGTCGTGTACTTTCTTGAGGTATGTTAGTTACGTTACCTCGGTTCCACCTGTAATAAAATTTATGTTAATATGTGTAATTCAGTGTATTTGAGCTTTAGAGAGCCTGTCAGCAGCTCTCTGGGCTGGTATATTTCTGACTGTTGTTAATTCCCCTGTGTTATAATGTATGGCCACTGGGTGGCAGCAGCGGCGGCAGCAAACTTTGCTTTTGCTATTAATCAATATTCTGTTATTTGACCACTAGGTGGCAGGAAATGTCCACCCCAGTCTCCCGAAGCCTGCACCACCAAATGTCACCATTAGAGGTACTTTTTAATGGAGCATGGCTCCACTGCAAATCCCTCACCAAAGGGTAGGCGGCACAGGCTTGTGAGCCTGACATGGGATGCCCCGTCCGCTCAGCCCTTAGTACATGTGGCCAAATGTGAATACAGGCTGTCAGTATTATTTACTTGATGGTATGTGTGCT
Source organism: Gastrophryne carolinensis (assembly GCA_027917425.1). Taxonomy (NCBI): domain Eukaryota; kingdom Metazoa; phylum Chordata; class Amphibia; order Anura; family Microhylidae; genus Gastrophryne; species Gastrophryne carolinensis. The sequence goes on from CM051235.1 coordinate 437,457,220, forward strand.
TTTACATTTGTGTGTGTCAGTGTGTGTTGTTTTTAACTTGAAGGATCATGCCCAGTGCTCCGCTGCCTTCTCCCCTCACTCCTGCTTCCTCATTAGTATAGCGGTGTTTCAAATGCCCACGCGCTCTGCGGCGGCAGGCCGGTGACGTCATCGGCCGGCTCGGTCGCTATTGGTGGATTTGCGCGGCTGTCTGTGTCCCCGCGTCTGGGAGGGGGCGGGGCCTAGAGTTCAGCGCACTCTGCAGGCGGCCCGCCCCCTCCTCTCTCCTCCCAGCGCCATCTTGCAGGTGGCATTGCATCATCTCTGGAGACTGTGAGTCCCCCTTGCGGGCTGAATGTGTGTGTATATAATTATGTTAGAGTTTTGTCATTTACTCATGCTAGGATTGTGTGTAACTTGGAGGCCATTGCGGGCTGCTTACATATTTGCCTATATAATTATTATACAGACATCAAGGTTATGCTGGGTGATTGTGTGGTCTGATTGTGGTAGGAACGGCTTTGCCGTTCACCTGTTATGTATTACAGGCGGGACAACCCTAATTAGAGGTCTTTCCCTGTCCTGTGGCCCTATCCCTCGGATTAAAGGGGCATAATTATAATAATTATAATAACTATTTACATTAAATCCTCCCACTAGCGGACATTTAAGGGGCATCCAGGGTAGCTGAATGGCGTAATTCCCATTGGTCATTGCGACTACCAAATCACCATACGGAGGCTTCCCAGGATACTGTGCTCGGGGTCCCCTCGGGGCAAGTCCGGCTGTGTGTGGTATGTGGGGCATCCCTTGTGGGCGATAATGTGCAGATTTGTGTACCTGTGCGCAGCATGCGCTTGTGCGGCAATCTGGGATCCGTACGGCTGGATCAGCACCGCTGGTACTATTCTCCACACCCCCGCTCCTGGTCATGACCCCTAGTGACGTTATCACTAGTGGGGAGTCGCAATCTGATGTTTCCCCCCAGACTGGCCAATATTGAGAACTGATTGCTAGCTATGCAGCCCGTGAGGCTCCAGCTAAAGACAGCACGCGGCACCGATGCGCCTGCCTTTACGTTAACATGATTATTGATTTAATTCTGTCTGTACCACCCCCCTTTATTCTGATTCAGATTCTCTGACGATCAGCCTGCCATGGTACTGATGCCGCCTCAGAGCATTGGGATGCTGACGACACCCGTAGACTTCTGACTCAGAGTTTTGAGGTACTTGCCATTTCCCCTCAGGCTGCGGCGTCTAAGCAGCAGGGGGAATTGTTCGGTACCGCAAAGCCGAGGTTGGAATTACCAGAACATACACTTTTTTATAATCTGGTTCTCTAGGATTGGGAACGGCTTAGCTGGGTTCCCGGTATGCCAAAGGGGGCGGAAAGTTGGTATCCTTTCCTTGCGGATTGGTCTAGTGTTAGTCTATTCCCCCCAAGGCGGATGCCTCCATCCGGGGGTTGTTCGATACGTCTGTGGTGGTTCCCTCGATTCCACTATCCGATGGATAGGGAGGGCTGACGTATCGATTAACTGGCCTCCCATGCCTTTGCGGTGTGGGTTCGGCCTTGCACCCAGTGTGTGCTTTCGCTATTACGGCCGTGGCTATTAGGACCTTAATCAGGGGCCTCCGTTACGGCTCCCATGGGATCCTTCTAGTGCTGAATCTAGAGCTTGTCACTATGTGAGCTATCTCCTTTGTCCTCTCTGCCTTAGACACCGTTCGGAGGTATAGCAGGACCCCGACTGGGTGGTCTCTGACAATCGCTCGGTCTGGTGGCGCCAGTGGGCAGCTGACAATGCTGTTAGGTAGGCGCTCAAGGGGCTGCCCTCTGTTGGGTTGCGCCTGTTGGTTATCGTTTGGACCTCTTGCTAAGGGAGGTAAGTTACCCCAACGCAAAAAGCAGACGCGACCCTTCGGGGTCAGGGTCCTTCACTCCCTCCCTCAGGGGCCTGGGTCAGGCAGGGGGGTTCCCTTTGGGGGGACAAGGGGGAGATTTCCTTCTCGGGTGCCAAGCCCAAATTTTCTGCAAGCGAGCTCAGCAATGAAGCGCCCTTACACCTGGTGTGGGGGGACGGCTGCAGCTCTTTACTCCTTTTCCCATATTCCTCAGGTCACGGGTGTCTACGGACCCTCTGGCGGCTCATGGCCTGCTGCTGGCGGTACAAAGCCTTCTGGCCATGGGGGGTCTTGTCAGGTACCCCCGGGAGAGAGAGGTAAGTGTTGCCATTCTCTTTACGGTGCCCAAAAAGGATGGTTCCACAGACCCATCCGGGACCTAAGCTTCGCAACAGGTGCATCAGGCCCAGATGTTGTCGCATGGAATCCCTGCGCTCCGTCTTCAGTTCCCTGCGCCCGGGGGGCCTTATGTCTTCAATAGATGTCTAGGCTACTTATCTTCACGTGCTGGTTTTTCCAGGGCACCAGCGGTTCCTCAGGTTGCAGTAGAGGAACGATTGTGGTGTTGGCAAGGGTGATGGCCCTTCTCAGAGCCCAGAGGTATTCACATTCTTCCTTATCGGGTCGGCCTGCTCATTACGTCTTCTTCAAGCCAATAGGCGGAGTGGGACACCCGGGCGGTGGTGGCGACACTGGAGTGGTTCGGGTGGGGGATCAATTTCCCCAAGTCCTCATTCTCCCTGTCCCGGGTGACCGCCTTCTGGGTATGACTATGGATACCACTCAGGCCAGGGATTTTTCCTCCCTCTGCAGAGGGTGGTCTCTTTTTAAGCGCTGATTCATGTCTTGTCTAACCCTCATTCATCCATCCGGCAAGGGATGCAGCCAGTAGGATGGATGGTGGCCTGCTTCGAGGCAGTTTCGTATGCTCAATTTCACGTGAAACTTCTTCAGCTCCATCTTCTTTCAGCTGGGGACATTTGTATCCCGTCTCTGGCTCAGGCCTTTGCTTTAAATAGGTCCCCTCTGATCCGGCGGTCCCTTCTCTGGTGGCGGGACTCGAGAACCTTCTGGGGGCATATCATTCCTGACACAGTGCTGGGAGACGGTCATTGCGGATGCCAGTCTGTCAGGTTGGAGGTGAGGGGCTTCTAGGTGAGCCCACCAATCCCATGGGCTGTGGGGCCCTCAGGAGGCACACGCCCCTATCAATGTTATAGAGTTGAAAGTGGTTCGGTTGCCGCTGACGCCTTACCTCCGTGGCTTATCGTTTCGGGTTCCCCAATTTACTAACGCCTGCGTTGACAGCATGGCTGCTGTAACCTCCATCCTGAAGGAAAGGGTCTGTCTGATGCCGTTGTTCAGACTCTGGTCAGAGCTAGGAAGAAGTCCTCTTCCATCGTCTACTGTGGGACCTGGTGGACCTACGTTGACTGGTTGAGGCTAGGGCCTTTTCCTGTCGGGTGTTCCCCATTCCTTGGATACTAGGGTCCCTTCAACATGGTCCTGATATGGGTTTTCAGCTCAGCACTCTGAAGGGGCATTTTTCCGCCTTGGCTGTCTTTCTGCCAGAGGTCCTTGCTCTTCATCTTTGGTTAAGACTTCTTCCAGGGGGGTCACTCTGTGCGCCCTTCCTGCAAACCCTTGTCTCCGGTTTGGATTTGAGTTGGTATTTTCTGCCCTTCGGGGTCCTCCATTAGTATCTGTGCATAAGGCTGCACTGTCTATTCTCACCTTGAATGTTGCCTCCTTGGTGGCTATCACTTCTGTCTGGTGTGTTTCTGAGTTGGCGGCCCTGTCCTTTCAGGCCCCCTACCTTGAGAAACGCCAGGACAAGGTGGTTCCGATTTAAACCGGACTTCTTGCATAAGGTCGTCTCTGCCTTTCATCTCAATCAGGACATTGTGCTTACTTCCTTATGCCCTTATCCTGGTAATGACAAGGACGGGGCCTTGCTTCTCTGAACGTTGTCAGAAACTTGAAATACTACCTGGTGGCTTCAGTGCCTTTCAGGAAGACGGGACACCTTGTTGGTGTACCCTCGGGTCCTAAGAAGGGTTTGGCGCCCGTCAAGTCTACCATTAGCTAATGGATTCGTCAGGCCATTGTTAGGGCCTATTCCGCTGAGGGGAGGGATCCCCCTTTTCAGATCTCTGCTCATTTTGCTCATGATGTGGGGCCTCTTGGGCTTTTCATCACCAGGCCTCTGTTGAACAAGTTTGTAAGGCTGCTACTTGGTCTTCTGTTCATACTTTCCAAGTTTTACAAGGTTGATGCTGTTTTTGGCCGCAAAGTTCTGCAAGCTGCAGTGGTTTTAACTGTGCTTTGTTGCTTTTTTTTTTTTGGGATCCCCACCCGTTGTCGGACACTACTACTGGATGTCCCAGACGTAATGAATCATTACTGGAGCAGGGTGTGATGCATACTTGGAATAATACCATTCTGTGAATACTCACCTGTAGAATGGATATTATAAGTATGCATCACACCCTGCTCCATCCCGCCCTGATTTTTATTCTTGGATCTATATGGTGAATTTTTCCTTGTTAATGTTGTATTTTGGTTTTGGCTTCTCCTGGTTCCTTACTGCTTACTTATACTGGGGAATGAGTGGGAGGTCCCAGGTATATAAGCACTGGGAGGGGTCTCTTTTTTTTTTTTTTTTGCCATCTCTGCAGTAAAGCGCCCTTTTGTGGAATATAACCCAGACGTAATGAATCACTACTGCAGCAGGGTGTGATGCATTCTTATAATATCCATTCTACAGGTGAGTATTCACAGAAAGGTATTTTTAGATTCCAGGGTATGGTCACATGGTTTTATCCCGCTTTAAATATATAGATGCAATAGCAGATGCAAGCGCTGCCACTAGAGGGTGCCCACAGCCCATTACAGAATCTGAACATAATGCAATCAGGCAGACGCTGGAATTTTTTTTACATTTTAGTACAGGGTGATAATTTCTGGTTAGTTTGTTACAAAATAATTTAAAGTGTACTGTCAGGAGCCTCCAGTGTATGACTAGTATTTGATCCCCCTACTGGAACCAATAAGCTGGTGTGACTGCCAATGTATATAAATGTATTAGGAGGTGGGGTCTCAATTGTGCACAATATGTGTTTTTTTTCAGAGGGTCAAATTTGGTGATGTCTGTAAAAAAGAAATCAGGCAGTTGTAGGTGACAACAACCACATTCTTGCAGTTTGTGTGAATCTTGCCCAAAGTTGTAATTTAAAGTGCACCTAAAGCTACCCTTCTCATCTGACACCAAAGCTCTGGTTGTGCAAACCCGCCATTAAAGTGGACCAAACCCTCCCAAAACAACTTAATCTATATTCTTAGTATACAGTACGTCCTGCTCCAGATATAATACTTACACTTGGGTAATCCTCCGCCAGATGGCGCTGTACTGCAGAAGCATGCCAAAAACAGGCTCCTCCCGGCCCTTCATAAACCCAGGGACCTCCCAAAAATCCCCAGATTTCTCTGCAGTGCTGACTGCGAAGACATGAAGTATCACTCTCTCGCAGGTGAGCGGGGCTATCAAAGCCTGCGGCCCTGTTGGACTATTCCCACCCGTCCTCCCTGTGATGTGCCTCCCAGCTCAGGCTGCGTCGGTCGGGTGAAGGTAGGCAGCACCTTGTGTGCTTACGGAGCCATGCTCCACCGCAGTCCCCCACCAAAGGGTAGGCGGTTTAGGCTGATGGTGAGCCTCTAGAGGATGCCCCTCCCGCGCTATTGCCCCATGCCCCGTGTAGCGGTGGGCCCTGTACAGAGGGTCACCATCCTCCCTCGTTCCCCCCGTTGTCGGGGGGGGGGGAAGAAAGGGGGGGGGGTGGTGGTCAGTGTATTTTATACGCTTATGGCCTTAGTACTGCCTTTGACTGGTATTCCGGGTGTCAGTGCTGCGCTGTTAAAACTTCAATTGCATCTGTCGCCACCACGCGCACTCCTTCCGTGGCTGAATGTGCCGCGGCGCCTCAGATGCTGCTACGTCTTCATTGGCGTATCTATTCTAAGCAGACAGCACGTCCTGCTCCAGACATAGTCCTTACATGTGGGTATACCTCCGCCTTCAGCGCCGTGCACTGCAGAATCATGAAGAAAACAAGCTCCTCCCGGCCCTACATATACCGAGGGACCTCCCACAAATCCCCAGATTTCTCTGCAGTGCTGAACTGCGAAGACATGAAGTATCACGCTCTCGCAGGCGAGCGGGGCTTGACAGCCCGAGGCCCTGTGGGACTATTTCCACCCGTCCTCTCTGTGAATAACATGCCTCCCAGCCTGGGCTGCGTTGGTCGGGTGAAGGTAGGCAGCACCTAGTGTGCTTACGGAGCCATGCTCCACCGCAATCCCCATCCATGGGGTAGGCGGTTTAGGCTAATGGTGAGCCTCATAATGGTTGCCCCTCCCGCACCTTGCCCCACGCCCCATGTAGCGGGGAACCCCGAGTGCTGGGTCACCTTCTTCCTTAGTTCTCCCCATTAGTGGGGGGAAAAAAGAGGGGGGGTTGTGTACGTTGGCCTAATCTTGCCATATCACACGCCTTGCCTTAGCCCTATCGGTTCCGGGGGTCAGAGCCGCGCTTTAAACTTTGTTTTTATGATTGCCCGCTGCGCCTTTAAAATATGTGACTTGGCGCGTAAGGCGGCTCCGTCTCGCGACGCCATGGCGTTTTTTTCTTTTTTCTTTTTGTGTTGCGCATGGCTCTGACACCCTCTTTTCCCCTTATGTCTTTCAGACGCCAAGCTTCCAGTGGCTTCTCCCGGCCTGATATATATATCTCACGGGGTCATATTAGTATCTCCCACATTCCCAGCGGGTTTTGGGGCATCCAGGGTTGCTTACAGCATAAATCCCTTCCGGCATATTACCTAGAATAAATCACCATATGGAGGCATCTCAGAATTTGGTGTCCGGGGTCCCGCGGGGACAAGACCGGCTGTGTACCATGTGTAGACAACCCCACGCTGACGCTGACAGAGCACTGGTCTGCGGACCGTGTGCTGAACAAGCACTGGCCCTGCAATCAGGCTTGCCTGTACCTGCACCTCGCTTCAATACACCTTTCTCCCCGGACTTGAATCTCACTCCTGATGAGTCGCACTCGAGCGGGCATGACCAGCAAGTAGTGCCGCGCAAGCTTCCCACCGCGGAGCATATTATGTCAGGCTTGGCAGAGCGCTTGGGCGCTGGGAAGAAATGATCCCTGACGCAACCTACTGTAGCTATAGGTATTCCACTGAAACCGAAGAACCTGCTGCTATGCAGGATCTGGATCAGTCCGAGGAGGGTGATCTGTTCTCAGGGTCCAGTTCTTCGGATGAGCTGTCTTGGAACCGCAACGGTTCTGGCCCGGAGTCCTGGGGCCTGTGTGAAACTGATGAGTTACTTTTGAAGTGCTGTCTATCTCTTCCCCGGGAGAGTCTCCTAAGCCCAAGAGGGAGAGTTTCCACACGGCGACGCCGCGCCTGGAATTCTTGGATCAGGATCATTTCCAGTATCTTATATCTAGGGAACGGGAAACCCCTTGTAAACTCACAGGGGTCCCGGGGGTTTGGGACTGGAAGTACCCCTTTCCCCAAGATTTTGTTGAACGATGGTCAGTTCCTCCAGAGGTGGATGCTCCAATTATTGGGGTTGTTAACCCTCCCTTCATGGCAGCTTCCCTCTCTCGCACCCTTCGGGATGACGAGGACTGGCGCATGGACAGACTGGCCTCGCATGCCTTCTCTAGTGTAGGGACGGCTCTGCGCCCGGTCTGTGCTGCGGCTGTTACCTCGGTGGCCGCCAGGACGCTGATCAGGAAGATAATTGACCAACAGGCGGAGGATCTCCCTTGTGAGGTCTTCAATGCACTGTCGGATTGTGACGTTTTTGTAAGATTTATCCTCTCAGCTATGGATGACACCATTAAAATGTGTGCTAAAACCTCGGCCCTTGTGGTGGCCATTTGTCGACTGCTTTGGCTGCGACAGTGGGGGGCTGACAGTGACACTAAAAAGGCTCTTACTGCCATTCCCTTTCGAGGACGTCGCTTATTCGGGGCCAGGTTGGACCTTTTTGGCAAAAGGGTCAGCCAGGCAACCCAGGGGCAGGGACCCCTCGCCCCCTCCTTATGTTTCTGTTAAAAGAGAACCTGAAGTGTGCTTCCCACTTTTTGGAGTGGAAGCTCGTTCCAGGGGAGGCAGGCATCGCCCTGGGACATCTGGCAGGTCAAAACCTAAGTCTGCCAAAACCTCACAAGCGTGAAGGGACGCCCTCGCCCCGCGGGCAAGGGAACTGCCACAGCACTTTGCTCTTATGGCAGGATGCCATGCTTCGTTCGGGCGATGGCAGGTGATGGCCTTCCTGGACGTGGTTTTTGACAGAATGAAGTGTTTTGGGCAGTTCCCTTCAAAATTAGCCAGTGGTATTCTAGTCCCCGTTGTATCCTTTAGTGATTGGACACAGGTTGAGTTTGGCCTGGAGGGTCTGGGCCTTCTTTTAGGTTGGCCTTGGCTGATAATTGCATTCACTTTGCTCTTCCCCCGGCATGACGCAGTCTGCCCAGATCCGGCGGCCTAGACCGGGCATCTGTTCCCAGATGGTTCGCCAAGGCGAGTATGGGAGCGCTTTCATGCTCATTCACCGGTGCTGCCCGCACTAGTTCTACTTTGACTTGGGGCTCTCTTGGAGTCTTTTGGATTGGTGCTTAGGCACATCTATTACTTGGTGTAATCTGATTCATACTCTCCCTACGGGGTGGCATCTAGATGGATCCAGGTTCAACCTTCCCTTCTGATTTGGGTGCCTTAGTATGGAAGGGGCCTTGCCCTCTGTGTAATCTTATTACATTCACCTTGCGGCTGGTGGGCCTATTGCTGGCGGCCCGAGGCTGTTCTTTTTCCCAGATGCCCTGGGGCCTGCGGCACCTTGGGTTACTTATTCTGGATGGGGTTCCAACACCCCTGGAAATAGATCAGTACGTTCCCCCTGGTTTTATGGGGGTTCCCTTCTGGTTGGTCTACTCATGGAAGTTGTTGATGGACATCGCTTCCTTCTTGCTATCCCTGTAGATGGTCGCCATGGGGACCAGGTCTGGCAGGGTCACTAAAGAGGTTCTATTTCTTATGAAATTCCCTGAGGTACCTAAGGGGGGCCCCTTTAGGGGGGCCCATTTTCATACCATTGGTAGGTCATCACATTGTGCCTTGTTGGGCCCTAGCTTGCTGGTCTGTTTCTCTTAGGCCTTGTCTCTTGGGAACTCTTGGTCTGTCTGGTCAGTGGCCTGTCCCAGCTTTTATACGAGAAGGTCTCAGAACAGGTTGACCCTTCTTGTAGGGTCTGGTTTTGATCCAGTGGAGGTTTTTACACTCCTTGCGCTTCATTGGTATTGGCTCGTTGGCTGTCCTACTGTGCTGGGAGGGCCTTCCCTAGTGTTTCAATGGGCCTACTGGTTGGGGCCGTGGCCCTGTGACTGTTACAGAGACTCTGTCCTGGTTAAGGTCCTAATTAGTTGCCCTGGGTGATTGTCCCAGGACTCTCTGGCCTTGGTCACGGTGACCTAGTCTGGCCTTTTTGTCCGGGTATTCTACCTTTTGTCTGACCCTTCTTACACCCTGCTAGGTGGGGTTCTGCACAGGCTTGCTGTGGCAAGGGGGAACTGTTGCACTGGGGGCCATTATTGGCCCTGTGTGGTTTGGTTCGCATTCGCTGATGGAGACAGTTGTACTGGGTGCCCTCTCATGTGGGCTGTTATGCCTAGTTAGGCTCCTTACTACGTCATTCCCTTCACAGGGTTTGGACAATCCTTATTCACCCTATCAGAAATGTTCCCTCTGGGTGTCTCTTCTTTTTGGAGGGTTAGGTCTAGATCCCTCCCTTTTTTATTCTTCTCCCTTTTCTACCAGCTATGTTGGGAGTTGGCGTCCTAGTTGGATGGCTGGGACTAGCTCTCTATTCCCTATGGAATGAGGTTTTACCCATGGGTACTAGAGTTCTTATGGCATGGCTGGAGTTGGTCTCCCAACTCAGTTTCTTGAGAGGTTCCAGGGCTCGCCCTGTTTGTCCTCGGTAGAGGCTAGTTTCAAGCTTCGGCGTTGAGCTTTCCTCAGGGGTGGCTCAGGCGCATTCCACAGAGAATTCTAAGCTCCCTTGGGGGGGTTGCTTATCCTGTTGCTCTGCTATGGGTTTCCCTAGGTCTTATTCAGGTGCTTGTCTGAACTGTTCCCTGCCTCAGATGACTCCTTCGGGGCGGGTGCCTCAGTCTGGGGCGTGTCATAGGAGACGGCTTTCTTAGCCTAGTCATTTTTATATTTTTTACAGCTCTTTATATCTGTACACCGTCCGGTGAGGATGGGTCTGCCTTGCACCAAGCTTGGGTCCATGCGGAGGGTTGTTATTCTTCTTGATTCCAGAACCTTCGGTCTTGGGACTGGGGTTCTGCTTACTCTGAGCTTAAAAGGGATCTGTATCCCTCAATAGGTGTTGGGAACTTCTGGACTGCTTCCTGTCCAGGGTTGGGGCTATGCCCGTTGGGCTTATAGACATCACCGTCCTTCTTGCAGCAGGATCTGGTTACTCCCAAGAGTATGGGAGTCTGTTGGACTGGTCTTGCTTGGCTGGTTGCCCTTCTGAGCCCCTGATTATCATGTTGGCTCCTGAGGAGCCTTGTTAGCTCGTGTTCAGTATTACATTGGTCTCGCCGAGACCAGGGTTCGTATTCCCTGACGGGAAAGGTTCTATGGTTGCCATGGCTACCCTGTTATCTTTTGTAGCATGGTTAGCCTGTTACGCTGGCCTGTTTGTTAAGGGAGATTCTTTCTTCTCTCTTGGTTTGGATTTCTTCTACCAGTGCTTGGTTTGGGCCTTATGCACTTGGTTGTTGAGCAGGCTGACTAGTTCTCTGCTTGTGTTTCATTAGCCTTGTAAGACTTCATAAGTTAAGTTAGAGATTGCTCTAGTTGCTCCTGGTAGCAAGGTTACAGGCGATAGCGCTGTTTTGGTTGGCTGTGCCTTTTTTTATGGGGATCCCACCCTACTTATGGACACTGCTATTGGATGTCCCACATGTAAGGACTATGTCTGGAGCAGGACGTGCTGTCTGCTTAGAATAATACAACTCTGTGAAGAACTCACCTGTAGAGTTGGTATTATATGCAGACAGCACGTCCTGCTCCACCCCACCCTGATTCACCTTGTTCTGGATCCCCTGTGTGGTGATTATTATCTTGGATATTATTGCCAGTCTCTGGGTGGTTGTTTTCCTCCTGGCTTCTTCTTTCACTGCTTTTCAATGCTGGGGATTTGTGGGAGGTCCCTCGGTATATGTAGGGCCGGGAGGAGCTTGTTTTCTTCATGATTCTGCAGTGCACGGCTCTGAAGGCGGAGGTATACCCACATGTAAGGACTATGTCTGGAGCAGGACGTGCTGTCTGCATATAATACCAACTCTACAGGTGAGTACTTCACAGAGTTGTATTTTTGCTAAGTTTGCCATACACTTCGCTCTTCTGATATCTTTGAAACTATTTCAGAGCTTCGCACTCTTCGAGGCCCGCCCTTCGAGGTTCTTGGCGCCCTTCTGTTGCTGGTCATGCGCACATGTGTTGCGGCCCTCCTCCTCCCTAGGTCGGTGAGTGCCCTCGCGGGCGAGTTCTTTCTTCCTTTTTGTCCACTGCCCATGGCTCTGACATCCCTATTCCCATTATGTCTTTCAGGCGATCGAATCCAGTGGCTTATCCCGGCCCGGCTAATTACCAGGGGTCCTAGGATAGTTACTCCCACTTTCCTGCGGGTCTTTGGGGCATCCAGGGTAGCTTACAGCATCAATCCCTACTGGCCTATTGTGCCCATTAATCACCATATGGAGGCATCCCAGGATAATGTGAACGGGGTTCCCTCGGGACAAGCCCGTCTGTGTGTAGCTTGTGGGGTCTCACCTGTTAGCGGTGACAATGCACGGGTCTGCGTCCCTTGTGCACAGCAGGCGCTTATGGTACTTCCCGCCCCTCCTGTGGCTGGGCCTGCACCTTGCCTCACTTCACCTACTCCCCCAAGCCTGAGTCTAACCCCCTACACAAGCGGGGATTCTCATCCTGATGTGGCTACTAGACTGGCCAGTGTTGAAAAATTGCTTGCTAGTTCTCTAGCGTGCAAGGCCACTGCAAAAAAGCGGCACATAATCCCTGATTCTGCTCCTTTCCCTACGGAGTCTGATGAGTTTTCACATTTTTATGGCCATACCCCTTCGGATGAAGGGGAGCTATTTTCTGACTCAGAATCTTCTGATGAGAAGGCAAGGGGTCATGACGATTCCGGTTCTAACCACTGGACCCCGGATGATACTGACAAACTACTGCTTCAGATTTTTGAAGTTTTGTCCATCTCTCTCCCTGTTGAGGCTCCTAGGCAAAGGGGTGAGTTATTTCATACTGCTAAGGCTCGACTGGAATTTCGTGAGCAAACCCATTTCAATAACCTCGTGTTGAAAGAATAGGAACATCCCAGTAGACTTCCCGGGATCCCTAAGAGTTTGGACAAGAAGTATCCATTTCCTGCTGATATGGTCAAGTGCTGGTCATCGCCCCCCCAAGGTCGATGCTCCTGTTTTAGGGCTGTCTAACACCTCTATTATGCACTCTCCCGACACCACTACGCTGCGGGATTCTGAGGACCGGCGCATCGACCAGTTGGCATGCCATGCCTTTGCATTTGGTGGGGCGGCGCTGCGCCCGGTTTGCGCCTTGGCCATTACTGCTGTGGCGCTCAGGGCCATGGTCAGGAATGCACTTGATGGCCCGGACGAGTTGCCTACTGATGCTGTTAATGCACTGTCTAATTGTGATGTGCTTGTGAACTTTATCCTGTCTGCATTGGATGATGCTATTAGGCTGTGTGCCAGATCTTCCCCCTTGGTGGTGGCTATACGACGCGCAGTATGGCTGCGCCAGAGGGTGGCTGACAATGCTGCTAAGAAAGCCCTTACTGGGCTTCCATTTAAGGGCCTGCGCCTGTTTGGGGACCGCCTAGACCTCTTTGCTAAAGGAGGTAAGTTACCACAGCGCAGGCGGCAGCCTCGGCCCTTTCAGAACCAGGGCCCCCTTTCCGCCCCCTACAGAGGTGTCCTTCGCGGGGGCTCGTGCAGACTCCTGGCATAGGAGCAAGGGGCGGTGCCCCGGCTCCTCCTGGGGGACCAAACCCAAAGCCCCTCCCAAGACCCCTCAGGCATGATGGGGCGCCCTCGCCCGCCAGGGTGGGGGGACGGCTACAGCACTTTGCGCATGTCTGGAGGCACCAAGTCTCGGACCGGTGGATTCAGGAGGTAGTTACCTCTGGCTACAAAATAGTTTGCTGTGTGGCCCCCTCAAGATTCACCAGGTCCCGGATCCCCCAGGACCCGGTATCGGCTCGGGTCCTGATGCAGGCAGTACAAGACCTTCTGGATCTGGGAGTTATTTGCCAGATTTCCTTGAGAGAATTAGGAGAAGGGTTCTACTCCAACCTTTTCCCAGTACCCAATAGAGATGGGTCAGTCAGGCCCATTCTGGATTTAAAGATCCTCAACAAATTTGTCAAGCGCTTTCGCATGGAAACTCTGCGCTCGGCCGTTGGCTCTCTGCGCCCAGGGGATTTTATGGCGACGGTGGACATCAAGGATGCTTACCTTCACATCCCTGTGTTTCTGGGACATCAGAGGTTTCTCAGATTCGCGTTGAACGATCAACATTATCAATTTGTGGTCCTACCATTTGGCCTCACTTCAGCTCCCAGAGTGTTCACCAAGGTGCTGGCGGGACTGATGTCTTTGATAAGGTCAGGGGGCATTCGAGTGCTACCCTACCTGGACAACATCCTCATCGCCTCATGGCCCCTACAGCAGGCGGAGCCCTTCGGCTGGGTGATCAATCACCCCAAGTCCTCTCTGTCCCCTTCGTCGGTGACCCCATTCCTGGGGATGATTCTGGATACGGTTCAGTCACGAATATTCCTTCCCCAACAGAAGGTGGAAGCCCTGACTGCGCAGGTGCGGTCCCTGCTCTCGTGCCCCCAGCTCTCACTCAGGCAGGGAATGCAGCTGGTGGGTCTAATGGTGGCGAGCTTCGAGGCGGTGCCCTTTGCTCAGTTCCATTCGAGGCCTCTGCAGCTTCACCTCCTCTCGGTATGGGACAAGGACCCTGCGTCCCTGGACAGGGTTTGTGTGCTTCCCCCGTTGGTCTTAAGGTCCCTCTCGTGGTGGCTGGAACACTGGAATTTGCTAAAGGGCAGGTCCTTTCTAGCCCCCTCCTGGGAGACGGTCACCACGGATGCCAGTCTGTCAGGTTGGGGGGATTCTGGAAGTCCCTGAGGTTCCAGGGCAGGTAGGGTCCTCAGGAGGCCCATTTACCCATCAACATTCTGGAACTACGGGCGGTCAGGTTGGTTCTGGGGCAGTTGACCGGTCACCTGCAGGGACTGTCTGTTCAGGTGCGCTCAGACAACCGGACGGCGGTTGCCTACATCAATCATCGGGGAGGGACCCGGAGCAAGGGTGCCCTCCAGGAAGTGTTGGGGATTCTGACATGGGCGGAGGCCAGTGTTCAATGCATTTCGGCTGTTTACATCCCGGGGTTGGAGAATCTCCTGGCAGACACTCTGAGCAGGGGGACTTCCCGTCAGGGGGAGTGGTCCCTCTGCAACAGGGTGTTCCAGTCCCTGTGTCACCGTTGGGGTCTACCGGATGTGGATCTGTTTGCATCCCGTCACAGTCGCAAGCTCCCGGCCTTTGTCTCCCTGTCTCAGGATCCTCTGGCCGTGGCCACGGACGCTCTGTCGTTGTCTTGGAAGAAATTTCGCCTCCTGTATGTATTTTCCCCGTTTCCCCTGCTGGGCAGGGTTCTGCGCAAGATTGCCCTGGAAAAGGTGCCAGTGATTCTAGTGGCCCCAAGGTGGCCAAGAAGGGTATGGTACGCAGACGTGGTACAAATGGCAGTAGATCATTACGTCCTGCCAGAGGCACCAGATCTGCTCACTCAGGGCTCTGGTTTTGACGGCTTGGCTGCTGAAACCTCCATCTTGATGGAGAAAGGCGTGTCTGCCTCTGTGGTGGATACCATGGTACAGGCTAGGAAGAAAACTTCTTCTGCCATCTATTACAGGGTCTGGCGTTCCTACATAGACTGGTGTGAGTCCAGGTCTCTTCCCTGCAGGGAGTTCTTCATCCCTAGGATTCTGGAATTTTTACAACATGGTTTAGAGTTGGGTTTAAAGCTCAGTACTCTGAAGGGTCAGGTTTCTGCCCTGTCTGTCTTTTTTCAGAAGTCATTTGCGCAGCATCACTTGGTTAAGACATTCTTTCACTTACGGAGTCGTGCGGTCCAGGTCCGCTCGGACAATCAGACGGCTGTCGCTTACATCAATTATCAGGGCGGGACTCGGAGCAAACGAGCCCTCAAGGAAGTGTCCCTGATCTTGTCTTGGGCGGAGGAGAATGTTCCCTGCATCTCTGTGGTTTACATTCTAGGGGTGGAGAACCAGGAGGCAGACTCTCTGAGCAGAGGGACGTCTCGCCTGGGGGAATGGTCTCTCAGCAACAGGATCTTTCTCGCCCTGTGTCGCCGCTTGGGTCAGCCGGACGTGGACCTCTTTGCGTCCCGTCACAATCACAAGCTTCCCAAATTCGTCTCCCTGTCAAGATATCCTCTGGCCTTCGCCACTGACGCGCTAGCAATTCCTTGGATGGAGTTTCGACGCCTCTATGCCTTTCCTCCCTTTCCTCTGTTGGGTCGCGTGCGGTGCAAGATAGCCCAGGAGGGGGTACCGACCATTCTGGTGGCCCCCTGCTGGCCGAGGAGGGTATGGTCCACGGACGTCGTCCAGATGGCGGTGGATCAGTACGTCATGCCCGACGATCCAGAGCTTCTCACTCAGGGACAGCTGTGCCATCCCAATTTTCAAACGCTGGCTTTGACGGCTTGGCTGCTGAAACCTCCATCCTGACGGATAAGGGATTACCAGCTTCGGTAGTCAGTACTATGATTCATGCTTGGAAGAAATCCTCTTCCATGATTTATTACAGGGTCTGGCATGCTTACCTTTTTTGCCTTGTTATGGTGATTTTCGTGAGAGAGTTATTTTTAGTGGGGCTGTGTTTTTTGTTAACATGGTCTTGCCTCCCGGATTCTCTGTCCTTCCTGCTGGGCCTAGGAAGGGTTTGCCTCCAGCCAAATCCACTATCAGCAAGTGGATCAGACAGGCGGTGGTGCAAGCGTATTCTGCCAAGGGGAAAGATCCCCCCTTTCGTGTTACGGCTCATTCCACTAGGGCTATTGGTGCCTCTTGGGCTTTTCAGCACCAGGCTTCTGTTGAACAAGTTTGTAAGGCCGCTACTCGGTCTTCCGTTCATACTTTTTCTAAGTTTTACAAGGTTGATGTTAGGGCCTTAGCTGACACTGTTTTTGGTCGCAAGGTGCTTCAGGCGGTAGTGTCTTGTATAAATGACCCCTCCTCCTGCCATCCATGGTATATATGAATTATATGGATTTTTGTTATTAGTCCATTTTTCCGTGATACAGCTCCTTTAGGTTTTGCCTCCCATTTAATGCAGCAACTGCTATGCTGTTTTGTTTTACAATATATTTATTAGGATTTCAGTGCAACGTTGTAAAAGCGCAGGTCAATAGAAGTTTATGGCAAAGCAAGCGCAGCGCATGTATAATGCAGTGTATCTGTGTTGTGTTTGCGTTGCCATAGACTTTACTTATGTGCAGAATCCCCCCTCAAATTCTCCCATTACAGGCAATGTGGCATAATCCACCCCCCTCAATACAGGTAGTGTGGCAGAATACCCCCCCAATACAGGCAGTGTGTCAGAATCCCCCCTCTAATTCCCCCAATGCATGCAGTGTGGCAGAATCCCCCCTAATACAATCAGTGTGGCAGAACCCTCCTCCAATCCCCCAATACAGGCAGTGTGGCAAAATACACCCCCCAGAACACCGAACAATGGAGAAACAGTTGCCACTGCAGACACCCTGTAACACACAGAGACTCACTCACATTCTCACACTCACTTACTCACACAATCTTACTGGCTCTTGCTGTATTGCTGCTTGTTCAGCACTGGTTCTGGACTTTGGGTGGGCATGGTCTGTGCCTGACAACAATGGATGCTTGCCATGCAGGCCCACCCACCAGAACCAGGGCTGCTGGAGCCCGATCAGCATATAAGTAATATAAGTTGTGCTTTTTAATTTTTTCCCTTTACATTTGCTCCATAAGATGCACTAACATTTTCTCCCTACTTTTGGTACTTAAACAATATAATATGCGTTACAAAAGTGCAACAAATGGACATTTATACAGAAGTACATTAGGAGTGAGTGCCCCACCCTTTTAAAGCCTAGAAAGTTGATTGGTTTAGCCAAATGATAAAGTGTTCAACATAAATGAACTTTAAAGAGGAAATACACCTGGGATTTTAACTATCCCCAGTACTGTTCCTCTCTATAGGGTCACCCCAAAGCTGTGTTTATCACCATAAAAACTTACCTTTCTGCTGCATGCGCAGACCACCAACCAATCAGCCGCTCGTGCTCTATTCAGTTTCTGAAATCAGGCCAGTGTAGTAACAATGAAACCACTGGCCGTTCAGAAATGCCTGTCGCGGGTACACAACGGTGGTTGATAAATACCAGTCTTTTTGACTCCAGGGAGGCTGATGTTCCTATTTAAGGGCACTTTTGTATGGGGAAGGGAATTCCAGAGGAGTGGAGTGGCATGTGTGAAGACGAGAGTTAGAGGAAAGGAAGAGGCTATGGGCAGAACGGATGCTGTGTCTGGTACATAGACTAGTGATGAAATGCATCAACAATTAGTTACATGGATTTTTTAGTTCGTAACAATTAGTTACATGGACTTTTTAGTTCATTATGGACAGAGCTGGAGGGGTCGACTTGTCACTCTTGTTAATGCTAGTAAGTCTTCCTTACCTGGAACTGAGCCAATTAGACATGGCTTTCTACCCCATGCTTTTACTGATGTTTTTGGGTGCCTTCATAAACGCTAAGGTAGAAGCAGCCATTTCCCAGTAAAAACACATGTTAGTATTGGCAGCAACAAAGATAAAACTAGCTATTGGATCATTGCTGCAGAGCTAGTAGGCAAGATGGCAAGAAACATGTTCCACCACTGCCTTCTCCCATGGGTGCTTTGCCTTCGTTGTGTCATAAAAAAAAGAATAAGGTTCTTATGAATACAATGCAGTTTTTCCCATAGTGCCTCCTAACAAGTTTCCTTCCCCTGCCACCCATCTTCTAGCAGACAAGGAACATATGTTGGTGATGTAATATTTTACACACCACTACAATTTCACGATGTCTTGCTGGAAATTAGCAGTCTGTTCCCATAATTCTGAATAATGGGCACACCATGGAGTAGGTATGAAAGGAGAATGTGCATACTTAATTTCCCACTTGCTACAGCAAAGAATCCTAACCAGTGGAATTGTTTTGAGCTTGAGGGTCACACTAGTAGAAGCCAGCGGTGTGTTTTGTGTACAACTAAAAAGCCATTTAGCCTACTTCTTTCCAGGCCTCGAGGAAAGAGGATCAAATATGCCTTGACTATCAATGTCATCAAATTCGAGTTTAAAAAGAATTTATGATGGTAATAGGTTTCATTAAAAATAGATAAATTATTCCAGTCATATTCAGACAGTTGCTCCCAGGGCTGTGGTCCTGAAGGAACAATGGGTGGATCTGTCCACGTGACTAGCCTCTTCTCACCCTAATTTAAAATGGACCAAAACCCAGGATTTAGACTATCCTGGGTTTTTGTGTGCCCCGCTGTGTAAAACCCCCCAGGTTGCCCAAACTCACTTCTTCCTGGTCCTACGACGCATGCATGGCCGCTCGTCCAATCAGCATGCTCGGATCTAATTGAATCCTTCGGCCAGGAGCTTGTTTAATACGAGCGGATCTGTGCGCGCTGATGGCTGCATCCCCTGCTACCCTCTAACAGGAAGCGTGCCTGCATGGCAATTCACAAATGCCTGGCATGGGCACGCGCCCTGCTAGAGGGATAGCGGGGATGTGGCCGCTGCTTGCGCATGCGCCGTTGGACCGGGAAAGAAGGTTTATTGGTCGACTTGGGGGGTTTCACACAGTGGAGGGGAGGGAATCAATTGGCACGGAAATCTTATAGATTCCTGGGCCAATATTTGTGGGTTTTGGTCCACTTTAACAAACAAAATACTCATAACCAGGGGTGGACTGGGGCCACAAATCACCACAGGCATTTAAAAGCCTAGTGTATCCCATAAGTTCCTTAGCCCCGTCCCAAGGAGCTTTTCAGCTGATAAATGAGTGCTAAAGCATTGCAGGAACAGAGTATGAGGGGAGGGGTTGGGAAGCAGGTCAGGGAGTGGACAGAGGTGAGCTGGGCTTCATGCTGGAGGCTACACCCACCCCAAGTAGCCCTAAATTGGTGCGGCCCACTGGAAATTCTTCCTGTATTTCTTATGGCCAGTCTTTTATTCCTTGGATAAAACATGCACATTTTAACATTGACCTGAGAAGTGTGTCGGTGTTATGGTGCCTCGTATGGTAGGAGCCTCTTTTCCCTCATCATTTTCATCTTTCACCTTTTCCACTCTACATATTAGTTATCTGGGCCATATGTCTTTCTCAGCCCTTGGAACTCACAATTGCGCACAGTGTGAAAGTAGCCACATACATCTGGATTCCTCTGCATTTTTGTGTTTAAATTCAAAGAAAGGAAAGGACCTACAAGGTGTCCTCTATGATCCCATTGCCCATTGTCTCCACTGCAATACAGTGCCACTGGAAAAAGTACTGATTTCTGAATTTACCCCAACTACATGACAAATTATAGCCTAAGGATTTACAACTGCTGGCACTGTAGCCACAAAAATGATGCTAACACATGCACATCATAAATAAGGCCCTTTATTCCATTATCAACACATACACAAGACATATTAGGAGGGAACTATAAAATGGGACAGAAGAATTACAATAAGAAGTAGATCACCATAAACACAGAAAATGCTGTGTAACAATAAATACAGATAAATATGTAAAGGAGCAGCACCTACAGGTATCAAACGTGCAGCAATAAAGGATACCAATGGCAAAACTAAAGTGCAACCAATATATAAATTAAACATAGTCAAAGACCAGAGCGTAAAGTGGCACCCCCCACAGCCGCGGCTACCGCACCACTTCCCAGGGTGTGTTACCTTGCTGCTAGTGGTGATCCTATTTATGCATGTCTGCCTCCAGACAAACCATGTGGGATGGAAGGACCTCTGAAGCTGCACGATGATGCCATGCGTCACTTCTGGCAGTGGCTAATCGGTAGAGTCATTAAGACTACCAAAAGACATTGTACAGTACCAAAATAACTGCTACAGGTACAAGAATAGACAGATGGAGGCTACTCAAGCTTTTTTTTTTTTTTTAATAACATAATCCAGATCAACAACAGCTCATAGTCTAAATCAGAGGTGCTCAACCCCTTGAATAGTGAGAGAAAGTTAAACCGTAAGTCCACTTTCAATGGAATTTTTGGAAGTGTATTTTTTTTTATGTGCTAAAACGAGGCACTCAAGGTGCTGAGCTGATATATTAAAAAAAAATCCTATGTTAGCAAATGTGTGTTTAATAGAAGCAGTGTTCACTACCATTGGCAACATACACCATGAAGAGAGAAGTGAGCCCTGTACACATAGACCATTGCTGCTATGGCCACTGCTGAGGTGAGGGAGCTCATGCACACTTAAGCAAGCCCAGCAGCAGCGTTCTGTGCCACTATCTGCAATCTTTTGCTATTGAAAATATACACTTGGTGCACATTACCAATAGCAACAGATGAAAACTGCTTCCATAAATCGCACATTTGCTAACATTAGAAAAATGCTAGATCAGCTAAGCACCTTTGCTGAGCTTATCTGGCACTCTGCAAATCAGTTTTTTCTAGCAACAATGTGTTAACTTAAAGCGGTCCTTCACTCTGAATAAGAGTCCATCTTATATGTTTCCCACACCCTGTACATACAGATTGTCCACATTAAAAATCATCCTACCTGCATCTACTGCATGTTATGAGCCTTTAAACATCCAAGATGGCAGCTCATGGAACGTCAGGAAGCCTGCAAACAGGAAGTGCATTCTGACTGTGCTGCTCTGCATTCTGGGATTGCGGACCTTTTCCTGACCTCAGCTCTGCTCTGTCTGAGCAAAGCACAGCTATAACCCGCCCCCCTGTACTTTATCCCACCCTCCTTTCCTCAGGGTGATGCTTCTGAGTCAAGATGGCGGCGCCCGTATCCTAAAGTCCTGAACAGAGTTGCAGCCCAGTGGGGGAAAGAATAATAAGTAAGTGACTAAAAACCTAAAATATATTAACTTTAGCTGCTGGGGAATAATTTTTTAAGGGTTTGGGCTTTTCAATAAATCATGGTGAAGGTCCAGTTTAAGCAACGTACACAAACTAGTAGACTTGATGTACCTGGTAGAGACTTCCTAACTTTGGGCTTGATTTATTAATTCAGCCAGACAATGCCATTTCAGTGCAAATTAGAGCAGTGCAAAATATGATTCATACATTTTGCCAACCAAAAATATACACTTTCAAAATTTCAATCGAAATTGGATTTAACCTTTAAACCAGACCTTCACCATGATTTATTGAAAAGCCCAAACCCTTAAAAAATGATTCCCCAGTATCTAAAGTTAATATATATTTTTTTTTTTAAACATACTCAATTTTTATTGAAAGGATTTTTAAGATACAATAAACATATCACATATACATTACAGACATGAACCGATCTTAATATAATGTTACAAGGTCACATTCTTATTCTAATTAGTTACAGATACAGATATTACAGGTGGTTGTGCAAACTTAACTAATTCACCTGGTTTAAACTTGGTTTAAACTCAAACTTCAAACATGGCATGAGAAATAAGCATATTTAAATTGGCTTAGTATCGCCACCCTGCAGTCTGCCTGTGTGGAGGGGAAAACCTAGGCTCCATGGGGAGCCAATTCCTTTTCCACTACTTCCTTCCGCCATTCCCCCCTCTGGGGTCGCCCTCACCAACCGGTCCAAAACATATAGGTAACGCACACGACATTGAACAAGAGACAATACCAACCCAGGACCCACTGGTTCTCGGGTGACTTACGGGAAGACAAGACAGGGGTTTGGGCCAGGGTAGTCCAGTAGTGTGTGGGGTGAGGTCAGGATAGGGATGGGTAAAAATTACCCATCTACTATGAGGGTAGAAGGGGAGTTATGAGCTAACAGAGGTGTGAGAAGGGGAAGGAAAGGCACGTAAGAAATTGGAGGGGAGGAAGAAAGAGTGGAGGAAGAGGAAAAACAGATGGGGGAAAGGTGGGCAGAGAGAGAGACCGCTGTGTTCTTGATTCACCCTGAGGGGGGGGGATCAGCCCTCCAGCTACCCTCCGGGGAACCTCTTCTACAATGAGCCTGCTGACGAAGACCCCTCGCCCAGCGGGCCAGGGTACGAGGTCGCCTCAGGGTTAGTCCGTCCAAATCCCTTTGTATACATCCGTATCTTTAAAAGTATCCCATATTGTCCATATCTTCCGAAACGCGTCTAGTCTATCCTGTCTCTCATAGCATATTTCCTCCATCTGCTCTACATGGTTGATCTGGCGAAGCCATTCTCTAGTGGTGGGGGGCCTCTGGGACCTCCAGTTTCTGGGGATGAGCACTCTAGCGGCGTTTAAAAGATGTCTAGCTAATGGGGCTCCTCCCGCTGCTCCCCTTCCATCGGGGGACCACCCCAACAGCACACTTTCCACCTTCCACTCCAAGGGCTCCCCCATTATTTGGGCACAGATTGTTCTAATTTCCTCCCAGAAACCACTTATAGATTGACAGGACCACCAAATGTGAATTATCGATGCTCCACTATGTCCACATCTCCAGCAGACGTCTGGGATCGAGGGATAGAAGGAATGCAGCCGTTCTGGGGTCCGATACCATCTCGTGATCAACTTGTAATTTGTCTCTTGCATTGAGCTGCTAATCAAGCCTTTATGAGCATTCCTGTATATACCTTCCCACTCCTCCTCCGAGAATGACCTGCCTACATCAGTCTCCCATCTCCTTTCCCATGGTCTGCTCTCCCGTCTGTCCCTGCCACAGAGAAGCCCGTAGGCCCAAGATATAAGGTGCGAGTTTGGGCCCAACCCCAGGCAGGCTCTTTCAAAATCCGTAGCTTCCCTTTTGATTCCTGCTTTCATTTCGTCTGTCGACAAAAAGTGCCGCAGTTGGAGGTAGGAAAGGATCGGTACCCTCCCCTCCAACCTGGCCTGCAGTTCCTGCCTCTCTATCAGATTGCCCCTATCAAGCACATGATAAACTCGTAGGACAGCTGGTCCCTTACACCCTTTCAGAAAGGAGGGGTCCCCGCCAGGTGGAAAAGCTGGGTTCTTCCTATTCGTTGTCAACGGGCCAGGCTGGGATGATAGTCCCCCACCTCTATTGCGCAGGGGGGCCAAGGCACCCAGGGAGGCCCCAACAAACGGGTGGCTTTTTGCCGATGAGGGGATGTCGCTACTCCTCAAATCGCAAATTATGTCTAATCCCCCCCCCACCGCCTCCCCCTCCACCCGCACCCAATCCTTCTGTGCGCCATTGATATGCCAATCGACAATCCGGCCTATATGAACTGCTCTATAATAGGACAGCACGCAGGGCAGGCCCGTCCCCCCCTTCTCCCTGGTCAAGTGCAAGATGTTTTTCCTAATCCTAGGGGGTCTTCCAGCCCACACGAATCTTCTAAAAGTTTTCGTCAGGTCCCCAAAAAATGTGCTAGGGATTTTAATGGGGATGCATTGCAACAGATACAACAGTCTCGGGAGGATGTTCATCTTAATGACCGCTATACGACCGAACCATGAGAGCTTCAATTTATTCCATCTCTCCATGTCCCGTTTGATTTTGGTCCCCAGGGGGGCAAAGTTGAGCTGAAATAGGTGGAGGGGGGACACCGGGATCCGGATACCCAGATAACTCATACTCTTCTCTTCCCAGCTAAAGGGGAAATTCTCCTTCATCTCCGCCACTTCTCGCTCTGGCATCGAGACATTCATGGCGTATGACTTACCAAAATTGATTTTTAAATTCGATATACGCCCAAATATTTTAAATTCTTTCAGCAGGTTAGGCACAGAAATCCTGGGGGAGCTCAAGAAAAAAAGCATATCGTCCGCATACGCGGCCACCTTCCTTTCTCTATACCCTATTGCCAACCCCTTAATGTCGTCATTTAGGTTAACCTTTCTCAAAAAGGGTTCTAATGAAAGAGCAAAGATTAATGGAGATAGCGGACACCCCTGGCGAGTGCCATTCCGGATGTGGAAGGCCGGGGACGTGCAATTATTCACTCTTACCCTGGCAACCGCCTCCGAATATAAGGCCAATATCCTACTCTTCATCTCTCCGCCCAAACCAATATATTCCAACACCTTCTTTATCCAGTCCCACTTAACCCGCTCAAACGCCTTCTCTGCGTCTGTAGAAAGCATAATGGACTGCACCCCTTTCGCTTTCGCCCACCATTGCAGATTTAGAGCTTTGATGACGTTGTCACGGGCTTCCCTCCCTGGGACGAATCCCACCTGATCCTGGGTAATTAGTCTTGGCAAGAGGGCTGCTAACCTCGTGGCCAAGGCTTTTGCAAACAATTTCACGTCCACGTTCAGGAGGGAGATCGGCCGGTAGCTGCGGCAATCCTTCGGGTCATTCCCCTCCTTTGGGATCACCGCTATCTTGGCCTCTAAAATTGTACTGGGGAGACTGCCCGAGGAGGAGGTGGACTCAAATGCGCGTGTCATCATAGGGAGTAACAAGTCTGAGAACGACTTGTAATATTGCGTGGGAAATCCATCAGGACCCGGGGCTCTCCCTGTTTTGGTTGATTTCAATGCTATCTGTAGTTCCGCTACTGTAACTGGAGACTCCAGTTGAGCCCTCTCCTCCCGGGACAGGACCGGCATCCCAGACTCCGAGAGGTAGGTATTCATAAGATTATCTAAATGTCCTGAGTCATGTGAGCCCTGCAAATTGTATAGTGTAGAGTAAAATTTACTAAAGGCCCCTGCTATTTCCTCATTCTTCTGATGCATGGTCCCATCTGATCCCCTAATGCATTCAACCGTGGTATGTGCTGTTTTGGGACGAAAGGCCCTAGCCAATAATCTGCCTGACTTTTTTCCCTGGTTATAAAACAATCCAAATCGTTTAGTGAACCACCTATTGGATTCCCTAGACAACAGGTCTCTCAGTTCCTGCCGCTTCGCTTCGAATTCCCTCAAATGTCTCTCCTGGAGATACTGTTTGTGCTGAGATTCTAGGTCAGCCACCTGCTGTATTAAATCATTTAACTTTTGTGACCTCTCCTTCTTGAGTCTCGATCCCTCTTGAATTAGCAAGCCTCTCATCGTGCATTTCTGGGCTTCCCATCCTATCATTGGGTCCATACCCTCGGAGACATTCTCCCTGGCGTAATTGCCCAGAGCTTCTGTAAGCTTACCACCCTGGGGTCTTTCAGCATTGCCTCATTAAGTCGCCAGCACCATTCCTTCTGTTCTCTATAGGGGAAATTTAAAGAGACTGCGACAGGGGCATGATCAGAAAATGTGATATTTCCTATTTGGGCCCGTGCCACCCTCCCCAGATCTCTTTGTGAAAGGAAGATGTAGTCAATTCTGGAGTATTTAGCGTGGAGTGGCGAGTAGAAGGTAAAATCCCTCTCCCCAGGGTTCATCATGCGCCAAGCACCTACCAGTTCAAGTCCCTGCAACGATTTTTTAATTTGTTTTAAGGCCCTATACGATATGGCAGTTTTAGCGTCGGAGGTGTCCACTAGAGGGTTCAATGCACAGTTCAGATCCCCTCCCAACAATAGCATTCCTTCCCGAAAGCCCTCTAGTTTAGTCAGCACCGAGGAGAAGAATTTATCCTGGTCCTTATTCGGGGCGTATATATTCGCCAGGGTAATGGTTATTCCATTTGGGAGATATCCTTTCAGAAAGACAAATCTACCCTCTTTGTCCTTTTCAATAGCCTTTACTCTCAATGCAAGAGATCTGTCTATCAGAATTGAAACCCCTTTGGCTTTGTTGTTGGGGGAATATGCAGAATGGCAGGTCGTGTAGATCCTGTTTCCCAGATATGGGGCCCTGTTTTTTTTAAAGTGTGTTTCTTGTACCAGGGCAATATGGGTGTTATACTTTTTCAGCTCTCTAAACAAGGCATGTCTCTTTACCGGAGTGTTAAGGCCTTTGGCATTAATGGAAAGAACATTAAGACAGAGCGAAGCCATCCCAGCAGGGGGAGGGACTCCAGACCCGCCAAAGACTGACAGTGTATCTGGACCCTGCCCTATGTGGGGTCTCTCCCTCCCCACCCTGGAGAGAAGCAAAAGAAAGAAGAGTGAACAGGAAGAACTAGGGGTATGGGGTTTCACAGATAGGGAAACACAAGAGGAGTACACAAACACAAACACAAGACACTCAACTACCAATCTTCCTACACACGCCTTTAGGGGCGGGGGGAACCAGAATATGATATCCCCTCACTCAAATTAAAGGGGGGTGTCGAGGCAACCTCCCAGAGAGGAAAAGCCTCTCTGCAGTTGTCTCCCGTGGTCCGAGAGGGGTATCCCACAGACCAAAGCGAGGAAGTGCACAAGCTGAGCACCCTCAGTTTCCCCCTTTGAGAATCCGCCTCCTTTGGGGGGAATCGTGGAAGGCCGAGGAGCCGAGCCGTCGTCCAGAATCTGCCCACACTGCACCGGCAACCGACAGACCCATGGCCCCGGCGAGGTCCCCAGGACTGTGATATGTTTACCCTCTCTTACCCATATGCCCATGGTCCCCGGTCTGTGTCAACCCCGATGGTTGCGGACACCCAGGTATGCGTCTCCTGGCCTGCATATCTCTCCTATTTCCCTCTTAGCTGGCGGGTAGTTTCTTCGCCACTGCCTCCTGGTTGGGTTAGGAGCACACCTTACTCTCACTCCCACTCCGCTACCCTATAACGCTTCAGCGCTGAAACTATTTTAGGTAGATCTACCCTCCCCGGGACATAGCCAGTTCCCTCCTTTGAGCTTCTGTTCAGCAAGTCTACTCCCGAAGACTCCCCGCCAGCGTGAAATATATATAGTGTGCGTGCCCAGTTTCAGCAGATCTGCATGAGATCATGGCGCCAGCAAAGTGTAATAACAGTAACGGACCCCGTCCTCTCCTCTCTGACTCCCGCAGCAGGCCCCGGTGTATCCCGTCTCTCCCATGTCAACAATGTCCGCCTGCAACCCTTGCACCAGAGCTGCTCCTCCCCTCCTGGATCTATAGGCCCGAGCATTCGCTAGAGGTGACATTTTTTTTCCTTTTCCAGCTCCCCTTTCCAACTCCCATGGCTATTTCTTTTGCCACCCGCTGGTCCCCTGCCAAGCCTGCTGTCTCGAGGAGGCCCACGTAAGTTTTTACAGATGGCAGCCCCTGTGTTTTAAAGAGACAGGAGAGAGCGCCTTCTAGGACGCACAGGGCGATGCCCGGCACAAGTGACGGTCATCATTAATAACAGTAAAAAAAAGACCGCGGCGCTGCATTCACCGTTTATTTATATCTCGTCCCAATGGCCCCCCTCCGTGGCGCCCCTGTTGGTGGCATGGAATAGGGATGGATCGCAGTGGAGGACAAGCAGGGAGAAAATCCCACGTGGAAGTATGTCGTGGGTCCACGGTGCTGCCCCGCTTTACAGGGCGAGCGCCACCCTCTCTGTGTGGGCCTATGAATCTACAAAATCTCCCGCACTCAAGCACCGCCTGTCCACCCCTCCGAGTCCCTGACTGCCGACCCCCCTCCACTCGCCGAAATCCCGCATGTCGCGAGATCTCAGGACCGCGCACGTCGAGTTCCGCCACACAGAGCGGGCGTGCTTAAAGAGCAACAACTAGCACCCTGTGAGGCGCGTGGGATACAGCCCAAATAACCAACCTCATTTAACAGTGCAAACAATGCAAACAATCGAACCTCCCCACCCCTTTGTGCTAAACCTCTCTGTCTCTCATCCCTACGTCCCCCCCTATGACGCCCATGCCAGTTATATGGAATAGGGAAGCATCGCAGGAGGGAGCGAGCGAGGAGGGAGCCCCCTCCGGGAGCTTGTCCTATGTCAATGATGTTGCGGAGAGTCGTGAAACACACCTCATTTAACCATAAAAAAAAAACCCGTTTAAACATTTGAACATCCCCATGTCAATAAGTAATATCTATTCATGCATTAACCCTGCGTCCTCCCATCGACACCTCCGTCCATAGCAAGGAGAGGGGATGTGTCGGTGCGAGGATCGCGCAGTGCGGGGATTCAACTAAGAGGTAGTCCACCGGCCTACGGTGCCAGACACATTGATGAGTACAGGCATTCAGCTAATGGTTAGGGGCTTATTTAGGGGTCAGGGGGGCAAAACCCCAAAAAGTAAAACTCTTAGCTCTTAAGGATAACGATGCAGCTTGCGTTAACTCCTCAGCTCCTGGATCTCGAGCGGCTTTTTTCTCCTCCAACAACCGACGGGGAGCGATCTCGGGCCTCCATTCGCGAACCTCCCTGGCGGTCTCTTCCCCCTCTGCTCCGCACCAGCCTCGGGATGGAAAAGTCTCGTAGCCATTCCGGCAGCGAGACCAGGGGGAGCCGCAGCACCTCGCAGAATTCCGGTAAGTCCTCTGGTAGTCTCAGGACCCCAGTCTTGCCGTTGCAGGTAGCCGAAAGGGCGAAGGGGAAACGCCACCTGTATGGGATGCCTCTTTCCCTTAGAAGCGCTGTGAGCGGCCTCAGAGCTCTGCGTTGTTGCAGGGTGATGTTAGATAAGTCCTGGTATAGCTGGATCTGGCAATTATTGAACAAAATGCTATCCCGACTTCTGGCTTTTTGTAGAATCTCTTCTTTTAAGGGGAAACTCTGCAAGCAGCACACAATGTCCCTGGGGGCATTTTCACCTACACTCCGTGGGCGGAGGGCTCTGTGTGCCCGGACGAGATCAATCTGAGTGCCCGGCGGTCTTTCCAGAAGTGAGTTAAAAATGGAAGTAAGTGCATCCTGTATCTGGTCTGGGGTTACTTCTTCAGGGACACCCCGCACCCTAATGTTGCATCTTCGGTTGCGATTCTCGAGGTCCTCGAGATGTCTGTGGAACTCTAAAAGTTGCCTGTTGTGCACCCTGACCACATCGCGAACCTCAGATAGTCTGGCCGTATGGATGGCTTCCTCTCTCTCCACTTTCTCAACACGTTGGGATAGCTGCTGTAGGTCCCCTTTTAGGTCCGCTATTGCTGCGGTGATGGAGGCCTTGATCTCCCCCGCAAAGTGTGCTAGCTCGTTGCGGGTGGGTAACTGGCTTAGCTGTGCCGCCAGTTCGTTTTCCTCGCCCTCCGAGACCGCCGCATCGTCTCTCTCTGGAGAGCTGCAGGTGGAAGCTGCGTCCGCCATCTTGGGGCCACGAGGGATCTCTGCCCTCTGGCTCTGGAACATCTCCGGTAGCCTTTTTCCACTCGATTTGGGCGTCTGTGAAGACCTGGGGGTCCTAGTCGCGGCCCCTGGCTTGTTGATTCGGCCCATGGTCCGGGTAACGTGCTAGTTTCAAAGCTTCTCAGGAGACCTCACCGGGAGCTCACAAATCAAGCAGCCATCTTGCTTCCCGGCCAAGCCACGCCCCCCAAGTTAATATATTTTACGTTTTTAGTCACTTATTATTCTTTCCCCCACTGGGCTGCAACTCTGTTCAAAAAATGCAAAACATGTACATTCTTCCACTGAAACCTTATATTTTACAGTTCTACTGTTCAATCCAAATTGAATATTGATAAAAAAAAATTTAAACTTTCAAAACTTTAAAAATGTCAGTAGCCTGCCTCCATTATCCAAGCACAGAGGTAAATATCTTACCTTTGAAAAAACATTCTTGGGTTCTGAAACACAGAGGGCAGTATGGGTCAGCTCTCTGTTAAGAAAAAACTGAACTTTTTTCAATGCCCATGAATGGCTTCCAACAATGCTAAGCATTCACCTTAGATCAGGGGTCCCCAAGCTACAGCTCCGAGAGCCACGTGTGGCTCACTGACCCTTGCTGTTGGAACGCAGACTGTATGCTGGATCAAAACACTTGTGGAGATGTAGCACACTGTTGAGGTTGTGGAGGTACATTGCTCCCTGGGTTAGGCATTGAGTAATGAGGACTGAGTTTATTGAGGTTCAGCCTTTAATCAAGCTGTGGGTAGATGCTGCATTTCCTCCAACTGGGGCCACATCATCCACACCACCTAAAGATGCAGTGACATCAGGTTCCCGGAAGGGGTCCGTGACACCAGGTTCCCTGAGCCAGTAGCGGTTCCACCCTCAGCCTGCCAGTTACCAGTATACGAATGCCCGCTTGCTTTGGGGCCTGCTCTTACCGAGTGCCTGCCTTCTTTGGGGTTTGCTCCTACAGAGTGCCTGTCTGCTTCGGGGCCCGCTCCTGCCTGCCAGCTTCCTGGGTGTGAACCTCGTTTCTGCCAGCTCCCCGGGTCTGGCCCTTCAGCCTGATGATTCACCAGGCTGCCCAGTACCTGTTGCCCAGTCACCAAGTTGTCACCGTGGGTCTCAGCCTGTCTTTGAGTCCAGGCCTGCTGCGCCCCTGCCCAGGTCTCTGCACCCTTAGGTACCTAACCTTTCCCCACCTGGCTCCTCACCCACCTGATTCTAATATCCATTTATCTGTAGTTTAGTCGGTTTTGCTTAGTTTGCTGTGATCCATGTATACAGTTTTGCAACTATTAAACCTTTGTTTTTGCACAATACTGGTTGTTCGCATTCTGAGAATCCCTGACACTTTGGCTGGTCACAGGTTTAACCCCTCCTGCTCTAATTCAACCTTTTCAATTTTTGTACGTAAAGGGTTACTGGCAGCATTTTCACCTGGGGAGGTTATTACTGCTGCTTGCGGTGGTGCCCCGCTGTGTAAAACCCCCCCAGGTCACCCAAACAAACTCACCTCTTCACGGTCCTACGGCGCATGTGTGGCCGCTCATCCAATCACTGCATGATCCGAGCATGCTGGAGGGTGCATCCCCCGCTACCCTCTAAGAGGGACCATGCCCGCGCTGCCCATTCACAAATGCATGGTGCAGGCACGCCCCCTGCTAAAGGGATAGCGGGGGAAGCGGACGCTGCTCGCGCATCCCCCGTTGGACCGGGAAAAAGTTGAGTTTTCAGGCGACCTGGGGGGTTTCACACAGTGGGGCACCCCCAATCGGAATGCCCTAAGGGGAGCAAGTATACCTGCCCTGGAATCTCATAGACCCCAGGGTGGGTTTTGGTCCTTTTTAAGGCTAGGAAAACTATTCCCACTTTAGCAACACAGACCAACAAGAGTATAAGAAACGTGGAAACCGCATGCTGATCAGTGAATCACGGGTATTCTACAATACTAATACAAATGTTTATTTTACCTTCCAAAATAGGAAAACAATAACGCAGAATACTAAAACCCTAAAAAAGGGGAGTTTTTAAACTTAAAGTGGATCAAAACCCAGGATTTTGACTATCCTGAGTTTTGGACCTTCACCCGGGGGCACCCCGCTGTGTGACCCCCCCCCCCCCAGGGTCGCTGCAGCCAACTCACTTCTTCCCAGTCCCACGGCACGTCTAAGAGCAGCGGCTCTGATGCCCGCTTCCTCCACTTCCCTCTAGCAGTGTGCATGCCCGCACCAGGCATTTGTGAATGGCCGATGCGAGCACGCTCTCTGTTAGCAGGGCCAGATTGAGAGCATCCCGGGCCTGGTGCTGTAGATTTTGACGGGCCTAGTTATCGAAGTATATAAAATGAAAACGCAACACAAAGCTATTTTGTTTAAGACAAAGTGCATTTGTCACATGTCTAATGTACATTAAATTACCAGGATAGCTGAATACATGTTACTGTATGAAAAATTTGCATATCTTCATAGAGTTTGTTCTTTAGCTAAAAAAAAAAAAAAAGAATCAACTCGCTTTTGGGGGGGCCCAGAGTGTCAAAGAGGTGTTGCAGAGGGTTCGCTATGCCCCCAGACTGTAACCCCTATCCAATGTGACGTCACACCCGCAGCTTTTTTGGTTAACACACAGGGCTTGCTACAGGGCTGAAACACGAGAAGTGTTTCAGCCCTGTAGCACAGCACACTCAAGCACACCTATTTGACACTCAATGCACCCCTAAAAAATGGATTTTTGTTTAACAAAATAAAGAATCAAACAATATCTATGAAGATATACAAAGTATCCATATACCAACATCTTTTTTGGCTATGCTAGCAATTTAATATACATAAAACGTACGACAGATGCACTTTCAACAACTTTAATAACCAATAAAGTGCCATAACAGAAATCTATTAAAAAAAGATTCCTCTTTTCGTAAACAATAGAAAACTGGTTAATTAAATAAAACCAGAGACCATAAAACTAACACTGATGATCTGCAGGGAATAAAGGGATTTGCTTTTTTATTAAACTGGACAGTCCTTTAAAGATGAGCAACCAACGACCCAGAGTCTATAAGACCTTGGAACCAGTGGGCTCCCTCTTTATAGGATAACCATAGTTGGGATGCCCCGCTGTATGTATCCCTGGGGATTGCCCGGTAAACTCACCTCACTGGCAATTCCACGCCACGTCCTTGCTATACATTTATTGTGAACACGTACCCACAACAAACATTTCTAAATGCTTATGAGGGTATGTGGTAAAGTGGGGGTGTCAGCAGCGGGGCGTTCTCCAGCTCTTCTTTCAACTCTGGACGGCACAAAAAAATCAAAATGGAATGCGAACCACTGATTGGCTGAATGGTATGTGCATGTTCCATGGGATCACAGGAAATGTTAGATTACATTCCCCCCCCCAATCCCCACCACTCCCCGACCCTCAGAGCTTTCAAAGGTGCCCTTAAAATCTCTTCAGACAAGCATACAATCTAGTTTAAGCAATTCTTTAAAGTGGACCAACACCCAGGATTTTGACTATCCTGGGTCTTGGTCCACTTCGGTGGGGCACCCCCGATCGGGGTGCCCCGCTGTGTGAAACCCCCCGATCACCCCAAAAACTCACCTCTCCCCGCTCCCAGCGCCGATGGACAAGCAGTTTGACAGCCGCGGACAAGCGGCTCCTCCGCCGCTGCCTCCCGGGCGTCACTCTTGACGCGCGCGCGCCCGCGCCAGCCATTCACAGACGGCCGGCGCGGGTGCGCGCACGTCTAGAGGGGCGCGAGGGAAGACAAGGTAAGGGGATTTGGGGTGTTTGGGGGGGTTTCAATCTTATAGATTCCCGGGCCGATCACCGGAGGGTGATGGTCCACTTTAAACTTACTGAACACTTACCGTGATCCTTCCCCCTCATCTCCACCCCTCATCCTTTACACTGTAAGCTCCTCAGGGGCATGGCTCTCTCTCTCCTATTGTATCTTGTATTCAGAATATTCATTGTGAACTTTATAACACTGCATTTGTAATAGTCTATGTACTGTAAGTTTCTACCCCGTCTGTAATTACTACCTTGTACAGTAATAACAATTACATAGATTTGGGTGATTTCACACAGATTTCCCCAAATTGGAAAAAAACTATAAACATTTTTATCCTTCAAAGGAGGTCTAAGCCACACCTGTCATCTGTCCTTTCCGATCTTTAGTGAAGCCCACAATAAGGCTGTGCAGTGTCCTTTACAGACCTAGGCTGGCCCTGATGTCTACAAGATTCCAAGTCGGCCGACTAAGTGCCGCTGGGGCATCTTGATTCAGGATATTACACACCCCGTTTATTCACACATACACCAATATATATATATATACCCCCAGGGCTGCCTCCCTCACCCCCTCTGCCATCCCTAAGCCTCCCTCACCCACTCTGCCATTCCTAAGCCTCCCTCACCCCCTCTGCCATCCATAAGCCTCCCTCACCCCCTCTGCCATCCATAAGCCTCCCTCACCCCCTCTACCATCCATAAGCTTTCCTCACCCCCTCTGCCATTCCTAAGCCTCCCTCACCCACTCTGCCATTCCTAAGCCTCCCTCACCCCCTCTGCCATTCCTAAGCCTCCCTCACCCACTCTGCCATTCCTAAGCCTCCCTCACCCCCTCTGCCATCCATAACATAAGCCTCCCTCACCCCCTCTACCATCCATAAGCTTTCCTCACCCCCTCTGCCATCCCTACGCCTCCCTCACCCCCTCTGCCATCCATAAGCCTCCCTCACCCCCTCTGCCATCCATAAGCCTCCCTCACCCCCTCTGCCATCCCTAAGCCTCCCTATCCCCCTCTGCCATCCATAAGCCTCCCTCACCCCCTCTGCCATCCCTAAGCCTCCCTATCCCCCTCTGCCATCCCTACGCCTCCCTCACCCCCTCTGCCATCCATAAGCCTCCCTCACCCCCTCTGCCATCCATAAGCCTCCCTCACCCCCTCTGCCATCCATAAGCCTCCCTCACCCCCTCTACCATCCATAAGCTTTCCTCACCCCCTCTGCCATCCCTAAGCCTCCCTCACCCACTCTGCCATTCCTAAGCCTCCCTCACCCCCTGGAAATGTGACTCTCAGGTTTCGTTCAATGCCAGCACTGCCATGTTCTGAGCCCCCGGGACATCCCAAATGGGGTGTAAAATCTCAATTTTTGCCCAGTAAAACACGTCTACTTGGTCCAACTTTGCATACTCTGGCTCTTGTCCAATCAGACCCCTTTGCCATGTTTACATCCTTCGGCAAAGGGCTCTGATTGTCTTCAATAGCGAGCGTGCACTGCCGCATACCTGGGGGCATGCAGCTCCTGCCCCAGCCTATCTGAATGGCACACGCCACCAGGGATGCAGGGAATGCGCCAGCTCACGCTCCCCGCTGTAAACAATCGGCAAACATCTCTGATTGGATGAAAGCCTGTTCATACCCCCTTGGACTTAGTAAAAAGTTATTACTGGCACCCAAGGGGATTTCACAAAGAAGAGCATCCAGCAAAGCCAGCAGACGACCCTGGAATCTTTTAGATTCTAGGCTGACTTCTGGTAGGTTTTGTTCCGCTTTAAAGTGGACCAACACCCAGGCTGATCGGCCCGGGAATCTATAAGAGAAACAAAGGAATATTAGGAGAAACAAAGGAATATAAAAAATAGAAAGAAACAAAGAGGGGATAAAAGCCTTGCATGAATGAGGAATAAAGCAGCAGGAAAGAGAAAGAGAGAAGAAATAGAAAAGAGCTGGAAAGAAAGAAAAGAAGGACTGACAGAAAAAAGAAAGCAAAAGAATGACAAAAAGAAAAGAAGGAATGACAGAAAAAAAATAATAGAAAGAAAAGAAATGGCAGAAGGAACAGATGAAATAATAAACAAAGAATAGATGGAAATAAAAAAAAATATAAGGAAAGAAGGACTGACTGAAATAATAGAGGGAAAAAGAAAGAAAAGGTATGGCAGAAAGAACAGATGAAAGATACAAAGACTAGATGGAAAAAAAGAAAAGAATAGAAGGAAAGAAACAACGAATAGAAGGACTGACAGAAATAAAGAAATGCTCTCGCAATTGCCAATCTTACCTTGGCTGACAGTCCTTAGTCCTGGTACTGCATGGCCCTGGATCCTGCATCGGGGTTGCGGAGAGTAGAGGAAATCAGGTGGGCCCTCCCAAGGTGCAGGGGCCCCCGGCACCTACCTGGGTACGACCCAGGGCCGCCGTCTGAAATTTTTGGGCCTTATACAGCAGCTATCAATACTAATATGTGATGGCTTGGCCCCTAGCCTCTGGCCCCCAAAGCAACCAGGCTTACCTCAAATTCCAGACAGACAATATAGGCCGTCCAGGCCTTTTTACGTGACCCTCTGACAGCTGCCAGATGAAGACAACTTCTAGCCTAAAAATGGCTGGCATGTGCCTTTGTAAAGTAAATTTTCAGCCAGATAAAAAAAAAAAAGAAAGAAAGAAAACTCTACTCACTTTTTCTCCCGTGCAGACCGTCGGGGTTGCAGCGCTCCCCTAAAAGGCTGGATCCAGGTCCTTCGCCACCCGGCACCATACGCAGCACCTCTCTCTCATGGTGCCTGCCATTAGTTATAGTGAGCTGTCATGCCCCCTCCATTCATTGCAATGGAGGGGGGCGTGACAGCTCACCGTGACTGATGCCGGGGATGTCACATCAGAGGAAGAGCAGTGCTGCACATGGTGTCGGGCGGTGAGGAACCTGGATCTGGCTTTTAAGGTGAGCGTTGCAACCCCAGAGTAGGATGGACGGTCTGCATGGAAGAAAAGGTGAGTAGAGCTTTTTTTTTTCAGGCAGTTGAAAATGTACTTTAATGTTCTGGGGGAGAAGAGATTAGTGTCTACAACTGTTCTGTGTCTGTTCTATGCTACCAGCTGTAACCACACAAGGGGGCCTCACCCAGCTTACTGCCACAGCAGAGGGTGCTAAATTAGCTACAGGTATTATTGCTAGCTATTGCCAGTTGGGGTGGGGAGAATGATTATAGGGCTGCCACGGGCAAACTAATTCAGCATCTGCATCTGTCCAGGGCAAAATAATTCTGTGTGTGTAACCTTACATTTGAATAGTCACGTTTGCATTTTGTTTAGCGTTATTTTTCTTAGCCCTTTGGAGGTGACCAGAATGCAGATGTAGCCCTCTGAGAATATGAGTGTAACACCACTTCTGTATAGATACTGGGGCCATCTATAACCTACTTGTGATGGTTGGGCCTTTGGTTCGTACTGGAACTCTGACCTCAAAGGAGCCAGGCTGATATTATTCAAAAACTGAAAATCAGACTAGGGGCCCAGCCATCACATTATAGGATCTAAGGGGCCCAGACACAATTAATGCTATATAGCAACTGGCCCCATCTGTAACCAATGCATGATGGCTTGGCGTCTAGTTCAAATTGGGCCCCAAGGCAAACAAGCCTAGGGGAGGGGGGCAGACCCCCTCATTTATCATTAAAGCAGAACAAAATCCACCGGTGTCCGACCTGTCTGACGAATGTCAAATTCCCTGGCTTTTTTCTGCTTTAACACCAGGAGCAATAGTGTGACATCCTGCGGGTCTCAGGTCAGAGTAGCCATTAGGGACACAATTAGGCTCCGTACTGCTACCCAAGTGTCCCGATTTGGAGGGACTGTCCCTCTTTGGAGTCCATGGCCCCCTGTCCCTCGTTGTTCTCATTTGTCCCTCTTTGAGGTTTAACATGCAGATCTGCATGAATAAATTATTAATTTACCTATTTAAAGTGTTTCTATTGTTTCAAGGAGGGGGCGTGGCCTAATTTAACAAATGTCCCTCTTTCCCACCCTAACTATAATCTGGGCTCTCTGATGGCTGCCCTGGCTATAGGTGCTGCATGTTGAGTCGAAGCATTACAGAAAGCAGTGACTAGTTGCTGTAGAGGTGCAGTGCGCCCTCCTAGGCGCCAGGTGGCGCTGGCAGACCCCCATCCTCGTAGCGTCCTCTCTGGCCTCGGTTTGCCGTCTTGTCGGGCAGGACATGGCAGTGACAGCAGAGAGCGGGGTGCACGGGCCGCGTAGCAGGCAGGAACTGGACGATTGGGAGTTCACTAGGACGGAGGCCTGTCCTCCCACATCGCTACGACTCGAGTCGCTCTGAGGCGGAGAACCGGCATGAGGAGCCGTGTGGTAAGTAGCCTGCAACAAGGGCAAGTCCGGCGCAGCCATAGGCCCCCCCTAGAGGGCAGCACTGCGCCTAACGCTATTACCTCACCGACTGCTGGAGTGCAGCTCACCCCTGTCTGGGGAACTACAAGTCCCAGCATGCTTTGCCAGGGGAGAAACACCAATTATTTACCTCACTATGGGGACCCAAGCAGCTCACCCCTGTCTGGGGAACTACAAGTCCCAGCATGCTTTGCCAGGGGAGAAACACCAATTATTTACCTCACTATGGGGACCCAAGCAGCTCACCCCTGCCTGGGGAACTACAAGTCCCAGCATGCTTTGCCAGGAGAGAAACACCAATTATTTACCTCACTATGGGGGCCCAAGCAGCTCACCCCTGTCTGGGGAACTACAAGTCCCAGCATGCTTTGCCAGGAGAGAAACACCAATTATTTACCTCACTATGGGGACCCAAGCAGCTCACCCCTGTCTGGGGAACTACAAGTCCCAGCATGCTTTGCCAGGAGAGAAACACCAATTATTTACCTCACTATGGGGGCCCAAGCAGCTCACCCCTGTCTGGGGAACTACAAGTCCCAGCAAGCTTTGCCAGGAGAGAAACACCAATTATTTACCTCACTATGGGGGCCCAAGCAGCTCACCCCTGTCTGGGGAACTACAAATCCCAGCATGCTTTGCCAGGGGAGAAACACCACATGATGACTTTATGTTTAGGGGAATTATTTACCTCACTATGGGGACACAAGCAGCTCACCTCTGCCTAGGGAACTACAAGTCCCAGCATTCTTCGCCGTAGGAGAAACACCACAGGATGGCTTCCTGTGTAGGGGAATTATTTACCTCACTATGGGGACCCAAGCAGCTCACCCCTGTTTGGGGAACTACAAGTCCCAGCATGCTTTGCCATAGGAGAAACGCCACAGGGTGGCTTTCTGTTTAGGGGAATTATTTACGTCACTATGGGAACCCAAGCAGCTCACCCCTGTCTGGGGAACTACAAGTCCCGGCATGCTTTGCCAGGGGAGAAACACCACAGGATGGCTTCCTGTTGAGGGGAATTATTTACCTCACTATGGGGACCCAAGCAGCTCACCCCTGCTTTGCCAGATGAGAAACACCACAGGGTAGGATTATTTGTCGGGGGGGGGGGGGGGGGGTTCTGACATCTGCACTCCTGGCTTACAGCCTGTCGGTGGGTCTGTGCGGGTCCCAGACAGAGGCACCCATTGTTCTCTGTGGGTGCCTCAGGCTTGACTTGTTCACCACTGTGCACCAGCAGCTGGAAGTTTGGGAACCAGCAGGGAACTTCTGGGGGTCTGTACATAATAATTGCAGGAGTGTTTGGAGCCATGAAGTGAGTCTGATGGAGAACCCCACAGAAGTGCAGTTTTCATTTTAAAGCAGCCCCCCCCGGCTAAAAAACATGAGTGCTGCTCACACCTTGCCCGCTAGGACCTCCTGATATTTCCTCCAGGTAAATGGTCTGTCTGAAATCAGGCAAAATACATACCCTTCTCTTGTGGCAACCGCACCTGCTTCTCTTTTCAGCATCCTTCTCGTATGCCCCGCCCCGCCAACCAATCGGATTCCCCGGATGGATGAGGGTTTGAGTGAACTGCCAGTTATTGGCAGAGGTTTGCAGAGAAACACTTATGCTCTGAGAAGAGCATTAGAGGTTGCCACCATGTCACAGGAATGATTTGCCTCTTTAGAAAGTTCCAAGCAACTTGCCTTTGCCTGGAGGACTACATGTCCTAGTATGCCCTGTCAGTCTAGCAATATTAGAACCCTCCCCCATGCTCTACCCAGTAACAGAAATACCAGATGTGACCCTAATCCTGTGAGATTGATTTTCCACTGTTTAGGACGTTCCAAGCAAATTGCCTTTGTCTGGGGAACTCCAAATCCCAGCATGCCCCTCAACCTAGAGCTCCTAGCTGTTATGCCCAGTATGCCTTATGCCCTGCTACTAAGTTTGGGGGTCATTATTCACCGCCCTGGGGCAGAACATGCTACCAATTGTAAAACTGAGTTGCACTGCTGTGGAACTACAGGCCTCCGCATGCCCTGCCAGCTGAAAGGTGCCATTATATCTGGGCTCACTACTTGCCCCACTACAGAGGTCTAATACCCCATCTTCAGAAAACTGCAAGCCCTGGGGGGGGCTCTTTTTTTAAAGTTGCTAGAGAATTTCGGGGTATGTAAATCTGAGTGATTTTGTGGAAGTAGGCTCAGCATCCTCTGTACTGAGCATCCTGGTTCCCAAAAAGCCTACTTTTGCCTTTAGGGAACTACAATTCCCAGCATGCTATGTTAGCTTTATTTTTGATATATTAAAGGAGATCTAAACTCTGATCTAAAATTATGTGCTTGGGAGGGTCCTTCTCCACAAAGGCATGAAACTAACCTGACCTACCCCCTAGCGCCATCCTTGAGAACTGCATTAGAATAGATCTTACCAGTTACTAGCGAAGTTCCATATGATGGGGGCAGGAAACAGCTGCACACACACAGCATCTGCTCCAGTAGCAGGTGTACATTACTGCAGTGTGCATTTTTTGCCTGAGCTGGGTCATACAGCACTTAATTAGTAAAGTCCTATACCAAATTTAGGGCTCACAGACAACAGGGGTAGGTGGGTTAGGGTCCCCACTGAGTTGCTTAGGTCAATGATTAAGACAATATCACATCTCTGGCTCGAGGATGAGGAGCTTTTAGTGTGCAATGACACCACTATGGTTTTTTTGGATTATCAAGTTTATGAACAATAACTTCCATCTGTCATTAGTCAAGTAAAGCCACTAGGGGGCAGTACGAGCCTATGGGGGTTGTGGAGTTATTGCTGACTACTACCTAAAAATAAAAAAAATAAAAAAGTGCCTGACACTTGTTTTGATTGCTTCTACAACCACAACCCATTCAGTTAGTGTGTGCATATATAAAATTAGTGGTGACCTCATCATTGGCATTTTTTAGAACACTCGGAGGCATTCACATTCGTCCCTGTACCTCATGAGCTCTGCTTTATGGTAACAATGTGTGACTTGCCCTTGGCTTTTGTCAGCTTTTTAAATCTACATCATTAATTAACCACTAACAGTGGCCATTTTTCATGGTATTGATATCAGTTAAGTATCTCTGTATGGTTGGCATCTGCCCAATTATATTTTGCATAAACCAGGAAGAGCCGATGGGCCTGGGAGAACTGTTGTATTTCTGGATGCCAGCTGCAGCAATCGCAGTATGGCTGTGTATCAAAACAGAAAAAAATACAGGATTTTGGCTATTGTGGATCTTGTTACTTG
This sequence comes from Gastrophryne carolinensis, assembly GCA_027917425.1. NCBI lineage: Eukaryota > Metazoa > Chordata > Amphibia > Anura > Microhylidae > Gastrophryne > Gastrophryne carolinensis. Next base: position 437,498,107 of record CM051235.1, read on the forward strand.
CCCCTGGGGCATCCCAATTTGGGATGTCCTGCTGTATGAGATTCCTCAGATCGCCTATTAAAAACTCACTTTTCTCCTGTCCTAAAGCACATGAGCAGGCTGCCGTCCAATCGGAGCCATTTGCCATGCATATTCATGCTTGGTAATTGGGAGCGAGAGCGTGTGCATCTCCAGATGCAGGTGTGCTCCCACCCCCAACCTATTTGATTGACTGGTTGTGGGAGCGAGCCTCAGTCCAGAGTTGCTGGGGATACGACTGTTCTCGCTCCTGATTGTTTACATCACTGAGGGAGTTTTGCAGCATCCCGGGGGGTTTCAGACAGCCACCAGCACTGGAATTTTTTAGATTGGTGTTTGGTTTTGTTCCACTTTGAGCCTTCTTCCACAGTGATAGCATTGCTGTAGAGCTGGTTTGATGGCATTCAATATTCATTCATTCAATCAGCCAGCCAGCCCTCCTACTGTTCACGTATATACAAAATTCCCCTCTCTGCACCCAGAAGCAGATCACTGGGTGTACCATCATGGCAGCAACTGTGGCTTCCGGCCAACAGAATTAGGAAGTTATGGAAGCTCTTTAATATAATAGAAACAAAGGGTTACTATTGCATTTGCTCAAAGTTCTCTTTAAAGAGGAACATCAGAGGAGTTTAAATACTCCCCAATCCTGCCGCTTCCTCCTCTGGTTTATATTTTGGGCATTAAGTACTTACCTTTCTGGGACATCTATCTTCTGGGTCCCTCGGATTCTGGGCAACACCATCAGTGCATCTCCTGGTGTCTGCGCAGTGCCAGCAGACTGTTGCAATATCCAAATGGTAAGAGTGCCCGAGTGGTGGTGTCTTCATCAGCCATAGTTTACAAAACCCTTGCTCTTTGCAACTGAGAGGTGTGAACTGAGCCTTAAGGGCGGCGATCAGATCCCAACGGTGCTCCTTATTAAAGTGGACCTTCAGCATCAATTAATGAAAAGCCCAAACCCTTTAAAAAAACTATTCCTCAGCATCTAAAAAATAAATATATTTCCAGTTTTAAGTTGCTTATATATATTTTTCCCCACTGAGCTGCAACGCTCTTCAGGACTCCAGGATAAGAGTGCTGCCATCTTGCCTCAGAAGCATCACATACTGAGGAGAGGAGGGGGGGGGGGGCAAGCGCAGGGGGGCAGGACATAACTGTGATTTGCAGAGAGAGAGAGCAAAGCTGGGGTCAGGAAAAGCACAGCAATCCCAGAATTCAGAGCGGCATAGTCAGAAGACACTTCCTGTCTGCAGGCAGCCTGAGACTTCATGGGCCGCCATCTTGGATGTTTAAAAGCTCAGAAAAGGCAGTAGGTGCAGGTAGGGTGATTTTTAATGTGGGTAATCTGTATGTACAGGGTGGGGGGAACATACAAAATATGCTCTTATTCATGGTGAAGATCTGGATTAAAGCGGACCTTCACTCTGAGTCTATCTTATATGTTTCCCACACCCTGTACATACAGATTGTACACATTAAAAATCATCCTACATGCATATACTGCATGTTATGAGCCTTTAAACATCCAAGATGGTGGCTTATGGAAGCCGCCATCTTATCAGGCAGCCTGCAAACAGGAAGTGCCTCCTGACTGTGCTGCTCTGCATTCTGGGACTGCTGACCTTTACCTGACCCCAGCTCTGCTCTGTCTGAGCAAAGCACAGCTATAACCCGCCCCCCTGTACCTTATCCCACTCTCCTCTCCTCAGTAAGTGTGATGCTTCTGAGTCAAGATAGCGACACCTGTATCCTAAATTCCTGAACAGAGTTGCAGCCCAGTGGGGGAAAGAATAAGTTAGTGACTAAAAACGTAAAATATATTAATTTTAGATGCTGGGGAACCGTTTTTTTAAGAGTTTAGGATTTTCATTAAATCTCGCTGAAGGTCCGGTTTAAGTATATGCCCTGCAGCACATACCCCAAAACCAGGCAACATTTACATACTTCTGTGGTCCCTCATGTGCCTGCCATTTTGTCGCCCTATATGGCCACCGACGGTCAATCAGGTTCACTAAGCAGCTGTGCATGTTGTCTGTGAGTTATTTACAACCTTTGAGTAATTCTGCATCGTTTCAGACTGTTGGACCAGTGTGGTGTGAGGGAGTAGGTTAGGTTTGTTTAGTGTCCCTGTGAACCTGTGCAGTCACTTGTATGGCTACCATTCTGCCCACCCAGGTGACTGCTGGTGCCCAATTGGGTTCACCTTTGGCCCTAGTCCCTCTCCAGACGAACACCAACTTTCTCTCACCTAATCCCTTTTGGGAACAGTAAATAATAAACCATTTCAAAGCACCTGAAAATCTCTGTAAATACCTCATGTATTATATGCAAGACTAATTTTTTTTGTATAAGTTTCTGGGTTCGTAGCTGAGCTGGGAAGGGCATGTTGTTAAGTGTTAAGTCATGAGTATGCTCTGCTGTGGTTCGAGAGCAGACTCTCTCTTAAATAAAAATAAATACAACTCCCAGCCCATCACCAGGTGCTAAACCTGACCTGTAAAATAAAAATAAAATACAAGACTCCCGTTTTGCCTCATCAGCAATCAATTGGTGAAGCAGCCGTGCTGCCGATCATGCTAACATTTCTAATTTCTTGAGATCACAAACCGCCTTTTAAAAGGTGAAATGAGCCCGCCATTACTGAGAATGCTTAGTCCAGTGACTTCATGGTGCGCTTTATATATGTGTGAATCAGTCTGGTGCTCTGGCTGCACACTCCATTGTACTCTAGATGAATACAACAGGAATATGACAACCTTTTGCAGGTCACTGTTTACATGAGGTCGTCTCTATCTAGCGTGTCATTCCATGGGTGGGTCCATGAAGGGCTGTGTGCACTCCGCAGTCGAGGCAGCTGCTTTATATAAATCTGATCTCATTATCAACCACAGAGAGCTTAGACTATATCTTTAAAGCAAACTAAATGTCTAAATGGTCTGCTTAGTATCTTTTTTTAGGTGCATACCAAATCGGGTTGCCCTGTAATGTATTCTGCTAAGCCCAATACTCACCAGTTAAAATGCCGGTTAAAATTCTGGCCCAAACATTGTTTTGGCATTAACGTTTCACTACCTGAAAGATGTTGCCCAGCCACCGTGCTCCTCTGCTGTAAACCAAGCTTAAACCAGGTAATACAATAAAATGACTCGCCCTATTGCCTCTACCCTCCTATGATCCTGGGTGGAGGGCCAGATGCTCTGCAGAGCAGCTAGTGATTAAACCGGACCAACAGCCTGGCACAGTTGGAAAAGAAAACTCCTCAAATCTCACTTGCCCCATCTGCATGCATAATACTGAATCATTGTCAGCACTCCCATTTGCTCCTGCGTCCTCTCAAAACGAAAACACTGCCTTGCTGATTTTCTAATGGTAGCAGCCACCTGGCGTTACGCGTGGCCAGCCTTGAGTGGCAATTGTCACGCCCGGCCGCCGGCAAGGCCACTGGTAAGAAGCGGCATTTGGAACCGGCCTATCCTCTTTGTGGATGATGATGATGATGATTATAAGGCCTTTGGTGGCCATGACTCCATGGAGGAGTGTGAGTTTTTCCATGATTCCGACTCCTCAGTGGACCGTCCGGGTGGCTTTGATAGTGACCCCGGATCCTCTTCAGACGAGGACATGTGGCTCCCCGATGACACGAAAAGCTTTTGTCTGCGGTGTTTGATACCTTGCACATTGTCCCCCCGAAGGCGGCCAAAAAGAGGCAGGGGGATCTTTTCCGCCCTGATAGGCAGCGCCTTGTTTTTCCTGAGCAAGGTCACTTCTCCAAAATGGTTTTTAAGGAATGGGAGAGGCCTAAAAAATTGCCTTCGGTGCCTAAAGGGCTGGACAGACGGTTTCCCTTTTCGGAGGATTTGTTTCTTCTTTGGTGTTGTCCCCCAGAGGTGGACGCTCCAGTTCTGGGGCTCTCCAATACTTCGTTTATGCCGTCTCCGGACACTACTACCTTACGTGATAATGCTGACTCCTGTCTGCGCTGCGGCCATTGTCTCAATTGCCATTAAAAAGAAGGTAAGGCGCCTTGTTGAGACCGCCAAATCCGCAAGCGAGCGGACGAGTATAAGGAACTGTTGGCTTGCGCTGACTTCATTGCCTTTGTGATCTCAGCTTGGCGGTAGGGCTTCGGCCCTGCTGGTTGCTCTTCGACGGTCTATCTGGCTGCGGCAGTGGGCGGCCGATGCTGCCGCCAAGAAATCTTTTACTTAGATTCCCTTCTTGGGACTTCGCCTTTTTGGGGAGCGTCTTGATCTCTTAGCTAAGGATGGCCGGCTCCCTCAGCGCCAGAAGCAGGCACGGCCCTTTCGGGGCTCTTCTTCCTTTCTTCCCTTCCGAGCGGGACGAGGTTCTTCTTTCCCTGGTGGTCGCAGGGACTCCTGGGGACGAGGTAGATCCCCCCGGTCGTCCCAGTCCTTCCTGGGGGCCCAAGCCCTCCGCCAAGGCCCCTCAGGCATGAGGAGGGGCCACCACCCATCCGGGTGGGGAGACGGCTTCTGCTTTTTGCTCACGTCTGGAGACAGCACGTCTCGGACCGGTGGATTCAGGAGGTTGTGTCCTCCAGCTACGAGATAGAGCTGGCAGCTTGGCTGCCCCCAAGATTTCTTCAGTCCCGGATTTCCCAGAACCCCTTGACGGCGCAGGGCCTGAGGTTGGCTGTCCAACGACTTCTGTCGTCCGGAGTAATTTGTCCTGTGCCTCTTCAGGAACGGGGTCGAGGCTTCTATTCCAATCTTTTCACGGTGCCCAAGAAGGACGGATCTCTGAGACCTATTCTGGACCTGAAGGGTCTCAACAGGTTTGTCAGGTTCAAGCACTTCCGCATGGAGCTTACCGCACGGTTGGCGGTAAGCTCACTTCGGCCCGGCGACTTCATGACCACGGTGGACATCAAGGATGCCTATCTGCACGTTCCTATTTTCCGGGGACATCAGAGCTTCCTGAGGTTCGCCTTGGAGGATCAACACTACCAGTTTGTGGCACTGCCGTTCGGAATCTCTTCGGCCCCTCGGGTGTTCACCAGGGTGCTGGCGGGTCTCGTGGCCCTTCTGAGGAGCCAGGGCATTCGCATTCTTCGCATTCTTCCTTACCTGGACGACTTGTTGATTGATGCTCAATCTCTTCAGCAGGCCGAGAGCGACACTCAGAAGGTGTTGTCCACTCTCGAGGCTTTCGGTTGGGTGATCATTTATCCCAAGTCTTCGATCACTTCGTCATTGGTGAGGTCCTTCCTGGGCATGACGTTGGACACTTCTCTGGTCAAGGTGTTCCTTCCTCAGCAGAAGGTGGAGGGTCTTCAGAAGCAGGCGCGGGCCATCCATCCGTCTGGATATTGCAGTTGGTGGGCCTCATGGTGTCTTGCTTCGAGGCTGTTCCCTTCGCTCAGTTCCACATGAGGCCTCTTCAGTTGAATCTCTTGGCCGTTTGGGATCGGACACAAGCGTCCCTGGAGCAGGAATTAGCTCTGTCCCCTCTGGCCAGACAGTCCCTCTCGTGGTGGTTGGACTTGAGGAATCTTCTAGTGGGCAGGTCCTTTCTGCCTCCTCTCTGGGAAATTGTCACCACGGACGCCGGTCTGACTGGTTAAGGAGGGTTTTAGCAGTCGCTGAAGTTCCAGGGCCAGTGTGGCCCTCAGGAGGCCCATGTGCCTATCAATCTCCTGGAGCTGAGAGCGATCCGGTTGGTTCTTTTCCAGTTGGCTCCCCATCTTCGGAGTCGTGCGGTCCAGGTCCGCTCGGACAATTAGACGGTGGTCGCCTACATCAATCAGGGCGGAACTCTGAGCAAGCGAGTTCTCGAGGAAGTGTCCCTGATCCTGTCTTGGGCAGAGGAGAATGTTCCCTGCTTCTCGGTGGTTTACATACCAGGGGTGAAGAACCAGGAGGCAGACTCCCTGAGCAGGGGGTCTCGTCTGGGGGCAATGGTCTCTCGGCAACAAGATCTTTCACGCCCTGTGTCGCTGTTTGGGTCAGCCGGATGTGGACCTCTTTGCGTCCCGTCACAATCACAAACTTCCAAAGTTCATCTCCCTGTCAAGAGAACCTCTGGCCTTCGCCACGGACGTGCTTGCAATTCCTTGGACGAAGTTCCAACTCCTCTATGCTTTTCCTCCCTTTCCTCTCCTGGGTCTCGTGCTGTCCAAGATAGCCCAGGAAGGGGTACCTACCATCCTGGTGCCCCCCCCCCCGCTGGCCGAGAAGGTGCTGGTTCGCGGACATCGTCCAGATGTCAGTGCATCAGTACGTCATGCCAGACGATCCAGGGCTCCTCACTCGGGGACTACTACGCCACCCCAATTTGCAAACGCTGCCTTTGATGGCTTGGCTGCTAAAACCTCCATCCTGATGGAAAAGGGTTTGCCGGCCTCGGTCGTGAGTACCATGATTCAGGCTCGAGGGAAATCTTCTTCCGTTGGTATTTGTTCCGGAACTAGAAAACCATTCTTTCTAGGTCCTCTGAAAGCACTAAAAAGTTTCCTTCAAGAAGCAGATGATTTAGAAACAAGGCCAATCCTAGATCCTCACAAACCCTCCTCGCTAGTAGCCAACTTAAACCGGACCTTCAGCATGATTTCATGAAAAGCCCAAATCCTTAAACTATTCCTCAGCATTTAAAATAATATATTTTATGTTTTTAGTCACTTACTTACTTATTCTTTCCCCCACCGGGCTGCAACTCTGTTCAAGACTCTAGGATACGGACACCGCCATCTTGACTCAGAAGCAACACACATACTGAGGAGAGGCAAGCAGGATAAAGTGCAGGGGGCGGGGTTATAGCTGTGCTTTGCACAGACAGAGCAGAGCTGGGGTCAGGAAAAAGATAGCAGTCCCAGAATGCAGAGCAACACAGTCAGAAAACACTTCCTGTTTGCAGGCTGCCTGAAGCTCCATGTGCTGCCTTCTTGGATGTTTAACCCTTTAAGTGTCAGCCTACCTGGAGTTTTTGTCACACTCTGTTGCCAGACCATTTGCACTATTTTGCACTCCCCATGTTCAAATGTGATTTTTGAAGGGATTTCCAGGGATTTCCCAGGAAAATGATATATCAGAGTCTGAGCTTTAACATGAAATGTCTTGTTTGTAATTTTTTTAGGTGTATTCTCAATATTTTGGCGAAATATGTGCAAAAAAATAAAAAAAACAATTTTTTACAATTTGTAGTGTTTTTTTGTAATAAAAAATGTAAGTTTGTCAATAAAATCTTATTGCGTGTGAAACCCCAATTTCTCAGTTACAGCGGTACCACATATGTATAGGTAGACACCCTTTCCTGCCCAGGAGACTCCCCCAAACTGAAACAGAGCTTTAGGGGATTTTCAGAAAAAATACAACTGTGATATGCGCTATGCGCACCTTGCAATTTTTCCAGAAAAAGAACCCTTTACATTTGAAATACCCCCCACAAACTATATATTCCCTGGAAGTACACACCTCAGGCTTTCTATTTGTACCAGGCTTGTTGATGTGGCCACAGTTTTCTAGAAGTAATCCCTCAATGTATTCTTTGGTTGCCAAGAGTTTCCCTAAAAAAAGGATAAAAAAGCAGAATCAAAGCCACATTTTCCTAAAAAAACATATACAAACAAGAAAAAACAAGTATAATCTGAAAAAGCAACATCCCCCGAACAGAACGATACCCAACATGCATAGGTTCTGTCAAGGGAAGAGTTGCCAAACACCCCAAAGTAAAGCATGAGCATAACGGTAATTTTTCTTGAAAATTTCAGCTCTGCAGACAAAGTGCGCACCTTGCGATTTTTCAACCAAAACAAGCCTTTACATTTGGAATATCGCCCATAAACCATATATTCCCTGAAAGTACACGTTAAGCTTTCTAAGCGTACCCAGCTTGTTGTAGTGGGCTCATCTTTCTGGAATTAATCCCTCAAAGAACTCTTTGGTTGCGCAGGGTTTCCCTAAAAAATGTATAAAAAAGCTGAATAAAAAACACCTTTTCCTAAAATATAAATATGCAAACAAGAAAAAACAAGCTAAGTCTGAAAGTGCAAGGTCCCCCGAACAGAACAATACCCAACATGCAGAGGTACTATTAACCCTTTTAATTGCCAGCCTACTTGAGATTTTGTCACCCTCTGTTGACAGGTCATTTTTCCCCATTTTGCGCCATGTTTTGCGACATTTTTGCTGGAATTTTCAGGAAAATTATATATATATATTTTTTTGCAGCAGAGTTTAGGCTTTAACATGAAATGTCTTGTTTGTAAATTTTATTTATTATTAATTTTTATTTATTAAGTAAAAAAAATAAATAAATAACATTTTTTTTAGGAAATTGCCTCCTTTATTTTAAATAAAAAATGTATTTGATTAGGGGAAACCATATTGCATGTGAAAGCCCCATTTCTACTGATTAGAACGGTACCACATATTTATCGGTAGCCCCCTGTTCCTGCCCAGGAGACCCCCCTAACTGAAACAAGTACCACATATTTATCGGTAGCCCCCTGTTCCTGCCCAGGAGACCCCCCTAACTGAAACAAGTAATTTTTAACATTTACAAATAAAATACAACTACCATCCACACTACAAAGGGTTAGGGAGGGGCCCATTTTTGGGGGGGATTTTTAAGGGTTAAAAACCCTTAAAAATAAAAAAAAAATGACATGGGCCCCCCCTTACCCAAAGTAACCAGCCCGGGACCAGCTATGCAGGGCTTGGAGGAACAGGGCGCAGGGGCCAGCTTTTGTGGCCCCTGGCCCTGCAGGCTACAAGCCCGCATATCCCGTGGGCCCGGGCCCTTCTGCCCCCCCCCCCCCCCTGGGCTTTGGGGAGGCAGGTAATGGGGGTGCCAGGGGTTAATGGCAAGTCACTGGCTAGCGCAGGTGACTTGCCATCCCCCCAGCCTTGAGAACTGGTATAGGGGTCTCATGGACCCCTTACCAGTTCACAAGGGGTTAAATGTAAAAAAAACAGACACACAAAGAGAAAAAATATTTTATTATTTTTTTTTTTTAATACTTACCTTCCATCCATAGTGGAGCACTCTGTCCCTCGGCGATCACTGGCTTCTGCTCACTTGCTAGAAGCCTTTTATAGCTGCTGGATGAACACAAAAGGGTTAATTAAAAAAAAAAAATGACAGAGTCCCCCCTCCCAGGGGGGGGGGGGGACCCCATTTTTTGGAATTTTAAGGGTTAAAAACCCTTAAAAATCCCCCCAAAAAATGACGTAGGGTCCCCCCTACCCAGCATTACCGACCTGGGCCAGCTATGGGGGCTTGTAGAACAGGGCGCAGGGGCCAGCGTTGGTGGCCCCTGGCCCTGCAGGCTACTAGCCCACATAGCCACTAAGTGGCCCGGGCCCTTCTGCCCCCCCCTGGCCGTTGGAGAGGCAGGTAATGGGGGGCTGGAGGTTAATGGCAAGTCACCCGCTAGCCGCAGGTGACTTGCCAGACCCAGAGCCTTGTGAACTGGTATAAGGGGTCTCATGGACCCCTTACCAGTTCACAAAGGGTTAACTGAAAGAAAAAACACCACACAATAAAAGTATTTTATTAAAAAAAAAATAAAAAAATTTTTTTTTACTGTACTTACCTCCGATTGTAAGCTCCTTTGTCCCGCGCCGCTCTGATGACAGATGCCGGTGATCGGCATCCAGAGAAGGAGGAGGCAGGAGATCAGCGGATCTCCTGCCACCTCCTTCCCCGGGGCCGATCACCGGCATCTGACAGCTGTAAGAGCTGAAGCCGGTGATCGGGGCTGGGATGACGTCATGGCCCCGCCCCCAAAAGGTTCTGATGCTGAGATACCTGTGGGGGGCAGACTAACTTTCTTTCAGGATGCCAGGTGGTCAATTACACAGAACCAGATCATCCTCGAACTAGTTGCTATGTGTTACTGGCTGGAATTTTCCCAAAAAGGATTAAGAAATTAATCCTTACCAGGCTTCCCCATGATACAGAAAGAAGGTTAGCATTCCCATTAGCTATCTCAGAACTTTGGCAGAAAAGGGTTATAGAACCATTCCCACTACGTTGTCTGGGAAGGGGATTCTATTCCCATATCTTTTTAGTCTTAAAACCATCCAGGGCCTACAGGGTGATTTTAAATCTGAAGGATTTAAACTTGTACATAATTTACCAAATATTTCGAATGGAGTCTATTTTCATGGTAAAGAATCTTTTGGCCCAGGGCAATTTATGAAGGATTCAGGGCCTGATCATTTGAGGAGTTGGGCTTTGGCTTACCAACTTCACAGGCCTGCTTACTACGCTCAGACTTGATGGATTCTGCAGGCTGAATCTCCCAATCTCACAATTGTGCTCATGCTTGTGCAGGAAACTTTAAAGTCGCACAGGAGTGCTTACTGGGTGTGACTGCCGCTGGGTAAGTGTCAGTGTTTTCCCTCTTTCATTTTAACCTTTATATACCATGGCATCCCGTCTATTCCCTCTTCATCTGTCCCGTACACCCTGAATACACAGACTCCAATGATGGGGGGCAGAAGACTAAAGTCCTTGTCCAGGCAAAAAAAAACCCACATAATTGTCTTTTATTCTCTGTAATGCTTCCGTCCTTATCCAGTAGTTTAGAACTTACCTGGTCCAAAGTACTGCAGCACCTGGGACGAACTCTTTCCCCACATTTTTAATGTTTGTTTAAAAAACCAAAGTAAGAATGTTTTTATTTTTTGATCACCTTTACAGCAATCTGTGTAAAGGGCGCATAAGAATAGCAGGGAGGTTTTCCTAGGTTAGCACTAATACCTTCTGCTGTGGCCTGGTCATCTAAAAACCATGCAGATTTAAATCTGTTCTGCTTCTGTTGGTTTACCCATCTTCCTGGTCTGTAGCCTCGTACCATGTTCAGACCAGTTGCATGGAAATCCTTCCACTCTGCTAATCTCTGTTCCGATGGCGAGTTCTCTTGAAGTGGGGTACGCTGACAATTAACTGATCTTGCTGTTTAATATATATCTAGAAGCCGGTGTGGTAGTCGCACTCTGGAGGAACGTCATGTTCCTTACCGTGGCAGCTGGTGTTTTGCTGGTTTTTATTTCACGGTGGAAACAGTGGATGGCTTATTCACACGCAGAGGAGAGCCTTCAGTCTGCTTTCCGTATAAACATGGCATAAACGCAGGCGCTTGCCTGAAGCTCCCTCTGCCATAAGTTCTCTGAAATCAATCGCATGTCGAACCTCTAAGGGCACGCCTGAAGATTTACAGTTATTAACTGGTGAAATCTCCCAGTCAGTTGCATTTGTCCTCTAACCTTTTTTGTTGTGCTGTGTCCTATTAATGTTCGGTATTTTATCATTCGAAACAATCTCAGACTGGTCAAATCTGGTGACCTGTTACACAATGCAGCTCCACCATTTCCAGCATGTGCTCATAATCACACGGATCTGTTTACAGTCTCTGAATGCAAAACAATTAGAAGCCATTTTTAAAGGGACAGTACTGTCATCGGAGTTTGAAGGAAATGTCCTCCTTTGTGGACTTTTTATTCAGATTCCTGTACTGTGGCTCTCGTGCTTACCTACTGCAGCTCGTGTGGACTAGCTCTCTCACAAATTAGGATTTGCCTTCAACCCCCTAAAGGTTGTAAACCAGATGAACACAATTTAGATGGCTGCACTTAAAAATGTATTAAACCGGACCTTCACCATGATTTATTGAAAAGCTCAAACCCTTAGAAAACGATTCCCCAGCATCTAAAATTAATATTTTAAGTTTTTAGTCACTTATTATTCTTTCCCCCACAGGGCTGCAACTCTGTTCAGGACTTTAGGATACGGGCGCCGCCATCTTGACTCGGAAGTATCACACATATTGAGGAGAGTGGGATAAAGTACAGGGGGGCTGGTTATAGCTGTGCTTTGCTCAGACTGAGCAGAGCAGGGGTCAGGAAAAGGTCAGCAGTCCCAGAATGCAGAGCAGCACAGTTAGAAGGCACTTCCTGTTTGCAGGCTGCCTGACGACCCATGAGCCGCCATCTTGGATGTTTAAAGGCTCATAACATGCAGTAGATTCAGGTAGGATGATTGTTAATGTGGACAATCTGTATGTACAGGGTGTGGGAAACATATAAGATATGCTCTTATTCAGAGTGAAGGACCGCTTTAACCATTTTCTAACTTTTACTGTGGTAAATTAAAAAAAAACAAGATGGCGGCTCATGCATTTACACGCTGCCTGCAAACAGGATGTTCTGCTGGGCTTCCTGTTACTGTGCATTGTCAGTTATGTCTTTTTAATCCAGGCAGCCACATGGCTGAGATGCTGGTAAAGGAAGCTCCAAAATGGCCGCTACCTTATTTTTCAACTGTGCCAGGCCTGGTTTAACTGTTATAGAGAAATGGAAAGAACGTCCCAAAAAATGTCTCCATTAGCAGGGACAGCTCCAGACACACAGTGTGGGGTCCTGGCACTCAGGGTGAGGACAGTAAGCGTCAGCAGTCTGCTTAAAGTGGACCAACACCCAGGATTTTCACTATCTTGGGTTTTGGTCCACTTTGGTGAGGCACCCCGATTGGGGGTGCCCCCCTGTGTGAAACCCCCCAGAACGCCCGGAAACACTCACCTCACCACGCTCCTACGCGGGCGCTCGTCCAATCAGAGAGCTCAGAGCTGCTGCGGTATGCACGTACAAGCGGCGTCCAACCACAGCGGCTCTGAGCGCTGGAGGCCGCGTCTCGCGCTTCCCTCTAACAGGGAGCACGCCGGCCATTCACAAACGGCCGGAGCGTGTGCGCGCCCTGCTAGAGGGAAGCGCGAGACGCGGCCTGCGCATGCGCCGTTGGAACGGGGTTAAGGTAAGGTTTCTGGGCTTCCTGGGGGGTTTCACCCCGCGGGACATCGCGATTTCGCATGCCCCGCGGGGAGGGATCTGATCCCCGGGCCGATCCCCCCTGGGTGTTGGTCCACTTTAACCAAACCTAATGCCTTCTTTTAATTAAAAGGGCAACACACATCCCGGAATAAAACCCCCAAAATGCTTTATTTAGGATCTGGATTGCGCTCCCACACTATGCTGGCAGGACAATCCCCATAACTCTGTGACCTGGGGTTTCACACAGGGGGGCACCCCAAACTGGGATAGTGAAAATCAAGTTGTTTGGGTCCACTTTAAATGTATGCTACATGTATTCAATAAAAAAAAATGCAGTACAGCTTTAAACACCCGCACCCCAGGGAGACAATCAGATATGAATTTGTCATCTGTTTTATTTTTGAGATTGGTATAATTCAGCTCAGCTTGTGACTTATTTGGCAGGATCTGTGTGCGTGTGCGTAATTCAGAGCCTGGCCCCTTGCTCGGAAATACCACAATTCTACATTGTATAGTAACAGTATAGTAATTGCAAATGGATTTTTGCTGGCACTGAGCCTGGAAACACACCCAGACAGAGCCAGCGACCCCACAGCATTGTGTTTACTCTCTGATGTAATGGGCCTGGTTGTCTGGTAAATAAAAGGTCGGCTAAGCTCAGCCTTCGCTTATTTCTTCTAGGTCATGTCGCTGAGCCATTTGTACAGCATGTCTACGCGGATGAGTGAATACTACCAGCTACTAAATGCTCACGATGGCCCTGTGCTGTGACCAGAGTTGACATGCTGGAAAATCAGTAGTGTTTACCCCTTCTGTATCTGCTGGAAAATCAGTAGTGTTTACCCCTTCTGCACTGGTACAAATAAATGTATCTGTTTTATGAAGGGTTCAGGAAGCTGCTGTCTTTGAGATGTGGGATCCCAGCTAAATATGTATAACAGGACCTCTGTAAAAGTCTTTTTGTACTTTGTCTATTAGGCTTTTGCATTCAAGTCCTGGTGCAAGACCGCCAATAGACATTCTTCATTTTTCTTCTCTGCAGCATCTACTTGGTCTCGGTGTACCATGATGGCTGGTAGAGGGACGGGACCGAGGGTGCCTTTAATAAAAGGAGCTTATATATATCGAATAGAATAGAAAAAAGGCTTGCAATATGAACTTAAAAATCCTGTATCTCTGTGTATACAACTTGCAATGGCTACACATTGTCATTGAAAAGCTGGCACAGCGGACAGTATAAATATACAAGCAGCATTGTGTGAATATAGTGACCGGTACCCTTCATCTATAAAGGGACAGGAACATCTTGTATCTGTAGATTTTTTAATTGTACCCTGTAGATTCAAGCGATCATATTACTTTCTGCAAGTTGCATGTGGATGATTGTTCTGGCTGGATTCTTCAACTGTTTGTGTCCTCTGCTTTTACAGGCCCACACCGATGCCTGAAAGGTTCCTAACAAATGGAGAACTATTTTGAAGAAGAATCATTTAACCTGGACAAAGTGTTGGATGAATTTGAAAAGAATGAAGGTGTGTTATGAAGCCTCCCTAATATTTAAGTGTTAGACACTAAGGACATTTTTTCTTGAGCAGAGGGGTCTAACTTGAGAACTTGTCCTCCTTAACAAAAAATGAAGTGCAGAAGACTGGCAAGAAAATGCAGTTGATAGTTTGAATGGTGGCCATTCTCCTGTTCTGTGTGAAAAGTTTTTACGGTGTGGTAGACCAAAAAATGAGTGGAAAGTAATCCGTTTTCTCAAAACATCCTTTGGGCAGCATACACCTGAGACCTCCGGGCTCCTCCCACCAAGGGGGAACATGTGACCACCAGCCAGAATAAATTCTTGACTCCTCCCTCCATTCCCCATTTGTTTTCGTGTTCCTCCGTGAGGTAGGAGCCAGACCACTAGCTTCTGGACCGGTAGGTTTAGGTAAGTATATTTTTTCCGGTGCTATGGGCCTGTTTTAGCAGGGGGTCCATTTCTCGGTCCCGAAGGTTTTTTCCTATGCCTGGGGCTTGGGATACCGTATGGGATTTTAGGCCAGATCCCATTCTTTGATACTTATCAAAGGGGGGTAAGCAGAATTTTTTCCCTTACTGAGGATGACCTTGTGGAAGAAGCCGGAGTGACCGGACCCCATTATAAAATTATAAAAAAATTTATTGGGATTTAATGGCAGTTTTTTATGTTTTATATGAAGCTCCCTGAGAATTATACTCTGGGATCTTCTCTAGCTTAATGGACTTTATAATAATTACTTTATTAAGTCTTTTTGTACTGAGAAATATTTATTGGGCATTCTGGAAGTTCCCTGAGGATATGGTTGCTCTGGGTTCTTTTCCAGCTTTTTTGGGGGGGACTTTATTTTTGACATTCCTTTATTAGGCGTTTTTACCTTTAAGAGGCGGGGAAGAGAGGAGAATGACGCGTTCTCTACTTCTCTTCCCCGCCTGGCTCTAAACTATACAGTTGCAATGCCTTACCTCCTCTGCGCTGATAGGGGGCGATCGCAAGCTTTTTCTCCTTCTTCCTTCTGGGTTCCCTCCTCGGGAGCGTCTGCGCCAAGCCTCCTTCACCGCCACTGCTGCTGCCACCGCCGATGAAGGATAGGGAGGTTTTTCCTTCTGGAGCATCTTCCTTCTCCAGGGCTGGGTGAGTTGATCTCTGCACATGTTTTTTTTGAAAATGTTCCTATAGGAAATTGGTCCTAGGCTTCTTCCTCCGGGCTGCTGGCGTCGCATCCCGGCGCCCGTGGCGTTTTCCTGCTTTTCCACAACACGTGCTTAGCCTTAAAGGGGCAGCACAGTGTTTTGGTTTATGTGTGTTATGGCTTCCCCTTCTGATGAAGCTTATGAAGGGTTAAATTATAAATTGTAGGATTTTGCTCCTGCCCTATTTAGGCGGACTCAGGAAGCATATCCATTGGTGCCTTATAAACAGAAGCATGGCAGACCACAAGGATGACGTTTATATCAATCCTACTGAAGATTCCTCCACATTTATGCTCATGTGGACCAGGATTCATGCAGTATTCCGTCGGCTGCTGATTCTGGGAGGAGGAGGCCCAGCTTTTGCCGGTAAGTCACTTTTATTTATTAATAGTGTCCATTTTGGGCATGTTTAGTTAAATTTAAATATGGCTATCGCCCTATTTTTGCTTTTGACCCCAGACTAAGTTCACAGGAGTGTAGCTAAATCCTCTTCTTCCGGATCTAATTCCCATAAGAAGAGTAGGAGTGGTCCCAAGCATATACTGTGCTTTTAGATTCCTATTTTTAACCCCTCTGCCAATCTGGGTCGAACGAGGTGGTTGATAAATAACGTAATTACAATCTTTTGCGGATCATAATAGACCAGATGACTTCCTCGGAGGGTTCGGGTAACCAGGTTGTGTTTTCCCGACGATTTTTCTATCCTTGGGGATAGAAGAAAGGGATTCAGGCCCAAGGTATAATCATGTTGGGCTTTATCCATATTCGGCACCTGACTCTTCATGTTCATTCCTTTTCATTTTTCTTGAAGTATATGATTATGAACGAATGGAGAGATCAATTTTGGGGAATATATTTTCTTGACCTATGTTCACGCCACCGTGCGGCTGCTCTCATCTGATCTCGGGAATTAAGCAGTATCAGGCCTGGTCAATACTTGGACCCTAAGCAGGGTCACGGGGTCTTTAACTTGCATATCCTTTGTACGGAAGAGGATTTAGAGTTTTTGGGAAATTGCCCTAACTTGGAGATCCTTTGTGCCAAAGTCTCTAGGAGGGCAGGGTTAGCCTTTGAAGATTTTGGGTCCTTTGCAATCTCCTGGATAATAATGTTGATTCACTGCTCTGAGGTCTGGCAAGTGGAATCTAATATTTTAGATCTATTGGCTTCCATTGTATGATTGGAAGTTTGGCCTTCTGCTTCAACAATAAAAGGACTGTCTGTTGAAAAGGACTAGTCTTAGGGGGATTATGATATCCTTTTGTTCAGCTACGGCTTTTGGCGACAGGTGCCATTAGCTTTTTGGGAGCAAAGAACATGGCTGTAACGTATTCCGTTCACAGCATCCTCTGATTGAGGAACTGGTTTGAGGATATTGGGTCAAAGATGAATCTTGTGCAATATTCTTTTAGGAATATTTCTTTTCAGGCGGATTTGGGATTACGGCCAATAAGAACATGTATTTTCGCGATCTGGCCTCGCCTGTTGTAGGAGGTGCTCTTTTGGAGCTCCTTTGGTTAGATACTCCTTTCATTTGGGGACGCAGCTAAAGAACCCGGGGGTGCCTTCTTCCTGTACTACTTCTGCTGGAAAGGAGGGTTTTTAAAGGCTCCACTCAGTCTGGGACCTATTGGCCCAAACCCGAGGAGCTATGATGCCATGTCTCGGGTTGGGGCCTGATTTCCTTGTGTTGCCTCTTTCAATTCCAGGGGCATAAAAGAGGGGTTTCATGTGGAATTTACTTGTACCCCTCAGTCAGAGTCTTGGTCTCCCCTATACCCGTGAGGTTGAAGGAACGATCAGATATTCAGAAGTCTGCTAACCTTGGAAGCCAGGAGAGTCATATCCCAGTTTCCCATCACCAACATGGAAAGGGTTTAGATTTAGGCTTTTTAGATTATCAATCTCTGTTCCATCGGTCATTTCAAATGTTTTTTTAAAACATTTTTTAGTGTGAGACATGCTTCCACTGGGTTTTTTCATGGTCTTAATAGATCTGTGCAATGCCTGGCAGGTTCCAATGAGCCTTGGGCTCAATCATTTTATCGGATTCGCAGTAAGACAGAGATGGATATTGCGCTTCCAATTTATTGCTTCCCTTCGGGCTGGATTAGTCTGAGTATTCTACAGAGATTTTGGGGCAAAAACTTCGGACATATCAGAGACTGAGAGGAGTCTGTGGCGGCTGATCTGGACGATCTGCTACTTTTTTTTGTACACTTCAGGTACAAGATGCAACACCAAATTGTGATAATAGCTTTGTAATTTATGCACTGTCACTTTATTATTGTTTAGCACTTCAGTTTGGTAGCTTTTTGTATTGCTTATATAAGGTTTTTGTGCCGGCACAAAATATATATATCTTTTTATTTAGTTCCGATCATGTTTATATTTGTGGAGCTTCCCAGATATCATTGCTTATCAGTACTCTTATAGCACTGGAAGTATTAGGGGATTCGCAGTGTTTTTAATCTTTTGGTCTTTTGTATTGTGTGTTGTGTATATGTTATTTCTAATAAAATCATGCATAATTTAACATTAAGATTTTGGTTTGATTAGAATTTTTGAGTGGTGCTCCTGTGAATAGGGTGAAGTTGGACTAGTTGTCCTCTAGCCCTTTTGGTGTTGGTTCAGGTAATTGTAAAGTGTAGCACAACTATTACTATATGCGGTGCACCCCCACTGTGTAAATTCAGGTACAAGATGCCTTAGAGCCTCAGTTACATGTTTAGAGCTGTGTATCGGCTCAAATGGATTCTAAACCTTTAGGGTTTTAGTCTGGTTCCCTCTCAGATAATGATTTATTGGTCGGAAGTCAACAACTTCTTCGGACTCTTTCTCCTTTCTCAAAGGATTTTGGCCCTTCAGGAAATCGCTGATTCCTTTTGTGTTAGGATTGTTGACATTGGTCTTTTCCGCAGTAAGGTGAGGTCTCTTGCTTTAAGTCCTGAGCAGCTTGTACGGCTCCCGGAATGAGTGGGAAGTTATATTTCCACGTCTCGGTCAAAGGAGGCTATACCTGGGACCCCAAAAGAGAGGTTGGTTTACTGCAGATACCTCTTCTTGGGGTTAGAGAGCTGTGGTGAGGAATGGCAGATGAAGTTAGACTATGCTGCGACAGTAGCATACATAAACCATAAGGAGAGAACAAGGTTCATCGCTGGATGGGGGTCGCATTGAAATCCTTTTGGATTAGATGAAGACCTGCGTCTCCTTCAGCTATGTTCTATAGGAATGTTGCATCATGTGGCAGTTTTTTCTGAATGTCCTCATTTGAGGGAGTCCGAATGGTAGGTCAATTCTAGGGTCTTCTAAGGGATCGTTCGGATCTATATTATTGCTTCAGCAAGAAGTTACTAGCTGACCAAATACTTTTTTCTGGATCTGGCAGGGCGGACACCTCAGCCCTTGCACGGTATTCCAGTCTAGCATATGCACTTTACGGTTAGATGGTGTTGTCCATTCGGGACCCTAGGTTGCCTCTAACCCTAGGTTGCCTCTAAGCCAGGGCCGTCTGGGTCCTGGGCTTTTTTTTCTAGCCCTAGGCCTTCCCTAGCCCTAGGCCCTAGGTGGCCTCTAACCCTAGGTGGCCCCTAACCCGGGGCCGTCTCTGGGTCCTGGGCTTTTTTTCTAGCCCTAGACCTGCCCTAGGCTGTCTCTAGGCACTAAGGCTGTCGCTAGCCCCGGGCTAGTCCTTATTTTTACCCAAACAACTTTGGGGTTAAGTTATTCATTTAGATCAAGGGTTCTACCCTTTGAGCCTTTTTTTCCAGATCCAGTATTCTGAGAATTGAGCTTTTGCTATTTTGATTCTCATTGGTTTTTTCTTAGATGCTAGGTATGATCCTTCTGTCGGTGCTGAGGAGGAAGCTTCAAAATGATATTCTTATACACATTTGGGAAGTACCTTTTTAGGGAGGCCCAACTGTGGGTTCATGGACGTTGTAACTCTGAGTAAGGACAAAGAGTGTTCTAGTCGACTTTTACAGGATTTGGATTTTCAAGTTATATCAAGCCTTATGGTATCACATCTCATTTGGCAAGAAGTGATGCTACATCTTGGGCTAAGCAGGCGAGCTATTGCAGCCGCTTGGTCCTCAGCAAGGTGTTGCTGGACACTATCGATTAGATCTGCTGTCCTAGAAGGATCAGTCTTGTGGCAGAAGTATCCTCCATTCTATTCTTCCCACCCAACGAGGTAGTTCTCGCCTATCTCTCGGGCGTATGCTGCTCGAAGGATGTTTTGAGAAAACTTAAGATAGGTACCTGGTAACTTTTTTTCTAAACATCCGAAAGGGCAGCATACGCCGACTTCCCTCCCTTATTTTTTCTGTGGCGTTGGTTTATGTATGGGTTATAGATTGGAGTTGTGGGTTTGTTTCTTTCTCTTTCAGATCTCTACAACTGGGGAATGGAGGGAGGAGTCAAGAATTTATTCTGGCTGGTGGTCACGTGTTCCCCTTGGTGGGAGGAGCCCGGAGGTCTCAGATGCATGCTGCCCTTTCTGATGTTTAGAAAAAAAGTTAGCAGGTACCTAACTTAAGTTTTTTGCATCATTCCCTTCAATAGTTATATAGCTCTGATCTCTTTCTTGGAATCAAAATAAAGCAGTCGTGTCCCGCAGCTCTGCAGTGACTAATTGTCTTCAAGCTCAACACTAGGTTTTGGCGTGACGGGCGGCCAGAATGGTGTGACACACCTTTGAAATGGAGATCTGCGTTTATTCCAAGTATACAGCACGTCCTGCTCCAGAAGATTCCTTACACATGGGTAATACATCCACAAGATGGCGCTGGACTGCAGAAAACAGCTTGTGGCTCCTCCCGGCCCCATATAAACCAGGGACCTCCCACAAATTCCCCAGTTCTTATCTGCAGTCTGGGCTGCGAAGAATAGAAGATGACTCTTTATGCTGCGCAGGTGAGCGGGGCTATTAGCCTGCGGCCCTGTAGGACTATTCCCACCCGTTCCAAACCCACTGCCTCCCAGGTTAGGCTGAACTGGTTCGGGTGAAGGTAGGAAGCATCGGGGTTAGGTGCTAAGGAGCGCTGCTCCAACCGCAGTCCCTGCTTTAAATGGTAGGCGGTATAGGCCCGTATTGAGCCTTGTGGGATGCCCCTCCTGCTATCTGGGGTCCCATTTACACTTGTCCCTTGGAATGGGCCCTTTCTCTTAGGAACTCCCCCGCCTCGCTCTCCCTAGGTACATCTCCGGGGGGGTGGGGGGGTATGTGTGCGGAGGTAGTCCATGCAGGGTGTAGAACTGTTTTCTCTTTATCCACTTCATTTGTCTTGCATGATTGTGCTTATTGCGACATCGCCTCAGGTGCTGTCGCGCCGTCATTGGCCTGCTCAATCACGTGGGCGTGTTTTCGCGCTCTTTGGGGGGGGCGGGCCTTGCGTATGATGTTTTCCGCATCACTTCTCCGCGGCCCGCCCCTCGAGGTATATGACGGGCACCATTTTACCTGCTGTGCTGCGTTGCTGCTTCTACCTACCGCGGTCCATAAGTGCCCCTGTGGGGTGGCTCTTTTTTATATTTTTGATTTATTTGGATTGTTTGCTTATACTTTCTGTGGTTTCTCCCGGTCCTCTCCCCTTGATTTAGCCCTAATCCTATATTGGAGGGCTATTGTACTTCTATATCTCCCACTTCCCTAGTGGGCTCTTGGGGCATCCCAGGTAGCTATATTTAGCGTTAATCCTATATTGGCCTGCGGTGCCACATTAATCACCATATGGAGGCTTCTCAGGATAATGTGCTCGGGGTTCCTTCGGGACAAGCCCGGCTGTGTATTGCGTGGGGGGTATCCTCTGTCAGGGATGGCGTCAGGGTTTGTGTACCCTGCGCCCAACAGGTACTTGCGCTGCAGTCTGGGTTACCTGTGGCTGGGCCTAGTGCTGCGCCCCCTCTGGCTTCGGCTACCCCCCCACTCTTACATCTGACTCCTAGTGAGGTGCATACCAGTGGGGAGTCTCAACCTGATTTGGCTGCACGGGTGGCCAGCATTGAAAAGCTTATTGCTGAGTCTGCCCCGCGTAAGGCTTGTGTTAAGAAGCGGCATTTATCACCTGCTGTTTCTCTCTTTCCAATGGAGGCCGAGGACATTTTTGACGTTACTAGTTATACTCCCCTGGAGGAAGGGGAATTGTTTTCTGATTCAGAATCATCTGAGGAGCAGCCTAAGGTTTATGGTGATACCGGGTCTGGGGCAAGACCCATGGTCCTCAAATGACGCTGACAGGCTTTTGGCTCATATTTTTGAAGTGCTCTGTATTTCCCCTCCTGCCGTGGCTCCGCAGCAGTAGGGTGAGCATTTTCATATGGCTAGACAACGCTTGGAGTTTCCTGAACAAACTCACTTTAATAATCTGGTGCTCAAAGAATGGGAACGGCCTAGCAAGCTCCCTGGGGTGCCTTTCCCGCTGAGGTGGTTAAGCGTTGGTCATGTCCTCCCGAAGTGGTTGCACCTGTTCTGGGGCTGTCCAATACTTCTGTCATGCATTCCCCTGACACTACTACTCTGAAGGATGGTGAGGACCGGCGCATGGACCAGCTGGCTTGCCATGCTTTTGCCTGTGTGGGGACTGCGCTGCGCCCGGTTTGTGCCTCTGCCATTACAGCTGTTGCTATTAAGGGCCTGCTCAAGAGTCTCTTAGATGGAGCCTCTGATGACGCGGGAGGAGAAGTGTATGGTTCTCTCCTGCTTTGCTTTGAATTTGTTGCATATGTTCTGTCTGCTGTGGATGATACCATTAGAATGTGTGGGAGGACATCTGCTCTGCTGGTGGCTATACGCCGCTCTGTCTGGCTGCGTCAGTGGGTAGCTTATAACGCTGCTAAGAAGGCTCTCACTGGCTTTCCCTTTAAGGGGCTGCACCTCTTTGGTGAACGTTTGGACTTGTTTGCTAAGGGCAGCAGGTTACCTCAACGTAGGAGGCAGTCCCTGCCCTTTCGGGGTACAGGTGCCTTTCTCCCTTCCTTCCGTGGTTCCAAAGGAGCCTCCTTTGCTGGAGCCCGCAGAGATTGGGGAAGGAGCAGAGGACGTGGCCGCCCCAGCCCCTCCTGGGGTCCCAAGTCCTCCCCCAAGCCCCCTCAGGCATGAAGGGGCGCCCTCACCCATCCGGGGGGGGGGGGGGGGCGGCTTCGGCTCTTTGCTCACGTCTGGAGGCTTTACGTCTCAGACTGGGGAATTCAGGAGGTAGTGTCCTCCGGTTAAAAGATAGTTTGCAGCCTAGCCACCCCCAAGATTTATCAAATCCCGGATGGGTCAAAACCCCCTGTCAGCTCAGGTTCTGTGCCTTGCTGTTCAAAACCTTTTGGAGTTGGGAGTCATCTGCCCGGTACCTGTCAGGGAAAGGGGCAGAGGCTTCTATTCAAATCTTTTCACTGTGTCCAAAAAGGACGGGTCCCTCAGACCCATCCTGGATTTAAAGTGCCTCAACAAGTTTGTCAGATTCAGGAATTTTCGCATGGAAACCCTGCGCTCTGCAGTCAATTCACTGCGCCCGGGCGACTTCATGACATCTGTAGATATCAAGGATGCTTACCTTCATGTACCAATTTTTCCAGGTCATCAAAAATTTCTCAGGTTCGCTCCGGGAGATCGGCACTATCAGTTTGTAGCCTTGCCTTTCGGTCTCACCTCGGCTCCCAGGGTTTACTGGTACTGGCGGGAGTAATGGCTCTACTGAGATCTCAAGGCATTCACATCCTTCCTTACCTGGACGACAGTCTCCTCACTTCTCAGTCCTTCCAGCAGGCAGAGCTGGATACCCAGAGGGTGGTGTCCACACTGGAGTCTTTCGGCTGGGTGATCAACCACCCCAAGTCTTTCCTTTCACCGTCAGTGGTGAGGTCCTTTCTGGGCATGACTTTGCATACATCTCAGGTCAAGATTTTTCTCCCTCAGCAGAAGGTGGAGAGTCTTCAGGCCCAAGCCAGGCTCCTTATGTCTTGCCCTCATCCCTCCATCCGGCAGGGGATGCAGCTGGTGGGCCTGATGGTGTCTTGCTTCGATGCAGTTCCATACGCTCAGTTTCATATGAGACCTTTTCAACTTCACCTCTTGTCAATATGGGATCGGGACCCTGTGTCCCTGGATCAGGTGTGTGTTCTGTCCCCTCTGGCCAGGCAGTCTCTCTCGTGGTGGCTGGACTCAAGGAACTTGTTGGTGGGCAGATCCTTTCTGACCCCTTGCTGGGAGACAGTCACCACGGATGCCAGTCTGGCCGGTTGGTGGGGCTTCTGGAAGTCCCTGCAATTCAAGGGTCAGTGGAGTCCTCAGGAGGCCCACACTCCTATCAACATTCTGGAACTGAGGGCGATTTAAGGTTGGTTCTCGCTCAATTGACTCCACACCTTCAGAGTCGGGCTGTTCAGGTCCGCTCGGACAACCAGACAGCGGTTGCCTACATCAATCAGGGAGTGACCCGGAGCAAGAGGGCCCTCAAGGAAGTGTCCCTGATTCTTTCCTGGGCGGAGGAGAATGTCCCCTGTCTCTCAGCTGTGTTCATCCCGGGGGTGGAGAATCTGGAGGCAGATTCCCTCAGCAGGGGGATGTCTCGTCTGGGGGAGTGGTCCCTCAGCAGCAGGGTGTTTCACTCCCTGTGCCACCGTTGGGGTTGTGGATCTGTTTGCGTCCCGCCACAATCACAAGCTTCCAGTTTTTGTCTCTCTGTCCCAGGACCCTCTGGCCTTGGCCATGGATGCACTAGCAATGTCTTGGAAGAGCTTTCAGCTCCTTTATGTGTTTCCTCCGTTCCCTCTGTTGGGCAGGGTGCTGCGCAAGATCTCCCAGGAAGGGGTGCCAACCATTCTGGTGGCCCCCTGTTGGCCAAGAAGAGTGTGGTTCGCAGACATTGTGCATTTGGCAGTAGATCAGTATGCCCTGCCCAAGGTTCAAGATCTGCTCACTCAAGGACAGCTACGCCATCCTAATTTACAAACGCTGGCTTTAACGGCATGGCTGCTGAAACCTCCATCTTGATGGAAAAGGAGCTGCCTGCCTCTTTTGTTAGTACCATGATTCAGGCTAGGAAGAAGTCCTTGTCATCTATCTGCTATAGGGTGTGGCATGCTTACATTGACTGGTGTGAGTCTAGGTTGCTTCCCTGTCGGGTGTTTTCTATCCCCAGGATTCTGGAATTCCTGCAACATGGTTTGGATTTGGGTCTTCAACTTAGTACCCTCAAAGGTCATGTCTCAGCCTTGGCTATTTTCTTCCAAAGATCTTATTCTTAGTATACAGTACGTCCTGCTCCAGATAAGAATCATTACTCTTGGGTATTACTCTGCCAGATGGCGCTGGACTGCAGAGACTGCGAAATTGGCTCCTCCCTGCCCCTCAAATACCCGGGACCTCCCACATATTCCCAGAATTTCTCTACAGTCTGGACTGCGAAGGACAAGAAGATGGCTCTCTCACTTCTCGCAGGTGAGTATTCCCACCCGTTCCATTTTTAATGTGCCTCCCGCGCTGGTCCAGGTGATGGTAGGCAGCACCGCTGCTCCACCGCAATCCCCCACCTGATGACTCGGAGTCATCTGATGAGAGGCCCTGGCTCTGGGGCCCCCCAGGCAGCAGGGGGAATTGTTTCATACTGCTAAGCCACGTTTTGGAGTTTCCTGAGCAAGCCCATTTTAATAATCTTGTGCTCAAGGAATGGGAATGTCTCAGCAGGCTTCCCGGAGTCCCTAAGAGTTGGGATAAGAGGTATCCCTTTCCTGCTGATGTGGTGAAGCGTTGGTCATCCCTTCCAGAGGTGGATGCCCCGGTCCTAGGGTTATCTAACACCTCTGTCATGCATTCCCTTGACTCTACTACGCTGCGGGATAGTGAGGACCGGCGTATTGATCAGCTGGCGCCCCATGCCTTTGCCTGTGTGGGGACGGTGCTGCGCCCTGTTTGTGCCTCTGCCATTACAGCTGTGGCTATTAGGACCCTGCTTAGAGGGGTCTTAGAAGGTGCTCCTGATGATGTGTCTAGTGAGGAGTTTAATGCACTCTCTCGTTGTGAGGTCTTTGTGACTTATGTCCTCTCTGCCTTGGATGATACCATTAGGATGTGTGGCAGAGCTTCTGCCCTAGTGGTGGCTATACGCCGCTCGGTTTGGCTACACCAGTGGGCTGCTGACAACTCTGCCAAGAAAGTTCTCACTGGGTTACCCTTCAAAGGACTACGCCTGTTTGGGGACCGCCTGGACCTGTTTGCTAAGGGAGGCAGTTTACCCCAGCGCAGGAGGCAGCCTCGGCCCTTTCGGGGCCAGGGCTCCTTTTTTCCCCCCTACCGTGGAGCCAGATAGGGGAGGGGGTCTCCCATTACCGGGCCGAGGAGATTTCTGGGATAGGGGCAGAGGACATGGATGCCCTGGCTCATCCTGGGGCTCCAAGCCCAAGTCCTCTCCCAAGCCCCCTCAGGCATGAAGGGGAGCCCTCACCCATCCGGGTGGGGGGACGGCTTCAGCATTTTGCTCACGTCTGGCGGCTTCATGTCTCAGACCGGTGGATTCAGGAGGTAGTGTCCTCCGGTTACAAGTTGGAGTTTGCTGCCGGTCTCCCTCCAAGATTCATCAGATCCCGGGTGTCTCAGGACCCCATGTCAGCTCAGGCTCTAGTTCTGGCGGTGCAAAGCCTTCTGGAGCTGGGGGTCATCTGTCGGGTCCCCTTACGAGAAAGGGGCAAGGGGTTCTATTCCAACCTTTTCACCGTGCCCAAAAGAGATGGGTCAGTCAGGCCCAACAAATTTGTCAGGTGCAGGCGCTTTTGCATAGAAACTTTGCGCTCTGCCATCAGTTCCCTGCGTCCAGGGGATTTCATGACCTCTGTAGACATGAAGAATGCTTACCTTCATATTCCTGTTTTTCCAGGTCATCAAAGATTCCTCAGGTTCGCTCTGGAGGATCAGCACTACCAATTTGTGGCATTGCCCTTCGGTCTCACTTCAGCTCCGAGGGTGTTCACCAAGGTGCTGGCAGGAGTGATGGCTCTGCTCAGGTCTCAGGGCATTCACGTTCTGCCCTATTTGGACGACATTCTCATCACTTCTCAGTCCCTCCAACAGGCAGAGCTGGATACTCGGCGAGTAGTGTCCACACTGGAGTCATTTGGCTGGGTGATGAACCATCCCAAGTCTTCCCTGTCTCCCTCCTTGGTGACACCCTTCCTGGGAATGAATCTGGATACAGTTCAGGCAAGGATTTTTCTTCCTCAGCAGAAGGTGGACAGTCTACTGGTGCAGGTTCAGCCCCGCTCTCTTGCCCTCATCCCTCCATCAGGCAGGGAATGCAGCTGGTGGGCCTGATGGTGTCGTGCTTCGAGGCGGTTCCATATGCACAGTTTCACATGAGGCCTCTGCAACTCCTCCTCTTGTCAGTGAGGGACAAGGATCCCGCGTCCCTGGACCAGGTCCTTGTTCTATCCCCCCCCCTAGCCAGGCGGTCCCTCTCGTGGTGGCTGGACTCCAGGAACCTGTTGGCGGGCAGATACTTTCTGGCCCCCTGCTGGGAGACAGTCACCACGGATGCCAGTCTGACGGATTGGGGGGGAGGGGGGGGGGCTTCTGGAAGTCCCTGCAGTTCCAAGGGCGGTGGGGCCCTCAGGAGGCCCACACTACCATCAACATTCTGGAACTAAGGGCGATCAGGTTGGTGCTGGCTCATTTGACCCACCACCTTCGGGGCCGCCTGTTCAGGTACGCTCGGACAACCGAACAGCGGTTGCCTACATCAATCATCAGGGGGGGACCCGGAGCAAGGGGGCCCTCAAGGAAGTGTCTCTGATCCTGTCCTGGGCGGAGGACAATGTTCCCTGCATATCTGCTGTATACATTCCGGGGGTGGAGAATCTGCAGGCAGAGACTCTGAGCAGGGGGACCTCTCGCCTGGGAGAATTGTCCCTCTGCGAGAGGGTGTTTCACACTCTGTCACCGTTGGGGCCAACCAGATGTGGATCTGTTTGGGTCCCGTCACAACCACAAGCTCCCGGCCTTTGTCTCCCTGTCCCAGGACCCTCTGGCCTTGGCAACAGATGCTCTAGCAATGTCATGGCAGGACTTTCAGCTCTTGTATGTCTTTCCGCCATTCCCCCTGTTGGGCAGGGTTCTGCGCAAGATAGCTCAGGAGGGGGTGCCAGCCCAGGTGGCCAAGAAGAGTGTGGTTCGCAGACGTGGTGCAGCTGGCAGTAGATCAGTACGCTCTGCCCAGGGTGCAAGACCTGCTCACTCAGGGTCATTTACGCCATCCCAATTTACAAACTCTGGCTTTGACGGCCTGGCTGCTGAAACCTCCATCTTGATGGAAAAGGGGCTGTCTGCCTCTGTTGTTGACACCATGATAAAGGCTAGAAAGAAGTCTTCCTCCATTTACTATAGGGTTTGGCGTGCCTACATTGACTGGTGTGAGGGTAGGTCTCTTCCCTGTCGTGTGTTCTCTATTCCCAGGATCTTGGAGTTCCTGCAGCATGGATTGGAGCTGGGGCTCCAACTCAGTACTCTGAAGGGTCATGTCTCTGCCCTGGCTGTTTTCTTCCAGAGGTCCTTTGCCCAGCATTCTCTGATCAGGACTTTTTTCCAGGGGGTTACTTATGTGCTTCCCCCACGTAAGCCTATGTTGCCTGTTTGGGATTTGAACTTGGTCTTGTCTGCCTTGCAGGGTGCTCCCTTTGAACCTGTGCAGGATGCTGCCCTGGCCATTCTTAATTTCAAGGTTGTCTTTTTTGTGGCTATCACTTCTGTTAGGCGTGTGTCTGAGTTGGCGGCGCTTTCCATTCAGCCCCCCTACTTTGAGAGACACCAGGACAAGGTGGTGTTTTGCTTCAAGCCAGATTTTCTGCCTAAGTTCGTGTCTGCCTTTCATCTGAATCAGGACATTGTTCTTCCTTCCTTGTGCCCTAATTCTAGTAACGCTAAGGAGAGGGTTTTGCATTCCTTGGATGTGGTTAGGTGCCTGAAGTACTATCTGGTGCCTACTGCACCTCTCAGGAAAACTGATGCTCTTTTTGTGGTCCCTTCTGGTCCTAGGAAGGTTTTGGCTCCTGCCAAGTCTACTATCAGCAAATGGATCCGTCAGGCTGTGATTCAGGCCTATTCTGCTAAGGGGAAGAATCCTCCCTTCCTGCTCATTCCACTCATGCTATTGGTGCCTCTTGGGCTTTTCAGCACCAGGCTTCTGTTGAACAAGTTTGCAAGGCTGCTACTTGGTCTTATGTTCATACTTTTTCTAAGTTTTACAAGGTTGATGTTAGGGCCTCAGCTGATGCTGCTTTTTGCCGCAAGGTTCTGCAGGTGGCAGTGGTTTAAACTGGCCGCTGTTGCTTTTGGGGGTCCCACCCTACCTTACGGACACTGCTATTGGATGTCCCATGTGTAAGGAATCTTCTGGAGCAGGACGTGCTGTATACTTGGAATAATACAATTCTGTGATTACTCACCTGTAGAATTGGTATTATAAGTATACAGCACATCTTGCTCCATCCCACCCTTGTTATCATTATTCTTAGTTACCTCTGTATGGTGATTGTTCATATGTTCATTTGAATTATGGTTATTATAGTTCTCCCGGGTTGTTAACGGCTTGTCAATACTGGGGAATTTGTGGGAGGTCCCTGGTTTATATGGGGCCGGGAGGAGCCACAAGCTGTTTTCTGCAGTCCAGCGCCATCTTGTGGATGTATTACCCATGTGTAAGGAATCTTCTGGAGCAGGACGTGCTGTATACTTCTAATACCAATTCTACCTTCTACCAATTCTACAGGTGAGTAATCACAGAATTGTATTTTTCTGTTACGTGTACTTCCTGTTTGGTCTTGCATTAGGAAGCAAAGCTACATTTAGGTTTATTTAAAAATCACCATTTTCCGTGGCACTGTACAATGTAGAAATTACAGCCAGGGTAAAACAAATAACATAAAATACAGGATATTATGGGTCCGATGTGCAAGGTACAGTATGAGTGAGTGAGTTATTAATACAAAGAATAAGGGTAGAGACAAGGTTGGGTCACAAGTAGTATGTACTAAGCATGATGGCAGGTGCTCAAAAGGTTGCCTAAGCCATATTATTGGCTTGTCAGAAACTGAACAGCTAAAGTGTTGGATGAAGGTGATGCTGTGGATATCGCCTATCTGGATTTTAGCAAAGCCTTTGGCACTGTACCACATAAAGAGCTCATAGATATGTTATTGAAGGTAGGACTCTGGATAGTTCCCTGGATAGTTGTGGAGTTGTGGCTGAAGGATAGGTATCATAGTGGGGTTTTGTGCAATCTGAACACAGGCGAGTTACAAATGGTGTACCCCATGGCTCCTTCCTGGGCCCCATTCTTTTTAATATGTTTGTAAGTAACATAGGAGGTGTCTGCAAAATCATGCACCGGGGTAGAAGTAATCCCTGTTGTGAGTACTGTATAGGCAGTACTGTTAGCCAGGACTTCGGAAGAGAGAGATTTAGGGGTACTGATAACTGAAAGCTGCAAGATGAGTGGACAGTGTAGCCAGGCAGTAGGAAAAGCAAGCAGGATGCTCGGCTGCATAGCTCGAGGCATCACCAGTAGGAAGAGGGAGGTTGTGATACCGCTGTATAGAGCCCTGGTGAGGCCACAGCTAGAATACTGTGTGCAGTTCTGGAGACTTTAGCTGCAAAAATACATTGTTCAAATAGAACGGGTCTAAAGGCGGGCAACGAAAATGCTAGAAGGACTTACATTTAAAACTTATCAGGAGAGACTTAAAGAACTTAATTTGTACAGTCTGGAGGAAAGAAGGGAGAGGGGGGACATGATTGAGTCCTCTTAAATATGTGAAAGGATTGAATAAGGTTTAGGAGGGAAGTGTTTTTAAGAAGAAACTTAATGATAGAACAAGGGGCACAACCTGAAGCTAGTCGGAGGGAAGATCAGGAGCAATGTTGGAAAATATTATTCTACAGAAAGGGTAGTAGTAGATGCTTGGAACAAACTTCCAGCAGAAGTAGTTGAAAAATCAACAGTCACAGAATGTAAACATGCCTGGGATAAGCATACATCTATCCTAAGAGTACATACATATACACCTAAGGGCAGACTAGATGGACCATATGGTCCTCTTCTGCCATCAACCTTGTATGTTCCTATCTGTTCATAAAGAGTATTAGGTGATAATAACCTTCCCACTTGCCTCTGCCATCA
The DNA here is from genome assembly GCA_027917425.1 of Gastrophryne carolinensis. Lineage (NCBI taxonomy): Eukaryota > Metazoa > Chordata > Amphibia > Anura > Microhylidae > Gastrophryne > Gastrophryne carolinensis. The sequence goes on from CM051235.1 coordinate 437,528,795, forward strand.
ACTCGGTGCTCCTCTGAATCCATTCGGAGCCCTCAAAACCATGCAGCACTTTCTGTATCCCTCCAAAACCCAACATTGCATGCAGAAATCTATACTTGTGTAGTACACATGCCGTCCAATGCGTGTGATCTCCTGGCCTTGACATTCTGCCCTGGAGCGTGGGATATGATGTTCCCTTGGTGATATTAGAGCTAGAGACCAGGGGCCCCCTGATCTGTTTGGACTGGAGCAGGTGCCCCATCGCAACTGTTATAATCTGGCCCTGTCCAGCAGCCAAGATGGTCCATGGAATATATTGACCTGAATCTGAAACAGTGACAGACAGGAAGGTATGTTCAGTTATTGAGAATAATGTCTAGAACCTACAATCCCACACCCTTCTGCTGATTACACTCCCTTCCTGTCTGCCCTATCTTACCTCTGCTGGGAGCATTATTGGCCCAGCAGAGCAAGTATACATTTACTTTGATTTATAACTGCAGCCATCTGGTAATGGGGGAAGGATGTTCCTGGCATTCGCTAAATGTCAGGCATTTGATTATCCTTTATTATATATTCCCCCAATGAGGCTGTTACCTTTAGTCCTAACGAAGATCAAATGAGAGCAAGCCAGGCCATATTGACCCAGGAGACCGTGGTTTTCCCTCCTGTCCCGTATGTTGGTAGAGCCTCCATGGCTACTGCAGGAAATTCCAGATGTCATTACCAGGGCCCAATTCTCCATCCACAGGTCCAGTCCCTATAATTAGTAGTATGGACCCTGAATGGGGCTTACTAAGAAAAAGGGGTTATCGCATAGTTATTTCCACCCTGTTGGAAAGCAGATAGTGACTTGTAATATCTACTGTAAAGTATGGAAAAGATACCGGTCCTTAAAGTAGCACTATCGTGAAAAAAATGGGCCAATTTTAAAAATACATATATTTATGCTGGATGGTAGGAGGAGAGGTTGGTTATACACCCCACATAAAGAAATATGCAGGCTTGTTTTTTTATTTTTATTAATGGAAGGAAGAGGAAATCGGGTGAGGGGTTGTGTCACCCCTGATACACTAAACTTGTCATCCCTGGATTTTATTCCTACCAGGACAAGAAAACCACAACCTTGGCGGAAGTTTTTTTCAGTTCAAGTGTATAAATGACCCCTCCTCTCATTAGCCAACGTGTGAGTTAGGCTTCACTTTAAGTACCCTTAACCCTTTAAACGCCAGCTACGTAAAATTCACGTAGCTGCCTCTCCTGTCATTAAACGCCAGCTACGTAAGTTTTACGTACCTGGCTTTCCCCCCTGCTAACTGGCAAAAAAAAAAAAAAAAAGACACTCACCTGACCCCTCGTTTGATTCGGCCGGGTCTCCCCTTTAAGATGGTGTGCTCCGATCGTCCGTGGGACCTCCTCCGGCTGCAGGGGAGGGCCCGGAATAGGGTGCCCCCCCCCCCCGTTTTAGCTGCCACTGGCTTTTCTGTAAAAAAAAAAAATAAAAAATAAAAATGACATTTACCTACCTTCATGTGCGCTGGCTCCCGTCGACCCTCCTCTTCACCTGGGGGGCCTCCGATCCCCCCCCCAGGGCTTGCCGATCTTCAGGAGAGAGCCCGGGAGGCTCTCTCCTCTCTCCTTTTCGATGGCGGCCGCCATCTTGCCGCTAAGCCCAGCCCCCTTGGAGGCGGGGCTATGACGTCATCCCGTCCCGTCTCCCCGTCAAGCCCCGCCCCTTTTGGGGGCGGGGCTATGACGTCATCCCGGTCCCGATCACCGGCTTCAGCTGTTTCAGCTGTCAGATGCCGGTGATCGGCGACCTGGAAGGAGGTGGCAGGAGATCCTCTGATCTCCTGCCCCCCCTTCTCTGGATGCCGATCACCGGCATCTGTCATCAGAGCGGCGAGGGACAAGAGCTTGCAATCGGAGGTAAGTACAGTAAAAATTTTTTTTTTTTTTTTTTTTTTAATAAAATCATTTTGTCTGTGTGTTTTTTTTGTTACAGTTAACCCTATGTGAGCTAGTAAGGGGTCTATCAGACCCCTGTACCAGCTCACAAGGCTCTGGGTCTGGCAAGTCACCTGCGGGCTAGCGGGTGACTTGCCATTAACCCCCAGCCCCCCATTACCTGCCTCCCCAAAGGCCAGGGGGGGGCAGAAGGGCCCGGGCCACTATGGCTATGTGGGCCTGTTCTACAAGCCCCCATAGCTGGCCCGGGTCGGTAACGCTGGGTAGGGGGGACCCTACGTTATTTTTTTTTTGGATTTTTAAGGGTTTTTAACCCTTAAAATTCCAAAAAAAAAGGGGTCCCCCACCCTGGGAGGGGGGACCCTATGTCAATTTTTTTTTTAATTAACCCCTTATGTCCTGTCACCCAGCTGGTAATAAATGCTTCCAGCATTTTGTGGTGTGGTGTGTTTTTTTTTTTTTTTACATTTTATGTGGACCAACACCCAGGATTTTGACTTTCCTGGGTATTGGTCCTTTCCCCTGGGGCATCCCGATTGGGGATGCCCCGCTGCGTGAAACCCCCCCGATCACCCACAATAACTCACCTTACCCGGGTCCTACGGCGCATGCGCGGCCGCTTGTCCAATCAGCGCGCTCAGAGCGGCTGAGTTATGGACGTCTAAGAGACATCTAAACTCAGCCGCTCTGAGCGCGCTGGCGGCCGCATCCCCCACTTCCCTCTAACAGGGAGCGTGCCCGCGTCGGCCATTCATAAATAGCCGGCCTGGGCACGCGTCCTGCTAGAGGGATAGCGGGGATGCAGCCCGCGCATGCGCCGTAGGACCGGATTCAAGTAAGTGGTAGCAGGTGTTCCGGGAGGTTTCACACAGGGGGGCATCCCGATTTTGGATGCCCCAGGGGGAGGGAATAGAACGGTCTGGGAATCTTATAGATTCCGGGGCCGATCAGCCCTGGGTGTTGGTCCACTTTAACCCATTGTGAACTTGTAAGGAGTCCATGAGACCCCTGTACCAGTTCACAAGGCTGGGGGGCTGTCAAGTGACCTGCGGCTAGCGGGTGACTTGCCATTAACCCCGGCCCCCCTATTACCTGCCTCCCCGAAGCCCAGGGGGGGCAGAAGGGCCCGGGCTGATTTAGGCGGTGCTGGCTTGTACTTGGCAGGGCGGGGGGCCACCAAAGCTGGACCCTGCGCCCTGTTCTACAATCCCTGCATAGCTGATCCCCGGGCTGGTTATGCTGGGTAGGGGGGACCCCATGTCATTTTTATGGGAATTATTAAAATTTAAAAAATGGGGGTTACCTCCCCCCCAGGAAGGGGAACCCCACACCGATTTTTTTTCTTGATTTAACCCTTTATAGTGTGGATTGTAGTTGTATTTTATTTTTACATGTTATAAAATGTTTTTTCAGTTTGGGGGGTCTTCTGAACAGTAACAGGGGGCTACCGATACATATGTGGTACCGTTGTAATCGGAAGAAATGGGGCTTTCACATGCAATATGGTTTTCTTTAATAAAACAAATGTTTTATTTGAAATAAAGGAGATAATTTTCTAAAAAAAAAAATTTTATTTTGTTTTGTTTAATGTACTCAAAAATATTTAAAAAAAACTGTAAAAAAATTACAAACAAGACATTTCATGTTAAAGCCTAAACTCTGCCGCAAAAAAAAAATATATGATTTTCCTGGAAATTCCTGCAAAAATCACAGTTAAGCATAGCGCAAAATGGTGAAAAATGACCTGTCAAGAGAGGGTGACAAAGCCTAAAGTAGGCTGGCAGTTAAAAGGGTTAGTAGTACCTATGCATGTTGGGTATTGTTCTGCTCGGGGGATTTTGCGCTTTCAGATTTAGCTTGTTTTTTCTTGTTTGCATATTGATATTTTAGGAAAACTCATTTTTTATTCTGCTTTATTATACATTTTTTAAGGAAACCCTGTGCGACCAACGAATTCTTTGAGGGATTACTTCCAGAAAGATGGGCCCACTACAACATGCTGGGTATGCTTAGAAAGCTTATCATGTGTACTTTCAGAAAATATATGGTTTGTGGCAGGTATTCCAAATGTAAAGGGTTGTTTTGGTAGAAAAAGCGCAAGGGGCCACTTTGTCTGCAGAGCTGAAATTTTCAAGCAAAATTACCGTCTCCCCAAGCTTTACTTTGGGGTGTTTGGCAACTCTTCCCTTGACAGTAGCTATGCATGTTGGGTATCGTTCTGTTCGGGGGATGTTGCTTTTGTAGATTAACTTGTTTTTTCTTGTTTGCTTATAGTTTTCTTTAGAAAAATGTGGCTTTGATTCTGCTTTTTATCCTTTTTTAGGGAAGTTCTGTGTAACCAAAGAATACATTGAGGGAGAACTTCCAGAAAACTGTGGCAACATCAACAAGCCTGGTATGCCTAAAAAGCTTGAGGTGTGTACTTCCAGAGAATATATAGTTTGTGGGGGGTATTTCAAATGTAAAGGGTTGTTTTTATTGAAAAACTGCAAGGTGCACATAGTGCTTAGCATAGCTGTATTTGATCTGAAAATCCCCTAAAGCGCTGTTTCAGTTTGGGGGAGTCTCCTGGGCAGGAAAGGGTGTCTACCAATATATATGTGGTGCCGTTGTAACCGGGAGAAATTGGGATTTCACACGCAATAAGATTTTATTGACAAACTTACATTTTTTATTACAAAAAAACACTACAAATTGTAAAAAATAGATTTTTTTTATTTTTTTGCACATATCTCACCCCAAAATATTAAGAATACACCTAAAAAATGACAAACAAGACATTTCATGTTAAAGCCCAGACTCTGCTGAAAAAAACAATATACAATTTTTCTGGGAAATCCCTGGAAATCCCTTCAAAAATCACAGTTGAACATGCATAGTGCAAAATAGTGAAAAATGGTCTGGCAACAAAGCGTAACAAAAACTCCAGGTAGGCTGGCAGCGAAAGGGTTAAGGTTCAGACTTCGGACCTTTCAGTATTTTGGAGGAACGCCTTAGAGACGGTTCTTTTCGTGGATAGATTTTTCATAGCCATTTCTAGGAAACAACCCTTTAAAGCGGTCCTTCACTCTGAATAAGAGTCTATCTCATATGTTTCCCACACCCTGTACATACAGATTGCTCACATTAAAAATCATCCTACCTGCATCTACTGCATGTTATGAGCCTTTAAACATCCAAGATGGCAGCTCATTGAACATCAGGCAGCCTGCAAACAGGAACTGCCTTCTGACTGTGCTGCTCTACATTCTGGGACTGCTGACCTTTTCCTGTCCCCAGCTCTGCTCTGTCTGAGCAAAGCACAGTTATAACCTGCCCCCCTGTACTTTATCCCACTCTCCTCTCCTCAGTAAGTGTCATGCTTCTGAGTCAAGATGGCAGCGCCCGTATCCTAAAGTCTTTAACAGAGTTTCAGCCCAGTGGAGGGAAAGAATATTAAGTGACTAAAAACTTAAAATATATTAATTTTAGATGCTGGGGAAACATTTTTAAGGGTTTGGGCTTTTCAATAAATCATAGTGAAGGTCCGGTTTAAGGCCAAATTGTTTCCCAGTTGGGATTTCTCTTTAGTTCTTCAGGGACTAACTTTACCCCCTTTTGACGCAACATTAAAAATACTATCCTTAAAGATTACTTTCATCCTAGCAATTACATTGGCCAGGCGGGTTGGTGACCCACATGTCCTGTCTGTTAAAGAATTCTACCCCAGAAAATTATAAGACCAGATCCTTTATATTTACCTAAAATGACCTCAAAATTTCACAGTTCACATTAGATTGTGTTGCCGGCTAAAGAGCCGACTCGGTCAGATCAGGACAGGTCCTTAGAGCTCCTAGATGCCAGACAGCTGGTTCTCCTGTATTTACAGATTACAGCAGTATGGACAAAGTTGAATAATTTAATGGTCTCCTTGAAGGGGAAGAGCAAGGGGTTGCAGGCATCCATGGCGAGATGGATCAGAGATGCTATAGCTCTGGCCTATCAAGCAAAGGGTGCTTCTCCCCCCTTAGTTATGTCAGGTGTAAGCTTCTTGGGCTTATAATGGCGGCATCTCTTTGAAGGAAATATGTAAGGCCGCCACCTGGTCTTCACCACACACCTTCCTGAGACACTACAAGGTGGACTTGTGGACGCACGACCAGCAGAATTTCGGAAAGACTGTTCCTCAGGCTGTCTGCCCACCCTGAGGTAGGACGCTGTGTGTTTGCTTGCCTTCTGTGGCTAGTTGTCCTGGAGGACGCCTGGGGAAAACCCCAGGTAGTCTTACCAGTAACGATATTCCCAATAGTCCTCCAGGACGGCATCCTACACCCCACCCTATTTCATATCTATTCTGGCTTGGTTGCACAAGTGTTACTACTTTCCTGTCTTTTTCCTTTCGGTTCTTGGATTTTTCCTGTGTATGATTGTCTAAAAACACAGAGGACTGAGGGGAAGGGATGGGGCTTCGATGGTAGTTTGTGTTTCCTCCTTAGGGGGGCTAGCTGACCTGAAGGACTATTGGAAATGTTACCGGTAAGACTACGTTGGGTTTTCCCTGCAGTCTCCATGACATCAGGTATTTCCCACCCGGAGAGTTGTTACCAAGGTATCATATACTTGATATGTAACTAAGTAATTTTCACGTTTTTTTTTCACCTTGGCACCTAGCCCCTTTCAGACCTCTCTGGTGCAGCAGAACAAAAGAAAATGCATCCAAAAGAAGCCATACCTGCTGTTATATGGTGTCGCAAATGCATGTTCAGGTTTCATGCAGTAGCGTTTGCTACAGCATAAACTTTAATGGGTTTCAGGAAGGCAGGGCATCGGAACCAGAAATAGTAAGTCTCTATTGCAAACGCATGTTGGACAGGTTTGGACGTCCTTTACACCCACCCCATCTGTTTCAGGAAGGCAGGGCATCGGAACCAGAAATAGTAAGTCTCTATTGCAAACGCATGCTGGACAGGTTTGGACGTCCTTTACACCCACCCCATCTGCCTCCTCCTTCCTCAGATTGGCAATTCTGATCTGAGGGGACGGTCTTGTTGAATTAATATAGGAAAGATCTTGGTTCTCCTGTGCCATTAGACACTTTAGACAGCAAATATCTATTATTTTTAGTAGTTGTTGACAAATCTGCTATAACTCAAGTGCAAGTAAATAGTATTAGTGCCGTCATGCCTGCAGATGACAAAACCTTACCAGGCAATTAAAGAACCTCATCATTTTGATATTTGTTTTCTACAGCTTTGAAATCTGACAATTTAAAATTACTCCATTTAATCAGCTTAACTTTGTGGGGAAACAATTTATATGTAATCCACCACACGCAAAATATAAACAAAAACCCTTCTGCTATAGTACATCACTTAGATTAAAATCATGCCTCATATAGAGCCGGGGTGTGTGCTACATTATTAAAGTGTTTTGCAATATTGCCACTGATGTTCTTGGCCTTACAGAGCAGTAATAATAGTAAGAAAAATGAAAACGGCTCCATGTGTGGATATCTATTACCTGGGGGTTTAGTGGAAATCCTTTTCATTAACCTTTTTTCTAAACTGTAGCTGTACAAGGGTAGTATAAATCTTAAAACAGATTTACAGTCAAAGATCCACCCTGTCAACTGGCACTTGTTCATCTTGTTCCTTTCTATTAGTTACCATTACCAATACAGAATACAATTCACCAAGGTGTCCACTGGTACCCATTCACTTTTGCTCGATCTTTTCACGATTTATCAATGCACAATGCAGTTGCAAGAAGGCAACTGATAAAAGCAGATCACGGAGGAATTTCACACAGCAAGGCATTCCAAATAGGGCAGTAGGTTGTCCCTAGAGTCTTTTGGACTCCAGGACGGGCCACACAAGGAGTTAAACACGTAGAGGACGAAAGGCAGGTTTCGTTTTTTTTTTTTTGTATTGTTATCTGGACAGGAACTTTAAAGTCAACTCTAGTCTGTAGTTGCTGACCATGAGCTGCCTGGATTGTGGAGTAGATGGGCAAAGGTAGTGAAGTGCCCCAGACACACTGAAAAGGGCTATTCACAGACTATAATGTAGACATGGGGCAGGGATTCAGGCCACTCCATGCTCTTAGTAGAAAGTGACTGACCAAAATTAAGGTTTGGGCATGGTTCTAAAATGAGGAATCAATATGTATGGCTACAGATTCCATTAAGTGTGAAATTTGCATTGAATGGTTGTAGATCTACTCAACATACAGGGTTTCTTTACCTTTGATGCACATAATTTTTTCTATGAACTACCTGATAGTGAACCTCAATTACAGAATTATCCCTGATTTCAATGGCTGAAAAAATTATTAGAAATTGGTCTTACAAAAGGTGATGAATTTTCTATTCTTTCTTTGTATTAAAATTGGGCAGACGTGAAGAAAAAACTGCATTTATCTGTCCTTCTATAGGTTTGATCCCACTGCGTCCTGCAGGCTACAACGCTTATAAAGCGCTTCCCAATCGACCTTGGTGCATGTCCTCACTGTAGTTCACGAGGCAGCAGGCTTCCTCATTGAATGGTAGCTGGGGGGGGGTAAGGGCGCAACTTGCAAGTGTCCATTATAGATGTGTGCAAGCTGAAAACTACAAAATAGGAACAATGGAGTCTGCAGGACTACAAAATATTCAATCTGCATTTTCTCCCTCCTTTATTCAGGACGGCCACTAGAGAGACTGCTTCACCTGGGAGGGGGGGGACCCCTATGTCATTTTTTTTTTTTTTTTTTTAATTAACCCAATGTTACCCGTCACCCAGTAGGTATAAAAGGCTTCCAGCAGCAGCAGGAGAGCAGAAGCCAAAGTGATCAGCATGGGACACAGTGCTCTGGGATGGATGGGAGGTAAGTATTAAAAAAAATATAATAAAATATTTTTTCTCTGTGTCAGTGTGTTTTTTTTACATTTAACCCTTTGTGAACTGGTAAGGGATCTATGAGACCCCTATACCAGTTCACAAGGCTCTGGGTCTGGCAAGTCACCTGCGGCTAGTGGGTGACTTGCCATTAACCCCGAAAACCCCCATTACCTGCCTCCCCAAAGCCTGGGGGGGGGGGGCGCAGAAGAGCCCATGGCTTTTAGGCTTTGGGTCTTGTAGCTGGCAGGGCAGGGGGGCCATCAAAGCTGGCCCTGCACCCTGTTCTACAAGCCCTATAGCTGGTGCCTGGGCTGGTTATGCTGGCTAGGGGGGGTTTAACCCTTAAAATTCCCCCAAGAAATGGGGTCCCCCCCCCTGGGAAGGGGGGCCCCACACCAATTATTTCTAGTATGTCACACCCCCCACTTCCCGATATCCATGACACTTGGGAACCCGGCCTGTAGAGGGCGATCTTGCAGAGATTACACTCCTGGTCCATAAGTACTGGGTTCCTCCCACAATTCCTCAGTCTTTTCGTCTCTGCAGTCGGCGAAGCATTCAGAAGATGACTCTCCTTCAAGCTGCAGGTAGCCGGGTTTGCTCCCAGCCCTTTTTTTCTCTATTTCTGTCTGAAACTCTTTAAACCTGTTTGGTTATATTGTATGCCTCCCAGCCCTGGCTGTGTGGTTCAGGCAAAGGTAGATACATACACCTTCTGGTGTATACAGGAGTATTACTCCTCCGTGAGACCCAAATGTGGGTAGGCGGCTTCCGGGTTGGTGTTCCCGGCATGGGATGCCCCTGTCTGAAACTCTTTAAACCTGTTTGGTTATATTGTATGCCTCCCAGCCCTGGCTGTGTGGTTCAGGCAAAGGTAGATACATACACCTTCTGGTGTATACAGGAGTATTACTCCTCCGTGAGACCCAAATGTGGGTAGGCGGCTTCCGGGTTGGTGTTCCCGGCATGGGATGCCCCTGTCCCTTTTATAATCCCCTTGTGCCTTATGGGTGCATTTCTATCCTCTCCCCTTTAGTTCTCCTTTACCCTGCTGGGTAAAAAGGAGGGGGGGGGGGGGCGTTATCTGGGCTTATTTGTCACGATGCACACAAATTAAAAAAAAAAATATATATATATAAAATAAATCTTTATTACATATATAATATTATGTATGTTTACTATACTATTTAATAGGAAATGTTTTACCTAGATTTTCCTATCTCTGTCTAGGCAGCATTCTTTTTGCTTACCTTTTAAAGCTCTTTGTTCTGGCTGTGTTCAGATTTGAATTTCCCTCCATTCTTGGTCATGTGATTCTGGAGGTGGGCGGGGCTTAGTCACACTGCATCATTTCATTCTTTGTCTGCCTGGTTCTTGCTGTTTCCCTGTGGTCTTCCCTCATGGTGTGAGCTTATTCTTGGTGCTGTGAGTACCCTCAGCTTTGCTGAAGGGAGTTTTCATGCTTTGTCATTTATTGTATTGTGTGCATTGGTGACTGTTTGTTTTTCTTTGTAGGTGGAAACTCTTTATTTTAAAAGGGGCTTCTTCTGGTCTTTAGCCCTTAAAGCCTTATTTGGGGGTCCATTTGTGTTAATATCCTCCCACTTGGGACTATTTAAAGGGGCATCCCGGGTAGCAATTGCGTAAATCCCATATATACTTGGCGACTATAATAAATTATAGTATAATACTAAACACCATATGGAGGCATCTCAAAATAACGGGCATGCAGTTCCCTCTGCACAGACTCGGCAATGTTTTGGATGTGGGGCATCCCTTGTTGGGGATAACGCAATTCTTTGCGTCCGTTGTGCTCAATTAACTATTATGCAGCAAACTGGGGCCCAGGCTTAGGCGTCTGCGGCTTCTGCCTTATCTCCTACTCCTCCATGTCTTGTCCGTACCCCCAGTGAGATTGTCATGGGTGGTGAGTCGCATTCTGATTTATGTGCCAGATTGGCTCATCTTGAAAAATTAATGTCTAGCTCTGTGGCCATGAAGACCTCAGCTAAAAGGAGACATTTGACTCAAACCGTTCCAGTAAGTTAGTCGGATAATTGTGAAATGCTTTATTGGTCTGATCCTTCTCAGTTAGAAGAAGGAGAATTATATGAGGAATCAGATGTTTCTGATGAACAGCAATTTGTTGGTACTGTGATTGAACAGGGTGAAGCTAGTGTTGTGGATACCCCAAAGGCTCTTGCTCAGTTACCACTCCTCCTGAAGTAGTCCCTCCTCAAAAAGGGGAATTCTTTGGAGTCTATAAACCTCGTTTAGAATTTCCAAATCAAAAGCATTTTGATGAAATTATTCTTAAAGAATGGGAGAAGCCTGCACGACTTCCTGGCATTCTCTTGGGCTGGGACAATAAATATCCCTTCCCAGCTGATACTGTTAAGGGTTGGTCATCACCACCTGTGCCCACCGCTCTGGGCATGTGTACACTCACTGCACGGATGGGTTAAATGTGGAGGACAAATTCCTATGTGTGCGCAAGCATACAATGGCCATCTATGCATTAATATTTAATTAATTAATACTCCACTACACTTAAAGATGGAGAGGATAAGCGTATTGATCTAATGGCGTGCCACGCTTTTTCCAGTGTGGGCTGGGCCTTGCTGCCTGTTGGTGCTTCGGCACTCATGACAGGCTATTAGGTCTGTTGTGAGAGACCTAATGAATTACTCAGGGCTTGATCCGGCCTCTGATGAGTACGCCGCTCTTAAAGAGATGTGAGATGTTTGCATCTTTTGTACTTTCTGCCTTAGATGATACTCTGCTCATGTGCAGCAGAACCTCTGCCTTGTTAGTCGCCATCCGGCGGTCAGTATGGTTGCGGCAGTGGGCAGCTGATATTGTAGCCAAGAAATCGCTTACAGCACTCCCTTTTGTGGGATTGCTCCTCTTTGGAGAAAAATTGGATTCTGTCACTAAAGGAGGTAAATTACCTCAGCGTAAGAAACAACTTCGTTCCTTCGTGGAATGGCCTCTTTTAACCCTTCCTTTCGGGGGTCTAGATCCGGTAGAGGATCGGCCTTTTCAGCCCCTAGAGGGAATGCATGGAATAGAGGAAAGGGACGTGGCCGTCCAAGTCAGAATTGGGGGTCCAAAACCAAATCTGCCACTAAGCCTGCTCAACAATGAGGGGACGCCCTCACCCTTATGGGTGGGGGGACGGCTGCGGTTCTTCTTCCAGGTCTGGGTTCAGGAGGTATCAGACAATTGGGTTCTGGAAGTAGTCTCTTCCGGTTACAAACTGGAATTCGAGTCCCGGCCTCCTCCCAGATTTTTCATGTCCCGGATGCCGTCAGATCCGGCAATTGCGCAGGGACTGCGGGCAGCAGTAGCGAATCTGTTAAACATGGCTGTTATCGGCCTAGTGCCTCCAGCGGAAAGGGGTTTGGGGTTTTACTCCTACCTATTCACGGTACCCAAAAAGGACGGCTCTGTTCAGCCTATCCTAGACCTAAGGAGACTCGATCAATTTATCAGTATCAGAAAATTCCGCATGGAGTCTCTGCGATCAACGATCGATGCTCTCCGTCAGGGGGACTTCATGACATCCATATACATCAAGGATGCTTATTTGCACATTCCTATTTTCCGGGTCACCAGAGATTTCTCAGGTTCTCGATAGAAGACCAGCATTATCAATTTGTGGCCCTGCCATTCGGCCTTACCTCGGCCCCAAGAGTCTTTACCAAGATGCTGGCAGGAGTGATGGCTATATTCAGGGTCCAGGGCATCCGCATTGTGCCTTTTCTGGACGATCTTCTTATCGCGGCCTCCTCCCTCGAACAATCAGAGTTGGACACCAGGATGGTGGTCTCTACGCTAGAGAGGTTCGGATGGGTAATAAGTTACCCCAAATCCTCTGTCCGTCCAGGGAAATTTCCTTCCTGGGCCTGATTCTGGAATGGTTCTGATTCAGGACTTGATTAGTCTATTCTTGTCCAACCCTCGTCAGTCTCTGTCTAGGGATGAGACTAGTGGGATTGATGGTAGCTGCATTCGAGGCAGTCCCGTTTGCCCAGTTTCACATAAGGACGCTTCAGCTCTTCCTCTTGGCAAAGTGGGACTATTGTCTCCCCATGTTTTGCAGTCCCTTCAGTGGTGGTTAATATCGCACAACCTCCAGAAGGGCAAGTCATTTCTGACTCCGCGTTGGGAACTGGTTACCACGGATACCAGCCTGGTAGGCTGGGGGGGCTTCTGGAAGAAGCATCAGTTCCAAGGATTGTGGGGGCCTCAGGAGGCTCATTCTCCAATCTATGTATTAGAGCTTCGGGCCATACATCTACTTCGACTGACCCATTTCTTACAGGGTCTGCCAGTTTAGATTCGGTCAGACAACCGAACAGCTGTTGCATACATCAATCACCAGGGAGGGACTCGCAGTTGGGGCGCCCTCCGGGAAGTGTCTCTGATCCTTCAGTGGGCAGAGATCAATATTCCCTGCATATCAGCAGTTTACATTCCAGGGATAGATAATGTGGAGGCAGACTCCCTGAGCAGGGGATGTTCTCGCAAGGGAGAATGGTCTCTCAATCCAAGCGTCTTTCAGTTCCTCTGTCACAAGTGGGGGACTCCACGGTTGGACCTGTTTGCTTCTCGTCCCAATCACAAGCGGCCAGCTTTTGTGTCTCTATCCCAGGATCCTCTGGCAGTGGCAGCGGGTGCCATGTCTCTGGCCTGGAAGGATCTGGGGTTCCTATATCCGTTTCCCCCATTCTCCATGATCAGCAAGGTGGTGCGCAAGTTAGCACTGGAGGAGGCGCCAGCAATTCTGGTGGTGCCAAGGTGGCCAAGACGTCTGTGGTACGCAGACGTCGTAAGGCTGGCAGTGGATCGTTTCCATCTGCCTCTTCTTCCAGATCTCATCACTCAGGGTCAACTTTGTTACCCCAATTTACAAACGCTGGCTTTGACGGCATGGCTGCTGAAGTCTCCATCTTGAAAGAAGAAGGTCTTTCTGATGCGGTTATTCAGACTCTTATTAGAGCTAGGAAGAAGTCTTCCTCTGTCATTTATTACAGGGCTTGGAGGTCCTATATTGATTGGTGTGAATCCAGGGCTTTGCCCTGTAGAGTATTTTCTATTCCTAGAATTCTGAAATATCTGCAACGAGGTCTGGATATGGGATTCCAGATTTAGTACTTTGAAAGGGCAAGTCTCTGCCTTGGCTATTTTCTTTCAAAGGTCGTTTGCTCTTCATCCTTTGGTTAAGACCTTTTTCCAAGGAGTCGCGCATGTGCGGCCTCCCAGAAGGTCTATGCTTTCTGTTTGGGACCTTAACCTGGTGCTTTCAGCTATGCAGGCTGCTCCCTTTGAGCCTTTGCAGGATATTCCTCTTCTTATTCTTACTCAGAAGGTTGCCTTTTTGGTTGCTATTACTTCTGTCCGCCGAGTTTCTGAACTGGCGACTTTGTCTATTCTAGCCCCTTATTTTGAGAGGCATCAAGATAAGGTTGTTTTCAGTTTTAAACCAGATTTCCTTCCTAAGGTGGTGTCTGCTTTCCACCTAAATCAGGATATAGTTCTTCCTTCCTTGTGTCCAAAACCTAGTAACGACAAGGAAAGTGTCTTACATTCTTTGGGTGTAGCTCATTGTGTTAAGTATTATTTAGTTACTACTTCAGCCTTCCGCAAGATCGATGCCCTTTTTTGTTGTGCCTTCTGGGCCCAGGAAGGGTTTTGCTCCTGCCAAATCTTCCCTTAGTAAGTGGATACGTCAGGCCATCATTGGGGCCTATATGGCTAAGGGGAAGGTTCCCCCTTTTCATGTCACCGCTCATTCTACTCGTGCTATTGGAGCTTCCTGGGCTTTTCAGCACCAGGCTTCTGTTGAACAAGTTTGCAAGGCTGCGACTTGGTCTTCTGTGCATACTTTTCTAAGTTTTACAAGGTTGATGTGCGGGCCTCAGCGGATGCTGCTTTTGGCCGCAAAATTCTGCAAGCTGCAGTAATTTAAGTTATGCATTATTCCTTTGGGATCCCCACCCATTATAGACACTGCTATTGGATGTCCCAAGTGTCATGGATATCCGGAAGTGGGGGGTGTGACATACTAGGAATAATACCATTTTGTGAGATACTCACCTGTAAAATGGTTATTACGAGTATGTCACCCCCCCCCACTTCCCCCGCCCTTTTTTGTTCTAAGGGATCCTTTATATGGTGGTTATTTTCAAATCTCCAATTATTGAATATAATTTGCTCTTCCGGGTGCTTTTTAAAAAGACTGAGGAATTGTGGGAGGAACCCAGTACTTATGGACCAGGAAGGGCTCCTTTTTCCATGTCCTCTCTGCAAGATCGCCCTCTACAGGCCGGGTTCCCAAGTGTCATGGATATCGGGAAATGGGGGGTGTGACATACTCGTAATAACCATTTTACAGGTGAGTATCTCACAAAATGGTATTTTTTTTTATTTAACCCTTTATAGTGTGGATAGTAGTTGTATTTTATTTGTAAATGTTATAAAGTGCTCTTTTCAGTTTAGGGAATCTGCTGGACAGGAACGGGGGGCTACCAATACATATGTGGTATCATTGTAATCGGGAGAAATGGGGCTTTTATATGCAGTATGGTTTTCTTTAATAAAATGTTTTAGTTAAAATAGAGGAGACTATTTAAAAAAAATATATATATATTTTTTTTACTTAATATATAAAAAAAAGTAGGAAAAATACAAACAATATACAATTTTCTTGGAAATTCCTGCAATAATCACAGTTAAACATCAAGCAAAATGGTGAAAAATATCCTGTCAGCAGAGGGTGACAAAATCTCAAGTAGGCTGGCAGTTAAAAGGTTACAGGTACCTATGCATGTTGGGTATTCTGCTCGGGGGACCTTGCGCTTTCAGATTTAGCTTGTTTTTTCTTATTTGCATATTGATATTTTAGGAAAAGGTGTTTGTTCTGCTTTTTTTATACCTTTTTTAATGAAACCCAGTAGTTAAACAGGCTGAACTGGATGGACTAAAGTCTTTATTCAGCCTTATATACTATGTTACTATGTTACTATGTAAACCTGTGCAACCTAAGAATTCTTCGAGGGATTACCAGAAAGAAGCCCACTACAGCAAGCTGGGTACACTTATACCTTGACATATGTATTTTCAGGGAATATATGGTTTATGGGGGTATTCCAAATGTAAAGGGTTGTTTTGGTAGAAAAAGTACATGGTACACACTTTGTCTGCAGAGCTGAAATTTTGAAGTAAAATTACCGTTACGCACATGCTTTACTTTGGTGTGTTTGGCAACTCTTCCCTTGACAGTACCTATGCATGTTGGGTATTGTTCTGTTTGGGGGACCTTGCTTTTCTTTAGGAAGATGTTTTGATTCTGCTTTTTTATTCATTTGTTTTAGGGAAACCCTGTGCAACCAAAGAATACATTGAGGGGTTACTTCCAGAAAACTGCACCCATGTCAACAAGCCTGGTACGCCTAGAAAGCATGAGGTGTGTACTTCCAGAGAATATATAGTTTGTCGGGGGTATTTCAAATGTAAAGGGTTGTTTTTCTGAAAAAACTGCAAGGTGCGCATATTGTATATAGTTGTATTTTATCTGAAAATCTCCTAAAGTGTTGTTTCAGTTTTTTATTGACAAACTTACATTTTTTTATTACAAAAAAGCACTACAAATTGTAAAAAAAAATTTTTTTTATTTTTTTGCATATATTTCACCCAAAAATATTCAGAATACACCTAAAAATGACTAACAAGACATTTCATGTTAAAGCCCAGACTCTGCTGAAAAAAAACAATATATCACTTTCCTGGGAAATCCCTTCAAAAATCACAGTTGAACATGGGGAGCGCAAAATAGTGCAAAATGGTCTGGCAACAAAGGGTGACAAAATCTCAAGGTAGGCTGGCGGTTAAAGGTGCCACTCCTTCCTCCCAGTCCTCAATATTGTGTTTCCTCCCCAGGAAACAACTGGGACACGGACTTCGTCGCGTTTTTATTTTTCACCCCAGGAGACCCGGGGGCGTAGACACACATACATCCGTTCATGTCATTTCGGGCGCTGGCAGGGGAGACTGCCGAGCCAGTCCTCCAACCTTACCCACCTATTTCCAGGTCAATGAGGGCCTGGATGGCGGCGTGACCCTCATTGCAGGCTCGGGCAGTGGCAGTGCAGCAGGGAGCTCAGCACAGCATCAATAAGCCTTACGAGAAAATGGTGAGATGTATTTATTCCACTATTTTTTGGGGGCCTATTATGGCTAACCCCTTAGTAATGAAAGGAAAGTTAACTTAACCTTAACCTAAAAAACTTTACTTTGCCTCCTCTTCAGCTTGTCTCTTCTTCTCCTAAGCCTAAGGAGAAGGATAAAGAGAGAGACAAAGAGGCAGGCTCCAGAATTAAATCTCAGGAGCCAAGAGTGGCAAATTTCTGCTTATTTGTCAGGCACTTCTATTAGAGTCCTGGAATAGACCTTTTTGCCAGGCCTGGAGACCCTCACAAGTATGTTTTGGGCAGTCTCTGTCTTAGAAGACACTTCAGCTGAGGCGGTCAGGGCCACGGCTAAGACCATGGCATTATTAATTCAGCCAAAAAGGCTATTTCGCTGAAGTCCTGGCAGGGTCTTACTTTTAAGAAAAGGTAACAATTTTCACAACAGGGTAGGCAGGAGCCCAAGAAACACTGGGGTCAACCTAAAGGGGGGCGCAGACCAAGTTTGGTTTGTAACCCCCCCTCCCCCCGCAGCAGCCAGATAAATCTCAACCTCAAACCCTTGTGTGCTAAGAACAATCTCACAGGGATATCAACTGAAAATCCGGTCAAAACCCCCAGAGAAGTTCCAGATTACAAAGTTGCCAGGGAATTCTAGGAAAAGAGAGGTCTTTCCCCAGGTCATCCAGGAATAATTCAACAAGAGAGTAATCAAACCATTTCCCGGGGTCTCCCAGGGAAAAGGGTTTTACTCCCATGTATTCCTGGTATAAAAACCCTCGGGTGCCTTTAGACTAATTCTGAGCCTAAAAATCCTGAACCCATTTACAAGAGATTAAGAATGGAATCGATTTTCACCACAAGGAACCTACTTACATACGAAGAGTTTTTTTAGGGTAAACATCGATTTACAGGATGCCTACCTGCATATACCCATATTTCAGGCACACCAACATTTTATGAAATGTACAAACCTCCTAAATTCGAAAAAGCACTTCACTTTCAGTACAGAACTTTGCCATTTGGAATCTCCTCGGCTCCCAGGATATTCACAAAGATCCTGGTGGAAGTCATGAGTGTATTGAGACTCCAGGGATTTCTCCTATTTACAGGAAACTGACCTCTCTCTTAAACGGCCTAGTTGTGACTCTAGCCTTACTACGAAAATTGGGATGAATTGTAAATCTGGAAAAATCGAGCCGGATTCCTTCCAGAAGATGCATATTTCTCTGTCTCTATATTGTAACAGTAGAACAAAAGATTTGTCTACCATCAAACAAAAAAAGTTTCTAACCCAATTAGGGAAGTTAAGTCTAAAGGAGTTTATCTCCATACGGGTAATTATGAGAATTTTAGGCCTAATGACATCGGCAACTCCAACTGTTATATGGGCACAGCTGCATTCCAGGCCTCTCTAAACTTTCCTTCTACAGGTTTGGGATCACAACCCAGAATCCATAGACGCCCTGGTGCATCTTCTCTTGTCTGTCAGACAGTATGGCCTGGTGGCGGGATCTTCGAAATCTGCAGGAGAGCCGGGCTTGGAGACAAGTACAGCCAGTTGTCATAATGACTGATGTAACTGGGGCCAGTCTCCTGGCATACCCAGGACCATTGGTCAACAGAAATTCAAGAAAGATCATCAAACTTCAGGGAGCTGAAGACAGTGGAACAAGCTCTCTGTATCACTTCTTGTCATCTTGTGATTGGTAAATCGGCAGGGGGGAACCAGGTTGGCAACATTGCAGGATCTGGCTTACTCTTTCTTGCTGCCCCTTCAACACCAACTAAAGTCTCTTTCAGCGGTCCACCTGAAAGGGTCTTTGAATGTAGTCGCGAACTTCCCAAGCAGAACATAAATCTCTCAATCTGAGTGGATTCTAAATCGGGAAGTGTTTTGACAGATAACCTTAAAATGGGGTGTTCCTCAAGCCCAAAACATGAAGTGCAGAACCTTCTTTTCTGTGTCGGAGGGACAGGGCTCCAGGGGTGGATGCGCTAGCATAGACTTTTTTTCCATAGCCTACGCCTTACATCCTTTTTGACTACTTCCACAGGTGATAAGAAAGATTGCAGAAGAAAGAACAGTAATCCTAATCACGCCGGCCTGGCCAAAGAGACGTTGGTTTGCACCTCTAAGGAATATGCCCAGATTCCACTGAAGCCAAACCTACTAATTTAGGGTCTGTTACGTAACCCAGGTCTACAGAATCTGAATCTAACCGCCTGGATCCTGAGAGGACATTATTGAGTAAGAAGGCGCTTTCCGCAAGGGTGATAGAAACCCTTATAGCCGAAAGGAGTCTACAAGGAGAACATTTGGAAGAAGGTCTATTCTTTTTGTGCTACATACCGTTTGAACAAGAATTTGATTTCTTCAGTTCTTCTCCTGCAGGAAGATTTTGATCTAGGACTGGCTGTAAGTATTTTCCTCGAGAAAAAATTGTCTAATCAATAGATTTTTTGTTGCCATTTCCTGAAGGAGACCAGTCCCCTCTACCAAATGTCCTACATGGGATCTAACCCCTGTCCTTAAGGGATTATCCAAATCTTCCTTGAGCTGCTTGCCGAGGGATCAGACAAAATTTTAACCTTAAAAATTAGTTTTCTGCTTGCCATTATTTTGACACGCAGAGTCTGTGATCTACAAACCATATCCATTTGCGAGCCCTTCTGTACAGTGTTACCAGATAGAGCCATCCTTAGGCCTGGTCCTCTTTACTCGTCTAAACTTGTCTCTACATTCCACAGATCCCAGGATATTATTCTACTTTCTTTCAGGGGAATCCTGGAAGATGAGAGGGCTAATACACATGTCTTGGATGTTAGAAGATCTTTGGTGATTTACTTAGAACACACACATGCTTGAACAAGGTCGGACCACCCATTTGTGTCATTTAGCGGAAAGAATAGAGGACTGGCTGCCTCCAAAGCTTCCATAGCCAGATGGATTAGGCAAGCCATTTCTTTAGCATACACTTGTATGGACACTCCACCTCCCTACATTGCAACACACTCCACCAGAGCAGTATCCACTTCTTGGGTGGTGAGATCCGGTGCCTCCTTGTAAGAAATTTGTAAGGCGGCCACGCGGTCTTCCGCTCATACCTTTCTAGAATGTTATAGGCTTGATCATTTTTCTGACTCTCAACAATCCTTCGACAGAAGAGTTCTAATTCGGTATCCCACCCTTAAATATTACATTACTTGCTTATCCTCTCAAGTGGCCGCCCTTAAGGATGAAGTGAGAAAATCCCTGTTAGTCTTACCGGTAACAATATTTCTGCAAGTCCTTCAGGACAGCCCTAGCTACCCTCCTAAATTCAACTGGTCCTTTGTTCCCGTTTTACTTTCTAAAATACTGAGCACTGGGGGGAAGAGATGGGGCTTTTAAACCTTGTTCTAGTTTGTGTTTCCTCTCCAGGGGGAGGAGCCGTCTCTCAGGTTGCTGTCCTGAAGGACTTGTAGAAATACTGTTAGCAGTAAGACTAACAGAATTTTTTTAAATAGGCTGGACATTCATAACAGACTTCAAATCTGGGGTGGCATAGGGTGTATGATGCTCCCCTAATATTGCATGGCACTGATCACTCTACTGCAGCCCTGGAGTCAGCAGCTGGGAGCTGAATTTCCCTATCCCAGGCTGGAGGTGGGTGTGTAAGCAGTGTGACCAAGGCCATCCATTATTGTCTATTGGGTACCTCAGCAGAGCTCATATGCGCCCATAAGTCTGTGGCCAGCCAAGTCCCTTAAAGTGGACCAACACCCAGGATTTTCACTATCCTGGGTGTTGGTCCACTTCCTGTGTGAAACCCCCCCAGAAAGCCCCTAAAATCGTACCTTTTAGGCGACGGACAAGTGATGGATAAGCCGCCCGCGCCGGCCATTCAAACTGCCGGCACGGGAGCGCGCCCTGCTAGAGGGACGTGCGGCAGGCGGCGGCGGCTTATCCGTCGCCTAAAAGGTAAGATTTTAGGGGTTTTCTGGGGGGTTTCACACAGCGGGGCATCCCAATTTCGGATGCCCCGCGGGGAGGGAGCTGATCGGCTCGGGAATCTTATAGATTCCCGGGCCGATCAGGGGTGGGTGTTGGTCCACTTTAAGTGTAGCTCCCAGCTCTGTGGGACCAGGCGGGCATGATCATGAACCTCATGCATCCTTTGGAATCCTTGATCTCTAATGAAAGTCTACAATAATGCACTTTTGCTTTAAATAAAATACACTTTGTGAGAACTTATGTTCTGTTTTTCAGATGAGACCGTCTCACCAAAACTACTGGATGCTAAGTGGAATCAGATTCTAAATCCGCCTTCACATCGACTGACTGACAATCCAGCATTAGACAATGTTAGCAAATCTATCATTGACATTGAGGCTCACCTCAAGGACCAATCGCCCTGCCTGACCCCCCCACCTGAGAGTCCCTGCTCAAATGGAGAGATCGACTGTGTAGCCTCAGAACTTTCCACCATGGTAAAGGAAGGTACCAACATGGCTGAGGATCCGCTAGGAAATGACAAAGCACAGTCAGAAAATGAATGCAATCCCACCACTTTGCACTGTGAAGAGGAAACTGTTTTAGCAGATGTTACACTTCATAGTAGCTGTGCTAAAAGCTTAAAACTAAGTAAGCAGTCCCCTCCTTGCAATAGTCCAACAGATCTGTCTTTTGATAACTCTAGAAACATGCAAAGTTTGTTTAGTGTCACAGACTCCCAACAGCAATCTCAAACCAATACAGATTGTGTGCAAGTGACTGTCTCTGTAGAAAATGAAAATGTTTGCTCTCATACACAAGGACAAAACTGTGTAACTGTTGGTTCACTCATACAACATAGTCTTAAAGACCTTAAAAGTGAATCCAATGAATTTGTTCCTGATAGCCTCCAGCATTCTACTAGTAAATATTCTGTCCCTCGTGACAATAAAGATCTCCTATCTCCACTGAATGGTCCAAATGTTGTTGGTGCTGGAACAGTTGTTGATGAAGACTGCAGTGAAAAGCAGAAGGCTTCCTTTTCCTTAGGATCTGATACGCAATCTGCTGATGTGTTTGCATGCAATACAAGTCCAGCTGACCTCACCAATGTTGTCCTAACTGATAACCTTCAGAATGACAGGTATCCAGAACGTGTTGTGGAGCACTACGCTAATGTTACCAATGGAGATATGGACATGGCCCTTGAGAAAGAAAATTCAGAAAAGGCCATAGTTTTACGTGGAAAGGTCATAGAAAGCTTTACTGGTATTGAAAGTGAGGTAACAAACATGTGTAACTCTGCTGAAAAAGACTTGGTAATGTCGTTATATAATGGGTGTAATTCCTATGGAATACAGAACCCAAATGTAGCTCAAAACCCAAAGAGTTTACCATCGAAAGAAGATTCTATCACAGAGGAAAAAGAAATTGAAGAGTGCAAGTCGGAATATTATGCCAGTGCTGATGATCAGCAGAGGGAATATGATGTGGAAGGTAGTGGCCTTGTGGTGAACGTCAGTGGTGACCAGATGAAGAACAGCTTGCATGGCCTTGGCGGTCAGGTGGCACCAGGAAACGGACAGACCTCTTCAAAAGTGTCTGGCAGCATGCAACCCCTTAGCGCCCCCTATGGTGGAGCACGCCCAAAGCATCCAACCCATCTTAAACTGCAAATTCCAAAGCCATTATCTGATATGTTACATAGTGATTTGATTCCTCCTAATGCTGGTTGCAGCTCCAAAAACAAAAATGATTTATTGAACAAGTCAAATCAGTGTGTTAGTATTGTTTCAGAAGCCCTACGTGAAGAATCTATTCTGCGCAGCCCAGTTACTGATGCAAATGGTGACATAATTGGAGACTACAGGGGACCCAACAGCCCGTGCCTTGCAGTATCTCCAGACAGTCCTGATAATGACCTTCTAGCTGGACAGTACACGGTTCCTACCTCCAAACCGTTCACAACTCTGGGAGAGGTCGCTCCAGTTTGGGTTCCTGACTCTCAAGCACCAAACTGTATGAAGTGTGAGGCCAGGTTTACATTTACCAAAAGAAGGCACCACTGCAGGGCATGTGGGAAGGTAAGTGGAATCTTGTGTTCACTAAGGCCAGAGGAATGAGTCTGAGATATTTTGCTATTTTTCTTATGTTTATTTAATCTTTGCAACATAAATGGGTGCAGTAGTAAGTGTTTCCAAATTAAAACAATATCTTTTTGAGATAAAAAAACATGTCTCTTAAACAGCCTATCGTCCATGATAGGTTAACGTAGTAAAGGTGAAATGTCAATAATATAAGAATCCATAAATGGCTAAAATAAGTATCGGTAATACAGGTTTTCGATCTGCGTGGTCACTAGTTTGAAAGATTAGCTCCCAAGGCTGCCAAAGAAAAATGTTATGAAAGCTATCCCCCCTCCCCTGACTATGGCTTGCTCCCTAATCCCATCTACACTTTCCTCTTTCTCAGCCCTGCATATCCTTCAACACTCTTACTGCTTACTCAGGTGTCTGTTTGCAGGACAAACTAACTAGGATGCCCCTAATGTATACCAATCGGCACTTTGTTTTAACAAACAGTGTCTTAGGGATTGAGATGAGTAGGACTCATGTCTGCACTTGCCTCCTTTTCCTGCCATCTCTGCCACCTTGTCTGCTGCAAGGTCTTCATCATATTGGTTTCCTCATACCCGCCGCTTCTGTTATGGGAGAGTTGTTAGGAGAGCCCAGGGTAGTCCATGAGCCCTCTCAAGGGAGGGTGCTTGGCGGGTTAAAGTAGGTGTTATATACCCTACCTTTCTGCTTTCTTGAAGATTGCTGATCCAGCATCACACCAAGGAACTAATGTCCAAAGGCAGGGAAGTGGGTCTTTGTAGTATGCATTTCTATACTGTAGTCCAGATTTGCCTGTACATACACAGGGGCACTCTGCATTCTGTCTAGTTCCAACCTGGAAATTAACTCTACCTTAGGTAGGAAGTCTGGTTAATTTGCTTGCCAATGGTGCAGCGATCTATTTACTTCACTAAATAACATTGTGCCTGTGAAATTTGCCTTATTGGGGTCAATTCAGGTAAGAGTTCATACGCCTTTTATAGGAGGGAAAACTGCCATTGACTTTCATCTTTCCAGGAGAAAATTTACATCCTGTAGACATTGAAAGTCAACGGTAGTTTTCTCTCCTAAAAAAGGAGTGAGAATTCTCATCTGGCTCTGCATCGACCCCATTGTATCAAGACCTTTGGTTCAGCTGTCAAAACCATCCACCAAGATCTAGACAGCTAGAATCCATAACTGAGCAGATAAAATTGGTCAGGGAGTTTTTATTCTTCCTAAACGGGGTATGTCCATACACAATAAATTTAAATGAAGGTCTTTCCTAGATTCCCAGAAGCCGGGCAAATAGCTCACCTTCATTAACATAAAGGAAGTTTATGTTGTCGCCTTCTATCCCCAGCCCAGTGCCCCAAAACAGACTCTTTTTTTTATTAGAAGGTGACATCATAAACTTTCTTTCTGGGTATAGGATCACTTTAAAGTGGACCAAAACCCACGCCGATTGGCCTGGGAATCTGTAAGTGCTGGGCACATGCCATTCTAGCTGTAAATCTCTATGAGCCAGCACTTTGTAGGTCCTGGATGGCTGTGCATGAAAATGTTACTGAGAGATCTATTTGAAATAATGACTGTAGCTTAGCAAGGCACTAACTTTGGAACTTGCAGATGAGTCAAGGTTTTTATCTTTGAAATTGTATTATGCCTGTGACTGTGTACCTACCTTTAGTCCCATCTACCTTTTGTTTAATCCCCCAGGTCTTCTGTGCCACCTGCTGTAGCCTTAAGTGTAAACTGTTATATATGGATAAGAAGGAGGCCAGAGTTTGTGTTACCTGCCATTCTGTGCTCATCAATGGTGAGTGTAAAGATGAAATGCACATTTTATTTTGTAGGGCTCAGGTTGTGTGTCTTCTTCCCAGGAGTGTGCATATATATTATATACATACCGTATATAAAAAATAGAGATGGGTAGACCTAGCCTGTGATATTAGGCTGTAGTAATGTTTTCTCTCCAACATGTTATAATTAATGGACAGATTGTTAGGAATAAAAGCAAGGGAAGGCTGTGTTATAGGTTTTCAGTTAAAGTGAACCTAAAGTCAAAGACCTGGTTGGGGGTATAAGAGTAATGACAGTCTTTTGACTTTAGGTGAGGTTGAGAAGACCATTTATATTGGCTGTGATCCATTTGTCCACATATAGGTTTAAAAGTGAATGCCCCTTTCTACTTCCCTCAAATAAACTGTATCCCAAGTTTTTAATTCCTGCATGCAAGGAAGGCAAGAGCTTATACTCGGCGCCTCTGGGTACTTTAAACTGCACCTCTCATATGAGAAACATATGTGCTGCTATTGTTGGCCCCCCATTTTCTCTGCATACAAGCCCCATTTAAAATGTAACTGAAGTAAGAATAACTTTAGATTGACTGCCTCGCCTTGCATCTGTCACAGTGACTGGACACACCCCCTCCAGTGGAAAAGCCATGATTTTGGCACACCTACTGTATTGCAGTAATGGGAGTGGACGTTCTTGTGTCCAGCTGGGACAACTGGGACTTATGTGAAGGCCAGTGGTCCCATATGCTGCCGTTGACCATGAATGCTGCGGGATTTAATCTCCTCAAAAGGGGAGTAGAACAGAAGTGCTTCAAGTGGTAAAAGCGAAGTATGGCTTTTGTTTTATTCTAAGCATGTCACACACCCCGCTTCAAGACATTCATTACACTTGGGTATACTGACCTGTAGATGGCGATCTTGCAGAGATGATATCAAAAAAAGGTAAGACCCTCCCGGCCCATAAATACCTGGGATCTCCCACTCATTACCCAGTCTTTCATCTCTGCAGTGGCGAGCAAGTCAGAAGATGATGTCTCCTCCTTGCAGGTAGCCCGGATGACTCCCGGCCCCGTTTTTTCTTCTATTTCTGCCCGGATCCCATTGGTTAATATTCCCTGCCTCCCAGCCTAGATCCCATTGTTTAATATTCCCTGCCTCCCAGCCTAGGCTGCTGGTCCGGGCAAAGGTAGTTGGCACCCCTGGTGCTTAGGAGCCGTGAGACCCCATAACAAGGGGTAGGCGGCTAACCGGGTTGGTGATCCTGGTTTGGGATGCCCTATCCCTTGGCCCTTCCCTGGCATGGATTTCCCCTCTCCCAGGTACCCTAAGAGGGGGGGGGCGGGTCCCTTATGGATTCCTGCCTTTATGTGTGTGTGCGCTTTCACTTTCTGTTACTTTGCTTCTATTTCCTGGCGCCGGAGGTCCCACGGCGCCGGCCTCTGCCCGCAATGGCGGCGAGCCCATGCAGGGCTTCTTCTCCTCCGGGCTGGGGGGGGGGGGGGCGGGCGGGGCCGGGCGCTTTGAGCACGGTTTCTTCGTCCCGGCTTCAAGCCGGGAGAGACGGGTGAGGAGCGGGGCCGGGCGCAACACGCGTACCGCGCCGGCCCACCCTCCCTCCTCCTACTGCACACTGCGCGCCGTTGCCTGCGGTACCGAAGGTCGGGTGAGGGGCCTGCTGGCCATCACTGTCATTGTTATTTTCTCCTGTACTTTTGACATGATCTGAGTGTGTGCTTGTGTTCTTGTGTTCCAGGTGGACCATTGATCATATTAAAGAGGGGTTCTCCCGGTCCAGGGTCCCTGGTTAATTTTTAGCTGGCTTAAAATCCTCCCACTCGGGACTTAAAGGGGCATCCCGGGTTGCACTATTGCGTAATTCCCAAATATAAAAAGGAGCAGTGTACACATTTGATTGTATATACTATATATAGTACTAAAAAATCACCATATGGAGGCTTCCCCGGATACTGTGCTTGTGCCTCCCTCGGGGCAATCCAGGCTGTGTTTGGAGTGTGGGGTACCCCTTTTGGGGGATGATGTATTTCTATGTGTACCCTGTGCGCAGCGGCCTATTACGCGGCAGACCGGATCTCAGGCGTCTGGTTCTGCTCCACCGGTCTCCTCCCCGTCTCCCCCTCGCCTGACACGTGCTTGTGATATGGTCATTAGCGGGGAGTTGCAATCTGAGGTGTGTGCCAGATTGGCCAATCTTGAGAAATTGTTTTCTAGTGCCGTCGCAAAAAAGGCCAAGGCAAAGAGGAAACATTTGTATTCGGCTGCGCAGGCCTTTGATAGGGAGGACTTTGACTCCCTGGATTGGTCTGATTGCTCCCCATGTGAGGAAGGGGAGCTGTATGAGAGGTCCGAAGACTCCGACGATCAGCAGTTTGTGGGCGCTGATACCGAGCAGGGCGAGGGGGATTCCTCGGATACGTCTAGGATCCTGGCTCAGGTGTTTGAGGTTCTGGCTATTTCTCCCCCCGAGGCGGCTACTCCACTGAAGGGGAGCCGCGCTTGGAATTTCCTTATCAAAAGCATTTTGATGGTATCATTCGCAAGGAATGGGAGAGGCCGACGCGGCTTCCGGGTGTCTCACCGGGTTGGGACAAGAAATATCCCTTTCCGGCGGACGCAGTGAAGCACTGGTCGTCTCCCCCTGAGGTGGATGCTCCTGTTTTGGGGCTGTCCAGCTCCTCAGTCCTCCATTCTCCGGAGTGCACTACCCTCAAGGATGGTGAGGATAAATGCATTGACCAGATGGAGTGTCATGGTTTTGCCAGTGTTGGTCGGCCTTGCGGCCGGTTTGTGCTTCTGCGCTTGTATTGGTAGCTGCCAGGTCGGTTATTAGAGGATTATTGACCTCTTCCGGGCTTGACCCGGCTAGTGAGGAGTTTGCCGACCTTAAGCGCTGTGAGTTATTTTTGTCCTTTGTGCTGTCCACCCTGGATGACACATTGGTGATGTGTAGCAGAGCTACGGCCCTGCTTGTGGCTATCCGCTGGTCGGTTTGGTTACGTCAGTGGGCGGCTGATTTTGTGTCCAAAAAGTCGCTCACGGCCCTTCCCTTCGTGGGACTGCGGCTCTTTGGAGAAAAATTGGATTCGGTGGCAATGGGAGGTAGGTTACCTCAGCGTAAGAAGCAGCGTCACCCTTTTCGGGGGGCGGCTTCCTTCTCTCAGTCCTTTCGTGGGGCTAGAGTTGGCAGGGGTTCGGCCTTCCCTTCGTCCAGATGGCCTAGGGGCAGGGGTCGGGCCCGTCCAGGACACAGTTGGGGCTCCAAGCCTAGAGCCGCTGAGGGGGCGCCCTCACCCTTGCGGATGGGGGGACGGCTGCAACTCTTCTCCCAGGTCTGGGTCCAAGAGTTCTCGGACAGGTGGATTCAGGAAGTGGTGTCTTCCGGTTACAAGCTGGAGTTCAAGTTCCGGCCCCTTCACAGATTCTTCAGGTCTCGGGTGCCGTCAGATCCTCTGGCCGCCCAGGGGCTTCGGGTGGCAGTAGCAAGTCTCGTGGACATGGCTGTCATCTGTCCGGTGCCCCTCTCAGACGGGGGCCTGGGCTTCTATTCCAATTTGTTCACGGTGCCCAAGAAGGACGGTTCCGTTCATTCCATTCTGGATTTGAAGTTGCTCAACCGGTTCGTCCGTCCCCGGAAGTTCCGTATGGCGTTCAGCCATCCACTCACTTCGTCAGGGGGACGTCATGACGTCCATAGACATCAAGGATGTTTACCTGCATATTCCAATATTTCTGGCACACCAGAGATTCCGCAGGTTTGTCGTGGACAATCGGCATTTTCAGTTTCTGGCTCTTCCGTTTGGCCTTACCTTGGTTCCAAGGTGTTGGCAGGAGTGATGGCTATTCTCAGAGCCAGGGGTGTCCGCATCGTGCCCTATCTGGACGATCTTCTCATCATGGCGTCTTCCCTAAGTCAGTCGCAGATGGATACCAGGACTGTGGTGTCCACTCTGGAGAGTTTCGGTTGAGTGATCAACTATCCTAATTCCTGCCTCACTCCCTCCAGGGTGGTGGAGTTCCTGGGAATGTCGCTGGACACCTCTCAGGCCAGGGTGTTTCTCCCCCGAGCCAAGGTTCTTCTGATTCAGGAATTGACTCAGCATCTCCTATCTATCCCCCGTCCGTCCATCCGGCTAGGGATGTGATTGGTGGGATTGATGGTGGCGTCGTTCGAGGCGGTTCCCTTTGCCCAGTTTCACACAAGGACGCTCCAGCTCCATCTCCTGGCGGCCTGGGACGGGTCCCCGCTGTCATTGGATCAGTCCTTTCTGATGTCCCCCCCCCCGGGTGCGGCGTTCCCTTCGGTGGTTGCTAAAACCAAGCAATCTGACGAGGGGCAGATCCTTTCTGACCCCTTGTTGGGAGACTGTCACCACGGATGCCAGCCTGTCAGGTTGGGGGGGATTTTGGAAGGATCTTCAGTTTCAGGGGCTGTGGGGGCCTCGGGAGGCTCACAATCCCATCAATGTTCTGGAGCTGAGAGCCATAAGGTTGGTTTTGGCTCACTTGACTCCTCAGTTGCGGGGCCTACTGGTTCAGGTTCAGTCGGACGGCGGTTGCCTACATCAATCAGGGAGGGACTCGCAGCAGGCGTGCCCTCAGGGAAGTGTCCTTGATCCTTGCTTGGGCAGAGAGCAATGTTCCATGCATCTCGGCGGTGTACATTCCGGGAGTGGAGAACACTGAGGCAGACTCCCTGAGCAGGGGGTCATCTCGCCGGGGGGAATGGTCGCTCAGCCCCAAGGTGTTTCGGTCGCTTTGCCACCGGTGGGGGACTCCGGAGGTGGACCTCTTTGCCTCTCGTCACAATCACAAGATTCCGGCATTTGTGTCTCTCTCGCGGGATTCGCTGGCTCTGGCAGCGGATGCCATGTCTCTGAACTGGAGGGATCTGGGGTTTCTGTACCTGTTCCCTCCGTTTCCCATGGTGGGCAGAGTGGTGCGCAAGTTGGCCCTAGAGGGCGCGTCAGCAATCCTGGTGGCTCCAAGGTGGCCAAGGCAGGTTTGGTTCGCAGATGTGGTAAGGTTGGCAGTGGATCTGCCCCTTCTGCCAGATCGGCTCACTCAGGGTCCACTACTCTAGCCCAAATTTACCAACGCTGGCTTTGACGGCGTGGTTGCTGAAACCTCAATCTTGAGGGAGGAATGTCTTTCTGATGCTGTCATTCAGGCTCTGGTTAGGGCTAGAAAGCAGTCTTCCTCTGCCATCTATTATAGGGCTTGGAGGTCTTATATTGATTGGTGTGAGGTAAGGGCCTTGCATTGCAGGGCGTTTTCTGTCCCTAGGGTCTTGGAGTTTCTGCAACATGGTCTGGACCAAGGTTTGCAGCTTAGTACGCTGAAAGGGCATGTTTCTGCCCTGGCCGTGTTCTTTCAAGTCTTTTGCTCTTCATCCTCTGGTTAAGACCTTTTTCCATGTGCGGCCTCCTAGGAAGCCTTTGCTCCCGGTGTGGGATTTGAATTTGGTTTTGTCTGCCTTGCAAGGTCCTCCGTTTGAACCTTTGCAGGATATTGCGCTTTCTACGCTTACTCAGAAGGTTGTTTTTCTGGTTGCCATCACTTCTGTTCGGCGTGTTTCGGAGTTGGAAGCCTTGTCTATTTCGGCTCCTTACTTTGAGAGGCATCAGGAGAAGGTTGTTTTTCGCTTCAAGCCAGATTTCCTTCCTAAGGTGGTCTCTGCTTTTCATCTGAATCAGTATATTATTCTTCCCTCCTTGTGTCCTAAGCCTAGCAATGACAAGGAGAGGGTTTTGCATTCTTTGGATGTGGTTCGCTGTGTGAAGTACTATTTGGTGGCTACTTCTCCTTTTCGTAAGACTGATGCTCTTTTTGTGGTGCCTTTTGGGCCTAGGAAGGGTTTGGCTCCCGCCAAGTCTATTAGTAAATGGATTCGCCAGGCCATTGTTGGGGCCTATTCTGTCAAGGGGAAGGTTCCCCCTTTTCGTGTTACTGCTCATTCTACTCGTGCTGTTGGGGCGTCCTGGGCCTTCCAGCACCAGGCTTCTGTTGAGCAGGTTTGTAAGGCTACTTGATCTTCGGATCACACTTTTTCCAAGTTTTACAAGGTTGATGTTCGGGCCTCAGCGGATGCTGTTTTTGGCCGCAAAGTTCTGCAAGCTGCAGTGGTTTAAGTTTGTGCCTTGTTGCCTTGGTTTTTGGATCCCTGCCCTTTATGGACACTGCTATTGGATGCCCCAAGTGTAATGAATGTCTTGAAGCGGGGTGTGTGACATACATAGAATAATACCATTTTGTGAATACTCACCTGTAAAATGGGTATTATAAGTATGTCACACACCCCGCTTCACCCTGCCCTTTGTATTCTGGATCCTTTATATGGTGAACCTTTGTTAGCTTTAATTGGCTTTCCTGGTCCCTTGAGCTTACTGCTATCTTTATGCTGGGTAATGAGTGGGAGATCCCAGGTATTTATGGGCCGGGAGGGTCTTACCTTTTTTTGATATCATCTCTGCAAGATCGCCATCTACAGGTCATTATACCCACATGTATGTAATGTCTTGAAGCGGGGTGTGTGACATACTTATAATACCCATTTTACAGGTGAGTATTCACAAAATGGTATTTTTTTACCTGGACAAACCCTTTCAATAGTCTCCTAGAGAAGTATCTCTAACGCATGGATCACTGATGAGGAATGGATGACTAGGTTAATTTGGTGTTCTTGCAGTCCATGAATCCCCTCTGGCAAGTTGTAAATTGGTGTTTGGGTTCCATTTAATAAAAATGTGCCACACATGTTCAGGTAGAGATTTTGTGTGCATTATCTTGCCTTACTAAGGGGGGTTAGAAGGGATAGCGGCAGGTAGCGTCTGGTGTATGCCGGGCGCTGTACGCAAAACCACATTTAAGAAAGCGAATCTGATGAGCGACTCTTAACATCGCCATGTAGTGTCACATGTATTATTACAGGTGGCTCAGCGTATAGCGCTCGGTGCTCTAGGTTCCAGATCGCCATATAGTACCTGCCGCTCTGTAGCGCTCTCTCATACATTTCAATGGACTTTCATTAGTTGTGTATAAATAGCGTGTTTGCCAATATACATTTTTTTTGCTCAAATCATTGTGTGACCTCTCCTGGCCTGCAAACACTTTATACATTTTTTGAACTTTTTATATTTTTATGCAGAATTGTATTTGCAGGTCTGACACCAATGTGTTGGTGTCCCAGTGTTAAAACAATGTAATTCCTTGTTACTGGTGAATGTGTGTTCTAAAACAGACTTTAACCACACAGCGTCTAGCTCTCTATGCTACAGCGCCCAGCTTTAGAGCGACAACGCTTTGTGTGTCTAGTGTTTTGTAAAATATGGTGTGGAGCGCCGAGTGCCGGACGCACTGAGCTGGCGCTACCTCTCGCTCGCTGCAGTGCTATACTGTTACAGCGCCCAACATACATCACATTCATCAATACCGGCCAGGTTACTAGAGCGACTGAGGCGCTCTGTTACAGTGCCCGATACCTGCTTACAGCGCCGCTATACAGACACTCATCTGGCAATACCTGGCGTTAGTAGTGAATCAGCCTCCACATATATTTGCTGGTTGTCACCATCTTATTTTCCACATCCTGGGATTTCTTTCCTGTATTGTTAAAATCTTTAACTTTCACCATTACAGTGCAGTTCAGGAGAGGGGTAACAAACTGCCTTAAAAAGGGTTTGTTGGGAAGCATAGTATTATGGGAAGCATATGTGAGTGATATAGATATCAGTCAATCAATTTAGTGTTTTTTGGTGTAACCAAAAATGGTCCTGTTATTCCGATAACTAGTCTCTAGACTCAATCTTGATGTTTTTTTAATTCCCTTAGTTATGCATTGATGTTTAAGATCAGCAAGGCCAGCAGAAGGTGCAGCGTATAATTCTTATTCCAGGTTGTAATATGCAATTATATTTAGAGTGACAGTTTGTTTCTCTTAAATCACATGATTTAGTTATTGCTTTATAGCTTATGTTTTGTCTTTAAGCTCAAGCTTGGGAAAACATGCTGAGTGCGTCTGTGCAGAGCCCAAACCCAAACAACCCTGCTGAGTACTGCTCCACCATCCCCCCCATGCAGCAGGCCCAAGCATCAGGCGCTCTCAGCTCCCCGCCGCCA
The DNA here is from genome assembly GCA_027917425.1 of Gastrophryne carolinensis. NCBI lineage: Eukaryota > Metazoa > Chordata > Amphibia > Anura > Microhylidae > Gastrophryne > Gastrophryne carolinensis. The sequence goes on from CM051235.1 coordinate 437,561,795, forward strand.
ACTGTCATGGTGCCTGTGGGAGTCCTAAAACATCCAGGAACTGAAGGTGAGGATAGCAGCCTTTGATATTTAGGAACCTGTTTAACAGTTAATCGACATATATTCACTGTTGTGTTATGATGATGAAAATAGTCTGATGATTCAGTTCTAAACTGTTAAGAGGGAGAGACATTCCTGCAGCTCATGTGAATTCTCTGAGGTGTGTCACTTCCTTAAAATTCCTTTCTCTCCCTTGATACCCTTTACTACTTCAAACTATTGTTCCTTCACTCCTATTCTTGGCACACCTAATGCTCGACATTTATATATATATATATATATATATATATAATTAAAATATTACAGGGAGGTTGAAGGCTATGGTCAGCATAGGTTAAGAATGTTAAATGCTGTTTGCAGCCAGTGGAAAGGCAGACAGAGAAGAGCAGAATCCTCTACTGACCTGAAACTTCTGCTTCTCCATAAGCCTAAGGCCAATTTTTTTGTTTTCCTTTCAAAGCAATTTTCTGCTCCATTCACTACACTACAATAGATGGGGGCGTTCCTAGGCCTGCCGTGGTATGCCTGTGGCCTGACGCCCCCTTAAAGAGGAACATTACAGGTCATGGGGAGTTAGTAAAAGCTCCCCAGACCTGGCTTGCCCGGCTCCCCTGCCCCTCCAGTTTACAAAAATATAAAATGTAACTTACCTCTCCAGTCGCATCTCTTTAATTGCTATTAATGGGCGTGACAGCTTCACTGTGATTAAAGGTCAGAAGTGGTGTGATTCGCAATGGCACTGGACTGGTTTGAGCAATCAATTTCAATCAATCAGCTGCAGGGGACAATGGCTTTTAATACCCATAATCTGTACAATTCAGTTAAAAAGAAATTGAAGTATTTTAGGGTGGCAAAAATAAAAATAAAGCAGTAAAATCTGGTTGCTTAAATTTGCATACCCTAATGCTTATACATTGTTGAATTGTCCTTTGAATTTATGAGCACATCAGACTTTTTGGGGTAGCAGTCTATTAGCATGGCACATCTACAACCCTCTTCAAGTTTCCAGTTGGATTCACCTGGACTCTGGCTGGTGCCAATCCATTCCAAATCTTCTATAATACGGAAGCCATTCTTGTGTTGATATGGAGGTATTCTTTTGGTCACTGTCCTGCTAAAATGTGAAATTCCTCTTCATTTTTTAGCAGAAGCCTAAAGATTTTGTGCCAGATTTGACTGATATTTGAAACTGTTAATTTCCCTCCAGCTTAAAACGGAACAGCTCCCAAAGAAATGAATTTTCTTGGGTTTTGTTCCTCTTTGGTGGGTCATCCTGATTTAGGATGCCCCACTGTGTGTACCCCCTGGGACTGCCCATAAACTCACCTTTTCCTTATTCCCACCGGGCTTGTAGGGGCCGCACAGCCATTTAGCAGAGCTCATTAAGTCTCCAGCTAGAGCGATTTCCCCATCCCTGGGACATCCATCCCGATTTGGGGATCTAAATGGCAGCAGTGGAGCCTGGCAGCAATGGGCCAGGAGTTGGCAGTAAGTACCAAATGTGAATGCAATGCTGGTAAAGCACAATACATGCGCTATACCTGCTCTGCCCATAGAATTCTATGGGCTGTTCTGAGTTTGCAGTACAAAATCTGCATGTGTTTGCACAAACATGAAGGAAGCCCAGCACAAATTTGTGATAGCACACTTAGATATCAAGAAAGGAGACGTCGGTTTGTTGGTAAATCACAGAAGAGGATATTAAAACAATCATATGATTACATCATAGCATGATTTAAAATGAGGTGCTAGGGTTTAATGGTCTTGGCTTAAAACTAATATCCAATGGTATATTTATCGAACAAAAATATAACCACAAATAATCACCACCTTGGTCCCAGTGATATATATGGATTTGTCTGTAAGATGGCCCTCCTCTATCTTAATACAAGCTGAGAGAGACTAGACTCCTGTGTACTAAATCCCATAACCTTTGCAGTTTATTCTTAGTATACAGTACGTCCTGATCCAGATATAGTACTTACACTTGGGTTATCCTCCGCCAGATGGGGCTGCACTGCAGAGACATGCAAAACAGGCTCCTCCCAGCCCCTGAAATAATCGGGGACCTCCCACAAATCCCCAGATTTCTCTGCAGTGCCGACTGCGAAGACATGAAGTATCACTCTCTCGCAGGTGAGCGGGGCTATCAAAGCCTGCGGCCCTGTTGGACTATTCCCACCCGTCCTCCCTGTGATGTGCCTCCCAGCCTGGGCTGCGCTGGTCGGGTTAAGGTAGGCAGCACCATGCGTGCTTATGGAGCCACGCTCCACCGCAGTCCCCCACCAAAGGGTAGGCGGTTTAGGCTGATGGTGAGCCTCTAGGGGATGCCCCTCCCGCACTATTGCCCCATACCCCGTGTAGCGGTGGGCCCTGTACAAAGGGTCGCCATCCTCCCTTGTTCCCCCCCCCCCGTAGCTCGGGGGGAAAGAAAGGGGGGTGTGTGGTGGTCTCAGTGTATGGTGTGTACACGCTTATGGCCTTAGTATTGTCCTTTGACTGGTATTCCTGGTGTCAAAACCGCGCAGTTTACATTTTTATTGTGTATCTGTCGCCGCTGCGCGCACCTCTTCCTTTACTGGATATGCTGCTCCGGTCGGCTGCGTCGCCTTCATTGGCAAATCACTTTTCTAAGTGTGTCATACACTTCGCTCCTCATGACAACGTTGAATCTATCTCAGAGCTTCGCGCTCTTCGGGGGGGGCGGGGACCTGGTTTGGCGCGCTCCGCGTCACAGCCCGCTCTGGCCCGCCCTTCGAGGTTTGCTTGGCGCCATTTTGATGCTAGTCGCACGCGTGGTAGTGGTCCTCCTCCTCCCTTGGTCTGTAAGTGCCCTCGCGGGCGATTTTCATGATCCTTGATTACTGCGCATGGTTCTGACACCCTTTATTCCCATTATGTCTTTCAGACTGGTGAACACCATTGGCTTCTCCCGGCCCGGTGTAATAATAGCGGGCCTTGTACATCTACTCCCACTTTCCTAGCGGGTCTTGGGGCATGCCTATTGCGTAAATCCCTGCTGGCATATTGTGTCTAAATAATCACCATATGGAGGCATCTCAGAATTAAGAAAAAATGACCGGGGTCCCTCTGGGACAAGACCGGCTGTGTATAGCGTGTGGACAACCCCACGCTGATGCGGACAGGGCACGGGTCTGCGGACCCTGTGCCGAGCAAGCTCTGGCCCTGCAATCGGGCTTGACAGTGGCTGCACCTCGTTTCAATTCACCTATCACCCCAGGCTTAAATCTCACTCCTGCTGAGTCGCATACAAGTGGGGAATTGCAGCCTGCTGGGCCTTCCAGACTGCCTACGGCTGAACAGATTATTGCAAGGTTGTCAGAGCGCATGGGCCCTGGTAAGAAGCGGCACTTGTCGCCTCATGTTTCTGTATTTTCTATGGGAACCGAGGAGTTTACTACTCCGTGTGACTATACCCCTTCTGATGAAGGGGAGTTGTTCTCTGACTCAGGCTCATCTGAGAGGCCGAGGAGTCATGACGATTCTGGCCCTGAATGCTGGGGCCAGTGTGACACTGACGATTTGTTGATTAAGGTCTTTAAGGCACTGTCTATCTCTCTCCCTGGTGAGGCTCCCAAGCCTAGAGGGGAGCGTTTCCATACAGCGACAGCATGCTTGGAATTTCTAGAGCAGTCTCATTTCCACGCTCTTGTGCTCAAGGAATGGAAATGTCCCAGTAAACTTACAGGGGTTCCAGGGGACTGGGATAGGAAATACCCTTATTCTAAGCATACAGCACGTCCTGCTCCAGAATAGTAATAACATGTGGGTAATCCTGCGCCTCAGGCGCCGTGCACTGCAGACATGTAGAAAACAAGCTCCTCCCGGCCCTACATATACCAAAGGACCTCCCACAAATCCCCAGATTTCTCTGCAGTGCTGGAACTGCGAAGACATGAAGTATCACGCTCTCGCAGGCGAGCGGGCCTTACGGCCCAAGGTCCTGTGGGACTATTTCCACCCGTCCTCTTCAGAAGAAATATGCCTCCCAGCCTGGGCTGCGCGGGTCGGGTGAAGGTAGGCAGCACCTGGTGTGCTGAGCGGAGCCATGCTCCACCGCAATCCCTCTCCATAGGGTAGGCGGTCAGGCCGATGGTGAGCCTCTAGTGGATGCCCCTCCCGCAATCTTGCCCGTGCCCCTCACAGACTTAGTCCTTGGACACCGTCCGCTTCTCCCTCGCTTCCTCCCGTAACTCGGGGGGGAAAAGAAGGGGGGGGGCGTATGTGTGGCAGCCCTAATGCTAACTTCACCTTTTAGACCTTGGTTTTTTATTATTGGGGTCAGTGTCGCGCCTTGCTATACAGTGCGAGCCGTCGTTTTCATTAACAAACTGCCTAGTCGGCAGCATCATTCCAGCGTGTCAGCATCTTAGGCATACGCCTTATATCCAACTGTTCTACGTTTTTCCGTTGGTTAGAGCTTCGCGCTCTTTGGGGGAGGCGGAGACTCGGAATGACGCGCTCCGCGTCACACCTTGGCCTGGCCCACCCCTCGAGGTTCGCTTAGCGCCATTTTGACTATCTTCGCGCGCGTGGTGCGGTTCGCCTCCTCCCTTGGTCATGTAAGTGCCCTCCGGGGCGGCATGGTTCTATGTCTACCAGGCTGTGCATGGCACTGACTCCTCCCCTCTTGTCCCATTATGTCTTTCAGACGCCAGGACTTCCCCCGGCCTAACATATATTACAGCGGGTCCACTTTCAAATTCTCCCACATTACTAGTGGGTTTTGGGGCATCCAGGGTTGCCTATTGCATAAAAATACTGCTTAATAATCACCATATGGAGGCATTTCAGAATTATGTAACCGGGGTCCCTCCGGGACATTACCGGCTGTGTGCAGTGTGTGGTCAGCCCCAGGCTGAGGCTGACAGGGCACGGGTCTGCGGACAGTGTGCAGAACAGGCAGGTTTGCCAACGGAGGCACCTCCCTTCCTTACTCCCGTCTCCCCGGTCCCAAATATCACTCATGACGAGTCCCACTCGAGCGGGGATGACCTGCTATCCGTGCCGCGCGTGTTGCCCACGGCAGAGCAGGTGCTTTCTGGATTGGCGGAGCGTATGGGCCCTGGTAAAAAGCGGTCCCTGACACCTCCTGGCTCCCCGGTTCCTGACGATACCGATGACTCTACTGATATGCAGGACCTTGACCCTTCTGAGGAAGGTGAGCTATTCTCAGATTCGGGCTCCTCGAACGGGAGGCCCGGGGGCTGTGATGATCCTGAGCCCGGATCTTGGGGTCTGTGTGACACAGATGAAATTGTTATTAAGATTTTTGAGGTTTTGTCAATCTCCCCCCCCCCCCCCCCCGGGGAGATCCCCAAGCCTAAGAAGGTGAGTTTCCATACAGCGCCGCTGCGCTTGGAGTTCCTGGAACGGGAACATTTCCAGAATCTTATATCCCAAGAATGGGAATCGCCTTGTAAGCTTAAAGGGGTCCCAGGGGTCTGGGAATGGAAGTACCCTTTCCCTCCTGATGTGGTTAATTTATGGTCAGCACCCCTGGTGGTGGACGCACCGGTTATAGGGGTCACAAACCCCCCTTTCATGACGACTCCCTTTTACCGTACCCTTCGGGATGCTGAGGACCGGCGCTTTGACAGACTGGCTTCCCACGCCTTCTCGTGTGCTGGGACGGCTCTGCGACGGTTTGTGCCGCGGCCATCACTGTGGTGGCCGCCAGGACTCTTGTCAGAAAAATAGTAGATCACTGCCCTGAGGACCTCCCTTGGGGGGTGTTTAATGCGCTATCAGACTGTGATGCGTTTGTGAAGTTTATTCTATCAGCACTAGACGACACCATTAAGATGTGTGCTAGAACCTCTGCCCTCGTGGTAGCTATTCGCCGCCTGGTCTGGCTGCGACAGTCGGGTGCTGACGAGGCTACTAAAAAGGCTCTCACTTGCCTCCCCTTCAGAGGACGGCGGTTATTTGGGGCCCGTCTGGACCTTTTTGGTAAAAAGGGTAAAGCACCCTTGCGCAGAAGGCCGCTCCGGCCTCCACGAGGCAGGGTCACCCCTCCACCTCCCTACGTTAGTGTCCAACGCGAACCTGAGGTGTGCTTCCAACTGTTCGTGTGGATTTCCACCATGGGGTGGGCAGGAAGTGCCCGGGGCCTTCTGGCAGGACTAAGTCCAAATCTGCCAAGACCTCCTAAGCATAAAGGGGCGCCCTCGCCCTTCTGGGCGAGGGTACTGCTACAGCAGCTGTCTCCCATCTAGGAATATACCTTCTCCTTCTGGTGGTTCCAGGATGTAATTCCCCTGGACACAGGATGGCCTTTGCTGGGCGGTCCCTCTCAGTGATTGTCAGGGTGCTTCTAGCCCCTGCTTTTCCTTCAGGAATTGGCGCAGGCCGGACTGGGCCTACAGAGTTTGGGCTTACTTACAGGTTGCCCTTAACAGTATGGGGCTATGGCCTCTATATTAACCTTCCTCCTTCCCTCAACAGTATGAGGCAGTCTGGGCCACGCTGCCCTATGGCAGGCTTGGCAATTCTACTCTCACAGGTAGTCCCTATGTGACACCTCTGTCTTGGGACACGGGCCCCCTCTGCAAGGGGGGCTTCCAGCCTCCTGTGGAGTACTAGATCTCCTTAGTTCCCCTTGTGTCTGCTGGACACCAAGACCATTTCTAGCCGGTGTTGCAGGACCAACCCTGCAGATTGCCAGGCTACTCGCCATGGCACGAATGGGGGTGATGTCTCTGACATGCCTGGGGGGGCGTCTGCGTTAGGACCTACCGGGTCGTCTTCCTTACTCCCCAGTCTCTACGTCAGGCCGAGTGGATTGGTCGGCCAGCGGTGTCCCCTGGGAGTTACTGAACGGTTGCTCACTCACCTCAATCTCTCATGGTCCCTTATCCACCATTCCTGGGATTCGGTTCAGGCTTGAGCCTTCTTCTCTGGCAATAAGGGGACTCCTGGTTACGGGGGCTCTGCTCCCCTTTACTGGCGCCTTACCTTCACCAGGCGGGATGGCAGCTGGTGGGCCCGTTGGTGGCGCATCAAGATGATGTCACTTATATACCGAGCCCTTGGGCTCTTCGGCACAGTAGGTTATTGAGGTTACATGGGGTTCCAGCACCCTGGTGCTTGGTCTGTGCTCATTCCCCCTTGGTAAGGTGGTTCCTCTTGAGCTGTTCATATTTAAGGGCCCCGTCAGGGGGCACCCCCCCTTCCTTACCTGCATCTTCCAGTGAATGGTCACCTTGGGTACCAAGTCTCGCAGGTTGGCGGGGGAGGGGAGTTTCTTCCACAATTCCTGTGGTTCCTAGGTAGGGTCCCCTAGAGGGTCCATCTTACCTGCTGGTTTTGTTGAAACGATGTGCCTTCCGTTGACTCTATAGGGCTGGACTTCTCCTCTTTTAGGATCGGTCGGTCTATTGGGGGACTCCTGGTCTGTTGGATGACAATGGCCTGTTTTACTACTGGTCTAGAGATTGAGGCAGGTTGCTCCCTCTGGAGGATCCCCGATCCTGCCTTGGGCGGGGGTCTACGTCCCCTGCTTCTCAGCGGTATTCGCTCCAATGGATGCTCTTTAGCGCCAGGTTATGCTATCCTGTTGTCGCCCGGGGAGCCTAGCGTGGCTCTGTTGGGTCTCCCTCATAACACAGGGGCTCTGCCCTTGTTTCTACTGTCCCAGAATATTCTGACTCTGGTCATGGGGGCTGAATATTTTAGGCATAGACTTGTTATTTTATACGCCTTTTCTTCATCACCCTACTTGTGGGGTTCTGTGCACGGTTGGCCTGATAGAGAGTCCCGTGAGATGGATGGCCTGGGTGGCCTTGTGAGCTGTGGTTCGCAGATGCCTCTGCTGAAGTGTGCTGACCTGTTTGCTCTCTCAGGAGTGCGGTTCTGCCCTTGTCAGGCCCCTTCCTTTGTCCCAATATAAGGTCTCCTGTCTGGGGATTGACAGCTGATTCATTCACCCCTTGGAGACGGGACTTATCTTCTGGGTGACTTAGTATGAGGGGGGGCTGGGAGCAAGTCTCCGTCTATGGGGGTTTTGTGGTAACCTATATTGATTGGCATGAGCCTTGGTCTCTTCCCTGTTAGACGTTCTCGGTTCCCAGGACCTTTAAAGTCATTACAACTTAAGTTTGGGGTTGGCTCCCCATCTGGGGACTCTGTTAGGTGCAGGTTCTGTCCTGGCCTTTCCTTCTGTCGCCCTCGTAGGGAATTCTTTTGGGGATTGCTTAGCTGCATCTCCCAAGTAGTTCCATTGTCCCTGTGAGGATCAATTTTAATTTTTTACCCTGCGGACTTTCCTGGGGACTTTTGCTGGATGCTGTCTGAGCTGCCCTGTAGTCCAGCTCGCTTCTCTGGGGCCTCCTGACTCCGTCAGACATGTGCCTGAGACGATGGATCTGGTTACTTAACCTTGGCTCGATGTGTGTGTGTGTGTGTGTATATAGATGGATAGATATAGATAGATATAGATAGATATAGATAGATATAGATAGATATAGATAGATAGATATAGATATAGATATAGATAGATAGAGATATAGATAGAGATAGATAGAGATATATAGATAGATAGATAGAGATAGATAGATAGAGATAGATAGATAGATAGAGATAGATAGATAGATAGAGAGAGATAGATAGAGAGAGATAGATAGAGAGAGATAGATAGAGAGAGATAGAGATAGATAGAGAGAGATAGAGATAGAGATAGATAGAGATAGAGATAGATAGAGATAGAGATAGAGATAGATAGAGATAGATAGAGATAGATAGAGATAGATAGAGATAGATAGAGATAGATAGAGATAGATAGAGATAGATAGAGATAGATAGAGATAGATAGAGATAGATAGAGATATATAGAGATATATAGAGATATATAGAGATATGGCTACAGGCACCCCATGCCTGGGGGTGTTCCCTCTTACGCCGGGCCTCCGGTCAAGTGGTCTGTAGGATCATTGCTTTAGTCTTTTAGTCTAACTATGGACTTTATTCTTAATAATACTAATATGAGGGGCTACATTCCCTCTACAGGTGTTGCAATTCTCCCCATGTGGGTTTTCATGGCCCTTAGGGGGATTGATGCTCTTGGAGTCTACGGGCACCTCTTTATGTATGCGCCTGATATCTCCTTCCAGCGCCATTGCGCCCTTTGGATTTCCCCTGATCCTGAGTGAAGCCTTGGCTTCGTGATAATTAGGGGTCTGTATTCCCGCCTTGGTCGGGTGACCTGTTCTGTTTCCCTTAGGGGGTGTTACAAGTTTTGCCACGAGGCTTCCCTGCCTGTGAGCTGGTTGGGTCATTACATTGACCTATGTTCCTCTTCAGGGGAAAGAATCTTCCCTTTTTCTGTTTACTCCGTTATACTGGTGCTTGGGTACCACTGGCCCTTCAGCACCAGGGTTTTTTCTATTGATTCAGTTGCTAGAATTATGGCCTGTCTCTGTTCATACCTTCATGGTCTTGTTATGAGACTGACGTTAGAGCCTTTGCTCATGTCATGCCTGTTGCAAGTTTTGCAGGTGACAGCGCCTTTACTGTCCGCTGTGCCTTGTTTTTTCCTGGGGATCCCACCCTGCTTATGGACACTGCTATTGGATGTCCCACATGTTATTACTATTCTGGAGCAGGACGTGCTGTATGCTTAGAATAATACAACTCTGTGAAGTACTCCCTGTAGAGTTGATATCATATGCATACAGCACGTCCTGCTCCACCCCACCCTGGTTCACTTGTTCTGGATCCCCTGTATGGTGATTGTTATCATTAGATATTATTACCAGTTCTTCTGGGTGGTTTGTTCCTCCCTGCTTCTCTTCTCACTGCTTTTCAATGCTGGGGATTTGTGGGAGGTGCTTCGGTATATGTAGGGCCGGGAGGAGCTTGTTTTCTACATGTCTGCAGTGCACGGCTCCTGAGGCGGAGGATTACCCACATGTTATTACTATTCTGGAGCAGGACGTGCTGTATGCATATAATATCAACTCTACAGGTGAGTACTTCACAGAGTTGTATTTTCCCCCTGAGGTGGTTAATTGTTGGTCATCACCCCCTGTGGTGGATGCGCCGATCATAGAGGTTCCTAACCCCCCCTTTATTACAGCCCCTGCTTATAGTACCCTTCGGGATACTGAGGACCGGCGCATTGATCTGCTGGCCTCTCACGGTCTGTGCCGTGGCTATTGCTGCAGTGGCCGCTAGAACCCTCATCAGAAAGATGCTTGATCATCACCCTGAGGATCTCCCCTGGGAGATGTTTAATGCACTCTCCAGTTATGTATTTGTAAAATGTATTCTATTAGCGCTGGATGACACCATTAGAATGTGTGCAAGAACTTCTGCCCTTGGTCTGTCGTTTGGTCTGGCTGCGACAGTGGTGTGCTGACGACGCTACTAAAAAGACTCTTACTGGGCTTCCCTTTAGAGGGCAATGCCTATTTGGGGCCCGTCTGGACCTGTTTGGTAAAAAGGGCAAATCACCCCTACGCAGACGGCCGTCTCGGCCCCCTCCCCTACCAAGAGGCTCCTCGCCATCTGTGGAGCTCAAAAGATGCTTCTGTTCACTTCCCTGTGTCCTCGGGACACCGAGGCTCTTCAGGTTCGTGTTGGAGGTCCAACACTGCTAATTTGTGGCCTTGTGATCTGGCCTCTCTTCAGCCCCCAGAGTGCCCACCAAGGTGCTGACGGGGGTGATGTCTCTGATGAGACCAAGGGGCGTCCGCACTATGACCTACCTGGACGTCCTTTTTCACTTCCCAGTCTCTACGTCAGGCTAAGTTGGTCTCTTGGCTGGTTGTGTCCACTGGGAGTCATTTGGATGGGTGTTCAATCACCCCATGTCCTCATTGTCCCCTTGACTGGTAACCTCATTCCTAGGAATGAATCTGGATTCGGTTCAGGCGAGAATCTTCCTTCTTCAGCGATAAAGTGGACAATCTGGTTGCATGGGCTCAGTCCCTCATTGCTGTTCCCGTCCCTTTACCAGGCAGGGATGCAGCTGGTGGGCCCGTTGGTGGCTTGCTTGGAAGAGGTTCCTTATGCTCAGTTCCCCCTGGGCCCTTCTGCAACTTCTATTGCTAGTACAGGACAGGGATCCAGCATCCCTGGAGCAGGGTCGGTGTGCCTTCCCACCTGGTAAGGAGGTCCCTCTTGGAGTGGATGAACTCAAGGAACCTGTCTGGGGGCAGTTCCTTCTTGCCCCTTCCTGGAGACGGTCACCATGGATGCCAATCTATCAGGTTGACGGGGGTTTCTTCTTCTGGAACTCCCTGCGGTTCTTGGGGAGGTGGGGCCCTTAGAAGGTCCATACACCTATTGATGTTTGAAACATTGAGCGTTCAGGTTGGTTCCTTTTCACTTGCCTACCCTTCTTCAGGGCCTGCCCGTTCGGGGGCGCTCGGTCTGTCTGGCGACAGTGGCCTACTTTAATCATCTGAGAGGGACCCGGAGCAGGAGGGTCCTCCAGGAAGTGTCTATGATCCTAAATCTGGGTGGAGGACACGGTTTCCTGTATATCGGTGGTATTCGCTCCGGTGGAGGTCCCTCTGCGACAGGATGTGCTAATCCCTGTGTCATTATGGGGTCCAACCAGTTGTGGATCCTTTTTGTGTCCCGTCACTATCACAAGCTCTCGGCCCTTGTTTCCCTGTCCCTGTATCCTCTGGTCGTGGTCATGATGCCTTGGTATTGTCATGGCTGGACATTCTGTTCTTTATGCCTTTTCTCCATTCTCCTGCTAGGCAGGTTTCTGAGCAAGTTTGCTCTGGAAGGGGGGACCAGTGATTCTGGTGGCCCCCGGGTGGCCTAGTAGAGTGTGGTTCACAGACGTGGTATTGAGGGCAGTAGATCTGTACGTTCTACCTGGAGTGCCAGCTTTGCTCACTCAGGGCCCCTTTAAGTCACCCCAATCTACAGTCTCTGGCCTAGACGGCCTGACTGCTGAATCTTCCATCTTGATGGAGACAGGCTTATCTGTCTTGGTGATTGAGACTATGGGAAGACTAGGAGCGAGATTCTTCTTCTTCTCCCGTTTATTATAGGGTATGGTGTATCCATATTGATTGGTGTGAGTCTAGGTCTCCTCCCTGCCGGGCTTTCTCTGTTCCCAGGGTACTAGAGTTGTTTCAGCATGAGTTGGAGTTGGTTCTCCAACTCAGTACTCTGATGGGTCAGGTTCTGCCCTGTCCACCTTGCTTTAGAAGTCTTTTGTTCAGTCTTCCTTGGTTAAGACTTTAGGGGGTACTCATGTGCGTCCCCCATGTAATCCTATGGTCCCTGTTGGGATTTGAATTTGATTCTGTCTGCTTTGCAGGGTCTTTCTCTTTGGTCCTATTCAGGATGCTGTTTGGCTGTTCTTACCCTCAAGGTTGCCCTTCTGGTGTCTGTTACTTTGGTCAGACGTATGTTGGCGGGCGGTTCTGTCTACTTAGCCCCCATTCTTTGAGATACACCAGGATAAGGTGGTGTTCCGCCTGAGGCCGGACTCTCTGCCTCAGGTGGTGTCTTATGTTCATTGATTCGAGATATTGTTCTTCCTGCTGTGCCTTATTCCTAGCAACGCTGAGGAAAGGGTTCTGCATTCCTTGAACAGGTGTTGGAAGTTTTTTCCTTGGTAGTCACTGTGTCCTTTAGGAGAACTGATGTTCCTTTGGGCCTATGGTCACTACATCCTGAATGTGCCCGATCTCGTCTGCTCTCGGGGAATTGGACGGCTTTGGCCCTGGTTATTACTTGAGTCTGATGTTCCTTCTGGTCCTAGGAAAGGTTTTTTTTTGGCTTCTGCCAAGTCTACTGTTAGCGATTGGATTTGTCAGGCTGTTACTCAGGCCTATTTCAACAAGGGGAAGAATCTTCCTTTTCGCTTGACTCTTTTTTTTTACTCGTGCTTTGGTGCCTCTTGGGCTTTCAGCACCAGGCATCTGTTGAACTGGTCTGCTAGACCGCTTTTTGGTCTTCTGATTCATACCTTTTTCAAAGTTTTGCCCATAAGTCGCACCTAGGATTTGGGGGAGAAAAATACGAAAAAAAATATTTTAAACCAAAAACGCACCATTACACAGTGTGGCATTCCCCTTTCCCATTGGCCGTGTGGGATGCCCCCATTCCATAGACAGTGTAGCATGCCCCCGTCCCATTCACCGTATACCCAGTGTGGCATCCCCCTCCCATTCCCTATATATGCAGTGTGGCATTCTCCCCCCTCCCATTCCCATATAGGCAGTGTACACCCCATTATCATAAGCAGTGTGGCATTCCCCCCTCCTATTCTCCATATAGGCAGTGTGCCCCCCCATTCCCATTGGCTGTGTGGCATCCCCCTCCCCCCATTAGTATAGGCTGTGTGGCATCCCCCTCTCCCCCCATAGGCTGTGTGGCATTCCCCCTCCCCCCCATTAGTATAGGCTGTGTGGCATTCCCCCTCCCCCCCATTAGTATAGGCTGTGTGGCATCCCCCTCTCCCCCCATTTGTATAGGCTGTGTGGCATCCCCCTCTCCCCTCATAGGCTGTGTGGCATCCCCCCTCTCCCCCCATTTGTATAGGCTGTGTGGCATCCCCCTCTCCCCCCATAAGCTGTGTGGCATCCCCCTCTCCCCCCATAAGCTGTGTGGCATCCCCCTCTCCCCCATAGGCTGTGTGGCATCCCCCTCTCCCCCATAGGCTGTGTGGCATCCCCCTCTCCCCCCATAGGCTGTGTGGCATCCCCCTCTCCCCCCATAGGCTGTGTGGCATCCCCCTCTCCCCCCCATAGGCTCTGTGGCATCCCCTCTCCCCCCATTTGTATAGGCTGCGTGGCATCCCCTCTCCCCCCATTTGTATAGGCTGTGTGGCATCCCCCTCTCCCCCCATAAGCTGTGTGGCATCCCCCTCTCCCCACATAGGCTGTGTGGCATCCCCCTCTCCCCCATAGGCTGTGTGGCATCCCCCTCTCCCCCCCATAGGCTGTGTGGCATCCCCTCTCCCCCCATTTGTATAGGCTGCGTGGCATCCCCCTCTCCCCCCCATAGGCTGCGTGGCATCCCCTCTCCCCCCATTTGTATAGGCTGCGTGGCATCCCCCACTCCCCCCATAGGCTGTGTGGCATCCCCCACTCCCCCCATAGGCTGTGTGGCATCCCCCACTCCCCCCATAGGCTGTGTGGCATCCCCCACTCCCCTCATAGGCTGTGTGGCATCCCCCTCTCCCCCCATAGGCTGTGTGGCATCCCCCTCTCCCCCCATAGGCTGTGTGGCATCCCCCTCTCCCCCCATAGGCTGTGTGGCATCCCCCTCTCCTCCATAGGCTGTGTGGCATCCCCCTCTCCCCCATAGGCTGTGTGGCATCCCCCTCTCCCCCATAGGCTGTGTGGCATCCCCCTCTCCCCCATAGGCTGTGTGGCATCCCCCTCTCCCCCATAGGCTGTGTGGCATCCCCCTCTCCCCCATAGGCTGTGTGGCATCCCCCTCTCCCCCATAGGCTGTGTGGCATCCCCCTCTCCCCCCATAGGCTGTGTGGCATCCCCCTCTCCCCCCATAGGCTGTGTGGCATCCCCCTCTCCCCCCATAGGCTGTGTGGCATCCCCCTCTCCCCCCATAGGCTGTGTGGCATCCCCTCTCCCCCCATTTGTATAGGCTGCGTGGCATCCCCCTCTCCCCCCATAGGCTGCGTGGCATCCCCTCTCCCCCCATTTGTATAGGCTGTGTGGCATCCCCCTCTCCCCCCATTTGTATAGGCTGTGTGGCATCCCCCACTCCCCCCATAGGCTGTGTGGCATCCCCCACTCCCCCCATAGGCTGTGTGGCATCCCCCACTCCCCCCATAGGCTGTGTGGCATCCCCCACTCCCCCCATAGGCTGTGTGGCATCCCCCACTCCCCCCATAGGCTGTGTGGCATCCCCCACTCCCCCCATAGGCTGTGTGGCATCCCCCACTCCCCCCATAGGCTGTGTGGCATCCCCCACTCCCCCCATAGGCTGTGTGGCATCCCCCACTCCCCCCATAGGCTGTGTGGCATCCCCCACTCCCCCCATAGGCTGTGTGGCATCCCCCACTCCCCCCATAGGCTGTGTGGCATCCCCCTCTCCCCCCATAGGCTGTGTGGCATCCCCCTCTCCCCCCATAGGCTGTGTGGCATCCCCCTCTCCCCCCATAGGCTGTGTGGCATCCCCCTCTCCCCCCATAGGCTGTGTGGCATCCCCCTCTCCCCCCATAGGCTGTGTGGCATCCCCCTCTCCCCCATAGGCTGTGTGGCATCCCCCTCTCCCCCATAGGCTGTGTGGCATCCCCCTCTCCCCCATAGGCTGTGTGGCATCCCCCTCTCCCCCATAGGCTGTGTGGCATCCCCCTCTCCCCCATAGGCTGTGTGGCATCCCCCTCTCCCCCATAGGCTGTGTGGCATCCCCCTCTCCCCCATAGGCTGTGTGGCATCCCCCTCTCCCCCATAGGCTGTGTGGCATCCCCCTCTCCCCCATAGGCTGTGTGGCATCCCCCTCTCCCCCATAGGCTGTGTGGCATCCCCCTCTCCCCCATAGGCTGTGTGGCATCCCCCTCTCCCCCATAGGCTGTGTGGCATCCCCCTCTCCCCCATAGGCTGTGTGGCATCCCCCTCTCCCCCATAGGCTGTGTGGCATCCCCCTCTCCCCCATAGGCTGTGTGGCATCCCCCTCTCCCCCATAGGCTGTGTGGCATCCCCCTCTCCCCCATAGGCTGTGTGGCATCCCCCTCTCCCCCCCCATAGGCTGTGTGGCATCCCCCTCTCCCCCCCCATAGGCTGTGTGGCATCCCCCTCTCCCCCCCCATAGGCTGTGTGGCATCCCCCTCTCCCCCCCCATAGGCTGTGTGGCATCCCCCTCTCCCCCCCATAGGCTGTGTGGCATCCCCCTCTCCCCCCCATAGGCTGTGTGGCATCCCCTCTCCCCCCCATAGGCTGTGTGGCATCCCCTCTCCCCCCATTTGTATAGGCTGCGTGGCATCCCCCTCTCCCCCCATTTGTATAGGCTGCGTGGCATCCCCCTCTCCCCCCATAGGCTGCGTGGCATCCCCTCTCCCCCCATTTGTATAGGCTGTGTGGCATCCCCTCTCCCCCCATTTGTATAGGCTGTGTGGCATCCCCCTCTCCCCCATAGGCTGTGTGGCATCCCCCTCTCCCCCATAGGCTGTGTGGCATCCCCCTCTCCCCCATAGGCTGTGTGGCATCCCCCTCTCCCCCATAGGCTGTGTGGCATCCCCCTCTCCCCCCCCATAGGCTGTGTGGCATCCCCCTCTCCCCCCCCATAGGCTGTGTGGCATCCCCCTCTCCCCCCCATAGGCTGTGTGGCATCCCCCTCTCCCCCCCATAGGCTGTGTGGCATCCCCTCTCCCCCCCATAGGCTGTGTGGCATCCCCTCTCCCCCCATTTGTATAGGCTGCGTGGCATCCCCCTCTCCCCCCATTTGTATAGGCTGCGTGGCATCCCCCTCTCCCCCCATAGGCTGCGTGGCATCCCCTCTCCCCCCATTTGTATAGGCTGTGTGGCATCCCCTCTCCCCCCATTTGTATAGGCTGTGTGGCATCCCCCCTCTACCCCTATTTGTATAGGCTGTGTGGCATCCCCCCCATTAGTATAGGCCGTGTGGCATCCCCCCTCTCCCCCCATAGGCTGTGGGGCATCCCCCCCTCCCCCCAATTCCCATAGGCTGTGTGGCACCCCCCTTTCCCCCCAGTCGGCTTAAGTAAAACAAAAAAAAAAAGTTAAACTCACCTTTCCACTGACACCGCTCCGCTGAGCGGTCGGCTCCGTGAATGGGGTGGGCGTGCGTCGGCACAGGCCACGCCCATCCCATTCACGGAGCTGGCCGTAAGAAGCGGCGGGCTTTTACCCGGCCCCGCCGCTGCGATCGCTGTCTTCTGCCTGGGGCACATGCGAGCACCCAGGTCAGGGCAGCAGGTGAGCTTGGCCTGCACCTACTTGGTGCAGGCCGCGCCCACCCGCTGCCCTGACCTGGGTGCTCGCATGTGCCCCAGGCGGAAGAAGCAGCAGATGGAGGCGCGGCGGGGGCGCTGTCTCTGGCCCCGCCGCTGTCATCGCTGCCGGTAAAAGACAGCGATCGCAGCGGCGGGGCCGGGACAGAGACGCTCCTCTGGGCTTCCGCAGTGTAACAGGCAACGTGGGAGCGCCGGGAACAGGTGATTTATTTATTTATTTTTTTCATTCGCCCGATAAGGCGCACGGACATTTTTCCCCCACTTTTGGGGAGAAATAACTGCGTCTTATAGGGCGAAAAATACGGTAACTGTCTGCTGTTGGACACTGCTATTGGATGTCCCAAGTGTAAGTACTATATCTGGAGCAGGACGTACTGTATACTAAGAATAATACAATTCTGTGAAATACTCACCTGTAGAATTGATATTATTTGTATACAGTACGTCCTGCTCCACCCCACCCTGGTTTTTGCATTATTCTGGATCCCCTGTATGGTGATTGTTACCATTGTTATAGTTACCAGTTTTGGTGGTTAATTCTCCCGGCTTCTTATTCACTGCTTTTCAGTGCTGGGGATTTGTGGGAGGTCCCCGGGTATTTCAGGGGCTGGGAGGAGCCCGTTTTGCATGTCTCTGCAGTGCAGCGCCATCTGGCGGAGGATAACCCAAGTGTAAGTACTATATCTGGAGCAGGACGTAATGTATACAAATAATATCAATTCTACAGGTGAGTATTTCACAGAATTGTATTCTTTCTATTTCTCAATTTTTAAATGAAATGGGCATTTGCTGTGTGTGCTGACTGGGAGTTAATTTAATGAAATAACTTTGGCTGTATTTGAGACCCTGAAATATCTTTGACCCTAGTGACCCCATAGGATTCATGTTTTACCTCATGAATGTGGAATTGTGCAAAATAATAGCTAAGCACTCATTTTTCTTTTAGGATCTCAGTCCAGAGAGCAAAGAAGGGTCTGGTTTGCTGATGGTATTTTACCTAATGGCGAGGCAGCAGACAGTGGAAAAGCAAGTGCAGTCCCAGCTGGGAACTTGACAGTGTCACATGATGCCAACAAAGCCAGCCCAACCAACTCCCCAACGTCAGAGGTAAGCTGCTTGTGCGCCTGTACACAGTATCTGTAGTCAATGTCCGGTTTGGTGACATTTTCAGAAATTCTGATAGTGATTTGGAATTGTGTCCACTACTGTTGGAAAAACATCCGAGTTGTTTGCCTTTAGGTGGACTTAAAGCAGAACAAACCCACCCGGGCTGGCCCTGGAATCTAAAAGATTCCAGGTCCAGCTCCTGGGAGGCTCTGATTTGTAAACCCCTCCGGGGTTCACCTTTCATAGAGTAGAACCCTCACATTCCCCCGCTCCAGTGGCGCATGTGCGAGCTCTCGTCCAATCTGAGCTGCCTGCCTTTGGCAAAGGGATCCGGAGCTCCTGCATCTTTGGGCGGTGCATGTGCTCCCAGCCCAGCCTATACAACAGAAATAACTGTTATGCTCTTATGCCCTGTTAGGTTGGTGGGTCGGTTTGTTATTGTCAGAACAGTGCTCTGGGGGAAAAAAGCGATTCCCTGTCTTTTTAACAAAAAACTTTTTACCTCTTTCACGATCCTGTGCTGTGACCGCCCCAAGTTATTTTTTTCTTTTGTAGTTGTTTTTGTGAACCCCTTTACTTGTTGGGTAGCACCCAGTTGAAAAGAATAGATTCTGTTTGAAACTGAGGAGATAATTGTAAAGTTTTAAAGACAAAAATATATTTTAAAAAAGGATTTTACTAATGCTAAGTGAATGTATTTACTTTTACAGACTGAAAACACATCTGGTTTCTGTGGCAATATAACTCAGGTTAGCAGCGCAATGAACCTTATTCCAGAAGATGGTCTTCCCCCGATTCTTATATCCACCGGAGTCAAAGGAGGTGATTTTTCTTTTGTTTACATATTAGTTTCCTGTAGTCTTAAGATGTAGTCTTAAGATGGTGAGCCACAGTGACCCATGGCTGAGCTTTAAATATTTCCACTTTTTTTTTTGGGGGGGGGGGGTTTAACGAGAGAAAGGTAATTTTTATTGTTGATTGGAAGACATGGGGAGGAGACGAGCAGTTTTCAGTTTTTGAATTGTCATGCCGATAGATGGAGCGCTGCCAGTGGTCAATGGGCAGGGCTGGGACGCCGTCTGGCTTCTTGCTGGGTGCAGTGTGCAGGGACAGCTTCTCTTCCGGATTTCTGCCAGCAGGTTTACTGCCACGTTTGAGGAACTAGGGGCCTCCATCCATTTTTCCTCGGCGCTCGTCCTCGCTGTCGGCCTCCACCTGTCCCTTGGGCTGCTGGCTGGCTCCCTGGTGGGGAGAAGGAACACCGGCCAGGCAAGGTTCCCCTCGACCTATGCCTGCCTGCAACCCCTCCAGCCGCCTCAGTAAGGTAGCTGTCGGACCTGGGGGGCTTCTGCTGCCGCACTGCACTTCTCTGATCCCAGGATCTGGTAGGATATTCTTTTATTTTCCTGTTGTATTTTTTGTTTAGTTTTGGGGGAAAAAAGAGTAAAGAAATGTTTTATCTCTATTTCTTGTTTTTAGATATTGTGGATAAAAGATATGGTTGTGGTCCACCTCTAGGGTCTGACTGACTTCAACAAGACTGAGGCATCTGGGGTGGGTCTGGTTTACTAGCATAAAATGTTCCTCCATTTCCTCTGTGCCTGCAGAGACCTCCAGAAGAAGACAGCCCAATCTGTTCTGAATGCACTGCCGTGGAGGTGCTTTCCAGATTAAAGAGGCAGCTGTCACCCTTGGAGGTGTTTACCTCTATGTGAGCCTCAGGGTCCACTTCCTCGGGCTTAATGCTTCTACGGTGGCTCAACCCTGCTCTGCTATTTCAGGGTTTCAGTTCCAGCTGGAAATGGTGGAAAGATAGGTTGGAAGGCCACTGCTTCCAACCTAGGATTTCCCCCTTCTAAGCCCTCTCAGACTTGAAGGAACGCTTTCTGCTTTGGAGGCTTCATGTAGCAGATGCATGGGTCCAAGATATAATTTCTTCAGGCTACAAGATAGACCTGGGGAGCCAAATCTCCTTGAAGGTTCTTTTTCCAAGTAATCCTGC
This sequence comes from Gastrophryne carolinensis, assembly GCA_027917425.1. Lineage (NCBI taxonomy): Eukaryota > Metazoa > Chordata > Amphibia > Anura > Microhylidae > Gastrophryne > Gastrophryne carolinensis. The sequence goes on from CM051235.1 coordinate 437,581,876, forward strand.
TTGACCACGCGGAGAGTAATAAGCGGTCAAAAATCCGTTACCGGTAGGTCTAACGGTGGTTTTTCCAAGTCATCCTTCAGCTTGACCGCTTATTACTCTCCACGTGGTGTAGCTGAAGGATTCCTAAAAAGTTACCGATGAGAAACATTTTTTTCAAGGGTATTGCAGAATACAGAAAAAGCAAAAGCATTGTGATCTGTGGTAGCTCACCTGTTACAGCTAGGCGTAATCCAACTGTTTCACTTTGAAAGGGAGGTTACAGATTTTACTCCAACTTGTTCGCAATCCCAAAGAAGGATGTTTCAGTACGCCCAACCTCAAGATTCAGTACAGACCTCGAGGGCCTCAACAGTCATGCAGCTTCGCAAATATTCCCAGTATGTCACACACCCCGCTTCCGAATATTCATGACACTTGGGGTAACTGTCCTGTAGAGGGCGATCTTGCAGAGATGACATGAAAAAAAGGAGCCCCTCTTGGCCCATAAATACCTGGGACCTCCCACCATTCCCCAGTCTTTCGTCTCTGCAGTAGGCGAGCAAGTCAGAAGATGGTTGTCTCCTCCTTGCAGGTAGCCGGGGTAACCCCCCGGCCTTTTGTTTCTATTGCTGCCTGAACCTTTTTTAATTTAAACTATAGCAGTATGCCTCCCAGCCTAGGCTGAAGGTCCAGGCAATGGTAGGCTGCACCTTATGGTGTATATGGGAGCTTGCTCCCCCGTGAGACCCCATACGAAGGGGTAGGCGGTGTCCGGGTTGGTGATCCCGGCTTGGGATGCCCCGTCCCTCTTACCCTTTCACCTATTGGTGTGGGTTCTCCCCCCTACCGTGTCTCTCTGTGCCCCTTGGGGGGGGGGGGGGGGGGGGGAGACCTTTTCTCCTGTGGGTTGTTTTACTTTATTTGGGGGAAAAGGTGTGTGGATTGTGTGTGTGTGTGTTTGTATGTGTTTTTGCGGCCGTTGTTGCTGGGACGGTTTCACTTTTCAACAGGTGTTCGTTGTGGCTTGTCCACCCACACCCCTCACCCCCCACTCTCGAGGCCGGCTTCTCTCAAGCACTCTTTCCTGCTTTGCTGCTCTCCCTCTCATTCTCTTGCTGCTGTGAGGGTTGACGGTCGCTGCTTTGCTGCAGTGAGTGGATTTTATTTATTTCACCATTTTACTTATATGGTGGGTGATGTGCATGTTGACACTTATGTCTGTTCTCATGTCTTCTAGGTGGGATCCCTTCTTTTGAAGTTTAAAGAGGGAGTTCTCCCGGGTCCTAGGGTCCCTTAGAGTTTAATTTAGGGTTTCCAAAAAAAAAAAATCCTCCCACTTGGGACCTGAAGGGGCATCCCGGGTAGCTTAATAGCGTAAATCCCTCTGGTCATTGCGACTACATTTAAAATCACCATATGGAGGCTTCTCAGGATACCGGGCTTGGGCTCCCCTCGGGGCAACCTCCGCAGTGTGTGGGTTGTGGGGCATCCCTTGCGGGGGATAATGTACTTGTTTGCATAACTTGTGCTCAGCGGGCCATAACGCAACAGTCGCCCAGGCGTCTGGGTCCGGGGTCCCGGCCTCATCTCCTTCCCCACCCTGCCTTATCCGTACCCCTAGTGATGTTGTCACAGGTGGGGAGTCGCAATCTGATGTATGTGCCAGACTGGCTAATATTGAGAAATTTATTTGTCTCTGTTGCCAGAAAGGCCTCGGCTAAGCGAAAGCATTCGTCTCCAGCCACGCCGGCCTTTGAGTTTGATTATGATTTCCTTGACTGGTCTGATTATTCCCCGCTAGAAGAGGGGGAATTATTTGAGGATTCTGAGGGTTCTGACAATCAGCAGTTTGTTGGTGCTGATACTGAGCAAGGGCAGGGGGATGCTGTGGATACCCGAAGGTCTTGGCTCACCTTTTTGAGGTTCTGGCAATTTCTCCTCCTGAGGAGGCCGCTCCTCAAAAAGGGGAATTCTTTGGGACTTCCAAGCCGCGCCTGGAGTTCCCAATATAAAAGCATTTTGATGGCATTATTCTTAAGGAATGGGAGAAGCCTACTCGGTTTCCAGGTATTCCTCAAGGTTGGGATAAAAGGTATCCCTTTTCGGTGGTCGTGGTCGTCCCCTCCTGAGGTGGATGCCCCGGTGCTCGGGTTATCTAATACTTCTATTTTGCATTCTCCTAACTCCACCACTCTCAAAGATGGTGAGGATAAACGCATTGATCAGATGGCTTGCCACGCGTTTGCTAGTGTCGGTTCAGCCTTGCGGCCTGTTTGTGCTTCGGCGCTTATGGCAGTGGCTACCAGGTCTGTGGTTAGAGAGTACCTCCAGGCTTTACCCGGCTAGTGATGAGTTCGCCGCCCTTAAGCGGTGTGAATTGTTCATGTCCTGTGTGCTTGCCGCCTTGGATGACACCATGATCATGTGTGGTAGAACCTCGGCCTTGCTTGTAGCTATTCGGCGGTCGGTATGGTTGCGCCAGTGGGCTGCTGATTTTGTGGCCAAAAGTCGCTTACAGCACTTCCCTTTGTGAGATTGCGGCTCTTTGGAGAAAGATTAGATTCTGTCACGAAAGGAGGGAAGATACCTCAGCGTAAGAGGCAACGTCGTCCCTTTCGGGGGGGGGGGGGGGGCTCCTTTAACCCTTCCTTTCGTGGTGCCAGAACTGGCAGAGTTTTGGCCTTCTCTACCCTCAGAGGTGATTCCTGGAGTAGAGGCAGAGGTCGTGCCTGTCCAGGTCACAATTGGAGTTCCAAACCCAAGCCTGCTGCTAAGCCAGCTCAGCAATGAGGGGGCGCCCTCACCCTTGCGGGTGGGGGGACGGCTGCGGCACTTCTTCCAGGTCTGGGACCAGGAGGTCTCAGACAAATGGATTCTGGAAGTGGTGTCTTCCGGTTACAGCTGGAATTCGAGATCCGGTCTCCTCCCAGAATCTTCTGGTCTCGAGCGCCTTCGGATCCACTGGCCGCACAGGGGCTCCGGGTGGCAGTAAGTTATCTGCTGGACATGGCTGTCATTTGCCCAGTGCCTTACGCGGAAAGGGGCTTGGGATTCTATTCCAATCTATCCACGGTGCCCAAGAAGGACGGCTCCGTTCGACCCATTTTGGATCTGAAGCTCCTCAATCGGTTTATTCTAAGTATGCCACACACCCCGCTTCAGATAGTCATTACACTTGGGTTATACTGACCTGTAGATGGCGATCTTGCAGAGATGTCAATAAAAAAAGGAAGACCCTCCCGGTCCATAAATACCTGGGACCTCCCACTCACTCCCCAGTCTTTCATCACTGCAGACGGCGAGCAAGTCAGAAGATGGATGTCTCCTCCTTGCAGGTAGCCGGGATGACTCCCGGCCCTCTATTTGTTCTATTTCTGCCCGGATTTATTGATTTTACTTGCCTCCCAGCCTAGGCTGCTGGTCCGGGCAAGGGTAGATGGCACCCTAGGTGCTTAGGAGCTACGCTCCACCGTGAGACCCCATAACAAGGGGTACGCGGTTAACCGGGTTGGTGACCCCGGTTTGGGATGCCCTGTCCCTTGGCCTTCCACCCTAGCGTGGATTCCCCCTCTCCCGGATACCCTTAGAGGGGGGTTGGCCTTGTCTCTTGTAAGATTTCAATCCATTCATTGTGTGTGTGGGTGCGTGTTTGTTTACTTTAGCATAGCTGCCTCCTAAGCAAGCCATTTTGCGCAATGGTTAGTGTGCTGGTTTATGGGGCAGCGGGTTGTGCTTCATATCCCACTCCTTTACGCAGAAGGGGGCAATTTACAACTTAGACCGGCGTCGGCCTCTGTGGTTTGCAATGGCGGCGGGGGAGCTTCTCCCCTGGGGGCCGGGCGTTTGCGCAATCACCTGCGGCCCTCCCCCGTGCTGCGGGCGCCGCGGTTCAGGTCCCGGCTTCTGGCCGGGAGTGACGGGGGAGGGGAGGGGCGGGCGCGACGCACGAACCGCGCCCGCCCTCCTTCTTCCTCTACCTACGCGCCTTTTTTCTTCTCCTGCGAGGTGTGCGGGTGTGACGGTCGGTGAGTGGCCTGTGGCCCCATTAGTTTTTCCCTGTATATATATATATATTCAGCCCCTCCTTGGGGTTGTTTGGCATCGCTTCTGTTATTAACCCCTTTGGACATTGCTATGTGGTCTGATTGCTATGTCTGTATGTGTGTTCCAGGTGGACCATTGTTCCTATTAAAGGGGGGTTCCCCCGGTCCTAGGGTCCCTGGTTAAAATTTAAAGGTCTGTGAAATTCCTCACACGTGGGACTTAAAGGGGCATCCCGGGTAGCATTTACTGCATAATTCCCTCTGGGCATTGTGCCTAATTTTAAAAAATCACCACATGGAGGCTTCCCCGGATACTGGGCTTGGGCCCCCCCGGGGCAATCCAGGCTGTGTTTGGGGTGTGGGGTATCCCTTTCGGGGGATGATGTATTTCTTTGTGTACCCTGTGCGCAGCGGACTATTACGCGGCAGTCCGGATCTCAGGCGTCTGGCTCTGCTCAGCTAGTCTCTTCTCCTTCTCCCCCTCGCTTGATACGTACCCCAGGTGATGTGGTCACGGGTGGGGAGTCGCAATCTGAGGTGTGTGCCAGATTGGCCATCTTGAAAAATTGTTTTCCAGTGCTGTTGCCAAAAAGGCCACGGCTAAGAGAAAACATTTTTATACAGCCGCGCAGGCTTTTGATGTGGATGAGTTTGACTGTCTGGATTGGTCTGATGGCTCCCCGTTTGAGGAAGTGGAGCTGTTTGAGGAGTCAGAGGGGTCCGATGATCAGCAGTTTGTTGGTGCTGATACCGAGCAGGGTCAGGGGGATTCTTTGGATACTTCTAAGGTCCTGGCTCATATGTTTGAGGTCCTGGCTATTTCTCCCCCTGAGGCGGCTCCTCCGCAGAAGGGGGAGTTCTTTGAGGTGACCCAGCCGCGCTTGGAATTTCCTTATCAAAAGCATTTTGATGGCATTATTCCCAAGGAATGGGAGAGGCCTACTCGGCTTCCGGGTGTTCCTCCAGGTTGGGACAAAAAATATCCCTTTCCGGTGGACGCAGTGAAGCACTGATCGTCCCCTCCTGAGGTGGATGCTCCTGTTTTGGGGTTGTCCAGCACCTCAATCCTGCATTCCCCGGACTGCACTACTCTCAAGGATGGTGAAGATAAACGCATTGACCAGATGGCTTGTCATGGTTTTGCCAGTGTTGGGTCGGCCTTGCGGCTGGTTTGTGCTTCGGCGCTTTTATTGGTAGCTGCCAGGTCGGTTGTTAGAGGACTGTTGACCTCTTCCGGGCTTGACTCGGCTAGTGAGGAGTTTACCGCCCCCTTAAGCGATGTGAGTTGTTTTTGTCTTTTTTGCTGGCCGCCTTGGTTGACACATTGGTAATGTGTAGCAGAACTTCGCCCTTGCTTGTGGCTATCCGGTGGTCGGTTTGGTTACGACAGTGGGCGGCTGATTTTGTGTCCAAAAAGTCGCTTACGGCCCTTCCCTTTGTGGGGTTGCGGCTCTTTGGAGAAAAATTGGATTCGGTTGCCAAGGGTGGTAAGTTGCCTCAGAGTAAGAAGCAGCGTCGTCCCTTTCGGGGGGCAGCTTCCTTCACTCCTTCCTTTCGTAGGGCCAGAGTTGGCAGCGGATTGGCCTTCTCCTCATCCAGAGGTGATTCCTGGAACCGGGGCAGGACACAGCTGGGGCTGCAAGCCTAAGGCCGCTGCCAAGCCGGCTCAGCAATGAGGGGGCGCCCTCACCCTTGCGGGTGGGGGGACGTCTGCAACTCTTCTCCCGGGTCTGGGACCAAGAGGTCTCGGACAGATGGATTCAGGAAGTGGTGTCTTCCGGTTACAAGCTGGAGTTCGAGTTCCAGCTCGCTCCCAGATTCTTCAGGTCTCGGGTGCCGTCAGATCCTCTGGCCGCGCAGGGGCTCCGGGCGGCAGTAGCAAATCTACTCGGACCGGGGCCTGGGCTACTATTCCAATCTGTTCATGGTGCCCAAGAAAGACGGTTCCGTTCGTCCCATTCTGGATCTGAAGTTACTCAACAGGTTTGTCCGTCCCCGGAAGTTCCGCATGGAAACTCTGCGTTCAGCCATCTACTCACTTCATCAAGGGGACTTCATGACGTCCATAGACCTCAAGGATGCTTACCTGCATATCCCAATCTTTCCTGCACACCAGAGATTTCTCAGGTTCTTTGTAGAAAATAGTCATTTTCAGTTTGTGGCTCTTCCGTTTGGCCTAACCTCGGCTCCAAGGGTTTTCACCAAGGTGATGGCGGGGGTGATGGCCCATCTCAGAGCCCAGGGTATCCGCATCGTGCCTTATCTGGACCATCTTCTTATTGTGGCTTATTCTCTCAGCCAGGCGGAGCTAGATACCAGGACTGTGGTAGCCACCCTGAAGAGATTCGGCTGGGTGATCAACTATCCCAAGTCGTGCCTCTCTCCCTCCAGGGTGGTGGAGTTCCTGGGAATGTCCCGGGATACTTCTCAGGCCAGGGTGTTCCTCCCCCGGCCCAAGGTTCTTCTGATTCAGGAGTTGACTCAGCATCTCCTATCCATCCCTCGCCCGTCCATCCGGCTGGGGATGCGATTGGTGGGATTGATGGTGGCATCGTTCGAGGCGGTTCCCTTTGCCCAGTTTCACACAAGGAAGCTCCAGCTCCATATTTTGGCGGCCTGGGACGGGTCCCCGCTGTCATTGGATCAGTCTTTCCTGATGTACCCCCGGGTGCGGCGTTCCCTTCGGTGGTGGCTGACATCAAGCAATCTGAAGAGGGGCAGATCCTTTCTGACCCCTCGTTGGGAGACGGTCACCACGGATGCCAGCCTGTCAGGTTGGGGGGGATTTTGGAAGGATCTTCAGTTTCAGGGGCTGTGGGGGCCTCAGGAGGCTCACGATCCTATCAATGTTCTGGAGCTGAGAGCCATCAGGTTGGTTCTGGCTCACTTGACTCATCAGTTACAGGGTTTACCGGTTCAAGTTCGGTCGGACAATCGGACGGCGGTCGCCTACATCAATCACCAGGGAGGGACTCGCAGCAGGTGTGCCCTCAGGGAAGTGTCTTTGATCCTGGCATGGGCAGAGGGCAATGTCCCATGCATCTCGGCAGTGTACCGAGTGGAGTGGAGTGGAGTGGAGTGGAGTGGAGTGGAGTGGAGTGGAGAACACTGAGGCGGACTCCCTGAGCAGGGGTTCATCTCGCCGGGGGGAATGGTCGATCAGCCCCAAGGTGTTTCGGTCGCTTTGCCACCGGTGGGGGACTACAGAGGTGGACCTCTTTGCCTCTCGTCACAATCACAAGCTTCCGGCATTTGTGTCTCTCTTGCGGGATCCGCTGGCTCTGGCAGCGGATGCCATGTCTCTGAACTGCGATCTGGGGTTTCTATACCTGTTCCCTCCGTTTCCCATGGTGGGCAAAGTGGTGCGCAAGCTGGCCCTAGAGGGCGTGTCAGCAATCCTGGTGGCTCCAAGATGGCCAAGACAGGTTTGGTTCGCAGATGTGGTAAGGTTGGTAGAGGATCAGTTAGATCTGCCCCTGCTGCCGGATCTGCTCACTCAGGGTCCACTGCTCTACCCCAATTTACCAACACTGGCTTTGACGGCGTGGCTGCTGAAACCTCCATCTTGAAGGAGGAAGGTCTTTCTGATGCTGTCTGGTCAGACTCTGGTTAGGGCTAGAAAGAAGTCTTCCTCTGCCATCTACTATAGGATTTGGAGGTCTTATATTGATTGGTGTGAGGTACGGGCCTTGCCTTGCAGGGCGTTTTCTATCCCTAGGGTTTTGGAATTTCTGAAACATGGTCTGGACCTAGGTTTGCAGCTTAGTACGCTGAAAGGGCATGTTTCTCCCCTGGCGGTTTTCTTTCATAAGTCTTTTGCTCTTCATCCTCTGGTTAAGACTTTTTTTCCAGGGGGTTACGCATGTGCGGCCTCCTAGGAAGCCTTTGCTCCCAGTTTGTGATTTGAATTTGGTTTTGTCTGCCTTGCAGGGTCCTCCTTTTGAACCTTTGCAGGATATTGCACTTTCTACGCTTACTCAGAAGGTTGTTTTTCTGGTTGCCATCACTTCCGTTCGGCGTGTATCGGAGTTGGCGGCTTTGTCCATTAAGGCCCCTTACTTTGAGAGGCATCAGGACAAGGTTGTTTTCCGCTTCAAGCCAGATTTCCTTCCTAAGGTGGTCTCTGCTTTTCATCTTAATCAGGACATTGTCCTACCCTCCTTGTGTCCTAAGCCCAGCAATGACAAGGAGAGGGTTTTACATTCCTTGGATGTGGTTCGCTGTGTGAAGTACTATTTGGTGGCTACTTTCTCTTTTCGTAGGACTGACGCCCTTTTTGTGGTGCCCTCTGGGCCTAGGAAAGGTTTGGCTCCCGCCAAGTCTTCCATTAGTAAATGGATTCGCCAGGCCATTGTTGGGGCCTATTCTGCTAAGGGGAAGGTTCCCCCTTTTTGTGTTACTGCTCATTCTACTCGTGCTGTTGGGGCGTCCTGAGCTTTCCAGCACCAGGCCTCTGTTGAGCAGGTTTGTAAGGCTGCTACTTGGTCTTCAGTTCACACTTTTTCCAAGTTTTACAAGGTTGATGTGCGGGCCTCAGCGGATGCTGTTTTTGGCTGCAAAGTTCTGCAAGCTGCAGTGGTTTAAGCTTGAGCATTGTTGCCTTGTTTTGGATCCCCGCCCTTTATGGACACTGCTATTGGATGTCCCAAGTGTAATGACTATCTGAAGCGGGGTGTGTGACATACTTAGAATAATACCATTTTGTGAATACTCACCTGTAAAATGGGTATTATATGTATGTCACACACCCCGCTTCACCCTGCCCTTTGGTATTCTGGATCCTTTATATGGTGAACCTTTCTTATTGTTACTGGTTAATTTGGCTCTTCCTGGTCCCTTTGTTCCTTACTGCTGTTTTCATACTGGGGAGTGAGTGGGAGGTCCCAGGTATTTATGGACCGGGAGGGTCTTCCTTTTTTTTTTACATCTCTGCAAGATCACCACCTACAGGTCAGTATAACCCAAGTGTAATGACTATCTGAAGCGGGGTGTGTGACATTTTACAGGTGAGTATTCACAAAATGGTATTATTCGCTTCAGGAAGTTTCGCATGGAAACCTTGCGGTCAGCCGTCGATTCTCTTTGTCAGGGGGACTTCATCACGTCCATAGACATCAGGGATGCTTATCTGCATGTGCCTATCTTGGTGGAAGATCAGCATTTTCAGTTTGTGGCCCTTCCATACGGGCTTACCTCGGCTCTGACGGTGTTCACCAAGGTATTGGCGGGGGTGATGGCCCTCCTCAGAGTCCAGGGCATTCGCATTGTACCATACCTGGACGACCTTCTCATTTTGGCTTCCTCTCTCAGCCAAGCGGAGCTAGACACCAGAGTGGTGGTATCCACCCTGGAAAGGTTTGGTTGGGTGATCAATTATTCCTAGTCCCCCCTCTCCCCGTCCAGGGAGGTTTCGTTTCTGGGCATGACTCTGGATGACTTTCAGGCCAGGGTGTTCCTTCCTCAGCCCAAGATTCTTCTGATCCAAGCTTTGGTTCGGCTTCTGCTTTCCAATCCTCGCCAGTCTATCCGGCTAGGGATGAGATTGGTAGGTCTGATGGTGATGGCTTTTGCCCAGTTTCACATGAGGACGCTTCAGCTCCATCTTCTAGCGACTTGGGACAAGTGTCAGCTGTCATTGGATCAGTCTTGTCTGCTGTCTCCCCGGGCTCAGCAGTCCCTTTCAGTGGTGGCTAGTGTCAAGCAATCTGTTGAAGGGCAGATCCTTTCTGACCCCTTGTTGGGAAACGGACGCCAGCCTGTCGGGCTGGGGGGGGCTTCTGGAGGGAACATCAGTTCCAGGGGTTATGGGGGCCTCGGGAGGCTCATTACCCCTATCAACGTTTTGGAGCTACGGACCATTTGGTTGGTTCTGTCTTGCTTGGCTCTTATATTGCAGGGATTGCCAATTCAAGTCTGATCGGACAATCGGACGGCGGTCGCTTACATCAATCACCAAGGAGGGACTCACAGCAGGAGTGCCCTCATTGAGGTATCTCTGATCCTTGTTTGGGCAGAGAGCAATGTCCCATGCATCTCAGCCATTTACATCTCGGGAGTGGAGAACACGAAGGCGGATTCCCTGAGCAGGAGATCCTCTCGCCGAGGAGAATGGTTTCTCAGTTCCAAGGTATTCCAGTCCATTTGTCACAAGTGGGGGACTCCGGAGGTGGATCTTTTTGCCTCTCGTCACATTCACAAGCTTCCTGCCTTTGTGTCTCTGTCTCAGGATCCTCTGGCAGTGGATGCCATGTCCCTTGGAGGGAACTGGGGTTTCTGTACCTGTTCCCCCCTTTCTCCATGGTGGGCAAGGTGGTGCGCAAGCTAACTCTAGAAGGGGCACCAGCAATTCTCCAAGGTGGCCAAGACGAGTGTGGTTCGCAGACATCGTGCGGCTGGCATTAGATCAGTTTTATCTGCCTCTTCTTCCGGATCTTATCACCCAGGGTCAGCTACGCTACCCCAATTTACCAACGTTGGCTTTGACGGCGTGGCTGCTGAAACCTCCATCTTAAAGGAGGAAGGTCTTTCTGATGCGGTGGTTCAGACTCTTTTTAGCTAGGAAGAGATCTTCCTCTAACGTCTACTATAGGACTTGGAGGTCTTATATTAACTGGTGTGAGGCTAGGGCCTTGCCTTGTAGGGTGTTTTCTATTCCCAGAATTCCGGAGGGTCTTCAACATGGTCTGGACTCGGGGTTCCAGCTTAGTACTTTGAAAGAAAACTGCCAGGGCAGAAACCTGCCCTTTCAAAGGTCTTTTGCCCTTCATCCCCTGGTTAAGACATTTTTCCAGGGGGTTACTCATGTGCGGCCTCCTTGAAAGGCCTTGCTGCCGGTTTGGGATTTAAACTTGGTTCTGTTGGTTCTCCAGGGGCCCCCTTTTGAGCCGGTGCATGATATTGCTCTTTCTCTGCTCACTCAGAAAGTTGCCTTTTTGGTGGCTATTACCTCTGTTCGGCGTGTCTCTGAGTTGGCGGCCTTGTCTATTCAGGCTCCTTACTTTTAGAGGCACCTGGACAAGGTAGTTTTCCGCTTTATGCCGGATTTCCTTCCTAAGGTGGTTTCGGCCTTCCACCTCAATCAGGATGTAGTTCTCCCTTCCTTGTGTCCTAAGCCTAGTAATGACAAGGAGAGGACCTTACATTCTTTGGATGTGGTTCGATGTGTGAAATATTATTTGGTGGCTACTTCTCCTTTTCGTAAGATGGACGCCTTTTTCGTGGTGCCCTCCGGGCCCAGGAAAGGTATGGCGCCCGCTAAGTCTTCCATTAGTAAATGGATTCGACAGGCCATTGTTGGGGCCTATTCTGCCAAGGGGAAGGTTCCCCCTTTTCGTGTTACTGCTCATTTTACTCGTGCTGTTGGAGCATCTTGGGCTTTTCAGCATCAGGCTTCTGTTGAACAAGGTTGCAAGGCTGTTACTTGGTCTTCTGTTCATACTTTTTCTAAGTTTTATAAGGTTGATGTGCGGGCCTCAGCGGATGCTGTTTTTGGCCGCAAAGTTCTGCAAGCTGCAGTAGTTTAACTTTGCATTATTGCCTTTTTGGGATCCCCACCCATTATGGGCACTGCTATTGGATGTCCCAAGTGTCATGAATATTCGGAAGCGGGGTATGGCACATACTGGGAATAATACCATTTTGTGATTACTCACCTGTAAAATGGTTATTTCAAGTATGTCACACACCCCCGCTTCATCCCGCCCTTTTTTGGTTTTCTGGGATCCTTTATATGGTGAACCTTTTTCTTTGCTGTTTACATTTGGCTCTTCCCAGTCCCTTTACTGCTGTCTTATACTGGGGAATGGTGGGAGGTCCCAGGTATTTATGGGCCAGTAGGGGCTCCTTTTTTTCATGTCATCTCTGCAAGATCGCCCTCTACAGGACAGTTACCCAAGTGTCATGAATGTTCGGAAGCGGGGTGTGTGACATACTTGTAATAACCATTTTACAGGTGAGTAATCACAAAATGGTATTTTTGCATGGAGTCATTAAGATCCACAACAACTGCCCTTCAGCCGTGGTATTATATGACCACAGTGGATATAAAGGATGCCTACCTGCATATCCCTATCTTTCCGGGCCATCAGTTTTTGCATTTTGCAGTAGATGGCCTACATTTTCTGGTTCATGGTTCTGCCCTTTGGCCTGTACTTGCCTCCAAAGGTTTGTACCAAAGTTCTGTCAGGCGTCATTGTTCTTATAAGGCACCAGGGGATACGAATTACCCCACACGACTGAGTTCTGGCTTTGATGGCCTGGCTGTTGAAAACTCCATCCTGACAGAGGCTCATCTGTCATGGTCATCCGGACAGTGATTCGAGCCAGGAAGCAGACTCCGTCAAAGATTTATCTTTGTGTGGCAGGTCTTTATCGCTTGGTGTGAATCCAGGGGTTTTGCTTGTTGGATGATTTCTGTCTCCAGAATCCTAGAATTTTGACGGAGGGGTCTCGATGAGGGATTTAATATAAAGGCCTCTTCTTCCTGTTTGGGACCTGAATTTAGCCTTATTGGCCCTTCAGGGACCTCCTTTTGAACTGCTGGCAGAAGTTTCACTGGGGTTGATGACACTTAAGTCATCTTTCTAATGGCAATTACCTTGGTGCGTTGGGTTTCTGAATTAGCATCCTTATCGGTTAGGCCTCCTTATATAGTCCTACACAAGGACAAGGCGGTCTTCCATTTTAAACAGGACTTTCTTTCTTAGGTGGGTTACCGCTTTCATCTTAATCAAGAGCTGGTTTTGCCATCCTTATGTCCTACTCCAGGTAGCCATAAGTAGAGTCCTCCACTCTTTGGACATATCTCCACTATTCAGACCTTCCGTAAAGGCTGACTCCTTGTTTTTTTTATTTGAGCGGCCATGGAAATGTCTCCAAATGGAGGAATCCTGCTTTTTGGGTTACAGCTCCTTCTTCCCGGGCTATTGGAGCTTCCTGGGCTTTTCAGCACCAGGGTTCAGTGGAGCAGGTTTGCAAGGCTGCTACCTGGTCTTCGGTTCATAGAGCCTCACGGACACCACTTTTGGCCGAAAGGTATTACAAGCAATAGTGAGCTCTTCAGCAGAAGTTCGATTTTTTTTCAGAATGGCTTACTCCTCAGGTTAGAGCAATAGGGTTGACACTTGGGATTCCCAACCTGGAAGAAGGGCGCTGCTTTGGGAGAATCTAATTCCTCATATGACAATTCTGCTGTATAACCCAATTTTTAATACATTATAAAATCGTTTGTCCTAGTTTTTCCACAATGAGATGCAGTGTGAACATTTTTTTTCATTACAACCTCAATTCCAAAACTGTTGGGTCACTATAAATGAAAATGTTTTGGAAATCTTGTATAGACATATTTTACTCATTTTATTACACACATCAGAAGTTGAAAATATTTTTCCATTGTATGTGAAAAATTAGCTCATTTATAATTTGCCAACCCATTACACCTTCCTATACCCAAAACATACATTCAGCTCCGTTTATTCTCTGTAATAGGAATAGTTAATGTATTTTTTCTCTCTCTCTTTTTTTTTCCCCTCAAGATTATGCCGTGGAGGAGCGTCCCTCCCAGATGTCTGTTATGCAGCAGATGGAGGATGGTGGTCCAGATCCCTTGGTTTTTGTCCTGAATGCAAACCTTTTAGCAATGGTGAAAATTGTAAATTGTACGTGGTTTATTGTTGTATGTACTTGCTTGCTGCGTTTGGGTAGCCCAGGAGGTAATAAGGTACACTTTCCTTTGTCCCTTTCTACAGAGAAAAGGATAATGGAACCCTGACCGCCTCTTCAAGTGATCTTATACCAGAGAGGAACTTTGTGTCATCACCTTCTATCCCCAGCACAGTGCCCCAAAACAAGCATGTTTTTATTTTTGTTTTGTTTTTACTAAAACACCAACCAGATGCAGTCTGCTGTTTGTATGGTTGCCCATATTGCTCTCTGGTGCTTTCCAGCGCTGATACATTCAGTTAAACACAGCTCAGCCTTGGTAATCAGCCTTATCCATTTTAATAAATGCAATAAATTTGAAAGCACTACAAGCTCAACTGCATTTTGTGTATACCTTGGAATTGAATGAATTAGCATGTGACTGCCATGCATCATCATACTGCATTTGGTTAGCTTTTTCATAAATATTAGGCAAAGGCTTTAATAATAATAGTGAGGCACTGGGCTTTTGACAACAAAATTCATTTCTAGGTATTGATATACTTTAACAGACATAGCAGTATGGACTGTTATAGAATATGATTTTGTACAGCCAGATAATTCCCTGATTCTCCTTTTTGGGGGGGATATATTATGGCTTTGGGGGTTTTAGGTCACTATTTCATTTTTAATTATGTTTAATGCTTATTTTCAAATATTTAAATGGAATGCCTATGGTTTATAGTGACTATTTGCAGGTTATCTTTCAGACTTTGGTAATAGGCTGATTTATTCATAAATATGTATTGTTGCAATATAGAACCAATTTAGAAGGTAAACGGTTTGTTTCCCGAATGTAAGAAAATGACAACCAGGAATGTTTAGAACACTTGTGAATCAAGATTCACTGGACGTATTCTTGCCTCCTTTAGATGTAAATAGAAAGTGCTGGTGTTTTACCACGAAAGGGATGCATGTCGTGGGACAGGCAGAGATAGTCATCCTGCTCCAATGTCTGCCTGATGAGAAGTGTTTGCCTAGAGACATATTTACACACTTTGTGGAGCTCTACAGAGAGGCCTTGGCTGGTAAGGAGGAGTTATTTGCCAGATATTTACATTTAATTTGTATTACTGTATGCTTTTTTATGCTGCTATTTATGGTCCCATTTGGATTCAGAGTGACTGATTTGGTGTTTGTCCCTGGACTCCATGTACAGGGTGGCAAGAAAGGGACCTTAGTTTGATGCTGATCTTGGTCTGGGCCTGGGTTGCATAGAATTTATTTTTTTGGTAAGAGGTCACAGCTCCCATGGGGCAGATCAAGGGCAAGTCATTACTATATTTTGAGTAGGTACATTGAGGGGCTGGCTCCAGGTTTGTGAGTGACGGGTAAAGCTCCGTGTATGGCAGGTATTTCCCCTAGTTATTAAATAAGTGAAATCAACTGAAAATGCCAAAATGCATGTTGCTGCACGGATTTACATGAATTACCCCTTATGGCTCAATTGTGCTAGCATATACCCACATGCCATGTCCCCAAAAATCAACAGGGGAAATATTGGAGGAAGCAGAAGACTGGAGGGGCTATAGAAAATAAGAGAGCCCATGGGAAAGCGAGAGGGATTGGGAAGCAGATGAGTGGAAGCGATTGGAAATGAAAAGAGAGAGATTGGAGGAAACAAGTGGGGAAGAGATGTTGGGAAAAACGTTGGAGAGAAGGAACGTGGGAAGATGCGAGGTGAAATGGGGGATTGAAGTGAAGATGGAAATAAGAGAGCTGAGGAAGCAGCAGAATGGGAAATAAACAGAACATGCAAAACAGATGGGCAGAAGGAACATAGGATGTAGAATATGTGGGAGACAAGAGGGGAAACAATAGAGGAAATATTTAATAGAGAGAACAGAATTAATAATACATACTCATTATTAATAGAAGTAACTGAATGCAGTTACACGCCTGTACTGTGTACATAGTTCATCAGTGACCTGCTTGTTGTTTTAACCTCTATATCCTTTTGCACTCTAGGTAGCATGGTGGGAAACCTGGGACACTCATTTGTAAGTCAAAGTTTCCTGGGCAGCAAGGAGCACGGAGGATTCTTGTATGTTACACCTACTTACCAGTCATTGCAAGACTTGGTACTCCCTGCTCAGCCCTATCTTTTTGGAATCCTCATCCAAAAATGGGAGACTCCGTGGGCTAAAGTGTTCCCCATGCGTCTAATGCTGCGGTTGGGAGCAGAGTACAGATGTAAGTACATATGCAAGACTCTTTTATTCTAAGTATACAGCACGTCCTGTTCCAGAAGATTCCTTACACATGGGTAATACATCCACAAGATGGCGCTTGACTGCAGAAAACAGCTTGTGGCTCCTCCCGGCCCCTTTATAAGTCAGGGACCTACCACAAAATCCCCTGTTCTTTCTGCAGTCCTGGACTGCGAAGACAGAAGATAGCTCTCTGTGGCGCAGGTGAGCGGGGCTTATATGCCTTGCGGCCCTGCAAGACTATTTCCACCCGTTCCATCTAATTTACTGCCTCCCAGCCTCGGCCGTTAAGGTTCGGGTGGAGGTAGGTTAGCAAGCACCAATGGTGCTGAGGAGCTAGGCTCCTACCGCAGTCCCTGCTCTAACAGGGTAGGCGGTTTAGGCTAATGGTGAGCCTTTTTGGGATGCCCCCACTGCCTCATAGGTTTTGCCAGGTTATTCTGTGCAGTTAAACCCTATTCACATATATATTTCCCCCTCCACCCTCACTTCTCATATTAGTCCTCTGGGCGCCATTTTCCCTGGGAATTCTGCTGTTATCCTCCCTCACTCTCCCCCTGGGGGATCTCCAGGGGGGGGTCGTCTAGTGATTCAACACTGTATTTCACTCTTGACATGTTTTAGTGCTTGTAACTTTATAATACGCCGCCGCCGCCACGCTTTGTACTGCGCTCTGCGCCTGGCAGCCCCATTAACCTCAGAGCTGCCGGGCCGCTATTGGTCAGCCGGATCACGTAGGCGCGTTTCCCGCTCTTCGGGGGGGGCTCTGTGGATGATGTATTTTACCTCATAAACTCCACGGCCTACCCCTCGAGGTCTGTGGACGCCATTTTGTCTCCTTGCTGCGTGCTGCTGAGACTCTGCGGTCCGTGAGTAACCCCGATGGGGTGATTTTCTTCTAAAAGTTTTATTCTCATGGGAATGTTGATTATGTCTTCCAGGCGGGAGAATACTTCAGCACTGTGGTTTCTCCCGGCCATTTTCCCTCACTAACTCCCACTTCCCTAGCGGTTCTTGGGGCATCCCGGGTAGCTCTTTAGCGCTAACCCTTACTGGCCTATTGTGCCATTCAAATCGCCATATGCAGGCTTCTGGGGGTAAAAGGCCTGGGGTTCCTTCGGGACAAGCCCGGCTATGTGTTGTGTGTGGAGTATCCCCTAGTAGTGATGTCGGGGTGTGTGTACCCTGCGCCCAGCAGGTACTTGCGCTGCAGTCTGGGCTGTCTGTTACTGGGCCTGGTGGTGCGACCCCTCTGGCCTCACCTATCCCCTCCACACTTACATTTGACACCCACTGCGGGGCATACTAGTGGGGAGTCTCAACCTAATTTAGCTGCACGGGTGGCCAGCATTGAGAAACATCTTGCTGGGTCTGCCCCGCGTAAGGCTTCTGCTAAGAAGCGGGTTTCCCTCTTCCCTGTGGAAGATGAGGGCCCTTATTCACTCTCAGGTCCCTCTCAGGAGGGGGGATTATTTTCTGATTCAGAATCCTCTGAGGAACAACCTAAGATATACGGTGGTACTGGGACTCCCTTTGGGGAAGACCCAGGGTCCCCTGATGACAATGACAGATTGCTGAGTCACATATTTGAAGTGCTTTGTATTTGCAGGGTGAACTTTTTCATACGGTTAAGCCAAGCTGGGAGTTTCCTGAGCAGTCAACAATCTAGTGCTCAAAGAATGGGAACGGCCTAACAAGCTGCCCGGGGTGCCTAAGAGTTGGGACAAAAGGGTTCCCTTTCCTGCTGATGTTGTTAAGCGTTGATCATGTCCTCCCGAGGTGGATGCGCCCCTTCTAGGGTTGTCCAATACATCTGTCATGCATTCTCCTGACACTACTACCCTGCGAGATGCCGAGGACCGGCGTTTGGACCAACTGGCTCTGTCTGGCTACGTCAGTGGATGGCTGACAATGCTGCTAGGAAGGCTCTCACTGGTTTCCCCTTCAAGGGCCTGTGTCTCTTTGGGGAACGCTTGGATTTGTTTGCTAAGGGTGGTAGGTTACCTGAACGCAGGAGGCCATCTCGGTCCTTTCGGCGGACAGGTGCCTTTCTCCCATCCTTCCGTGGTTCCGGAACTAACTGTAGAGTCTCCTTTACTGGGGCCCGTGGAGACCATTGGGGTAGGGGCAGAGGACGTGGCCGCCCTGGCCTCTCCTGGGGTCTCAAGCCAAAAACCTCACCCAAGCTCCCTCAGGCATGAAGGGGCGCCCTCACCCATCCGGGTGGGGGGACGGCTTCGGCTTTTTGCTCACGTCTGGAGACTTCACGTCTCAGACCGGTGGATTCGGGAGGTAGTGTCCTCTGGTTACAAGATGGAGTTTGCAGCCTGGCCACCCCCAAGATTCATCAAATCCCGGATGGCTCAAAACCCCCTTTTAGCCCAGGTCTGCACCTTGCTGTCCAAAACCTTCTGGAGTTAGGGATCATCTGCCAAGTGCCTTTAAAGGAAAAGGGCAGAGGCTACTATTCCAATCTTTTCACTGTTCCCAAGAAAGACGGGTCCATCAGACCCATCCTGGATTTACGGCGCCTCAACAAATTTGTCAGATTCAAACACTTTTGCATGGAAACTCTGCGCTCAGCTGTAAATTCACTACGCCCGGAGGACTTCATGACCTCTGTAGACATCAAGGATGCTTACCTTCATATACCAATCTTTCCAGGTCATCAAAGATTCCTCCGGTTTCGCTCTGGAGGATCAGCACTACCAATTTGTGGCCTTGCCCTTCGATCTCACCTCGCCTCCCAGGGTATTCACCAAGGTGCTGGCGGGCATTATGGCTCTGCTGAGATCTCAGGGCTTTCGCATCCTTCCTAACTTGGACGACATTCTCATCACGTCTCGGTCCTTCCAGCAGGCCAAGCTGGATACCTAGATGGTGGTGTCCCATGCTGGAGTCCTTCGGCTGGGTGATCAACCATCCCAAGTCTTCCCTGTCACCGTCAATGGTTAAGTCCTTTCTGGGCATGACTCTGGATACATCTCAGGTCAAGATCCTTCTCCCTCAGCAGAAGGTGGACAGTCTGCAAGCTCAAGCCAAGCTTATTCTGTCTTGCCCTCATCCTTCCATCTGGCAGGGTATGCAGCTGGTGGGCCTGATGGTGTCTTGCTTCGAGGCTGTTCCATACGCTCATTTTCACATGAGGCCTCTTCAACTTCACCTCTTGTCAGTTTGGGATCGGGACCCTGTGTCCCTGGATCAGGTGTTGTTCTGTCCCCTCTGGTCAGGCGGTCTCTCTCGTGGTGGCTGGACTCAAGAAACCTGTTGGTGGGCAGATACTTTCTGGCTCCGTGCTGGGAGACAGTCACCACAGATGCCAGTCTGACAGGTTGGGGGGGCTCCTGGAAATCCCTGAAATTCCAGGGTCAGTGTTGCCCTCAGGAGGCCCACACCCATATCAACATTCTGGAACTGAGGGTGATACGGTTGGTTCTCGTCCAACTGACTCCACACCTTCGGGGTCGGGCTGTTCAATCATCAGGGAGGGACCCGGAGCAAGTGAACCCTCAAGGAAGTGTCTCTGATACTGTTCTGGGCGGAGGAGTATGTCCCTGCATCTCGGCAGTGTACATCCCGGGAGTGGAGAATCTGGAGGCAGACTCCCTCAGCTGGGGGACTTTTCATCTGGGAGAATGGTCCCTCAGCAGCAAGGTGTTTCACTCCCTGTGCCACCGTTGGGGTCAACTGCGTGTGGATCTATTTGCGTCCCGTCACAATCACAAGCTTCCAGCCTTTGTCTCTCTATCCCAGGACCCTCTGGCCTTGGCCATGGATGCACTAGCAATGTCTTGGAAGAGCTTTCAGCTCCTTTATGTGTTCCCTCCGTTTCCTCTGCTGGGCAGGGTGCTGCGCAAGAAGGAAGGGGTGCCAACCATCCTGGTGGCCCCCTGTTGGCCAAGAGTGTAGTTCGCAGACATAGTGCAGTTGGCAGTAGATCAGTACGCCCTGCCCAAGGTTCCAGACCTGCTCACTCAGGGGCAGCTACGCCATCCCAATTTACAAACGCTGGCTTTAAAGGCCTGGCTGCTGAAACCTCCATCTTGATGGAAAAGGGGCTGCCTGCCTCTGTTGTTAATACCATGATTAGGGCTAGGAAGAAGTCCTCGTCCTCCATCTACTATAGAGTATGGTATGCTTATATTGACTGGTGTCGTTTCCCTGTCGGGTGTTTTCTGTCCCTAGGATTCTGGAGTTTCTGCGACATAGTTTGGATTTGGGTCTTGAACTTAGTACCCTTAACCCTTTCGCTGCCAGCCTACCTGGAGTTTTTGTTACGCTTTGTTGCCAGACCATTTTTCACTATTTTGCACTATGCATGTTCAACTGTGATTTTTGAAGGGATTTCCAGGGATTTCCCAGAAAAATTGTATATTGTTTTTTTCAGCAGAGTCTGGGCTTTAACATGAAATGTCTTGTTTGTCATTTTTTAACTGTATTCTTAATATTTTGGGGTGAGTTATGTGCAAAAAAATAAAAAAAAAATCTATTTTTTACAATTTGTAGTGTTTTCTGTAATAAAAAATGCAAGTTTGTCAATAAAATCTTATTGCGTGTGAAATCCCAATTTCTCCCGGTTACAACGGCACCACATATGTATTGGTAGATGCCCTTTCCTGCCCAGGAGACTCCCCCAAACTGAAACAGCGCTTTAGGGGATTTTCAGATCAAATACAGCTATGCTAAGCAATATGCGCACCTTGCAGTTTTTCAATAAAAACAGCCCTTTACATTTGAAATACCCCCCACAAACTATATATTCTCTGGAAGTACACACCTCAAGCTTTTTAGGCATACCAGGCTTGTTGATGTTGCCACAATTTTCTGGAAGTTCTCCCTCAATGTATTCTTTGGTTACACAAAACTTCCCTAAAAAAGGATAAAAAAGCAGAATCAAAGCCACATTTTTCTAAAGAAAACTATAAGCAAACAAGAAAAAACAGGTTAATCTAAAAAAGCAACATCCCCCGAACAGAACGATACCCAACATGCATAGCTACTGTCAAGGGAAGAGTTGCCAAACACCCCAAAGTAAAGCTTGGGGAGACGGTAATTTTGCTTGAAAATTTCAGCTCTGCAGACAAAGTGGCACCTTGCGCTTTTTCTACCAAAACAACCCTTTACATTTGGAATACCCGCCACAAACCATATATTTTCTGAAAGTACACATGATAAGCTTTCTAAGCATACCCAGCATGTTGTAGTGGGTCCATCTTTCTGGAAGTAATCCCTCAAAGAATTCGTTGGTCGCACAGGGTTTCCTTAAAAAATGTATAATAAAGCAGAATAAAAAATGAGTTTTTCTAAAATATCAATATGCAAACAAGAAAAAACAAGCTAAATCTAAAAGCGCAAAATCCCCCGAGCAGAACGATACCCAACATGCATAGGTACTACTAACCCTTTTAACTGCCAGCCTACTTTAGGCTTTGTCACCCTCTCTTGACAGGTCATTTTTCACCATTTTGCGCTATGCTTAACTGTGATTTTTGCAGGAATCTCCAGGAAAATCATATGTTTTTTTTTTGCGGCAGAGTTTAGGCTTTAACATGAAATGTCTTGTTTGTAATTTTTTTACTGTTTTTTTTAAATATTTTTGAGTAAATTAAACAAAACAAAATAAAAATTTTTTTTTTAGAAAATTATCTCCTTTATTTCAAATAAAACATTTGTTTTATTAAAGAAAACCATATTGCATGTGAAAGCCCCATTTCTCCCGATTACAACGGTACCACATATGTATCGGTAGCCCCCTGTTACTGTTCAGAAGACCCCCCCAAACTGAAAAAACATTTTATAACATGTAAAAATAAAATACAACTACAATCCACACTATAAAGGGTTAAATCAAGAAAAAAAATCGGTGTGGGGTTCCCCTTCCTGGGGGGGGAGGTAACCCCCATTTTTTTTATTTTAAGGGTTAAAAACCCTTAATAATTCCCATAAAAATGACATGGGGTCCCCCCTATCCAGCATAAGTAGCCCAGGGATCAGCTATGCAGGGATTGTAGAACAGGGCGCAGGGGCCAGCTTTGGTGGCCCCCCGCCCTGCCAAGTACAAGCCTGCACCGCCTAAATCAGCCCGGGCCCTTCTGCCCCCCCTGGGCTTCGGGGAGGCAGGTAATAGGGGGGCCGGGGTTAATGGCAAGTCACCCGCTAGCCGCAGGTCACTTGACAGCCCTCGAGCCTTGTGAACTGGTACAGGGGTCTCATGGACTCCTTACAAGTTCACAATGGGTTAAAGTGGACCAACACCCAGGGCTGATCGGCCCCGGAATCTATAAGATTCCTGGACCGTTCTATTCCCTCCCCCTGGGGCATCCAAAATCGGGATGCCCCCCTGTGTGAAACCCCCCGGAACACCTGCTACCACTTACTTGAATCCGGTCCTACGGCGCATGCGCGGGCCGCATCCCCGATATCCCTCTAGCAGGACGCGTGCCCAGGCCGACTATTTATGAATGGCCGCCGCGGGCACGCTCCCTGTTAGAGGGAAGTGGGGGATGCGGCCGTCAGCGCGCTCAGAGCGGCTGAGCTTAGATGTCTCTTAGACGTCCATAACTCAGCCGCTCTGAGCGCGCTGATTGGACGAGCGGCCGCGCATGCACCGTAGGACCCGGGTAAGGTGAGTTATTGTGGGTGATCGGGGGGGTTTTACGCAGCGGGGCATCCCCAATCGGGATGCCCCAGGGGAAAGGACCAATACCCAGGAAAGTCAAAATCCTGGGTGTTGATCCACTTAAAATGTAAAAAAAAAAAACACACCACACCACAAAATGCTGGAAGCATTTATTACCAGCTGGGTGACAGGACATAAGGGGTTAATTAAAAAAAAATTGGCATAGGGTCCCCCCTCCCAGGGTGGGGGACCCCTTTTTTTTTTGGAATTTTAAGGGTTAAAAACCCTTAAAAATCCAAAAAAAAAAATTACGTAGGGTCCCCCCTACCCAGCGTTACCGACCCGGGCCAGCTATGGGGGCTTGTAGAACAGGCCCACATAGCCATAGTGGCCCGGGCCCTTCTGCCCCCCCCTGGCCTTTGGGGAGGCAGGTAATGGGGGGCTGGGGGTTCATGGCAAGTCACCCGCTAGCCCGCAGGTGACTTGCCAGACCCAGAGCCTTGTGAGCTGGTACAGGGGTCTGATAGACCCCTTACCAGCTCACAAAGGGTTAACTGTAAAAAAAAAAAAACACACACACAAAATGATTTTATTAAAAAAAAAAAAATTTTTTTTACTGTACTTACCTCCGATTGCAAGCTCTTGTCCCTCGCCGCTCTGATGACAGATGCCGGTGATCGGCATCCAGAGAAGGGGGGGCAGGAGATCAGAGGATCTCCTGCCACCTCCTTCCAGGTCGCCGATCACCGGCATCTGACAGCTGAGAACGCTGAAGCCGGTGATCGGGACCGGGATGACGTCATAGCCCCGCTCCCAAAAGGGGCGGGGCTTGACGGGAGACGGAACGGGGTGACGTCATAGCCCCGCCCCCAAGGGGGCGGGGCTTAGCGGCAAGATGGCGGCCGCCATCGGAAAGAAGAGAGGAGAGAGCCTCCCGGGCTCTCTCCTGAAGATCGGCAAGCCCTGGGGGGGGATCGGAGGCCCCCCAGGTGAAGAGGAGGGTCGACGGGAGCCAGCGCACATGCAGGTAGGTAAATGTCATTTTTATTTATTTTTTTTTTTTACAGGAAAGCCAGTGGCAGCTAAAACGGGGGGGGGGGCACCCTATTCCGGGCCCTCCCCTGCAGCCGGAGGAGGTCCCACGGACGATCGGAGCACACCATCTTAAAGGGGAGACCCGGCCGAATCAAACAAGGGGTCAGGTGAGTGTCTTTTTTTTTTTTTTGGCCAGTTAGCAGGGGGGAAAGCCAGGTACGTAAAATTTACGTAGCTGGCGTTTAATGACAGGAGAGGCAGCTACGTGAATTTTACGTAGCTGGCGTTTAAAGGGTTAAAGGTCATGTTTCTGCCTTGGCTATTTTCTTCCAAAGATCTTTTGCTCACCATCGTTTGGTTAAGACCTTCTTCCAGGGGGTTACTCATGTGCGTCCCCCACGTAAGCCTATGTTACCAGTCTGGGATTTAAACTTGGTCTTATCTGCCTTGCAGGGGTCTCCCTTTGAGCCCTTGCGTGAGCCCCCTTTTGTCCATTTTGACGCTTAAGGTAGTCTTTTTGGTGGCCATCACTTCTGTTAGGCGTGTTTCTGAGTTGGCGGCACTTTCCATCAAACCCCCTTATTTTGAGAGACATCAGGACAAGGTGGTGTTTCGTTTTAGAATATAGTAATATAGCACAGAGCAGTTATGCCAATTATTTCAACAAAATGTCCAAACATTTAACATATAATTTCTCCATGTTGTCCCGCTGACACATTCACAAATCCAGAGTGGCTAAAGTCAATCCAAATCCACACGCCAGGTGCCCACCACCTTGTAAGTTATACTCTTACCAAATGGAAGTTTGATTGTTAGCCTTATTTATGTCTCCATAGGACTTCTCAGTAATTAAATTGTAATTCTCTGTGGGACTCTTCATTAGTTAGATCTCAAATTATCCTTTCCAGTGTTTAATGGCATAAGGAGCCTGTGCTTTATGAGCAGCTCATTTGGTAATTTACCATAAAAACAAAAGAGGGATCTTTCGTTTTAAGACAGATTTTCTGCCTAAGGTTGTGTCTGCTTTTCATCTCAATCAGCACATTGTTTTGCCTTCTCTTTGCCCTAATCCTAGTAACCCTAAGGAGCGGGTTTTACACTATTTGGATGTGGTTAGGAACCTGAAGTTCTATTTGGTGGCTACTGAATCCTTCAGGAAGACTGATGCTCTTTTTGTGCTCCCGTCTGGACCTAAGAAGGGTCTGGCTCCAGCTAAGTCCACTATCAGCAAGTGGATCCGTCTGGCTGTGATTCAGGCCTATTCTGCTAAGGGGAAGGAATCTCCCTTCCGCCTTACTGCTCACTACTTGTGCTATTGGTGCCTCTTGGGCTTTTCAGCACCAGGCTTCTGTTGAACAAGTTTGCAAGGCCGCTACTTGGTCTTCTGTTTTACAAGGTTGATGTTAGGACCTCAGCTGACACTGCTTTTGGCCGCAAAGTTCTGCAGGCGGCAGTGGTTTAAACTGGCCGCTGTTACGTTTTGGGGATCCCACCCTACCTTACGGACACTGCTATTGGATGTCCCATGTGTAAGGAATCTTCTGGAACAGGACGTGCTGTATACTTAGAATAATACAATTCTGTGATTACTCACCTGTAGAATTGGTATTATATGTATACAGCACGTCCTGTTCCACCCCACCCATTGTATCATTGTTCTTTGTTACCTCTGTATGGTGATTGTTCATTTTGAGTTCTTGTTATTATTGTCCTCCCGGCTTCTTGTTAACTGCTTGTCAATACTGGGGATTTTGTGGGCGGTCCCTGACTTGTATAGGGCCGGGAGGAGCCACAAGTTTTCTGCAGTCCAGCGCCATCTTGTGGATGTATTACCCATTTGTAAGGAATCTTCTGGAACAGGACGTGCTGTATACGTATAATACCAATTCTACAGGTGAGTAATCACAGAATTGTATTTTTGGCATGTTGTGGGGATTTTTAAAGTCTCTGCTTTGCTGTTTAAGGGCAATTTTTTTATGATTGACATGAGTGGGCTTAGATATTTATGTTTACCTGATGGGTGTGCTTTCTTCTTGCACCATGCTGGCCGTCGGGGGGCTTCATCTATAAATTATCAGCATTTTGCTTTCCCTTATAAACCATATAGGACTTGCTCCCTTTTACTGATTCTGACTTTTACAGGGTCCCCAAAATTAATTGATTTGGAAATGGAAAATGCATGAATGAGTCCTCATTTGCAGCCGACTAGGCCCTGCAGAAGGGACAGCATTATTCAGAAATATAACTTGGACAGAATGATGGCTGAATGAAGGATGCAGCCCGACAGGCAGTCTGAGGAGAACAGAAAGACTGCTAATTTAACCCTTTGTCTGGACTGTCTCCTTAAATAATCTTAAGCCATGTCTTTAACCGAGCTGACCTACAAATGAAAAGACTGTAACCAACCCATATAACATGCTAAAGGCAAAAACAAAATATTGATATTAGCAGTTACGATATAATTACGATATTAATACAAGACCAGTCACATAGCATAGTTACTCTCCTTATATGGACTCACAAATTGGACCAAAGCTCACGCCCCAAAGGCCCTGAAATCTATAAGATATCGGTAATTAAATTTGTGCTCACTTGGCATTTAGAGAAAGGGAGCACCATTGGTCTCTGCTTTTTCAGTCTTTAGCTGTGTAGCTACATCCAATTCAGTTAAAAGACAGAAAAAATGTTACTGTATGAGCCTTGAAAGGCCCCTATTTAATGTTCGCATCAGGGCTCTATCACAATTAGTTACGCCACTGCAGAGCAACCTTGCTACTGCACCCCCCATTGCTACTCACCATGTCTTTTCCAGCACCCTTACAAACCCAGTGGAGTCAAATAAAACCACATTTCATTGCAATTCATGATTGCAGGTGTAATTTCATCCCCAGTTACAATTGTAGATTCTGTTTGCTGCTACATAAATGTATTCACAATAGGATCTGTGATTTAGGGAGTGTTTTAACGGGGTGTTTGCAGTAGAAATGGGGCCCATGCTCAGAAGGCATAGGGATGTATTCTGTATATAGACTGTATTTCTATTATGAGCTAATGGTCTGTGAGCCACTTTTGTCTATTTTCGCCTTATGTCTGCATCCCTCAGTAGACGGGGTGTGTAGGTATTCATTTTTTTTTGTGTCCACATAGTGTACCCATGTCCGCTGTTTAGTGTGAGATTCAGGAAGCCTCTATTCGGGGAAACAGGCCACACGATTATCAACCTCCTGGCTGTAAGTGTCTAAACCAATTGTTTTTTTTTAGTATATTTAATACTTCTGTATTTAGTACGGTATATTTTGTAACATTTTGAATGTCAATGTCTAATTTAAGAGCCTGTGTATGTTCTTATAAATACTTGAAGTATAGTTTACTTTTATTATTTCTTATATCATGGGGAAATATATATATATATATATTTTTTTTACATCAAGGATTTCCGAAATTATCAGTACACTCTGCCAGTGGTACAAGGCTTGGTAGTGGATATGGAAGTCAGAAAAACCAGCATAAAAATACCCAGCAATCGATATAATGAGGTATGTAACCCAATACTATTCTACGTAACCTGCTACATTTTCCAGTGCGTCTCTAAAGCACTCAGTTATAGAACTGTTTTCAAAATTAAAAATAAAAAGTTAGTTCCTAGTGACTGTCCAATAGATATATTGAACTTTATATATTGTATTGGATGAATGAATAGATAATAGATTTATTGAAGCCTAAAGTCTTGCTATCAGGAGAACATAACTTCTTTTTCCACTGAAGTACATGCCATGGGGTCACTTGTAAGCTGCCCTGCACTCTTTTATAATGAATCATTTTACATATATTCTTAGTATACAGTACGTCCTGCTCCAAATAGATTACTTACACTTGGGTTATCCTCCACCAGATGGCGCTGCACTGCAGAGACATGTAAAACAGGCTCTTCCCGGCCCCTTAAATACCCAGGGACCTCCCACAAATCCCCAGATTTCTCTGCAGTGCTGACTGCGAAGACATGAAGTATCACTCTCTCGCAGGTGAGCGGGGCTATTAAAGCCTGCGGCCCTGTTGGACTATTCCCACCCGTCCTCTTTGTGATGTGCCTCCCAGCCTGGGCTGCGCTGGTCGGGTGAAGGTAGGCAGCACCATGCGTGCTTATGGAGCGCTGCTGTTGGCTGATGGTGAGCCTCTATGGGATGCCCCTCCCGCATTATTGCCCCATGCCCCATGTAGCAGTCGGCCCTGTACAAAGGGCTGCCATCCTCCCTCGTTCCCCCCGTAGCTCGGGGGGAAAGAAAGGGGGGGGGGGTGTGTTTGTTGTCAGTGTATTGTGATTACATGCTGATGAATATGGCCTTTGTAATGTCCTTTGGACTTGTATATGTGGTGTCAGCCGCCGCGCTGATTTGTATTTTTACGCGTGTAACTGCCGCCGCCGCCACACGCACTTTTTCCTTCATTGGATGTTCCACGCCGAGCGGCGGCGCTACCTCAGACGCCTCTGCGTCCTCATTGGCTGCTTGTTGGACTTTGCGCCCATCGGGACGGCGGGGCCTGGCGCGCTCCGCGTCATGGCGCGCTCTGGCCCGCCCTTCGAGGTACTCGGCGCCATTTAGTCACTTCGCGTGTGACGTTCTTGCTTACCGTGGTCCGTAAGTGCCCTCGCGGGCGGCCTTTATACTCATTGTAGTGTTTCGGTTCTGACACCCTTTTCTTCTCATTGTGTCTTTCACACGGGTGAATCCATTGGCTTCTCCCGGCCCGGTGTAATTGATAGTCAGGCCTTGTAAAATTCTCCCACTTCCCTAGCGGGTCATTGGGGCATCGAGGGTTGCTTTATAGCGTCAATCCCTACTGGCATATTGTGCCTAAAAAATCACCATATGGAGGCATGTCAGGAAAACGTGACCGGGGTCCCTTTGGGACAAGACCGGCTGTGCATGGCATGTGGACAACCCCATGCTGACACTGACAGGGCACGGGTCTGCGTATCCTGTGCTGAGCAAGCGCTGACCTTGCATTCTGGCCTGCCAGTGGCTGCACCTTGTTTCACTTCACCTACTTCCCCAGGCTTAAATCTCACCCCTGCTGAGTCGCACACAAGTGGGGATTCTCAGCCTGATTTGTCTCATAGACTGCCTACGGCTGAACAGATTATTGCGATCTTTAGCGCGTAAGGGCCCTGGTAAGAAGCCGCACCGGACGCCTAATGTTACTGTTTTCCCTATGGGATCTGAGGAGTTTATGAATCTGTGTGGCTATACCCCTTCTGATGAAGGAGAGCTCTTTTCTGACTCAGGCTCATCTGATGAGAGACCGAAGGGTCATGAAGTCTCAGGCCCTGACCCCTGGGCTCAGGATGACATTGACAGATTATTGATCCAGATCTTTGAGGTTCTGTCTATCTCTCCCCCTGGTGAGGCTCCCAGGCAAAGAGGGGAGCGTTTCCATACAGCAACATCACGTTTGGAATTTCTAGAGCAGGCACATTTCCATACCCTTGTGCTCAAGGAATGGGAGTGCCCCAGTAAACTTCCCGGGGTCCCAGGGGATTGGGATAGGAAGTATCCTTTTCCCCCTGAGGTGGTTAATTGTTGGTCATCCCCCCCCCCCCCCCCCCGAGGTGGATGCCCCGATCATAGGGCTACATAACCCCCCCTTTATTACAGTCCCTGCTCATACTACCCTTCGGGATGCTGAGGACCGGCGCATTGACCTGCTGGCCTCCCACGCCTTTGCATGTGCGGGAATGGCGCTGCGCCCGGTCTGTGCCTCTGCCATTACTGCCGTGGCCACTAGAACCCTCATCAGAAAAATGCTTGATCGTCCCCCTGATGATCTCCCTTGGGATGTGTTTAATGCACTCTCCAGTTGAGAGGTGTTTGTAAAATTTATCCAATTAGCATTGGATGACACCATTAGAATGTGTGCAAGAACTTCTGCCCTTGTGGTGGCTATATGTCGCTTGGTCTGGCTGCGACAGTGGGGTGCTGACGATGCTGCAAAGAAGACTCTTACCGGGCTTCACCTGTTTTGGGCCCGTCTAGACCTGTTTGGTACAAAGGGTAAGTTACCCCAACGCAGGCAGCTGTCTCGGCCCCTTCGGGGCCAGGGCACCCCTTCTACCCCCTACCATGGTGTTAAACAGGAACCAGGGGTTTCCTTCGCGGGGGCTCGCGCAGATTCCTGCCCCAGGAGCAGCAGACAACGCCCAGGCTCCTCCGGGGAGGCTAAGCACAAATCTTCCCCCAAGCCCCCTCAAGCATGAGGGGACGGCTGCGGCACCTTGCTCATGTCAGGAGGCATCACACACACACACTCAGACTGGTGGGTTCAGGAGGTAGGAGGCTACAAGGGTTTGCTGTGCGGCCTCCCCCAAGATTATCAGGTCCCGGGTACTCCTGGTCCCTGCCTCTGCTCAGGTGCTGGTGCAGGCCATGCAAGGCCTGCGGGGTCTGAGGGTCACTTGCAGATTGCCCTTGACAGAGGCAGGGGACGCTACACCAATTTTCTGCAGTTCCCCAAGAGGTTGGGTCAGTCTGGCCCATTATGGATTCACAGATTTCAGCAATTCGTCAATTACAGGCGGTTTTTTTGCTTAGAAACTCTGCGCTCGGCCATCAGCTCCTTGCGCCCCGGGGGCTTATCGCCGTCTGTGGAGATCAAAGATGCTTATTTTCACATCCCTGTGTCTTCTGGACACAGAGGTTTTTCAGATTCGTGTAGTGGATGACCTCAAGGAACCTGTCTGGGGGCAGTTCCCTTCTTACCCCTTCCTGGGAGATGGTCACCATGGGTGCCAATCTATCAGGTTGGGGGGGGGGTTTCTTCTGGAAGTCCCTGCGGTTCCAGGGGAGGTGGGGCCCTTAGGAGGCCCATACACCTATCAATGTTTAAAACAGTGAGCGTTCAGGTTAGTTCTAACTTGCTTGACTACTCCTCTTCAGGGCCTGCCTGTTCGGGGGCGCTAGGTCTATCTGACGGCAGTGGCCTACATCAATCATCAGGGAGGGACCCGGAGCAGGAGGGTCCTCCAGGAAGTGTCTCTGATCCTGATCTGGGTGGAGGACAATGTTCCCTGCATATCGGCGGTATTCGCTCTGGGGGGGGGGTCCCTCTGCAACAGGATGTTCCAATCCCTGTGTCACTATGGGGACCAACCAGTTGTGGATCTGTTTGTGTCCCGTCACGTTCACAAGCTCTCGGCCCTTGTTTCCCTGTCCCAGGAGTCTCTGGCCATGGTCACGGTGCCTTAGTAACGTCATGGCAGGACATTCTGTTCTGTATGTCTTTTCCCCATTCCCCCTGCTAGGCAGGGTCCTGTGCAAGATTGCTCTGGAAGGGGTGCCAGTGATTCTGGTGGCCCCCGGGTGGCCAAGAAGAGTGTGGTTCGCAGGCGTGGTACAGAGGGCAGTAGATCAGTACGTTCTGCCTGGAGTGCCAGTTCTGCTCACTCAGGGCCCCTTATGCCATCCCAATCTACATACTCTGGCCTTGACGGCCTGGCTGCTGAGACATCCATCTTGATGGAGACAGGCTTATCTGCCTCGGTGTTTGAGGCTATGGGAAGACTAGGAGCAAACTTCTTCTTCCATCTATTATAGGGTATGGCGTACCTATATTGATTG
Source organism: Gastrophryne carolinensis (assembly GCA_027917425.1). NCBI lineage: Eukaryota > Metazoa > Chordata > Amphibia > Anura > Microhylidae > Gastrophryne > Gastrophryne carolinensis. The sequence goes on from CM051235.1 coordinate 437,613,074, forward strand.
GTGTGAGTCTAGGTCTCTTCTCTGTCGGGTGTTCTCTGTCCCCAGGGTTCTAGAGTTATTACAGCATGGGTTGGAGTCGGGTCTCCAACTCGGTACTCTGAAGGGTCAGGTTTCTGCCCTGTCCGTCTTCTTACAGAAGTCTTTTGCTCAGCTTTCCCTGGTTAAGACTTTCTTTCAGGGGGTTACTCTTGTGCGTCCCCCAGGTAATCCTATGGTCCCTGTTTGGGATTTGAACTTGGTTTTGTCTGCCTTGCAGGGTGTTTCCCTTTGGACCTATTCAGGATGCTGCTCTGGCTGTACTTACCCTCAAGGTTGTCTTTCTGGTGGCTATTACTTCGGTCAGACGTGTGTCTGAGCTGGCGGCTCTGTCTATCTAGCCCCCATACTTTGAGAGACGCCAGGATAAGGTGGTGTTCCGCTTTAAGCCGGACTTTCTGCCTAAGGTGGTGTCTACTGTTCTTTTGATTCAAGATATTGTTCTTCCTTCTTGTGCCCTATTCCTAGCAACGCTGAGGAAAGGGTTCTGCATTCCTTGGACAGGTGTTGGAAGTATTCCTTGGTAGTCACTGCGTCCTTTAGGAAAACTGATGATCTTTTTGGGCCTACGGCCACTCCATCCTGAATGCGCCCGATCTCGTTTGATCTCGGGGGCTAAGCTGCGTTGGGCCTGGTCATTACTTGGATGGGATGGTCCCTTCTGGTCCTAGGAGAGGTTTTTGGCTTTTGCCAAGTCTACTATTAGCGAAAGGATTCGTCAGGCTGTGACTCAGGCCTATCCCATTAAGCGGAAGAATCTTTCCTTTCGTCTTACTGCTCATTCTACTCGTGCTATTGGTGCCTTTTGGGCCTTTCAGCAGCAGGCTTCTGTTGAACAAGTTTGCTAGGCCGCTACTTGGTCTTCTGTTCATACTTTTTCAAAGTTTTTACAAGGTTCATGTTAGGGCCTCAGCTCATGCTGTCTTGGCCGCAAGGTTTTGCAGGCGGCAGTGGTTTAAACTGTCTGCTGTTGCCTTTTTTGTTGGGGATCCCACCCTACTTTATGGACACTGCTATTGGATGTCCCAAGTGTAAGTAATCTATTTGGAGCAGGACGTACTGTATACTAAGAATAATCCAATTCACCTGTAGAATTTATATTATAAGTATACAGTACGTCCTGCTCCACCCCAACCTGGTTTTTGCATTATTCTGGATCCCCTGTATGGTGATTATCATTGTTATAGTTACCAGTTTTGGTGGTTAAATTCTCCCGGCTTCTTGTTCACTGCTTTTCAATGCTGGGGATTTGTGGGAGGTCCCTGGGTATTTGAGGGGCCGGGAGGAGCCTGTTTTACATGTCTCTGCAGTGCAGCGCCATCTGGCGGAGGATAACCCAAGTGTAAGTAATCTATTTGGAACAGGACGTACTGTATACTTATAATATCAATTCTAATATAATATCAATTCTACAGGTGAGTATTTCACAGAATTGTATTTTTCACCTTGCGTGGGCAGGTTTTACTAACTTTATCAGGCTGATAGAGCAAAAGAGGCTCTCCATGCTTGCTAAGTAACCTCTGGAATGTGTGTGAACCCCCCACCATCACCCACAATACTACTTATCTGTCTGGTGCTCTGGCGCCACCTCCCTGTAGCTGAGTCGTGCTCCCATGAGTAGGGGTGGGAGTGTGCCAAAGACCACATGCAGTCACTCCCTTTTTCCTATACCGATGCCCTCTCCAAAACAGCACTTTATGCCACGCATAAGCGCGGACTGAGCGAGAGTGCAGGAAAGGTATGTTTATTGGGTGTCCCCAGGGGATTCAGCTAAGAACCTGTGACCAAGATAGTAAAAATTTAAGTTATCTGCCTCGGTAAAGAATGCCAATTTTGTTTTGCTTGTTTTTATTTTTGTATGTAGGTTTCTTCTTGTTTTTTCTAAACTTTTTGCCCATTACCAGATGATGAAAGCAATGAATAAATCTAACGAGCACGTCCTGGCTGGTGGCACGTGCTTTAATCAAAAGGCCGACTCTCACCTTGTATGTGTGCAGAACGATGATGGCAACTACCAGACACAAGCCATTAGCATTCACAAGCAGCCACGGAAAGGTGAGTGGTTTAGTGTTTTTTATTCTAGTTTGATATCCGGCAAAGGTGACATATGGAATTTAAAAGGTAACCTATGATAAAAAATATAAGGGGGGTTGTTGCAAATGTCCTAAAAAAATGGTTTGCATGCTTTCTCACTAAATTTAGAAATTCTATGTTTAAAAACAAAGTACTTACCTAACCTCTCAATTCTTCTTAAAGAGGCATTATGGTCAGAAATTACAACAATTCTTTAATATGCCGCAGTGGGGCAGTGCGACCTGGAATGCCCTGCGTTGCGCTAGTAAAACAAGGAACAAGCAGCCCAGGTACTCACCACTTCCAGGATCCTCTACTACAGCTGCTCTCGACCTTGAGAAGTCTATCAGCGTTAAATGCAGAGGCTGATACGCTGCTCTAAGGCATAGTTACCTTGGGGGGAGGGGTAAAGAGCACAGGACAGGATAGATTCATTTCTGGTTCCATCCTTTATAGACAAGGCCACAAGGGAGTCCAGACTGGTAAGACTGGGGGAGTTATCCTCCTAAAATGCACTTGTCACTATCTGGATTACTGATGATTTTATCTGAAATTGGATAAATGTTACATTTTTCTGGTGTCCTGTTCAGTTCGCTCCATTTCTGACAAGTGGGTTATCCGCCACAAGGTGGTGATGAAAATCGTATATAGGCACCTGTCTTCCCAAAAATCCCCAGAGTTGTTCTTGCAGTCTGACTGTGAATATGGTGCTCTCTCTCTATGGATATCGCAGGCGAGCGGAGCATCCCAAGCCTGTTGGCCACCGCAGCCCTATTCTCACCTTCTCCGGGGATCAGGTGATGGTAGGGGAACGCCAGCTATGCTCTGGGCCGCAGACCCTCTCCCGAAGGGTAGCCGGCCATAGGCAATGGTGAACCTATATGGGGGGGGGGGGGGGAGGAACCACTTAGGGACCCTTTTTTCCCGCATGTCACCCACAAGCTTTATTTTATTTTTTGTATGTGTGTGTTTTTGGTTACATGTTTTACTTTTTTACTCACCTCCTTTCTTCTCCTTTCCTCCCGCCCATGCTGTGGGGGAGGGCATCGGGCAGTGTCCTCCTGGGGGCGGAGGAGTACGGGCGCCTGCGCAAAATGACCTCCGCGGTGGGGAGGGGCGATGCCTCCCCTGCCTGTCCTTCTCTGCTGTCCAGGCGCCATTTTGCCTTCTTGGCTGCCGGACTTCACACCAGAACCCTCTGTCGCACGGCGGGGTGGGGGGGGGCGCACCAGATGCCAGATACCGCTTCTCTGTGCCATTGCCGTGTGCTCTGCAGGGCTCCTCTCCTTCTTGGCTTCACTGGCCAGTCCCCTCGCTGCGGGCGCTGTCCTTCCTGGATCGGTCACTGCTCCTGCCCTCCCTATCAGTGTTGCGTTCCGTGAGTCACCAGCTTTTACTATTCTCAGTGTGTCACACACCCCGCTTCCCCTTTAATTCTGACGATAGGGTTATCCTCCAGCAGGAGGCGACGTTGCAGAGAGAAGTCTTGAAAAACGAGCCCCTTCCGGCCTATATATACCTGGGACCTGCCTCTTAACACCCAGTGTTTTTCTCTCTGCAAGATGCGACAAGACAGAAGAAAGAAGTCTCTTGCTTGCAGGTAACCGGGGTCAAACCCCGGCATCCCCCCATGGTCTATTTCTGCCCAGCTACTTGTTTTTGTTCACTTAGTTGATATTGGAAGCCTCCCAGCCTAGGCTGCTGGCTGGGAAATGGTAGACGGCACCTCATGGTGGCTAGGAGCTTATCTCCTCCACTCATCCCCACGCGTAGGGCAACGCGGTTATCTGGCTGGTGATCCGGATTTGGGATGCCCCGTCCCGGTCCCCCTTTTTTAGTCTGCCTTCTCCCGCTGGTCCCTTCTCCCTTAGCGTGGGGGGGGGGGCGTTGTGGGGTGTCGCTAATAATGATGTTTATTCTGGCCAGATGATGTGTGTGTTTGTAGGCAGCTTAGTAGGTCGGCGCTGCGGTCTGGGAATATGTCCCTGGGCTGCGGGTGTTCTGTGTGTTTTTTGTGCGGCTGTGCTGCGCGGGCGGGTGGGGTGCCTGTTTCAGCCCGCTCAGCAATGAGGGGGTGCCCTCACCCGTGCGGGTGGGGGGACGATTGCGACACTTCTCCCACTTCTCTTCCGTTTGGCCTTACCTCGGCTCCACGAGTGTTCACCAAGGTGCTGGCAGGGGTGATGGCCATTCTCAGAACTCAAGGCATTCGCATCGTTCCTTATCTGGACGATCTTCTCATCATGGCTCCTTCTCTCAATCAATCGGAGACGGACACCAGGACGGTGGTCTCCACACTGGAAAGCTTTGGTTGGGTGATCAACTATCCCAAGTCCTCCCTCGCCCCGGCCAGGGTGGTGTCCTTTCTGGGAATGCGGTTGGATTCTTGTCAACACAGGGTGTTTCTGCCCCAGTCCAAGATTTTTCTGATTCAGGAATTGGCTCGGTTCCTTCTTTCCAATCCTCGACCGTCCATCCGTCTGGGGGTGAGACTGGTAGTGTTGATGGTTGCCTCAGGCAGTTCCTTTTTCTCAATTTCACACAAGGACGCTTCCGGTTCATCTGCTGGCGTCTTGGGACCGGCGACCACGGTCGTTGGATCGGCCCTTCCAATTGTCCTCCCGGGTCCGGCAGTCCCTTCAATGGTGGTTGGTCTCGACCAATCTCTTGAGGGGCAGGTCTTTTCTGACTCCTCTTTGGAAAACCGTCACCACAGACGCCAGTCTTTCGGGATGGGGGGGATTCTGGAAGGATCTTCAGTTTCGGGGGCAGTGGGGGCCTCGAGAGGCCCACTTGCCCATCAATGTTCTGGAACTGAGAGCCATCCGTCTGGTTCTTTTTCATTTGACTCAGCATGTTCTGGGCCTTCAGGTTCGCTCGGACAATCGGACAGCGGTTGCTTACATCAATCATCAGGGAGGGACTCGCAGTCTGGGTGCCCTCAGAGAGGTGTCCCTGATCCTGACCTGGGCGGAGGCCCATGTTCCTTGTCTCTCGGCAGTTTACATTCCGGGTGTGGAAAACAGGGAAGCGGATCTGTTGAGCAGGTGCTCTTCCCGTCTGGGGGAATGGTCTCTCCATCCTCAAGTTTTTCGGTCTCTGTGTCTCCGGTGGGGGACACCGGAGGTGGACCTGTTTGCCTCTCGTCACAATTGCAGGCTTCCGACCTTCGTGTCGCTTTCTCAGGATCCTCTGGCTCTGGCGGTGGATGCCATGTCTCTGAGCTGGGGATGGGGTTTCTGTACCTTTTTCCTCCGATACCCATGCTAGGCAAGGTGGTACGGAAGCTGGCTCTGGAAAGGGTGTCCGCCATTCTCGTGGCTCCAAGGTGGCCAAGGCGAGTATGGTTCGCAGACATTGTTCGGCTGGCGGTGGATCAGGTCGTTCTGCCTCTTCGGCCCGATCTGCTCACTCAGGGTCGGCTGTGTTACCCCAATTTACCAACGCTGGGTTTGACGGCTTGGCTGCTGAAACCTTCATCTTGAAGGAGAAGGGTCTTTCTGAGTCGGTTGTTAAGACTCTGATCTGTGCCCGGAAGAGGTCTTCTTCTACCATCAACTATAGGACTTGGAGAGCCTATATCGCTTGGTGTGAGGTTAGATCTTTGCCTTGTAGGGTCTTTTCGGTTTCCAGGATTTTGGATTTTCTGCAATCAGGGCTGGACTCTGGTCTCCAGCTGAGTACTCTGAAAGGGCAGGTTTCTGCCTTGTCTATCTTTTTTCAGAAGCCTTTTGCGCTTCATCCTCCCAGGAAGCCATTGCTCCCGGTTTGGGACTTGAATTTGGTTCTTTCTGCTCTTCAGGCTCCTCCCTTTGAGCCCTTGCAGGATATTGCTCTTTCTACCTTGACTCAGAAAATTGCCTTCTTGGTGGCTACCACTTCGGTTCGGCGTGTCTCGAAGTTGGCGGCCTTGTCGATTCAGGCGCCCTACTTTGAGAGGCATCAGGACAAGGTGGTTTTTCGTTTCAAACCGGACTTTCTTCCTAAGGTTGTTTCTGCTTTTCATTTGAATCAGGATATTGTTCTTCCCTCCTTGTGTCCTAAGCCTAAGAATGACAAGGAGAGGGTTTTGCATTGTTTGGATGTGGTACGCTGTGTTAAGTACTATTTGCTTACTACTTCTCCTTTTCGTAAGACTGATGCCTTTTTTGTTGTGCCCTGTGGGCCTAGGAAGGGGTTGGCTCCGGCTAAGTCTTCCATTAGCAAATGGATTCGTCAGGCGGTTGTTGGGGCCTATTCGGCCAAGGGGAAGGTTCCCCCTTTTCGTATCACTGCTCATTCTACTCGTGCTGTTGGAGCGTCTTGGGCTTTTCAGCACCAAGCTTCTGTTGAACAAGTTTGTAACGCTGCTAATTGGTCTTCTGTTCATTTTTCCAAGTTTTACAAGGTTGATGTGCGGGCCTCAGCGGATGCTGTGTTTGGCCGCAAGGTTCTGCAGACTGCAGTCGTTTAAGTTATGCTTCATTTTGCTGTTGGATACCCACCCCTTGTGGACACTGCTTTTGGATGTCCCTATCGTCAGAATTAAAGGGGAAGCGGGGTGTGTGACACACTGAGAATAATACCATTTTGTGAGTACTCACCTGTAAAATGGATATTGTCAGTGTGTCACACACCCCGCTTCACCCGTCCTTTTTTGGTATCCTGGATCCTCTATATGGTGAAGCTTTCCTTTATTTTATTTTGAGGTTACCGTTGGTTTTCCTGGTACCTTGTCTTACTGCTGTTTGAATTCACTGGGTGTTAAGTGGGAGGTCCCAGGTATATATAGGCCGGAAGGGGCTCGTTTTTCAAGACTTCTCTCGCCAACGTCGCCTCCTGCTGGAGGATAACTCTATCGTCAGAATTAAAGGGGAAGCTTGGTGTGTGACACACTGACAATATCCATTTTACAGGTGAGTACTCACAAAATGGTATTTTTCTTCTGTTGTGTATGCGCGCTGTGGGATGCTTATTTATTCTAAGTATGTCACACACCCCGCTTCAGATAGTCATTACACTTGGAGTTATACCGACCTGTAGAGGGCGATCTTGCAGAGATGTCATGAAAAAAAAAAAGGGAGCCCCTCCTGGTCCATAAATACCTGGTACCTCCCACTCATTCCCCAGTCTTTCATCTCTGCAGACGGCGAGCAAGTCAGAAGATGGATGTCTCCTCCTTGCAGGTAGCCGGGGTAACTCCCAGCCCGCTTATTAGTCTATTTCTGCCTGGACCCCCCGTCTTAGTATTCACCTTGCCTCCCAGCCTAGGCTGCTGGTCCGAGCAAGGGTAGACAGCACCTAAGGTTGCTTAGGAGCTACGCTCCACCGTGAGACCCCATACTAGGGGGTAGGCGGTTTTGCCGGGTTTGTGATCCCGGTTTGGGATGCCCTGTCCCTTGCCCGTCCACCTTCCAGCGTGGATTCCCCCTCTCCCAGATTGCCCTTGCTCCTTAGAGGGGGGGGGAGGAGTGTACGGGTCCTCTTTCTCCCTTAGTTTAATGTTTATTATGTGTGTGTGTGATATTCACGGAGTGCATCTCTACTAGTACTCAGACGGCACTGGCTGTGTCACAGCGCCGGCCGTAGTAGCAGCTTCGGCCCGCCCCCCGTGCTCTTGGCGCCGCTGTGGAGCCCGGCCACTGGCCAGGAGCGGCGCGTTGTCAGGGGAGGGGGGCGCGTCGCACGAACCGCCCCGGCCCGCCCTTCTCCCTCTGCTTCTCTGCTTCTCGGGCACTCGGGCAGGACGGACGTCAACTCCTCCGTGAGTGGCCCTTGGGGCCCCATTACTTCAGGCACTGTCTGTTAACCGTGCATTTTATAAAGCGCCTTGTAATTCATGAGCAGCCATGTCTTTTGACCTGCATATATATATAATTTCTTAGGTTATTGCAATATCCGTATGTCTGCATTGTGTGTGTTTGGGCATGATTGAGGTGCTGATTAGTCCTGTATTCTGTCTTCCAGGTGGACCCTTGTTGGATCCTAAAGGGTCCTCCCGGTCCTAGGGTCCGTGGTTTAATTAAGTACTCCCCATAAATCCTCCCACTCGGGACACAGAAGGGGCATCCTGGGTCACTTATAAGGCGTAATTCCCTTGGGTATTTCGACTACCAATAAAATCACCATATGGAGGCTTCCCAGGATACCGGGCTCGGGCTCCCCTCGGGGCAAACCCGGCAGTGTTTGGGGTGTGGGGCATCCCTTACAGGGGATGATGTTTTCCTTTGCATACCATGTGCGCAGCAGACTATTACGCGGCAGTCCGGACCCCAGGCTTCTGGTTCTGCGCCGCCGGTCCCTTCTCCTACCCCTACCCGCCTGACACGTACCCCGTTTGATGTTGTCACGAGTAGGGAGTCGTAATCTGAGGCCAGATTGTCCAACCTTGAAAAATTATTTTCTAGTGCTGTGGCCAGAAAGGTCCCAGCTAAGAGAAAGCACTTGTCCCCAGCCACGCAGGCTTCTGATTTTGAGGAGTTTGATTCACTGGACTGGTCTGATTACCCCCCGCTAGAGGGAGGGGAGCTTTTTGAGTAAAAACAACAATATATAGAATATATATATAAATACCGCGCTCAGAAACTCACCTTGTGAAAGTCGCGCTGAGCGACGAAACGCGTTGGGAGCCGGTGGTTTACTATTTTGGAGTTCAGCAGCGTGGGTTGGCTTAACCTTTTAATGTGACATGCGAGTTTTATTCCTGTGTTTGTGAGTATTTTATTGGCCTAAATAAATAGACTTATAGTATAGCAATACTGCACTATGGTCCTCTTATTTCTTCCTGCATGATTATGCTCTGGAAACCTGGCCAGCTATACCAACATATATTGAGGAATCGTACCCCCAATGGGTGGAGGTTATTAATTGAAGTGTCTGCGATATTGCTGTGAATGCTGGCTATTCGATTAGCTCTGGTAAGAGTACCAAACTGGTGGTGGAATTGCACAAATTGATTGCTGATGTTCACGGTGGATTCCTGATCACAAGTTTAAGGACTTTAAAGAGGACTTTAATTAAGTTACTTATAGCTCTGTGTTTTTGTTTGTTTTTTTCTGAGCTTTTTGAGTAGTCGGATTGTCCTGACGATCAGCAGTTTGTTGGCGCTGATGCCGAGCGGGGTCAGGGGGATTCTTGGGATACCATATGTTCAAGGTTCTGGCAATCTCTCCTCCTGAAGTGACTCTTCCGCAGAAGGGGGAGTTCTTCGAGGCCGCTCTTAGAATTCCCTAATCAAAGGCATTTCGACGGCATTATTCTTAAGGAATGGAAGAGGCCTACTCGGCTTCCGGGTGTCCCTCCGGGTTGGGATAAGAGATATCCCTTTCCGTTGGACGCGGTGAAGCGCTGGTCATCCCCTCCCGAGGTGGACGCCCCTGTTTTGGGGTTGTCTAGCACCTCTGTTTTGCATTCTCCCGACTGTTCTACTCTCAAGGACGGTGAGGACAAACGCATTGACCAAATGGCTTGTCACGGTTTTGCCAGTGTCGGGTCGGCCTTGCGGCCTGTTTGTGCTTCAGCGCTTTTGATAGTGGCTTCTAGGTCAGTTGTCAGGGACCTGTTGTCTACCGCCAGGCTTGACCCGGCTAGTGATGAGTTCACCGCCCTTAAGCGGTGCAAATTGTTTTTGCCATTTGTGCTAGCTGCCCTGGATGACACCATGGTGATGTGTAGTAGGACTTCGCCTTGCTGGTGGCAATTCGGCGGTCAGTTTGGTTGCGTCAGTGGGCGGCTGATTTTGTGTCCAAAAAGTCTCTTACGGCTCTTCCCTTTCTGGGATTGCGGCTCTTTGGAGAAAAATTGGATTCGGTCGCAAAAGGAGGTAGGTTACCTCAGCGAAAGAAGCAGCGTCCTCCCTTTAGGGGGGCTTCTTAATTTACCCCTTCTTTCGTGGGGCCAGAGCTGGACGGGGATCAGCTGTCTTCCCCTCCAGAGGTGATTCCTGGAACAGGGGAAGAGGACGTGCCCGTCCAGGTCACAGCTGGGGCTCCAAGCCCAAAGCCGCTGCTAAGCCGGTTCAGCAATGAGGGGGCGCCCTCACCCTCGCGGGTGGGGGGACGGCTGCGACACTTCTCCCAGGTCTGGGACCAGAAGGTCTCGGACAGATGGATTTGGGAAGTGGTGTCTTCCGGTTACAAGCTGGAGTTCGAGATCCGGCCTCCTCCCAGATTCTTCAGGTCTCGCGTGCCCTTGGATCCTCTGGCCGCGCAGGGGCTCCGGGCGGCAGTAACAGATCTCTTGGACATGGCTGTCATCTGCCCGGTGCCTCCCTCGGACCGGGGCCTGGGATTCTATCCCAATCTGTTTACGGTGCCCAAGAAGGATGGCTCCATTCGTCCCATCCTGGATCTGAAGTTTCTCAACGGGTTTATCCGTCCCAGGAAGTTCCGCATGGAAACTCTGCGCTCTGCCATAAATTCACTTCGGCAGGAGGACTTCATGACGTCCATAGACATCAAGGATGCTTATCTGCATGTTTCCAATCTTCCCGGCGCATCAGAGATTTCTCAGGTTCGTGGTGGAAGATTGTCATTTTCAGTTTGTTGCCCTTCCGTTTGGCCTTACCCCGACTCCCAACGGTTTTCACCAAGGTGCTAGCGGGGGTGATGGCCCTTCTCAGAGCCCAGGGAATCCGCATCGTGCCTTATCTGGACCATCTTCTTATTATGACATCCTCTCTCAGCCAGACGGAGCTAGATACCAGGACTGTGGTAGCCACCCTGGAGAGATTCGGCTGGGTAATCAACTATCCCAAGTCCTGCCTCTCTCCGTCCAGGGTGGTGGCGTTCCTGGGAATGTCTCTGGATACTTCTCAGTCCAGGGTGTTCCTCCCCCAGCCCAAGGTTCTTTTGATTCAGGAATTGACTCGGCGTCTCCTATCCATCCCTCGCCCGTCCATTCGGCTGGGGATGCGACTGGTGGGATTGATGGTGGCTTCGTTCGAGGCGGTTCCCTTTGCCCAGTTTCACACAAGGACGCTCCAGCTCCATCTCTTGGCGGCCTGGGACAGGTCCCCGCTGTCATTGGATCAGTCTTTTCTGATGTCCCCCCGGGTTCGGCATTCCCTTCGGTGGTGGCTGGAACTGAGCAATCTGTTGAGGGGCAGATCCTTTCTGACCCCTCGTTGGGAGACGGTCACCACGGATGCCAGCCTGTCAGGTTGGGGGGGATTTTGGAAGGATCTTCAGTTTCAGGGGCTGTGGGGGCCTCAGGAGGCTCACGATCCCATCAATGTTCTGGAGCTGAGAGCCATCAGGTTGGTTCTGGCCCACTTGACTCATCAGTTACAGGGCTTACCGGTTCAAGTTCGGTCGGACAATCGGACGGCGGTCGCATACATCAATCACCAGGGAGAGACTCACAGCAGATGTGCCCTCAGGGAAGTGTCTTTGATTGTGGCTTGGGCAGAGAGCAATGTCCCATGCATCTCGGCGGTGTACATTCCAGGAGTGGAGAACACGGAGGCGGACTCCCTGAGCAGGTGCTCATCTCGCCGGGGGGGAATGGTCGCTCAGCCCCAAGGTGTTGCGGTCGCTTTGCCACCGGTGGGGGACTCCGGAGGTGGACCTCTTTGCCTCTCGTCACAATCACAAGCTTCCGGCGTTTGTGTCTCTCTCGCGGGATCCGCCTGCTCTGACAGCGGACGCCATGTCTCTGAACAGGAGGGATCTGGGTTTTCTGTACCTGTTCCCTCCGTTTCCCATGGTGGGCAAAGTGGTGCGCAAGCTGGCCCTAGAGGGCGCGTCAGCAATACTGGTGGCTCCAAGATGGCCAAGACAGGTTTGGTTCGCAGACGTGGTAAGGTTGGCAGCGGATCAGTTAAATCTGCTCCTTCTGCCGGATCTGCTCACTCAGGGTCCACTGCTCTACCCCAATTTACCAACGCTGGCTTTGACGGTGTGGCTGCTGAATCCTCCATCTTGAAGGAGGAAGGTCTTTCTGATGCTGTCATTCAAACTCTGGTAGGGCTAGAAAGAAGTCTTCCTCTGCCATCTACTATAGGATTTGGAGGTCTTATATTGACTGGTGTGAGGTCCGGGCCTTGCCTTGCAGGACATTTTCTATCCCTAGGGTTTTGGAATTTCTGCAACATGGTCTGGATCTGGGTTTGCAGCTTAGTACACTGAAAGGGCATGTCTCTGCCCTGGCGGTTTTCTTTTAAAAGTCCTTTGCTCTTCATCCTCTGGTTAAGACCTTTTTCCAGGGGTTATGCATGTGCGGCCTCCTAGGAAGCCTTTGCTCCCAGTTTGGGATTTGAGTTTGGTTCTTTCTGCCTTTCAGGGTCCTCCTTTTGAACCTTTGCAGGATATTGCTCTTTCTACGCTTTCTCAGAAGGTTGCGTTTCTGGTTGCCATCACTTCCGTTCGGCGTGTATCGGAGTTGGCGGCTTTGTCCATTAAGGCTCCTTACTTTGAGAGGCATCAGGACAAGGTTGTTTTCCGCTTCAAGCCAGATTTCCTTCCTAAGGTGGTTTCTGCTTTCCATCTTAATCAGGACATTGTTCTACCCTCCTTGTGTCCTAAGCCCAGCAATGACAAGGAGAGGGTTTTGCATTCTCTGGATGAGGTTCGCTGTGTGAAGTACTATTTGGTGGCTACTTCTTCTTTTCGTAGGACTGACGCCCTTTTTGTGGTGCCCTCTGGGCCTAGGAAAGGTTTGGCTCCCGCCAAGTCTTCCATTAGTAAATGGATTAGCCAGGCCATTGTTGGGGCCTATTCTGCCAAGGGGAATGTTCCCCCTTTTCGTGTTACTGCTCATTCTACTCGTGCCGTTGGGGCATCCTGGGCTTTCCAGCATCAGGCCTCTGTTGAGCAAGTTTGTAAGGCTGCTACTTGGTCTTCAGTTCACACTTTTTCCAAGTTTTACAAGGTTGATGTGCGGGTCTCAGCGGATGCTGTTTTTGGCCACAAAGTTCTGCAAGCTGCAGTGGTTTAAGTTTGTGCATTATTGCCTTGTTTTGGATCCCCGCCCTTTATGGACACTGCTATTGGATGTCCCAAGTGTAATGACTATCTGAAGCGGGGTGTTTGACATACTTAGAATAATACCATTTTGTGAATACTCACCTGTAAAATGGGTATTATAAGTATAAGACGAGGTAGGTCCCGTGGCCGACCCAATCACTCTTGGGGATCCAAGTCCAAGCCCCTTGCCAAGACCCCTGAGGCATGAGGAGGCGTCCTCACCCATTCGGGTGGGGGGGGGGGGCGGCTTCTGCTATTTGCTCACGTCTGGAGACTGCACGTCTCGGATTGGTGGATTCAGGAGGTGGTGTCCTCCGGTTACAAAATAGAGCTGGCAGCTTGGCCGCCCCCAAGATTTCTTCTCCTCAAAATGACCCATACAATATAGGGCTGTAATCAATATCAAAATCTCGTTAAGATTATTTCCTCATTGTTGAAAAATAAAACCAAAATCAGTGTCCAAACAAAAAACCAATATACCCCAACAATAATCAAACCGTGATCAATAACATAAAAAAATATAAAAAATCCAATTTTTGTGCCGGCACAAAAACCCCCCACAAGGAAAAACAAAAAGGGAAGCAGAAAACACAAACAATACCCCTATCCTAACGTGTGCAATGGAAAATAAAATAAATACAATGAATATATATATATATATATATATATATATATATATGAAAAAAGTAAAAAGACCCCCTTTGTTTTAAATAATTGATACAAAGTGTTCAATGTACTGATATTTCATGTTTAGCAATCATAAGAATTAATCTAATATCTAAAGTGCATAGTGCTTAAATTAATAATAAGTAGTAACAAGTGACTCATGGACACATAAAATACAAAGACAATAACCAAATAGTAACTACAATGAGGTAATACTCAGCTGCCAATTAGAATAACGGTAACAGCCAGGGGAGGAAAGCCAGGGTCAGCTGGAGAACCACCTGCGCTTCGCAGTACGGAGCCTGCTTCTTGCTTGGGTGAGTTTACTGTTGTACTTGATTTTTTTTCTTGAGAGAGTTTATGCTGAAACTATGTGAAGTAACATGGTTTCTGGCCTCCCGGCATGTCTCTGTTTTTACTGCTTTTCAACCACTGGGGATTTTTGGGGAGACAGGTGCCTTATATGGGCTGGGAGGACCCACGATTTTCATCGTGCAGTCACTGCGCCACATTGTTGAGGATAACCCACTTGTCAGAAATGGAGCGACCTGAACAGGACACCACCAAAAACAACTCTACAGGTGAGTACTCACAGAATTGTATTTTTACTGGTTACCTGTAGCATAGAAACCAATTACTTGCTATCAACTAATGGGGCTGACAAGACCCCCTGTGTCACATACAGGACTTCAGTTTTAAAGTCCTATTTCAGGCAAAGGTAATTGTTACACAGTTGCGTTGTGCTACATTTGTCACTGTCCTAAACGGGTTTCCATTTTTAAATTGAAGAAGAAATGGCTGAGATATCAAGATTTACAGCTTCACCTCAGGATTTCTCTGAGAAAATAGTGCACACACTGTGGGAAACGCTGGTCTCATATTACAAGACCGGAACTAGTATCTGGAAGGGAGCCAAGGCAGGGAGAAGGGTGGGCTACATTGTCAAAGGGGATGGACTATCAAACGGGCGGGGCGAGCTACACAGGTGGGGAGGCAGGCATAATGCACTTTGCATAATGTGCGTACATGCGTGATGCATAATGTGCGTACATGCGTGAAGCAAGCAAAGAAGTGTATGATTGGCAAGGCGGCCAGGGATTGATGTGGGTTTCCACTTTTTCCTCGCCCGAGGAAGGTCTGCTATGCAGCAGCCGATAGTAAGGCGGACTCTCTTAAATTAGTCTTTTTTTTTTTTTTTTTTTTAAGTAAAATGACTCTTACATGCATCCTTTACTTTGGGGGGTTTGGCGATTTATTCATGTTGGGTATTCTGTTTGGGGGACCTTGCTTTTTTTATTTAAAGGAGCAGTATCGCAAATTTTTCTTGGTGACTTATATTTAAATGGTACTTTGAATGTAGGTAAGTGTTGGAGTAAGAATTACAAATTTAGAAAAAAATGTGTGTGTTGTGCAGCTGGAGACTAATAGCTCATGTTTGTCTTCTGAGTGTCGGAGCCTGACACTCTGGCCTGTTCCACACTGAGAAGAGGGGTAAACAATGTATCAAAGTATCAGCTGTTCAGTGCTGGCAGCCGTCCAGCATAAGATAACAACATTGCAACATTGCCTGGCCAGAACTTATATATCTAAAACAGAGAGAAAAGCTCTAGAAGTCATTTAGCTGATTTTGACAGTTTTCCCTTCATGTTGGCTCTGCTGCAGAATCTTTCAGTTTACCATTTTCTCTCTCTTTTCTCAACACATTTTTCCATATGATCTTTCTTTCAGCTTTGTGTGTTTTGAGCAAAGCCCAACCCAGGATTTTCACTATCTGGAGTTTTGTTTTGTGCCCCTAGGGGCATCCCGACTTGGGATGCCCTGATATGTGAAATCCCCAAGTTCGCCTGTGAAAACGTGCCTTACCCTGTCCCACAGCTCATGCGCGGGCTCTCATCCAATCAGCGCTGTTTGCACGCAGATGGGGAGCCTGAGCAGTAACCTTCCTGGCTGCCCGGCCTGTCTAAATGACTATCTGCGTGAGCGCGCCAGAAAAATGGGGGGATCTGTGGTTATCCAGGGGTCGTTTCACACAGTGGGGCATCCCGATTTAGGATGCCCAATGGGTAAGGTCAATGGCCGGGTCTTATAGACTTCAGGGTCGGCCACTCGGGGTTTTGTTCCACTTTAATACCTTTAGATTTTCCTGCACAGTTATTCAAAGAAGAATTTCAGTCATTTTCAGTCAGTTTAGTTTATTTTGTATAGATTTTACACATTTTAGTCACCTGGTCTCATAACAAAAGCAGCACCTCACACACACCACTGATTACAGTGTCAGCCTCTGAGGTAAAGTGTTGCTAGGAGACCAGTGGGCTAAATGAAGCAGCTCACTAAATACAACCCAGCAGATCCCCCTATTCAGCAAATGGACTGAGCCATTGTCATTATACAATTTAAAAGAAAGGCATACATTTTTTTCCTTTCTCTATCGCCAGATTATTTATACACGTTAGAAGCTATTGTGTGGCTATTTAATTATTTATCTTTTTTAATGCGATACTGCTCCTTTAATTTGCATTTCTTGTTTGAATATTGTTTAGTTAGATAAATGTAGCTTTGATTCTGCTTTTTTATTCTATTTTTTTTTTCGGGATACTCCGTACAACCAAATAATTCATCAAAGGATTACTTCCAGAAAACTGTGCCCATGTTCACAAGCATGGAAAGCTTGAGGCATGTACTTGCAGAGAATATATCGTTTGTGGGCAGGATTTCAAATGTAAAGGGTTGTTTTTCTTTTAAAACTGCAGTGTGCGCCTAGCAGTTGTATGTTATTTGAAAATTTCCTTAAAGCTCTGTTTCAGTTTTGGGGAGTCTTCTGGGCAGGAAAGGGTGTCTACCTATACATATGTGGTCCCGTTGTAGCCAGGAACCAGGGAGGCTTTTACACACAATATGTTTTAATTGAAAAACGTACATATTCTAAGTATACAGTACGTCCTGCTCCAGATATAATACTTACACTTGGGTAATCCTCCGCCAGAGGGCGCTGTGCACTGCAGACATGCAAAAAACAGGCTCCTCCCGGCCCTTCATATACCCAGGGACCTCCCACAAATCCCCAGATTTCTCTGCAGTGCTGACTGCGAAGACATGAAGTATCACTCTCTCGCAGGTGAGCGGGGCTATTACAGCCTGCGGCCCTGTTGGACTATTCCCACCCGTCCTCCCTGTGATGTGCCTCCCAGCCTGGGCTGCGCTGGTCGGGTGAAGGTAGGCAGCACCATGCGTGCTTAACGGAGCAATGCTCCACCGCAGTCCCCCACCAAAGGGTAGGCGGTTTAGGCTGATGGTGAGCCTCTAGTGGATGTCCTTCCCGCATTATTGGCCCATGCCCCATGTAGCTGTGGACCCTGTGTAAAGGGTCGCCATCCTCCCTTGTTTCCCCCTGTATTCGTGTGTTTGGCAGTCTCAGTGTACTGTATTGTCACGCTTATGGCCGTAGTTTTGCCCTTGACTGGCAACTGGGTGTCAGAGCCGCACTGCTTGCTCTTTTTATTACCTAATCAGGTTGACGGAGGGGGGGTTTTCTTCAGAAATCCCCTGTGATTCCGGGCGAGGTGGGACCTTTAGGGGTCCATTCACCTATCTATTTTTGAAGCGGTAGGCTTTCAGGTTGGCTCTATCTCGCTGGACTTCTCCTTTGCGGGATCTGTCTATTTGGGGGCTCCTTTGTCTGTCTGACGGCAGTGGCCTGTATTAATTATCTGTGTGGACTCGGAGCAGGATGATCCTCCAGGAAGGTATCTGACCCTGATCTGGGTGGAGGACAGTGTTCCCTGCATATCGGCGATGTTCGCTCCGGTGGATGTCCTTCTGTGACAGGATGTGCTAATTCTTGTCTCTATGTGATCCATCTAGTGTGGATCTTTTTGGGCCCCGTCACTATCATAGGTTCTAGGCCCTTGTTTCCCTGTCCCAGTTTGTTCTGACCTTGGTCATGAGGCTTAGTAACTTTATGGCTGGACATTCTATCCTGTATGTCTTATCTTCATTCACCCCGCTAGGCGGGGTTCTGCGCAAGTTTGCTCTGGAAGGGGGAACCAGTTATACTGGTGGCCCCTGGGTGGCCTAGTGGAGTGTGGTTTGCAGATGTGGTACTGAGGACGGCGGACCTGTACGTTCTGTCAGGAGTGCTGATCTGCTCTCTCAGGCCCCCTTTTTTTCACCCCAATCTACAGGCTCTGGTCTGGATGGCCTGAATGGTTGATTCATCCACCTTGATGGGGATGGGCTTCTCTTCTGGGTGACTGCGACTTCTGGAAGCCTAGGAGTTGGCTGCTTCTTCTTCCGTCTATTGTGGGGTATGGCATACCCATATTGATTGGTGTGAGTCTTGGTCTCTCCCCTGTTGGGCGCTCTCTGTTCCCAGGGGTCTAGAGTTATTACTGCGTGGGTTGGAGTTGGCTTTCCTACTCTGTTCTCTGGAGGTTCAGGTTCTGCCCTGTCCGCCTCCCTGTAGAAGTCCTTGCTCAGTTTTTTGCCTTGGTTAAGCATTCTTTTGGGGATTGCTCAGGTGCATCCCCCATGTAGTTCTAGGGTCCCTGTTGGGATTTGCATTTTATTCTGTTTGCCTTGCGGGGTGTTTCCCCTTGGACCTATTCCGGATGCTGTCTGACTGTTCTTATCCACGAAGTTGTCCTTCCGGGGGCTGTTACTTCAGTCTGACGTGTGCCTGAGTGTGCGGCTCTGTTTAGCTAGCCCTCGTTCTTTTATCTATACACCAAGATGAGACGGTGTTCCGCTTTACGCCGGACCTTCTGCCTAAGGGGGTGTCTTAGGCTCATGTATTTAAGACATTGTCTTTCTTCTGTGCCTTATTCCTAGTAACGCTGAGGCAAGGGGATCTACTTTCCCTCAACAGGTACTGGAATTTTTTTCCTGGATTGTCTCTTGTACCTTAGGGGGACTGATGCCCCTTGGTGTTTGTGGGCACCTACATCTGTATGTGCCTGATCTCGTCTGCTTCCAGGGGTTAAGCGGCCTTTGGCCTAGCCCTTACTTGGATGGATGTCCCTTCTGGTCCTAGGGAAGGTTCGGCTTCTTCCTGGGCTACTGTTAGCATTGATCTTGTCAGGCCGTTACTCAGGCCTACTCCTTTAAGGGGAGGAGTTTTCTTCTCATTCTATTTCTGATTCCACTGGTGCCTTGGTATCTTTGGGCCTTTCAGCACCAGGTTTTGTTGCACAAGTCAGCTAGACCGCTACTTGTTTTTTTGTTCGTACCTCTTCAAAGGTTTTTATGAGGTTGACGTTAGAGCTTTTGCTCATGTCGCTCTTGGTAGCAAGGTTGCAGGTGACGGTGCTTTTACTGTCTGCTGTGCCTTTTTTGTTGGGGATCCCACCCTACTTTATGGACACTGCTATTGGATGTCCCAAGTGTAAGTATTATATCTGGAGCAGGACATACTGTATACTTAGAATAATACAATTATGTGAAGTACTCACCTGTAGAATTGGTATTATACGTATACAGTACGTCCTGCTCCACCCCACCCTGGTTTTTGCATTATTCTGGATCCCCTGTATGGTGATTGTTATCATTGTTTTCATTACCAGTTGTTTTTGGTGGTTAAATTCTCCCAGCTTCTTGTTCACTGCTTTTCAATGCTGGGGATTTGTGGTAGGTCCCCGGGTATATGAAGGGCCAGGAGGAGCCTGTTTTTGGCATGTCTGCAGTGCACAAGTGTAAGTATTATATCTGGAGCAGGACGTACTGTATACGTATAATACCAATTCTACAGGTGAGTACTTCACAGAATTGTATTTTTGTATTAAAAAAAAAACTACAAATTAAAAAAAAATATTTTGTTTGCACATATTTCACCCAAAAATAATGAGAATGCTCTAAATTGAGAATGAAAAAAACAATATATAATTTTCCTGGGAAATCCCTTCAAAAATTAGTTGTATAGATTAAAATTGCAAAATTAATGTGTAGCGCAAAATTAAAAATGGTCTGGCAATATCATAGGGTGACAAAATCTCTAGGTAGGCTGGCAGTTAATGAGTTAAACTAAAAATTTTAGGTAGAAGTTCCATATCAAACCTTTAACAGCTAAATTATACTGTCCACACATAACACCTGTGTTACCTTCCGTTTCATTTTAGTGACTGGCGCCAGCTTCTTTGTCTTCAGTGGAGCCCTTAAGCCATCATCTGGGTTCCTTGCGAAGTCCAGCATTGTGGAAGGTAAGCAAATGTTTGCAAATCGGTAGCCATTGTAGGTAGGTGTCATTTTAGTTCTATTACAACTTAGAGGTTAAAGTTTACCAAAATCTTTGTGTTGCCAGCCCTGGTGTCTAAAAGGCTCCAGGGCCCGATGTTTCCTTCCCCTGGGGCATTCCAAATTGTGATGCTTCTCTGTGTGAAATACGCTCAGATAAGCTCAGCAACATGACATTCTTTTGGTACAAAAAATATATACTTTCAAAAATGCCATCAAAAGTGGATTTTCCCTTTTAGCCTACAATGTAACTATAAAGGAGCGCTATCGCGAAAAATGGCCCAGTAATATAAATCCATATAAATATGCTGGATGCCAGGTGGAGGGGTCACTTATACATCCAGTGTCAAGAAATATCCAGCCAGGCTTGTTTCTTTTATTTTAATGGAAGGAAGAGGCTCTGTCACCTCTCATAGACCAAACCTATCACCCCTGGATTTTATTCCAAACAGGGGAAGAAAACCACAGGCTTGGCGGGAGTTTTATTCAGTTCGGGTGTATAAGTGACGCCTCCTCATTAGCCAAGATGTTTATATGGATTTTTAATATTACACAATTTTGCGATAGTGCATTTGCTCCTTACTAATAGGTGCTTTTATGATTTCCCTGTATACCTGCCTTTATAAGAGGTGTGGTGTGTTTTTACTCTTAATCTATCTTCCTATTCAGTTCTAGCACTAACATGTTTGTCCTTTTATATGTTAGATGGAGTGATGGTCCAAATCACAGCGGAAAGCATGGATGCCTTGAGACAAGCATTGCGGGAAATGAAGGATTATACAATAATATGTGGGAAGGCAGATTCTGAGGAGACCCAGGAGCATGTATATGTGCAATGGGTTGAGGATGACAAAAATTTTAACAAGGGGTAATTGAAAATCTACCACTCTGATAAATGATCTGATTTGGGTGTGTAATACCGAATTTTTCGCCCTATAAGACGCAATAAATTGTCCCCAAAAGTGTGTTTGGTGGGGGGGGGGGAATATCAGTGCGTTTTATTGGGCAAATGTAAAAAATATACTTACATGAGCCTCGTGCTGCAGGCACCGGTGGGTGTGGCCTGCATCTGCTTCCCGGCTGCATTGACTGGGTGTGTGCGTACTCCAGCCCGAGAATTAGCAGCGGGGCCAACAGCGGCCAGAGCGGGGACAGTGGGCGGGGTTCAGTTACCTTGCCTGCCGCTGTTCCATCTTCTGTTGTCCCGGTGGCCGCAGAGCGAGGCCCCAGGCGAGGCTGTAATATCTTTATTTTTCATATCTTCAGTGTGGGAAGGGGGGGGGGGGGCACACTGCCTATGGGAATGGGAGGGGGGGAATGCAATACACTGCCTATATGGGGAATAGGTGGGGGGAATGCCACACTGCCTATGGTCAATGGGAAGGGGGTAATGTCACACTGTCTGTAATGGGGTATTTTAGCACAACATTTGGTTTTAGAATTTTTTTTCTTATTTTCCTCCTCCAAATCCCAGGTGCGTCTTATTTGGCGGAAAAATACGATATGTGTTTGTGTGTTTTATGTATGGGCTTTGCTTATACCCTTTTTACAGATAGAAAATAGTATGGCTTCAGCCCCCTCATGGTACCTTTTGTAAAGCACTGTATTAGGACAAAGACAATTTGCCATTTCAACCATTTTTTTCTCACACACATTTGTTATTCCTAGTATGTCACACACCCCGCTTCCAACATCCATGACACTTGGGAAACCGGCCTGTAGAGGGTGATCTTGCAGAGATGACATGGAAAAAAGGAGCCCCTCCTGGTCCATAAGTACCTGGGACCTCCCACTATTCCCCAGTCTTTTCGTCTCTGCATTCGGCGAAGCATTCAGAAGATGACTCTCCTTCCAGCAGGTAGCCGGGGTAACTCCCGGCCTTTCTCTATTTCTGCCTGAACCTAATTTTTTACTGTTATGCTCAAGATATGCCTCCCAGCCTTGGCTGAAAGGCTCGGGCAAGGGTAGAGTCATCCTTGGGTGTATATGGGAGCTTCTCCCCCGTGAGACCTCAAATAAGGGGTAGGCGGTATCCGGGTCGGTGTCCCCCGGCATAGGATGCCCTATCCCTATTTAACTCCCTGTCCCTTAGGGTGCTTCCTTGTGCCTTCCCCCTTTGCTCTCCTGGGCCCTGCAGGGGTGATAAGGAGGGGGGGGGGGGGTCGTTAGTGGCAGGGAGTGTGTTGTCCTATGCACTTTTGTAAGATATAGTTAATAGAGTAAAGAGAGAGAGGATAAGGTCTGTGAGATTTTCCTTTTTGCTTACCTGAGGTTCTTTGCTGGTGAGGGATTTAAATTTCCCTCTCTTTTTTTTTTTTTTATTTCAGCGTGCGGACCTGGATGTGGGCGGGGCTTGCTGCGCGGCGTCCGACCCCGTTCTATTGCGTCCTTACAGTCATTTCTTTTCTCCCACACTCCCTTCTCTGCAGTTCTGCGTGGTGGGCAGGGCTTCTTGATGGCCCCGCATATGGTTGGCGTTCTTCTCTGCGTGCAGGCGATTTTGCTGGGCCGCTGGTTCCGGTCGCCTGGTCCGGTCGCTTGTCCTGGTGCTGTGCGTACCCTTTAGCCTTGCTAAAGGGATGTTTATTCTTAGTATACAGTACGTCCTGCTCCAGATAGATTACTTACACTTGGGTTATCCTCCGCCAGATGGCGCTGCACTGCAGAGACATGTAAAACAGGCTCCTCCCGGCCCCTCAAATACCCGGGACCTCCCACAAATCCCCAGATTTCTCTGCAGTGCTTACTGCGAAGACATGAAATTATCACTCTCTCTCAGGTGAGCGGGGCTATTAGCCTGCGGCCCTGTTGGACTATTCCCACCCGTTCCTCGTGTTATGTGCCTCCCAGCCTGGGCTGCGCTGGTCGGGTGAAGGTAGCCAGCACCATGTGTGCTTTAGGAGCGCTGCTCCACCGCAATCCCCCACCAAAGGGTAGGCGGTATAGGCTGATGGTGAGCCTTTATGGGATGCCCCTCCCGCATTATTGCCCCATGCCCTGTGTAGCGGTGGGTCCTGTACAGAGGGCCGCCATCCTCCCTCATTCTCCCTGTTGCCTTCGGGAGGGAAAGAAGGGGGGGGGGGTGTGGGTGAGCGTGTATCGTGATTCGTGCTTACGGCGTTTTGTCATGTCTTTTGACTAGTATATGTGGTGTCAGCCGCCATGCTGACTTGTCTTTTTTACTATTGCAAATGCCGCCGCCGCGCGCGTCTTTTCCTTCATTTGGATGTTCCGCGCCGGGCGGCGGCGTTACCTCGGACGCTTTCCGCGTTCTCATTGGCTGCTTGTCTGTGGGCTTCGCGCTCTTCAGGGGGCGCCCTGCTCATTGGCTGCTTGTCTGTGGACTTCGCGCTCTTCGGGGGGCGCCCTGCGTCACGGCTCGCTCTGGCCCGCCCTTCGAGGTACTCTCAGCGCCATTTTGTCAGGTCGCGCGCACGTGTGACGGTTCTACTTACCGCGGCCCGTATGTGCCCTCGCGGGCGGTTTTATACTCATTGTAGTGTGTTTGGTTCTGACACCCATCCTTCCCATTGTGTCTTTCAGACGGGTGAATCCATTGGCTTCTCCCGGCCCGGTGTAATTGATAGTTGGGCCTTGTATAATTACTCCCACTTCCCTAGCGGGTCATTGGGGCATCCAGGGTTGCTTTATAGCGTCAATCCCTACTGGCATATTGTGCCTAATAATCACCATATGGAGGCATCCCAGGATAATGTTACCGGGGTCCCTTTGGGACAAGACCGGCTGTGTGTAGCGTGTGGGCAGCCTCATGCCGATGCTGACAAGGCACGGGTCTGTGTAGCCTGTGCTGAGCAGGTGCTTGCGTTGCAATCTGGCCTGCCAGTGGCTGCACCTCGTTTCACTTCACCTACTCCCCCAAGCTTAAATCTCACTCCTGTTGAGTTGCATACTAGTGGGGATTCTCAGCCTGATGTGTCTTCTAGACTGGCTACTGTTGAACAGATTATTGCGAGGTCTTTAGCGCGTAAGGGCCCTGGAAAGAAGCATCACTTGATGCCTAATGTTACTGTTTTCCCTATGGGAACAGGAGTTTATGAATCTGTGTGGCTATACCCCGTCTGATGAAGGGGAGCTCTTTTCTGATTCAGGCTCATTTGATGAGAGACCAAGGGGTCATGACGATTCTGGCTCTGACCCCTGGGCCCCGGATGACACTGACAGATTATTGACCCAGATCTTGAGGTTCTGTCTATCTCTCTCCCTGTTGAGGCTCCCAGGCAAAATCACGTTTGGAATTTCCAGAGCAGGCACATTTCCATAAAACTTCCCGGGGTTCCAAAGAGTTGGGATAGGAAGTATCCCTTTCCTGCTGAGGTGGTTAAATGTTGGTCATCTCCCCCCCCCCCCCCCCCCCCCTGAGGTGGATGCCCCGATCCAAGGGCTATCTAACACCTCTGTCATGTATTCCCCTGATTCTAACTACCCTGCGGGATGCTGAGGACCGGCACATTGACCAGCTGGCCTCCCACGCCTTTACATGTGCGGGGATGGCGCTGCGCCCGGTCTGTGCCTCTGCTATGACTGCTGTGGCCACTAAAACCCTTATCAGAAATATGCTTGATAGTGCCCCTGATGATTTGCCTTGTGAGGTGTTTAATGCACTCTCCAGTTGTTTTTGTAAATTTTGTCCTGTCAGCATTGGATGACACCATCAGAATGTGTGCCAGAACTTCTGCCCTCGTGGTGGCTATACGCCGCTCGGTTTGGCTGCGCCAGTGGGCTGCTGACAATGCTGCCAAGAAGGCCCTCACTGGGTTTCCCTTTAAGGAATGCGTCTGTTTGGAGACCGCCTGGACCTTTTTGCTAAGGGAGGCAGGTTACCCCAGTGCAGGCGGCAACCTCGGCCCTTTCGGGGTCAGGGTTCCTTCTCCTCCCCTTACCGTGGTGCAAGACAGGGAAGGGGGGTTTCTTTCCCTGGGGCCCGGGGAGATTTCTGGGGTCCCAAAGCTAAATCCTCTCCCAAGCCCCCTCAGGCATGATGGGGCGCCCTCACCCATCCGGGTGGGGGGACGGCTGCAGCACTTCGCTCACGTCTGGAGACTTCATGTCTCAGACCGGTAGATTCAAGAGGTAGTGTCCTCCGGTTACAAGTTGGAGTTTGCTGCCGATCCCCCTCCAAGATTCATCAGGTCCCGGATTCCTCAGGACCCTGTGTCAGCTCAGGAGCTAGTGCAAGCAGTGCAAGGCCTCCTGGAGCTGGGGGGTCATCTGCCAGGTGCCTTTTAAGAGAAAAAGGCAAGGGCTTTTATTCCAACCTATTCACATTACCCAAAAAGGATGGTTCTGTCAGGCCCATCCTGGACTTAGATTCTCAAAAAGTTTTGTCAGGGGCAGGCGCTTTCGCATGGAGACTCTGCGCTCTGCCATCAGTTCCCTGCACCAAGGGGATTTCATGACTTCTGTGGACATCAGAGCTGTTTACCTTAATATTCCTGTGTTCCCAGGTCATCAAAAGTTCCTCAGGTTCGCTCTGATTGATCAACATTACCAATTTGTGGCCTTGCCCTTCGGCCTCACTTCAGCTCCCAGGGTGTTCACCAGGGTGCTGGCTGGCGTGATGTCTCTACTCAGATGTCAGGGTGTCAGCGTGCTTCCCTATCTGGACGACATCCTCATCACTTCCCAGTCTCTACATCAGGCAGAGTTGGATACTCAGCTGGTGGTGCCCATTCTGGAGTCATTTGGATGGGTGGTCAACCACCCCAAGTCCTCACTGTCCCCTTCCTTGGTAACTCCATTCCTAGGAATGAATCTGGATACAGTTCAGGCAAGGATCTTCCTTCCTCAACAGAAGGTGGACAGTCTGATTGCACAGGCTCAGTCCCTCCTAGCTTGTCCCCATCCCTCCATCAGGCAGGGGATGCAGCTGGTGGGCCTGATGGTGGCGTGCTTCGAAGCGGTCCCTTATGCTCAGTTTCACTTGAGGCCTCTGCAACTTCACCTATTGTCTGTATGGGACAAGGACCTAGCGTCCCTGGACAGGGTCTGTATGCTCTCCCCCCTGGTCAGGAGGTCCCTCTTGTGGTGGATGGACTCAAGGAACCTGTTGGGGGCAGATCCTTTCTTGCCCCTTGCTGGGAGACGGTCACCACGGATGACAGTCTATCAGGTTGGGGGGGGGGTTTCTGGAAGTCCCTGCGGTTCCAGGGGAGGTGGGGGCCTCAGGAGGCCCACACACCTATCAATGTCTTGGAGCTGCGAGTGATCAGGTTAGTTCTGGTTCGCTTGACTACTCATCTTCAGGGCCTGCCTGTTCAGGTGCGCTCGGACGACCAGACAGCAGTTGCCTACATCAATCATCAGGGAGGGACCTGGAGGAAGAGGGCCCTCCAGGAAGTGTCTCTGATTCTGACCTGGGTGGAGGCCAATGTCCCCTGCATATCAGCGGTGTACATTCCGGGGGTGGAAAATCTGCTGGCAGACCCTCTGAGCAGGGGGACCTCTTGCCAGGGAGAATGGTCCCTCTGCAACAGGGTGTTCCAATCTCTGTGCCACCGTTGGTGCCAACCAGATGTGGATCTGTTTGCGTCCCGTCACAATCACAAGCTACCGGCCTTTGTCTCCCTGTCCCAGGATCCTCTGGCCTGGACCACTGGCTGCTGAAACCTCCATCTTGATGGAAAAAGGCTTGTCCGCCTCGGTGGTTGATACCATGGTGAAGGCTAGGAAGAAAACTTCTTCTTCCATATATTACAGGGTATGGCGTACTTACTTTGACTGGTGTGAGTCTAGGTCTCTTCCCTGTCTGGTGTTTTCATTCCCCAGGGTTCTGGAGTTCTTACAGCATGGGTTGCAGTTGGGACTCCAACTCAGTACTCTGAAGGGTCAGGTTTCTGCCCTGTCTGTTTTCTTTCAGAAGTCTCTTGCTCAGCATTCTTTGATTAAGACCTTTTTTCCAGGGGGTCGCTCATGTGCGTCCCCCATGTAAACCTGTGGTCCCTGTTTGGGATTTGAACTTGGTTTTGTCTGCCATGCAGGGTGCTCCCTTTGAACCTATGCAGGATGCTGCTCTGGCTGTTCTTACCCTCAAGGTTGTCTTTCTGGTAGCCATTACTTCGGTCAGGCGTGTGTCTGAGTTGGCGGCTCTTTCTATTCAGCCCCCATACTTTGGGAGACACCAGGACAAGGTGGTGGTCCGCTTTAAGCCAGATTTTCTGCCTAGGGTAGTGTCTGCCTTTCATTTGAATCAAGATATTGTTCTTCCTTCTTTGTGCCCTAATCCTAGCAACGCTAAGGAGAGGGTTTTGCATTCCTTGGATGTGGTGAGGTGTTTGAAGTATTACCTGGTGGTCACTGCATCCTTCAGGATAACTGATGCTCTTTTTGTGGTCCCTTCTGGGCCCAGGAAGGGTTTGGCTCCTGCCAAGTCTACTATTAGCAAATGGATCCGTCAGGCCGTGATTCAGGCCTATTCTGCTAAGGGGAAGAGTCCTCCCTTCCGCCTTACTGCTCATTCTACTCGTGCTATTGGTGCCTCTTGGGCTTTCCAGCACCAGGCTTCTGTTGAACAAGTTTGCAAGGCTGCTACTTGGTCTTCTGATCATACCTTTTCAAAGTTTTACAAGGTTGATGTTAGG
Organism: Gastrophryne carolinensis; assembly: GCA_027917425.1. Lineage (NCBI taxonomy): Eukaryota > Metazoa > Chordata > Amphibia > Anura > Microhylidae > Gastrophryne > Gastrophryne carolinensis. The sequence goes on from CM051235.1 coordinate 437,640,615, forward strand.
GCCTCAGCTCATGCTGTTTTTGGCCGCAAGGTTTTGCAGGCGGCAGTGGTTTAAACTGTCTGCTGTTACCTTTTTTGCTGGGGATCCCACCCTACTTTATGGACACTGCTATTGGATGTCCCAAGTGTAAGTAATCTATCTGGAACAGGACGTACTGTATACTAAGAATAATACACTTTTGTGAAATACTCACCTGTAGAATTGGTATTATAAGTATACAGTACGTCCTGCTCCACCCCACCCTTGGTTTTGCATTATTCTGGATCCCCTGTATGGTGATTGTTATCATTGTTATAGTTACCAGTTTGGGTGGTTAAATTATCCCGGCTTCTCGTTCACTGCTTTTCAATGCTGGGTATTTGAGGGGCCGGGAGGAGCCTGTTTTACATGTCTCTGCAGTGCAGCGCCATCTGGCGGAGGATAGCCCAAGTGTAAGTAATCTATCCGGAGCAGGGCGTACTGTATAATTATAATACCAATTCTACAGGTGAGTATTTCACAGAATTGTATTTTTTGTTGGTCTCTTTACTCTTTGAAGTGCATAAGGTTTTATTATTGTATTTTCTTCTAGGTGGAAACTCTTCATTAGGGGTTTCTCCTGGTCCTTTTATTAAATACTCCCACTTGGGATTATTTAGGGGCATCCCGGGTAGCATTTTGCGTAAATCCCACATACTTGGCGACTATAAATAATTAAGTTAAAAAAAAAAAAGACCATATGGAGGCATCTCAGGATACTGGGCTTTCAGTGCCCTCGGGACAGACTCGGCAGTGTTTATGTTGTGGGGCATCCCTTGTTGGGGATAATGCATTTCTTTGTGTATCTTGTGCTCAATTGGTTATAGTGCAGCAGTCAGGGGCCCAAGCCTCAGGGTCGGTGGCTCCTGCTTCTTCCCCCACACCACCTTGTCTTGTCCATACCCCCAGTCATATTGTCATGGGTGGAGAGTCGCTTTCTGATGTATGTGCCAGATTGGCTCACATTGAAAAATGAATGTCTAGCTCTGTGGCCAAGAAGGCCTCAGCTAAGAAAAAACATGTAACTCCTGCTACTCCGGCTAGTGAGTTTGATAGTTGCGAGCGCCTTTATTGGTCGGACCTTTCTCCATTGGAGGAAGGGGAATTTTTTGAGGGATCTGATGTTTCTGATGCTCAGCAATTTTTGGGTATAGACGCTGAACTAGGAGAAGGGGAGGTTGTTGACACCCCTAAAGCTCTTGCTCAATTGTATGAGGTGTTGGCAATTGCTGCCCCTGAAGCAGTCCCTCCTCAAAAAGGGGAGTTCTTTGGGGCTTCCAAGCCTCGTTTAGAATTTCCTAATCAAAAGCATTTTGAGGACATCATTCTTAAGGAATGGGAGAAGCTTGCGCGTCTTCCTGGCGTTCCTTTAAACTGGGATAAGAAATATCCCTTTCCAGCAGACACTGTTAAGCGTTGGTCATCCCCCCCTGAGGTGGATGTTCCTGTGCTCAGTTTGTCCAATTCCTCTATTTTACATTCTCCAGAATCTACTACTCTTAAGAATGGGGAAGACAAACGTATTGATCAAATGGCTTGTCACGCTTTTGCTAGCGTTGGCTCGGCCTTGCGGCCTGTGGGTGCTTTGGCACTTATGGCAGTTGCTATTAGGTCTGTTGTTAGAGATCTAATGAATACCTCCGGGCTTGATCCAGCCTCTGATGAGTTTGTCGCTCTCAAGCGTTGTGAATTTTTTGTGTCTCTTTCTTCTTTGGATGATTCCTTGGCCATGTGCAGCAGATCTTCCGCCTTGCTAGTTTCTATTCGGCAGTCTATATGTTTACGCCAGTGGGCGGCTGATACTGTGGCTAAGAAGTCACTTACCGCACTTCCCTTTGGGGGATTGCGCCTTTTTGGTGAGAAGTTGGATTCTGTCATTAAAGGAGGCAAATTGCCTCAGCGTAAGAGGCAGCGTCGTTCCTTTCGGGGATTGGCCTCCTTTAACCCTTCCTTTCGTGGTTCCAGATCTGGTAGAGGATCGGCCTTTTCAGCCCCAAGGGGGACTGCATGGAACAGAGGTAGAGGACGTGGCCATCCAGGTCAGAGTTGGGGGTCCAAGTCTAAGTCTACTTCCAAACCTGCCCAGCAATGAGGAGGCGCCCTCACCCTTAACGGTGGGGGGACAGCTGCGGTTCTTCTTCCAGGCTTGGGTCAAAGAGGTATCAGACAGATAGATTCTGGAAGTTGTGTCCTCCGGTTACAAGCTGGAATTCGAGTTCAGGCCTCCTCCCAGATTCTTCAGGCTCCGGGCGGCGGTGTTGAACCTCTTAAACATGGATGTCATCCGTCTGGTGCCTCCAGCGGAAAAGGGTCTGGGCTTCTATTCCAATCTTTTTACGGTACCCAAAAAGGACGGCTCTGTTCGGCCTATTCTAGATCTAAGGCGACTCAATCTATTTATCCGTTTCAGAAAGTTCCGCATGGAATCATTGCGACTCTCTCCGTCAGGGGGACTTTGACGTCTATAGACATCAAGGATGCTTGTCTGCACATTCCCATCAGTTCCGCTCACCAGAGATTTCTCAGGTTCACAGTAGAAGATCAGCATTTTCAGTTTGTGGCCCTTCCATTCGGTCTTACTTCGTCCCCAAGAGTGTTTACCAAGGTGTTGGCAGGAGTAATGGCTATTCTCAGGGTCCAAGGCATTCGCATTGTGCCATTCCTGGACGACCTCCTCATCACTGCCCCGTCCTTCAATCGGGCGGAATTGGACACCATGACGGTGGTGGCGACGCTAGAGAGATTCGGTTGGGTGATAAACCATGCCAAATCTTCTCTTTGCCCCGTCGGGGAGATTCCCTTTCTGGGTCTGATACTGGATACCCTTCAGGCCAGGGTATTTCTTCCTCAGTCCAAAGTTGTTCTGATTCAGGATTTAATTCGTCTGTTCTTGTCCAATCCTCGTCAGCCTATCCGCCTGGGGATGAGGCTAGTGGGGCTGATGGTGGCCACATTCGAAGCGGTCCCGTTTGCAAAGTTTCACGTCAGGACTCTTCAGCTCTTTCTCTTGGAAAAGTGGGACAAGCGCTTGCTGTCTTTGAATCGGGTTTGTCTGTTGTCGCCCCACGTTCTGCAGTCCCTTCAGTGGTGGCTGACTTCAAGCAATCTCAGAAGCGGCAAGTCATTTCTGACCCCCCTGTTGGGAATTGGTCACCACAGATGCCAGCCTCATGGGCTGGGGGGGCATCTGGATGGAACATCGGTTCCAGGGTTTGTGGGGGCCGCAGGAGGCTCACTCTCCAATCAATGTATTGGAGCTTTGGGCCATTCGTTTAGTCCTACTTCAATTGACTCGTTTCTTGCGGGGTCTGCCGGTTCAGATTCGGTCAAACAACCGAACAGCGGTTGCATACATCAATCACCAAGGAGGGACTCGCAGTTGGGGTGTCCTCCGGGAACTGTCTCTGATCCTCCACTGGGCAGAGATCAATGTTCCCTGCATATCGGCAGTTTACATTCTGGGGATAGAGAATGTGGAGGTAGACTCCCTGAGCAGAGCATGCGCTCGCCAGGGAGAGTAGTCTTTCAATCCCAGGGTCTTTCAGTTTCTTTGTCACAAGTGGGGGACTCCACGGTTGGACCTGTTTGCTTCTCGTCACAACCACAAACTTCCAGTGTTTGTGTTTCTATCCCAGGATCCTCTGGCAGTGGCAGTGGATGCCATGCCTCTGGCCTGGAAGGATCTGGGGTTCCTGTATCTGTTTCCCCCATTCTCCATGATAAGCAAGGTGGTGCGCAAGCTAGTTCTGGAAGGGGCGCCAGCAATTCTGGTGGCTCCAAGATGGCCAAGATGTCTGTGGTTCGCAGACATCACAAGGCTAGCAGAGGATCAGTTGCTTCTGCCTCTTCTTCCAGATCTCATCACCCAGGGTCAACTCTGTTACCCCAATTTACCAACGCTAGCTTTGACGGCGTGGCTGCTGAAATCTCCATCTTAAAAGAGGAAGGTCTTTCTGACGCGGTCATTCAGACTCTTGTTAGAGCTAGGAAAAAGTCTTCCTCTGTTTACTACAGGACTTGGAGGTCCTATATTAATTGGTGTGAGTCTAGGGTCTTGCCCTGTATGATATTTTCTATCCCTAGGATTTTGGAGTTTCTGCAACATGGTCTGGATTTGGGTTTCCAGATTAGTACGTTGAAGGGGAAGGTTTCTGCTTTGGCTATTTTCTTTCAAAGATCTTTTGCTCTTCATCCTTTGGTTAAGACCTTTTTTCAGGGGGTCACGCATGTGCGGCCTCCTAGAAAGCCCCTACTTCCAGTTTGGGATCTTAACTTGGTGCTTTCTGCCATGCAGGCTGCTCCTTTTGAGCCATTGCAGGATGTTCCTCTTCATATTCTTACTCAGAAGGTTGCTTTTTTGGTTGCTATTACCTCTGTCCCTCAGATTTCTGAATTGGCGGCCCTGTCAATCCAGGCCCCTTATTTTGAAAGGCATCGGGATAAGGTGGTTTTCCGTTTTAAACCGGATTTCCTTCCTAAGGTGGTATCTGCCTTCCACCTTAATCAGGATATAGTTCTTCCTTCACTTTGCCCTAATCCTAGTAATAACAAAGAAAGGGTTTTGCATTCTTTGGATGTTGTTCGTTGTGTTAAGTATTATTTGGTGACTACACTACTTCTTCTTTCCGTAAGACGGATGCCTTTTTTGTTGCGCCCTCTGGGCCTAGGAAGGGTTTGGCGCCCGCCAAGTCTTCCATTAGTAAATGCGTCAGGCCATTGTTGGGGCCTATTCTGCAAAGGGGAAGGTTCCCCCTTTTCGTGTCACTGCTCATTCTACTCGTGCCGTTGGGGCTCCTTGGGCTTTTCAGCACCAGGCTTCTGTTGAGCAGGTTTGTAAGGCTGCTACCTAGTCTTCGGTGCATACAAGGTTGATGTGCGGGCCTCAGCGGATGCTGCTTTTGGCTGCAAAGTTCTGCAAGCTGCAGTAATTTAAGTTATGCCTTATTTTTCTTCTTGGGTCCCCACCCATTATTGACATTGCTTTTGGATGTCCCAAGTGTCATGGATGTTGGAAGCGGGGTGTGTGACATACTAGGAATAATACTCACCTGTAAAATGGGTATTACGAGTATGTCACACACCCCGCGTCCCCTGCCCTTTTCTGTTCTGGGATCCTTTATATGGTGTTTGTTATATTATATAATTTGCTCTTTCTGGTTTCTCACTGCTTTTTTAAAAGACTGTGGAATAGTGGGAGGTCCCAGGTACTTATGGACCAGGAGGGGCTCCTTTTTTCCATGTCCTCTCTGCAAGATCGCCCTCTACAGGCCGGTTTCCCAAGTGTAATGGATGTTGGAAGCGGGGTGTGTGACATACTCGTAATACCCATGTTACAGGTGAGTACTCACAAAATGGTATATTCTAAGTATATTCCCCCCCCCCCCCCCCGCTTCAAGACATTCATTACATGTGGGTATACTGACCTGTAGATGGCAATCTTGCATAGATGATAACAAAAAAAGGTAAGACCCTCCCGGCCCATAAATACCTGGGACCTCCCACTCATTCCCCAGTCTTTCATCTCTGCAGAGGCGAGCAAGTCAGAAGATGATTTCTCCTCCTTGCAGGTAGCCGGGATGACTCCCAGCCACTTTTTATTCTTCTATTTCTGCCCGGATGCCTTTTCTTTAAATTACTTGGCTCCCAGCCTAGGCTGCTGGTCCGGGCAAAGCTAGTTGGCACCCCTGGTACTTAGGAGCCGTGAGACCCCATAGCAAGGGGTAGGCCGCTATCCGGGTTGGTGATCCCGGTTTGGGATGCCCCGTCCCTTGGCCTACCCTGGCTTGGATTCCCCCTCTCCCGGATACCCTTGGGGGGGGGGGGGTCCCTTAGGGATTTATTCTTTATTTAGTGTATGTGTGTGTTTGGTGCATAACTGAGTGTGTGTTCAGACTGGTGCTGGGGCCGCAGCACCGGCGGTTGCCGCGGGGCCGGCCTTCGGCGTGTGGTAATGGCGCCTGTGGGCGCCCAAGAGGCGCTTCTCCTCCTTGGGGCGGGGCTGGGCGCTAGTGCGTGCGCCTACGGCCCGCCCCCCGTGCTGCGGGCGCTGTTTGTTAGGTCCCGGCTTGTGGCCGGGAGATACGGGGGAGGGGCGGGGCCACGCGCGAACCGCGCCCGCCCTCCCTCCCTCCTCTGCTCTCCTCGTGTCCCCATGGTTCCTTCCTGCCTGCGCGCGGTAGTCAGGTGGGGCGAAGGTCGGGTGAGTGGCCTGTGGCCATCAGATTTTCTATTATTACCTCCTTATGGGACATTGCAGCATAGTCTGAGTGTGTGTTTTTTTGTGTGTTCCAGGTGGACCATTGATCCTATTAAAGGGGGGTTCTCCCGGTCCTAGGGTCCCTGGTTAAATTTAGTTGGCTTAAAATTCCTCCCACTCGGGACTTAAAGGGGCATCCCGGGTTGCATTACTGCGTAATTCCCTCAGAGCATTGTACACATATATAAATATATATCTATTAAAAAATCACCGTATGGAGGCATCCCGGATACTGGGCTTGTGCCCCCCTCGGGGCAATCCAGGCTGTGTTTGGGGTGTGGGGTATCCCTTTTGGGGGATGATGTATTTCTTTGTGTACCCTGTGCGCAGCGGTCTATTTCGCGGCAGACCGGATCTCAGGCGTCCGGTTCTGCTCCGCCAGTCTCCTCTCCGTCTCCCACTCGCTTGACTCGTGCCCCTTGTGACATGGTCCTGGGCGGGGAGTCGCAATCTGAGGTGTGTGCCAGATTGGCCAATCTTGATAAATTGTTTTCCAGTGCCGTTGCTAAAAAGGTCACGGCAAAGAGAAAACATTTGTATACGGCTGCGCAGGCCTTTGATAGGGAGGATTTTGACTCCCTGGATTGGTCTGATTGTTCCCCGCGAGAGGAAGGGGAGTTGTATGAGGAGTCTGATGACTCTGATGATCAGCAGTTTGTGGGCGCTGATACCGAGCAGCGCCAGGGGGATTCCTTGGATACCGCTAGGGTCCTGGCTCATATGTTTGAGGTCCTGGCTATTTCTCCCCCCGAGGCGGCTCCTCCGCTGAAGGGGGAGTTCTTTGAAGTGACTAAGCCGCGATTGGAATTCCCTTATCAAAAGCATTTTGATGGTATCATTCTCAAGGAATGGAAGAGGCCGACTCGGCTTCCGGGTGTCCCACCGGGTTGGGACAAGAAATATCCCTTTCCGGCGGACGCGGTGAAGCACTGGTCGTCTCCCCCCGAGGTGGATGCTCCTGTTTTGGGGTTGTCCAGCTCCTCAGTCCTCCATTCTCCGGAGTGCACTACTCTCAAGGATGGTGAGGATAAACGCATTGACCAGATGGCTTGTCATGGTTTTGCCAGTGTTGGATCGGCCTTGCGGCCGGTTTGTGCTTCTGCTCTTGTATTGCTAGCTGCCAGGTCGGTTATTAGAGGATTGTTGACCTCTTCCGGGCTTGATACGGCTAGTGAGGAGTTTGCAGACCTTAAGTGCTGTGAGTTGTTTTTGTCCTTTGTGCTGTCCGCCCTGGACGACACTTTGGTGATGTGTAGCAGAGCTGTGGCCCTGCTTGTGGCTATCCGCCGGTCGGTTTGGTTACGCCAGTGGGCGGCTGATTTTGTGTCCAAAAAGTCGCTCGTGGCCCTTCCCTTTGTGGGGTTGCGGCTCTTTGGAGGAAAATTGGATTCGGTGGCAAAGGGAGGTAAGTTACCTCAGCGTAAGAAGCAGCGTCGCCCGTTTCGGGGGGTGGCTTCCTTCTCTCAGTCCTTTCGTGGGGCTAGAGTTGGCAGGGGTTCAGCCTTCCCTTCATCCAGAGGTGATTCCTGGCCTAGGGGCAGGGGTCGGGCCCGTCCAGGACACAGTTGGGGTTCCAAGCCTAGAGCCGCTGCCAAGCCGGCTCGGCAATGAGGGGGCGCCCTCACCCTTGCGGGTGGGGGGACGGTTGCAACTCTTCTCCCAGGTCTGGGTCCTAGAGGTCTCGGACAGGTGGATTCAGGAAGTGGTGTCTTCCGGTTACAAGCTGGAGTTCGAGTTCCGGCCCCCTCACAGATTCTTCAGGTCTCGGGTGCCGTCAGATCCTCTGGCCGCCCAGGGGCTTCGGGCAGTAGCACGTCTCGTGGACATGACTGTCATCTGTCCGGTGCCCCTCTCAGACCGGGGCCTGGGCTTCTATTCCAATTTGTTCACGGTGCCCAAGAAGGACTGTTTCGTTCGTCCCATTCTGGATCTGAAGTTGCTCAACAGGTTCGTCCGTCCCCGGAAGTTCCGTATGGAAACTCTGCGCTCCGCCATCCATTCACTTCGTCAGGGGGACTTCATGACGTCCATAGACATCAAGGATGCTTACCTGCATATTCCAATATTTCTGGCACACCAGAGGTTCCTCAGGTTTGTCGTGGACAATCTGCATTTTCAGTTTGTGGCTCTTCCATTTGTCCTTACCTCGGCTCCAAGGGTTTTTATCAAGGTGTTGGCAGGAGTGATGGCCATACTCATCGTGGGGTATCCGCATCGTGACCTATCTGGACGATCTTCTCATCATGGCGTCTTCCCTCAGTCAGGCGCAGCTGGATACCAGGAATGTGGTGTCCACTCTGGAGAGTTTCGGTTGGGTGATCAACTATCCTGCCTCACTCCCTCCAGGGTGGTGGAGTTCCTGGGAATGTCTCTGGATACTTCTCAGGCCAGGGTGTTTCTCCCCCAAGCCAAGGTTCTTCTGATTCAGGAATTGACTCAGCGTCTTCTATCCATTCCCCGCCCGTCCATCCGGCTAGGGATGCGACTGGTGGGATTGATGGTGGCGTTGTTCGAGGCGGTTCCCTTTGCCCAGTTTCACACAAGGACGCTCCAGCTCCATCTCTTGGCGGCCTGGGACGGGTCCCCGCTGTCATTGGATCAGTCTTTTCTGATGTTCCCCCCCCCCCCGCCCCGGGTGCGGTGTTCCCTTCGGTGGTGGCTAAAACCAAGCAATCTGACGAGGGGCAGATCCTTTCTGACCCCTCGTTGGGAGACGGTCACCACAGATGCCAGCCTGTCAGGTTGGGGGGGATTTTGGAAGGATCTTCAGTTTCAGGGACTGTGGGGGGCCTCTGGAGGCTCACAATCCCATCAATGTTCTGGAGTTGAGAGCCATCAGGTTGGTTCTGGCTCACTTGACTCATCAGTTGCGGGGCCTACCCGTTCAAGTTCAGTCGGACAATCGGACGGCGGTCGCCTACATCAATCACCAGGGAGGGACTCGCAGCAGGCGTGCCCTCAGGGAAGTGTCCTTGATCCTTGCTTGGGCAGAGAGCAATGTCCCATGCATCTCGGCGGTGTACATCCCGGGAGTGGAGAACACTGAGGCGGACTCCCTGAGCAGGGGGTCATCTCGCCGGGGGGAATGGTCGCTCAGCCCCAAGGTGTTTCGGTCGCTTTGCCACCGGTGGGGGACTCCGGAGGTGGACCTCTTTGCCTCTCGTCACAATCACAAGCTTCCGGCATTTGTGTCTCTCTCATGTCTCAGAGCTGGAGGGATCTGGGGTTTCTGTACCTGGTCCCTCCGTTTCCCATGGTGGGCAGAGTGGTGCGCAAGCTGGCCCTAGAGGGCGCGTCAGCAATCCTGGTGGCTCCAAGGTGGCCAAGACAGGTTTGGTTTGCAGACGTGGTAAGGTTGGCAGAGGATCAGTTAGATCTGCCCCTTCTGCCGGATCTGCTCACTCAGGGTCCACTGCTCTACCCCAATTTACAAACGCTGGCTTTGATGGCGTGGTTGCTGAAACCTCCATCTTGAGGGAGGAAGATCTTTCTGATGCTGTCATTCAGACTCTGGTTAGGGCTAGAAAGCAGTCTTCCTCTGCCATCTATTATAGGACTTGGAGGTCTTATATTGACTGGTTTGAGGTAAGGGCCTTGCCTTGCAGGGCGTTTTCTATCCCTAGGGTCTTGGAATTTCTGAAACATGGTCTGGACCAAGGTTTGCAGCTTAGTACGCTGAAGGGGCAGGTTTCTGCCCTGGCGGTTTTCTTTCAAAAGTCTTTTGCTCTTCATCCTCTGGTTAAGACCTTTTTCCAGGGGGTTACGCATGTGCGGCCTCCTAGGAAGCCTTTGCTCCCAGTTTGTGATTTGAATTTGGTTTTGTCTGCCTTGCAGGGTCCTCCTTTTGAACCTTTGCAGGATATTGCACTTTCTACTCTTACTCAGAAGGTTGTTTTTCTGGTTGCCATCACTTCTGTTCGGCGTGTTTCAGAGTTGGCAGCCTTGTCTATTAAGGCTCCTTACTTTGAGAGGCATCAGGACAAGGTTGTTTTCCGCTTCAAGCCAGATTTCCTTCCTAAGGTGGTCTCTGCTTTTCATTTGAATCAGGATATTGTTCTTCCCTCCTTGTGTCCTAAGCCCAGCAATAACAAGGAGAGGGTTTTGCATTCTTTGGATGTGGTTCGCTGTGTGAAGTACTATTTGGTGGCTACTTCTCCTTTTCGTAGGACTGACGCCCTTTTTGTGGTGCCCTCTGGGCCTAGGAAAGGTTTGGCTCCTGCCAAGTCTTCCATTAGTAAATGGATTCGCCAGGCCATTGTTGGGGCCTATTATCACGCTCCCGGAACCACAATTTACCACTTGGACAACTCCAGCTCTCTTGGTAAGGACCTCAACCCCCAATCTCCGCAGCCAGCTTCACCTATAGGAGCCCCCGCTTGCCGAGACGCAGAGCACGCCTGCTCGGGATCGGTTGCCCCCAGGACTTAATGGCTCAAAGGTTGAGGTCTTACGGTACAGAGTACTGGAGAGCCCGCGGCTGGAAGTGGAATCGGGTAGCCGGTATGTGAGCGTATGGCGGGAGTCCAAGGACAGGCAAGGGTCGGCAACTGGAGTGGAGATCACGGATGGTCAAACAAGCGAGGGTCGGCAACAGGAGTGGAGATCACGGATGGTCAAACAAGCGAGGGTCGGCAACAGGAGTGGATCAAAATCAGGGATTGACAATGGCTGGGGTCTAGGCGCTATCACAGGCAACCACCAACTGCGGGGAAAAGAGCTTTATAGGGACAGACATAAGAGGGAAGGAATTGTGATTGGTGCACACAGGATCATGATGATGATTGGAGTGCACAACAGGAGGGGGCGTGTCCCCCCACTGAACCCAGGGCTCATTGGCCCTTCAGAAGGAATAGGGGACGTGCTGGCCAGCTGGGCTCATAAGCCCTTTAACTGAAAAGGGGGCGTGCCCCTTTTTAATTTATTTACCTCCTCCGGCGGCCCCGCTGAATGCAGCGCCGCCGGAGGGCATAGAAGGAACGTGCTCGCGCACCCGCGCGAGCACGTGTGCAGATGCCGGACACGCCGGCAGGAGGAGAAGGAGGGGGCGCGCCCGCAGCCGCGCGAGCTGCCGCCCGGCGCGGCCGGCGCCTGGATGGCGGGGCGACGGGGACACCGCTGGAACGCGGTACAGGTAAGCTGATCGTGACACTACCCCCCCCTTCATGAGGGGCCTCCGGACCCTCACCAGGTTTCCCCGGATTGTCACGATGGAACTTTTTAATAAGAAATTTAGCATGCACATCTTTTGCCGCAACCCAACATCTCTCCTCAGGACCATAACCAACCCAGTCAATTAGATATTGTAAAGAATTACGGAACTTGCGCGAGTCAAGAATTTTGTTTACTTCATATTCTGGTTCGTTATCTACTAGAATAGGCGGCGATGATGGACGCGGTACATTCTTGGCTGGTTTTAACAGTGACACGTGAAAAGAATTTGGGATTCTCATGGTTTGCGGGAGTTGAACCTTAAAGGACACGTTGCTTAATTTCTGAATAATGGGGAAAGGGCCAATAAACTTGGGCCCTAACTTACTGGACGGTTGCCGCAGAGAAATATTTTTTGTAGAAACCCAAACAAAGTCCCCAATCTGAAGCGCGGGTTCTTGAGACCTGTGGCGATCGGCGAACCTTTTGTATCTAAGAATAGTTTCTTTCAAAGTCTGCTGGACGCGGGCCCAGATGTTCTTCCGCTCTTGGAGCCACTCTTCCAATGCCGGTAAATTGGAAGGGGACCCAGAGAGAGAGGAAGCCCTGGGATTCCTCCCAAGATTGCAGAAAAACGGAGAGACTTTGGTACTTTCACTCGGCGCATTATTGTATGCAAATTCCGCGAAGTCAATATATTCTGACCACTGTTCTTGTGCGTCGGAAATGTAACACCGCAAATACTGTTCTAGACTCTGATTGGTTCTCTCAGTCTGTCCATTGGTTTGAGGATGGTAAGCAGAAGACAAAGATATCTGAATCCCCAAGCGAGAACAGAAGTTCTTCCAAAAACGCGAAGTAAATTGCACACCCCGATCGGAAACTATATTAGATGGTATGCCATGGATACGGAAAATGTGCGAGATAAATAATCGCGAAAGCTCAGGAGCTGATGGTAGCTTAGATAAAGGAATAAAATGTGCCATCTTACTGAAACGGTCGACGACCACCCAAATCACAGTGTTCCCATGTGAGAGAGGCAAATCTACAATAAAATCCATAGAGATATGAGTCCATGGTTCTTTAGGAATCTCAAGTGGGACTAAACACCCACTAGGGGCCTTGTGAACCCCCTTACTTCGTGCACAAACAGAACATGCGTCGATAAAGGTAGTTATATCACGGCGCATAGTAGGCCACCATACAAGGCGTCGGGCTAAAATGAAAGTTTTACGATTTCCTAGATGTCCAGCAGTTTTGGCATCGTGAAACTCGCGAATTACATCGGAACGCATATGCGGAGGTACAAACTGACATCCTAAAGGTACATCTACAGGGGACTCATTTTGGAATGGTGCCAGTGCATTCGAAAGATCAGGAAGCAAGGCCCCAATCACACATCCCACAGGCAAAATAGGTTCACCCATATCACCCCGATCCTTACAATCCCCAAACAAACGGGACAGAGCATCCGCTTTAGAGTTTTTCACTCCTGGCTTAAATGTAATTATAAAATTAAAACGCGAGAAAAATAATGCCCAACGGGCCTGACGAGAGTTCAGTCTCTTAGCTGAGCTAATGTACTCGAGGTTTTTGTGATCAGTATAGACCGTGATCGGATACAATGACCCCTCCAACCAGTGACGCCATTCATCAAAAGCCAGTTTAATCGCCAATAACTCCCTGTTTCCAACATCATAGTTCTGTTCCGCGGTACTAAATTTCCGTGAGAAGTAGGCGCAAGGATGCAAACGATCAGGATGACCAGAGTATTGAGACAACACCGCCCCCACACCCAACTCAGATGCATCTACTTCGATGGTAAAAGGTTTATTAACGTCAGGATGAACTAAAACTGGCGCCGAAGTAAAAGCCTGTTTTAGAGTCTGGAAGGCCTCATTGACCGAAGATGACCAGTTTACAGTGAAGGCGCCCTTGCGAGTAAGGTTGGTGAGAGGAGCAACAATCTTGGAGAAACCCTTAATAAAGCGTCGATAGAAATTAGCGAAACCTAAAAAACGCTGTAATTCTTTTAAAGTCTTGGGTTGTACCCATTCCCGCACCGCCGAAACTTTCCCCGTATCCATCTCTAACCCCTGGCTAGAGATTATATAACCCAAAAAGGGAACAGTGGTGACCTCAAACATACATTTAGAAATCTTTGCATACAAGTTATTCTCTCTTAGTTTTTGAAGTACCATTTTCACATGCAGTCTATGTTCGGACAAAGACTTAGAGAAAATGAGGATATCATCCAAATAAATTACCATGAACCTGCCCAAATAGTCTCGGAAGACGTCATTAACGAAGTCTTGGAAGACCGCAGGGGCATTACAAAGGCCAAAGGGCATGACTAAATATTCGTAATGACCATCTTTAACATTGAATGCAGTTTTCCACTCATCCCCTTGTCGAATACGAATCAGGTTGTAGGCCCCCTTCAGGTCTAACTTGGAGAACACCCGAGCTCCTACTACTTGATTAAATAAATCCCCAATCAAGGGAAGGGGATACCGGTTTTTAACCGTGATCTTATTCAGGGCTCTGTAGTCTATACAAGGCCTTAAACCCCCATCCTTTTTCTCCACAAAAAAGAAGCCAGCCCCCGCGGGTGATGTTGAAGGACGGATGAACCCCTTGCTTAAATTCTCGGAGATGTACTCCTTCATGGCCAGTTCTTCCGGCCGAGTGAGATTATAAACCTTCCCTCTAGGAGGGATGGTCCCAGGGAGCAGGTCAATAGGGCAGTCATAGGGCCTATGAGGGGGAAGGGAATCGGCAGAACGTTCGGAAAAAACATCAGCCCAATCTGCGTAAGGCTGAGGCAATCCCTGTGGCAGCATCTGAAAACTTTTGAGGGCAGTGGAAAAACAATGTGTCTTGCAGTGATTACTCCACCTCACTAAATCCCCAGTCTGCCAGTCTAAAATGGGGTTGTGGAGTTTTAACCAGGGGATATCCCAGTACTACCGGGGTTTCAGGACAGTCAAAAACCAAGAACTCGATATATTCAGAGTGAGAAGAGCCAACGATTAAATTGAGAGGTGGGGTCTTGGTACTAACCGGACCTCCCTGGATGGCCTTCCCATTTATGGCTAGAACCTGTAGAGATTTTCCAAGGGGTACCAGCGGAATCCCCAGGACGGAGATCATGCTCCGGTCCAGGAAATTACCTGCAGCTCCACTGTCGATAAAGGCGGATACTGCCCGTTTGGAGGGACCCCAAGAAAGCTCTATGGGGATTAACATTTTATTCAAGTGAGAGTAATTAACGGACTCACCTAGATCAGTACTCCCCTCCTGATCTAGGCGAGGAAGTTTCCCGCCGGGTATCCCTTGTTAGGACAGGACCTAGCAAAATGTCCCGGATTCCCACAATATAAGCAGAGACCCATGGAGCGTCTACGCTGCTTCTCGTCCTGGGTAAGACGAGCTCTACCGATCTGCATGGGTTCTTCCAGTGAGGAGGAAGGTGTGTTTGCCCCAGGGGAAGGGAGTGGGTTGGAGGACTGAGATGGCTTAAAGGACGAAGAAGTCCTAACCCTCTCCCTGGCTCTCTCCCTAAGACGCCGATCTATTTTGATGGAGACCTGCATTAGCTGGTCTAGATCTGCTGGTGTAGGGAAATTGACCAAAGCGTCCTTGATACCCTCTGATAGACCCATTCGGAACTGGCTACACAGGGCTGGGTCATTCCATCTGGAGTCTACTGCCCACCGCCGGAATTCAGAACTGTAATCTTCGGCAGTATTCCGACCTTGCTTCAAGGCCCGAAGCCTATTTTCGGCTGTGGACTGCTGGTCTGGGTCAGCATATAACACACCCATAGCCTGAAAAAAGGAAGTAACGGAGTGCAGGGCGGCATCATCGGGAGGCAGGCTAAAAGCCCATGATTGGGGATCTCCTTGCAAAAGGGAGATAACTAACCCCACCCGTTGGGTCTCGGTGCCCGAGGACCCAGGTCTCAATCTGAAGTACAGCTCGCAGGAGTTTTTGAAATTGGAGAATCTGGCTCGATCTCCAAAAAATTTCTCTGGTAACGGGACCTTCGGCTCCGACACGTGAGGTGGTACAGCGGATGCAGGAATCTGCCTGGTTTCTTGATTGGCCACTCTCTGGGCAAGTTGATTTATAGCTGTGGCCATAGCCTGAACTTGCTGTACCAGGTCATCCATGATGGCCTGTGATAATATCACGCTCCCGGAACCACAATTTACCACTTGGACAACTCCAGCTCTCTTGGTAAGGACCTCAACCCCCAATCTCCGCAGCCAGCTTCACCTATAGGAGCCCCCGCTTGCCGAGACGCAGAGCACGCCTGCTCGGGATCGGTTGCCCCCAGGACTTAATGGCTCAAAGGTTGAGGTCTTACGGTACAGAGTACTGGAGAGCCCGCGGCTGGAAGTGGAATCGGGTAGCCGGTATGTGAGCATATGGCGGGAGTCCAAGGACAGGCAAGGGTCGGCAACTGGAGTGGAGATCACGGATGGTCAAACAAGCGAGGGTCGGCAACAGGAGTGGAGATCACGGATGGTCAAACAAGCGAGGGTCGGCAACAGGAGTGGATCAAAATCAGGGATTGACAATGGCTGGGGTCTAGGCGCTATCACAGGCAACCACCAACTGCGGGGAAAAGAGCTTTATAGGGACAGACATAAGAGGGAAGGAATTGTGATTGGTGCACACAGGATCATGATGATGATTGGAGTGCACAACAGGAGGGGGCGTGTCCCCCCACTGAACCCAGGGCTCATTGGCCCTTCAGAAGGAATAGGGGACGTGCTGGCCAGCTGGGCTCATAGGCCCTTTAACTGAAAAGGGGGCGTGCCCCTTTTTAATTTATTCACCTCCTCCGGCGGCCCCGCTGAATGCAGCGCCGCCGGAGGGCATAGAAGGAACGTGCTCGCGCACCCGCGCAGATGCCGGACACGCCGGCAGGAGGAGAAGGAGGGGGCGCGCCCGCAGCCGCGCGAGCTGCCGCCCGGCGCGGCCGGCGCCTGGATGGCGGGGCGACGGGGACACCGCTGGAACGCGGTACAGGTAAGCTGATCGTGACACCTATTCTGCCAAGGGGAAGGTTCCCCCTTTTCTTGTTACTGCTCATTCTACTCGTGCTGTTGGGTCGTCCTGGGCCTTCCAGCACCAGGCTTCTGTTGAGCAGGTTTTTTAAGGCTGCTACTTGGTCTTCGGTTCACACTATTCTAAGCATACAGCACGTCCTGCTCCCGAATAGTCATAACATGTGGGTAGTCCTCCGCCTCCGGCGCCGTGCACTGCAGACATGTAGAAAACAAGCTCCTCCCGGGACCTCCCACAAATCCCCAGATTTCTCTGCAGTGCTGGAACTGCGAAGACATGAAGTATCATGCTCTCGCAGGCGAGCGGGCCTTACGGCCCAAGGTCCTGTGGGACTATTTCCACCCGTTCTCTTCAGAAGAATTATGCCTCCCAGCCTAGGCTGCGCGGGTCGGGTGAAGGTAGGTAGCACCTGGTGTGCTGAATGGAGCCATGCTCCACCGCAATCCCCCTCCATAGGGTAGGCGGTCAGGCCGATGGTGAGCCTCTAGAGGATGCCCCTCCCGCAATCTTGCCCGTGCCCCTCACAGACTCAGTCCATGGACACCGACAGCTTCTCCCCTCGCTTCCTCCCGTAACTCGGGGGAAAAGAAAGGGGGGGGTGTGTGGGCGTGGCAGCCCTAGTGCCCATTCGCCATTAGACCTTGTTCCTTTAATCAGGGGGTCAGTGTCGTGCCTCACTGTACTATCTTTCTTACTATCAGTCTGCTTCGGCAGATTCATTCCAGCGTGTCAGCATCAGATGTTACTTATTCTCCACTGCGGTACTTGCCGTCGGTTGGAGCTTCACGCTCTTTGGGGGAGGCGGAGACTCGGCATGACGCGGCCTGGCCTGGCCCTCCCCTCGAGGTTCGCAGGCGCCATTTTCTCTATCTTCGCGCGCATGGTGTGGCTCGTCTCCTCCCGGTCATGTAAGTGCCCGCCGGGCGGTATGGTTTCTATGTTTGTTCAGACAGCACATGGTACTGACTCCACTCCCCTTGTCCCATTGTGTCTTTCAGAAGCCAAGACTTCGTTACCGGCCCCGACCTAACATATATTACTACGGGTCCTCTTTACAAATTCTCCTACATTACTAGCGGGTTTTTGGGGCATCCAGGGTTGCTTACTGCATAATTCCCTGCGGCATACTGCTTAAAAATCACCATATGGAGGCATTTCAGGATTATGGAACCGGGGTCCCTCCGGGACGTGACCTGCTGTGTGCAGTGTGTGGACAGCCCCTGGCTGAGGCTGACAGGGCACAGGTCTGCGGACAGTGTGCAGAACAGGCAGGTTTGCTAACAGAGGAACCTCCCTTCCTGACCCCTATCTCCCCGCTCCCAAATATCACTCATGGCGAGTCCCACTCCAGCGGGGACGACCTGCAAGAGGTGCCGCGAGCGTTGCCCACGGCGGAGCAGGTGCTTTCTGGATTGGCTGAACATATGGGCCCTGGTAAAAAGCGGTCCCTGACACCTCCAGGCTCTCTGGTTCCTGACGATACCGATGATTCTGCTGATATGCAGGACCCTGACCCTTCTGAGGAAGGTGAGCTATTCTCAGACTCGGGCTCCTCCCATGGAATGCCCGCGGGCTGTGATGAATCTGAGCCTGGTTCCTGTGGTCTGTGTGACACGGATGAAATCCTGATCAAGATTTTTGAGGTTTTGTCAATCTCTCCTCCTGGGGAGATCCCCAGGCCTAAAAGGGAGAGTTTCCATACAGCGCCGCCGCGCTTGGAGTTCCTAGAACAGGAACATTTCCAGAATATTATATCCCAGGAATGGGAATTGCCTGGTAAGCTTAAAGGGATTCCAGGGGCCTGGGAATGGAAGTACCCTTTTCCCCCTGATGTGGTCAATTTATGGTCAGCTCCCCTGTTGGTGGACGCGCCGGTTATAGGGGTCACAAACCCCCCTTTTATGACTGCCCCCTTTTACTGTACCCTTAGGGATACTGAGGACCGGCGCATTGACAGACTGATCTCACACGCATTCTCGTGTGCCGGGACGGCCCTGCGCCCGGTTTGCGCCGCGGCCATCACGGCGGTGGCCGCCAGGACTCTTGTCAGAAAGATACTGGATCACCGCCCTGAGGACCTCCCTTGGCGGGTGTTTAGTGCGCTATCAGACTGCGAAGCCTTTGTTAAGTTCATTCTATCGGCACTGGATGACACCATTAAGATGTGTGCTAGGAGTTCAGCACTTGCGGTAGCCATTCGCCGCCTGGTCTGGCTGCGACAGTGGGGCGCCGATGGAGCTACAAAAAAGGCTCTCACTTGCCTTCCATTCAGAGGACGGCGGTTATTCGGGGCCCGCTTGGACCTTTTTGGCAAAAAGGCTATAGCACCCTTCCGCAGACGGCCACTCCGGCCTCCGCGAGGCAGGGTCACCCCTCCACCTCCCTACGTTAGTGTCAAACGTGAATCTGAGGTGTGTTTCCAGCTGTTCGGCATGGATTTCCAACATGGGGTGGGCAGGCAGCGCCCTGGGCCTTCTGGCAGGACCAAGTCCAAATCTGCCAAAGCCTCGCAAGCATGAAGGGGCGCCCTCGCCCGTCTGGGCGAGGGGACAGCTGCACAGCTGTCTCACATCCAGGAATATGCCTTCTCTTTCTGGTGGTTCCGGGATGTAACCCACCTGGGCTCAGGTTGGGGTCTCGCTGGACGGTCCTTCCCTTCTGAAACTGGCGCAGGCCGGACTGGGCCTGCAGTGTGGGGCACACTTGTTAATTGCCTTAACGGTATGGGGCCATGGCCTCTATATTCTTTCCATCTTCCCTCCCTCATCAGTATCAGGTAGTCTGGACCCCGTGGGCCTAAGGCAGGCTTGGCAATTCTACCCTCACAAGTAGTCCATATATGACAACTCTGTCTTAGGTCACGGCCCCCCTGCGCGGGGGGGCTTTCGGCCTCTTGTGAAGCTCTAGATCTTCTTAGTTTCCCTGGGGTCTGCTGGATGCCAAGACCATTTCTAGACAGTGTCACAGGATCAACCCTGCGGCTTGAGGCACTATTTGGGGCCTTTCTTTCGTGCCCAGGCTACTAGCCTGGCGTGACCGGGGACACGCCTGAGGGGGGCTTCTGCGTTGGGACCTACCGGGTCGTCTTCCTTACTCCCCAGCCTCTGCATCAGAAGAAGTGGGTTGGTTGGCCGACAGTGTCCCCTGGAAGCTACTGGATGGTTGCTTAAACACCTCATTCCCTCACGGTCATTATCCTTATCCACTATTCCCCGTTCCTGGGAAATCGGTTCAGGCCTTCTGCCTTCTTCTCTGGCATTAGGGGACCCCTGGTTACGGGGGCTCTGCCCCCCCTTTAGTGGCGCCTTGCCTTCACCAGGCGGGATGGCAGCTGGTGGGCCTGTTGGTGGCACATCAAGATGATGTCGTTTATATACGAGCCCTCGGGCTCTTTGGCGCAGTAGGTTACTAAACCTACATATGCCCCAGCACCCCGGTGCTTGGTCTGTGCTCATGCCTTCTTGGTAAGGTGGTTTCTTTGGAGCTTCCCATATGCAAGGGCCCCGTCAGGGGGGCACCCTCCTTCCTTACCAGCACCTCCTAGAGCAGGGGTACTCAATTACGGTCAGTGGAGGTCCACTTACCAGGGTCTGCCGTGGGATGAAGGTCCGGGGGGGGGGGGGTAAGTAAGAGTGCATGACTTCATGTGTAGAGTGCAAGCTCCTCAGCCAACCTGAGCAATGAGCTTTCCTGTCCCCCCCACCCACCTGTCCTTTACTTCCTGCTTCTCACCCTTCTGTGTAGAGTGCAAGCTCTTCAGCTAACAACAGCTGACATGCACTCTTACTTACACCCCCCCCCATGTCAGCTGTTGTTAGCTGAAGAGCTTGCACTCTACACAGATGGGCGAGAAGCAGGAAGTAAATGACAGGTGGGTGGGGGGACAGGAAAGCTCATTGCTCAGGTTGGCTGAGGAGCTTGCACTCTACACATGAAGTAAATGGGGGACAGGAATCTCACCTCCTTGCACTTTCTCAGCAGCTTGATGAACTGGTCCCGGGTAATGGCCTCCTCGCCCCGGGCCAGCCGCTCCTCCAGCCAGCGCAGCAGTGTGTTCTGATGCCGGGCCTCCAGGTGTGTGCAGCGGGCTCTGCTTGCCGCCCGAAGCCTCCGCCAGCTCCGCGCTCTCGGCTTCTTCCTCCTCCCGTGCCTCTTCGTCTCCACTCCTCCCCCGCCGTCTACGAGGCCCGAGACGCTTCCACTCCCCCGGCCTGGCCACGCCCGTGTGCCCGCCCCCAGCACTGACAGCCCCGGCTGCCAATGGCCGGCAATTGTCACCGGCACCGCCGGATCCCGGGCTGATGTGACAGCCCTGGGCAGCGGTCCGGACAAATGGCGTCTGCGGTCCGGATTCGGACCGCGGTCCGCCATTTGAGTACCCCTGTCCTAGAGTATGGTCACCCTGGGTACCAAGTCTCGCAGGTTTGGCTGGGGAAAGGTAAACTCCTTCCACAACCCCCGTGGTTCTAAGTTGGGCCCCTTAGAGGGTCCATCTTAACTGATGGGCTTGTTGAAACGGTGGGACCCTGTTGACTCTATATGGCGGGCCTTCTCCTCCTTCAGGATCGGTCGGTGTATGGGGGACTCCTGGTCTGTTGAAAGACAATGGCCTGTTTGTTAATGCTGGTCCAAAGATTGTGACAGGTTGTTACCTCTGGAGGGTCCCTGTTCCTGTCTTGGGCGGGGGTCTACTCCCCCTGCTTCTCAGCGGTATTTGCTTCAATGGATGCCCTTAGCGGCAGGTTATGCTATCCCGGTGTTGCCCGGGGGGCCTAGCGTGGCTCTGAGGGGTCCCGCTCCTGACACAGGGCCTCTGCCCTTGTTCCTACTGTCCCAGAATATTCTGACTCCAGTCAGGGGGCCTGAGTATTTAGGCATAGCCTTGTTATCTCATATGCCTTCTCTTCATCACCCTACTGTTGGGTTCTGCGCACGGTTGGCCTGATAGACAGTCCCATGGGATCAATGGCCTAGGCGGCCCTGGGAGTAATGGTTCGCAGATGCCTCTGCTGAAGGCTGCTGAACTGTGATATCTCTGTTAGGGTGCGGTTCTGCCCTTATCAGGTCCCTTCCTGTTTCCAATATAAGGTCTCCTGTCTGGGGATTGACTGCTGATTCATTCGCCCCTTGGGGACGGGCCTCATCTTCTGGGTGACTTAGTATGAGAGGGGGTTGGGAGCTAGCTCACCAGCTTCCCCTTACTCCGGCCATAACGGCTTGGTGGTATCCCATATTGACTGGCTTGGGCCTTAGTCTCTTCCCTGTTAGACGTTCTCGGTTCCCAGGGCCTTTAAAGTCATTACAGCGTAAGTTGGGGTTGGCTCCCCATCTGGGGACTCTGAAGGTGTAGGTCTATCTTGGCCTTCCTACGGGAGTCTGGTTCTGTCACCCTTGTAGGGATTTACATAGTAACATAGTAACATAGTATGTAAGGCTGAATAAAGACTTTAGTCCATCCAGTTCAGCCTGTTTAACTCCTTCCAGTGGTCTAGTAGCCATAGCCGGAAATGTTATTACATGCCAGGAAGGCATCAAGGCCACTTTTGAACATTTTTAATGTATCCCTCATTACTACCTCCTCTGGCAGCGAGTTCCATAGTCTCACTGCTCTTACAGAGAAGAATCCCCTCCTATGTCGGTGGAGAAAGCACCTTTCCTCTAACCTTAGTGGATGCCCCCGGGTTATGGTTACACTCCGGGGTATAAATAGATTGTGGGACAGATCCTTGTATTGACCCCGAATATATTTATACATAGTTATTAGATCACCCCTCAATCGTCTTTTTTCTAGACTAAATAAGCCTAACTTGGACAATCTTTCCGGGTACTCTAGCCCCCGCACTCCTTTTATTAACTTTGTTGCCCTTCTTTGAACGCGCTCCAGTTCTGATATGTCCTTTTTAAGCACAGGTGCCCAGAACTGTACACAGTATTCCATATGGGGTCTGACCAGTGACTTGTACAGGGGTAAAATGATGCTCTGGTCATGAGCACCCATGCCCCTCCTGATGCACCCCATGATCCTGTTTGCCTTGGCAGCAGCTGCCTGGCATTGATTACTACAGTTGAGCTTATTGTCAACTAAAACCCCTAGATCCTTTTCCATTGTTGTTTTACCAAGTGTTTCTTTATTTAGTGTGTAATCATGACACATATTTCTCCTTCCCATGTGCATAACCTTACATTTATCTGTGTTAAACTTCATTTGCCATTTAACTGCCCATGCTTCCAATTTATCTAAATCTGTTTGTAGTTGCCTGTTGTCCTCCTTTGTTTTAATTACTTTACTCAGCTTAGTATCATCTGCAAAGATTGAGACTTTACTGTTTAATCCATACCCAATGTCATTTATATATATATTGAAGAGAATTGGTCCCAGAACTGACCCTTGTGGTACTCCACTAGTAACAGTGACCCAATCTGAGTGTGTACCATTGATAACCACCCTCTGCTTCCGATCACTAAGCCAATTTCCTACCCATCTGCACACGTTTTCCCCCAGTCCAAGCATTCTCATCTTTTGTACCAGCCTTTTATGTGGCACAGTATCAAATGCTTTAGAAAAGTCAAGATATATGATATCCAATGACTCCCCCTGATCCAATCTTGAACTTACCTCCTCATAAAAGCCGATCAGGTTTGTCTGGCAGGAGCGATTCCTCATAAATCCATGCTGATATGGAGTAATAAGGTCATTTTCCCCAAGGTGCTCCAGGATAGTATCCCTTAAGAAACCTTCAAACAGCTTGCCCACCACAGATGTTAAGCTTACCGGTCTGTAGTTCCCAGGTTCCCCCCTAGATCCCTTTTTGAATATTGGCACCACATTTGCCAAGCGCCAATCCATCGGAACAAACCCTGTAGTTATGGAATCCACAAATATTAGAAATAACGGCTTGTCTATTACTGTACATAACTCCCTTAAAACACGAGGATGTATGTCATCTGGTCCCGGCGATTTATCGATTTTCATCTGCTTGAGACGGTGCCGGACTTCTTCCTTGGTTAGACCAGTGACATTTAATGGAGGGTTTCGGTTATTCCCCTGCATTTCACTGGGCATGTCAAATTCTTTTGTGAATATAGAAGCAAAGAAGTTGTTAAGCAAATTAGCTTTCTCCTCATTTCCCTCTATAGGGGTCCCCTCCTTGCTTTTCAGGGGGCCCACACCCTCAGGTTTGTACCTTTTACGGTTTATGTAGCTAAAGAATAATTTGGGGTTAGTTTTACTCTCTTTCGCGACCAGTCTTTCTGTCTCCAGCTTAGCTGCCCTTATCTGTTGTTTACATTGTTTATTTTCTTCTTTATAGTTTTTTAACGCTTCCGCTGTCCCTTCCTGCTTTAAACGTTTAAATGCCTTTTTTTTGTTGTTTATTGCCCCCTTAACCTTTTTATTTAGCCACATTGGTTTACATGTGTGTCTAATAGTTTTATTCCTGTAAGGTATATATCTGTCACACTGAAAATTAAGTATTCCTTTGAAAGTATCCCATTTAGCGTCCATGCTTTTGTTCTTAAGGACATTTTCCCAGTCAATGCAGTGTAGGGCATCTCTAAGTTGGTCAAACTTTGCCTTTTTGAAGTCCCGCGTTTTTGTGACTCCTTGATAAGGCACCCTAGTGACTGCTAATTCGAAATTAATGATATTATGATCACTGCTTCCAAGGTGTCCCCCAACCTGTACCTTTATTACTTTGTCTGGTACATTGGTTAGTATTAGGTCCAATATGGCTTTCCCCCTTGTTGGAGCTTGTACTTGTTGGGAAAGGTAGCCATCTTTTGTTTTAGATAAAAAACTATTACTTTTCTGCGAAACACATGTTTCAGCATCCCAGTCTATATCTGGGTAGTTAAAGTCCCCCATAATCACTACCTCATTTATTTTAGCGGCTATATCTATTTGCCTTAGCATCATAGCATCATGCATTTTCTATGGATTCGGATATATCTGGAGGTTTATAGCAAACCCCCATCAGTATTTTATTTTTGTTTCTCCCTCCATGTATTTCTACCCATACTGACTCCACATGGTCATTCCCCTCACATATATCCTCCCGCAGAGCAGGCTGTAGAGAGGATTTTACAATTAAGCAGACTCCACCCCCTTTGCGTTTGTTACGGTCCCTCCTAAACACACAGTATCCCTGTAAATTTACTGCCCAGTCATAGCTTTCATCCAGCCAGGTCTCTGTTACCCCCACTATATCATATTGTTCTTCTGTTATTATCAGTTCTAGTTCATCCATTTTATTAGTCAAGCTTCTAGCATTTGTAAGGGATTGCTTAGCTGCACCTCCCCAGTAGTCCCATAAGTCCCGGTGGGGATCAATTTTTCATTCTTTTACCCTGCGGACTTCCTGGGGACCCTGCCTGGATGCTGTCTCAGCTGCCCTGTAGGCCAGCCCGCTTCTCTGGGGCCTCCTGACTCCGTCAGACATGTGCCTGAGACGATGGATCTGGTTACTTACCCCTGACTCGATGTATACATATATATACATGTACAGATATATACGGCTACAGGCACCCCATGCCTGGGGGTGTTCCTTTTACGCTGGGCTTCCGGTTCAGGTGGTCTGTTGGACCCTTGATTCAGTCCCTTAGTCTAGCCATGGGCTGATTATTAATAATACTAATATGAGGGCCTACATCCCTCTACAGGTTGCACTTCTCCCCATGCCGGCCTTCTTGGCCTTTAGGGGGGACTGCTGTTCTTGGAGTCTACAGGCGCCTCCTTAGGTATGCGCCTGATATCTATTCCAGCGCCATTGCGCCTTTGGATTGTTCCTTCTGGATGCTCCCTGATCATGAGGAAGCCTCGGCTTCCTGATAATTAAGAGTCTGTATTCCCACCTTGGTCGGGTGACCTGTTTTTGTTCCCTTTGGGGGTGTTACAAGAGTTGCCACAAGGCTTCCTTGCCTGTGAGCTGGTTGGGTCACTACACTGACCTATGTTCCTTCAGGGGAGTGATTCTTCCCTCTTACTGTTTACTCCGTTATCATGGGTGCTTGGGTATCACTGGCCCTTCAGCACCGGGGTTTTTTCTTTGTTAGTTCAATTACTAGACTTATGGCCTGTCTCTGTTGCAAGTTTTGCGGGTGACAGCGCCTTTACTGTCCGCTGTGCCTTGCCTTTTTTGGGGATCCCACCCTGCTTATGGACACTGATATTGGATGTCCCACATGTTATGACTATTCGGGAGCAGGACGTGCTGTATGCTTAGAATAATACAACTCTGTGAAGTACTCACCTGTAGAGTTGGTATTATACGCATACAGCACGTCCTGCTCCACCCCACCCTGGTTTCACTAATTCTGGATCCCCTGTATGGTGATTGTTATCATTAAGATATTGCTACCAGTTATTCTGGGTGGTTGTTTCCTCCTGGTTTCTCTTCTCACTGCTTTTCCATGCTGGGGATTTGTGGGATGTCCCTCGGTATATGTAGGGCCGGGAGGAGCTTGTTTTCTACATGTCTGCAGTGCACGGCGGTGGAGGACTACCCACATGTTATGGCTATTCAGGAGCAGGACGTGCTGTATGCGTATAATACCAACTCTACAGGTGAGTACTTCAGAGTTGTATTTTTTCCAAGTTTTACAAGGTTGATGTTCGGGCCTCAGCGGATGCTGTTTTTGGCTGCAAAGTTCTGCAAGCTGCAGTGGTTTAAGTTTGTGCCTTGTTGCCTTGTATTTTGGATCCCCGCCCTTTATGCACACTGCTATTGGATGTCCCACATGTAATGAAAGTCTTGAAGCGGGGTGTGTGACATTAGAATAATACCATTTTGTGAATACTCACCTGTAAAATGGGTATTATAAGTATGTCACACACCCCGCTTCACCCTGCCCTTTTGTATTCTGGATCCTTTATATGGTGAACCTTTGTTAGTTTTAATTGGCTTTCCTGGTCCCTTGATCTTACTGCTCTCTTTATACTGGGGAATGAGTGGGAGGTCCCAGGTATTTATGGGCCGGGAGGTCTTACCTTTTTTTGTTATCATCTCTGCAAGATCGCCATCTACAGGTCAGTATACCCACATGTAATGAATGTCTTGAAGCGGGGTGTGTGACATACTTATAATACCCATTTTACAGGTGAGTATTCACAAAATGGTATTTTTATGCATGCATCATGTTTACTTTACTTATTTCTCCTATTCAGAGTCTTTAGTCCAATTGATGGGAAATCCATGGAGTCTGTCACCAGCATCAAGATATCCCATGGCTCAGAATACAAAGCTAATGGGAAAGTTATTCGCTGGACTGAGGTAGGAAATGTCATTGTAGGCGGCAGCTGAATTTGTTATACTCTGTTTTGAAATCCTGTAGCATGCTTTTTATGTATGCCTTTATATTTTAGCAAGTACACTAAACTGTAAACAGCACTTTGCACAATTACCACTCATACACCACTGCTAAGCTGTGGTGCTCATATCTTAGTATAAATCCTTCTGCAGCTGATAAGGTTTAGATGTTGCATCAGGTTTTATACTTCATAGTTTTATTGTCCACTAAAATCTGTGTTTCGATGAACCACTGGGGATGGAGATAAGTGGGGCATTGTTCTACTTTTCTCTTCATTTTACGTCAGGCCATCAGGACAATTCAGACACAAATGGGTTAACTCTCGACCGAAGGACTGCAAGACAAAGGTGTGGCTCCTCCTGGCCTATATACTTCCGGCTGTATTCCCACAATCCAGTTTCATTCTTGCAGTTGGAACTGGACTGCAAGGGTGTGTTGTGAGCTCCTCTCAGTTTATCTTTGTTTGTAGGATTTTACCTTGGAAGCGGGGGAATTCCTCTGATCTGAATGGACCCACAATGCCTGCTCAGCTATGCTGTATGCGGATCAGGATGGTAAGGGTAAGCACCAGGGTCTTGGGGCGCTTTGGGGGTGTCACTTTTGTTTTTTCAAAAAGTTGGTTGGTGAGCCTGATTTGGGGAATCAGGGAAAGAATATTTTCTTTTGTATTGCCTGTTCTTTTCTGTTATTTAGATATTTGCACTTTTTTTTAATTTTACATTTTGCGCCTTTAAGAAGTTTCGTATGGAATCTTTCAGATCCACAGTGATGTCACTCCAGACAGGAAATGTTCCTGATTTTTCTGGGTAATCGGAGATATCTGCAGTTTGCAGTAGTTGGCCTACATTTTCAGTTTGTGGCTCTGCCCTTTGGCCGGTCGTCGGCACCAAGGGTGTTTTCCAAGGTATTGGCAGGTCTCATGACTTTTCTAAGATGACAGGGGATATGTATAATCTCTTACTTAGACAATCTGTTGATATGGTCCCATCATTTCAGGAGGCCCAAAAGGATACATAGACTGTCTTATCGACGTTTGAAGAGTTTGGCTGGATAGTCGGCTATCCAAAATCGAATATCATTCCTTCAAGAGTTATTTCTTTTCTGGGAATGTCATTAGACACGTGTTATGCAAAAGTGTTTCTTCTGGAATAGAAGAGATTCTTACTTGGCCATGGTGCAGGTTTTCTTGTCTTACCCTCAGCTAACGATTTGTCAAGGAATGCGTCTGTTGGGCCTGATAGTGTCTTGCTTCGAGACGTTTGCACAGTTTCACACAAGACCCCTACAGATGGAATTACTCTCGATCTGGGATCAGAACACACAAACTCGTTCTGCTGTGTCTCAAACATTGGACATGCCATCTGAGGGGTCATTTCGTCAGGATTCAAACAGACAATCGGATGACGATAGCATATATCAACCATCGGGGGGGGGGGGGGACACTAGAAGCAGGAAAGCTCTGAAGGATGTGATTTGGATCTTCTCAGGGGGGTTCTAGACGTAGATCTTTCTGAGTCACGGCACAATCAGAAGGTTCTGAAGTTTGTGTCCGGTTCCAGGGATCCTCTAGCAATAGCAACAGATGCTCTGACTCTTCAGTGGTCAGCATTCAGGCTTTATGCATTCCCTCCAATTCCACTCCTGGGTCGGGTAGTAAAAAAGATGGCTTGTGAGGGGGTAACAACCATTCTGGTGGCTCCTTGTTGGCCAAGGAGAAGCTGGTTCTCAGACATAGTAAGGATGTCAGAAGGCGACCCGTGGAGGTTGCTCGACGATCAAGATCTTCTCACACAGGGACCTCTAAGGTACCCCAATTCATAAGTTCTGGCTTTGACGGCCTGGCTATTGAAACCTCCATCTTGGTAGAAAGGGGGTTTTCTGCCAGAGTTATCCAGACCATGATTCAGGCCAGGAAGAAAGCTTCATCAATGATCTATTAGAGTCTGGTGAGCATTTATCACTTGGTGATGCACTTTTTCTGTTCCCAGAATATTTGAATTTTTGCAGAAAGCCCTTGATGAAAGTCTTCAATTGAGTGCTTTAAAAGGACAGATATCTGCTTTATCTATCTTTTTTCAGAAACCCATAGCAGAGAATACATTTTTTAGGACTTTTTTACAGGGGGGTCACTCATGTGATGTTGGGGCTTCGGCGGATGCTTCCTTTGGTAGGAAGGTATTACACACAGTAGTAAGCTAGATGTTTTGTTTGGCTTACTCCTCAGATAAAGGAATATTTTTTGGGATCCCACCCTAAAATAAGGGTACTGCTTTTGAAGGTCCCATTCGTGTCTTCTCATGATAGCCGAAGTAAAATTGAAGAGAAAATACAATTCTGTGAGAACTCCCCTGTAGAATTTCTTTCCCTCTTATTACTTCAGGACATCAGACCCTCCCTGTCTGCTAGGTTACTATATCCATTCCTTGGATGCCTAGTCTTAGTGAAGATGTAAATAGTTCAGCAGCATCAAAAAAAAAAAAGAGAGAAAACTAAATAGAGAGAGGTAGAGAGGAGTTTGTTCTAGTCTCCCCTTTTGTTTCCAACAAAGGATATAGGAATGCCTCCTGGGCAGCTGGTTCTACTGCTTTTCAAGTAAACTGGATTTTGGGAATACAGCCGGAAGTATATAGGCCTTGAGGATCCACACCTTTGCCTTGCAGTCCATGCCCTTTGGTCTAGAGTTAACCCATTTGTGTCTGAATCCTCCATGTGCTGAAGTAGTAATGGAAGATAAAGCAGTTCCACAGAATTGCATTTCATCCACTCCACAGGATATGACCTCTTTCTATCTATAAATGTTGATTAGAACTTTAGTTCATATCATGATATTTCTGGTGCTGCATAAGTGAAACTATATTTTTAAAGCTTCACAGTTACTATATCTATAATATGAAACTGTACTAAAATTCTGACTTTTGTTCTGAACAGGGGCTTTCTTTGGGAGCATCCACTTTTTTGTTGTTGATGCCAATCTGCTTTGTAACATTTCTGTAAAAAGTGTTCTTTTTGATATCTGATGTGATAGGTATTTTTCCTGGAGAGTGAGGAGCAACAGAGTGGCCTTAGTGACCCTGCTGACCATAGCAGATTAACAGAAAATGTGGCTAAGGCATTCTGCCTCGCACTCTGTCCACATCTCAAGCTACTTAAAGAAGATGGAATGACCCGACTAGGACTGCGAGTCACTCTAGACTCTGATCAGGTGACATTTTAGTTGTTTGATTGTTTGAACTGCATGTTTGGCATTTTGTGTTCTAGCTTTGGAACAAGCAAACGAGGCAATAAACAATGTTGTGGTATTAATGAAAGCTTACATTTCTTATTTGCAGGTTGGATATCAGGCAGGAAGCAATGGGCAACTTCTACCTTCTCGCTATACCCATGACTTGGACAGTGCCTTGGTGCCAGTGATTCATGGGGGCACATGCCAGCTAAGCGAGGGCCCAGTAACCATGGAACTCATTTTTTATATTTTGGAGAACATCTCATAGAGATGACATTAGCATTATCAACAAACTGCTGCCAGCCAAACCATTTGCACTTTAATCATGGAAGAGTCATCTTTCTTTTTCTTATTTTTTTTGCTAACACTTGTACTAGGTCAGTACGTGAGCAGTAAAACAGCAGAATGCTTTAAATATTCTATGCATTGCCAGAAAATTGGCAGGCTTCTTACGTGGCTGAGAAATTTCATAATCCTCGCTAAGAAAGAACGAAGATGTAGTGACCTTGTAGGTGCAAAAGTTACCAAGAGCATCCTAAATACAATCAGGAATCTCACATTGACCTCATTGCGACCATCACTGCAAGCTTTTCTGCTTGTGTTATGTTCTGCTTGTTCACCTTCCTCAAGTTTACACTGTCAAGACCAGCCTGAACCTCCTGCTCTGTTTTGCTTCCTCTATGTACGATGCATGGCCTGGAGACCCAACCTGGCTACATGATCGAGTGTTGATTCCAGGCAAAGCCCTTGTTTGCAAATGCAACAATATCTGGATTTCTTTTGATTCAGGAGCACACAAGACCTGTGCACACTTTAGTCTCACAAGCATTTGTTTCATCTATCGGCGTACATGGTGGGGCAAAGAGACATATTCATATACCAGTTTGAGAATTGGCATGCATTTAACAATTTCAAAACTCTTCTGTTACCTTCGGAGGGTAGCAGGTTTCAGTTTACACATGATGTATTTGTCTTCATGACTGCAAGTTGCAATTCTCTGGAGCTTTTTTCTGTACACTACAGTGTGTGTCGGCAAAAATGGTGTGTGTTGTACAATGTGCTGTGGGCAAGCTCCCACCAATTGATGGGTGTCAGCATGGGTGACATTGATGGGTGTAAGGGCTTGTGCCGTTATCTGCTGACAGTTTACACAGAACTATGGCTGACCTCATACAAAACGCACAGCACAACTAATTCCCAGAGAGGTTATGTAATGCTCAGCTCCTAAGCTATTTTATTTATTTACATTAACTCATTGTACTTTGTCTTTGTCCTTTATTATGTTATATTTCATTTAATTTCTTGTTTTAGTCAACCGTGTTTTACACAAACATGTCTGGTGTCCTAGATGCTGGATCCGTCCATACTTGCCATTGTTATAAAAGTTTTTTTGAATGCTGATAGATAATGGTGAGGACTGCTGTGTCTCCATAAATCCAGGGAGATGTAGAAAGTCTTATAGGCCAACTTGCAGGACTTTTTCAAAAGAATTTAGGCCAGGCTAAAATCCAGCAGAACATGCAAATCATTTCTGTTTAATTCCAGTGTTGGTATTTTCTTCCCTAAGGATGAACGGGTTATAGTGTCTAATCTGAATATCGCAGTTGGGGTACCTTTTTACAATGGTAAACTGTGGGAGAATATGCTCTGAATCATTTTTTTAGTTAAAATCTTTTAAGGGAAAGAGAGAAAGCACATTCTCTAGGTAAGCTAGGTACACTGGTGTTCATGAAAGTGGCATGTAGTACAAACACCTGCCATAGTCCAAACTTACCTTTACCTTGGTTTTGATGCCAATATCATTGAACAGATTAGAGAAGCATGTGTGTTCCTTTGCATTATGCAGTAAACTGCACTCAGGAACTAGTAAGAGAAGCTATGATTGCTATACTAGACTCCAAGAGAACGCATGATTGTTTCTTTCACACCAGACCATTTACATATTTTTGTCTCTGACCTAAGATACTAAATATGGTTGCTAATTATATACACTGGCAGACTTCAAGTTTTGTAACCTTTTAGTTGTTATTTTTGTGTATTAAACATTGTAACACTAGTATTCCAGCAGCTGGTATTGAGTCAGAAGACTCTCCTTTGGACAGACACACCAAGCCTTCATTATACCACAACAAAACCCAACTCATTTGCAATTTTTCACTTTTCTTTCTTTTAGTTCCTCTGAGGTCAGTACAATGTTTTTAGTGGAGGCTTTAGATACATAGGTTCTTATTGCTAGAAAAGATAAAGATTTTTTAAGCTCTTGGCAGGCCTGTATTCAGATGTCCTTCCTGTCTACGCCACAGTCGGTTTTTGTCACCTAGTCACTACCAAGCTCAAGTAATTAGGTTTACTACTACAAGACTTCTACTTCAAGCCTGAACCTGCTGGTGGAAATGCATTCTTCAAATAAGTCCTGCTATTTTTAAGGAGCTAGAAAGATTCAACTCTGCATGTCCATTGCATTTCTTTAAGTGCCAGCTTCCTCACTGGGTATTGGGAAACCACACTGAAATGTTCTTTAGGAAGAAAGATTTTTTAAGGTCAAAATATAAGAGTAACAAACGGTTTTGTTGTTTAAAGTGATTGTCCAGAATAGAAACAAAGGGTCTAGTTCGGAGCTTTGTATCTTACCTAATCGTCAGATCGACTCCTGTGCCGGTCGAGCCCCATCGGCAGTCACAGGTGTTTCCTTGACAAAAGGCTGTCTGCTCTGTTGACTGCAAGGAGAGGGGAGTGCCAATTTCTACTTTAATATTGTTGCTGAGCACTGCAATACTTGTTGATAGGATGGCATGTCTTCTCCTAATGGAAGGCTTGCTACCATGCAAACAGTTGTGAAGCTCCCAATCCTTAAAAATCATTGAGAGCTCCAGTTCAGGCTAATCTTATTTTGTTTTTTTGCAAATGTTGGAATAGTCAGTTTCAACAAAATTGTGTTAAAATAGCTACTGTGCCGCTTGGTTTGGTGACCTTCTTTGGCCAATATAGAGATCAAAAGGTCACACTGCAGAGGCGGAATTGTATGCCTGTTTTTTCATATGAAATAATTCCATATTCTGTACTTGTTTTGTTTTTATATACTGTACTTAATTGCTGCCTCTCCATCTCTCACCACACAGTCTTGCTATATAAGTGACTTTGTTCTCTTGAGTTCTAATTCCATAAGGTGTAGTGGGCTATAAATTCTGTTCTCTTGTGATGGAGGGGTGGACCCCTACTTTGCGGAATGTGTCTGTTTAGAAATAATAAGGGTGGGGTGGGGGCGGGCGCAATGCCTTGAATTCACCTGACCAAAATGCATTTAGATACAATTCTGCATTACTTCAAGTCTCCAAAGCTCCCTCTATAAGAAAAACACAAAATGACACGCTATAAAGACTACTGGGCTATTATAACCTATGCATTTTATTTCTGCAATATTTCCAAACTCTGAGAAGCATTTTAAAATGACAGCAGCATGAAATTTCGTGGTGTCAGAACTGCTCCTTTTAACAAATAAACTCCCTCCGTAAAATCCACAAAGCTCCATAAATCTCTGTTAAAGTAATTAATAGAGCATTATCAATATATCCTATAAAGAAATAATACAAAATTCATAAACACCTTCACTAACCTACCTATGGTATCGCCCTAAATATAGATCTCAATTTATACATATTAGTTATCTCTCACAAAAATCTATGTAGTGTTATCTTAATCTAAAAACACATCAATATTTCCTCTAAACCTCATCTTTAAGATTAATATATATATATATATATATATATATATATATATATATTTATATATAAAACCATGTAATATAAAGAAATTAAACATATAATGAGACTCAAAAAAGAGTGTAGGCCCTAGCCAAAAAATGAGTAAATAAAACACACTAAATTAAATAAAATTAAATAAGAAAATTAGGAAAACACTAAATCTAAAGACCAGACCCATATGGGATGACAAAGGGAAGACAAATGCTCCCATGGACTTGAAGGAGAACGATGTCACAAAATAGTCTACGATTTTTGTGGCTAACATGTTACATTGTCAGGAATGATTGTGCTGAAGTATCTTCTTCCACTCACTCTGACCTGATGAAGACTAAAGAAGTAAGCCACAGTGTGGTTCTGTTGTAATGTCAGCAGGTTAAAGTCCCGAACTGACAGATTCAAGGATTATTACTTTAGTTTGGGCTGCAAAAGCTCTACAATAATTGCAGCTACGAATAATAATGGTTTCGCTTTGGTGTGATCTTATATGGATATCATTTGGATATCATTTCAGAGGCAATAGGTGACCACCTAAAATGCAGGCTGCCTTTGCTTAACCCTGAAAACACTAATGGCCTGGTGATCATTCTGGCTTATCTTTATAATTCGCTGAACCTCTGGCCAGAAGAAGCATGGCCACCACTCAAATAGTTGGCATTCATCATTGGCATGCCTATTGAAGCATGGTAGGCCACTAGCAATACTTCTCTATTGACAAGGATAGCCCTCTGGTGACTCAATAAATGTATAGGGAGTTTTGACTGTAGTGGGTTTGGGGATATATAATATGCTGAGTATTTAACCTTATAACTCCCAACTGCTTTAAAGCAATCTAGCGCATTTGTGTTTTCCTGGCTTCTGTACCATTCCCTAGGATCCCGAGGGCTACAGACAGATCTACCCACTGTGTAAATAAAAGAATTGATTTCTACAATGCCAATTCCTGCACACTGTGGAAACTTGGGACATTATAGAAAGGGGTTTGCTCTATGCCTTTGTAAGTCTAATGATGTCTTCTCTGTTGGACTATTAAACCTGCCATCTGTCTCGTGTGTCCTGAATCAAGTTTTATTTTTTCTTTGTGATGTTTGTATCTGATCTGTGATGCCACCATTCTTTCTAGAGCACGCATGGCCAAAGCATTAACACTATCACATGTTTTTCACACACATGAAGATGCATCCTGGTGTATGAAAAAAGGAAAATGTTTTTTTTTTTTTCCTCAGCTGATGCTCTTTGATCAGCAGTCATCCATTCTGTCTAGTGCAAGGTCATTTTTGTTACATCAAAACAATGAGAGCAAAATCCTTTTTAAGCATGAGTAATGTGGGGAAAGGGTACCCTAAATGTAGCTTAGAGAAGCAGGGTAAAGGGAACCGTCCATGTAGTGTGGGGACCCTTTTAACTGTAGCATGCATTTAGGAATATGAACTCATGGTAGTTTTTCAAACTACATGAAGGTAACTCAAAAAAATGACTTTTAATGGCTTACAATAATGGACCTATGATTAGATGCAGCCCCATAGTAGTCTCCTACTGCTGCTCTCGGTGAAATACGGTAGTCTTCCTGCCTGAAACATTTGTTTCTGTACACTGGATCTAAAGTGTTTGAGGGTAGGTGAAATTTGATTACAGATTTTCCAACATTCCCCATGTCATTTGTCCCTTGAAAGTACTTTGGTAGTCAAAGTAATATTCCACTAATCAAGCAAGTAGCAAGTTAATCAGTACAGCTCTGAACATCCACATTTAAAGGCAAAAATCTTTATTTTGTATAGAGTGTATGCTTAGGTTTCATTTTTCCCCCTACGTTTGTGATCTTATTAGGGGAGGTTTGACCTCACTGTTCATCAGTTTTGAAACTTCACATAGCTGACAACTAAAAAGCCATGCGTGTCAGTTTTGCAGACCACCTCTATCCTGATACTCATGGCTTTTTTTTTCTTCCACCCAAAAAGGTTTCAAAAAGGTTTTGCTTTTTGAATCTGTGTGCCCAAATAATATAAAAATGCTCCAATGACAGCACCTTTGGTACATTTTTCAGTTTACAACCAGTTATGGTTGTGTGACGACTGGCCACTTTTGCTGCCCTTCTGCTAAGTCTGAACTTTGTGACCTACCATTGTGGAGCATTATGAACGGACACTGATTTCCTGCATGATATGTCGTATATATTCACATATGGGGTGGATATACACGGATATGCTAAACCCTTTTAATGAATAAGGCATCTTAGAGATGTCTGATCTGTCTGATTTTGCTGCATGGACTTGGCGTATCTTATGTTGCATGCTACCCATGCACTGCGTTCATTTATCTGGCTAATCAAGCCCTCACTCCCTGCTGGTACATAGGAAAGATATGGCCAATGTGGAGAAGAAAAATATATTTTTACTGGGTTATTTTCTAAATGTTCTAGACTGGAAAAGTGAAGTTGACAGTAGCATTTAATTTAAAATAAATATGCAAATTGCTGAATATGAATAATATTACCCCCCAGTCTGTCCATAATTTGAAAGCTGCCGACAACAAGACTTTGGTTCTGGATAGAGTTGGAAAGGGTTACAAATAAGTTAAACCGGGCCAACACCCATTTTTTTTAAGGGGTGTTCTGCAAACAGCTAATCAAAACAAGCTCGACTCCAAAATGCTGGAGTCCCTCCCCCCCCCCCCCGCACATAACCCCCCAGAACGCTGTGATGCTCACCTTCACTATGAGCCAGCACCGAGAAAGAAGTCCCGCGATTGGCAACCAGGGGGGTCACTGGGGGCCTAGTCACGTCCTTGGTGCTGGCCATCGGGGGACTCCTGCAGGACTCCGTTCCCGGCACTAGCTCGTAGTGAAGGTGAGGATTACAGGCTTTCTGGGGGGTTAGGTGCGGAGGGGGGTACTCCCAGCATTCTGGATGTTCTGAACTTGTTTTGATTAGCTTAAAGGAAAAACTGGTGTTGGTCTGGTTCAATGCCCCTTTTGCCATTTGTGAGCATCATAGAAATAATGTGGGCTATATTTTAGCTACTTACCTGCCCTCCTGCTGCCTTGATCCAATGTAGATCTGGGTGCTGCCGCATGGCAGTTTTGGTGCTATCAGCTCTGGTAATTGGTTTATGCTCACGCCCTAGCCACGGAAGGCAGGGGGGGTAGACCCTGCTGATCTGTTATCTGCTGCCCTGTG
Source organism: Gastrophryne carolinensis (assembly GCA_027917425.1). Classification (NCBI taxonomy): domain Eukaryota; kingdom Metazoa; phylum Chordata; class Amphibia; order Anura; family Microhylidae; genus Gastrophryne; species Gastrophryne carolinensis. Next base: position 437,677,578 of record CM051235.1, read on the forward strand.
ACTGGTAGCAGTGGCGGGCATTGGTGGGTCTGCCTGATTTGCTTCCCAGCATGCTGGGGCAAGAGCATGCATTAGCTCCTGGAGTTGATGGCATTGAAACAGGCATAATGCAGGGCCAGGACTACACTGGATCAAGTTAGTAGAAGGGCCAGGTAAGTATCAAAAAGACTTTGCCTACAGTGTTTTGATTTTTCTCTACAGGTTAAACTTTCCTACTTGTAATGCTTATCCATTTGACCAAAAGTTCACTCATTGATGCAGCAGTGTAGGAGTTATACATTGCTAGCCAGGAGATTGACATTGCAAATGTAACTAAAACTCCCAGCAGACTTCACTTCCCCCACAGATTCACCATCTTTCCATTGCAGTTTAGCCATGATATATTTTCTTTATAATATCCTTTTTTTTCTTAGGGTTTCATTTAAGGTGTGTAAAAGGGACCCTTGCTCTAGTTTACTAGGTCTGTGTGGGTCCCCTACTCCTTGGGACCATCGGTGCATGGAAGCCTAACCTTACTAGTGTTTGATGCCTACCTGTTGGAGAAGTGAGCAATAAACTCATATTTTAACTCATATTTTTGAGGTCATATTTTGGAAGGCTTTTTTTATCCTGCCGTTTGCCGAGGCCACCCCCCAAGAGAGCTACTTTCACTGACCCTGCATTATTTTATTGATATAGACACACTGGGCCTTGTGCAGGCTACTCTGGGCCTTTTGGGGGTCTCTGGTTCCCCACACAAGAACATTATTGGCTTGTACTGCCTGTTGTATAATTTGTTACTAAGGCTGCTGAGAAAGCCATGGAGTTGTTTCCCCAAACTCCTGAGGGAAAAGATGCCCTCGAACAGCAAAGAGCTGAGATGTACAACCATTGCTGACCACAAGAGTAACCAACACTCTGGCTGTCCAGGGTACCACCCTGAGTGGGTGACCTGCATTGCCCTGAAAATGTAGTTCTTTGCTATAATAGACAAATGTCTGATAAAGCTGGATGTTGGACTGGATATTGAATCCCACATTTAGGTAGGCAGAAGGAGGTGCCAGTGGATCTTCTTAGTAGGAAGTGTAGTTTATTATTTTTATTCTTGTGAGTTGTTTACATCTACCTAGCTAGGAGTGTTTTGTGTGTATTTTTTTTTATTTCAAGCCAATTAATACAGTGTGGGCTCATTCTTGTGCATTATTGAAACTTTTCAAGACAAAGCCACCCATTTAAAAGATGGGTGATAGAACCTGAGGATTCAGGATTGGGTAGAACAGCCCAGTCTGTGGGGGCATCCAAGCTTACTTCGCATCGGATGGACAACCCATTTTTTTTGCCTGGTATGGCATGTTATCTTTCATATCTTGAAAGAAGACTTTATCAAGAACATGGGCTACTCAGCATTGAGTATATGGTGGAGTTCTAAAGACAGGTCTTGTCAGATTGCGGTAGACTGATGGCATGTATGCTAGCCTTGACTATGGTTGTGTTAGAAGGAATTGCCTTACTGTTAACTGGTGGGCATATAAGGAGAAGCTGTATATATAGAATATCAAGAATGTTATTCATGGTAAAATGTCCTTCACTTTCATCATTATGGCTATTCAGCAGCACATTGGCCATTGATGACCTATTGGCCATGGAAGTTTTCCCTTTTAGATCTTGGAGGGAGGCTTTGTCTGTGATGGTAGTTATCTGGGTTAACCAGCACTAATCATGGTCAGCTTTAATTGTAATCCCAAGTATGTCACAGTGAGAAGATGGTATCAAAACAAACAGGATAAGTGAAAGCATCAGCTTGTTTTATTGTTGTAGGGTCACAAAAAAACTGGTTTAATGCTTTAATCCTCGTCCTGGTCAAATACATAGTTCACAAGCCAAATAAACTTGCATTGCCTTGTAGAAAACCAGCACAGGCACAGATGTTTCCCAGGCCTATGTCCGTCAGACAATCTTGCTCGTCAGAACGTTCCAGCATAGGGGCCAGGCAGTATTGTATTTCCCAATAAAATCAAGGTCTTTTTCCAAAGGGGGATACCTTCACCACAATTTGAGCACCTCCTCTTAGTGGAGACCATCTATGGGGTGTCCCAAACTGGGATTCAGAATTGGGGCTGGCAGCAAGTAAAACACACGGGAACCTCTATTCCATAGCATCCATGCCTGGAACATAAGGGCTTCTCCCTCACCAGCAGTCACTGCAGGGAGGGGCCTCAGACAGGGGCAACCACACCTTACTGGAGTCTCGGGCACAGCTGCTTCCTCCTCGTGGCATGTTGGTCCCTTTGAATCTTCTCTACTCCGAAGGGGTGCCTCCCCTGTCACATCCAATGCCAGGACCCCCCTGTGCTTCTACCTGCCAAGGTCCTCTCCTCTCTGTGTGGACTCCCCACACCTCGGTCTTCTCACTCTCTCTCTAAAACTCAGCATGGATATGCTTCATTACAGCCACGTCTTCCTACTCGCTTCCAACTCTATCCGAGCCTCGACTTTGTAGTAGCCCCAACAGGCATCTTATGCAGGGGCTACACCAGTCTTTCTCCTAGCATGATTCAGGACGATCTCCCCTTATAATACCTCTGCTCTGTACAATGTTTTCTTGTAGCTTTCCCTCCAAAAACCTCTTAAGCAATCCCTGCAGTTTCCTGCTCTTACCCAATTGTATCGTATGCCACCTGACTCCTGAATGGGCATCCTACACTGAAATTCTAAAAGTGAATTAAATTAGCTTTTCCATTTGTGGTCTTTTACTCCCATCTAGTGACCAAAGTGGGAATAGCGACACATTTCAAGTGTGGAGAATTTGCTGCATGATATCCTGAGCTGTGCAACCAGTGGGGAATTCCACGTTTGCCTTGTTGGAGTTGCTGAACAGAAATATCAGTCCAAACCAGGGGAACTGCTCGAGTTGCAGTAGAGGCTCTAGCAGCAGCCTGGACTGCCATCAGCCTATTGTATGAATTCTTGCTACTGCCTGTGCTTTTCTGTCAAATAAAGGTGGAAGAAGTGGCAACCATTCTGGGGGGTGGGCCTTACTGGTTACTTTAACCTCCGTACCTTCAGATCTTTCAATCTTGACGACACCTTCCTCAAAGCCACTATACTTGGTCTCCCCCAGAGAGACAGTAGTGTTGTGGGTGTTCTTACCAAAGGATAATCCATCCTTCATTCTGTTTGATATCTGAGGAAGAGACTGCTCAGTTGCCTGGAATTGATATGACCTCTGAAGTACTGTCTCTTCCTGCAGCCATTTGTAAAACGGGGACACTTTTTGTCGTGCCAAAAAGCAGCATAAGGGTCCCTCTGCTGGTAATAAGGGTATTTTTAGGAAAGCGGATGAGAGTCCTTCAGGGTTACAGTTCATTCTACAAAGAGGTGTAGTGTCTTCGACTTTCCATCATACGATGTCCGTAAACTTGGGTCTGAAAAGCAGCCACCTTGCCTTTTAATACCTACCATCCCAGAATTCCACATGATGGCTGTGAGAGCATTGACTGATTTGTTAACATTCTTCGGGGGTTGTTTCACATTGGTTGTTTTCTTCTTTGTTGTAGAAGTTTGGTTTGTGAGCAATCGCAGCTGCTGTTTTGTTACATACAATGTTTAAGGCAATGTCCAAGTACACTGGTATGTATTCTCAGTGTGTAGGGCAATGTTCTCATGTATTTTTTTTTAAACCAAGCATTGCCATAGTAATTATAAAATAAATTGTCACCCTTCTATTTGGTGACTAAAACAAAGAGATAGCATGGGACACTGCATCAGCTGCCAAGGTCAATCGCAAGGGCTGTGTGAACTAAGAGAAAACGTAATTTTTAGATTACTCCTTAAAAAATGACCTGTGGTTTTGTGACCACTTTGTGTCCTTTTATTGTGTTCCTATGCCTCTTCCGGTTTTCGCTGGGTGTTCCATGTCCCTATGCATATATGTTTTTTCTCTGGGTGTTCATTCTCACTACTTGCAACAGCTGAAGATATTGAGCTGTGGGGGGGATTAAGGCTTGATTTATTTTCTTTTTACTCTGTTTAAATCTGTTACACTTCAAATGTCAATTTCCTGGTGAGCAAGGTTTTGTGCCCCTAAGGATTATCAAGAGAAGATGATTTTACAGTAAGTCCAAGAAGACCACTGTAAATATCATTGGCATTTAACTGCTCCCACCCACAAATCTAAATGGGCTGGAATTGCACAATAAAGGGTTTAGTGAATTCATTAACTGGAAATGGGTTCATTATTGACATTTTATGGCAGATGACTAGCAAGTCTCGGCAGCACCAGAATTCTTTCCTTTATGGACCTAGTACTGTTAATAGGGGACATTCGCATGTGAGCGCAATGCATGCACTCCAGACCACCGACACTGGATTATATAAGCTTTGCAGAAAGCTTCTAGGATACCTCACATGTTCTGATGCAACATTTAATTTGCCTGGTTCACTGGTACATTTTTTTTGCCTATAAAATGTTATTTTCTTCCTTTTTAATAAAAATATTTTATTTTGTAATGCGAACTGCAACACTGTATTTTGTGAAAGAACAATTATATACGTTCTTTCTTTTATCTTCAAAAGATATTCCTTCTGTTATGTTCAGTGTCCTCCTTTGTTGCTGTCTTTGGAACTGGAACCCAACACTCAACTGTTCCCAGAATGATGCCCACAAATGTCTGGGTACAGCTGGAAATCTGTCACAATGGGGATGATTCAGCCCCAGGTTAAAGCAAAATTCAATAGTAGTGTTCTGTTTCAACCTGGTGCCGAGTTGGCACACAGGCTATACACTAAAAGGGAATGGCACTAGCACATTTCTTTTTCTCCTTTTGCTGAATCACATCTTTGATTTAGCACCAGGTGAAAAAAGTGGACTACCTTTTTTTTTTTTTTTTAAGAACATTTTATGCTTTTGGGGTGATTCAGCACCCAGTGGAACATGAACACTTCTATATTCTTAGTATACAGTACGTCCTGCTCTAGATATAATACTTACTATCGGGTACTACTCCGCCAAATGGCACTGGACTGCAGAGACATCGAAAATAGGCTCCTCCCGGACCCTCAAATACCCAGGGACCTTTTCTCTGCAGTCTGGACTGCGAAGGACAAGAAATGGCTCTTTCTACTCGCAGGTGAGCAGGGCTATTAGCCTGCGGCCCTGTAGGACTATTCCCACCCATTCCATTTGTAATGTGCCTCCCAGCCTTGGCTGCGCTGGCCGGTTGATGGTAGGCAGCACCGCTGTTAGGTGCTTAGGAGCGCTGCTCCACCGCAATCCCCCACCAAAGGGTAGGCGGTTCAGGCTTATGGTGAGCTTCTATGGGATGCCCCTCCTGCACTATTGCCCCTTCCTCCTGTCTTCGGTGGGCCCTATGTCAAGTGTCCGCTGTCCTCCCTCATTCTCCTTGTAGCCTCCGGGGGGAAAGAGGGGGTGTGTGTATGCATATACTTGTATTGGCTTTCAGCTTTATTACATGGTGCCTTGTGTCAGCCGCCGCGCTGACTTGTTTTACTAGTACTATACTTAAAATTACCGCCACCGCGCGCCTTTTTGTCACTATGTTCCACGCTTGGCTGCGGCAGCGTTACCTCAGGCGCCTGAGCGCCGTCATTGGCTGCTTGTCATGTGTTGGCTTTGCGCTCTTCGTGGGGGGCGGGGCCATCCGGGTGGGGGGTCGGCTTCAGCACTTTGCTCACGTCTGGAGGCTTCATGTCTCAGACCGGTGGATTCAGGAGGTAGTGTCCTCCGGTTACAAGATAGTTTGCTGCCTGGCTGCCCCCAAGATTCATCAGATCCCGGATTCTTCAGGACCCTGTGTCAGCTCAGGAGCTTGTGCAGGCAGTGCAAGGCCTCCTGGAGCTGGGGGTCACCTGCAAGGTCCCTTTAAGAGAAAAAGGCAGGGGCTTCTATTCCAACCTATTCACAGTGCCCAAAAAAGATGGGTCACTCAGGCCCATCCTGGACCTGAAGATCCTCAACAAATTTGTCAGGAGAAGACGCTTTCGCATGGAAACTCTGCGCTCTGCCATCAGTTCCCTGCGCCCAGGGGATTTCATGACTTCTGTGGACATCAAAGATGCTTATTTTCATATTCCTGTTTTTCCAGGTCATCAAAGGTTCCTCAGGTTCGCTCTGGAGGATCAACACTACACACAATTTGTGGCATTGCCCTTTGGTCTCACCTTAGCTCCCAGGGTGTTCACCAAGGTGCTGGCTGGCGTGATGTCTCTGCTCAGGTTTCAGGGCTTCCGCGTGCTGCCTTATCTGGACGACATTCTCATCATGTCCCAATCTGTACATCAGGCAGAGGTGGATACTCGGCTGGTGGTGTCCACCCTGGAGTCATTTGGATGGGTGATCAACCACCCCAAGTCTTCACTGTCCCCCTCCTTGGTGACTCCATTCCTAGGAATGAATCTGGATACAGTTCAGGCAAGGATTTTCCTTCCTCAACAGAAGGTGGACAGTCTGATTGTGCAGGTCCACTTCCTGCTATCTTGTCATCATCCCTCCATCAGGCAGGGAATGCAGCTGGTGGGCCTGATGGTGGCGTGCTTTGAGGCTGTCCCTTATGCTCGGTTCCACTTGAGGCCTCTGCACCTTCACCTATTGTCAGTATGGGACAAGGATCCCGCGTCCCTGGACAGGGTCTGTGTGCTTTCCCCCCTGGCCAGGAGGTCCCTCTCGTGGTGGATGGACTCAAGGAACCTGTTGGGGCGCAGCTCCTTTCTGACCCCTTCCTGGGAGACGGTCACCATGGATGCCAGTCTGTCAGGTTGCGGGGGTTTCTGGAATTCTCTGCGGTTCCAAGGGAGGTGGGGCTCTCAGGAGGCGTCTCCTGTCAACGTCTATCAACGTCTTGGAGCTGCGGGCGATCAGGTTAGTTCTGGCTCAGCTGACTCCTCACCTTTGGGGCCTGCCTGTTCAGGTGCGCTCGGACAACCAGACGGCAGTTGCCTACATCAATCATCAGGGAGGGACCCGGAGCAAGAGGGCCCTCCAGGAAGTTTCTCTGATCCTGACCTGGGCGGAGACCAATGTTCCCTGCATATCAGCTGTGTACATCCCGGGGGTGGAGAATCTCCTGGCAGACTCTCTGAGCAGGGGGACCTCTCGCCATGGAGAATGGTCCCTATGCAGCAGGGTGTTCCAATCTCTGTGTCACCGTTGGGGCCAACCAGATGTCCCGTCACAATCACAAGCTACCGGCCTTTGTCTCCCTGTCCCAGGATCCTCTGGCCTTGACCACAGATGCTCTAGCAATGTCATGGCAGGACTTTCAGTTTCTGTATGTCTTCCCTCCATTCCCCCTGCTGGGCAGGGTTCTGCGCAAGATTGTTCTGGAGGGGGTGCCAGAAATCCTGGTGGCCCCCAGGTGGCCAAGAAGAGTGTGGTTCGCAAACGTGGTGCAGCTGGCAGTAGATCAGTACGCTCTGCCCATGGTGCCAGATCTGCTCACTCAGGGCTCCCTACGCCATCCCAATTTACAAACTCTGGCTTTGACGGCCTGGCTGCTGAAACCTCCATCTTGATGGAGAAGGGGCTGTCTACCTCGGTTGTTGATACCATGGTAAAGGCTAGGAAGAAGTCGTCGTCTTCCATTTATTACAGGGTTTGGCGTGGCTACATTGACTGGTGTGAGTCTAAGTCATGTGTTCTCTATTCCCAGGATTCTGGAGTTCCTACAGCATGGGTTGGAGATGGGGCTCAAACTTAGTACTCTGAAGGGTCAGGTTTCTGCCCTGGCTGTTTTCTTCCAGAAGTCCTTTGCTCAGCATCCTCTGATCAGGACTTTTTTCCAGGGGGTGACTCATGTGCATCCCCCACGTAAGCCTATGGTGCCTGTTTGGGATTTGAACCTGGTCTTTTCTGCCTTGTAGGGTGCTCCGTTTGAACCTGTGCAGGGTGCTACCCTGGCCATTCTTACGCTTAAGGTTGTTTTTCTGGTGGCTATCACCTCTGTTAGGCGTGTGTCTGAGTTGGCGGCGCTTTCCATTCAGCCCCCCTACTCTGAGAGACACTAGGAGAAGGTGGTGTTTCATTTCAAGCCAGATTTTCTGCCTTTCATTTGAATCAGGACATTGTTTTTCCTTCATTGTGCCCTAATCCTAGTAATGCTAAGGAAAGGGTTTTGCATTCTTTGGATGTGGTTAGGTGTCTGAAGTACTATCTGGTGGCTACTGCACCTTTCAGAAAAACTGATGCTCTTTTTGTGGTCCCTTCTGGTCCTAGGAAGGGTTTGGCTTCTGCCAAGTCTACTATCAGCAAATGGATCCATTAGGCTGTTATTCAGGCCTACTCTGCTAAGGGGAAGAATCCTCCCTTCCGCCTTACTGCTCATTCTATTGGTGCTATTGGGCTTTTCAGCACCAAGCTTCTGTTGAACAAGTTTGCAAGGCCACTATTTGGTCTTCTGTTCATACCTTTTCAAAGCTTTACAAGGTTGATGTTAGGGCCTCAGCTGATGCTGCTTTTGGTCGCAAGGTTTTGCGCAGTGGTTTAAACTGTCTGCTGTTACCTTTGGGGATCCCACCCTACTTTATGGACACTGCTATTGGATGTCCCGATAGTTAGTAAGTATTAAATCTGGAGCAGGACATACTGTATACTAAGAATAATACAATTTTGTGATTACTCACCTGTAGAATTGGTATTATGAGTATACAGTACGTCCTGCTCCACCCCACCCTTGGTTTTGCATTATCTTGGATCCCCTGTATGGTGATTATCATTGTTATAGTTACTAGTTTGGGTTGTTTTAATTCTCCCGTTAACTGCTTTTCAATGCTGGGGATTTGTGGGAGGTCCCTGGGTATTTGAGGGGCCGGGAGGAGCCTATTTTCGATGTCTCTGCAGTCCAGCGCCATCTGGCGGAGTAGTACCTGATAGTAAGTATTATATCTGGAGCAGGACGTACTATATACTCATAATACCAATTCTACAGGTGAGTAATCACAGAATTGTATTTTTTTCACCTAAGTAAACTTTTGCACCTGGTGTTGAATTGATGCCTTTCGTTGATCTCTTATTTTGTGGATACAGAATATCTCACAGACACACACACTTTAGTTAAACCTTTAAGCGAAACCAGTTACTTTCCTAAATTGCAGATATTTTGCATTAACAATTGCCGTAAAATCCTTTTCCTCCTTTCGAAACCTGGAGAGGGGTCCCTTTTATAGATGGTGATAATGAATGGGTCTGGTTGTGGCTATAGCAAGGAGGCAGACATAATGGGGGGGTCATGCTAAAGATTTAGTGAAGCATGTTTAGTTCTGGGTGCACAGTTTGCATATCGGTAAGCTTTTTCATTTTAACATGCAAGAAATTGCTATAAAAATGTTTGTCCTAATTAATCCTAAATAAATGACCTGCACATGTGATAAGGCATTTTACAGGTGGTGTGCATCATGTGTTTCAATGAGGTAAGAATTGGAAACAGCACCCTTTGGGCTAGGTTAAAGATTTTTATTTCTGCAAACCCCATAGGTTTCTGTTGTTTCCAAACTTTTAAACCATTATTCTTGCCTCTCTGTAACAATGGTGGACCTCAAAATGCATAATCACATTTGAAGGTGATTTTTTGTTTTGTGTGTTAAAATTAAAAAGCTCACTGGGATGCAGAAATTCACTCAGAAATGTGCACCTAGAACTGAACTTGCTTCACTAATTTTCTATGCATGGCTCCGATTTAAGCATGTTTGTGAACAAATTTTCATAGATATGCACACAAAAAAAGGAAAAAGTGTTGAAAAATTGGGTGCTACTCTTAAAAGGGGTTTTTGTTACTGCCCCTTTAAACTATATACCAGAAATCTATATTCAAAGAACGCACTCCTCACACAATATGTACTGCTTTAAACATGGATTAAAGTGTATTATACAGAATATTTACATAGCACAACAGGTATCATGGTTTGTATATGGCCATAAGATCAGAAAAGGATATATCAGTAGGTTATATTCTGACATAAGCCAGCAGCCTTTGGATTGTGGTACATCTGGAGGGCTATGAGCGCAAAAAAAAACAAAAAAACATCACTATAGCTAAAAGCACCAATTATATACAAGCTATGTCTAATTTAAATCTGACCAACAGCCTGGCACAGCTGGAAAAGAAAGGTAGCAGACATTTTGGAGCTTCCATTCCCAACTGCCAAAACTGACAATGCACAGTAAAGCAGCACTTCCTATTTACAGGTGATCTGCAAATGCATGAACCACCATCTTGTTTTTAAAATTGCACTTAAAATAGCATAGGAGAAAGTACACAACCCTGAGGCACGCCAGTATTTGTTGTCTTTATCGAGGACAGAAAGTTTAACCCATTGAGTTCCTTCTACCAGGAAGTTGCTTATGCACTTGGTGTCTTTGGGTACCTCATTTTTTTTATCACCAACTTTATTCATAAAGAATGTAAGGATCACGAGTCTTAAAGGCTGATGAAAATTCAACAAATAAATCCTGGCTGGACAGTGTGCTCTAGAGTGTACTCAATTGCAAAGTTAACTGTCTTCAGCTGACCTGTTTGATCTATAGGCAAACTGGCAGCGTTCCCACTTGCATGTTGTAATCTCCTTAAGGTAGGGCAGCACCAGCCTATCAAAGATTTTAATCGATGTCAGAGCGATTGATCTGAAGTCATTGTGGTCAGTGGCTGATTGCGATTTTGGCACTGGGACAATGATGGTGCCTCTTTAGGCACTTAGGTACAATGCCCTCATCAGTGTACCGTTTAAAGATGGCTGTCAATACAGGGGTGATTGTCTTAATCTCTTTTGATAGAGCATTCCTAGGCTTGTTATATTTCTTGTGTGATTGCCAGATTTGTGTGCACTGTTGAACTATTGTTTGCTGTTTGGGAATCTTCTGTAAGATGATGGAACAAGCATGTCTTCGCAAAAACTGATGTAGGAAGGGACAGAATTTGTCCATTCATCAATACTGCTGCTTGCCTGTTCAAATACCTCTCAGTCAGTGAGGTCTAAACAAGCTTAAATTGGTTTTTGCATCCTCAGACCACCTTTTTTCAGTTACATAAGAATGGTCAGAAGTCTTGAGGCTCTGTATGTAAGCTGGCTCCAGATGAGTTAGGCAGTGGTCCGAGAGACCTAGTGCTGCTTTCTATATGGACTCCCCTTTTAGCACAGTGTAGCAGTTGTCAACGGTGTTGCTGCTTCTGGTGGGGCTGGAGATGTGCTTATGGAATTTCAACAGTTCGTGGTAAAATCACCCAACACAATAACTAATGCCTCTGGTGACCTCCTTTACCTGTCTGCGATGTACATCCTTCACTGATGCCTAAGGTGGGATATTGGAGCAATCCTACTGGCCACCTTGCGTTTATGGAGGACTACTCTTTTTCCTTTTGAATTGTCCTTGTTTTGATCAGATATTATAGAATTTGATTTTTAAATAGCACTTGGGGCACAATGGGGGTTTTAAGATGCTCTCTGACCAACCTAGAGTCCTTGCTTCATTTCCTCCACCTGATCACTAGTACCTTTGCAAAGGTGGCTTAATCTGGGTATTAGTTGCTATATGATTATCACTTTTGGAGATCTGCCTAGAGCAGTGTTCCTCAACCCTGCCCTCGAGACCCACCAACAGGTCAGGATTTGCAGATCTCCAAACAGATGCTCAGGTGCAGCAGCAGAGATATAGAGCCAGCGTTGTGGATATCCACAAAACATGTTGGTGGTTCTGTAGTAGAAGGTTGGGGAACAGTGGCCTAGGGAATGGTTCCCTAGTTTAGTTGTGGGCTGCTTTAAGGCGTGTCAAGGAGGTGGTTAATTTATCAAAGCATCTTTACACATTGGAAAGGCAGTGGCAAAAGCCACTTAGGGGTATCAGCTTTAATACTTACTTTACAGTGGACCAAAACCCTTCATTTTGTTTCTTCCCTAGGGGCGCTAAAGAGACCAAGGCTCAAAGGTAAAGCAAAACAGGTGCTTTCCTAGAATAGAAAGTATTTAATATTTACACAGCACCCACCACCAGGAATAATAGAATTACCCAAGCAAATCACCACATTATGTCTCAGAGCCAACTAAGACAATCAGAAGCCACTGAGTGTGCAATGTCAAGGATTAGCTTTCAATTTACACAGCCAAATACCTTCTACTAGTGGACGTCTGTTTTGAGCTTTTGGATCTCGGTACTAGAGCAGAAGTATTTGGGGGAGGTGGGGTTCTAGGAAAGTGCCTCTATTCTTAGTATACAGTACGTCCTGCTCCAAATCTAATACTTACAGTTGGGATATACTCCGCCAGATGGGCTTGGACTGCAGACATCGTAAATAGGCTCCTCCCGGCCCCTCAAATACCCAGGGACCTCCCACAAATCCCCAGAATTTCTCTGCAGTCTGGCTGCGAAGGACGAGAAATTGGCTCTCTACTCGCAGGTGAGCGGGGTTATTAACCTGCAACCCCTGTAGGACTATTCCCACCCATTCCACTAGTAATATGCCTCCCAGCCTTGGCTGCGCTGGTTGAGTGAAGGTAGGCAGCACCGCCGTTGGTGCTTAGGAGCGCTGCTCCACCGCAATCCCCCACCAAAGGGTAGGCGGTGAGGAGGTGAGCCTCTATGGGATGCCCCCCCGCACTATTGCCCCTGCCTATCGGTGGGCCCTATTTAAGTGGCCGCCGTCCTCCCTCATCCTCCCTGTAGTCTTCGAGGGAAAAGAGGGGGGGGGGTGTATGTATGTGTATAGATATGTATTTTATGCAGTCTGTGCTTTCTCTTTTCACAGGCCTTTATTCTTGTGTCAGCCGCCGCGCTGACTTGTCTTTACTACTTTTTAAATTTACCACCGCCGCGCTGACTTGGTTCCGCGCTTGGCGGCGGCATTACCTCAGGCGCTAGTGCGCCAACATTGGCTGTCGGCCTTTCTGGCTTCGCGCTCTTCGGGGGGGCGGGGCCCGTCTTTGGCGCGTTCCGCGTCATCGCTTTTACTGGCCTGCCCCTCGAAGTATGCCGACGCCATCTTTTTCTGCTTGGTTGGCCTATGCGCGACGGACTCCTACCTACCGCGGTCCGTAAGTGCTCTCGCGGGCGGCTTTATCTCCTTCACTTTTGTTACGATGTACTTAAGGTCTTGACTGCTTGTGTCTTTCAGGCGGGACGAACCCTTATATTACTTGTAGGCCTTGTAAAAATTATACTCCTTATTGGGGCATCCAGGGTTGCTATATAGCGTTATTCCCGATCGGCGTATAGCGCCGCTATAATCACCATATGGAGGCATCCCAGGATAATTTTACCGGGGTCCCTTTGGGACAAGACCGGCTGTGTGTAGCGTGTGGGCAGCCTCATGCTGACGCTGACAAGGCGCGGGTCTGTGTACCCTGTGCTGAGCAGGTGCTTGCATTGCAATCTGGCCTGCCAGTGGCTGCACCTCGTTTCACTCCATCTACTCCCCCAAGCTTAAATCTCACTCCTGCTGAGTTGCATACTAGTGGGGATTCTCAGCCTGATGTGTCTTCTAGACTGGCTACTGTTGAACAGATTATTGCGAAGTCCTTAGCGCGTAAGGCCCCTGCTAAGAAGCGGCACTTGACGCCTAATGTTACTTTCTTCCCTATGGGAACTGAGGAATTTTGGAATCTGTGTGGCTATACCCCGTCTGATGAAGGGGAGCTCTTTTCTGATTCAGGCTCATCTGATGAGAGACCTAGGGGCAATGACGATACTGACCCCTGGGCCCCGGATGACACTGACAGATTATTGACCCAGATTTTTGAGGTTCTGTCTATCTCTCTCCCTGTTGAGGCTCCCAGGCAAAGAGGGGAGCTTTTCCATACAGCAAAATCATGTTTGGAATTTCCAGAGCAGGCACATTTCCATAACCTTGTGCTCAAGGAATGGGAGCGCCCCAGTAAACTTCCCGGGGTTCCAAAGAGATGGTATAGGAAGTATCCCTTTCCTGCTGAGGTGGTTAAATGTTGGTCATCCCGCCCCGAGGTGGATGCCCCGATCCTAGGGCTGTCTAACACCTCTGTCATGCATTCCCCTGATTCTACTACCCTGCGGGATGCCGAAGACCAGCGTATTGATCAGCTGGCATCCCACGCCTTTGCATGTGCGGGGACGGCGCTGCGCCCGGTCTGTGCCTCTGCCATTACTACTGTGGCCACTAGAACCCTTACCAGAAATATGCTTGACAGTGCCCCTGATGATTTGCCTTGTGACGTGTTTAATGCACTCTCCAGCTGTGATGTTATTCTAAGTATGTCACACACCCCGCTTCAGATAGTCATTACACTCCATAAATACCTGGTACCTCCCACTCATTCCCCAGTCTTTCATCTCTGCAGACGGCGAGCAAGTCAGAAGATGATGTCTCCTCCTTGCAGGTAGCCGGCCTGCGTGTTAGTCTATTTCTGCCTGTACCCCATGTCTTAGTTTTCGCCTTGCCTCCCAGCCTAGGCTGCTGGTCCGGGCAAGGGTAGACAGCACCTAATGGTGCTTAGGAGCTACGCTCCACCCATACTAAGGGGTAGGCGGTTTTGTCGGGCTGGTGATCCCGGTTAGGGATGCCCCGTCCCTTGCCCTTCCACCTTCCAGCATGGATTCCCCCTCTCCCGGATGGCCCTTGCTCCTTAGAGGGGGGGGGGGGGGCAGCGTAGGGTCCCCTTCTCTCTCAACGTGTTTTTGTTCAGCTGTGTGTGTGTGTGGGTGCGTGTGTTCACTGGGCGCATGTTCCTTTTAAACTAACGTGTGTTGTCACAGCTGTGCGAGTGCGTGTATTCACTGGGTGCACTTTTAATCTGTATTCAGCTGGCGCTGGCTGTGCCGCAGCGCCGGCCGTTGTGACATTCGGCGGGGGAGCTTCTTCCCCTCAGGTACAGTTGGTGAAGGGGGGGCGGGGTCGGGCGCTCGGCGCGCTCGCCGACGGCCTGCCCCCGTGCTCTTGGCGCCGCTGCGGAGCCCGGCCACTGGCCGGGAGCGGCGTTGTCGTCAGGGGAGGGGGGCGGGGTGCGAACCGCGCCGGCCCGCCCCTCTCTCTCTCTGCTTCTCAGGTCTCCGGCTGAACGCGTGAGTGGCCCCTGCGGCCTCATTACTTCAGACACTGCCTGCGATCTCTGCATTATACTTTAAGTGTTTTGTTATTATATGAACAGCCATGGCTTTGACCTGCATATGTATATATACAATTCATATGTTTTTTTTTTTTTTTGCATTGTCAGTATGTCTGCATTGTGTTTGCTTGGGCATGATTGAGGTGCTGATTGGCCCTGTACTCTGTCTTCCAGGTGGACCCTTGTCGGAGCCTAAAGGGTCCTCCCAGTCCTAGGGTCCCTGGTTTAATCTTAGAATTCCCCATAAAATCCTCCCACTCGGGACACAGAAGAGGCATCCCGG
This sequence comes from Gastrophryne carolinensis, assembly GCA_027917425.1. Lineage (NCBI taxonomy): Eukaryota > Metazoa > Chordata > Amphibia > Anura > Microhylidae > Gastrophryne > Gastrophryne carolinensis. The sequence continues at coordinate 437,692,918 of CM051235.1, forward strand.
GTTGCTTATATCACGTAATTCCCTTGGGTATTGTGAGTACCTATAAAATCACCATATGGAGGCTTCCCAGGATACCGGGCTCAGGCTCCCCTCGGGGAAACCCCGGCAGTGTTTGGGGTGTGGGGCATCCCTTACAGTGGATGATGTTTTCCTTTGCATACCATGTGTGCAGCAGACTATTACGCGGCAGTCCGGATCCCTTGCGTCTGGTTCTGCGCCGCCGGTCCCTTCTCCTACCCCTCCCTGCCTGACCTGTACCCCATGTGATGTTGTCATGAGTGGGGAGTCACAATCTGAGGTGTGTGCCAGATTGTCCAATCTTGAAAAATTATTTTCTAGCGCTGTGGCCAGAAAGGTCCCGGCTAAGAGAGAGCTTTTGTCCCCAGCCACGCAGGCTTCTGATTTTGAGGAGTTTGACTCGCTGGACTGGTCTGATTACCCCCCGCTAGGGGAAGGGGAGCTTGATGGGAGGAGTCTGATGGTTCTGACGATCAGCAGTTTGTTGGCACTGATGCCGAGCGGGGTCAGGGGGATTCTTGGGATACCCCTAAGGTCCTGGCTCATATGTTTGAGTTCCTGGCAATCTTTCCTCCCGAAGTGACTCTTCCGCAGAAGGGGGAGTTCTTTGAGGAGGCTAAGCCGCGCTTAGAATTCCCAAATCAAAGGCATTTCGACGGCATTATCCTCAAGGAATGGGAGAGGCCTACTAGGCTTCCGGGTGTCCCTCCGGGTTGGTATAAGAAGTATCCCTTTCCGGTGGACGCGGTGAAGCGCTGGTGTTCCCCTCCCTAGGTGGATGCCCCTGTTTTGGGGTTGTCTTGCATTCTCCTGACTGTTCTACTCTCAAGGATGGTGAGGACAAACGCGTTGACCAGATGGCTTGTCATGGTTTTGCCAGCGTCGGGTCGGCCTTACGGCCTGTTTGTGCTTTGGTGCTTCTTATAGTGGCCTCTAGGTTGGTTGTCAGGGACCTGTGGTCTACCTCCAGCCTTGACCCAGCTAGTGATGAGTTCACCGCCCTTAAGCGGTGTGAATTGTTTTTGTCTTTTGTGCTAGCCGCCCTGGATGACACCATGGTGATGTGTAGTAGAACTTCGGCCTTGCTGGTGGCTATTCGGCGGACGGTTTGGTTGCGCCAGTGGGCGGCTGATTTTGTGTCCAAAAAGTCTCTTACGGCTCTTCCCTTTCTGGGCTTGCAGCTCTTTGGAGAAAAATTGGATTCGGTCGCCAAGGGAGGTAGGTTACCTCAGTGAAAGAAGCACGTCTTCCCTTTCGGGGGGCGGCTTCATTTACCCCTTCCTTTCGTGGGGCCAGAGCTGGACGGGGATCGGCTTCATTTACCCCTTCCTTTCGTGGGGCCAGAGCTGGACGGGGATCGGCTGTCTTCCCCTCCAGAGGTGATTCCTGGCACAGGGGAAGAGGACGTGCCCGTCCAGGTCACAGCTGGGGCTCCAAGCCCAAAGTCGCTGCTAAGCCGGCTCAGCAATGAGGGGGCGCCCTCACCCTCGTGGGTGGGGGGACGGCTGCAACACTTCTCCCAGGTCTGGGACCAAGAGGTCTCGGACAGATGGACAGGGGCTCCGGGCGGCAGTAAAAAATCTCCTGGACATGGCTGTCGTCTGCCCGGTGCCTCCCTCGGACAGGGGCCTGGGATGCTATTCCAATCTGTTCACGGTGCCCAAGAAGGATGGCTCCGTTCGTCCCATCCTGGATCTGAAGTTTCTCAACAGATTTATCTGTCTCAGGAAGTTCCGCATGGAAACTCTGCGCTCTGCCATAAATTCACTTCGGCAGGAGGACTTCATGACGTCCATAGACATCAAGGATGCTTATCTGCACGTTCCAATCTTCCCGGCACATCAGAGATTTCTCAGGTTCGTGGTGGACGATCGGCATTTTCAGTTTGTGGCTCTTCCGTTTGACCTTACCTCGGCTCCAAGGGTTTTCACCAATGTGCTGACGGGGGTGATTGCCCTCCTCAGAGCCCAGGGTATCCGCATCGTGCCTTATCTGGACGATCTTATTGTGGCTTCCTCTCTCAGCCAGGCGGAGCTAGATACCAGGACTGTGGTAGCCACCCTGGAGAGATTCTGCTGGGTGATCAACTATCCCAAGTCCAGCCTCTCTCCCCCCAGGGTGGTGGCGTTCCTGGGAATGTCTCTGGATACTTCTCAGTCCAGGGTGTTCCTCCCCCGGCCCAAGGTTCTTCTGATTCAGGAATTGACTCAGCGTCTCCTATCCATCCCTCGCCCGTCCATCCGGCTGGGGATGCGACTGGTGGGATTGATGGTGGCATCGTTCAAGGCGATTCCCTTTGCCCAGTTTCACACAAGGACGCTCCAGCTCCATTTCTTGGCGGCCTGGGACGGGTCCCCACCGTCATTGGATCAGTCTTTTCTGATGTCCCCCCGGGTGCGGCGTTCCCTTCGGTGGTGGCTGGAACCGAGCAATCTGACGAGGGGCAGATCCTTTCTGACCCCTCGTTGGGAGACGGTCACCATGGATGCCAGCCTGTCAGGTTGGGGGGAATATTCCTAGTATGTCACACCCCCCACTTCCCAAAATTCATGACACTTGGGAACCCGGCCTGTAGAGGGCGATCTTGCAGAGATGACATGGAAAAAGGAGCCCCTCCTGGTCCATAAGTACTGGGTTCCTCCCACAATTCCTCAGTCTTTTCGTCTCTGCAGTCGGCGAAGCATTCAGAAGATGGCTCTCCTTCAAGCTGCAGGTAGCCGGGTTTTCTCCCGGCCCTTTTTTTCTCTGTTTCTGTCTGAAACTCTTTAAACCTGTTTGGTTATATTGTATGCCTCCCAGCCCTGGCTGTGTGGTCTAGGCAAAGGTAGATACATACACCTTCTGGTGTATACAGGAGTATTACTCCTCCGTGAGACCCAAATGGGGGTAGGCGGCTTCCGGGTTGGGGTTCCCGGCATGGGATGCCCCTGTCCCTTTATAATCCCCTTGTGCATTTGGGTGCATTTCTATCCTCTCCCCTTTAGTTCTCCTTTACCCTGCTGGGGTAAAAAGGAGGGGGGGGGGGGCGTTATCTGGGCTTATTTGTCACCATGCACGCAAATAATTAAAAAAAAAAAAAAGATATAGAAACATAGAAAGTTGACGGCAGAAGGAGACCATACGGTCCATCTAGTCTGCCCTTATGTGTATACTGTATGTACTCTTTATCTTAGGATAGATGTGTGCTTATCTCAGGCATGTTTAAATTCAGTGATTCACCATTTTCGTTGCTCGCCTTTGGACACGTTCTATTTGAATAATGTCTTTTTGCAGGTAAGGTCTCCAGAACTGCACACAGTATTCTAGCTGTGGCCTTACCAGGGCTCTATACAGCGGCATCACAACCTCCCTTTTCCTACTGGTGATGCCTCAAGCTATGCAGCCGAGCATCCTGCTTGCTTTTCCCACTGCCTGGCTACACTGTCCACTCATCTTGCAGCTATCAGTAATCGGTACCCCTAAATATCTCTCCTTCGAGGTCCTGGCTAACACAGTGCTGCCCATACGGTATTTAGAGCAGGGATTCCTTCTACTCAAGTGCATGATTTTACATTTAGAGACATTAAACTCTAGTTTCCACAGTTTTGACCATCTATCCAGTAAAGCTAAATCATTTTCCATGTTGCAGACACCTCCAGGAATATCCACCCTATTACTAACCTTTGTATCATCAGTATAATCATCAATATATAAAATACATCTTTATTACATATATATAATGAAGTAGTCCCTCCTCAAAAAGGGGAATTCTTTGGAGTCTCTAAACCTCGTTTAGAATTTCCAAATCAAAAGCATTTTGATGAAATTATTCTTAAAGAACGGGAGAAGCCTGCGCGGCTTCCTGGCATTCCCTTGAACAAGAAATATCCCTTCCCTGCTGATACTGTTAAGGGTTGGTCATCACCGCCTGTGCCCACCTCTCTGGGCATGTGTACACTCACTGCACGGATGGGTTAAATGCGGAGGACAAATTCCTATGTGTGCGCAAGCATACAATTGCCATCTATGCATTAATATTTAATTAATACTCCACTACACTTAAAGATGGAGAGGATAAGCGTATTGATCTAATGGCGTGCCACGCTTTTTCCAGTGTGGGCTCGGCATTGCTGCCTGTTGGTGCTTCGGCACTCATGACAGGGGCTATTAGGTCTGTTGTGAGAGACCTAATTAATTACTCAGGGCTTGATCCGGCCTCTGATGAGTACGCCGCTCTTAAGAGATGTGAGATGTTTGCATCTTTTGTACTTTCTGCCTTAGATGTTACTCTGCTCATGTGCAGCAGAACCTCTGCCTTGTTAGTCGCCATCCGGCGGTCAGTATGGTTGCAGCAGTGGGCAGCTGATATTGTAGCCAAGAAATAGCTTACAGCGCTCCCTTTTGTGGGATTGCGCCTCTTTGGAGAAAAATTGGATTCTGTCACTAAAGGAGGTAAATTACCTCAGCGTAAGAAACAACGTCGTTCCTTTCGTGGAATGGCCTCTTTTAACCCTTCCTTTCGGGGGTCTGGATCCGGTAGAGGATCGGCCTTTTCAGCCCCTAGAGGGAATGCATGGAACAGAGGAAAGGGACGTGGCCATCCAAGTCATAATTGGGGGTCCAAAACCAAATCTGCCACTAAGCATGCTCAACAATGAGGGGACGCCCTCACACTTATGGGTGGAGGGACGGCTGCGGTTCTTCTTCCAGGTGTGGGTTCTGGAAGTAGTCTCTTCCGGTTACAAACTGGAATTCGAGTCCCGGCCTCCTCCCAGATTTTTCATGTCCCAGATGCCGTCAGATCCGGCAATTGCGCAGGGACTGTGGGCAGCAGTAGCGAATCTGTTAAACATGGCTGTTATCGGCCTAGTGCCTCCAGCGGAAAGGGGTTTGGGGTTTTACTCCTACCTATTCACGGTACCCAAAAAGGACGGCTCTGTTCGGCCTATCCTAGACCTTAGGAGACTCAATCAATTTATCAGTTTCAGAAAATTCCGCATGGAGTCTCTGCGATCAACGATCGATGCTCTCCGTCAGGGGGACTTCATGACATTCATAGACATCAAGGATGCTTATTTGCACATTCCTATTTTCCGGATCACCAGAGATTTCTCAGGTTCTCGATAGAAGACCAGCGTTATCAATTGTTGGGCCCTGTCATTTGGCCTTACCTCGGCCCCAAGAGTCGTTACCAAGATGCTGGCAGGAGTGATGGCTATATTCTCAGTGTGTCACACACCCCGCTTCCCCTTTAATTCTTATGATCGGGTTACTGCACCAGCAGGTGGCGACGTTGCAGAGAGAAGTCTTGAAAACGAGCCCCTTCCGGCCTATATATACCTGGGACCTCCCACTTAACACCCAGTGATTTTAAAAGCAGAAAGACAAGGTACCAGGAAATCCAATGGTAATCTCAAAATAAGAAAAACTTCACCATATAAAGGATCCAGGATACCAAAAAGGGCGGGTGAAGCGGGGTGTGTGACACACTGACAATATCCATTTTTCAGGTGAGTACTCACAAAACGGTATTATTCAGGGTCCAGGGCATCCGCATTGTGCCTTTTCTGGACGATCTTATCGCGGCCTCCTCCCTCGAACAAGTTGGACACCAGGATGGTGGTCTCTACGCTAGAGAGGTTCAGATGGGTAATAAGTAACCCCAAATCCTCTCTCTGTCCGTCCAGGGAAATTCCCTTCCTGGGCCTGATTCTGGAATGGTTCTGATTCAGGACTTGATTCGTCTATTCTTGTCCAACCCTCGTCAGTCTATCTGTCTAGGGATAAGACTAGTGGGATTGATGGTAGCTGCATTCGAGGCAGTCCCGTTTGCCCAGTTTCACATAAAGACGCTTCAGCTCTTCCTCTTGGCAAGGTGGGGCAGGTGCCCACTATCATTAAATCAGACTTGTCTATTGTCTCCCCACGTTTTGCAGTCCCTTCAGTGGTGGTTAATATCGCACAACCTCCAGAAGGGTGGCATCGTTCAAGGCGATTCCCTCTCTCATTTCTGACTCCGCGTTGGGAACTGGTTACCACGGATACCAGCCTGGTAGGCTGGGGGGGCTTCTGGAAGAAGCATCAGTTCCAAGGATTGTGGGGACCTCAGGAGGCTCATTCTCCAATCTATGTATTAGAGCTTCGGGCCATACGTCTTGTTCTACTTCGACTGACCCATTTCTTACAGGGTCTGCCAGTTTAGATTCGGTCAGACAACCGAACAGCTGTTGCATACATCAATCACCAGGGAGGGACTCGCAGTTGGGGTGCCCTCCGGGAAGTGTCTCTGATCCTTCAGTGGGCAGAGATCAATGTTCCCTGCATATTGGCAGTTTACATTCCGGGGATAGAGAATGTGGAGGCAGACTCCCTGAGCAGGGGATGTTCTCGCCAGGGGGAATGGTCTCTCAATCCAAGGGTCTTTCAGTTCCTCTGTCACAAGTGGGGGACTCCACGGTTGGACCTGTTTGCTTCTCGTCACAAACACAAGCTGCCAGCTTTTGTGTCTCTATCCCAGGATCCTCTGGCAGTGGCAGCGGATGCCATGTCTCTGGCCTGGAAGGATCTGGGGTTCCTATATCTGTTTCCCCCATTCTCCATGATCAGCAAGGTGGTGCGCAAGTTAAAACTGGAGGAGGCGCCAGCAATTCTGGTGGCGCCAAGGTGGCCAAGACGTCTGTGGTACGCTTCCAGATCTCATCACTCAGGGTCAACTTTGTTACCCCAATTTACAAACGCTGGCTTTGACGGCATGGCTGCTGAAGTCTCCATCTTGAAAGAAGAAGGTCTTTCTGATGCAGTTATTCAGACTCTTATTAGAGCTAGGAAGAAGTCTTCCTCTGTCATTGATTACAGGGCTTGGAGGTCCTATATTGATTGGTGTGAATCCAGGGCTTTGCCCTGTAGAGTATTTTCTATCCCTAGAATTCTGGAATATCTGCAACGAGGTCTGGATATGGGATTCCAGATTAGTACTTTGAAAGGGCAAGTCTCTGCCTTGGCTATTTTCTTTCAAAGGTCGTTTGCTCTTCATCCTTTGGTTAAGACCTTTTTCCAAAGAGTCGCGCATGTGCGGCCTCCCAGAAGGTCTATGCTTTCTGTTTGGGACCTTAACCTGGTGCTTTCAGCTATGCAGGCTGCTCCCTTTGAGCCTTTGCAGGATATTCCTCTTCCTATTCTTACTCAGAAGGTTGCCTTTTTGGTTGCTATTACTTCTGTCCGCCGAGTTTCTGAACTGGCGGCTTTGTCTATTCTAGCCCCTTATTTTGAGAGGCATCAAGATAAGGTTGTTTTCCGTTTTAAACCGGATTTCCTTCCTAAGGTGGTGTCTGCTTTCCACCTAAATCAGGATATAGTTCTTCCTTCCTTGTGTCCTAAACCTAGTGACAGGGAAGGGGTCTTACATTCTTTGGATGTAGTTCGTTGTGTTAAGTATTATTTAGTTACTACTTCAGCCTTCCGCAACACGGATGCCTTTTTTGTTGTGCCTTCTGGGCCCAAGAAGGGTTTTGCTCCTGCCAAATCTTCCCTTAGTAAGTGGATACGTCAGGCCATCATTGGGGCCTATATGGCTAAGGGGAAGGTTCCCCCTTTTCATGTCACCGCTCATTCTGCTCGTGCTATTGGAGCTTCCTGGGCTTTTCAGCACCAGGCTTCTGTTGAACAAGTTTGCAAGGCTGCGACTTGGTCTTCTGTGCATACATTTCTAAGTTTTACAAGGTTGATGTGCGGGCCTCAGCGGATGCCGATTTTGGCCGCAAAATTCTGCAAGCTGCAGTAATTTAAGTTATGCATTATTCCTTGGGGATCCCCACCCACTATAGACACTGCTGTTGGATCTCCCAAGTGCCATGAATATTGGGAAGTGGGGGTGTGACATACTAGGAATAATACCATTTTGTGAGATACTCACCTGTAAAATGGTTATTACGAGTATGTCACACCCCCCACTTCCCTCGCCCTTTTTTGTTCTAAGGGATCCTATATATGGTGATTATTATTTTCAAGTAATTCTACAATTGTTGAATATAATTTGTTCTTCCTGGTTCTTCACTGCTTTTTAAAAAGACTGAGGAATTGTGGGAGGAACCCAGTACTTATGGACCAGGAGGGGCTCCTTTTTCCATGTCATCTCTGCAAGATCGCCCTCTACAGGCCGGGTTCCCAAGTGTCATGAATATCGGGAAGTGGGGGGTGTGACATACTCGTAATAACCATTTTACAGGTGAGTATCTCACAAAATGGTATTTTTGGAAGGATCTTCAGTTTCAGGGACTGTGGGGGCCTCTGGAGGCTCACGATCTGGAGCTGAGAGCCATCAGGTTGGTTCTGGCTCACTTGACTCATCAGTTGCGGGGCCTACCGGTTCAAGTTCGGTCGGACAGTCGGACGGTGGTCGCCTACATCAATCACCAGGGAGGGACTCGCAGCAGGCGTGCCCTCAGGGAAGTGTCTTTGATCCTGGCTTGGGCAGAGGGCAATGTCCCATGCATCTCGGCAGTGTACATTCCGGGAGTGGAGAACACGGAGGCGGACTCCCTGAGCAGGGGGTCATCTCGCCGGGGGGAATGGTCTCTCAGCCCCAGGGTGTTTCGGTCGCTTTGCCACCGGTGGGGGACTCCGGAGGTGGACCTCTTTGCCTCTCGTCACAATCACAAGCTTCCGCCATTTGTGTCTCTCTTGCGGAATCCGCTGGCTCTGGCAGCGGATGCCATGTCTCTGAACTGGAGGGATCTGGGGTTTCTGTACCTGTTCCCTCCGTTTTCCATGGTGGGCAAAGTGGTGCGCAAGTTGGCCCTAGAGGGCGCATCAGCAATCCTGGTGGCTCCAAGATGGCCAAGACAGGTTTGGTTCGCAGACGTGGTAAGGTTGGCAGAGGATCAGTTAGATCTGCCCCTTCTGCCGGATCTGCTCACTCAGGGTCCACTGCTCTACCCCAATTTACCAACGCTGGCTTTGACGGCGTGGCTGCTAAAACCTCCATCTTGAAGGAGGAAGGTCTTTCTGATGCTGTCATTCAGACTCTGGTTAGGGCTAGAAAGAAGTCTTCCTCTGCCATCTACTATAGGTTTTGGAGGTCTTATATTGATTGGTGTAAGGTCCGGGCCTTGCCTTGCAGGGCGTTTTCTATCCCTAGGGTTTTGGAATTTCTGCAACATGGTCTGGACCTAGGTTTGCAGCTTAGTACGCTGAAAGGGCATGTTTCTGCCCTGGCGGTTTTCTTTCAAAAGTCTTTTGCTCTTCATCCTCTGGTTAAGACCTTTTTCCAGGGGGTTACGCATGTGCGGCCTCCTAGGAAGCCTTTGCTCCCAGTTTGGGATTTGAATTTGGTTCTCTCTGCTTTTCAGGGTCCTCCTTTTGAACCTTTGCAGGATATTGCTCTTTCTACGCTTACTCAGAAGGTCGCGTTTTTGGTTGCCATCACTTCCGTTCGGCGTGTATCGGAGTTGGCAGCTTTGTCCATTAAGGCTCCTTACTTTGAGAGGCATCAGGACAAGGTTGTTTTCCGCTTCAAGCCAGATTTCCTTCCTAAGGTGGTCTCTGCCTTTCATCTTAATCAGGACATTGTTCTACCCTGTGTCCTAAGCCCAGCAATGACAAGGAGAGGGTTTTGCATTCTCTGGATGTGGTTCATTGTGTGAAGTACTATTTGGTGGCTACTTCCTCTTTTCGTAGGACTGACGCCCTTTTTGCGGTGCCCTCTGGGCCTAGGAAAGGTTTGGCTCCCGCCAAGTCTTCTATTAATAAATGGATTCGCCAGGCCATTGTTGGGGCCTATTCTGCCAAGGGGAAGGTTCCCCCTTTTCGTGTTACTGCTCATTCCACTCGTGCTGTTGGGGTGTCCTGGGCTTTCCAGCATCAGGCCTCTGTTGAGCAAGTTTGTAAGGCGGCTACTTGGACTTCAGTTCACACATTTTCCAAGTTTTACAAGGTTGATGTGCGGGCCTCAGCGGATGCTGTTTTGGGCCGCAAAGTTCTGCAAGCTGCAGTGGTTTAAGTTTGTGCTTCGTTGCCTTGTTTTGGATCCCCGCCCTTTATGGACACTGCTATTGGATGTCCCAAGTGTAATGACTATCTGAAGCGGGGTGTGTGACATACTTAGAATAATACCATTTTGTGAATACTTGTCTGTAAAATGGGTATTATAAGTATGTCACACACCCTGCTTCACCCCGCCCTTTGGTATTCTGGATCCTTTCTATGGTGAACCTTTTTGTACTGTTACTGGTTGTTTTGGCTCTTCCTGGTCCCTTTACTGCTTTCTTAATACTGGGGAATGAGTGGTCCGGGAGGGGCTCACTTTTTTTCATGACATCTCTGCAAGATCGCCCTCTACAGGTTGGTATAACCGAAGTGTAATGACTATCTGAAGCGGGGTGTGTGACATACTTATAATACCCGTTTTACAGGTGAGTATTCACAAAATGGTATTTTTGTAAATTTTGTCCTCTCAGCATTGGATGACACCATCAGAATGTGTGCCAGAACTTCTGCCCTCGCGGTGGCTATACGCCGCTCGGTTTGGCTGCGCCAGTGGGCTGCTGCCAAGAAGGCCCTCACTGGTTTTCCCTTTAAAGGACTGCTTCTGTTTGGAGACCGCCTGGACCTTTTTGCTAAGGGAGGCAGGTTACCCCAGCGCAGGCGGCAACCTCGGCCCTTTCGGGGTCAGGGTTCCTTCTCCCCCCCTTACCGTGGTGCAAGACAGGGAAGGGGGGTTTCTTTCCCTGGGGCCTGGGGAGATTTCTGGGGTAGAGGCAGAGGACATGGACGTCCTGGCTCCTCCTGGGGTCCCAAAGCTAGATCCTCTCCCAAGCCCCCTCAGGCATGATGGGGTGCCCTCACCCATCCGGGTGGGGGGACGGCTGCAGCACTTCTCTCACGTCTGGAGGCTTCATGTCTCAGACCGGTGGATTCAGGAGGTAGTGTCCTCTGGTTACAAGTCGAAGTTTGCTGCCGATCCCCCTTCAAAACTCATCAGATCCCGGATTCCTCAGGACCCTGTGTCAGCTCAGTGATCTAGTGAAAGCAGTGCAAGGCCTCCTGGAGCTGGGGGTCATCTGCCAGGTTCCTTTAAGAGAAAAAGGCAAGGGCTTTTATTCCAACCTATTCACAGTACCCAAAAAGGCCCATCCTGGATTCTCAACAAGTTTGTCAGGGGCAGGCGCTTTCGCATGGAGACTCTGCGCTCTGCCATCACTTCCCTGCGCCAAAGGGATTTCATGACTTCTGTGGACATCAAAGATGCTTACCTTCATATTCCTGTGTTGCCGGGTCATCAAAGGTTCCTCAGGTTCGCTCTGATGGATCAACAATACCAATTTGTGGCCTTGCCCTTCGGCCTCACTTCAGCTCCCAGGGTGTTCACCAAGGTGCTGGCTGGTGTGATGTCTCTGCTCAGGTGTCAGGGCGTCCGCGTGCATCCCTATCTGGACGACATCCTCATCACTTCCCAGTCTCTACATCAGGCAGAGTTGGATACTCAGCTGGTGGTGTCCACTCTGGAGTCATTTGGATGGGTGATCAACCACCCCAAGTCCTCACTGTCCCCTTCCTTGGTAAATCCATTCCTAGGAATGAATCTGGATACAGTTCAGCTTGTCCCCATCCCTCCATCAGGCAGAGGATGCAGCTGGTGGGCCTGATGGTGGCGTGCTTCGAAGCGGTCCCTTATGCTCAGTTTCACTTGAGGCCTCTGCAACTTCACCTATTGTCTGTATGGGACAAGGACCCAGCGTCCCTGGACAGGGTCTGTGTGCTCTCCCCCCTGGTCAGGAGGTCCCTCTTGTGGTGGATGGAACCTGTTAGGGGGCAAATCCTTTCTTGCCCCTTCCTGGGAGACGGTCACCACGGATGACAGTCTATCAGGTTGGGGGGGTTTCTGGAAGTCCCTGCGGTTCCAGGGGAGGTGGGGCACTCAGAAGGCCCACACACCTATCAATGTCTTGGAGCTGCGGGCGATCAGGTTAGTTCTGGCTCGCTTGACTACTCATCTTCAGGGCCTGCCTGTTCAGGTGCGCTCGGACAACCAGACGGCAGTTGCCTACATCAATCATCAGGGAGGGACCCGGAGCAAGGGGGCCCTCCAGGAAGCGTCTCTGATCCTGACTTGGGCGGAGGCCAATGTCCCCTGCATTTCAGCTGTGTACATCCCGGGGGTGGAAAATCACCTGGCGGGCTCTCTGAGCAGGGGGACCCCTCGCCAGGGAGAATGGTCCCTATGCAGCAGGGTGTTTCAATCTCTGTGTCACCGTTGGGGCCAACCAGATGTGGATCTGTTTGCGTCCTGCCACAATCACAAGCTTCCAGTTTTGGTCTCTCTGTCCAGGGATCCTCTGGCCCTGACCTCGGATGCGCTAGCAATGTCATGGAAGGACTTTCAGTTCCTGTATGTCTTCCCCCCAATTCCCCTGCTGGGCAGGGTTCTGCGCAAGATTGCTCTGGAAGGGGTGCCAGCAATTCTGGTGGCCCCCAGGTGGCCAAGAAGAGTGTGGTTCGCAGACGTGGTACAGCTGGCAGTAGATCAGTACGCTCTGCCCTTGGTGCCAGATCTGCTCACTCAGGGCTCACTACGCCATCCCAATTTACAAACTCTGGCTTTGACAGCTTGGCTGCTGAAACCTCCATCTTGATGGAGAAGGGGCTGTCTTCCTCAGTTGTGGATACTTTGATTAAAGCTAGGAAGAAGTCTTCCTCTTCCATTTATTACAGGGTTTGGCGTGCCTACATTGACTAGTGTAAGTCTAAGTCTCTTCCCTGTCGTGTGTTCTCTATCCCCAGGATTCTGGAGTTCCTGCAGCATGGGTTGGAGATGGGGCTCCAGCTCAGTACTCTGAAGGGTCAGGTTTCTGCCCTGGCTATTTTTTTCCAGAAGTCCTTTGCTCAGCACCCTCTGATCAGGACTTTTTTCCAGGGGGTCACTCATGTGCGTCCCCCACGTAAACCTATGGTGCCTGTTTGGGATTTGAACTTGGTTCTGTCAGCCTTGAAGGGTGCTCCCTTTAAACCTGTGCAGGATGCTGCCTTGGCCATTCTTACGCTCAAGGTTGTGTTTCTGGTGGCTATCACTTCTGTCAGGCGTGAGTCTGAGTTGGCGGCGCTGTCCATTCAGCCCCCCTACTATGAGAGGCACCAGGACAAGGTGGTGTTTCGTTTCAAACCTGACTTTCTGACTAAGGTAGTGTCTGCCTTTCATTTGAATCAGGATATTGTTCTTCCTTCTTTGTGCCCTAATCCTAACAATGCTAAGGAGAGAGTTTTGCACTCTTTGGATGTGGTTAGGTGTCTGAAGTACTATCTGGTGGCTACTGCACCTTTCAGGAAAACTGATGCTCTTTTTGTGGTCCCTTCTGGTCCTAGGAAGGGTTTGGCTCCTGCCAAGTCTCCTATCAGCAAGTGGATTCGTCAGGCTGTGATTCAGGCCTACTCTGCTAAGGGGAAGAATCCTCCCTTCTGCCTTACTGCTCATTCCACTCATGCTATTGGTGCCTCTTGGGCTTTTCAGCACCAGGCTTCTGTTGAACAAGTTTGCAAGGCTGCTACTTGGTCTTCTGTTCATACCTTTTCAAAGTATTGTGAGTATGTCACACACCCCGCTTCAGAATAGTCATTACACTTGGGTTATACTGACCTGTAGAGGGCGATCTTGCAGAGATGTCATGAAAAAAAGGGAGCCCCTCCCGGTCCATAAATACCTGGGACCTCCCACTCATTCCCCAGTCTTTCATCTCGGATCATCAGTCGGATGTCTCCTCCTTGCAGGTAGCCGGGGTAGCTCCCGGCCCCTCTCTTTGGCTCTATTTCTGTCTGGATCTCCTGTTATCCCCCTTTTTTAAAAGAGCCTCCCAGCCTAGGCTGCGGATCCGGGCAAGGGTAGACAGCACCTTCCGGTGCTTTAGGAGCTATGCTCCACCGTGAGACCTCATACTAAGGGGTAGGCGGTATTCCAGGCTGGTGATCTCGGTTGGGATGCCCTGTCCTTGCCCTTAAACCTCTGGTGGTGTTTTTTCCCCCTCTCCTGGTCACCCATTGTTCCCTACAGCCGGGCGCGATCCTGCGGCCCTCCCCTTGTGTGGCTGGCGCCGCTGCGGAGCCCAGCCGCTGGCCGGGAGCCGCGTTGTGTCAGGGGAGAGGGGCGGGGCCGGGCGCAACGCGTGGACCACGCCGACCCTCCCCTTCTTCGTCATTGCTGCCTTCTCTTCATCTCATGCTGGCTAGTTACGGACGCCATTACAGTAAGCGCCCAGTGGGCTGCATTCTTTTATTGGCTGTACCTTACGCTGTTTAGTTTTACTGATTTATAGATATAAATATATATAGGTACTGTTTGGCCCTTTTTTTTCTGTTTATGTGCGCTGCATATTGTGTGATATGTGTGTGATAGTTCCTCTTTTTGTATTCCAGGCGGACCCTTGTTGGATCTTAAAGGTTCCTCCCAGTCCCAGGGTCCCTGGTTTAGTTTAGGGCTCCCTATAAATCCTCCCACTCGGGACATAAAAGGGGCATCCTGGGTCGCTTATATTGCGTAATTCCCTTGGTCATTGCGACTACCGATAAAATCCCCATATGGAGGCTTCCCAGGATACCGGGCTCAAGCTCCCCACAGGGCAATCCCGGCAGTGTTTGGGGTGTGGGGTATCCCTTACTGAGGATGATGTATTCCTTTGCATACCATGTGCGCAGCAGACTATTACGCGGCAGTCCGGATCCCATGCGTCTGGTTCTGCGCCGCCGGGCTTTTCACCTACCCCTCCCCGCCTGATCCGTACCCCATGTGACGTTGTCATGGGTGGGGAGTCACGATCTCAGGTGTGTGCCAGATTGGCCAATCTCGAAAAATAATTTTCTAGCGATGTTGCCAGAAAGGCCCCAGCTAAGAGAAAGCACTTGTCTCCAGCCACGCCGGCTTTTGATTTGGATGAGTTTGATTCACTGGACTGGTCTGATTAGTCCCTGCTAGAGGAAGGGGAGCTATTTGAGTAGTCGGATGGTTCTGACGATCAGCAGTTGGTTGGCACTGATGCCGAGCAGGGTCAGGGGGATTCCTTGTATACCCCTAAGGTCCTGGCTCATATGTTTGAGGTTCTGGCAATTTCTCCTCCTGAAGTGGCTCTTCTGCAGAAGGGGGGAGTTCTTTGAGGCGGCTAAGCCGCCCTTGGAATTTCCTAATCAAAAGCATTTCGATGGCATTATTTTTAAGGAATGGGAGAGGCCTACTCGGCTTCCAGGTGTTCCTCCGGGTTGGGATAAGAAATATCCCTTTCCGGTGGATGCGGTGAAGCGCTGGTCGTCCCCTCCTGAGGTGGATGCCCCTGTTTTGGGGTTGTCTAGTACCTCTGTTTTGCATTCTCCTGACTGTTCTACTCTCAAGGATGGTGAGGATAAACGCATTGACCAGATGGCTTGTCACGGTTTTGCCAGTGTCGGGTCGGCCTTGTGCCCTGTTTGTGCTTCGGCACTTTTAGTAGTGGCTACTAGGTCAGTTGTTCTTGTGCTAGCTGCCCTGGATGACACTATGGTGATGTGTAGTAGAACTTCGGCCTTGCTGGTGGCTATTCGGCGGTCGGTTTGGTTGCGCCAGTGGGCGGCTGATTTTGTGTCCAAGAAGTCGCTTACGGCTCTTCCCTTTTTGGGGTTGCGGCTCTTTGGAGAAAAATTGGATTCGGTCGCAAAAGGAGGTAAGTTACCTCAGCGAAAGAAGCAACGTTGTCCCTTTTGGGGGGCGGCTTCCTTTACCCCTTCGTTTCGTGGGGCCAGAGCTGGCAGGGGATTGGCTTTCTTCTCCTCCAGAGGGGATTCCTGGAACAGGGGCAGAGGACGTGCCCGTCCAGGACACAGCTGGGGCTCTAAGCCCAAAGCCGCTGCCAAGCCGGCTCAGCAATGAGGGGGCACTCTCACCCTTGCGGGTGGGGGGACGGCTGCATCACTTCTCCCAGGTCTGGGACCAGGAGGTCTCGGACAGATGGATTCGGGAAGTGGTGTCTTCCGGTTACAAGCTGGAGTTTGAGATCCGGCCTCCTCCCAGATTCTTCAGGTCTCGGGTGCCTTTGGCTCCTCTGGCCGCGCAGGGGCTCCAGGCGGCAGTAAAAAATCTCCTGGACATGGCTGTCATTTGCCCGGTGCCTCCCTCGGACCAGGGCCTGGGATTCTATTCCAATCTGTTCACGGTGCCCAAGAAGGATGGCTCAGTTTGTCCCATCCTGGATCTGAAGTTCCTCAACAGGTTTATCGGTCCCAGGAAGTTCCGCATGGAAACTCTGCGTTCAGCCATAAATTTGCTTCGTCAGGGGGACTTCATGACGTCCATAGACATCAAGGATGCTTATCTGCATGTTCCAATCTTCCCGGCGCACCAGAGATTTCTCAGGTTCGTGGTGGAAAATCGGCATTTTCAGTTTGTGGCTCTTCCATTTGGCCTTACCTCGGCTCCAAGGGTTTTCACCAAGGTGCTGGCAGGGGTGATGGCCCTCCTCAGAGCCCGGGGTATCCGCATTGTGCCTTATCTGGATGATCTTCTCATTATGGCGTCCTCTCTCAGCCAGGCGGAGCTAGACACCAGGACTGTGGAATCCACTCTGGAGAGATTCGGCTGGGTGATCAACTATCCCAAGTCCTCCCTCTCTCCATCCAGGGTGGTGTCGTTTCTGGGAATGTCTCTGGATACTTCTCAGACCAGGGTGTTCCTTCCTCGGCCCAAGGTTCTTTTGATTCAGGAATTGACTCAGCTTCTTCTGTCCATCCCTCGTCCGTCCATCCGGCTGGGGATGAGACTGGTGGGATTGATGGTGGCTTCTTTCGAGGCGGTTCCCTTTGCTCAGTTTCACACGAGGACACTCCAGCTCCATCTCTTGGCAGCCTGGGACAGGTCTCCGCTGTCATTGGATCAGTCTTTTCTGATGTCCCCCCCGGGTTCGGCATTCCCTTCGGTGGTGGCTGGAACCAAGCAATCTGATGAGGGGCAGATCTTTTCTGACCCCTCGTTGGGAGACGGTCAGCACGGATGCCAGCCTGTCAGGTTGGGGGGGTTTGGAAGGATCTTCAGTTTCAGGGACTGTGGGGGTCTCAGGAGGCTCACGATCCCATCAATGTTCTGGAGCTGAGAGCCATCAGGTTGGTTCTGTTTCACTTGACTCATCAGTTACAGGGTTTTCCGGTTCAAGTTCGGTCGGACAATTGGACGGCGGTCGCCTACATCAATCACCAGGGAGGGACTCGCAGCAGGAGTGCCCTCAGGGAAGTGTCCTTGATTCTTGCCTGGGCAGAGAACAATGTCCCATGCATCTCGGCGGTGTACATTCCGGGAGTGGAGAACACGAAGGCGGACTCCCTGAGCAGGTGCTCATCTCGCCGGGGGAATGGTCTCTCAGCCCCAAGGTGTTTCGGCCACTTTGCCACAGGTGGGGGACTCCGGAGGTGGACCTCTTTGCCTCTCGTCACAAGCTTCCGGCATTTGCGTCTCTCTAACGGGATCCGCTGGCTCTGGCAGTGGATGCCATGTCTCTGAGCTGGAGGGATTTGGGGTTTCTGTATCTGTCCTATGGTGGGCAAGGTGGTGCGCAAGCTGGCTCTAGAGGGTGTGTCAGCAATCCTGGTGGCTCCAAGATGACCAAGGCAGGTTTGGTTCGCAGACGTTGTGCGGTTGGCAGCGGATCAGTTCGATCTGCCCCTTCTACCGGATCTGCTCACTCAGGGTCAACTACTCTACCCCAATTTACCAACGCTGGCTTTGACAGCGTGGCTGCTGAAACCTCCATCTTAAAGGAGGAAGGCCTGTCTGATGCTGTGATTCAGACTCTTGTTAGTGCTAGGAAGAAGTCTTCTCTAACATCTACTATAGGACTAGGAGGTCTTATATTGATTGGTGTGAGGTCAGGGCCTTGCCTTGCAGGGTGTTTTCTATCCCTAGGGTTTTGGAATTTCTGCAACATGGTCTGGACTCGGGTTTGCAGCTTAGTACATTGAAAGAAAACCGACAGGGCAGAAACGTGCCCTTTCACAGGTCTTTTGCTCTTTATCCTTTGGTTAAGACTTTTTTTTCCAGGGGATTATGCATGTGCGGTCTCCTAGGAAGCCTTTGCTCCCAGTTTGGGATTTGAATTTGGTTCTTTCTGCTTTTCAGGGTCCTCCTTTTGAGCCTTTGCAGGATATTGCTCTTTCTACGCTTACTCAGAAGGTTGCATTTTTGGTTGTCATCACTTCCGTTCGGCGTGTATCGGAGTTGGCGGCTTTGTCCATTCAGGCCCCGTACTTTGAGAGGCATCAGGACAAGGTTGTTTTCCGCTTCAAGACAGATTTCCTTCCTAAAGTGGTTTCTGCCTTTCATCTTAATCAGGACATTGTTCTACCCTCCTTGTGTCCTAAGCCCAGCAATAACAAGGAGAGGGTTTTGCATTCTTTGGATGTGGTTCGCTGTGTGAACTACTATTTGGTGGCTACTTCCTCTTTTCGTAAGACTGACGCCTTTTCCGTGGTGCCCTCCGGGCCTAGGAAAGACTTGGCTCCTGCCAAGTCTTCCATTAGTAAATGGATTTGACAGGCCATTGTTGGGGCCTATTCTGCCAAGGGGAAGTTTCCCCCTTTTCGTGTTACTGCTCATTCTACTCGTGCTGTTGGGGCTTCTTGGGCTTTCCAGCACCAAGCCTCTGTTGATTAAGTTTGTAAGGCTGTTTGTGATAATTTTTTTTCTGCACGGGGTATTTTTGTATGGGTTAATAACACTTGGGGCGTGGGGGATTGGTGGGGGTGGGGGGTTGGTCATGGAACCCGTTCCTCTGTTGGGTGGTTGGCACTCGCACATTTTTGCCGGTTTATTTTCACTGCTTGTTTTGATACAATCACTATATATTTTTTCACATATATATTTTTCACTATTCTTCAGATGGTTGATAAAGGTGGTGTGGGCATTCAAAGGAGAACCTCTTGGCATTTACTTAGTGGAGAAGGCAGCCTGCAGGTATATAGATGAGCAAATCTATGGAGGACAGCAGATCTGGAGCAGCTTACCGGGCAGTGGACTTGAAGATAGAGAGGATGTACAAGCTATCCAGTGAATTGGAATATATACCCTCCAAGATACAGCAATCTAAAAGGGAATCTTGGGTCCTCACACATATACAAAAAGTTTTTTTTTCTTCTTTCCCTAATGGGCCATATCATAAAATCATACAGGACCCATGTGTTGGAATTTGTAGATCGACTTTTTCAGTTTTCCACTTATCCAGGTTTAAGAATGTGAAGTGAGATTTTGCTGTTTGCTCTGAAACTGACATGTCACTGTGTATTTTAAATCCAACTACTTGTCAGAACAATATGGGACAATATATGAAGCCATCCAAGATTTCCTTGGCGTTCTAATGAATGGAACTCTTATTGGATTCAATTTTGTAGCGCTGCAGGATGGGCCCAACAGGGGTTCCCATTAATAGCAATATATGAACAGTGTTGTGACCCAAGATGTATTGTTCAATAATTGGTATGGCATCACATTACTTATATATATTATTTAGTTATGCATTCTGGGCCCCTTTATGGCACTCATCGGCCATCGGGCCCCATGTTCACGCCAGCGTTCCCCTCCGGGTGTCCCCGCCCCCCTCTTTCAGCCGACGCCGGCTGGGTCATCGCGGGACCGCCCGGGGGGGTGTGGACTTCGAGCCCCCAGCCGGATTTCCGGCTGCGGGAGTGAGCAGCGCAGCGTGCGACCCGCGCCGCTGAGTATAAAGGAGTTGAATGCAGCTGATTCGGCACCCCAATGAGAAGCCGTGTGGTAACGGCGGAATGCGCGGTGTAGCATCGGTCTCCGGACATATATTTCCACGTATTGGGCGGTATTTACTTTTCTTTGTTCTTATGGTTGTTGACTACATATAGTTACATTGTACTTTGTAATACCTTAGCCATGCACTAATAAGGGGTAGTAGCTAGCCTTTGGATTTTTTACTCATACATTTTTTACACTTTTTGCCACTGTTATTGCACTCCATGGTTGATATATTTAATGATACTTGTTAGCACTTGTCACTTTATTTTGAGGCCCTGATATTAGGGTACACTTGGGGGTCACTTGGGGGTATACACTAGTTAATAATTATCAGGGTTTTTTTATAATATGAATTGTTTGTTTGAGCACAAAATCATTGTTGTATTTATGTAATTACTGCAATTTTTGGTAGGGACTATATATGAGGGATAGATATTAATGTTTTTATATATTTGGGATTTTATTATCCAGTCACATTTTTAGCTTTGGTTTATATAGTGCATAGATTTATGTATTCTCAGTGTGCCACACATCCCGCTTCCCCTTTAAAAATACGGACGTATGGGTTACACACCTGCAAGGTGACGATGTGCAGAGAGACGTCTTGAAACGAGCCCCCTTCCAGCCTATATATACCTGGGACCTCCCATTAACAAACCAGTTTTTTCCTCTCTGCATGAGGCGACAAGACAGAAGAGATGTCTCCTGCTTTCAGGTAGCCGGGGTTTACCCCGGCACCCCCTTTTAGTCTATTTCTGCCCAGTTTTAAATTGTGTTTGCCTTTAAAAGGTTAATGGAAGCCTCCCAGCCCAGGCTGTTTACTGGGCAACGGCAGATGGCACTATAGGTGCCAAGGAGCTTATCTCCTCCGTGACACTCCGCTTGAGGGGCGATCGGCTATCCGGCTGGTGATCCGGATTTGGGATGCCCCCGTCCCGAGGTCCAGTTTTAGGGCACCCTTTTCCCGCTTGATCCCTATTCCCTTCGCGGGGGGGGGGGGGGGGGGTGTGAGTGTATGTGTGTATTTTTGTGTTTTACACTGTCTTTTTCACTCTATGCAGCACATGTGTGCTATTCAGTTTGAATTTCCCTCCATTATTCAGCCGGCCCGTCTAACGTCATTCTGGGTAAGGGGGCGTGGCAAGACGCCGGGAGGAAGTTCTCCTGGCTAGTTCCGGGTCACGGCTCACATGTGGAGAGGGAGGAAGATCCCTCACTGCCGCGTTTAAGCCTGCACAGCGGCAGGCTTGTCAGCATTGTGGAACGTGGCTTTGGATTGATGCGGCCGTCTCTGCGCTGGTCACTCTTAGCCCCTTGCCCTGCTGAAACAAGGTAGGACGGCCTCACCATTTTACTGTGTGGGGCCGTTTTTTTAGTACATGTTGTTATTTTTTCTTGTGTATATGTGGGGATTGATGCCTGTTGTTTCCCCACAGATCCTGGGATCCCTGTTTCAGCGGCTCTCCCAGTCTATATATACTGGACTAGTAAAAAAAAAAAAAAAAAAAAAAAAAAATATAGTAAAAAAAAAAATCCTCCCATTCCGGGACGTTTATTAAGGGGGCATCCCGGGTTGCTTATATGCTTAAAAATCCCAGGGTAATTGCGAATACCATAAATTCACCGTAATGGAGGCTTCCGATGTTACCGGGGGCTCTTTGGGGCCTAGGCTGTGTGCGGGATGTGGGGCCCTGCTCCCAGGCGATGACGCATTAATTTGCGTTCCATGCGCAAAGCAGACTATTGCGCGTCAGTCCGGTATTCCGGCTTCTGGCTCTTCGCAGCTTCCGTCATCCCCTACCCCCCCTCCCTTATCCCGGACCCCGGTTGACACTGTCAAAAGTGGGGATTCGCAATCCGAGATGGCTGTGCGAGTGGCCAATCTAGAGAAAATTATTTCCGCCACTATGGCTCACAAAGCTACGGCGAAGAGGAAGCACCTTTCCTTAGCAGCGCCTGGCCCTGAGGATGAAGTGTGTGATTCCTTAGAATGGTCCGAATATCCCCCTGATGAGGAAGGGGAGCTCCTTGAGGAGCCGGACGAGCCTGCAGATCAGCTTTTGGCTGACGTTCAGGCTGCAGGGTTGTCTGTGGACACTCCTTCCATTTTGGCCCAAATGTTTAAAATTTTGGCTTTAGATCTGCCTGTTGTGGATCCTCCGCCGAGTTATTTACAGAACCAAAGCCGCGCCTAGTATTTTCCAAACAACAGCACTTTGTCAAAGTTGTTCTTAAAGAATGGGAACATCCTGCGCGCCTGGCTGGCATTCCTCCTTCTTGGGATAAGCGGTATCCCTTTCCAGAGGATTTAATTAAGCTTTGGTCTATCCCACCTGATGTAGATGCTCCTGTGTTGGGGCTATCTAATTCCGCTGTGTTACACTCCCCTGACATTACTACCATTAAAGATGGTGAGGATCGGCGGATTGATCAATTGGCCCGCCATGGGTTTATCAGTGCTGGTTCAGGTATGCGGCCAGCATGCGCTACGGCGCTTCTTCTTTTGGCGGTTAAGTCTGTTATTAGGGATCTGTGCGCAGGACTTGATCCCGCTTGTGATGAATTTATTTCTCTCAAGCAATGTGAAACCTTTATTTCATTTGCCATAAATGCTCAGGATGATTCTCTTGCTATGAGTAGCAGGACAGCGGCACTACTGGTTGCCATCCGCCGCTCAACATGGCTACGCCAGTGGACAGTGGACCTTAACTCTAAGAGGGCGCTTACAGCGCTCCCTTTTGTGGGTTTGCGCCTGTTTGGCGAAAAATTGGACACAGTTACCAAGGGTGGTAAATTGCCGCAACGTAAGAAGCCACGTCGCTCCTTTCGGGGGGCAGCTTCGTTTGGGCCCTCCTTTAGGGGAGCCAGAGCAGGCAGAGGGGCTTCTTATTCCTCTACCAGGGGTACAGGTTGGTCCAGGGGCAGAGGCCGTGGCCGTTCCGGCCAATCCTGGGGCACCAAGCCCAAGCCTGCAGGCAAGCCCACTCAGCAATGAGGGGCTGCCCTCACCCGTGCGGGTGGGGGGACGTTTGCGACACTTCTCCCAGGTTTGGGATCAGGCGGTCCCGGACAGATGGGTCCGGGAGGTAGTGTCGTCCGGTCTCAAACTGGAGTTCGAGTCTCACCCTCCTTCACGATTCTTCCGGTCTCGGGTGCCTACCGGTCCTTTGATTGTGCAGGGGCTCCTGGCATCGGTAAAGAACCTTTTGGAAATGGTGGTCATCCGGCCGGTGCCGCATTTAGAGCTGGGTCTCGGTTTTTACTCCAACCTTTTCACAGTCCCCAAAAAGGATGGATCAGTTCGTCCTGTTCTAGATCTGAAGTGTCTCAACAAGTTCATCCGCCCTCGGAAGTTTCGCATGGAAACTCTGCGGTCAGCCATCGGTTCCCTTCGGCAGGGGGATTTCATGATGTCCATAGACATCAAAGATGCTTATCTTCATGTTCCCATCTGCCAAGCTCATCAGTGTTTTCTCAGGTTTGTGATGGGAGATCAGCATTTCCAGTTTGCAGCACTTCCATTCGGCCTTTCCTCGGCTCCAAGAGTGTTCACCAAGATGCTGGCAGGGGTGATGGCCATTCTCAGATCTCGGGGCATTCGGGTGGTCCCTTACTTGGACGACCTACTCATCATGGCTCCTTCGCTCGTTCAATCGGAGACAGACACCAGGATGGTGGTCTCCATGTTGGAAAGTTTTGGATGGGTGATCAACTATCACAAGTCCTCCCTGGTCCCGGCCAGGGTAGTGTCCTTTTTGGGAATGTCATTGGACTCTTGTCAACACAAGGTATTTCTGCCTCAGAGCAAGATGCGTCTGATTCAGGAATTGGCTCAGGTCCTTCTTGCCAACCCTCGGCCATCCATCCGTCAGGGGATGAGGCTGGTGGGGTTGATGGTTGCCTCATTCGAGGCAGTTCCCTTCGCACAATTTCACACAAGGACGCTTCAGCTACATCTGTTGGCATCCTGGGACCGGCATCCGCTGTCGTTGGATCGGTCCTTCCAGATGTCTCCCCGGGTCCGGCAGTCTCTTCAGTGGTGGTTAGTCTCGGACAATCTCTTGAGGGGCAGGTCCTTCCTGACTCCTCTTTGGGGAAATTGTCACCATGGTCGCCAGTCTTTCAGGATGGGGGGGATTCTGGAAGGATCGTCAGTTCCAGGGGCAGTGGAGGCCTCGGGAGGCCCAATTGTCCATCAATGTTCTGGAACTGAGAGCCATCCGTCTGGTTCTGGCTCTTTTGACTCAGCATGTTCTGGGCCTTCCTGTTCAGGTTCGTTCAGACAATCAAACAGCTGTTGCTTACATCAATCGTCAGGGAGGGACTCGCAGTCTGGGTGCTCTCAGAGAAGTGTCCCTGATCCTGATTTGGGCAGAGGCCCATGTTCCTTGCATCTCTGCTGTTTACATTCCGGGAGTGGAAAACAGGGAAGCGGATCTTCTGAGCAGAGGCTCGTCCCGTTTAGGGGAGTGGTCCCTTCATCCTCAAGTTTTCCGGTCGTTGTGTCTCCGGTGGGGGACACCAGAAGTGGACCTGTTTGCCTCTCGTCACAATTGCAAGCTCCCGACCTTTGTGTCGCTCTCCCAGGATCCGCTAGCTCTGGCACTAGACGCCATGTCCCTGAACTGGGGAGGTTGGGGGTTCCTGTATCTGTTTCCTCCGATTCCCATGCTGGGCAAGGTAATGCGGAAGCTGGCTCTGGAAGAGGTGTCCGCCATTCTCGTGGCTCCAAGGTGGCCAAGGCGAGTGTGGTTCGCAGACATCGTTCGGCTGGCAGTGGATCAGTTCGTTCTGCCTCTCCGGCCCGATCTGCTCACTCAGGGTCAACTACGTTACCCCAATTTACCCATGCTAGGTTTGACGACTTGGCTGCTGAGACCTTCATCTTGAAGGAGGAAGGTCTTTCTGATTCGGTTATTAAGACTCTGATCTGTGCCCGGAAGAAATCTTCCTCTACCACCTACTATAGGACTTGGAGAGCCTATATTGCTTGGTGCGAGGCCAGATCCTTACCTTGTAGAGTCTTTTCAGTTTCTAGAATTCTGGATTTTCTGCAATCAGGGCTGGATTCTGGACTCCAGCTAAGTACTTTGAAAGGGCAGGTTTCTGCCTTATCTATTTTCTTTCAGAAGCATTTTGCGCTTCACCCTTTAGTTAAGACTTTTTTCCAGGGGGTTACGCATGTGCGGCCCCCAGGAAACCATTACTCCCAGTTTGGGATTTGAATTTAGTTCTTTCTGCTCTTCAGGCTCCTCCTTTTGAGCCTTTGCAGGATATTGCTCTTTCTACCTTGACTCAGAAGGTTGTCTTCCTGGTAGCTATCACTTCTGTTCGGCGTGTTTCGGAGTTGGCGGCCTTGTCAATTCAGGCGCCATACTTTGAGAAGCATCAGGACAAAGTGGTTTTTAGGTATAAACCAGACTTCCTTCCAAAGGTAGTATCTGCTTTTCATTTGAATCAGGATATTGTTCTTCCCTCCTTGTGTCCTAATCCTAAGAATGACAAAGAGAGGGCCTTGCATTGTTTGGATGTAGTTCGCTGTGTTAGACACTACTTGATTACTACTTCTTTTCGTAAAACTGATGCCTTTTTTGTTGTGTCATGTGGGCCAAGAAAGGGTTTGGCCCCAGCTAAATCTTCCATTAGCAAATGGATACGTCAGGCCATTATTGCGGCCTATTCTGTTAAGGGGAAAGTTCCTCCTTTTCGCATCACTGCTCATTCTACTCGCGCCGTTGGTGCATCTTGGGCTTTTCAGCACCAAGCTTCTGTTGAACAAGTTTGTAAGGCCGCTACTTGGTCTTCTGTTCATACTTTTTCTAAGTTTTACAAGGTTGATGTGCGGGCCTCAGCGGATGCTGTGTTTGGCCGCAAAGTTCTGCAGACCGCAGTCGTTTAAGTTATGCTTCATTGCCTTCGGATACCCATCCCTTTTTGGGCACTGCTTTTGGATATCCCATATGTCCGTATTTTTAAAGGGGAAGCGGGATGTGTGGCACACTGAGAATAATACCATTTTGTGAGTACTCACCTGAAAAATGGCTATTGTCAGTGTGCCACACATCCCGCTTCACCCCCGCCCTTTTCGGTATCCCGAATCCTTTATACGGTGAAGCTTATGGTTATTATTATTTTGTGAGGTTACCATTGGATTACCTGGTACCTTGTCTTTCTGCTTTTGTATACACTTGTTTGTTAATGGGAGGTCCCAGGTATATATAGGCTGGAAGGGGGCTCGTTTCAAGACGTCTCTCTGCACATCGTCCCCTTGCAGGTGTGTAACCCATACGTCCGTATTTTTAAAGGGGAAGCGGGATGTGTGGCACACTGACAATACCCATTTTTCAGGTGAGTACTCACAAAATGGTATTTTTACCGCCCATACCTGGTATTATTACTTGATTATTGTATATACTGTGTATAGTATTAATTAAATAAGTGTTGTGGTATATATTGATTTAGTCCAGCATCTATATGAAATGGTGCTGGTGGATATAGCAGTACTCAGTAGAATATTTTCTGGAGACCATTAATTGTTTTTATTTATTGTCTTGTGTGTCTTTGTATTTTTAATCTTTCCATGCCACTAATAAATAATATTGTCTGCTTTTAAATAATCTGCTGGTGTGCTCATGTTTATACATGAATTCCATGTGTTTTTTTTTCTTTTTTGGTGTTCAATAATTGGTGTTGTGGAATTCAGGGAGCACCCAAGCAGTATTGATTTTCTATTTTCATTTTGAGTAGTGCCCCTTACTAGTGGTTTGACTAGAGTAATCACAAAATGGTATTTTTACAAGGTTGATGTTAGGGCCTTAGCTGATGCTGTTTTTTGGCCGAAAGTTTCTGCAGGCGGCAGTGGTTTAAACTGCCTGCTGCTGATTTTTCTTGGGGATCTCACCCTACTTTATGGACACTGCTATTGGATGTCCCAAGTGTAAGTATTAGATTTGGAGCAGGACGTACTGTATACTAAGAATAATACAATTCTGTGATTACTCACCTGTAGAATTGGTATTATGAGTATACAGTACATCCTGTTCCAACCCACCCTTGGTTTGCATTATCTTGGATCCCCTGTATGGTGATTATCATTGTTATAGTTGATAGTTTGGATTGTTTAATGCTCCCGGCTTCTCGTTAACTGCTTTTCAATGCTGGGGATTTGTGGGAGGTCCCTGGGTATTTGAGGGTCCGGGAGGAGCCTATTTTCGATCTCTCTGCAGTCCAGCGCCATCTGGCGGAGTATATCCCAACTGTAAGTATTAGATTTGGAGCAGGACGTACTGTATACTCATAATACCAATTCTACAGGTGAGTAATCAGAATTGTATTTTTCCTTTACGAGTAAAAGGTCTATTGGGTTTTTTGGCCCGCCCCCAAATATTAAGCCTAACATGGGTGTTTCCACATGGTGTTTTGCAACTCTATTTGGCACTCAGCAAGTCTTGTCAGCAAATCCCCATACAGCCAATACTTATGGCCTAGTGCTGATGACAAAACCTGTGTCCCCTAGTGGTAGGTGTTTGGCTGTGTATGTTTAAAGGTTAATTCCACTTTCAATGGCATTTTTAAACGTTATCAAGTGTGCCAGTATGATGTGCTCAAGGTGCCGAGTTTATCTATTATTTACTTTTGCAAATCCATGTTATGGAAGAAAATGGTTCTGCATAGCAATGATGGGTTTACCTTAGAAATGTTCATCAACGTGGTGTTCAGATGTACATTTCAGAAGCGTCCTCACTCTGGCTTGCTAATTATCCAGAGACAGACAACAAATTTAACCCCATCCACATTATTTCAATTTCCTCAGATATGGGTAATCAGGCTTTTGTTCCAGAGCCAAAGCTGCTAATAAACCCACCTGTTACAGTTGAAGGATTTGGGGATTTGTAGTGAGCAAAGAATACTAGGAGCTTTACTGAAGGTCAAGAAAGCCACTCCTACTTTATCAAGACCGACACACAGGAATATAAGAAACTTGGAAGCAACATGCCAATAGGATTATGACCCCATACCCGTGATTTATCTAACACAAATGTTTATTTTACATCCCAGAGGAGGAAAACAATAAGGCAGAACCCCAAAAACCTTACAAAAAAGGGAGTTTTTTTGTTTAAAGCTAATCCTTAGCATTGTACACTCAGTGGCTTCTGCGTACCTTGATGGTTCGGAGACGTAAAGAGATGATTTGTATGGTTCTGCCCACTGCAGGGAGTGATGGGTTATTCTATTATTCCTTTGTGTTGGCTACTTAATAATTTCCTTTTCAGGAACGACCCTCCTTTCCTTTTTCTTAAATCTCTGCTGAAAGGGAGGAGAGTTTTCTCAATCCTTCAGTGTCACTGACAGGGAGTGCTTGTAGCAACCACCCAGTGAGCTGTATGTATGTGCTAGTGCAAACTCCTGCTCTACATCTGGTACCTAGGCTCACTAGACAGTACTTCAGGTCCTTTTCATACCTCAGACAGACCTGAATCCCCACATGCCTCTATTTTCCTGTGGATAAACCTCAGATTATTACGCCATGTGGTACATTTTGTCCTATCCTGACGCACCTTGCCTCTATTTTGAGAGGGAACTATGGGAATTATATGTGTCTGGATGGTGGTTGGCCCTCCAGGCCACTGCTGAGGACTGGTGCTGCCCACGACCTGCTTTGGTTCTGACTGGTGCATCCTTGGTTTTACCCTTTGGTCACGATTCTGTGGTATTTTCCAAGTGGTCTGTGTGACAGTACTTTTTTCCTATCCCAGCACAGCTGGCTAGCCTTAAAGGGACTGTCCAGGTAAACATTTAAAAATCGACCTGATATTGAGTCCTGCAGCATACAAGCTATTTCTGTACAACCCTGTAGTTCCTGCTTCTAGGTGGTTCCATATAGAGTAGGAACCGTTGAGGCACTCTAACTTGTATTTTCTTCCAACTTGTACATCCACCTGAAAGTATGGCACTCAGTGTGAAGCTCACAGAGATGCCAGGCCCTGGAATAATGTTAGATGCTGAGGCAGCGGCTGCAGGTCTGCTTGGAAAAGTCCACCAAAGTAAGGATGATCATGGCCCAAACCTCTCAGCACTTCATCTACTCTACAACCAGTGTGATCCAGGTGCCTTGGAGCAGGCAAAATGTCACAAATCTACATCCTGCCAATAGACAGCATGTGTACATCTTTTTAAGGCCACCGAATAAAACTGATCTTCCTTCCAGGATTTTGTATTGAGGATGCTTTTTCCCTAGTTTCTATATCTCTGATTGACAGTTCATAAACCAATAAGATAGGAAATGGTCACCTAGAGATGAACAGATATTAGCTGGTCAACAATGGCTTGGAACTATCCCTTTTGTCTTGGTGGTTTGGCTTTAATTGGTGATGCAACTTTGCCTGCTGTAGTTTCCTAGATCCTTAGGAATCATATTTTTCATGTAATGTCCTTCAATTATTAAAACAAATCACAAAGCCATTGGCCGCACCTTGTTTAGCTAGAAGTACTCCTTTATTAAACAGGCTAAAGAAAACTTCACGCTGCATAGTGACCCCAAATTCTTTATTGTTTATCTATTGCAAATGATCTGCTCTTGGGAATGGTGCCCACAGGGCCTATAGCCTATTTGTATTACACCTGAAAATCAGTAAAAATATTGGAAATAAAAAAAACAAATCACAAAGAGATAGGAAAGGTGTGCAATTTACATTTATTTTGCTATACAGTAAATACAGTTCTGTGTCCTACCAACCGGAAAGGTAACAAATAAAAATGGCTTCTCTGAACACTGACACTTCACATACGGCAGACACATCCTAACTGTGATGGGAAAAAGGATCAGAACCCCTGCTATGCTGGAGACCCAGCAGCCTACATGGCTTGTCGTACCTAGAAGCTGTCTTGGCATAGAGGCCTCCCTCTGATACATTCATAGCCTGCCTGAAAGGAAAAGGCACACAGAGTGGACAGACGTAACAGAACTGCAGAACCCAGAGGCAGAAGACTGAATCAGTTAAAGGCACTTACAGGGAATGGAGGTAGATTCTTTGAAGAACCAGACCTCCACCTGCCAGAAGAGTCATGCAGTGCTAAACCTTCTCCTAACACACACAGCCATTACTGAAATCTCTTCACCCAAAACTGAAAATGTACTGGCGCATGGGATTCGGCATGTCCTGGTTAAGTGCCAAGCCATCACTTGTGTCATATATTCCTGAGAAGTTTCAATGGAAGTGAAGGATGTACAGCCATGCCAACTGCACTTCATGTGTTCTAGAGTCATTGAAGGGGAAGCGAAGGGGTCATAACCGGAGACCCTAACACCCACCCACTTGGGATATTCACACATCACAAGTGATTTGGGCTAAATGCGTATTGCAGTACATCTCCTGTAAATATGTGCGCTGCTAAAGGGCTTGTGCACGATCTACAAATCTGAAAAATCTGCCCATCTTACTGGCCAGTAGCAAAAGAAAATGCAGCTCTTCCATACCTAACATAAAGAGAATCTCTTCTTTGTAAACAGAATATTGGAAGTTTTGTCATCCTCATTTCAATACAACTGTAGATCACAGGGGCAGACAACCTGTTTTTTGCCCAATTCTGGTGTCCCTTTTTCATCCATCTATCACCCTGTCTATTCTCCAGCAGGCACAAAAGTTAAGTCCAAATTGTCTGGGCCAGGCACAAGTTGGGATCCATGTGGTGGCACCAGGGTAAGAAGCAGGCTGCCACATCCAAAATCAAGGTATACGGGGAAGATGGCAGGAAATTCAGTGTCATTTTTCCTCAATAATTCCCAGTATTGGTAGTCTTAACACCGTTTTGCTAAATATAGTACTGCAACAAGAGAATTAGTAGAGCAATGTCCCCCAACCCTTTCCTCAGGAGCCACTGACAGGCCAGGTTTTGCAGATCACATGATGAAGTAATTAGTGCTCAGACAGAGCCACAGCAGGGACAGCAATTTGGAGATCCAAAAAACCTGACCTGTTGGTGGCTCCCGAAGAGAGGGTTGGAGAACACCGGTGTAGAGGGCAGGGATTGTTAACATGTTCTTCTGCTTCTCCAGTGCCCTAAAGAACAATATGCTATCCATGGTTTAGATAGATATTTTGCTACCTCCTAAACGTGCTCTGGCCATTTGAGAGAAGGCCATCCCTGTTTGGCCTAGCAGTACCCACCCATTTAGATGCCACAGATGGCAAATACACTAGTTCACTCTCAACCAGTGGCATCAATCCACATCCCATAGGTTTAGGTCTTACGAACACCAACACTGACCCAACAATTGTTCCACAGAATTTTTCTTAAATGTGCGGTGTTTAAGATTCAGTAAACCATTTTGTTATTATGTAGCATAAAACTCCCTGCAGCTCATGATGCAAGGTGGGGGGGGGGGGGGGGGGGGCTGTAAATGAAAGCAAAAGGCTTTGTAGAGCTACATACTGCCTGTCTGGTGTCCCATGTGACTGGCCAGCAATGAATTGGGCTTGGGGAGGTGGGACTCCACAGTGCTATGCACACACCTGTCTGATGATTCTTATTGGACGGTAGCTCTGCATCGTTTTCCCTACATTCTGCATGGCATCCCAAATTGGCACACCCCCGAACTGAGGAGGGGGGGCATGAGCATACCTGGGCCCTGGGAGAAGGTAGTTGCTAGAAGTTACCGATCCTCACTCCTGCATCATCCCTTGTCAGGACAGAGTTCACCTCCTCCTACCTTTCACACAAGTCTACATTTTCTTTAACACTGCACATGATGTACCCATAGACGTGAAGAAAATTGCTAAGGGCTTTACTTGCTTTAAAAGAGTACATTCAACACAGAGAAACAACATTCATTCATTATTTCATTTACCAGCTACATTGTGTCAAACACTGGCAGGTCTAGATGGTTAAAGAGGGAACAGGAAGTCCTCTCTCTCCACCCACCACTCTCAGATATGCGAGTATACAATGTGACTGGTGAGTAAGTATGGGACCTCGTATAAGAGACACCATACCAAGGACATGATTTACCACTTGAGAAGCTAGAACTCAAGAAAAGCTGCCCCTTATGACCCCACTTACCTACATGTCACATGGGCCCCCATTCACTGCATAATTCCATACATGTCACATGGACCCCTTCACTGCATAATTCCATACATGTCACATGGACCCCTTCACTGCATAATTCCTAAAATGGTGTCTAAGTGGATAATATAACCTTGCAGAATGGGGTTGTGAGTTTGAATCGTGCCTTGTTAGGCAAATGTGAATGCGTTCTCCAGGCTCTGCCCTGTCTCAATGCCAATATAAGAATATTCAGCATGGGCAATCTAGGCTCACTCCCATGAGAAACAGGGAGGAATCGGCTTGCTTGATGCAGGAGGAAGAGAGCCTGCTGGACCTGGCAGGGCAGCAAGTGGCTGTTGAAAAAAAGCAGGTGAGAAAAGAGGGCGATGTCTTCTATCAGCTCATCGCAGAATCACCTGAACCAGGAGGTAAGGTATAGAGGCTGTTTTTATAAGCCATAAATAGGTAAGGGTTGGGAAAATCACAGGATGGAGAATTCCAAGCTTGTGTCGTGCAGACATAACAGATTTTCAGGTATCAAGTGATTTAGAAAGGACCTCTTAACCAGTTAATTTTTATACAAAATGGGTGTTGACCCTAGGGTGGGGGGAGCAAGCCTGGTTTTCTCTTACCTGCTCCTCGCTGTTTTTGCAAAACTCTGCACCACATATCTGTCAGCGGGCAATCCTAGCATCTGGCTTTGCTGAAGGATAAAGGAGCACGTAAGAGAAAACCAGGGGAGGTATATGCATGTAGGTCAGTGCACCTCCAAATGATGCATTACTCATTACCTTCTGATCAGTGTACCTCAGCATCACACACAACTCTCACTTCCTCTACTCCACAGTACCTCTCTGGCAGAATATGTCCACATAGCAGCCTCCACTAGACAACCTCTACCGAACTAATGGCAGACTATAATTTCCTGTAAACAAGTTAAACATCGGCTAACTAACACGCAGTGTGTTTTTGCAGTGCAGATTTAAAGCAATTGGTGTCAGGTAAGCTCAAGAAGCAAATCCACAATTTTGATTCCCACTGTCCAGGTTATTCCACGTCTCAGTGCCGGAAACTCTCCCTGCCAGAAGGGGGCAGCACAGGCCAGTAACAGAAGCTGTGTTGCAGCACATTCTCAACGTTGTGTCTCCCTCGCCCTCTGGTCTCAGACGATCATAAAACAGATCCTCGTCTATATTCCAAGAAAAGCCCGAGATTATGGTGACACGGGGTTATATTGGTTAGTACGGCGGTCAGTGTGGATTGAGCTGCAGAGATGCTCACATTCTGCATTGCTGCATTAGGTCATTTTTTTGTTGGGACAGCCATTTTGTCAGGCACACTGTGATGCTGCAGGGGATCCTTTGGTATCAATTCCTTTTCTGGCCCGCAGAACACATGGTGAACCACAGCCTGGCAAGGGAGTATAGATGCAGCATCTTCATTGTGTGGGATGCCGTCCTCTTCCTGCGCAGACCTCACTGAGGAGAGAAAAAAGAGTTACAGCCACAACTATTATAGCAGTTACCATGTGCCCCTGGCCCCCTACATCACAGTCAATTTGGCATACTCCACTGTTTAAAATCCAGCCAATCTTTTTTTGTTTTTTTACTGGAAGGAGGAAGAATCAGAGGTGCTTTCTGCTCTCCTCATGCTGGTTTATCATTTCTCACACAGTATATCCTGCTACTCTTGGATTCTGAACGTCACTGACAAGTGTTATTTATTAAGGGGATGCTGCAGGAGGTATCAAGTGAAGAAAATCTAATGTGCCACTGCATGACAGGGAATTTTATTATACTTACCATAATAATTTCTTTCTCTTCATCTTCATGTCACACAGAAGAGTTTTTACACTTGGGTCATATCCTCCTGTCACTAGGATACAAAGCTGAATATCTCCCCTTGTCTGCTCCTCATGTGGCGGGGATGTTACCTCATCAGTTAGTATAAAGCAGAGAGGAAGAGCCCCCTGAGGGAATCTACATAACAATGCATAACAACCAGAATAACAAAATGGCTCTAGATATACCAGAAAAAAAACACTGATGGTCTAAAAACCACCAGCCACACATGAAAAATACAACTCACCTGTAGAATTGAATCTCTCTTCTTCGACTCCAGGACATGACCGATTCAGATACAAATGGGCCAACTCTTGGCCGAAGGTGGGACCTCAAGATAAAAGGTGTGGTCTCTCCTGGCCTACATATACTTCTGGCTGCCCCCCCTCCAGTAATTGAAAAGCAGTAGGAACAGCCGCCCAGGAGGATGAAGGAATCTTCAAAAATACCCCATATTTAAAGCGGACCTTCACTCTGAATAAGAGTGTATCTTATATGTTTCCCACACCCTGCACATACAGATTGTCCATATTAAAAATCATCCTACCTGCATCTACTGCATGTTATGAGCCTTTAAACATCCAAGATGGCGGCTTATGGAAGCCACCATCTTATCAGGCAGCCTGCAAACAGGAAGTGCCTCCTGACTGTGCTGCTCTGCATTCTGGGACTGCTGACCTTTACCTGACCCCAGCTCTGCTCTGTCTGAGCAAAGCACAGCTATAACCTGCCCCCCTGTACCTTATCCCACTCTCCTCTCCTCAGTAAGTGTGATGCTTCTGAGTCAAGATGGCGGCTCCCATATCCTAAATTCCTGAACAGAGTTGCAGCCCAGTGGGGGAAAGAATAATAAGTTAGTGACTAAAAACATAAAATATATTCATTTTAGATGCTGGGGAACCGTTTTTTTAAGAGTCTGGGCTTTTCATTAAATCACGCTGAAGGTCCGGTTTAAGTCAAGGAAGAGACCCATATTCTTGTTTCTTCTCCATGAACAATATATCTTTTCCTTATTCATTTTTTTTTCTGGAACACAGTATTTACAATATGTACAATATGTTTCCACTATGGCTAAGGTGTCAAAGGAATGGATGTAGTAGCCCAGCAACAGGGAGAGTATGACGCTCTGGAATGGAAGAACAGAGAAACCAATACTACAGGTGAGAATCACAGAATTTTATTTTCTCCCATATTCTACTACAGACTGTCACCAATTTTGAATGGGATGTCCCAAAGCTGTACCCTTTGCTCAGTGCAGAAATCTTGAGTGTCAACCTTATTCCCCTGGCCTTAAGAGTAATTCAGTGGAAGCTGTGACTACCATCTGTAATACCTTTCGCCCAAAAGAGTAGTCCGCTGAGGCTCTTACATCTACCTTGTAAAAGTTGATGAATATATGAACAGAAGACCAAGTAGCAACCTTGCAAACATGTTCCACTGAAACCTGGTGTTGAAAAGCCCAGGATGTGCCAATGGTGCATGTAGAAAGGGCAGTGACCTGAAAAGGAGGTTCTTTTCCCTAAGAAAGGTAGGCTTTCAACACTGACTCTCTGATCCATCGACTGATGGTAGATTTGGCCGGCAATAGGCCAATTCTTGGTTCTTCAAATATGATAAACATAATACCTAGGAGCTCTCACCACATCCAAGGAGTAAAGAACTCTCTCCTTATGGCTAGTAGGAGCAGGACAGAAAAGGAAGAACCACCTCTTCATTAAGATGGAAAGAGGAGACTATTTTGGAAGAAAGTCTTGCTTAAGCAGAAAACCACGTTGTCTTTGTGTAGCACCAAGTAAGGAGATTTGACCAATAAGGCTGCTAACTCAGAAACTCACCTTACAGCTGTAATCACCACTAGAAGAGTCATTAAAAACAGACATGCCTCTGCTACAGGTTCAGGTCCCAAGAAAGCAAGAGAGGCTTTTGGGGTGGATGCACATGGTGACCCCCTGCATAAATGTCTTTATAAGTCTTCTCTGCAATGGGTCTCGGAAAGAAAATGGAGAAGGCCAAGACCTTGAGGGTACTTAACTAAGGAGCCCCTTCTCTAAAATTTCCAGGACCCTTGAAATAGAGAAGGTTCTGCAGACATAAACTCTGGACTCACATCAGGAAATAAAGACTTACCAAACTCTAGAATAAATCTTAGACCAATTCTGCTTCCTGGCCCTAATCATTGCTTCCAGCAGCCAAGTTGTCAAAGCAAGCACTAGAACAATGGGTGCAGGATTCCTTGCGTGAGAAGGTCCATATGTTTGGGTAGCCACCAAGGATCGCCCTCCAACATTTTTACAACGTCTGAAAACCAAGTCCTTCTTGGCTAGTAAGGAGATACCAGAATGGTTGCAATCACTTTGTGGGCTTTCTTTTTAGTACTCGGCCCAGGAGTGGTAACAGAGGAAAGGCATGCAGAATCTTGAACGCTGACCATGGAAAGGTTAGGGCATCCACTGCTATCGGCAGGGGATCTGGTACGGGAGACAAATCTTGGCACCTTTCGATTGTGGTGGGAAACAAAGAGATCCACGTCCAGCTTTCCTGGTTGCACAGGGCTTGAAAAATCTCCTGCCTGGAGAGACCATTCTGTCTGACCCACAGCTGCCCTGTTCAGATGATCGGTCTGAACGTTGTTCATTTCCGGTATGTGGACAGCCAAGATGTACAGAACGTTGTTCTTGGCCCAGAGCAAAATCTGACTCACCTCCCTGAGAGCACGCCTGCTTCTGATGCCCCCTGGTGATTGATATAAGCCACTGCAGTCATGTTGTCAGTTTGAATCTTGACTAGATGACCTCTCAGCTTGGAAGTTCAATGTCATAACAGACTTGCTCTTAATTCCAGGATATTGATAGGTAGTCTGCTCTCCATTTGATTCCATTGTCACCGGTTAGGCTGGCATCTGTGGTGACAACAGTCTATACTACTGAAACCAAAGATTTGCCTACCTGAAGAGGATGGAGACCATCTTTGTCAAGTGAAAGGGGAGATCCAGGAACCCTGGTATTCGGACCCCAATCGAGAGTAGCTTAGAGATTGCAGGGGCCTTGTATAGAATTGTGCAAATGGCACTGCTTCGAAGCAAGACACCATCAACCCCAGCAGACGAATCCCCTAATGGCTCATCGGATGAGAGCTGAACAAGAGAGCTTCCACCTTGGCCTGAAGAGAAAGACTCTTGCTCCGGGAAAAAAAAAAAAACTTTGGCCTGTGTTGTGTCTAACATCATTTGTTTTTGAAGAAATCACATACGACTTCGGGTAAATAATTATCCACCCAAAGTTTTCCAGGATTGAAAACACTGTTTGTGTGTCCCTCAGAGCTTTTTGAAATGACGGAGCTCTGATTAGTAGATCATCTAAATAAAGGGTTATAAGTAGATATCCCGAGACTGCCTCCTACGCTGAGGCAGCCTTCCATCCTTGGCTAGAACATCAAGACGCTCCCCAAATAGCCGCGGCCCCATGAAGGGGAGGCCAGCGAGAGCTTTCTTAGCCGCAGCGTCAGCTGCCACTGGCGCAACCAGACAGAGCGGCGCATAGCCACCAAGAGCGCAGAGGCCCTACCACACAGCCGCACAGCATCATCCATAGCAGTAAGAATAAAGGCCACAAAATCAGAGCAAAGTAAGAGAGTCCTATATTCCTCCCCCACACTACCAGCTGTTGCGCCATCAATGAGACGCTTGAGCAGCTTCTTAAGGACAATAGCAGTAATGGCGGCAGCACATACCAAGCGCAAGCCAGCCCCCACACAGGTAAAAGCATGGCAGGCCAATTGATCCATGTGCCGGTCCTCACCGTCCCTCAGAGTGGTAGTGTCAGGGGAAGGCATGACCGAAGTATTGGCCAAGCCTAGCACAGGAGCATCCACTTCAGGGGAAAATGACCACCTCATTCAACAAGATCAGCAGGAAAGGAATACCTTTTATCCAAACCCTTGGGCACAGCAGGCGGCTTGTTAGGACGTTCCCATTCCTTAAGCACCAAGGTGGTAAAATGTTCCTGCTCAGCTGCGAAAAAACTCCCCCTGCTTTCTCTTTCTCTACCTCAGGGGCAGCAATGTGCAAAATTACAAAAAATATGTGACAGCAGATTATCAGTGTCCTCAGGGTACCATGATTCCTCTCCGGACGCAGACCCAGGGTCACTATCGCAACCCTCTTGCTGGTTCCCAGAGGAGTCAGAATCCTGGGAGAGCTTCCCCATCTCAAGGGGGTGACATCCACCAAGATCATCAATCCCCACATACACCTCAGTAAGGGGAGCGGGCCTGGGATCCAGGTTTTCAATGTCAGCCACCCACAGAGCCAAATCAGAATGTGACTCCCTGCCAACATTCCCCTCACTGGGGCCCAATTTGGCGGAGCGGGGGAGTAGGTGAAGCCGAGTGAGGGGAGAGCTGGGAAGCGAAGCAGGCAAACCAGCTTGAAGCGCAAGGACACTTTCAGCGCACGGCACGCACACCGTGACACTGTTACTCACAGGGGATACCCCACACATGGAACACAGCTGGGCTTGCCCCGAATGGCCCCCAAGCACGCTATCCCCAGAAGCCTCCATATGGTGATTAGCACAGGCACAATAGGCCAGCAGTGGGTACAGGCTTAAGACAGAAGCCACCCGGGATGCCCCTAGAAGTCAATAATGCGGGAATGAGGGGGAGGAAGGAGTGGAGCCGGGAGAAACCACAACCCAATGGTATCCCGCCTGAAAGACATAAGTAAAAACACACATGAGCATCCCGCAGCAAATACACCCCAATTCAAACCAAAAAGGAAAATAAGGGAACACAGTCCCCAAACTACTCACCCCCTCAGAAGCCAGGACAGAAACTCTGCATCCCTATTAGGCTCACCATAAAGCCTATGGCCGGCTACCCTTTGTGTTACAGGGTCTGCGGCTTGGAGCACTTAACCCTAGTACTCTTCTACCTTCACCCGATCTGTCAGCCGAGGCTGGGAGGCAGTGAGGGACCAGAATCGGATGGAAATAGACATGCAGGGTCGCAGGCTTGGTTGCCCCGCTCACCTGCGCAAGAGAGAGAGCCAGCTTCTAATTTCGCAGTATCACTACAGAGGAAACACTGGGATCTCTATGGTTAATCCCGTTTTTATAGGGAGCCGGGAGATGCCACAGCTTTCTGCATTACCACTGCGCCACCTTGTGGCGGAATAACCCAACTAACCCATACCGAAGCGGGCAATAAAGAAAAATAAGATTGGAGTAAAAGAAAGCAGACTCCTCACATTTGTGACTGAGGGACAGGACAGACCACTCCCAGTTGCAACAGATGAGCCACTGCAGATTTGAATGCTTCTGTCCTCTCTTGATTCTGGGAAATCCTTGATGAAATGAACCTTTGAGGAGGCCTGGCCCCCAAATCGATCTTGTAACCAGATGAAACTTCTTCAAAGAGGGGCAAGAGCAGAAGCTGCCCCCAATCCGACAGGGTGAGGGCATCTCTACATGCCTTGGAAGGCTTGGAAGAGGGTTTACACTTATTCATTCAGAAGGATCTGGCCTTGCTCAGGATTTTAGGCTTATTCTTAAGTAAACTTTTTCTTATTCCCCTATGTGTCTCTAGTTAAATGAATCCCTGCCTCCATGAAAAGGACAGAAATTAGTGGAGCCACGAAATGCAGGCAGAGACTTCCTCTTCTGCAGGAGCCAAGTGAACTTACCCCCGTGGCCCTCTTCACAATATCATCCAGATGTTTACCAAAAAGACGACCTCCTACAGAAGGAAGCCCTATCAGATTCGTCTTAAAAGTTGCATCCACAGACCACTGCTTCAACCATGGTGAACGTCTCTGGGATATCATTAGAAAAAGCAGAAGAGACCAGCACTCCAGTAATATTCAAAAAGGTGTATTCACAAAATCAGACATGATATAATATACAATCCATCACATGGTAACAGAGTCCATAGTTCCAAAGTTTTGGGGGTGTAATCCCCCTTCATCAGGGAATAAAAAACAAACAAACTGACAAACATGTGTTAAGTGATTGGCCCCTTTAAGAAGAAAAGTTGCTGGAAATTCCCGCGGGGGTTAATTGCAAAATAAATGTGCAGCTCATTAATAATAGACAATAAAATAATAAAACTGTGACAGCAACTACTCACCTGCACCCTCTGGGGCTCCAGAAGCGAAGAGCGAGCGGCGGTGTCCCTGCCTGTTCGCGGGGCAGGGAGAGAGAACAGCCGGGCGGCAAAGTCAACAAGTGACATCGCGGTCACCGCAATCCGATTGGATCACAGTGGCCACAGTCATCTGAGCACATGGGACAGGCGGCGCCCGACTCGGTGGCCGCAGGCCCCATGCTGGGACATGCGGGTTTGCCCCGCGTGTCTGTAGATGCTCCCCGGGGGCAGTGGGAGCATAGCTCAAGGGTGCCAAGTATTGAAGCATGTATATAAAGCACACACAACATAATAAAATAAAGATATAGTAAATAGGGGATACACGCTAACAAGAGGGATAACAGACAGGGGGGGAAGAAGAGATGTAAATGGCCGAGAGGGGAAAAAGTAGAGGGGGAGGGATAGCAGAAAGGAAAGAAAAGGCGGACCAGTGTAGATGAAACCTGGGAGACTAGTAAGAGGGACAACAAGAACAGGGATTGTCAAGGGAGAACGAAGAAGAGCCCAGCGGGAGAGGGATAACAAAGAGGAAAGAGCAGGAAGAGAAGGGGAACGGTGGGAATGAAAACTAGAAAAATAATAAAAAAAGAGGGATAAACAAAGTAAAACAGAGAGGAGTCCAGAGTGGTGAAAAAGACAGGGGTAAAGAGAATAGGGGACAGGGGACATAGTAGGATATATAGAGAGGACAACAAAAATAGGGATGGAAAAGAGAGGGACGGGAAAAGAGGGACAACAAAAGGAGGGACACCAAAGAAAAAGAGAAAGGGGGATGGAGTCAAGAGAGAAAGGGACATGATAGGATGTAAGGGGAAAGATAATAGGAGGGACGTCATAGGGACAACTACACAAAGAGAGCCATGACTGGGGAATGAAGGAGGAGAGTGGAGATAGGGTGGTGGGAGGGCCGGAAAGAAAGATAAGAGGGACAACAAAAGAGGGACATTACCTAAGACGAAAGGGCAAAGGGGGATGAGCGGCACGGAAGGGTTAGGCTGGGGTAAATACGGTAGGAATTTCGGTATCAAAAGAGGAACAATTACAATTTCATAAGAGGGACAGTGAGTCAATGTTCAGGCAGATAGCATGTGAACCCCAAGGAAGTATTAAGTCCCCTGGGTTGAACCGTGTCCAGTTTGTGTATTCAATAGGTCTAGCATCCGATGACGATCCTTTTTTTTTCCCTGATGAAGGGGGATTACACCCCCGAAACGTTGGAACTATGGACTCTATTCTGTTACCATGTGATGGATTGTATATTATATCATGTCTGATTTTTGAATATTACTGGAGTGCTGGTCTCTTCTGCTTTTTGGATTTACAGCGGCGCCACCACTGACCTGGCACCCACATACATTGGAAGTATGTGTGCACCAGCTACTTGAAATATTTGGACCATGAGGTATCATTAGGGCTAAACCCATGGCATTCAATCTAACAATATAATCCATAGCAGATATAACGTATTTGTAGACTTAAACTGGACCTTCACCATGATTTATTAAAAGGCCCAAACCCTTAAAAAAACATTCCCCAGCATCTAAAATTAGTGTATTTTAAGTTTTTAGTCACTTACTTATTATTCTTTCCCCCACTGGGTTGCAACTCTGTTTAGGACTTTAGGATACGGGTGCCGCCATCTTGACTCAGAAGCATCACAAT
Source organism: Gastrophryne carolinensis (assembly GCA_027917425.1). Lineage (NCBI taxonomy): Eukaryota > Metazoa > Chordata > Amphibia > Anura > Microhylidae > Gastrophryne > Gastrophryne carolinensis. Next base: position 437,734,363 of record CM051235.1, read on the forward strand.
TACTGAGGAGAGTGGGGTAAAGTACAGGGGGCGGGGTCAGGAAAAGGTCAGCAATCCCAGAATGCAGAGCAGCACAGTCAGAAGGCACTTCCTGTTTGCAGGCTGCTTGATGTTCCGTGAGACGCCATCTTGGATGTTTAAAGGCTTATAAAATGCAGTAGCTGCAGGTAGGATTATTTTTAATGTGAGCAATCTGTATGTACAGGGTGTGAAGAAGATATGCTCTTATTCAGAGTGAAGGACCGCTTTAATAGTTGCACACGTAACCTTGGGGAGCGCAGCTCAGCGCTCAATAGCTTCAACCACCTCTTACCTGCCATGACTGCCATAGAAGCTGCACACGCTGGTCGCAAGGCAGATCCTACAATAGAAAAAAATGCCTGGACACCTGGTCGGGGCGCTTATCCATAGGACCCTTAAACTGGACCAACGTCCTGACACAGTTGAAAAAGAAAGGCAGCCGACATTTTGGAGCTTCCTCTCCCAGCATCTCAACAATGCTGCTGTCTAGATTCAACTGACATAACTGACAATGTACAGTAACAGGAAGCTCAGCAGCACTTCCTGTTTGCAGGAGGCCTGCAATGCATGAGTCGTTCGGAATGCCAATCCAATGTCTCTAGAATAGTGGAAGTTAGTTTGTCAATTAGCTGCTGGAGATTAGCGGACCCCTGTTCTGGCACAGAATCTGAGTCCAAGCTGCCCTCTTCTCTGCTGGAGCAGATTTCCCCTTCTGAAGAATCTTCCTGAGAGTCTAAGACAGCATAAATATCTTCCTCCTCATAGGAGGAGAAGAATCTGCAGGGGCTAAGTGCTTCCACTGTTTTAAAACCTTTAAGGATCTAGAGACTACATAATCCTAGTGACTCTGAGATTGGAAGCAATGGCTTTTCAAGCTGGCTAATCTATCTACCAATTCTGCCTGCGCAAGAAGACCAGAAGGGGGAGCAGTGATCCTTGAGGAAGGCGACTCTGTGACCTCCTTGGAGGGTAAGTACATCCGAGGAGGGAGTCTTATAAATCTGGACATTACTACAGTAGCCGTGCACTCGCAGCAGATGGTGCTGTCCCTTTCTGGCAGTTCTCTGAACGCACAGGGGACATAGGGGACACTCTCTGCTAAGGTATGAGACACCTCAGATGCCTCAGTCATTGTGAAGTCAGTCTGTTATCCCCGAGGGCCTAAGACCAAAATATATGAAGAATCTCGATAATCAAATATGATTACTCTGAGATTCTAGGGATGGACCACTACCTAATATCTACTCCACAGAGATCTAGGCAAAAGCATAGATAAATTGAAGCACTTTCCCTTTAAGAAATATAAGGAAATAAAATAAAAGGTCCTACCAGATCCCACTGGGAAGTGAGAATGGAGGGAGAGCAGGCAGAAGCCTGGTGAAGAGCAGGATGATCTGCGAGGATCAGCGGCCCTACAGAGAGCAGGCGGCCCAGCACTGTTGAGGAGCAGTGGCCCAGCAATGGGTAGTGGTCCGGAGGAGAAGTCTCAGCCCACATCAAAAGCCGGCAAGGCCAGCCCGGAAGACATTGGAGTGTGCTGCCCCCCGTGACATCACATTCTCTAATGTCATGTTCCCAGACCACACCCCCTGCAACATGTGCTCCCCCTAAGAAAAACAATAGAAAAGTGGAGGAAGGTATATGGGGGGAACCATTGCCCCAAGGTCCATCCCACGGCCCACCAGACAAGCCTGCAGATGGTGTCTCTTTGAAGGGATCTGCAGAGTGTCACTTATCCACAAAAAAGGAGGACAACCCATACTGCCCCCAGGACCCGGGCACTAACCCTCACCTCACCCTGATCCGACGCTATCAGTTTATCATCCAGGATGCATTAGTAGTGGGTTCTTACAGATCCGTGAGAAAATAAGGGCCTGGAAGACAGACAGGGTTAAAATCCCCCGCTTCCTGAAAGAACATCTTTTAAAAAAGAAAAGGAGACAAGGGAAATAATACCATTTTGTGAATACTCACCTGTAAAATGGGTATTATAAGTATGTCACACACCCCACTTCAAACATTAATAATTACACTAGGGTTAACGCACCGCTAGGTGGCAGTATTGCAGAGAATTCTCCAAAAACTTCAACAAACCCCTCCCGGTCTATACATACCTGGTACCTCCCAAGAACCTCCCAGTATTAGAACAGCAGTAAGACAAGGTACCAGAACCAAACAATGTAACCCTCAACGTAAAGAAATAAACTTCACCAAATAAAGAGCCAGGATACCGAAAAGGGCGGGTGAAGTGGGGTGTGTGACATACTTATAATACCCATTTTACAGGTGAGTATTCACAAAATGGTATTATTCTAATTATGTCACACACCCCACTTCAAACATTAATAATTACACTAGGGACATCCAACAGCAGTGTCCAAAAAAGGGTGGGTATCCGAACAGGCAATAACGCAGAAAAAACTCAAACCACTGCAGCCTGCAAAACCTTGCGGCCAAAAACAGCCTCTGCTGAGGCCCGCACATCAACCTTATAGAACTTAGAAAAAGTATGAACAGAAGACCAAGTTGCAGCCTTACACACTTGTTCAACCGAAGCCTGGTGCTGAAAAGCCCAGGACGCACCAACCGCAGGAGTAGAGTGAGCAGTAACTCGGAAAGGAGGATCCTTCCCTTTAGCCGAATAAGCACCAACAATGGCCTGACGAATCCATTTGCTAATGGAAGATTTGGCCGGAGCCAAACCCTTCCTAGGCCCACATGGCACAACGAAAAAGGCATCCGTCTTACGAAAAGAAGACGTAGCACGTAGATAGTACCTGACACAACGTACCACATCCAAGCAGTGCAAAGCACTCTCCTTGACATTCTTAGGCTTAGGACACAAGGAAGGAAGAACAATGTCCTGGTTAAGATGAAAAGCAGAGACCACTTTAGGGAGAAAATCAGACTTATATCGAAAAACCACTTTGTCCTGATGATCCTCAAAATAAGGAGCCTGAATAGACAAAGCTGCCAACTCTGAAACACGCCGAACCGAAGTGATGGCAACCAGAAAGGCAACCTTCTGAGTAAGAATGGACAAAGCAACATCCCGCAAAGGCTCAAAAGGAGGAGCCTTAAGAGCAGAAAGAACCAAATTCAAATCCCACACTGGGAGCAAAGGCTTCCTAGGAGGCCGCACATGCGAAACCCCCTGGAAAAAAGTCTTGACCAAGGAATGACTAGCAAAAGATTTCTGGGAAAAAAATAGACAAAGCAGAAACCTGCCCCTTCAAGGTACTCAGCTGAAGACCGGAGTCCAGCCCCGACTGAAGAAACTCCAAAATCCTAGACACCGAAAAGACCCGGCAAGGCAAAGACCTAGCCTCACACCAATCAATATAAGATCTCCAATACCTGTAATAGATGGAAGACGAAGATCTCTTCCTGGCACTAATAAGAGTCCGAATGACCGCATCCGAAAGACCCTCCTCCTTTAAGATGGAGGTTTCAGCAGCCAAGCCGTCAAAGCCAGCGTTTGTAAACTGGGGTAACATAGTTGACCCTGAGTGAGAAGATCTGGCCGAAGAGGCAGAACGAACTGATCTACGGCCAGACGAACGATGTCCGCGAACCACACCCGCCTTGGCCACCTTGGAGCCACGAGAATGGCGGGAACTCCCTCCAGAACCAACTTTCACAGAACCCTGCCTAGCATGGGAATCGGAGGAAACAGATAAAGAAACCCCAGGTCCCTCCAGCTCAGGGTCATGGCATCCACCGCCAGAGCCAGAGGGTCCCGGGACAGGGACACAAAAGACGGAAGCTTGTGATTGTGACGAGAGGCAAACAGATCCACCTCCGGCGCCCCCCACCGGAGACAAAGTGACCGAAACACCTGGGGATGGAGAGACCACTCCCCCCGACGGGACGCACACCGGCTCAGAAAATCCGCCTCTGTGTTTTCCACTCCCGGAATGTAAACTGCCGAGATGCAAGGGACATGAGTCTCCGCCCAGACCAAAATCAGAGACACTTCCCTGTGGGCACCCAGACTGCGAGTCCCTCCTTGGTGATTGATGTAAGCAACCGCCGTCTGATTGTCTGAGCGAACCTGAACCGGCAGACCTTGTAAATGATGCGTCAAGCGAGACAGAACCAACCTGATGGCTCGCAATTCCAGAACATTGATGGGCAAATGGGCCTCCTGAGGGTCCCACTGCCCCTGAAACCGAAGATCCTTCCAAAAACCTCCCCAGCCTGACAAACTGGCATCCGTGGTGACAGTTTCCCAAAGTGGAGTCAGAAAAGACCTGCCCTTCAGAAGGTTGTCCGAGACCAACCACCACAGAAGGGACTGCCGAACCCGAGGGGACAACCGGAAGGACCGATCCAACGACCCCGGACACCGGTTCCAAGACGCCAAAAGATGAAGTTGAAGAGTCCTTGTATGAAACTGAGCAAAGGGAACTGCCTCGAACGAGGCCACCATCAACCCCACCAGTCTCATCCCCAGACGAATGGACGGATGAGGATGGGAGAGGAGCAGCTGGACCAATTCCTGAATCATCAGAACCTTGGCCTGAGGGAGAAACACTCTGTGCTGGCAGGAGTCCAACGACATCCCCAGAAAGGTCACCACCCTGGCCGGAACCAGCGAGGACTTGGGGTAATTGATCACCCAGCCGAACCTCTCCAACATAGACACCACCGTGCTGGTGTCCCCCTCTGCTTGACTGAAGGAAGGAGCCATGATGAGAAGATCGTCCAGGTAAGGCACAATGCGAATCCCCTGAGCTCTGAGCAGGGCCATCACCCCCGCCAACACCTTGGTGAACACTCTCGGAGCAGAGGTGAGGCCGAATGGAAGAGCCACAAACTGAAAATGCCGATCCTCCACCACGAAACGAAGGAACCGCTGATGAGCAGGAAAGATCGGCACGTGCAGGTACGCATCCTTGATGTCTATGGACGTCATAAAGTCCCCCTGCCGAAGCGAACCGATCGCAGACCGCAGGGTTTCCATGCGGAACTTCCGGGGACGAATAAACCTGTTGAGAAACTTCAAATCCAGAATAGGACGAAAGGACCCGTCCTTTTTGGGAACCGTGAAGAGATTGGAGTAAAACCCGCGCCCTACCTCTGAAGAAGGAACCGGGCAAATGACAGCTAAATCTAGAAGATCCCTTACTGCCGCCAGGAGCCCCTGCGCGGCCAAAGGATCCAAAGACACCCGAGACCTGAAGAACCTTGGAGGAGGACGGGACTCGAACTCCAACTTGTAACCGGCCGAAACCACCTCCCGGATCCATCTGTCCGGGACCTCCTGGTCCCACACCCGGGAGAAAAGTTGCAACCGTCCCCCCACCCGAACGGGTGAGGGCGCCCCCTCATTGCTGGGTGGGCTTGGCAACCGGCTTGGGCTTGGCACCCCAGACGCGAGCGGGACGGCCACGGCCTCTGCCCCTATTCCAACTGGCGCCCCTGGGGGCAGAGGAGCCGTACCCCTACCGGCTCCGACTCCCCGAAAGGACGGATTGAACGAGACCGTCCCCCGAAAGGAACGGCGAAATTTCTTGCGCTGAGGTAACTTACCTCCCTTGGCAACAGAATCCAGCCTCTCACCAAAAAGCCTCAAACCCAAAAAGGGCAGAGCCGTGAGCGATCTTTTAGAATAAAAATCAGCCGTCCACTGTCTCAACCACACACAGCGCCGGATAGCTACCAGCAAGGCAGTAGCCCTGCCACACATTAACATGGCATCCTCCTGAGCGGCCAGGATAAAAGACAAAAAAGAGTTGCAGCGCTTGAGCCCAAGGGACTCATCACTGGTGGGCTCGAGATCCACCCCCAAGTCCCTGACAATAGACCTGACAGCAAAAGTCAAAAGAGCCGAAGCACAGACAGGCCTTAACACCGAACCCGCACATACAAAACCATGACGGGCAAGCTGATCAACCCGGCGATCCTCGTCGTCCCTGAGCGAAGTCGTGTCAGGGGAATGCACGACCGCCGTGTTTGACAGTCCCAAGACCGGAGTATCTACCTCAGGGGGAACAGACCAACGCTTCATCAATTCCGCCGGAAAGGGATACTTCCTATCCCAGCTAGACGGCACACCAACAAGACGTGTAGGTTGCTCCCATTGCTTGAAAACAATTTCTTCAAAATGCTGTTGGCTGGGAAACTCCAAACGCTGCTTGGACACCCCAAAAAGCTGACCCTTAGGCCTAGGAGCAACCACCGGAGGCTCCAAATCCAAAACCTCAAACATCTGGCTCAGAATGGTAGAGGAATCGAGAGGGAGGCCGTCAGCCTGATCCCCCTCAGAACCCAGCAGCTGCTGAACATCAGAATCTTCTTCCTCAATGAGCTCACCATCTTCACGGGGACGATCCGACCAATCCAGATCTCCCACAACTTCCTCAACTGAATCCGGCGGAGGCGGAGACAGATGCTTCCGCTTAGCTGAAGCCTTCTGAGCGGCTATAGCAGAAAACCGCTTCTCAAGGCTGGTCAAACGGGCACATACCTCAGACTGCGAATCCCCGCCCAGGACAACGTCACACGGGGTCCGGAATAAGCGAGGGGGAGAGGGAGATGGCGCGGCTGACGAAGTGCTAGGCACCGGCGTACTGGACTGCCGTGCAATGTTCTGCTGTGCACAAGGGATAAACAAAATGACATCATCTCCCTGGAGCGGAGTCCCACAACCCCCGCACACCTTGGATTGTCCTGAAGAACCATTCCCGGTATCTGTGGCAGCCTCCATGTGGTGAATTTTATGGTATTCGCAGAACCCAGGGATTTATGCGGTACGCGACCCGGGATGCCCCTTAATAACCTAACAATTGTCTAAAGATTGTCACAAGATCCTGACCCAGGGGAATAGCATAAAAACCCTTATGAATATATATCAATATATATATATATATATATATATATAGTGCAATGAAAAACACCCCCCACGAGCCAGGTATATAAGACTGGGAGAGCCCTGCCAGACGGGATCCCAGGATCTGAAAGACACAAAGAGAGAGGGACAGGAATCAATCCAGGCACAAAAGTACCAAAACAAGCATACAACATAACATACACATACAACCCCCCCTCCCCCCCCCCCTCATTAACCATAGACACAGTAAATGGTTAAAATGCACACCAGCACTAAAAGGACGTGCAGGAGCGAGGAGGCAGGAGGAGGAGGGGACGCAATACAGGGGACCAGACCACCATTATGAGAGCGTCCCCCGCAAGAACACTAAAAGCCTACCTGAGAGAAGGCACAGCGCAGCCGGGCACCGCAGAAGATGGCGGCCCGCAACACCGCTAAGAGAGGTGAGGGAGGGGAGGACGAGCCCCGAGAGCGCGGGAGCCGAGAAGGCCCCGCCCCTCCGGGACAACCAACCAGCGCGCAGCCCGCCCGCGCGCGGTCCCGCCCCCTTGCAGCGTCAGCACCGAGCAGGCAGAGACTGCGCTCAGCCTCTGAGACGGGATCGGCGGAGCAGCCCGCCGGTTCCCAAGTGCGCCAACAAACAGACTCACACACTCATCCCTCTGTTCCCCTGTGCAGACCGGACACGCAGGCTGCAAGCGCCGATCATGGCCCCGCCCCCCGGCTCCTGAGGGGAGACGCCATACCAGAGGGACAATAAAGACACACACAGCAGGTCCGCAATAAAAATAGCCACAGTAAACAGCGCATAAGCCCTCAACATACAGCAGCGCAGCAGCCACGCTCAGACAAACCTGTCACCGGTCCCAAAGCGCGCCCCACACCCCGGAATGTGGAATAGCTAAAGTCCCAGGGCTAGGCACATCCTGACCGCTAACCTAATATTAAATGGGGGCATCCCACATCCGGATCACCACTCCGGGAATCCCGCTATGCCCCGCAATGAAGGGTCGAGCGGAGGAGCTAATCTCCTAGGCACCAATGGTGCCGGCTACCTTTTTGCCCGGCCTACAGCCGAAGCTGGGAGGCTGCCAGTAAATAGATATACTATCAAAAAAGAGCCGGGCAGAAATAGACCACGGGGGGGGGGGGGGGGGGGGCGGGGGGATACCCCGGCTACCTGCAAGCAGGAGACTTCTTTCTTCTGTCTTGTCGCCACCTTGCAGAGAACAACACTGGGAGGTTCTTGGGAGGTACCAGGTATGTATAGACCGGGAGGGGCCTGTTGAAGTTTTTGGAGAATTCTCTGCAATACTGCCACCTAGCGGTGCGTTAACCCTAGTGTAATTATTAATGTTTGAAGTGGGGTGTGTGACATACTTAGAATAAATCTGTGCACAACCTTTATAGTTCAGTCCAACTGCAAGAATGAAACCGGAGGGCGGGGGGCAGCCAGAAATATATGCAGGCCAGGAGAGACCACATCTTTTATCTTGCAGAGTTTACCCACTCGGTGACGCCCTGGTGTGGCATATGAGAGAAAAGATTACTGCAAGCACGCATGAATGCAACCACCACAATGGGGTAAGTGAAAGAAATAATTACAGTAAGTACCATATTTTTTGCCCCATAAGACGCACCTAGGATTTAGAAGGAAAATAAGAAAAAATATTCTGAACCAAATGTTGTGCTAAAACACCATCACCCTAAGAACCAAGTAATAGGCAAGGTGCAGAATCCCCCCAATACAGGCAAAGTGAAATTCATTCCCTTCAATATAGGCAATGTGTGGCATTCCCCCCATCCCATTCCGCATATAGGCAGTGTGGCATTCTGGCCCCCCATTACCCATTATAGGCAATGACATTCCGCCCTCCCATTCCTCATTATAGCAGTGTGGCACCCCCCATTCCCTAATATAGGCAATGTGGCATTCACACCGCCGCATTCCCTATTATTGGCAGTGTGGCATTCTACCCTCCCATTCCCCATTATAGGCAGTGTGGCATTCTCCCCTCCCATTCCCCATTATAGGCAGTGTGGCACTCCTCTCCTATTCCCCATTATAGGCAGTGTGGCACCCCCCCTCCCATTTCCTGTTATAGGCAGTATGGCAGAATTAACCCAACTCCACCCCCCTGGGACTGCTGGAGGAGTCCCAGGGTCTGTGCAGCGGATGGGCTGCTGCACAGACCCAGGGTTTTTGTGTGTGCATGCAATAAATACAAAACATCTCCAAAAGGCAATGCAAACTATTTATGTGCATTCATTTTGAGTTGTGTGTTTTTACTACGGTTTTATGTGATAGACAACCCACACGCACCACCCAGGTGGTACCTGGAAAATGGAAAGTGGAACTTGGTGGAGAAGGATTTGGGAACCCCTGCCCTAGACACAGCCAGTAAAAAGGAAGAACCATTTGTCTGTGCTGTTTCAGTCTTTAGTTTTCTGGTTACATCCAATTGAGTCAGAGGACAGAAAAAAGGTGTACTGTAGGAAGCTAGACAGCCACATCTAATGTTTGCACCAGGGCCCATTACATATATATATGCCACTGAAGGGGAGCATGCAACTGTTTTCAGTTCTGCTCCTGGGCTATAGTTGGCATGAGAAAAGGATAAAAGGGGAAGATCAAAAAACAGAGGCAGAAAATTTATTCCAGGGACCCCTGCAATAGACCCAACAAGTAGAACAGAAGGGCATTCCAGCTAAACTTTCTCACTCTGAATGCCTTAGACATACTGGGGCCAGGTAGAACATTCCTTGCGACAGGTTTGGTGAAGTTACAGTAAAAACTTTGCAGGATAACTCCTGCAAGGAGCAGAGGTGTAACTATAGGGGTGCGCTCACAGGGCCAGAAGGTTAGGGGGCTCTACCCCTCCATCTTATTTAGCAGATTTGTGCTCACTTGGCATAATGTAGAGAATAAAAGAACCATTTGACTGTTTCAGTTGGTTACATCCAATTGAGTTAGAAGACAGAAAAAGTGTACAGTATGAAGCCTAATATTTGCACCAGGGTTTGGTCACATTTGGTTGACATTACATGTACTGCTTACAGCATACTTCCATGCCCGAACAGTGTTTTAACAGATACGGCTGGTGAAGGGCTGTAATCCCCTGATGGAAGACATGAGCTGGTTATCTGACACTCATATTACTGCCTCTACCCTGAGTTACTTGGTATGTGCGATATCCTGTCTTGCAGGAGTGCTTGAACTCAGGAAGATAATGACACTTTGAAGCCCCTGTAACCCCTGAAAGATGATAGCAAGGGCACAGTTGATCCTGATCCTTTGATCTTAACAGCCGGATCTCCGCTTTTGCTTAGTTTTCCATAAGGTTGTCTAGCCATTCACCTTGTCATTAGAATAAACAATACACACAAATGAACAGGAAACCCAGTACCATTACCTTCCGTGTAACCGGGTCCATCACCAGCCACTTCTCTGTTACCGTTTGGAGGTCTTGGCCATTAAGAGGCTCTCTTAATCTAATTTTAACCTCAAGTTTCCCCCCGGTTGGTTTTCTTCCGTCAAACACCTGAAGCAAGGAGAGGATTAGGAAATGGTAAACAAGAAAGCAGAACCCTACAAGCTGTCTGTTCCCAATCTTATTTTTTACATTGAACATTCCACAACACACACATGACTTTACCTCAACAATTTCTCGAACTTCACACTGTGTCTCCAGCTTGTCCAGCTTAACGCTAGCAGTGCCAATCTGCTTATCACTCCTCAGGAGGAATACTCTGCAGAGAAGAAGAGATGGTGTGTGAATGTCTTTATCTGGTACTTTACACAAGGTTTTATTTGCTGAGGGGTAGACTGGTACTCAACATGGTGAACATCAAAGATTAGACCCACTTTAATGCTCTTTCTGCTGTCTGTGACACAGGTAAAGAGGTGTTTCACGTCCCATTTGTTTGTTAAGGAGAACTTCCCTCCATGCAAAGGAGCAGGAAGCATACCAGTGCAGGGCTGGGGATTTCATCTGAGCTACAGTGAGAGCAGGGTTTAACTCCCCTGTCCTAGTGAAATAGAAAGGAGTTCCAAAACACGTGTCTTTGTTAGCAGGGACAGCACCAGGAACACAGTGCATCCTGACACACAGGGTGAGGGGGCAAGAAGGGTCAGCAGTCTTCTCAACCAAACCGCAATTTCCTTTTATCAAAGGGCAAAACACGTCCAAAGCAGTTGGGGGGGGGGGGGGGTAATTGGGCTGCCTCCTTACCAAAAGTGGGGAGATCTAGCCTGACATCATCTTTGGTTACCAGAACAAAGGTTCACTGAATGTAAAGCTGAATTCAGGATCTGACTGACATGGACAGTTGAGATAAAAAAGAAAAGAACTAACTACTGTGCAGCAGATATTCCATGTTATTGCCTAGCTGTAGTGTCAATAGGCCTCATATCCCCTCAGTCATGGCAATGGCAAGGGGGAATATGACCAGAAGGATGAAATCCTGGAGGCTGCTAGATGCTGTTCAAACACAAGGAGAGTACCTAGCAATGGCACTTAAGGGGATGGCCCCTGCAGTGTTACATTTATGGAGGTATCACTGTATCGTAAATTTCAGTGCCCACTTATTATCCAGCTGTCATGTTCATGATTCAGTCTTTAAACCTAACCTTCAGCACCATAATGTGATTTTTCAAAATTAAACAGCCCTCCATCAGTTGTCATCTGCGCTCTGCTTTCTCTAACTACACTCATTCACAAGCACTATACTAGACATATATACATACAGAAGCCTGGGGGGGGCTTAGTAGGCTGTCCGCCAAGTTTATGACAGTCTGGGGGGTTGCAAGCACAGAGCCGGAGTGAGGTGGTGAACAGAGGAACCACTCTTGTGCGAGTACAGCAGTGTAGAGGAGAGACACAACAATCACACAATGGCGTACAAGAAGAAACATTTCCGGTTTGCCAATGGGCCGCAATCATGAAAAGGAAAAGTCATCTTGGAAAGAATCGGTGAAAGTAGGGAAATTTCTGTTGCTGCCAATATGTGTATACTGGGTTGGGAGGGCATAGGGGACAGATTCATCTAGAGGGAGAAGATCCAGTTTAAAAGAAAATCAACTGATGTCATCAGAATGAAAGGTGGTAATCAGTTCATACTATGGGGATCAACCGTGTTTTTTATGTTCCATAAAAAGTAAGAGAAGAGAGGTTAGAGCTTGCCAAGTGTCACATGCAGTAAGAAAACATTACAAATGCTCTATCTCATGCATACACATACTGAAATCAGGCCCCAGCATCTAATGTAATAGTTTTCTAATGTAATTTAATAGGATCTAGACAATACATTTCACAGCCAATACTGACCAAAGCACTAAGAACACTAATAATACCATTTTGTGAATACTCACCTTGTAAAATGGGTATTATGAGTATGTCACACACCCCGCTTCAAGAATCCATAACATGTGGGTAATATCGTCCTGAAGAGGGCGTTCCTGCAGAGATGATAGCAAAAGAAAGCCCCTCCCTGATCCATAAATACCTGGGACCTCCCACTCACTACCCAGTATACAGAAAGCAGTAAGGTAAGGGACCAGGAAGAGGCAAATATAAACAACAACCACGCAAAGTTCGCAATAAAGAGGATCCTAAATACAAAAAGGGCGGGTTGAAGCGGGGTGTGTGACATACTCATAATACCCATTTTACAAGGTGAGTATTCACAAAATGGTATTATTCTTAGTATGTCACACACCCCGCTTCAAGAATCCATAACATGTGGGACATCCAACAGCAGTGTCCATAACAAGGGCGGGGATCCAAAACTAGGCAACAATGCATAACCTTAAACCACAACAGCTTGCAAAACCTTGCGGCCAAAAACAGCATCCGCTGATGCCCGAACATCAACCTTGTAAAACTTGGAAAAGGTGTGAACAGAAGACCAGGTGGCGGCCTTACAAACTTGCTCAACAGAAGCCTGGTGCTGAAAAGCCCAGGACGCACCAACTGCACGAGTAGAATGAGCAGTAACACGAAAAGGGGGACTCCTCCCCTTGGCAGAGTAGGCCCCAATGATGGCCTGACGAATCCATTTACTAATGGAAGATTTGGCAGGAGCCAAACCTTTCCTAGGCCCGCAGGGCACCACAAAGAAAGCATCAGTCTTACGAAAGGAAGACGTAACCTCCAGATAATGTTCCACAACACGAACTACATCCAAGGAATGCAATGCCCTCTCCCTGTCGTTGCTGGGATTAGGGCATAGAGAGGGCAAAACAATGTCCTGATTCAAATGAAACTCCGAGACCACTTTGGGAAGAAAATCCTGCTTGAAACGAAAGACAACCTTGTCCTGATGTTTCTCGAAGTACGGAGCTGTAATGGATAAAGCTGCCAACTCAGAAACACGCCTAACCGAAGTGATAGCTACCAAAAAGGCCACCTTTTGCGTAAGAGAAGACAAAGCTATCTCATTCAAGGGCTCAAACGGAGGGCCCTGGAGAGCAGAAAGAACCAGGTTCAAATCCCAAACTGGAACAAAAGGCTTCCTAGGAGGCCGAATATGTGTAACACCTTGGAAAAAGGTCTTGACTAAGGGATGAAGTGCAAAAGACCTTTGGAAGAACACCACCAGGGCAGAAACCTGCCCTTTCAATGTACTAAGCTGGAGCCCCAGATCTAGACCATGCTGGAGAAACTCTAAAATTCTAGGAATGGAGAACTCTCGACAAGAGAAAGACCTATTTTCACACCAATCAATATAGGCCCTCCAAGTCCTGTAGTAAATAGAAGAGGAAGAGCGCTTCCTGGCACAGAGAAGAGTCTGAATCACCGCGTCAGAAAGACCTTCTTCCTTCAAGATGGCGGTTTCAGCAGCCATGCCGTCAAAGCCAGCGATGGTAAATTGGGATAGCGCAGCCGACCCTGTGTGAGCAGGTCCGGCAGCAGAGGCAGGGCGAACTGATCCTCTGCCAGTCTTACAAGGTCTGCGAACCAAACTCGCCTTGGCCACCTTGGGGCCACCAGAATCGCCGACGCACCATCCAAGGCCAGTTTGCGCAGCACTCTGGCTAGCATTGGGAACGGAGGAAACAGGTAAAGGAACCCCAGATCCCTCCAGTTTAGAGACATGGCATCCACTGTCAGAGCCAGAGGATCCTGCGAGAGAGACACAAAGACTGGAAGCTTGTGATTGTGACGAGAGGCAAAGAGGTCCACTGGGACCCCCCACCTGAGACATATCGAATGAAAAACCTTGGGACTGAGAGACCACTCCCCCTGACGAGAGGAGGCCCTGCTCAGCAAGTCCGCCTCCGTGTTCTCCACTCCCGGAATGTAGACTGCTGAGATACACGGGACGTGGGTCTCTGCCCAGTCCAGAATCAAAGACACTTCCCTGAGGGCACTCCTGCTGCGAGTCCCTCCTTGGTGATTGATGTAAGCAACCGCCGTTCTGTTGTCCGACCGGACCTGAACTGGCAGGCCTCTCAACTGATGAGTCAAGCGAAACAGAACCAACCTGATGGCTCTCAACTCCAGAACGTTGATGGGCTCGTGAGCCTCCTGCGGGCCCCACAGACCCTGAAACTGGAGGTCCTTCCAAACACCCCCCCAACCTGACAGACTGGCATCCGTGGTGACTGTTTCCCAACGCGGAGCCAGAAAAGATCTGCCCTTCAACAGATTGACCGACCCCAGCCACCATTGCAGGGATCGACGAACTCGGGGAGTCATCAGGAAGGACTGATCCAACGATAGAGGAGACTTGTCCCAAACCTTCAACAGATGAAGCTGAAGCGTCCTTGTGTGAAACTGCGCAAAGGGAACAGCCTCGAAAGAGGCCACCATTAACCCCACCAGCCTCATCCCTAACCGGATGGTCGGATGAGGGGTTGACAAGAGAAGCCGAACTAACTCCTGAATCAAAAGAATCTTGGCCTGGGGTAGAAACACCCTGGCCTGTGAAGTGTCCAGAGACATTCCCAGAAAGGTCAGAATTCTGGACGGAGAAAGAGAAGACTTGGGGTGATTGATCACCCAACCGAACCTCTCCAGAGTGGACACCACCGCTTTGGTGTCCAACTCCGCTTGATTGAAGGAAGAGGCCATGATCAGTAGATCGTCCAAATAGGGCACGATGTGGATACCCTGACCTCTGAGCAGAGCCATCATCACCGCTAGCACCTTGGTGAACACCCGAGGCGCTGAGGTGAGACCGAAAGGAAGTGCCACAAACTGAAAGTGCCGATCCTCCACCACGAACCTGAGAAACCTCTGGTGTGCTGGAAAAACCGGAACGTGTAGATAAGCATCCTTGATGTCTATGGACGTCAGAAAGTCTCCCTGACGAAGAGAGTGAATGGCCGAACGCAGCGTTTCCATGCGGAATTTCCTCGGCCGGATGAACCGGTTGAGAAACTTCAGATCCAAGATGGGTCGGACGAACCCGTCCTTCTTGGGAACCGTGAACAGATTGGAATAAAAGCCCCTGCCCGATCTGAAGGGGGCACTGGGCAAATGACAGCCATGTCCAGAAGATTCTCCACTGCCACCAGGAGCCCCTGCGCCGCTAGAGGCTCCGACGGCATCCGAGACCTGACAAATCTGGAAGGGGGGCGGAGCTCGAACTCCAGCTTGTAGCCGGAAGACACCACTTCCCGGATCCATCTGTCCGAGACCTCCTGATCCCAGATCAGAGAGAAGTGCTGCAGCCGTCCCCCCACCCGCATGGGTGAGGGCGCCCCCTCATTGCTGGGCCGGCTTAGCAGCCGGTTTGGGCTTAGAGCCCCAACTGTAGCCAGAACGGGCACGTCCTCTGCCCCTGTTTCCGAAATCTCCTCTGGAAGAGGGAAATGCAGAACCCCTGCCAGATCTGGCCCCCCGAAAGGAGGGGTTAAAAGCAGGCGCCCCCCGAAAGGGGCGGCGTTGTTTCTTACGTTGAGGTAACCTACCACCCTTGGTGACAGAGTCCAATGTCTCTCCAAAGAGCCGTAGACCAACAAAGGGTAAGGCCGTCAGTGATTTTTTGGACATGAAATCGGCCGCCCACTGGCGCAGCCACACTGAGCGCCGAATAGCCACAAGCAGAGCCGAAGTCCTACCACACATCATCAAAGTATCATCCAAAGCGGTCAACACAAAGGATAGAAACAACTCACACCGTTTCAGGCTAAGGAACTCGTTACTACCAGGACGAAGCCCGGAAGAAGTCAACAGGTCCCTGACCACAGACCTGGTGGCCAACACCATTAGCTCCGAAGCGCACACAGGCCGGATGGCCGACCCAATGCTAGTAAAGCCATGAGAAGCCATCTGATCAATACGTTTATCCTCTCCATCTTTGAGAGTGGAACAATCAGGTCTGTTTAACACCGAGGAGTTAGACAACCCCAAAACCGGTGCATCCACCTCGGGGGGAGATGCCCAGCGCTTGATCGCCTCAGAAGGAAAGGGATATTTCCTATCCCACCCCTGAGGGATGCCAGGGAGCCGAGCCGGCCTATCCCATTCCTTGTCAATGATTCTATCAAAATGGCGTTGCGTAGGAAACACCAGGCGCGGCCTGGATTCCTCAAACAATTCACCTTTCTGCTGTGACGCCTCCTCAGGAGGGGAAATATTCAGAACTTCCAGCATGAGAGACAGAGCGTGAGGAGAGTCCAAGGATCTCCCTAAATCAGAAAGCTTGGCATCAGCGCCAGCAGACTGCTCATCATCCGAAAATTCTGAATCCTCATCAACTTCCCCGTCCTCTAGCTGAGGACAATCAGACCAATCCAGATTGTCTCTGTCATCAAGATCATCCACCGGCGGAGCCGGCGACAAATGCTTTCTCTTAGACGGAGCCTTACGGGCGACCGAGCTAGAGAGCATTTTCTCAAGGCTAGCCAATCTGGCACACATCTCGGATTGCAGATCCCTGCCCATGACCACGTCACACGGGGCACGAGTCAAGGCGGGAGGGGGAGTTGAGGTAGCCGGCTGTGCTGACCCCGCCGCTAGGGGTTCGGACTGCCGCGTAATAGTTTGCTGTGCGCATGGTATACACAGTAAAACATCATCCCCAGTAATGGAAACCCCACACAACATACACTTTTTGGGATGCCCCGAAGGGGTCCCAGTCCCAGTATCCGGGGATGCCTCCATAAGGTGAATTTTGAGTGGTCGCTATGACCCAGGGAATTACGCCAGTTAGACAACCCGGGATGCCCCTTTAATGTCCCGAGTGGGAGGATTTTGGACAATAAAAAATGGACCCAGGGACCCAGGACTAGGAGAGACCCTCTAATTACTAATGCAGATCCACTGACAGTCCAAAGTCTGAAAAACAGAAAACAATCCCTAATCAACATGATTAAAGAACAGATGAATAAATGAAATAAATGAATAAAGGCCCACAGGGCCACTCACATATCCTTAAGGAGCGGGAGCGGGAACGAAGTTACCTCCCAACGATCGTGAGGTGAAAAGGAAGAGCAAGGAAGGGGCGTGGCCAGTGCGGACAGCGCGAGACCGCCGTCCCGCCCCCTTCCAGCATCCAGCACGGAGCGACAAGCTCCGCAGCGGCGCCCAGTGAAGAGGGGGCGGGCCGAGGCGACGCGCCGAAAGCCCGGCCCCGCCCCCTCCCCGACGCAGATGCGGGAGGGAAAGAGCTCCCTCCTGTCAGATAAGAGACCGGCGCCACTGAAGCCCCGCGGCGCCGGTAATACAGAGCGGGTGAAAGCCGCATAAAGCGGCAAAGCACCAGCCCCACTCCCGAACGCTGAGGGGGGTACGAGTTAAGGAGGGCCGGCCGCGGCAGCGTGCCGAAGGCCGGCCCCGCCCCCAAGTATGAGGGGAAAAGAACTTCCCCTCACAAATCTGAGGTAAAAACCGGCGCCCCGGCTGCAATGGCGGCCGGGGCGCCGGCTATGTAAAAAAACACACACTACACATCCACAGCCTTAATAAGGAAACAAAAGTATGCTGTCCTGTGAAAACAATGGCAAAATAAGGTGGAATAAACCTAACCCTAAGTAAGGACCCCCAGACCCCACTAAGTTAGGAGGGAAAAGTGAAGGGCCAACCAGGGAAAAATATTGGAGGGACAGGGCATCCCAAACCGGGTTCACCTACCCGGTATGACCGCCTACCCTCTCTTTTAGGGTCTCACGGTGGAGCTCTGCTCCTGAGCACCAGAGGTGCCAATGTACCCTCGCTCGGGCCAGCAGCCAAGACTGTGGAGGCATGTAATCTGAGGTAAATTTTGGGACAAACAGGGGTCCGAGCGGAAATAAACCAAATAAGAGGCCGGGGGTTACCCCGGCTACCTGAAATCCCCCTGTGCAAGGAGGAGCCATCATCTTCTGACTTGCTCGCCGTCTGCAGAGATGGAAAACTGGGTAGTGAGTGGGAGGTCCCAGGTATTTATGGATCAGGGAGGGGCTTTCTTTTGCTATCATCTCTGCAGGAACGCCCTCTTCAGGACGATATTACCCACATGTTATGGATTCTTGAAGCGGGGTGTGTGACATACTAAGAATATTCCCCCAACTCATTACTCACCCCTTGTGGAAGATCTCAAACTTGATGCCTTTTGCTTGAACCACTCGTTTAAAGCCTCTATGGTTGCGGTTGATGTTTAATTTAAATGATTGATCAAACTCTGCATAAAAAAACAAAATGGGAGAGAAAAAGCTTATATGGATTCAGAGGGCAATTGTTAGACCATTGTGTCGGGCTATATTTGCCACTGTCCTAGACAGTTTTATAAGATATGAAGTTTTACAGTTACACCTTATGAATTATCTTTTCAAATATTTGGGTGTGGCACTTGGCTCTGTGATGCCGCATAATAATCAGCATAATAGGTGAGATCTGTAAGACAGGCATTCTCATCACCCTGGCTGTTGTCCCTCTTTCCCAGTGTCCAAAGTCTGATGATGCAGAGCTTTTACACCACCAGCTTAGCCCTATTATTGATGGTCTATAGCAAAGGGGTGCAGGGTGTGTGCCACTACTCTTTGCCTTGTTTCAGCTTTCATAAGCAGTTGTGTTCTGACAGGAATGGAGAGGGCAGCCATGATGAGACGAGCTGCTGAATGACAGTATATGTACTTTGCCTACAGAGTCCCTTTAACGAATTTGTATAGGGGGGAAAGGGAAACACCTGCTCAGTTGGTGTATCCCTATGTTGGACACCTGGCAAAGGTTGAGGGTGCTTGGATCGGTCTGTGGGTCCTACTCCCAATAATTTAGAATATATACACACACTGCACACTTAGACGCGACCAGAGTGTCAAACTACTATACACTACCCCCGAAGTAACGCAGCCGCCCGCCCGAGTGAGGACCAACGCTCCTCTCGCCTGCAAGCTCCACATCTTACACAGTAAGTCTCTTCCTTATTTGCATGGGACCACCATTGCCTTAACTATACAACCAATTATACTATATTCCTGTCACTCCTAAAGGAATGGACTTGAACTTAAAAAATCTTCACCAATGTTAAAACTAATTCACCCCTTCTCTCCTTTTAAAGGGACAGATATGTACAACAGTGACCACATTAAAGACCTACTATAAGGTAAAATATGTGAAGAAATATTTTTATCAATTTAACATATTACTAACTTCTACAACCATAATACTTACCTATCCTTCCCCCACTTAAGGAAATGATCCAACCTACACAAAGGCTATCTCACTAGCCACTATAAGGCACAAATCTACTTACCTACCTCCAAAATACAACACTCCTGCCGACACTATGCACAAGGTATTGTGATACTTCACGCTACTGTTTACTCTATTACAACAACACAATGTCCTTCAATTAATGCCATTTACTATTTATGTCTTAGACAACATGGCAATTTACACTGATGAAGCGATAAACCGCGAAACGCGTCTGTAATCAGCCATTTCCAATATTACTTGCTACGAACTGTTATACTTGCTACAAACAACATCACTTGCTACAAACTGGATATGTATTTTGTTGGTATGAGAAAACATGAGAAAAACTGTAAATCTGTAACCCACAATAAATACTAAATGATACTATCAACATTCACTGATGCACTGTATTTACGATTTTATTGCTAACCATTTACTGAATAGAAGGACCAGGGACACCCTTCGTAAGGGTCCAGTAAACTCCCTAGTTTACAAGGTTCCCCTAAAAGCCCAAAGGGGACTAACCTCCTTTCAAAGAAGCTCTATTATGAAATTGTCTATTGGTAAAAATCCATATAGACATGCTGGATTGTGAGGGGGGGGGGGGGGGTTTACTTATACATCTGAAAAAATAATGGCAAGCTTGTGATTTTTCTTATGCAGCTAAGAACAAAATCCAGGGTGACAGGTTTTTAGTGTGCGATTCCACTTTCACACATGTGATCTGCTACATTCCAATTCCCTTCTCCTGAGCAGTATTTTCATGTTAACTGACAAATTGTAAACTCTGTTTTTTGGATATATTCCCCTGCTCCTGTGCCAGATTTCGGCCCTGTGGGCTGTGAGATACATAATGGAAGAGAAACCAGAACTGCAAGATCTGATCAATGGCATGTTCAACACCCAAGTGCTGGTGCTGCAATCTGGCAATCGCTGGTCTTGCCACTTGGCAATCTGGGAATTCCGGGATATTGCCATCTAGTGCTGAAAAAACAGAGAAGGCAGGAATCTATCTAAAAGGTTCTGTCTGTGGGGTGAGGAATGCAGGGAATATTAGAAGGACAACAAATTATTGGATCCAGTGTCACCACCTTTACCTCAGTGCAGACAGGAATCAAGAATGATTCCATCTAGCTATACAGGTTAAAAATAGAACAAAGAACTGTACCTTATCTAAGCTTTAAAGCATACCAAAGTCCTCTAAACCACCCCATGCCCCTTAACGCCCCCCCCCCCTACACACACACATACATGAGGTGATGCTGCAAGCTTGGTGGTGGCTCAGCTAAAAAAAAAAAAAAAAAGGACCCCCATAGCCACGGCTACCTGGCGGATCAGTGACTGACTGATCTCAAATGTTGACGCCACATGCCCACTGCCATCCATAACTTCCCTCTAGTTTGAGGTGCGCTCCCGGTACCAGTTAAGGTTGGTTTCTCTAACCTGCCAATTAACACTAACTAAAAAAGAAGTAAACAGGTTTCTTTCACTCAGACAGGTCCATCTTTTATGTTTCTCAAGCTCCCATTGGACACTAAGGGTAAACCTGTAAGAGCTGGATGTGTACTTGAACAAACACAGAGTGACATCAGGACCTACGGTTCTGTTTATGAGTACAGAATTTACAATTATCAGGTTGGAGTGTATCAGGTCCATCCTCCCTTATACCCACAACATACTATTTGACACGGATGGTCACATAACTGTTGGCCAGATTCCCGGTACTGAGGGAGACACTTTGTGGATAGGGTGCTACAGTGCAATATCACTGGGGTAACAATCTCCCAGTGGAGCAGGGACAAGCTCCCTTTTATTTGTCACTATGTCAAGATTAAGGTTAAGGAGCCTTAATTCAATAACTTGACATTCTTCAATAAAAGGAGCCTTTCCCCACTCCTCCTCCTGGACCACATGACTAAACTCACCAGGAGAGTTTGTGTTTTTCACAACATAAGTTTTATTCTTCTGTGGTTGTTCCTGCAAAACACAGTTCAGAGGTATTATTAATCACAATTCCATTACAGTGGTTTTCAAACAAATGAGTCCTCAAATAGGCCCCAGAATACAGACTCAAGGAGACATGGACTTAAGGAGACATGGACTTATAGAGACATGGACTTATAGAGACATGGACTTATAGAGACATGGACTTATAGAGACATGGACTTATAGAGACATGGACTTATAGAGACATGGACTTATAGAGACATGGACTTATAGAGACATGGACTTATAGAGACATGGACTTATAGAGACATGGACTTATAGAGACATGGACTTATAGAGACATGGACTTATAGAGACATGGACTTATAGAGACATGGACTTATAGAGACATGGACTTATAGAGACATGGACTTATAGAGACATGGACTTATAGAGACATGGACTTATAGAGACATGGACTTATAGAGACATGGACTTATAGAGACATGGACTTATAGAGACATGGGCTTATAGAGACATGGGCTTATAGAGACATGGGCTTATAGAGACATGGACTTATAGAGACATGGACTTATAGAGACATGGACTTATAGAGACATGGACTTATAGAGACATGGACTTATAGAGACATGGACTTATAGAGACATGGACTTATAGAGACATGGACTTAAGGAGACAGGGACCAATGCACCATATTTGATGTGCAGAACCTGTAATAGTAAATGATCAAGGTTTCTGACTAGTCTTACCGTGCTTGGATATGGAAAATCAAATTTCACAAATGAATGCAAGTCGTTGGGTGCCATTCCTGTGTCAGAAAATAAATAAAGCCTTTAAATACAGAGAATAAAACAAGGATATCCAAAGCTTAAAGTGAACATATAGTACAAATAGACTAAATATTCAATATTCATATAAAAAAAATCTTACCCCCGGAGCCCCCCCCCACCAGGAAGCTGTTTGAGAAGCCTGACATCAGACTAAATTATTTATCCTTCTATGTGTCAGAGCTATTTGCATTTACTCCTCCATGGACATCCAGCATTGTTTTCCCATGTCCGGTAGATGCCCACCTGGCTAGCACTATTGGCTGGCAGTGATGATGTTGGCCATGATAGAATAAAACAAACCCCATGGAGCTGGGAACCAAGATACTACCTGTATAGATTTCATGAAATACAGAACACATGACTGATTTGTAAGGATAGAAACACAAACGTATGTTACCTGAAGGGGCTGGAAGGTTAATGCCTCGTACTATAATGAGAAGCATCTCTGTACTACTGAGCTCTGAGAACACCCTGTAGGAACAAATGATGTCTGATTAGTTGAATACCTTTCAATTCCCGCCAGGAAAAGTTCACCCAGCAAGGCTGTTATCAGACAATATCCCCCCAGGAATAGTATACCCAGATAGACTGTTATCGGACAATGTCTGATTAGTTGAATACCTTTCAATTCGCCCCAGGAATAATATACCCAGAAAGACTGCTATCGGACAATATCCCCCAGGAATAATATACCCAGAAAGTCTGTTATCGGACAATATCCCCAAGGAAAAGTATTTCCAGCAAGGCTGTTACCCAACAATACCCCCATAGGAACAGTATACCCGCAAGGCTGTTACCAGACAATATTCCCCAGGAATAGTATACCCCACAAGGCTGTTACCGGACATTAACCCCCAGGAATAGTATACCCGGCAAGGCTTTTACCGGACAATCTTCAGTGTCTTGTCCTCAAAGTGATAAGGAGGAGGATCCAGGCCCTGAGCTTGGGATAGGTGTAAGATATCGCAGTTCTTTTTGCAGTCTTCAGCCATTTTCTCAAACCTTCCAAACAGAACAATAATAAGATAAGATCATAATAAGATCTAATCAAGGAGCAATTTTAGGGTAAAATTGTACATCTATTCAGCCAGTTCGATAATGTTGGGACTTTCCAAAGAAGTAAAAACAAAGCTCTAATCTACACAAACATACAGTAAATAACTCTTGCAACTGGCTTCAAATTTCGCCCAGCCAAAGGCAGAACCACTAATTTTTAAAAAGGTGCAAACAGATATTCATGTGGCAGAACTAGTCCAAGGAAATATGTTGAAAAGCCCATAAGGATACAAATGCCCCTATGGAATCTTCACCTTTGGATGGGAATGATCTAGCCAGCTTTTTAGATACCTGCTCAGGAATTTTAAAGCACCTGACCCCTTCCAAGGGGCAACAAAGAAAGTTGGATATCATTCCTCTTGGGTAAGAGATACTGTAGCTGAACAAAAATGGGAGGGAACAATCTTGATATGGTTGGCCTAGGACCATCCATTATCTAACTCAGTAAGGAATCGCAGCAGCACCATCACCACTCTAATGTAATAATAATGCTCAGGACGTGCCTATCAGTGTCATCCAAAATAACCAATCTGTTCAATACTTATTTGGCCACAGCTATACCACTGGCACCGACAAACAACAAATTCAAATCATTAGACTATCAGGAACTCGTTTTTTTTTAACCCTTTAAATGCCAAGCACACAGTTTCTATGTGTTCGCTTCTCCGACCGTTAAGTGGCAAGCACGTAGAATCTATACGTGCTTGCCCTTTTCCCCACTGTCAAAATATGAAAAAAAAACACCTTTGGCCTGGATCAAAAGCTGAGGGTCTTCTCTTCATCCGGGGGACATCCGATCCCCACCCCGGGGTCTCCTGGCGTCATAAGGGGGCCTGAAATAGCCTGCTTCTGCTGACACTTGCACTTATTTTTTAATTTTTTTGCACATATTTTAACCCAAAATATTGAGAATATATTATAAAAATGACATGTTAAAGCCCAGACTCTGCTGAAAAATAAAACAATAGATAATTTTCCTGAGAAATCCCTTCAAAAATCACAGTTGAACATGTGTAGCGCAAAATATGGAAAAATGGTCTGGCAACGGAGGGTGACAAAAGCTCTAGGTAGGCTGGCACTTACAGGGTTAAAAGCATCTACAAACATTGAAAACAGGACATACAATTACATGTGTCAGGTCTGGAGTTCCTCCACAGCTTGAGTTCCCCTGTATTATGCTGCTCCATCAGCAGATGGTGCTGTTCTGCAGACTTCCTGAGAATCAACTTGCACCTGTGGAAGGGTTGAAGACCTTGCAATACAGCCTAGACCCCACACCCCATGTGCTTGCACAAATTCAAAAGAAACAAAGGAGGGGTGGCAGCAAGGTTGGTTTGCAAGCTAACAGGGTTGAGTGCTGTGGCTCCTTTAAGAATTTTGTATCCTAATTGCCCTGCTAACGTGCACCTCCCAGGTTAGTTATAAAATGGTCTGAGCGGCTGCCACCCCTCCTTTGTTTCTTTTGAATTTGTGCAAGCACATGGGGTGTGGGGTCTAGGCTGTACTGCAAGGTCTTCGACCCTTCCACCCCATGGCTTGCACTTGAGGTTTAGGGCAACCTCAGGTAAGCCTGCTCCCAATTTATCTATTGCATTGTATGTCCCAAATGGGGCTCTCAGAGATTAGAGTTAGGACTGCACCTGCAGGGGCACCTTGGCGCTGGTGGTGCAGCTTAAGCATACTTCTGCAGATGTGTGTGACCGAGCCCTCTGTTGTTAACCAAGTTTAGAGACAGATTGTAGGTTGGTCTGCAAGCTAACAGGGTTGAGTGCTGTGGCTCCTTTAAGACTTTAGTACAAGTAGCAGCAAAATGAAGAGGAATTGTGCACTAAAAAATGAAAAACACAACATCGCCCATGTAAAGATAAAAGCACGGGCATGCCACAAAAGTCCAAGGCAGCTCAAACGTGTTTCGTGGTCCCTTTCCTCTCTCTTCAGGCCACTTCCTCAAGGATATCAATCAATCTCTCTTGGGTAAGAGATAGCTGAACAAAAATGAGAGGGAACAATCTTTATGTGGATGGCCAGAACCACCCACTATCAAACTCAGTAAGGAATTGCAGCAACAGGTGGTGTGATAACAGTGGGATTGAAATTGCACCACTGTCGCACCAAAACAGCATTTTCAAGTGAAAGCACTTGCGATTGCCACTCAATGGCGGCTGATCACACTGCTATCATTCACAAACCGGCTGCATGAGCAACTCTGACATATATGAATGAGCCTATAGGTAACTATGAGCAGTGTATTGATAGCGGTTTAGGGGTGATCATGATTGCCCTGCTATCATCACGCATCAGCCTGGTGTGATTTGTCATCCCTGCAACTGAATAATTAGGGACATTACTTGTTGAAGATTATCCTAAGATTTTCAAAAAAATAACTCCTTAGGCTCCTTTTACACTTGGGCATGCTGATTGCAACAGTGTTTGCATAACGACTAACGACTTAAAATGTTATTGGCTCCTGGCTGCATCAAAAGAGCTATTGCTAAGTTTGTGCATTATATACTGTAAATACTGTCAAAAATCTAAAATAAAATTACAAACTCCTCACCTTGTAGTTTCTGCAACATTTCCCATTTCTGTAAACTGCTTTGAGTACCGCATGCATTTCTAGAAAACAGAAAAATTATTTACATAATTTATTGGAGAGGTTAACCACAGGAGGAACAAGCTCTTACACCATGGCCTGGATTATAATCTTCAGACAGGTGCATGCTAACTATTTATCCACTGTAGTAAACTTTATTTTTCATGTTTCTCCTCAAGCAGGGCTCATTGGACAATAACATTTAACAAAGATGGGTGAAGCCTACAAGTTAGATCCTTTACACAAAGGACAGAAGAGTAACTCTGATGGTACGTATGTGGACAGACCAGTATTGTATACCTCATGCTGCTCATGAAGAAGCTTTATCAACTGAGAGTAAACTTCATCAGAGTTCTGCAGCGGCCCGGTATCTTCATGTTCAATCACTACAAAGTCATTGTCCTCATCTACTGGTGGAGAGGGGATCTGTGAAAATCAAAATTTGTTTTTATTTAGCAAGAATTGTTATCGCTTAATTAAGTAATGTATCGCTGGGCTGAAAGCAACCTGTGCTGAAGTTTTTTCCTCAACCCAGAATCAGGGATAAAGACCACTAACCTTTCTGGATATAATAAAACTCTCCCTTGGTTAACGGCACCTTCCCGCCACCAATAAAGGGTGCAAGCTTGAAAAAAATGCATGAGGCTCTATGATGATCAGGTTTCATCAAGCCAGCTAAAAGTCTACACAGGTCACATGCCCCAAAGTTATGAGGTGCATTTTTTTGGTCCCACTCCATCAATCCAGTAGTTTCAGATAGAGAGTGTTTGATATTTTAAGAACTAAACCTGGAAATGGGTTGCTAAAGAGACATTCCCTTGAGAGAGACGCTTTCCCCCCTCCCTGGGCATTCAGTCACTGGTCCCAGTAACCAGCACATTCCTTCAGTGCTCCTGGCAGCCAAGCTCGCCATCCCCACGCTCTATGTACCAACCTAACAACTGTATTGCCTGCCAGGGTGTGTGTGCATGGTGGCCACCACAGTGCCCAGGGAATGGGACCAGGCGTATCTGTATTTTATTTTGAGCGCCATGGGAGGCACATTTTTCTTTTTACTTTAGTATCTGTAATTGCTGATAAATGGTGGTATATACAAGATTGAGAAAGGTAACAAAGCAATATAAATGACATGTTTTGGACTTTTTTAAACTTCCATTTGAAGTATACAGTGCTATAGTGCATATACAGTTAGGTCCATAAATATTTGGACAGACACACCGTTTTTCTAATTCTGGTTCTGTACATTACCACAATGAATTTTGAACAAAACACTCTAGATGCAGTATAAGTTCGGACTTTTAGCTTTAATTCAGTGAAACTAAAGCATTTTTTAAACACAATCCCTTTATTTCAGGGGCTCAAAAGTAATTGGACAAAATAAATAATTGTAACTAAAATGTTAATTTCTAAGTTGAAAACCCTTTGTTGACAATGGCTGCCTGAAGCCTTGAACTCATGGACATCAACAGATGCCGTGTTTCCTCCTGCTCTGCTAGGCCTTTACTGCAGTGGTTTTCAGTGGCTGTTTGTTGTGGACCCTTCTGTCTAAGGTTTTGACAAGTGAAATGCATCTCAATTAGGTTGAGATCGGGTGGCTGGCTTGGCCATTTAAAGTGGACCAACAACCAGGATTTTCACTATCCTGGGTGTTGGTCCACTTCCGAGGGGCACACCAAAACTCACCTGACCCCGCTCCCACGTGACTCGCTCCACCAATCACCGCCGACGGACAAGCAAGGTCCGTCAACGGACAAGCAAGGTCCGCCGACGGGCAAGGTGAGAGCCCCCGCCGCCGCCTCTCGTGCGTCCCTCTTACAGGGAGCGCGCCCGCACCGGCCATTCTCAAACGGCCGGCGTGGGTGCGCGCCCTGCTAGAGGGATGCGCGAGAGGCGGCGGCGGCCCACGCATGCGCCATTGGAACGAGGAACAGGTAGGATTTGCGGGCGTCCTGGGGGGTTTCACACGATCGGGGTGCCCCGCAGGCAGGGAGCTGATCGGCCCGGGAATCTTATAGATTCCCGGGCCGATCAGGGGTGGGTGTTGGTCCACTTTAAGAATATTCCACTTCTTATCTTTAATAAACTCCTTGGTAGCTTTGGCTTTATGTTTTGGGTCATTGTCCATCTTGTTGTACCGTGTTAGCCATCGATATGAGCAGGAAATCCAAGGTTAAGGTAATACCATTTATTGGCTAACTCAATAAGATTGAAAATGCAAGCTTTCGAAGCTGTTCAAGCTTCTTCTTCAGGCATAATACAGGTCTCTAACTTAGACACACATTTATACAGAAACTACATACAACAACTAAAGGTGTGACAATTGTTTTTACACTGACACACATGAAAAAAAAAAAAGTCGTAATAATTGGTGGGCTGATAAGAATGAGAGGGGGAGAGAAAGTGTGTGGAAGTTTTATTGCTCTCTCACCAGGCCAGACAGTCTGTTTAATATCAGACCTTGTGTTGAGATCTATTCAATCCATATCATAATGACACATAAAATTATTGTCCCTGTTTAGCCCACAGTCCATCGATTTAAAAATTTGGATACATTTACACTCCCACTCCAATCTCTCCTTTTGTGAGCGGAAACCCCCCTTGAGCACTGTGAGTTTGAGGTCACATAGGCCATGGCCTGGTCTGCAGAAATGGGCTGCAACAGGCACATTCGTTTTATTATTTTTGATCGTGAACCAGTGCAAATTTAGTCGCTTTCTTAGCGTTTGTCCTGTCTGCCCGATGTAAAATGCTGTGGGGCACTGCACACACATGATCAGGTATACTACATTAGGACTACTCACCCTGGTAGCCCCCATGCAATTGGTGCACCCACTGGCTGGCCACTTGTGTTGCCACAGTCATGGAAATGTGGAAAGGTGAGCATTAATGCCAAATATAGATATGTTTAACTGAATTTGATTGGCTTGGGGATAAGCAGAATTGTTTTAAGCAGGATAACAAATTCTTCTTAATAAATTATATTTCATGGTAGATTTCACACTGAATGTCATTACACTCACCTTGGCAATGTCTATTAGCGTTCCACTCTTGACTTTGTCAATGGAGGCCTGGATAACATGGGCCACCCTCATGTGTTGTTTGGCAAGTTCCAGATCATTCTTCTGCTTAGCCTGGAGTGCTGCTTTCCTGAACTGTCTCCTGCGGTTCTCCAGGAATTCTAACTGTTCCTTAACTAAAAGATCAGAATCAGGGTCACCTAGATCTGCGTATCCTCAATGAGCAATAAGAATCAGGATAAGACCACTTAATACCTGCTTGTGGAAGTTCCTCAGAATCTTCTGTGTTGGCAACAACTTTGGTCTTTGAGGGCGCATCAGGCTGTCGTGGCACAGTTGGTGACACCTGTGGTTTAACAATCTGGGTGGGTTTATGCAGGACTAATTTCTTTGTTGGCTGTTCATCCTAAAGGAGAAAACTATTTGGTGTCAGTTCCAAGATTTAAACAAAGAACAATGTGTGTAAATTTGATTGAAGATTGATTCGACCCTCCCTTAACCCTTTAAGTGCCAAGCACGCAACACCTATGGGCTCGCTTGTCCGGGCGTTAAGTGCCAAGCACGTAGGTGTTATGTGCATGACTCTCCCCCCCCCCCCTGCTAGTTAAAAAAAACAAATTAAAAAAAATACCTGACCCCTCTATCGATCCGGCCGGGTTTCCTCTTTAATTTGGTACCATCCGATCACCCTTGGGGGCTCGGATGGCTCCAGGAGAACCCCCGGAATAGCAACCCCCCACCTTCTGGCAGCCGCCGCTGCTAACTGTAAAAAAAAAAGAAAGAAAAAATGACATTTACTCACCTGCGGCCACGATGCCTCCCGCGGGGTCTCCTCTTCTCTGGGGGGGGGCCTCTGATCACCCCCCAGGGTCTCCCTCACTTCCTGGATCACGGGGCCAGGTGACATCACTATGCTGTCACCCGGCAGCCGGCACCCGAGACGATCAGTCTTCCCGGATGCTCAGAGGAGAGAGGTTGGAGGTGGGGACAGGGCTCTGATCCCTCGTCCCCCCAGCCTCCCTCCACCAAGCACCCAGCAGCTGTCATCGGGGATCGCCGGGGGACAGAGGAGGATCGGAGGTAAGTAAAGAAAAATAAATAAATGTAATTTTTTTATATTATGTGTGTGGTCTGTTTATTTTTACATTTAACCCTTTGTGAACTGGTAAGAGATCCATGAAACCCTATGTAATTTTTTTTTTATTAACCCCTTATGTTCTGTCGCCCAGCAGCTATAAAAGGCTTCCAGCAGCAGCAGCAGGAGAGCAGAAGCCCAGTGGCCCAGGGATGGATGGGAGGTAAGTATTAAAAAATACAATTCTGTGAAATACTCACCTGTAGAATTGGTATTATACGCATACAGTATGTCCTGCTCCATCTATAATACTTACACGTGGGTAATCCTCCGCCAGAGGGCGCTGTTCACTGCAGACATGTAAAAACAGGCTCCTCCCCGCCCTTCATATACCCAGGGACCTCCCACAAATCCCCAGCATTGAAAAGCAGTGAGAAAAGAAGCCGGGAGAAACCAACCACCAAACTGGTAACAACAGCAATGATAACAATCACCATACAGGGGATCCAGAAAAATGTAAAACCAGGGTGGGGTGGAGCAGGACGTACTGTATGCGTATAATACCAATTCTACAGGTGAGTATTTCACAGAATTGTATTATTCTAAGCATACAGTACGTCCTGCTCCATCTATAATACTTACACGTGGGACATCCAATAGCAGTGTCCATAAAGAAGGGTGGGATCCCCATAAAAAAGGCACAGCAGACAGTAAAGGCACTGTCACCTGCAAACCTTGCTACCAAGAGCGACAGGAGCAGAGGCTCCAAAGTCAACCTCATAAAAGAAAACCTTTGAAAAGGCATGAACAGAAAACAAGCAGCGGTAGCAAAACCTGTTTAACAGAAACCTGGTGCTGAAGGGCCAACGGTATCCAAGCACAAGTAGAAACAGAATAGAAAGAGAAGAATATTCTTCCCCTTAAAGGAATAGGCCAGAGTAACATCCTGACCAGTCCAAATGCAACAGTAGCCTTGGAAAACTTAGAACAGTCCCCCTCGAGGAACAGAAACCTGGTCACCCGCTAGACAGGCGGGGATACTGACCACTACTCTAACAAGGATCTGCAAGAAACCGAAACCTTTACTCAGGACCAGAAGGACAATCATCCAAGTAAGGACAGTCCAAAGGGCGCATAGCCCCTGGAAGCAAACGAGATCAGGCGCATACGTAAGAAGGCGCCCACAGACCCCAAGGGGCATCAGTCCCCCTAAGGGACAAGAAACCACCAGGAAACTTCAACACCTGTTGAGAGAATGTAGACCCCTTTACTTCAGCATTATTAAGAATAAGGCCCATAGGCAGACAAAAGGGACTTAAATAATGATCATAAGAAACCACCTTGGGCAAAGGTCCGGCGTAAGGCGGAATACCACCCCGTCACGGTGTGTATATATATAAAAGGAACGAGGGATAATTAAACCGAGCCACCCTCTCAGGCACACGTCTGACTGAAGCAACAGCCCCCAGAAGGGCAACTTCAACTAAGAAACAGCTCAGACAGAATCCGGAATAAGCCCCAAGGGAACAACCCGCAAGGCAAACAGAATAAAAATTGATCCCAACAGGGACCATAGAACTACTTGGGAGATGCCCCTGAGCAATCCCCAAGAGAACTCTTAACAAGGAAGACTGAACCAGACTTCTACAGGAAGGCAGACAGGACAGAACCTGAATCTTCAGAGTACCTAGATGGGGAGGCCAACCTCAACCTATGCTGTAACAACTCTAGAACCCTGGGAACCGAGAACATCCAACAGGGGAGAGACCAAGACCAAGTACACCATAAACCACAACAGACGGAGGAGGAAGAAGCCAAAGAAGCTTGCTCCTAGCCTCCCATAGACCAAGTCACCCAGAAGATAAACCCGTCTCCAAAGGGGTGAATGAATCAGCTGTCAAGCCCTCAGACTAGAGTCTGTAGATTGGGACGACATAAGAAGGAGCCTGACAAGGGCAGAACCGCACTCCTGAGAGAGCGTACAGGTCCGCTGACCTCAGCAGAAGCATCTGCGAACCACAGTTCACTAGGCCACCCAGGGGCCATCAATCCCACGGGTCTCTTTATCAGCACGACCGTGCGCAGAACCCCACATAGCAGGGTGAATGAAGAGAAGACATATAAAATAGAAAGTCTATACATAAATTTACTAAGCCCCCCAGACCAGAGTTAGAATATTCTGGGGCAGTAAAAACAAGGGCAGAGCCCCTGTGATATTAGCGAGACCCAACAGAGCCACCCTAGTTGGCTCTCAGAGGGACACCAGGATAGCACAACCTGCCACTGAAAGACATCCATTGGAGCGAATACCACTGAGGAGCAGGGGACGTAGACCCCCACCCAGATCAGGATCAGGAACCTTCCAGGAGAATCATCCTGCTTCAAGCTCCAGACCAATAATAAATACAGGCCATTGTCTTCCAACAGGCCAAGAGACCCCAAAAAGACAGGTCCTGAAGAGGAGAAGTCCAGCAATATAGAGTCAACTGAAGGCTCATTGTTTTAACAAGGCCAGTAGGTAAGATGGACCCTCTAAGGGACCCTACCTAGGAACCACGGGGGGTTTTGGAAGAAATTCCCCCCCGCCAACCTGCGAGACTTGGTACCCAAGGTGACCATTCACAGGAAGATGCAAGCAAAGAAGGGGGTGCCCCCTGACAGGGTCCTTGAATATAACCAGCTCAAGAGGAACCATCGTACCAAGGGGGAATGAGCACAGACCTAGCTCCCGGGGTGCTGGAACCCCATCTAGGATCAATAACCTTCTGTGCCGAAGAGCCCAAAGGCTCCGTATATAAGGGACATCATCTGATACGCCACCAACGGGCCCACCAGCTGTAATCCTGCCTGGTGAAAGTAAGATGTCAGCAAAGAGGGACAGAGCCCCTGTAACCAGGAGTCCACTTGTTGCCAAGGAAGAAGGCTCAAGCCTGAACCGAATCCAAGGAATGGAGATAGCGGATAAGGGACCATGAGGGATTGAGATGACTGAGCACCCATCCAGTAACTCCCAGGGGACACCGTCGGCCGACTAACCTACGCGGAATGACGTAGAGATTGGGAAATAAGGAAGGACGATCGGGTAGGTCCTAGTGCAGACGCCCCACCGGCATGTCAGAGACATAACCCCCATCCGCACCTTGGCAAGTAGCCTGGGAGCAGAAGAGAGGTCAAAAATAAGGCCCCAATCCGCAGGGTTGGTCCTTCAACACTGACTAGTAAAGGTCTTGGTGTCCAGAAGACACAGGAGGAACTAAAAGGATCTAGATCTCCCAGGAGGCCAGAAGCTCCCTTTGCACAGGGCGCCTGTGTCCCAAGACAGAGATATCATGAAGGGACTACCTGTGAGTGTAGAATTTCCAAGCCTACCATAGGCCAGCATGGCCCAGACTGCCTCATCATTTTGAGGGAAAGAGGAAGGTTAACATAGAGGCCATAGCCCCATTCTGTTAAGGGCAACCTGTAAGTAAGCCCAGACTCTGTAGGCCGAGTACCAACTCCTGAGGGGAAAACGGGGGCTAGAAGCACCCTGACAACCTCTGAGAGGGACCGCCCAGCAAATTCTATCCTGTGTCCAGGGGAACTACCTCCTGGAACCACCAGAAAGGGGAAGATACACTCCCAGATAGGAGTCAGGTGCTGTGGCAGTCCCTCCCAGAAGGGCGAGGGCGTCCCTTCATGCTTGGGAAGTCTTGGCAGATTTGGACTTAGCCCTGCCAGAGGGCCCAGGGCGTTCCACCCCGTGGTGGAAATCCACTCCGAAAAGTTAGACGCACACTTCAGGTTCGCGTTTGACACCAACGTAGGGAGGGGGAGGGGTGTCCCTGCCCCGAGGAGGCCAAGACGGTCTTCTGCGTAGGGGTGCCTTACCCTTTTTTCCAAAAAGGTCCAAACGGGCCCCAAATAGACGCCGTTTTCTGAAAGGAAGGCCAGTGAGAGCCTTTTTTGTATCATCGTCAGCACCCCACTGTCGCAACCAGACCAGGCGGCGAATAGCTACCACAAGGGCAGAGGTTCTAGCACACATCTTAATGGTGTCATCCAGCGCTGAGAGGATAAACCTCACAAACACATCACAATCTCAGAGTGCATTAAAGACCTCCCAGGGGAGGTCCTCAGGTCGGTGATCAAGTAGTTTTCTAATGAGAGTCCTGGCGGCCACCGCAGTGATGGCCGCGGCACAGACCGGGCGTAGAGCCGTCCCTGCACACGAAAAGGCGTGGGAAGCCAGTCTGTCAATGCGCCGGTCCTCAGCATCCCGAAGGGTACGGTAATGAGGAGCAGTCATGAAGGGGGGGTTAGTAACCCCTATAAATGGTGCATCCACCACAGGAGGTGCTGACCAAAAGTTAACCACATCAGGAGGGAAAGGGTACTTCCAATCCCAGACCCCCGGGACCCCTTTAAGTTTACAAGGCGATTCCCATTCTTTGGATATAAGATTCTGGAAATGCTCCTGTTCCAGGAATTCCAAGCGCGGCGGCGCTGTGTGAAAACTCTCCTCCTTAGGTTTGGGAGCCTCTCCAGGAGGGGAGATTGACAAAACCTCAAAGATCTAAATAAGTAGTTCATCTGTGTCACACAGGCCCCAAGAACCGGGCCCAGAATCATCACGGCTCCAGGGCATCTCATCCGAGGAGCCTGAATCGGAGAATAGCTCACCTTCAACAGAAGGATCAAGGTCCTGCATAGCAGCAGATTCATCAGTATCATTAGGAGCTGGAGAACCAGGAGGCGTCAGGGACCGCTTCTTTCCAGGGCCCAAGCACTTCGCCAAACTAGACAGCACCTGCTCAGCCGTAGGCAGCCTGCGCGGCACGACTTGCTGGTCATCCCCGCTCGAGTGAGACTCATCAGGAGTGAGATTTAGGTCCGGGGAGACGGGTGTATTGAAGTGAGGGTCAGTGCCTGTTCAGCACACGGTCTGCAGACCCGTGCTCTGTCAGCATCAGCATGGGGCTGACCACACACTGTACACAGCCGGTCTTGTCCCCGAGGGACCCCAGGTACATAATTCTGAGATGCCTCCATATGGTGATTATCTGAGCAGTATGCCCGCAGGGATTTACGCAATAGGCAACCCTGGATGCCCCAAGACCCGCTAGGAATGTGGGAGAATTTTTTATGTGAACCCGTTATAATATATGTCAGGCCAGGAGAAGCCACCGAAATCTTGGCGTCTGAAAGACATAAAGGGGATAAGAGGGGGGTGTCAGTGCCATGCGCAGCTGAATAAAAAATCATAGGAACAAAAACCGCCCGGGAGGGCACTTACATGACCAAGGGAGGAGGCGGATCGCAACCACACGCGCGAAGACCGCCAAAATGGCGCCAAGCGAACCTCGAGGGGCGGACCTGATCTGGCCGTGACGAGGGACGCACATACAGAATGTAATTAAGGAGAATGCTCTCAACACTAGAGAATGATGCTGCCGCCCGGGCTGCACACTTCTTGTAATGAAAGGACACACACGCGCACAACCAGACAAGGTTTATGTGGAGCAAGGAGCGCGGCACTGACACCCAAGTTTAAATAAAAAGTCAACAGCCATAAACGTGTTAACATTACGCTGGGACCGCCACTCACATACCCCCCCCCCCTTTCTTTTCCCCCGAGCTACGGGAGGAAGCGAGGGAGAAGCGGACCTGCACCCAGGGTTCATCGCTATGAGGGGCACGGGCAATGCGGGATGGGCATCTAATGGAGGCTCATCATCGGCCTAAACCGCCTACCCTATGGTGGGGTATTGCGGTGGAGCGTAGCTCCGTGAGCACACGAGGTGCTGCCTACCTTCACCCGACCAGCGCAGCCCAGGCTGGGAGGCACATCCTTATCGAAGAGGACGGGTGGTAATAGTCCTGCAGGGCCGCAGGCTGTAAAAGCCCAGCTCACCTGCGAGAGAGTGATACTTCATGTCTTCGCAGTCAGCACTGCAGAGAAATCTGGGGATTTGTGGGAGGCCCCTTGGTATATGAAGGGCTGGGAGGAGCCGGTTTTTGCATGTCTGCAGTGAATAGCGCCCTCTGGCGGAGGATTACCCACGTGTAAGTATTATAGATGGAGCAGGACGTACTGTATGCTCAGAATAAAAAAACATAGTAAAATATTTTTTCTCCTTGTGTCTGTGTGTTTATTTTACACTTAACCCTTTGTGAACTGGTAAGGGATCCATGAGACACCTATACCAGTTTACAAGGCTGGGAGCTGGCAAGTCACCTGCGGCTAGCGGGTGACTTGCTATTAACCCCTGGAACTCCAATTACCTGCCTCCCCAAAGCTGGCCCCTGCACCCTGTTTTACAAGCCCTGCATAGCTGGTCCCGGGCTGGGTATGCTGGGTAGGGGGGACCCCAACCCTTAAAATTCCAAAAAATGGGGTCCCGCCCATGTCATTTTTTTTTTTAATTAACCCCTTATGTTTATAGTGTGGATATTAGTTGTATTTTAATTGTAAATGTTATAAAGTGCTCTTTTCATTTTGGGGGGTCTCCTGGCCAAGAATGTGGGGGCTACCGATACATATGTGGTACCGTTGTAAGCGGAAGAAATGGGGCTTTCACATGCAATATGGTGTTTTCTAATAAAGTAAATGTTTTATTTTAAATAAAGGAGACAATTTTCTAAAAAATAATTTTTAATTTTTTTTTGTTTTTTGTTTTTTTAAGCAAAAATATTAAAAAAAAAAACAGTAGAAAAATTACAAACAATACATTTCATGTTAAAGCCTAAACTCTGCTGCAAAAATCATCGTTAAACATGGTGCAAAATTGTAAATTGGGCATGACAGAGTGGTGGTCTCACTCGATAATGAAAAGGCCTTCGATTCTGTCGAGTGGCGCTATTTGTGGGCAGTGTTAGTTAAATTTGGCCTCCCCCCAACCTGTGTCAAATACGTCCAATTGCTTTATAAGAATCCTAAGGCGAGGGTCAGAGTAAATGGAGTCATAACAGCCGAGTTGACACTGGGTCGGGGTACGCGACAGGGGTGCCCACTCTCCCGCTGCTGTTTGCGCTAGCCATTGAGCCCTTGGCGTCATTAATCCGAGACTCCGCTGAGATTCAAGGGTGGAAATTGGGACAGGTGGTCGAGAAGGTCTCCATGTATGCAGATGATACTTTAGTCTATTTGGCTGATGCTAAGGGCTCTCTGGAGGCGTTACTGGAGTTGATAACTAAATTTGGTTCATTTTCAGGCCTTAAGGTTAACTGGGAGAAATGCAGCTTATATGTGGTGGATGAACCAGGGGGAACGCAGATTTCACCGGTATCCTCGCTTCGGAGAGTAGAAAACTTTAAATACTTGGGAATTGTCATGCAT
Organism: Gastrophryne carolinensis; assembly: GCA_027917425.1. Taxonomy (NCBI): domain Eukaryota; kingdom Metazoa; phylum Chordata; class Amphibia; order Anura; family Microhylidae; genus Gastrophryne; species Gastrophryne carolinensis. The sequence continues at coordinate 437,771,678 of CM051235.1, forward strand.
GCGAACCCTTCTAAATTTATCGAACTGAATATCTGCCCAGTGGTTGGTGCCCTCAGGAGAAAAGTGGCCCAGTGGGCGGCTCTCCCTCTATCAGTCATTGGTCGTATTAATATAATCAAAATGATCTTTCTCCCTAAGTTCCTATATCTGTACCAGGAGTCGCCTGTGGTGCTGCCGGCCTCACACTTCCGACTTTTGAACTCCATCATATTCGGGTTCATATGGGGGGTCTCTCCCCCCAAAATGAACAGAACCATCCTTAAAGCCCCGTCGGGATTGGGTGGTTTGGCCGCACCGCACATGATGCTGTATTTTTATGCTGCACAGTTGGTATACACTACGTGGTGGATGAACCCCCCCGTTGGTAACCCGGTGGTGGCTCTTGAGTCCTCTCTGTTGGGCCCAGTGCTCCCTTTGCAGAGTCTGGTGTACAGGGGAACAAGGGGGTCTCCCGCACGCCACTACCTGTATGAGAGCGACACTATATGTGTGGCAGAAGGTACAGGCTATAAGGAATCCCCCCCGATCGCCTTCTGAATGGTCTCCCAATACCCCTCTCTGGGATAACCCAAATTTGCCAGAATTGAGGGCCCTTCCTGACACAATTTTTTGGAAAAAACGGGGAATAATCTCATTAGCGCAGCTATTCATTGGAGGGACTCTGATGACATACGAGCAGCTGTGCCATGCGTTCGCACTGTCGTCCAGAGACTTCTTCCGGTACCTACAGCTCCGGCACGCCCTAAGATCCCAGATCCCTATTGTGGGACTGCAACTGCTGGAATCACCGATTGAGTCCCTGATAAGATCTAAGGATATAAGCAAGCCCACCTCTACGTTATATAATGCCCTCCTTCTAAGCCAACCATCCCCTTTAGAAAAAGCACAGAGGAAATGGGAAGAACTGATCCCAGGTGTGGACCAGAAGGATTGGGAAGAAGCTGTTGATAACCTGTATTCCTCTGTTATAGATGCTAGAGATAGGCTGATCCAGGCCAAATGGCTTCATCAGGTGTATCTAACCCCAGTTAGGTTGAAAAGGATGGGCCTGGCAGAAACAGACCTTTGCCCTAGGTGCAACACTGTTGTCGGCTCTTTGCTGCACATGATCTGGGAATGTACGATTATTTCTGCATTCTGGGATGGGGTGTCTGACTTTATTTCGACCTCATTGGGCCTCCCTATGAGGAAGTCAGCATCCCTCTGTCTATTAAGTGTGGTAGAACCCATGTTGGATGATGGCCCGCAAAAAATCCTGTTACGTCTACTAATGTTTTATGCGAGGAAATGCCTTCTTTTAAACTGGAAACATCCAAACAAACCAAGTCTTTCAGGTTGGAAGAGCTTGATAAACGGTAAACTGATTCTGTATAAGCTGACCTACCAGGCTAGGGGATGTCACAAACAAGTTTGAGCGAGTATGGGGAACGTGGCTTAATGCCCCCAACTCCACTAGTGGCTAGGGACTACCGGTGGCTCATCCTCCAGGGATAAAACGTATTCTCCATAAGATGAGCTCAATTTAAGCAGGTGAGCCTGAGAGTGACTGTGGTGTGAATAATGGCTGGTGTGTATGTACATTGCTATGGGTGGTTACAATTATAGTTGTAATTGTAGTATAAGAGCGGTAGTACTTATGATTGTAATTGTATTGTTTTACTGCAATTGTATTGTTTTATTGCACAATTTAAAAAGCATAAATAAAAACTAATAAAAAAAAAAAAAAACATGGTGCAAAATGGTGAAAAATGACCTGTCAACAGAGGATGAAAAAATTTCAAGTAGGCGGGCAATTAAAAGGGTTAATAGTACCTATGCATGTGGGGTATTGTTCTGCTCGGGGAACCTTGCAGACCTTCAGATTTAGCTTGTTTTTTCTTTTTTGCATATTGATTTTTTAAGAAAATGTGTTTTTTATTCTGCTTTTTTATAATTTTTTTGAGGGAAACCCTGTGCAACCTAAGAATTCTTCAAGGGATTACTTCTAAAACGAAGAGCCCACTACAACAAGCTGGGTATGCTTAGAAAGCTTAACATATGCTCTTTCAGGGTTTGTGGGGTGTATTCCAAATGTAAAGGGTTGTTTTGGTAGAAAAATAGCAAGGGGCGCACTTTGTCTGCAGGGCTGAAATTTTCAAGTAAAATTACCCTTACACACATGCTTTACTTTGTGGTGTTTGACAACTCTTCCCTTGACAGTAGCTATGCATGTTGGGTATCGATCTGTTCAGGGGACCTTGTTTTTTCTTGTTTGCATATTTGTTTTTAGGAAAATATGAGTTTGATTCTGCTTTTTTATTCTGTTTTAGTGAAACTCTGTGCAACCAAAGAATTCATTGAGGAATTACTTCCAGAAAACTGCACCCATGTTAACAAGCCTGGTACACCTAGAAAACTTGAGGCGTGTACTTCCAGAGAATATATAGTTTGTCGGGGGTATTTCAAAAGTAAAGGGTTGTTTTTCTTGAAAAACTGCAAGGTGCGCATAGCACGTAGGATATTTGAATTTTATTTGAAAATCTCCTAAAGCGCTGTTTCAGTTTGGGGGAGTCTCCTGTGCAGGAAAGGGTGTCTACCAATACATATGTGGTACTGTTGTAACCGGGAGAAATTAGGATTTCACACGCAATAAGATTTTATTGACAAAAAATAGATTTTTTTTAAATTTGTTTGCACATATTTCACCCCAAAATATTGAGAAAACACCTAAAAAATGACAAACAAGACGTTTCATGTTAAAGCTGAAAAAAACTATATATAATTTTCCTGGGAAATCCCTGGAAATCCCTTCAAAAATCAGTTGAACATGTGGAGCGCAAAAATACAATTCTGTGAAATACTCACCTGTAGAATTGGTATTATACGTATACAGACGTCCTGCTCCAGATATAATACTTACACTTGGGTAATCCTCCGCCAGATGGCGCTGTGCACTGCAGACATGCAAAAACAGGCTCCTCCCGGCCCTTCATATACCCAGGGACCTCCCACAAATCCCCAGCATTGAAAAGCAGTGAAAAAGAAGCCGGGAGAAACTAACCACCAAAACAATCACCATACAGGGGATCCAGAATAATGCAAAAACCAGGGTGGGGTGGAGCAGGGCGTGCTGTATACGTATAATACCAATTCTACAGGTGAGTATTTCACAGAATTGTATTATTCTAAGTATACAGTACGTCCTGCTCCAGATATAATACTTACACTTGGGACATCCAATCGCAGTGTCCATAAAAGTAGGGTGGGATCCCCAACAAAAAAGGTGACAGCAGACAGTTTAAACCACTGCCGCCTGCAAAACCTTGCGGCCAAACACAGCATCAGCTGAGGCCCTAACATCAACCTTGTAAAACTTAGAAAAGGTATGAACGGAAGACCAAGCAGCGGCCTTGCAAACTTGTTCAACAGAAGCTTGGTGCTGGAAGGCCCAGGAGGCCCCAATAGCACGAGTAGAATGGGCAGTAAGACGGAAAGGGGGACTCTTCCCCTTAGCAGAATAGGCCTGAATCACAGCCTGACGAATCCATTTGCTGATAGTACACTTGGCAGGAGCCAAACCCTTCCTAGGTCCGGAGGGCACAACGAAGAGTGCATCAGTTTTCCTGAAAGCCGCAGTGACTACCAGGTAATACTTCAAGCACCTGACTACGTCCAAGGAATGCAAAACCCTCTCCTTGTCGTTGCTAGGATTGGGACACAATGAAGGAAGAACAATATCTTGATTCAAATGAAAAGCAGACACAACCTTAGGCAGAAAGTCCGGTTTGAAGCGGAACACCACCTTGTCCTGGTGCCTCTCATAGTATGGAGGCTGAATAGATAGAGCAGCCAGCTCAGACACACGCCTAACCGAAGTAATAGCCACCAAAAAGACAACCTTGAGAGTAAGAACAGCGAGAGCAGCATCATGAATAGGTTCAAAGGGAGCACCCTGCAAGGCAGATAAAACCAAGTTTAAATCCCAGACGGGAACCATAGGTTTACGAGGGGGACGCACATGAGTGACCCCCTGAAAAAAGGTCTTAATCAAGTGATGCTAAGCAAAGGACTCCTGAAGGAAGACGGACAGGGCAGACACCTGACCCTTCAGAGTACTGAGTTTTAGACCTAACTCCAAGCCATGCTGTAAGAACTCCAGAACCCTAGGGAATGAGAATTCCCTACAGGGAAGAGACCTAGACTCACACCAGTCAATGTAGGTACGACATACTCTATAATAGATAGCAGAAGAAGTCTTCTTCCTAGCCTGCACCATAGTACCTACCACAGAGGCAGACAAACCCTTCTCCATCAGGATGGAGGTTTCAGCAGCCAGGCCGTCAAAGCCAGCGTTTGTAAATTGGGATGGCGTAAGGAGAACTGAGTTAGCAGATCTGGCACCCCTGGCAGGTCGAACTGGTCTACTGCCATTTGAACCACGTCTGCGAACCACACTCTTCTTGGCCACCTGGGGGCCACTAGAATCACAGGTACCCCTTCCAGAGCAATCTTGCGCAGAACCCTGCCCAGAAGGGGGAATGGTGGAAACACATACAGGAGCCGAAACTCCCTCCATGACATGGACAGGGCATCCGTGGCCAAGGCCAGAGGATCCTGAGACAGGGATACGAAGGCCGGGAGCTTGTGATTGTGACGGGATGCAAACAGGTCCACATCCGGTAGACCCCAACGGTGACACAGGGACTGGAATACCCTGTTGCAGAGGGACCACTCCCCCTGACGGGACGACCCCCTGCTCAGAGCATCTGCTAGCAGATTCTCCGCCCTCGGAATGTACACAGCCGAAATGCATTGGACATTGGCCTCCGCCCATATCAGAATCTGAGACACCTCCTGGAGGGCACCCTTGCTCCGGGTCCCTCCCTGATGGTTGATGTAGGCAACCGCCGTTCTGTTGTCCGAGCGTACCTGGACCGACAGACCCCTCAGGTTTTGGGTCAAACGCTCCAGTACCAACCTGATGGCCCGCAAATCCAGAATGTTTTTGGGTAAATGGGCCTCCTGAGGGCCCCACCTCCCCTGGAAATGCAGGGACTTCCAGAATCCCCCCCAACCTGACAGACTGGCATCTGTTGTGACCGTCTTCCAGGAGGGGGCCAGAAAAGACCTGCCCCCTATCAAGTTCCTGTGGTCCAGCCACCACGCAAGGGACTGTCTGACCGAGAGGGAAAGCACACAGACCCCGTCCAAGGACGCTGGGTTCTTGTCCCATACTGACAGAAGGTGAAGCTGCAGAGGTCTCAAATGGAACTGGGCAAAGGGCATCGCCTCGAAGCTCGCCACCATCAGGCCCACCAGCTGCATTCCCTGCCGGATGGAGGGTTGTGGGCATGAGAGCAGGAACCTCGCCTGCGCAGTCAGAGCTTCCACCTTCTGTTGAGGAAGGAATATCCTTGACTGAACCGTATCCAGAATCATTCCCAGGAACGGAGTCACCGAGGAGGGGCACAGAGAGGAATTTTCATCACCCAGCCGAAGGACTCCAGGGTGGACACTACCAGCCGAGTGTCCAACTCTGCCTGCCGCAGAGACCGAGAGGTGATGAGTATATCGTCTAGGTAGGGCAGCACGCGTATGCCCCTTAGCCTTAACAGGGACATCACCCCTGCCAGCACCTTGGTGAACACCCTGGGAGCCGAAGTGAGGCCGAATGGCAAGGCCACAAATTGGTAATGCTGATCTTTCAGTGCAAATCTGAGAAACCTTTGGTGTCCTGGAAACATCGGGACGTGAAGGTAAGCATCCTTGATGTCTATGGACGTCATAAAGTCCCCTGGGCGCAGAGAGCCGATGGCCGAGCGCAGTGTTTCCATGCGAAAGTGCCTGTTCTTGACAAATTTGTTGAGGATTTTTAAATCCAGAATGGGCCTGACTGACCCATCCTTCTTGGGTACTGTGAAAAGGTTGGAATAGAACCCCATGCCCCTGTCTCCTAAGGGGACCTTGCAAATGACCCCTAGATCCAGGAGACCCTGCACGGCCAGCAACAAGACCTGAGCTGAGGCAGAGACCTGTGGAATCCGGGACCCAACGAATCTGGTGGGGGGCAGTACAGCTAATTCTATCTTGTAGCCGGAGGACACTACCTCCTGAATCCACCGGTCTGAGACGTGGCGCCTCCAGACATGCTCGAAGTGCTGCAGACGTCCCCCCACCCTGACGGGCGAGGGCGCCTCTTCATGCCTGAGGGGTCTTGGGAGGGGCTTTGGGTTTGGACCCCCAGGAGGAACCAGGACGGCGTCCTCTGTTCCTGTGCCAGGAATCTGCGCGGGACCCAGTGAAGGACACTCCTCTTCCCTGTTTTGCCCCACGGTAGGGGATTGAGAGGGTGCCCTGGCCTCGAAAGGGCCGAATCTGCTGCCTGCGCTGGGGTAACTTTGGCGAAGAGATCTAGACGGTCCCCAAACAGGCGCAGCCCCTTAAATGGAAGCCCAGTAAGGGCTCTCTTAGCGGCATTGTCAGCAGCCCACTGGTGCAACCAAACCGCGCGGCAAATAGCCACCGCCAGGGCAGAAGATCTGGCACACATTCTAATAGCATCGTCCGATGCAGACAGGATAAAGTTCACAAACACATCACAGTTAGACAGTGCATTGACAGTATCAGGTGGCAACTCATCCGTGCCATTGAGAGCATTCCTGAATATGGCCCTGAGCGCTACTGCCGTGATGGCTAAGGCGCAAACTGGGCACAAAGTCGCTCCCCTAAACGCAAAGGCATGGCGTGCCAATTGGTCAATACGCCGGTCCTCAGAGTCCCGCAGCGTAGAAGTGTCAGGGGAGTGCATAATAGAGGTGTTGGACAACCCTAGAATAGGAGCATCGACCTCGGGGGGCGATGACCAGCACCTAACCAAGTCAGCAGGGAAGGGATACTTCCTGTCCACACTCTTTGGGATTCCAGGAAGTCTACTGGGATGTTCCCATTCTTTAAGCACGAGGCTATTGAAATGGGTTTGCTCGGGAAATTGCAGACAAGCCTTAGCAGTATGAAAAAGGTCACCCCTTTGCCTGGGAGCCGCCGCAGGGGGAGAGAGGGACAAAACCTCAAAGATCTGAACCAGCAGTCTGTCAATATCATCCGAGGTCCAGTGCTCGGAACCAGACTCGTCATGACCCCTAGACTCCTCGTCATATGACCCTGAGTCAGAGAACAGTTCCCCTTCGTCCGAGGGGGTATGGCCGTAAGGATGCAACAATTCATCAGATTCCATAGGGAAAAGAGCAGAGTCAGGGGTTAAATGGTGCCTCTTTGCGGTGGCCTTACGCGCTAAGGAATTAGCAAGCAATTTTTCAACACTGGCCAGTCTAGCAGCCATATCAGGATGAGAATCCCCGCTCGTATTGGGGGTTAGACTCAGGCTTGGGGGAGTAGGTGAAGTGAGGCGAGGCGCAGGCCCAGCCACGGAAGAGGCGGGAAGAACCGATAGCGCCTGCTGTGCACAAGGTACACAGACCCGTGCATTGTCACCGCTGCCAGGTAAGACCCCACAAGCTACACACAGCCGGGCTTGTCCCGAAGGAACCCCGTTCACAATCTCCTGAGATGCCTCCATATGGTGATTTAATCGGCACAATAGGCCAGTAGGGATTGATGCTGTAAGCTACCCTGGATGCCCCAATAACCCGCGGGGAAGTGGGAGTAAATTTAATAGTCTCAACCGGGAGCTACACCGGACCGGGAGAAGCCACCAAAAACCACGGTCTGAAAGACATAAAGGGAACAAGGATGTCAGAGCCATGCGCAAGGGAGTATAAAAGGCAATATAAAGTCGCCCGCGAGGGCACTTACAGACAGAGGGGGGAGGACGGTTTTCACCACGCGCGCGCAAGTAAAAAATGGCGCCAAGCGAACCTCGAAGGGCGGGCCAGAGCTGACCGTGACGCGGAGCACGCCAAACCAGGACCCCGCCCCCCCCCCCCTCCCCGGGGAGCGCGAAGCTCCAAAAACGCGTAGCCAATATAGACAACAGGGCAGTGACGCCAGAAGGGAATTGATCGAGTAGATTACCTCCGAAGAGCCACTATAAGCTAAAAAAGAGACGCCGCAGCGTCTGCAAAGCCGCAGCCGTCCATGGAAGACAACCATATAGGAAAGACGCGGTGGCTACCAATACAAGGATAAAAGTAAAAGCGCGGCTCTGACACCCATTCCCAGTAAAACACGATACTAAGGCCATAAGCGTGTAATAGGGTACACTGAGGCCGCCATACTCACAAACCCCTCCCCCCCCTTTCTTTCCCCCCGGGGGGAACGAGGGGGGATGGCGACCCTTTACGCAGGGTCCACCGCTACACGGGGCATGGGGCAATGATGCGGGAGGGGCATCCCCTAAAGGCTCACTATCAGCCTAAACCGTCTACCCTTTGGTGGGGGACTGCGGTGGAGCATGGCTCCGTTAAGCACGCGTGGTGCTGCCTACCTTCACCCGACCGGCGCAGCCCAGCCTGGGAGGCTCATCACAAGAAGGATGGGTGGGAGTAGTCCAACAGGGCCGCAGGCTTCATGTCTTCGCAGTCAGCACTGCAGAGAAATCTGGGGATTTGTGGGAGGTCCCTGGGTATATGAAGGGCCGGGAGGAGCCTGTTTTTGCTTGTCTGCAGTGCACAGCGCCATCTGGCGGAGGATTACCCAAGTGTAAGTATTATATCTGGAGCAGGACGTACTGTATACTTAGAATATAGTGCAAAATGGTCTGGCAACAGAGTGACAAAATCTCCAGGTAGGCTGGCACTTAAAGGGTTAAGGAGACCATTCTTCTAGCCTCTTCATTCAGGCTCCAGATACACACACAATACTCACCATTGTTAATCTTTGCACCGTTGCCTCCAATCAGGAAATAAAATGGGCAAACTTGCGAGAGGTTGTGCTGTAAATGCAATTTTTCTGCTACTGTCTACTGTTGACTGGAGAATGCTACATGAAGCAGACACATAGACTTTTCTAGGACATGCTTACATGTTAAAAAGTAACTAATTGTGAGCAGAGCAAGCTCCTCTACCTACCTCCTCAACCTCATCCTCAGCAGCGTCATCTTCACCAGCATGTGCCAACTTCTGGGCTGCTTCCAGAGCTTTTTCCACACTCCCAGCATCTCCAGTGTTCTCCGTGCCTGGTAATGGAGGAAAACCTAAAGGGACACATCAAAATATTTATTAAAAAACTGGCTATCTAAAAGCTTTTTGTCTACAGAATGCTGTGAAACACCACATTGGGCTTACAGTAGGGCATCCACAGGCAGCCCTCCCCCACTGATGCTAAATGAGTGACTCAGTAATCATTTTTTCTCCCTCAGCTGCAGTCTATCCCCCAAAAGCTGCCCAGGCCATCTTTGTTAAGCCAATATGAAGATAGAAACTTCAGCTGTGGTAGACCTGGCCACATGCCCTTTGGGCTGACAGCAAAAGGTCTGCAGGATATCAGCACCTAGTGCATCAATATGCCCCCCCCCCATCTGATGCAGACAAAGCCATTAATAGATGCATAACAATTGGGACATGTACAGAATACCAAAAAAATCCCAGTTTGTTTCCTCCAGCCAATTCCTCTTTTTCTACTCATTGTACAACCAAAAAACGTTTTACTTATAATTTAATAACAGCCAGATAGCCATACAGTCTGCAGTATGAAGAGAATTGACATATTGCAACAAATTAGGTTGTTGAGCATATAACAAGTCTAAGCTTAGCATGTGGAGATGTGGAAAAAAGATGTGGAAACAAAGGGGAAGGTTCATTTTAAGGAAAAGTTAAAAATCCATACCTGGAGGAACTGGGAGCTCAACCAGATTCACCGACCTGCCAGCCTTGTGAGCACGAATGGCATCCTGATATTGCTGCAGATAAACAGATAAGCAGATAAGTATTTAATTGCAATCAACAAGAAGCAGATCCATGACCGTGTTATCTGCCATGTGCAGATCTCTAGAACTTAAAGAAACAATGGTATGTACAGAGGACCAGGTGGTAGTTTCGTGCACCTGCACCTCTGAAGCCTAGTGAAAAAGGCTTAAGAGGACCCTACCACCTGTGTGCAGCATACTGTAAAATGAAAGAGGGGACCAATCCTTACAAATGGAAGCCTAAATATAGCGAACCTGATACACCCTCTAACAATGGCCTAGGAGACCACGAAGCCCTTGCGATCCATCTGGATTAGTAGGACAAGGAATAGTCCTACTTACCTTGAAATGCAAGCTGTTACTACATCTAGAAGCCGTAGTTTTCACAGATGATGGAAAGTTTTGGCCAAAGAGTAAGCAAGAACCATCTCTTTATGCATGAGAAGAGCAGACATTATTTTGCATCAGCAATAAGCTTTAGAACAGTGATAATATACTTTGGCTGACATAGTCTTCTGTGCCTTTAGCAAGGTATAAATCTAAAGAAACAAAGGGGGGGTGGCAGCCGCTCAGACCATTTTATAACTAACCTGGGAGGTGCACGTTAGCAGGGCAATTAGTACACACAAGTCTTAAAGGAGCCACAGCACTCAACCCTGTCAGTTTGCAGGCCAGCCTATAGTCTGTCTCTAAACTTGGTTAAAAACAGAGGACTCGGTCACACACATCTGCAGAAGTATGCTTAAGCTGCACCACTACGCCAAAGTGCCTCTGTGGGGTGCAGTCCTAACTCTAATCTCTGAGAGCCCATTTGGGACATACAGTGCAATAGATAAATTGGGAGCAGGCTTACCTGAGGTTGCCCTAAACCTCTCAAGTGCAAGCCATGGGGTGGAAGGGTCAAAGACCTTGCAATACAGCCTAGACCCCACACACCATGTGCTTGCACAAATTCAAAAGAAACAAAGGGGGGGGGGGGGGGTGGCAGCCGCTCAGACCATTTTATAACTAACCTGGGAGGTGCACGTTAGCAGGGCAATTAGTACGTATTAGTAAGGTATAAATCTATGTTGCAAGCAAGCTCTTCTCCTCTGGGCTCCAGGTTTCAAAAGTCATGCTACTGTAAACTGGAAAGGAACAGTGGTCCTTGCAACTTAAAGTGGACCAAAACCCAGGTTCGGAAGCCTTGGAATCTATAGGATTATAAAGCTGCCTGATTCCTGTCCCCCCGGTGCAACTCAAATCGAGATGCCCTATTGTGTGAACACTCCCACCCCCAAATCCCTGTAAAGCCTACGGTTTGCCTGATCCAACGGCCCACGCGTGGGCTGCAGCGGCACTACTCTATACATTCAGCAGCGCACGTCCACCTGGAGTAGCAGAGCTGGGGTATAGCCTTGCAGCAGAGGAGAACTACTGTGAATTCTCTTGTGTTATTTGTTAAATAGGATTCTTGTATCTGTGCTGTACCATACCTTGGCAATCCTCTCATGCATCCTTGCCTTCCTGTCATCTCCACTGGCTTTGGCTTGTTGTGCAGCTGCTTTGTAGCGATCCATCCTTTGCTGCAGAGCCTCCAATAATGTAACAGCAGGAGCTCCTGGATAAGAAAAGCATAACAACGTTTTATTAGTCTATCAGAACAATGAAATACTTGGTTTTATTAAGAGAAAAAAAAGATTGGTTGCTCCAGGCAGCTGTTCCAATATCTGTAGTTTTAAGAGGAGACTGGCCACGGAGAACATACTGTAGGTGGAAACAAAGGCATGATTGTGACCTCATCATCAATTCCATTCCTTTTTCTCTTTTCCACCACACTTTCCCTGATGAGCGACATTACATTTCTAAATAAATCTTAATTTAGTGGCAATACTTTTGCCCCAATGGTGAGTTGCAGACAGGAATAGATAAACATAACACTTACCTTGGCTGCTTGCAGGGCTGGGTTCTTGCAGTTCTGGTTCTGTTTGATCTGGAGTTTTCACATCCTGATCTACAAGAAAAATCCCTGTTTGTAATCCCCAAAATACTAAATATATAGCAGAAATACAGTGTAGCACCTGGTTGTCCATACCGCTGGGGGGAGGGGGCATCTGACTGAGATCCACAGGCTGCCCATTCTCCAGGGCCTCTAAAACAATGCTAAACCTCTGAAAAAAATAAAGAGCACAAATAATCATTCTGCACATATCATGGTGACATATTTTAGCTGCTTAAATAGACTGTTCAGGCAAGTAAAAAAAAAACCTTACCATTTACCCCTGCATCAGATTAGTCTCAGTCTGGTAGTGTTAAACTTACCAGTTCCTGCTGTGCATTCTCCAATCACCAGCCACCTCTGGGAAAGACAGACAGTCCCACATTGCAACCATAGGAGTGGGTGTGCTGCAGCTGTGGCTGATGCAAGGGGGAGACACGTTACAGGGATCGCCAGTGAATGGAGAATAGGCTTGCACTATATGGGACCCAGGGACCCCAGGATTCTAGTACAGTTCATACTGCCAGGCGAGAAAAGGTATGTATTTTTTACCTTGCATGGGCAGAACCTTGAATAGTGATAACATTTGACACACACCTTGCCAATCCTCATGTACTCCTTTGCCTTTTCCACATGACCAGCCTGTTTGGCTCTCAGAGCTGCCATCTTGTACTCTCGTTGTCTTGCCACTAGTACATTCTTCATATCTGAAATTGAGAGAGTGTGCTTAACATTTACTAGAACCCATAAAGCTAACCTGCAGCTAATACACTAATACATTCTAGGTTTGTATCCAAAACCCTAACTTTCACCAGTCTGAACCTCTGCAGGATGCTAATCCTTTCACCTGTTGTTGTTAATTATGTGTTATGTTTCTCCGTTGTGCTTATTAGGCTACCTGCACCTAATACATAAAGCATAGGAGGACTCAGTTCATTTAGCCACTCTTGTCCTTTTAAAAAAGAAATGTCAGTGTGCTTCAATGGGACAGATTGTTCCTCTTGAATGCCCTGCTAGAAAAGTACAACTTCTCCTGTGTAAAGAGGAAAGGGGGTAACTTGAGGCCTATACAAGTCTTCTCTCTGTAATCTAGTTGGCTGTTCAGCTCACAGGGTGTGGAGACACAGTAAGTGACCAGGCAGCATTTGAGTTATTGATAATAGTGTTGTATATAAATAAGGTATAGCAGGGGAAAGGTTATGGGCTTATAATAGTGAGGATTATCATACAGGCTAGTGGTTTTTCTAACCCTGCTATGAAAGAACTAGAAAACCACTAGGGTGTGAGGTGGCACCAACTAATTCACAAAGTGCTTGAGGTGCAGTGCTCTGGATACAACCCACAAATACATATATACAAAAAAGAGGAGAGTGCACACACCCAAAATATATAAAAGTATATATTTATTAAATCAATTTGACATAAAAAGATCACAGCTAAGACAATATTTTAAAAAACATAGAAGACAAACTAATTCCTAATCTGCCACAAGAGGGGGCTGTTGTTCCGAGCTGAAATAGGCATCACTATAATCCTATATATTAAACAAATCAAAAGCTCCTACTATCAATACAATGTGCTAAAAAATAGAGAATATACTTAAAGTGCAATGTGCAACAGCTAAAGTGCATCAATCAAATAGAAGAGACACAATACAGACCATGTCCAAATATTTCCAAACAAATATACATGCAGAGGAGAACAAAGCATTAAAGAAAAATTGGTGCTACTTATCTTAATGTGATGCCGAACAGCAGGCGCGCCCCCCCCCCCCCCCCCCGAAAAGCCCACGCGTTCCAAGACAAGCCTATCTCTTTTTCAAGGCAGAGTGCTCAGCAGAAGGATGCTGTGGGTGCCCCTTATATACCCACCTGCCTGCGCTCCCTCTGCAGCTCTGATTGAAAGCTGGTGAGCGGTGGACGCACCCCGGCCGGAAGTGCGTCACGTCGCCCCAAACCGGAAATTACGTCACTCGTGTTCCAGCAAGGCCTATTTTAGCTCGGAACAATAGCCCCCTCTTGTGGCAGATTAGGAATTAGTTTGTCTTTTATGTTTTTTAAAAATACCATTTTGTGAGTACTCACCTGAAAAATGGATATTGTTGGTGTGCCACACACCCCGCTTCACTTCTTAAATATTCATCACTTCATGGGTTAATCCACCGCAGGTGACGTAGTGCAGAGAGGAAGTCTTGTAACGAGCCCCCTTCCGGCCTATATATACCTGGTACCTCCCTTCAATCACCAGTATATTCAAAAAGCAGTAAAACAAGGTACCAGTATTCCACCAGTAACCTCCAAAATCAATTTTGATATAAATAAAAAAGGGCTTCACCATATAAATGCTTCGGTAATACCGAAAAGGGCGGGTGTGAAGCGGGGTGTGTGGCACACCAACAATATCCATTTTTCAGGTGAGTACTCACAAAATGGTATTATTCTTGGTGTGCCACACACCCCGCTTCACTTCTTAAATATTCATCACTTCATGGGACATCCAAAAGCAGTGTCCACAAGGGAAGGGCATCTCAAGGCCAGGTGAAGCATAACTTAAATGACTGCAGTCTGCAGAACTTTGCGGCCAAAAACAGCATCCGCTGAGGCCCGCACATCAACTTTGTAAAACTTAGAAAAAGTGTGAACAGAAGACCAGGTGGCGGCCTTACAAACCTGTTCAACAGAAGCTTGGTGCTGAAAAGCCCAAGACGCCCCAACAGCGCGAGTGGAATGAGCAGTAATACGAAAAGGGGGAACTCTTCCCTTAGCAGAATAGGCCGCAGTAACGGCCTGACGTATCCACTTGCTAATGGCAGATTTGGCTGGTGCCAAACCCTTCTTAGGCCCATGGGGCACAACAAAAAAGGAATCCGTCCTACGGAAAGGAGACGTGATAATCAAGTAGTACTTAACACAGCGTACTACATCCAAACAATGCAAAACCCTCTCTTTGTCATTCTTAGGATTAGGACACAAGGAGGGAAGAACAATATCTTGGTTCAAATGAAAAAGCAGAAACAACCTTAGGAAGAAAGTCTGGCTTGAACCGAAAGACCACTTTATCCTGATGCCTCTCGAAGTAGGGCGCCTGGATAGTTAAGGCCGCCAATTCTGAGACACGCCGGACAGAAGTGATCGCTACCAAGAAGACAATCTTCTGAGTCAGGGTAGACAAAGCAATATCTTGCAAAGGCTCAAAAGGAGGAGCCTGAAGAGCCGAAAGAACCAAATTCAAATCCCAAACAGGGAGTAATGGTTTCCTGGGAGGCCGCACATGCGTAACCCCCTGGAAAAAGGTTTTAACTAAAAGGTTTAAGCGCAACACGCTTCTGAAAAAAGACAGATAAGGCAGAGACCTGCCCTTTCAATGTACTTAGCTGGAGACCAGAGTCCAGCCCTGATTGTAAAAACTCCAGAATCCTGGGGACCGAAAGGACCCTACAAGGAAAAGATCTTATCTCACACCAAGTGATATAGGCTTTCCAAGTCCTATAGTAGGTGACGGAAGAAGACTTCTTCCGGGCACTGATCAGAGTCTTAATGACTGAATCAGAAAGACCCTCCTCCTTCAGGATGGAGGTTTCAGCCGCCAGGCCATCCAACCCAGCGCTGGTAAATTGGGGTAACACAATCGACCCTGAGTGAGCAGAACGGGCCGAAGAGGCAGAATGAACTGGTCCACTGCCAGCCAAACGATGTCTGCGAACCCTATTCGTTTTGGCCACTTTGGGGCCATGAGAACGGCGTACACCCTTTCCAGAGCCAACTTTTGAAGAACTCGGAGGAAACAGGTATAGAAATCCCAGAGTTCCTCAGTTCAGGGACCTGACGTCCACTGTCAGAGCCAGAGGATCCCGGGAAAGGGACACGAAGCTCGGGAGCCTGTGATAGTGATGAGGGGCCAACAGGTCCACCTCCGGAGTCCCCTTTGGAGACACAATAAGAGAACCACCCGAGGATGGAGAGCTTATTCTTCCAGACGGGGAGAGCACTTGCTCAACCGGTCCGCTACCTGTTCCATCACCTCTGGAATGTAAACCGCCGAGAGACAGGGAACATGGAACACTGCCCATGTCTGGATCAGGGACATTTCTCTGATGGGTAAGCGGGGCCTCCACTGCCCCTGAAGCCGCAGCTCCTTCCAGAATCTGTCCCATCCCGACAGACTGGTGTCCGTGGTGACACCTCTCCAAGGGAGGGTCAGGAAAGACCTGCCCTGTACAAGATTGGTCGAGACCAATCACCACAGGAGGAACTGCCGTAAACGGGAGGACAATTGGAAGGACAGCTCCAACAACAGAGGCTGCTGGACCCAACACGCTAGCAGAAATAGCTGAAGTGTTCTTGTGTGAATTTGGGCAAAAGAAAGACACACTCCGTCTTGATGAGAGTTCAGGCCGGGATGAACCGACCCCTGAATGGACCGCGAGGGAGGGTGAGACTCGAATTCCAGGTTGTGACCTGTCGACACTACCTCCTGCATCCATCTGCCTAGAACCACAAGGTTCCAATGGTAGAAGTGTCGCAATAGTCCCCCCACCCGCACGGGTGAGGGCAGCCCCTCATTGCTGAGTGAGCTTATCAGCAGGCTTGGGCTTGGTGCCCCAGGACTGAGTGGGCCGGCCATGGCTCCTCCCCCGAGTCCAACCTGCGCCACTGGTAGCGGGAAAGGACGTACCTTTGCCCGCTCCGAACCTTTGAAAGGAAGGCCTACCGGAACTTGTCCCCCTGAAGGGACCACGAGGCCTTTTGCGTTGTGGCATCTTACCATCTTTTGCGACTGAATCAATTTTCTCCCCAAACAGACGCAACCCCAAAAAGGGGAGAGCTGTGAGTACCTTTTTGGAAGCCGTGTCTGCTGACCACTGACGCAGCCATACTGACCTGCGAATAGCCACCAGCATAGCTGCCGCCTTGCTACTCATAGTCAGCGCATCGTCCTGAGCGGCCAGGACATAAGCCACAAAAGATTCACACTGCTTAAGTGCAGTGAACTGTTTGCAAGCGGGATCAAGATCCTCATATAGCCCCTGAATTAGGGACTTAATTGCCAATAGAAGAAGGGCTGAAGCACATACCGGGCGCAATGCTGACCCGGGAATAGATAAAACCATGTCGAGCGTATTGGTCAATCCTGCGATCTTCCCCATCTTTGGGGACAGTGGTCTCAGCAGATTGTACCATAGCCGAGCTGGAGAGTCCTAGTACAGGGGTATCGACGTCCGGAGGGACAGACCACAGCCTCACCAATTCTGGTGGAAAAGGATAACGCTTTTCCCAACTGGAAGGAATTCCAGATAACCGTGTGGGATGTTCCCATTCCTTAAGAACCACCCTCTCAAAGTGGTGCTGTCTGGGAAAAACCAAACTCGGCTGAGGCTCTTTAAATAACTGACCCTTTGGCGGGGCGGCCGCCTCAGGCGTATCTAAACTCAAAATTTTAAACATTTGAGCCAGAATGGAGGGGGTGTCAAAAACAACCCCCTCTGACCAATCGCCGATCTCATCAGCCACATGCTGACCTGTCGGCTCATCTGACTCCGACGGGAGTTCATCCTCGTCAGGGGATCCATCGGACCATTCCACAGGTTCACAAAACTGGTCCTGTGGAGTCGAAGGTACCGGAGTCAGGTGCCTTCGTTTTGTAGCGGTTTTAAACGCTGCTTTAACGGGCATCATTTTCCGGGGGCAGGGCTGTGCTGCTGCCTCGGAATGCGAATCCCCACTTTTGACAGTGTCATGCGGGGTCCGGAATAGGGATGGAGAGGTAGGAGATGATGAAGGATGCGATGGCACCGCAGCCGAAGCAACGGACTGGCGCGCAATAGTCTGTTTTGCACAAGGGATGCAAATAAAGATATCATCAGCTGGGAGTGGAACCCCACAACCTACGCACCCCCCAAACGGAACAGCAGAACCGTTTCCGGAATCTACGGAAGCCTCCATATGGTGATTTATGGTATTCGCAATAATGGGACTTTTAAGGCATAAGCCGACCCTGGATGCCCCCTTTATTTTAGTAATGTCCCGGAAGGGAGGATTTATATAATTTTTTTTTTTTTTTTTTTTTTTTAAGTTTAGGTCCCCTTTAATAGAAACTATATATATATATAGTCTATGTATATAAACATTCAAATCAATCCCAATAATTAGCCAGGCACATAGAGCCGGAGGGCTAGCATAAGCAGGGATCCCAGGATCTGCAAGGCAAGAAAACAATCATCAGATCCTTCACATGTGTATAACAAGTATGGCACCAAGTGCCCTTAAATGACGCCCCCTTGATAATAGTGATTTCTCACTGTATTATTAAACAATATCCCCCATTTAACACCCCAACGGGAGGGGCCGCTTACCTGTACAGCAATCAGCCGGTAAGCCTGCAGCCAGCAGCCATGAGCCGGCAGAAGACAAAGTGCGGCCGTGCGCCCACGTGCCTTCCTGTTTTGAAGGAAGCTGGGACGCTGGGCCCGCCGCAGACGCCGCTGACGCCCCCCCCCCCCCCTACGCCGATCAGCTGGAACACTTTACAGCTGATCACAGCACGCGCATCCAGGCGGCGGAGGGGGGAAGGTAAAAACCGCATGTGCTGACAAAGCTCAATGAATGCCAGGCGAGAAGAGGGGAGAGGGGGGAGGGGGTAGGGGGCCACAAAGCAACCAACTGCCAGAGAAGTGGCCAGCCCATACCCAGCGCAAGCTGCCGTAAAGCAGACCCAAAATATACACATGCTACAGTGAATGTATAAACATGACATATATGTTAACATGCAGTGATACAGTGAAACACACATACTAAAGCACACCCTCACCACCCCCCCCCCCTCCCCCCATAGTGAAGGGAGAAGGGACCGAACGGGAGAGAAAGGGGCTACGGGGACCCTCGGGACAGGGGCATCCCATTTCCGGATCACCATGCCGGTTCGCCGCATTGCCCCACGCATGAGGTCGAGCGGTAGGAGATAAGCTCCTAGGCACTTAAAGTGCCATCTACCATTTGCCCGGTGAGCAGCCAAGGCTGGGAGGCTTCCTATTTCACCATAAAGGTATACAAACTCAAACCGGGCAGAAATAGACCAAAAGGGGGGTGGCGGGGTAAGAATACCCCGGCCTACCTGTAAGCAGGAGACTTCCAACTTCTGACTTGTCAGCAAGCAGAGAGAAAAAATACTGGTGACTGAAGGGAGGTACCAGGTATATATAGGCTGGAAGGGGGCTTGTTACAAGACTTCCTCTCTGCACTACGTCACCTGCGGTGGATTAACCCATGAAGTGATGAATATTTAAGAAGTGAAGCGGGGTGTGTGGCACACCAAGAATATAATGTCTTAGCTGTGATCTTTTTATGTCAAATTGATTTAATAAATATATACTTTTATATATTTTGGGTGTGTGCAATAAGTCTCTGGAACTACTCTGGGGGAATTGGTGGGCACTCTCCCCTTTTTCGTATATACTGCTATGAAAGAAGGTATTAAGGTATAACGAGAATAGTCTAGTTATACCTTAGTATCATCTTTCATATAAGGGCAAGTAAAACCACTTGCCTGTATGATAATCCTGAGCTTACTCTCTTACAGAAATGGTGAGCAGAGCCTTGATAACAGGACACGGTAATTCATGCCTGGCTGCAAGTGTAGCCCTTCGAATTAGCAGAAACTAGCCCTTATGGGAGCAAAGTGGGGGCAGAATAACAACCAACAAAGGGAATAGGTCAAAGGGAAGGGGTCAAGGAGAGTCGTCAGGGGTGAACCCAGCCTCTCTGCTATAGAAAGGCACACCCAAGGACGTGCCCCATAGAGCAATGCACTACGCTTTCCTATGATGGGAGCGGCTCTGATTTACTGCAGGAGGATACTAAATAAAAATAATAGGTCCAACAATTGCTGCCCCCTTTGCAGTGCTACCTCACATGGCCTCATTACAAGGTGCACCCCTGAGAGAGGTTAAATATGTATGCAGAACTTAAAGTCAATCTACAGGCAACAAAAAACCCCACTATACTCATCTTGAATCCCCCATAGGTGATCGCTCATAGCCCGATGCTGAGAAACTTACCAGATTGCCTGATCCAGTCCCCATTCCACCCAAACAGTTGCCGCCATCTTCAGCAGCTCGTGTCCATTCACCAACTGATGAACACACCACCTTCTTTTACAGCAATGGAGGGCAGGGTGTACCATAGTGCCTGTGATGAATGGCACAGACAGTCCATCGGGTGTTGAATGGATGCAAGCAGCTGAACGATAGAGACTGCTGCATGGGTGGTGCAAGACTGGCCAATCTGGTGATTGTCTCAACATTGGGCTATCAGCGATCACCTGAGGAGGATTGAAGGGGAGTATAGAGCTTTTTTTTTTGATCCCACAGAATAAATTTAATATTTGCCTAGAATTATGATTTATAATTCTAGCACCTAGCAGCTAGAAGGGAAGGCATAGACCCAATCCACAGTCCAACTGCCAGCTAGAATAATGCATAAAATCGCTAGAAACCTATGAACGTCACCAGGACCAAAGTGGTATCACTAACATTAAGTAAGGAAATCCTTTGCCAGGGAGACCCAAGAATTATGAGTATTTATACTGACTTCTGTGTCATGAAGAATTAAAATAAGACCAACACTGAATAGGAGTGTGCAGTTCAGCTTTAAAAATAAACCCCCTTTTGTTACCCCAGTTATAAATATTACCCTCTCCCATGTATTGCCCCTTCCTCCCATAAAGGCAGTTGTGTAGTTCCCCCTTACCAGTGTCAAAGATAGCAAAAGAACTGGACAAGGATACAGATTTTAAGCACCCATAATAATGCCCTGAGTCCTGTATAGTAAGTATTTAGGACCATCTATAAATAAGGCAAGTGATTAAAACATTTCACCTTGTTGTTCTTGAGGGGCAGATTTCTCATCACTGGCAGTAGTTGGCAATTCCCTCTCCAGTGGTAGACTCTGGGCACTGGTTGGTCCTGTAGGTTCAGAATCAGGTGCACTCTGGTCCTCTTCCTGTGATGTAATAGTGAAGAGTGGAGCTTGTGGAGTTACCAGTTTCCCAGAGGCCACTGGTGGTGGAATCTCTTCTTCGCTTACAGATTTTCCTTGTCTTGCAGATTTTAGCATAGATTCCAGTGTCTGAAAGGATAAGAAGCAGAATGACCCAGTGCTATATCCGGTACAGAGAACAGAGAAACAGTGCAAGGTTACATCTCTTTATTTCAGCATCAAGTAAGTTACAGTAGCTGTAATACATGTAAAAAGTACTTTGTATTATACTGAAACATGAGATAGAGCATTACTGTGCAGCAATCAGTTACTAACCTTGAGTCCTCGCTCATATCGCCTGGCTTTGGAGGTCTCATTGGCTTGCTTTGCGTTGGATATTGCGGTCTTGTAGCTGGCGATCCGGTCTTCTAGAGTTTGCAGCAAACCCCCAGAACCTGACTGCAGAGGAGACAAATACTGAAGCATATGGTTTGTGTCACAGGCTGTGCTTACTGTATGTGTGCAACACGTGAGGACATGGTAAATATCTGGCCTTAAAAGTCTACTTCAAATTAAACCCATGGCGCTAAAGCTGCACTGGCCAGCTCTGGAGCCCAAAAATCTGCATGCCCCAATGTGTGAAACTCCCGGGGTTGCCTGTAAACTCACCTTTACTGGCCGCTTCCACAGCTTTCCTGTAGCTGTGGCACCCTCCCACCCCAAGCCTATCTGAATGCTGTATCGCTGAAGTATTTGGGCAGGTGGGGGGCACAGGGGGTGTCCTCATTCATGCTCAATATTAACCCTTTCAGTGGCAGCCTACCTAGAGATGTTGTCACCCTCTGTTGCCAGACCATTTTTCATCGATTTGCACTATATATGTGCAACTGTGATTTTTGCAGGAACTTCCAGGAAAAATATATATTGTTTGGGGTTTAACATGTAAATGTCTTCAGTAAGTTTTTAAAATATTTTTTAGCTTAGATTTGTAAAAAAAAGTAAAATTTTGTTACTTTTTTAAAACATTTAGCTTTTTCAAGATCATCATGTGTGTAAAAGCCCTATTCCTCCTGATTACAATGGTACCACATATGTATCAGTCGACACCCGATACATACTTATCAGCATGCGGTGTCCATGTTTTTTATATCTCTGTTGCTCTGTCTTAAAATGGACCAAAACCTATGGGACTCCAGGGCAAAGGAAGAGCAAAGGCGTGGGAGCGGATCAAAGCGACATGACTGGACGAAAGGCTGTGCATGTGCCATAGGACCGAGGGATCGGAGTCCTTGCTAATCACTTCCTCTGCTTGGAGCGTTTTTTATTCTGTTTGAAGATGGCAGAAGCTGCATGGAACTGGATCAAGCAATCCAGTATGTGTCTCTGCGGCAGACTAGCAGTGATCGCCCGTGGGGGATTAAAGGTGAGTTTTTCTCCCCTTCCTGCAGAATGAGGAGATAATCCTTCTTCACCACAAGAACTGTAAATCTGTGAAATAGCCAACCACAGGAGCTTCAACAGCAGCAACAGCTGCCAGCTTCAAATCAGATTATTTTTTTTAGAAGAAAATATATGTAACACAACAGGTATATTATAACACTGGCCCACATAAACCTGCATCAATCACATGTCTGTGGGACATATAAAAACGAACTTGAGTTCCAAAGCAGTAGAACCAGGCAAAGACTAGGAGGTAGGTAGCTATAAACCTTACTAGTTACAGATATTGCTTAACCTTTTTTATACAACTCTTTGGCTGCAAGTAAAAATAGAAGCCATTAAAACTAACACTAGACTTCCCAGTTAGAAGCATCCTCCCCCTTCACACACATACACACTGGAAGCAGATAGACACAAAAGGTACCTTAAAGTCTGGAAGCATGGTGCAGGTATAGGACCACCACTGCTAGATGCCAAGTGCTCTATGCCACTTCACACTTGTTTTGCCCTGGGGCTGTGTTCTAAGTATAGTATATAAAATATATACACGTCTGGAAAGAGATTGCCTGTGCCAGCAGTCCTTTCTCATGTGTGCCCTGTGTGATCGAGGCACAGCCTTGTGGGGAATGACTGGTGGAAAGAAAAACAAAGGGATGCGGGAGCGGCGAGTGGAGGTAGAAGAGAACAGTGCCCGCTCTGTGTCCGGGCGCAGGGAGTGGCCCAACCAGCTGCAGTGAGCTGGAAGGAAAACCGTTACAACTAGCGAGCTTTTTATAGAATGATTTATATTTTAACGGGTTTAACAGTCAAAAGAAAATCTGGAAATCTAACTGACATAGACAGAAGTAACCCTATTTGGAACCTTAGAATATTGTTAAAGTAGCTCTATGGCTAAATTGTCTACAATCAAATATCCATATAAACATAGTAGGAGGAAAAGTTAGCTTGTGTTTTTTCATTAACCCGGGGCAGAAAAGTTTAGCATACTATTATACTTTTACAGGGAAGAACTGCTCACTTCTAACTGCTTGTCTCCTGAGCTAGACTGTGGGAAACAGTAACACCTCTTTAAAGGACAACTATGATTTGCCACTTCTTCTGGGGTCCCTGATTTATCAGGCAGAGAAGTGTCTGTGATGAAAATATATACAGCCCAGCTGGCAAATGATAGTAGTTCTTTAAACCGGACCAACAGCCTGGCACTGTTGGAAAAGAAAGGTAGCGGCCATTTTGGAGCTTCCTCTCACAGTATCTCAGCCATGCTGCTGCCTGTATTCAACTGACATAACTGACAATGGACAATAACAGGAAGCCCAGCAGCACTTCCTGTTTGCAGGTAACCTGCAGATGCATGGGCTGCCATTTTGTTTCTAAAATTTACTACAGCAGTGAGAAAAAAGTAAATTATTTTTTATGTGCAGCAATCTAAGTTGCCCTGGGGAGGGAGGCATAGGATCACTGTTTGGTGTATTGGTCTGGTTTAACTCATTTTTGACTGTTGGTCCGCTTTAAAGCAGAGTGAAACAACCATTCAGTTGGACTGTCCAGCTACCCCCTTTCCCGATTTGTAATGTCCCTGTGTGTGAAATCCTCTGGATTGGCTGTTAATTCACCTCAATGTGCAGGTCACTGTCCAATCAGAGTAGACTGTGGTGCAAAATATTGCCCGACAATCTATTCTGAACCCCCCCTGCTGTTCACAGCCACTACGGGTTTTAGATATGCTGGTGGCAGGTGACTGCATCAGCTAAAGTTTTGCCAGGCATAAAGTCAGAGGCCCATGAATGAGCCATGTTATTGATTCCCAAGGTAAGTATACAGGCAATCCTAGAAAAATTAAAACAGCGTCGCATCCCAAATCAGGATACTCCGGGGACAAGCTGTAACCCATCCCTTTTAGACTTTAGAGCTGAGTTACCAAAGTTTTGGTCTGCTTTAAAGGGCATCTGTAGGCTCAATGTAAATACGTAATTATGTCATACACAGCTGATTCCTTCTGGTCCTCACTTCACAGGGTGTAGGTCTGGCCACTGTTCTCTAGCCACGTTCCGCATATGCCATGTCTAGGCATGCCATCTTCTGCTAAATGCTGAGCTGTGGCCTGACTTCTCTCACTCTAACCTGCATGTATCACATAGTGTGAGCAGCTCAATTCACTGCGTTCAAGGGGAGCTGGTCACTTCACCTATCTCTTTGCACAAAGGCTGAAAGAAAGGGAGGAAAAAAGACAAGAGAGAGGTGTCCGCCTACACCAGGGGTGCTCTACCTTTTGATGAGCAGGGGCCACTTAAATGATTTGGAACCTGGCCGTGGCCCACAATAAATAGGTTCAGAATATTTGCATTTGAAATAGCATAATGAAGATTTTCTACAACAATCAGGATCTCCACATACACCACTCATATGTCCTTTCACCACACCACTACATTCATATATAACAATACACATGCATTAGCAAACCTCTCTGAATGTGAGCGTCCCTTATTTATAGCCCTCCCCCAATAACCATGATCCCCACATAACCCCCCCACCAATACTAAGCATACAACTATTATAGAAATACTATTTTACCAAGTTACTCTGCCAAAGATTATAGCCACGAGTGATGTTGTCAGCGCATTCCTCCAAGCCACTGCTGTCAGCTCTATTTACCAATGCAGCCCTCATATATCACTCTCTGAGCAATCACCCATCATTACTGTACCCCTATTTATCTACCTTTACACATCAGTTCCATTTACCCCACCCACTTTCTCCACAGCAGGTCAGGGGCCACATCAAATGACTCTCTCATGCTTTTGGTTGGTGTAGGTTTAGGCTAAATATAGTTGGACTTGCATATGTTAATTGTAAGGAAATGCTTTGGTCACATGCAGTACACAATCAGTACTTGTCAGAAATGTATCCAGCTCCTTTAATGTTGCTGTAGGCCTACTGACCTCCTCCTGGACTTTTTTGGTTTGATATTTTCCCATGGCAAAACCTGCCATTTTATCAGGGATGTAGGAGTGTGTAAATGTTTTGTATAACAAAGGAAGTATCAGAAAGGGAATAACCAAACAACTATCAATCGAAGATAACCCAAGTCTTTGGCTCTCAATTATTTGGATAAAGACACCTCCTTCTACTGGCATAGACAGGTAATTCATCAGGATAGCCAAATGGCCAGTATGTTCTGCATCTGTATCTGAAATCAGCAGAGCTTAGGAGTGGAAATGCTGCTGCTACAGGTATTCAAAGACCCAAACTAGATCTGTGGCAGCAGCCCAGTATAACAAGCAGCTGGCATATTAATTTTAGCAGCAATCATTGAGCTGTGAATCCCTGAATACATGCCTCTGTAGATGGACCTTCTAATCAATCAACATCTTCAAATGTGCACAGCTACAAGTATCCCCAACATATGCTCTGTACTGTACACATTTTACCTGAGAAAGACCTTTGATGTCGTCAGCTGAGGAGGTAACTTGTGTTGAAGGCTCAGCTTCTACCACATGCTGAAGCTCAGTTTCATCAACATTTTGAATTTCAGTTGAAGACTCGTCCTCTTCCACACCCACCACTTCCTGCAGCTCAGCCTATAAAGCCAACCACAAAAAAAGAACATTTTTTTATATGTAACCTGTTTATGGCCAACCTGAGCAGATGCTACTACCTACCAGCAGATCATCATCTTCCTCCAGATCGTCATCTTCATCTTCCTCTGCGTCCAGGTCTCTCATGCACTCCTGCGCCAACTTATCTATATGTTCCATGGGCAGTGGAGCTGTGGAGAGAGTTTCAGTGGCAGTTAACAGTTATGTAGTAGGAAACTGAGAAGAAGCATTCTTCTATCATTTCTAGAAATAAAATAATGGCTGTCAGAATCAAATTTATCACCAGCTATATACATTACATATAAGGATATCCTTGTGGCATGGGGACCAGTTGCATTGGGTATTTAGACACTGGTTTACCTAGGAAAGGGGAAGAACATTTGCTGTACCAGTAACCACTTGCCCAGGCAGCCATTCCAAGGCGTCACTTGGTCAGGTTCCTGACACGGAAGAGGAAGATTAGGGATATTTTAGGGTACACATGGAAGGTTGAGGGCTTTAGTGTCTATTAGGCACTATGTTTAATGGGACATTGAGGGGGATCATGTGTGCAGGGGAAGGGACCATGCCATGTCCAAGGGGGGATCCATGTGTTGTGGGGAGGAATAAGGAGAGGGGTGGGGATACCATGTTTGGGGGAAAGATGGGAGAAGAGACTATGCCCAGGGGAATGATGGGAAGAGGGGACAATGTCTGGGTGGGTTGGGGTTAGGGAATCCATGTTGGGGGGGGTAGAGGGGTCTGGGTCCAGCTGGGGCTTTGTCCAGAGATATGTAAATGTAATTGAACTCTTTTACATTTATTGGTGGATAAATATTAATTATTCTGGACAAGACCAGAAAATGTCATAGTTACATGCTTAGGGTTTATAATCGCTGTGTGACTATTTCAGCACATTATGATGTCATAATGGGAGGCAGACACACTGGATTTCGGAAGCAGTCAAAAATAGAAAGTTTAGTAACTGCTCCCCTAAAGTCCCCCTCTGGCAAAAATCTATTTGACAGGGCTTAACTTCATGCAGATGTTCTGGAATAACAGGGCAATGCTTTGCTGCAGAACTGCATGGGTGCGGCCATCTTGTCACACACATAAGCATTAGGGGAGAGCTGTGCCAGCAGCTGCCCACACCAAACAGAGAGATAATATGCCTCAGAAACAAGGGCAGCTTGTGTATTATGGTATATAATCACACACACTGAATAAGCAGCTGCTAGACAGAATGTGTGTATGAAGGGAAACCAACAACAATGTTTCTTTACCAGTGTGGAATCTGGATTTACTGCACACCATTCAGTCAGTGTAAACATATGTATCTTCTAAAATGATATAATTCTTTCAGCTGTGCAGCAGAGCAATGAGTCATCACAGCTAATTGCTTTCTACTAGAAATAAAGGAGGATATGTGAGGCAATTCTGACTGTGGTATTGGTTTTATATAAGCTGGACTCATGTATATGGCAAGATGGCTGCTGCCATGCAATTATGCAGCATAGAATCTGCCTGCTATTCCATAATATCTGCATGGAGTTAAGCCCTCTCAAATAGTTTATGTAATTGATTACCAGAGTGGGGCTTTAGGGGTGAAACTTGCTCTTTTTGACTTTTGGTCTGCTTTAACACATAACAAAGAATGTAGTTGAATGATTTAGCACATATATCTAGGCATTTGATATCAATTAGTGTGGTGATACTATCCCCATCGCCTGCACACCTTTATGTTTGTTTGTCCTGTGTGTTATTGTTCGATTTATGTGTTTTTTTAAGGGATTTTAATATGTTGAGTGTATTTAAAACGTATTAAAAATTTATTTTTTGATCAATTTATGAATTGAGAATGCCTCCCTACATTTTTGTTTGCTTTTTTTGTTCCTGGTTTGAGCTCTTTTGCAGCTTTGGGAGCGGCACCTCTACAGATTAAATAGGGTATAGTGCAAGTCCCCATTTTTTCCTTCCTGCCTTAACATATAACTCTGAAAGAGGATTCTGCCATTACTCACCTTTTCCCTTAGGCTTGGTCTTAGGGGCTACTTTGCCACCAGTCAGTGCAGCCAGCTCAGCTTCTAGATCGCCATCATCTGGGTCATCTGGGATACCAGTCATCATGGATTCGGGGTTGAAGTCTACAAACAGCCCAAGCTGAAAACAACAAACATTATTAGAGCGGGAAAAATGACACCACCAGAAAGTATGCAAAGGGCAGATCCTGTTAGACTAGGTATTAACTGTTTTTACAAGACACACAATATACTCAGAGCACTGGCATAACAGCCATGTCATTCCAATTAGCTACTACTAGGACTATATTAAAGCCCATGTAAACAGGCTTCACAAATGTCATTTCCATTGTTTTGCAAGTAGAACAGGTTAGATCACAGTTTTTCTTCATCGTAAAAAAAAAAAAAGGTATAAACACTGAATAAAAGGCCATCTATACAACAAGTGGAGATGAAATTCGAATTCTTTCTGGATAATCTGATCAGCAGATCCTGTAAAAGAACAGACTTCTTGGAAAAGAAAAATGCCCTTTGCTTCCCCTTCTTCATGACCATCTTGATGGTGTTTTTTAACCAGAGGTTCTGTGAGACGATACTTCCAATGTTACTTCATCCTCTTCACCAGGGTGGTGTGCTGGGGGAAGGCTCCTAAAATCCATCATCACCTCTACTATTCTCAGTAACAAGCTTTACTCTTTGTACCAATGTCCAGGATGGTTTACCTCATTCTGGTAAATCCTGGATATTGCTTCTTGATTAAACCAAGGCTGTGGTGTCCATGCCCAGGTAGTAATACCCAAAAAAGCAATATGACAGAGGTGAGGGTAGTAGTGTCAGCCCCCAAAAGACTGATGTATCTCCTCCATGGCAGGAATGCTGTAAAGTGCCAGACTACATATGGGGAAGCTGTTGCCGGGGAGAAAACGTCAATACAGACGCGTCTGTAGATTTGAACAGAAAGCAGACCTCCAGCCAAAGAATATACCACCCCCTCTCCCATTTCTTTCCCTGCGCCTGATTTGGTGTGGGTGTGTGTGTGTGGGAGTGTGTGGGAGTGTGTGAGGGCAAGCTCAGCACAGGCGAGAAGAAGCTCCAAATGCTGAGCAGACATCAACTTTAACTAATTCCTCAGGTGAAGAGCATTCATTGAAGAACAGAGGGACTAGCAGAGCACACGTCCCTGAGGAGCACCAGTTGGTCACCGGTGGTCCTTATTCTGAAGGAGCCTAGTCTTACTATCTTGGCACTGTCTGTCAAAAGGGGGATAGGAAATTGTGTCCGCTTCTTTAAAGTTTAGTGTAATATTGACTAAATTGAAATAGAAAAATGGGAGTCATATGAGGACCATGTTGACCATGAACTGGTCTATTCCCCTTGTAAGCAGAAGCAGCCCCAATATAGGGAATTATGTGCTGTCTACTCTCTGGCGAAGGATGCCAGCTCCAGTTAGATAAGAAGTCACAGACACGTCACATGCACACTACCCCGATTACAGGCAGCATTGTGTAATTTAGTTATTTCCACAGCAAAAAAACATTAGTAATTTTTCAGATAAATAGGAATGGATCTCAAACCTAAATCCCACCAACCATTAATATGGACCATTCAAAAAGGCGGAATAACAAAGGTGGTCTAGATGGGGCAGAGGATGCACAAGCAAGGGATAATTCAGATCAAACCTCACCAGTGACACGTATCACTTTGGGGGAGATGAGAAGTTGATGTCTAGTCTAAGGGTGACCCCCTCACCCTGCAACCTTCCCCTGGTGCTGAGATGCTGGGAGTTACAACAAAAACTCCTTACCGCAACCAGGATTCGTGGCCACACAGACTGAACACTGAGTGGCTTCCCCTGCCCATTTAAGTGAATGAGGAAGCTGCTCTGTACACAAGATCCAAGATGGATCCCCTCCACCCTACCTCAGCACCAGGGGAGGATGGCAGAACAGGGGCTCCCCTTAGACGGGACTTCCACTTTAAGCAAGGAGATGTTCCAGCTAGTTGTAAAACAGTGCTGCAAATGGGGCTGGTCCACCACCTCTAAAAAAAGAATGCTTCATTCAATGTTTTGCAAACCAAAGCGCATAGATGAGAAATGTCCCATTGACATTTGTGGGCTGCATTTTCTTCCAAATTGTGACAAGTTGTAAAGCAAACGGGAAGGTGTAAAATGGGCCTAATGCACCATTGGCTAATCAGCGGCATATGGACAGGGCTTGTAGCAGGCAGAGATTTCTTATTCACTTACCGCACTAAAAGGCAGTAGGGGAAGACTCTATACTGGTTCCAGGGCCAGATTATAATTGGTGCAATGGAGTACCTGCTGCAGGCCCACATAGCTCAGGTGGCCTCCGGCCCTAAGCGCCATTATCCCAGGGCTGGCTTATAAGAACACCACGTCCCATAGCTTGTTCCCAATGTGCGGTGATCAGGGAGGCCTGTCATGATTCGGCACCACTATGTTACATTTTCTTCTTAATAAAAATCGGTAGATCGATGTTTAATTGTTCTGTGATAACATGAGCAGTGCTGACACCACCTAGAGACTATCCGTGAGAAGAGCTTCAGGGTTAAATGTCATTAGGAAGCTGACTAAGTCATTGGAAGCCTCCAGTTGGTGAAAGGTTACGGACACTTAATCTTGTCCTAAATGGTTCAAGAACCCTGTACAGTATATGGGTTACACCAAGTTCTGTGGACCAACCATATATCTCCTCACTAATCCAGAAGTTGAGGCAAAGATAAAGCATTTACATATAACCAAAGATTTTACATGTTTACCGATGGGGATAAGGTGGGAAGAAGTTAGTGTAAGCACAGACAGTGACTTTAAAATGCACATATCTGGTAATAAACAAACCCGCGTGCATTTGAAGGAAGGACAGGTTTTGTTGCCAATCCTTTTCTTGTTCACATGTCACAGTGTAAAAGCCTCTCTTAATGGTCACATTTGGGGCTCATTCCTATACAGACACCAGACCAACATGCAGGAAGCTTGTGGGGTCCTACCTCTTTTGCTGCGGCTACTCCTTTGCCCTTGACTGGGGCATTCTTCTTGCCAGGTCTCCTGCCCAGCATTGCGGCTCATGGAAGCTCCGCCCTCTGGTGCTGGATCTGTGGCGGTTGACTAACAGGAGTGCTGTGAATGCAGAAGTAAACCAATTAAATCCAGGAAATCACAAGCCCCATATTCCCATGCACCCAGAACTATGTTGCATTACATTGTCTTGCTTAGTAAATGTAAGATTAAAACACCAGCCAATGAGATTTATTATTTGGGGGCTTAGATCCTCCCTCAGCGTTTTATTAATTTTATTAATTAGTTTTAATCCTTTCACACTATAGAAATTAGTTGTTGTTGTGAACCACCGTTTGCCTTCTCTAACCTGATGATTGGGAACCTCCTCGATCTGTGTTATGCAGCCTCAGTGCTATTTAAAGAAACATGACAGATATGGAAAGCGGAGCAGAGGAATGGCTGCCCCATAAGGTGGGGGCAGTGAGAGTAAGAAAGGTAAGCTCTGTTTACACCTCTGCGCTCTCTCTGCGTTGTTGTGCTGCGATGCAATGCAGCTATAACACACAGGAAACACTGTACAATTCTCTAGATAGGATAGTTCACATATCTGCTCTGTAAAATCAAAAAGTATTGCACACACCATTTCAGCACAAAGTCTATGGAAACACAATCGCAATGCACATAAAATGCAGTGTACCTACTTTACCATTTTCTTATCATGAAAAAAATGTTTTTCTTTTCAAAAATGCAACGTCAATGCAGTTCTAATGCATCAAAAGCCCAGTGTTTGTTTTGATAAAATGCCCCTCTGCCATATTTACAAAACATTTAACGCAACGGAGAGGTGTGAATAGAGCCTAAGGGTAGGTCAGGGGGCCGCAGTGACAGCAGTATGGGGGGGAGGTAGGTCAGGGGGCAGCAGTGACAGCAGTATGGGGGGGAGGTAGGTCAGGGGGCAGCAGTGATAGCAGTATGGGGGGGTAGGTCAGGGGGCAGCAGTGACAGCAGTATGAGGGGGGTAGGTCAGGGGGCCGCAGTGATAGCAGTATGGGGGGGTAGGTCAGGAGGCAGCAGTGATAGCAGTATGGGGGGTAGGTCAGGGGGCAGCAGTGATAGCAGTATGGGGGGGTAGGTCAGGAGGCAGCAGTGACAGCAGTATGGGGGGGTAGGTCAGGAGGCAGCAGTGACAGCAGTATGGGGGGGAGGTAGGTCAGGGGGCAGCAGTGATAGCAGTATGGGGGGGTAGGTCAGGGGGCAGCAGTGACAGCAGTATGAGGGGGGTAGGTCAGGGGGCCGCAGTGATAGCAGTATGGGGGGGTAGGTCAGGAGGCAGCAGTGATAGCAGTATGGGGGGTAGGTCAGGGGGCAGCAGTGATAGCAGTATGGGGGGGTAGGTCAGGAGGCAGCAGTGACAGCAGTATGGGGGGGTAGGTCAGGAGGCAGCAGTGACAGCAGTATGAGGGGGGTAGGTTAGGGGGCAGCAGTGACAGCAGTAGGGGGGTAGGTCAGGGGGCAGCAGTGACAGCAGTATGGGGGGGTAGGTCAGGGGGCAGCAGTGACAGCAGTATGGGGGGGGTAGATCAGGGGGCAACAGTGACAGCAGTATGGGGGGTAGGTCAGGGGGCAGCAGTGACAGCAGTATGGGGGGTAGGTCAGGGGGCAGCAGTGACAGCAGTATGGGGGGGGTAGGTCAGGGGGCAGCAGTGACAGCAGTATGGGGAGGTAGGTCAGGGGGCAGCAGTATGGGGGGTAGGTCAGCAGTGACAGCAGTATGGGGGGTAGGTCAGGGGGCAGCAGTGATAGCAGTATGGGGGGTAGGTCAGGGGGCAGCAGTGACAGCAGTATGAGGGGGGTAGGTCAGGGGGCAGCAGTGACAGCAGTATGGGGGGGTAGGTCAGGGGGCAGCAGTGACAGCAGTATGAGGGGGGTAGGTTAGGGGGCAGCAGTGACAGCAGTAGGGGGGTAGGTCAGGGGGCAGCAGTGACAGCAGTATGGGGGGGGGTAGGTCAGGGGGCAGCAGTGACAGCAGTATGGGGAGGTAGGTCAGGGGGCAGCAGTATGGGGGGTAGGTCAGCAGTGACAGCAGTATGGGGGGTAGGTCAGGGGGCAGCAGTGATAGCAGTATGGGGGGTAGGTCAGGGGGCAGCAGTGACAGCAGTATGAGGGGG
Source organism: Gastrophryne carolinensis (assembly GCA_027917425.1). NCBI lineage: Eukaryota > Metazoa > Chordata > Amphibia > Anura > Microhylidae > Gastrophryne > Gastrophryne carolinensis. The sequence continues at coordinate 437,804,689 of CM051235.1, forward strand.
GTAGGTCAGGGGGCAGCAGTGACAGCAGTATGGGGGGGTAGGTCAGGGGGCAGCAGTGACAGCAGTATGAGGGGGGTAGGTTAGGGGGCAGCAGTGACAGCAGTAGGGGGGTAGGTCAGGGGGCAGCAGTGACAGCAGTATGGGGGGGTAGGTCAGGGGGCAGCAGTGACAGCAGTATGGGGGGGTAGGTCAGGGGGCAGCAGTGACAGCAGTATGGGAGGTAGGTCAGGGGGCAGCAGTGACAGCAGTATGGGGAGGTAGGTCAGGGGGCAGCAGTGACAGCAGTATGGGGGGGTAGATCAGGGGGCAACAGTGACAGCAGTATGGGGGGTAGGTCAGGGGGCAGCAGTGACAGCAGTATGGGGGGTAGGTCAGGGGGCAGCAGTGACAGCAGTATGGGGGGGTAGGTCAGGGGGCAGCAGTGACAGCAGTATGGGGGAGTAGATCAGGGGGCAACAGTGACAGCAGTATGAGGGGGGTAGGTCAGGGGGCAGCAGTGACAGCAGTATGGGGGGTAGGTCAGGGGGCAGCAGTGACAGCAGTATGGGGGGGTAGGTCAGGGGGCAGCAGTGACAGCAGTATGGGGGAGTAGATCAGGGGGCAACAGTGACAGCAGTATGGGGAGGTAGGTCAGGGGGCAGCAGTGACAGCAGTATGGGGAGGTAGGTCAGGGGGCAGCAGTGACAGCAGTATGGGGGGGTAGGTCAGGGGGCAGCAGTGACAGCAGTATGAGGGGGGTAGGTCAGGGGGCAGCAGTGACAGCAGTATGGGGGGGTAGGTCAGGGGGCAGCAGTGACAGCAGTATGAGGGGGGTAGGTTAGGGGGCAGCAGTGATAGCAGTATAGGGGGGTAGGTCAGGGGGCAGCAGTGATAGCAGTATGGGGGGTAGGTCAGGGGGCAGCAGTGATAGCAGTATGGGGGGTAGGTCAGGGGGCAGCAGTGATAGCAGTATAGGGGGGTAGGTCAGGGGGCAGCAGTGATAGCAGTATGAGGGGGTAGGTCAGGGGGCAGCAGTATGGGGGGTAGGTCAGCAGTGACAGCAGTATGGGGGGTAGGTCAGCAGTGACAGCAGTATGGGGGGGTAGGTCAGGGGGCAGCAGTGACAGCAGTATAGGGGGGTAGGTCAGGGGGCAGCAGTGATAGCAGTATAGGGGGTAGGTCAGGGGGCAGCAGTGATAGCAGTATAGGGGGGTAGGTCAGGGGGCAGCAGTGACAGCAGTATGGGAGGTAGGTCAGGGGGCAGCAGTATGGGGGGTAGGTCAGCAGTGACAGCAGTATGGGGGGGTAGGTCAGGGGGCAGCAGTGATAGCAGTATAGGGGGTAGGTCAGGGGGCAGCAGTGATAGCAGTATAGGGGGGTAGGTCAGGGGGCAGCAGTGACAGCAGTATGGGGGGGTAGGTCAGGGGGCAGCAGTGACAGCAGTATGGGGAGGTAGGTCAGGGGGCAGCAGTGACAGCAGTATGGGGAGGTAGGTCAGGGGGCAGCAGTGACAGCAGTATGGGGGGGTAGGTCAGGGGGCAGCAGTGACAGCAGTATGAGGGGGGTAGGTCAGGGGGCAGCAGTGACAGCAGTATGGGGGGGTAGGTCAGGGGGCAGCAGTGACAGCAGTATGAGGGGGGTAGGTTAGGGGGCAGCAGTGATAGCAGTATAGGGGGGGGTAGGTCAGGGGGCAGCAGTGACAGCAGTATGGGAGGTAGGTCAGGGGGCAGCAGTGATAGCAGTATGGGGGGTAGGTCAGGGGGCAGCAGTGATAGCAGTATAGGGGGGTAGGTCAGGGGGCAGCAGTGATAGCAGTATGAGGGGGTAGGTCAGGGGGCAGCAGTATGGGGGGTAGGTCAGCAGTGACAGCAGTATGGGGGGGTAGGTCAGGGGGCAGCAGTGACAGCAGTATAGGGGGGTAGGTCAGGGGGCAGCAGTGATAGCAGTATAGGGGGTAGGTCAGGGGGCAGCAGTGATAGCAGTATAGGGGGGTAGGTCAGGGGGCAGCAGTGACAGCAGTATGGGAGGTAGGTCAGGGGGCAGCAGTATGGGGAGGTAGGTCAGGGGGCAGCAGTGACAGCAGTATGGGGAGGTAGGTCAGGGGGCAGCAGTGACAGCAGTATGGGGGGGTAGGTCAGGGGGCAGCAGTGACAGCAGTATGAGGGGGGTAGGTCAGGGGGCAGCAGTGACAGCAGTATGGGGGGGTAGGTCAGGGGGCAGCAGTGACAGCAGTATGAGGGGGGTAGGTTAGGGGGCAGCAGTGATAGCAGTATAGGGGGGGGGTAGGTCAGGGGGCAGCAGTGACAGCAGTATGGGAGGTAGGTCAGGGGGCAGCAGTGACAGCAGTATGGGGAGGTAGGTCAGGGGGCAGCAGTGACAGCAGTATGAGGGGGGTAGGTTAGGGGGCAGCAGTGACAGCAGTAGGGGGGTAGGTCAGGGGGCAGCAGTGACAGCAGTATGGGGGGGGGGTAGGTCAGGGGGCAGCAGTGACAGCAGTATGGGGGGGGGGGGGTAGGTCAGGGGGCAGCAGTGACAGCAGTATGGGGGGGGGGTAGGTCAGGGGGCAGCAGTGACAGCAGTATGGGGTGGTAGGTCAGGGGGCAGCAGTGACAGCAGTATGGGGAGGTAGGTCAGGGGGCAGCAGTGACAGCAGTATAGGGGGGGGTAGGTCAGGGGGCAGCAGTGACAGCAGTATGAGGGGGGTAGGTCAGGGGGCAGCAGTGACAGCAGTATGAGGGGGGTAGGTCAGGGGGCAGCAGTGACAGCAGTAGGGGGTGGTAGGTCAGGGGGCAGCAGTGACAGCAGTATGGGGAGGTAGGTCAGGGGGCAGCAGTGACAGCAGTATGGGGGGGGGTAGGTCAGGGGGTAGCAGTGACAGCAGTATGGGGTGGTAGGTCAGGGGGCAGCAGTGACAGCAGTATGGGGTGGTAGGTCAGGGGGCAGCAGTGACAGCAGTATGGTGAGGTAGGTCAGGGGGCAGCAGTGACAGCAGTATGGGGGGGTAGGTCAGGGGGCAGCAGTGACAGCAGTATGAGGGGGGTAGGTCAGGGGGCAGCAGTGACAGCAGTATAGGGGGGGGTAGGTCAGGGGGCAGCAGTGACAGCAGTATAGGGGGGGGTAGGTCAGGGGGCAGCAGTGACAGCAGTATGGTGGGGGGTAGGTCAGGGGGCAGCAGTATGGAGGAGGTAGGTCAGGGGGAAGTAGTTCCAGCAATACATGCCATGACAGCCGCTAGTGAGGTCGGTACACAGTCGGGGGCACTTACACAGTGAGCTTTGCAGTCCTGTTACAGTAGCGGTAGCGCCGGTCGGTATCGGCAGAAGCTTAGGTTGCTGGGAGGAGCGATCCCGGAAGCGGAGAACTGCTGTCACACGGGCACGTGACAGCTGGCAGCGCGCATGCTCCGCCCGGGTGGCGTCACATGCTCACCTGCAGGAATGTGTCATCCTCGTTGAGTCCCTGGAGTGCTACCGCCCTCTAGTGTCTGCAGGGGGCGCTCACACACACGCCCAAACAGCTTGACTAAAATGATGAAGGGGCTCCTAATTATTCACACAGAGACGCCTATTTCCTCCACATACAGCCTGTTGGCGAGTCTGAAGAGGGGACTGAATTATGACCAAAGTGTTGAGTCCCTATAAAATTTAAGGTGTGTGGTCACCAACTCTGACAGCAATAATCCGACCCCCAATAATATGAATATAAAACTGAAAATAATGTAAAAAGTGTTGGCGTTTCAGATGCAGGTCAAGGACCCGAATATTACAATTTTGAGACTGCATTTTATCATTCTTTGAATTAATCTTAGTGCCACACCCACCATAGTACCCTGTTATTAAACATGTACAGGGGACATGGAAAGCAGCGTCCTCCAGAGGCTTGTAGTTCAAGCTAAAAATGTTCTTGCTAAAAGCCTGCTGCTATTAGTTCAGAGTGATGGTTAGACATTTTCCAACATGTGATGCCCTGCAGTGTGAGATCTACATATACTCACCTGGATCCCACAGTGCATGTGTGTGTCCTCATCCCTGCTGGCCAAATTAGGAGGACCCTAAAGTAGACCAAAACCCATTGACCCCAGTCCTAGAGACGCCTTTAGGACCAGGTGAAAGCCCTGCCCACAGTCATCACCTCAAAACGTTTTCCCATTGCGCATGTGTTGGCCTCTGTCGCCATTCCCAGCACCCCCTATTCTGGAAGTCGGAGGGAGTGGCCAGCAGGGATGCCCCAGCAACTCATTCATAGTGAGGCATTAATATCTGATGGGAAGAGAGCACATGCACAATTGGAGCTGGAATTGAGGTGAGTTACTGGGTGACCAGCACTGTGGGAGCAGGGGTTGAGGGGAGTGACAGGGCAGGAAGTAAAATTCCAGGTTTTGGCCTGCCTTAAAATGGGCCAAAACTTAGGATTTTGACTATCCACGGATTTTGATCCCCCCCCCAGTGCATCCTAAATCAGGAACCCCCTAGATAACCCATAAACACTCACCTTTCCCTGTTCCTACAGTGCATGCGTGGACGTTCAGCCAATCAGCGCGCTCAGCTCCATTTGGTCCTTTTGGTTAAGGGACGAAAGGAGCCGAACGCGCCGACGGCCGCATCCCCGCTAGCCTCTAAGAAGGGGGCATGCCCGCACCACCTATTAACAAATGCCTGGCGCAGGCACACATCTGTGGCTAAAGGTAAAGCATAGTATGGCCAAGGCCTGTACATGTGCTTCAAAAAAATATAACAGCTCAGAAAAATTCCTATTGGGAGCAAGGAGGAATATCTGCAAATCCGAAGTGTGCTATGAACATGTATCCAGCTCACCAATGCCCTTTAAAACATAACTTTTACTAATGCATTTAAAAAGATTGTATACCCAGTGCAAGATATATGTGAAAGGCTACTTGCCCCTGGCTGAGTTGAGTGACGCGTTTCGGGGTTGTAGGCCCCTTAGTCTTACCACGGCCTGCACATGCACCGTTGGATCAGGTAGGTTTTAATCGGGATTCAGGGGGTTTCACACAGGGAGAGGGAATCTTGCGGTCTTGGAGTCTTATAATAAGACTTTAGGGTCGCCCGGGATAGGGTTTGGTCCAAATTAAACAGGAAACAAAACTCAGATTTTCACTGTCAGGGTCTTGTTTGTCCTTCCCAGGGCATGCCAATTTGGGATGCTTTGCAGTATTAAATTCCCCAGATCGCCCAGTGACCGACCATTTTGGGGTCCCACGGCGCATGCGCAGGCCGACAGGCGATCATCTGCTCCTGCTCCATTCAGTTGTTACTACAAGTAAAGCTGAATGGAAGGAATCCCCTAGCTGCTCCTCCACATACCCGACTCACATAGAGGTGAGTGGGGGGTGTGGCCCACACATGTGCCTTCACAGTAGGACTATATAGACTATATAATCCACATGTAGCTGGCTGGCGAGTCTGCTTGTGGGCATTCAGAAGAGTTGTGACCAAAATGTTGAGTTTTAGGCACGGTATGTTGTCCTGATATAATGAATATTGCATACGCTCTAACTTTCCAGGGTGGGAAAGAGGGAAACATTATAAATTAAGCTATGTCCCCTCATTGTGGGATGGATGGGTTGTAACAGTTGTGCCATTGGTGGGTATACTGGGCAATGCTTTGGGATACACATAGCAGGACATCCCAAATCGGGGATGACCCACAAAAAGAGAGACCAGCTCATTATATACTGGTGAGTACACTGGTCAATCCCCACTGAGATACACACAGCAGGGCATCCCAAAATGGGATGACCCACAAAAAGAGAGACTGAGCAATTATATACTGGTGAGTATACAGGTCAATCCCCCTGGGATACACACAGCAGGACATCCCAAATCAGGAAGACCCACATAGAGGGAAACCACCTTATTAAATACTCTAAGCCACAGGTTGCTCTTCTTTAAAGTTTTAATTACAGTGTGAGGAAAATATCATTTCTAGTTATGACCTGCTCATGTCTGTAAACAAAAAACCTCAATTCAATGGGAGTCTCAGCCAGGTTCCTCAAGTGTCCCAAGCGGATGGCCTCCACTTCAAAGGATCTCACTGGTACCGATCACACATGGAATAGACAGGCTGAGGCCACAACTTAGCTTGCAAGGAAACCCCTGCTGTGAGCCTATGCTTACTTGCATATTTCAATGCATAATTCCTGACATGCTGGGGCCAGTATTTAAAAAATACAATTCTGTGAAATACTCACCTGTAGAATTGGTATTATACGTATACAGTACGTCCTGCTCCAGATATAATACTTACACTTGGGTATTCTCCGCCAGGAGGCGCTGTGCACTGCAGACATGAGAAAACAGGCTCCTCCCGGCCCCTTAAATACCCAGGGACCTCCCACAAATCCCCAGCATTGAAAAGCAGTGAACAAGAAGCAGGGAGAATTCAACCACCAACAAAAACTGGTAACTATAACAATGATAACAATCACCATACAGGGGATCCAGAATAATGCAAAAACCAGGGTGGGGTGGAGCAGGACGTACTGTATACGTATAATACCAATTCTACAGGTGAGTATTTCACAGAATTGTATTATTCTAAGTATACAGTACGTCCTGCTCCAGATATAATACTTACACTTGGGACATCCAATAGCAATGTCCTTAAAGCAGGGTGGGATCCCCAACAAAAAAAGCACAGCAGACAGTTAAAAGCACTGTCACCTGCAAACCTTGTTACCAAGAGCGACATGAGCAAAAGCTCTAACGTCAACCTCATAAAAACCTTTGAAAAGGTAAGAACAGAACAAGTAGCGGTCTAGCAGACTTGTTCAACAGAAACCTGGTGCCGAAAGGCCCAAAGATACCGAAGCACAAGTAGAATCAGAAGTAAGGTGAGAAGATTCTTCCCCTTAAAAGAATAGGCCTGAGTAACAGCCTGACAAGTCCAAACGCTAACAGTAGCCTTGGCAGAAGCCGAAACCTTTCCTAGGACCAGAAGGGACAACCCATCCAAGTAAAGACCAGGCCAAAGGCTGCTTAACCCCTGGAATCAGACGAAATCAGGCACATACAGGATGGAGACGCCCGCAAACCCCAAAGGGGCATCAGCCCCCCTAAGGGACGAGTGACAATCCAGGAAAAACACTTCCAATGCCTGTTGGAATGTAGACCCCCTTTTCTTAGCGTTACTAGGAATAAGGCACAGAAAAAAGAGAAGATGTCTTGAATACATGAGCAAAAATACCATTTTGTGAGTACTCACCTGAAAAATGGATATTGTTGGTGTGCCACACACCCCGCTTCACTTCTTAAATATTCATCACTTCATGGGTTAATCCACCGCAGGTGACGTAGTGCAGAGAGGAAGTCTTGTAACGAGCCCCCTTCCGGCCTATATATACCAGGTACCTCCCTTCAATCACCAGTATATTCAAAAAGCAGTAAAACAAGGTACCAGTATTCCACCAGTAACCTCCAAAATTAATTTTGATATAAATAAAAAAGGGCTTCACCATATAAATGCTTCGGTAATACCGAAAAGGGCGGGCGTGAAGCGGGGTGTGTGGCACACCAACAATATCCATTTTTCAGGTGAGTACTCACAAAATGGTATTATTCTTGGTGTGCCACACACCCCGCTTCACTTCTTAAATATTCATCACTTCATGGGACATCCAAAAGCAGTGTCCACAAGGGAAGGGCATCTCAAGGCCAGGTGAAGCATAACTTAAATGACTGCAGTCTGCAGAACTTTGCGGCCAAAAACAGCATCCGCTGAGGCCCGCACATCAACTTTGTAAAACTTAGAAAAAGTGTGAACAGAAGACCAGGTGGCGGCCTTACAAACCTGTTCAACAGAAGCTTGGTGCTGAAAAGCCCAAGACGCCCCAACAGCGCGTGTGGAATGAGCAGTAATACGAAAAGGGGGAACTTTTCCCTTAGCAGAATAGGCCGCAGTAACGGCCTGACGTATCCACTTGCTAATGGCAGATTTGGCTGGTGCCAAACCCTTCTTAGGCCCATGGGGCACAACAAAAAAGGAATCCGTCCTACGGAAAGGAGACGTGATAATCAAGTAGTACTTAACACAGCGTACTACATCCAAACAATGCAAAACCCTCTCTTTGTCATTCTTAGGATTAGGACACAAGGAGGGAAGAACAATATCTTGGTTCAAATGAAAAGCAGAAACAACCTTAGGAAGAAAGTCTGGCTTGAACCGAAAGACCACTTTATCCCGATGCCTCTCGAAGTAGGCGCCTGGATAGTTAAGGCCGCCAATTCTGAGACACGCCGGACAGAAGTGATCGCTACCAAGAAGACAATCTTCTGAGTCAGGGTAGACAAAGCAATATCTTGCAAAGGCTCAAAAGGAGGAGCCTGAAGAGCCGAAAGAACCAAATTCAAATCCCAAACAGGGAGTAATGGTTTCCTGGGAGGCCGCACATGCGTAACCCCCTGGAAAAAAGTTTTAACTAAAGGTTTAAGCGCAACACGCTTCTGAAAAAAGACAGATAAGGCAGAGACCTGCCCTTTCAATGTACTTAGCTGGAGACCAGAGTCCAGCCCTGATTGTAAAAACTCCAGAATCCTGGGGCCCGAAAGGACCCTACAAGGAAAAGATCTTATCTCACACCAAGTGATATAGGCTTTCCAAGTCCTATAGTAGGTGACGGGAGAAGACTTCTTCCGGGCACTGATCAGAGTCTTAATGACTGAATCAGAAAGACCCTCCTCCTTCAGGATGGAGGTTTCAGCCGCCAGGCCATCAAACCCAGCGCTGGTAAATTGAGGTAACACAATTGACCCTGAGTGAGCAGATCGGGCCGAAGAGGCAGAATGAACTGGTCCACTGCCAGCCAAACGATGTCTGCGAACCTTAATCGCTTTGGCCACCTTGGGGCCATGAGAACGGCGTACACCCTTTCCAGAGCCAACTTCTGAAGAACTCTGCCCAGCAAGGGCCATGGAGGAAACAGGTATAGAAATCCCAGAGCTCCTCAGTTCAGGGACCTGACGTCCACTGTCAGAGCCAGAGGATCCCGGGAGAGAGACACGAAGCTCGGGAGCCTGAGATAGAGATGAGGGGCCCACAGGTCCACCTCCGGAGTCTCCCATTGGAGACACAATAAGAGAACCACCCGAAGATGGAGAGCTTATTCTTCCAGACGGGGAGAGCACTTGCTCAACCGGTCCGCTACCTGTTCCATCACCTCTGGAATGTAAACCGCTGAGAGACAGGGAACATGGAACACTGCCCATGTCTGGATCAGGGACATTTCTCTGATGGGTAAGTGGGGCCTCCACTGCCCCTGAAGCCGCAGCTCCTTCCAGAATCTGTCCCATCCCGACAGACCGGTGTCCGTGGTGACACCTCTCCAAGGGAGGGTCAGGAAGACCTGCCCTATACAAGATTGGTCGAGACCAATCACCACAGGAGGAACTGCCGTACACGGGAGGACAATTGGAAGGACTGATCCAACAACAGAGGTTGCTGGACCCAACACGCTAGCAGAAATAGCTGAAGTGTTCTTGTGCGAATTTGGGCAAAAGAAAGACACACAGCGTCTTGATGAGAGTTCAGGCCGGGATGAACCGACCCCTGAATGGACCGCGAGAGAGGGTGAGACTCGAATTCCAGGTTGTGACCTGTCGACACTACCTCCTGGATCCATCTGCCTAGAACCACATGGTTCCAATGGTAGAAGTGTCGCAATAGTCCCCCCACCCGCACGGGTGAGGGCAGCCCCTCATTGCTGAGTGGGCTTATCAGCAGGCTTGGGCTTGGTGCCCCAGGACTGAGTGGGCCGGCCACGGCCCCTCCCCCGAGTCCAACCTGCGCCACTGGTAGCGGGAAAGGACGTACCTTTTCCCGCTCCGAACCTTTGAAAGGAAGGCCTACCGGAACGAGGCCTTTTGCGTTGTGGCATCTTACCATCTTTTGCGACTGAATCAATTTTCTCCCCAAACAGACGCAACCCCAAAAAGGGGAGGGCTGTGAGTACCTTTTTGGAAGCCGTGTCTGCTGACCACTGACGCAGCCATACTGACCTGCGAATAGCCACCAGCATAGCTGCCGCCTTGCTACTCATAGTCAGCGCATCGTCCTGAGCGGCCAGGACATAAGCCACAAAAGATTCACACTGCTTAAGTGCAGTGAACTGTTTGCAAGCGGGATCAAGATCCTCATATAGCCCCTGAATTAGGGACTTAATTGCCAATAGAAGAAGGGCTGAAGCACATACCGGGCGCAATGCTGACCCGGAATAGATAAAACCATGTCGAGCGTATTGGTCAATCCTGCGATCTTCCCCATCTTTGGGGACAGTGGTCTCAGCAGATTGTACCATAGCCGAGCTGGAGAGTCCTAGTACAGGGGTATCGACGTCCGGAGGGACAGACCACAGCCTCACCAATTCTGGTGGAAAAGGATAACGCTTTTCCCAACTGGAAGGAATTCCAGATAACCGTGTGGGATGTTCCCATTCCTTAAGAACCACCCTCTCAAAGTGGTGCTGTCTGGGAAAGACCAAACTCGGCTGAGGCTCTTTAAATAACTGACCCTTTGGCGGGGCGGCCGCCTCAGGCGTATCTAAACTCAAAATATTAAACATTTGAGCCAGAATGGAGGGGGTGTCAAAAACAACCCCCTCTGACCAATCGCCGATCTCATCAGCCACATGCTGACCTGTGGGCTCATCTGACTCCGACGGGAGTTCATCCTCGTCAGGGGATCCATCGGACCATTCCACAGGTTCACAAAACTGGTCCTGTGGAGCCGAGGGGTACCGGAGTCAGGTGCCTTCGTTTTGTAGCGGTTTTAAACGCTGCTTTAACGGGCATCATTTTCCGTGGGCAGGGCTGTGCTGCTGCCTCGGAATGCGAATCCCCACTTTTGACAGTGTCATGCGGGGTCCAGAATAGGGATGGAGAGGTAGGAGATGATGAAGGATGCGATGGCACCGCAGCCGAAGCAACGGACTGGCGCGCAATAGTCTGTTTTGCACAAGGGATGCAAATAAAGATATCATCAGCTGGGAGTGGAACCCCACAACCTACGCACCCCCCAAACGGAACAGCAGAACCGTTTCCGGAATCTACGGAAGCCTCCATATGGTGATTTATGGTATTCGCAATAATGGGACTTTTAAGGCATAAGCCGACCCGGGATTCCCCCTTTATTTAGTAATGTCCCGGAAGGGAGGATTTATATAAAAATTTTTTTTTTTTTTTTTTCTTCAAGTTTAGGTCCCCTTTAATAGAAACTATATATATATATATATATATATATATATATATATATATATATATATATTTATATATAGTCTATGTATATAAACATTCAAATCAATCCCAATAATTAGCCAGGCACATAGAGCCGGAGGGCTAGCATAAGCAGGGATCCCAGGATCTGCAAGGCAAGAAAACAACCATCAGATCCTTCACATGTGTATAACATATAAGTATGGCACCAAGTGCCCTTAAATGACGCCCCCTTGATAATAGTGATTTCTCACTGTATTATTAAACAACATCTCCCATTTAACGGCCCCAACGGGAGGGGCCGCTTACCTGTACCGCAATCAGCCGGCAAGCCTGCAGCCAGCAGCCATGAGCCGGCAGAAGACAAAGTGCGGCCGTGCGCCCACGTGCCTTCCTGTTTTGAAGGAAGCTGGGACGCTGGGACCGCCGCATGACGTCGGCGCCGCGTCAGCGGGCCCGCCCCCCCCCCCCCTACGCTGATCAGCTGGAACACTTTACAGCTGATCACAGCATGCGCGTCCAGGCAGCGGAGGGGGGAGGGTAAAAACCGCATGTGCTGAAAAGCTCAATGAATGCCAGGCGAGGAGAGGGGGTAGGGGGCCACAAGCAACCAACTGCCAGAGAGGTGGCCAGCCCATACCCAGCGCAAGCTGCCCTAAAGCAGACCCAAAATACACATGCTACAGTGAATGTATAAACATGACATATATGTTAACATGCAGTGATACAGTGAAACACACATACTAAAGCACACCCTCACCACCCCCCCAACGGGAGAGAAAGGGGCTACGGGGACCCTCGGGACAGGGGCATCCCATTTCCGGATCACCATGCCGGTTCGCCGCATTGCCCCACGCATGAGGTCGAGCGGTAGGAGATAAGCTCCTAGGCACTTAAAGTGCCATCTACCATTTGCCCAGTGAGCAGCCAAGGCTGGGAGGCTTCCTATTTCACCATAAAGGTATACAAACTCAAACCGGGCAGAAATAGACCAAAAGGGGGGTGGCGGGGTAAGAATACCCCGGCCTACCTGTAAGCAGGAGACTTCCAACTTCTGACTTGTCAGCAAGCAGAGAGAAAATATACTGGTGATTGAAGGGAGGTACCAGGTATATATAGGCCGGAAGGGGGCTCGTTACAAGACTTCCTCTCTGCACTACGTCACCTGCGGTGGATTAACCCATGAAGTGATGAATATTTAAGAAGTGAAGCGGGGTGTGTGGCACACCAAGAATATAGGCTTTCCAAGTCCTATAGTAGATGATAGAAGAAGACCTCTTCCTGGCACTGATCAGAGTCTTAACGACCGAGTCAGAAAGACCCTCCTCCTTCAAGATGGAGGTTTCAGCAGCCAAGCCGTCAAACCCAGCGTTGGTAAATTGGGGTAACACAGCCGACCCTGAGTGAGCAGATCGGGCCGAAGAGGCAAAACGAACTGGTCCACTGCCAGCCGAACGATGTCTGCGAACCATACTCGCCTTGGCCCCCTTGGAGCCACGAGAATGGCGGACACCTTTTCCAGAGCCAGCTTCCGTACCACCCTGCCCAGCATGGGTATCGGAGGAAACAGGTACAGAAACCCCAGATCCCCCCAGCTCAGGGACATGGCGTCCACCGCCAGAGGATCCTGGGAGAGCGACACAAAGTTCGGGAGCCTGCAATTGTGACGAGAGGCAAACAGGTCCACCTCCGGCATCCCCCACCCGAGACACAGTGACCGAAAAACCTGAGGATGGAGAGCCCATTCTCCCAGACGGGACTGCTCAACAGGTCCGCTTCCTGGTTTTCCACACCCGGGATGTAAACCGCTGAGAGACAAGGAACATGGGCCTCCGCCCAGGTCAGGATCAGGGACACCTCTCTGAGGGCACCCAGACTGCGAGTCCCTCCCTGATGATTGATGTAAGCAACCGCTGTTCGATTGTCCGAGCGAACCTGGACCGGAAGGCCCAGAACATGTTGAGTCAAAAGAGCAAGAACCAGACGGATGGCTCTCAGTTCCAGAATATTGATGGGTAAGTGGGCCTCTCGAGGTCCCCACTGCCCCTGGAACTGAAGATCCTTCCAGAATCCCCCCCCATCCTGAAAGACTGGCGTCCGTGGTGACAATTTCCCAAAGAGGGGTCAGGAAAGACCTGCCCCTTGAGAGATTGGCCGAGACCAACCACCATTGGAGGGGACCAACTGGAAGGGCCGATCCAACGACCGTGGTCGCCGGTCCCAAGATGCCAACAGATGAAGCTGAAGCGTCCTCGTGTGAAATTGAGCGAAAGGAACTGCCTCGAACGAGGCAACCATCAACCCTACCAGCCTCATCCCCAGACGGATGGACGGCCGAGGATTGGAAAGAAGGACCCGAGCCAACTCCTGAATCAGATAAATTTTGGACTGAGGGAGAAACACCCTGTGTTGACAAGAGTCCAACTGCATTCCCAGAAAGGACACCACCCTGGCCGGAGCGAGGGAGGACTTGGGAAAGTTGATCACCCAACCGAAGCTTTCCAGCGTGGAGACCACCATCCTGGTGTCTGTTTCTGATTGATTAAGAGACGGAGCCATGATGAGAAGGTCGTCCAAATAAGGTACGACACGAATGCCCTGAGATCTGAGAATGGCCATCACCCCTGCCAGCACCTTGGTGAACACTCTTGGAGCCGAGGTAAGGCCAAACGGAAGTGCCACGAATTGAAAATGCTGATCCTTCATCACGAACCGAAGAAAACGCTGATGAGCCCGGCAGATGGGAACATGAAGGTAAGCATCCTTGATGTCTATGGACGTCATGAAGTCCCCCTGCCGAAGAGAACCGATGGCCGAACGCAGAGTTTCCATGCGAAACTTCCGCGTACGGATGAACCTGTTGAGCAATTTCAGGTCCAGGATGGGACGAACTGACCCGTCCTCCTTCGGGACTGTGAAAAGATTGGAGTAGAAACCGAGGCCCACCTCTAAGCGCGGCACCGGCCGGATGACCGCCATTTCCAGAAGATTCCTTACCGACGCCAGGAGCCCCTGCGCGGCCAAAGGATCGGTGGGCACCCGAGACCGGAAGAACTGTGAAGGAGGGCGAGACTCGAACTCCAGCTTGTAACCGGACGACACCACCTCCTGGATCCATCTGTCCGGAACTTCCTGGTCCCAGACCAGGGAGAAGTGTCGCAATCGTCCCCCCAACCGCACGGGTGAGGGCAGCCCCTCATTGCTGAGAGGGCTTACCAGCAGGTTTGGGCTTGGCGCCCCAGGACTGACCGGGACGGCCACAGCCCCTCCCCCGGGTCCAACCTGCACCTCTGGTAGCGGGAAAGGAAGCCCCCTGCCCGCTCTGACTCCCCGAAAGGATTAAAGGCACTCGCACCCCGAAAGGAGCGACGAGGCCTCTTGCGTTGAGGCAATTTACCACCTTTGGCAACTGAATCTAATTTGTCACCAAACAGGCGCAGACCCAAAAAAGGGAGCGCTGTAAGCACCTTTTTAGAGATAAAGTCCGCCGTCCACTGGCGCAGCCACACAGACCGAAGAATTGCAACCAGCAGTGCCGCTGTCCTGCTACTCATTGCCAGAGCATCGTCCTGAGCGGTCAAGACAAAGGAAATAAACGACTCACACTGCTTGAGAGAACTAAACTCATCACAAGCGGGATCAAGACCTGCGCACAGATCCCTAATAATGGACCTAACTGCCAATAGAAGAAGTGCCGAAGCACACACTGGCCGCAGTGTCGAACAGGCACTGATAAAACCATGGCGAGCCAATTGATCAATCCGATGATCCTCACCATCTTTAATGGCGGTGGTGTCCGAAGAGTGTACCACAGCCGTGCTAGACAGCCCTAACACAGGGGTATCGACGTCAGGGGGAACTGACCAAAGCTTCACCAAATCCTCCGGAAAGGGATAGCGTTTATCCCAACTAGGAGGAATTCCAGCCAGGCGCGTGGGTTGATCCCATTCCTTAAGGACAACCCTCACAAAGTGTTTTTGCCTGGGAAACACCAAACGCGGCTGGGGAACATCAAATAACATCAAAATTTCAAACATTTGAGCCAAAATGGAAGGGGTGTCGCCAGCAGCGTCAATCCCTAGCTGGTCTGCAGGCTCATCCGACTCCTCAAGGAGTTCCCCCTCCTCATCAGGGGGACAATCGGACCAATCCAAAATTTCAAACATCTCATCCTCCGAAGCAGGCGCTGCCGGAGAAAGGTGTTTCCGCTTCGCTGTAGCCTTCTGAGCTACTTTGGCGGAAATTTTTTTTCTTGAGGTTGGCCAATCGTGCACACACCTCGGATTGCGAATCCCCACCTTTGACATTGTCACATGGGGTCCGGAATAAGGGAGGGGGGGTAGGAGATGACGGAGGTTGCGAGGAGCCCGAAGCCGGAGCGACGGACTGGCGCGCAATATTTTGCTTTGCACATGGAACGCATAATATGACATCATCGCCTGGGAGCGGAGCCCCACAACCCCCACACAGCCTGGATAGCCCCGAAGAGCCGTTTCCGGTAATGTCGGAAGCCTCCATATGGTGAAATTATGGTATTCGCAACAACCCAGGGTTTTATGCATTAAGCCACCCGGGATGCCCCTTTATAATTAATGTCCCGGGAAAGGGAGGATTTAAATTAAATTTTTTTTTTTCTCAAAAATTTAGGAAAAAAAACCAATTTAGAGTACTAAGATTAGCCAGGTATAACAGAACCGGGAGAGCCACTGCAGTGAGGGGATCCCAGGATCTGTAGGGGAAAAGAAACAACAGTCAGACCCCCCAAAAAATAGGCAGCATGCAGCACATTCAATCATAAATAGACTAAAAAGGTACATAGTAGCATAGACATCAATAGCAAAAGCCATAAGTGCTTTGAGGAGTTAAGCTGAAGCACCCACACATACTAACTTTAGATATGTGGAAGCAAACTTGTAACAAAACAAGACGGCCCCACACGCGAGGTGGGGACCGTTTACCTGAAAGGCGAATGGAGCAGCAACAGCAGCCAGGCACACAGCTTCCTCCGGCCGAGTCCCCCGCACCTGACTCCTTGATTAGAAGGAGGAAGTGTGGCGGGCCCGAGCTGCGAGATAACGCGCTCAGGCCACGCCCCGCCATCGCGTCACCGAGCGCGGCCGCGGCCCCGCCCCCCCATATTCAAACAGCGCGGCCCACCAAATGGCGGTGCCGCGTGCAGAGAGGGCGCCCCGACGCCCTTGGAGTCAGTGGGGGGAATCATGCAAAGCCAAAACAGAGTCCCAGCAGCTCAGGCCACGTGACCGCACACTGCGGCACTGAGCCTGAGACTGCCATCGCTCCACAACATAATAAGCTTTAAACACAACATGCACACAGTACAAGCACCCCCCCAAACCCCCCCCCCCCCCAAGTTAAGGGAGAAGGGACCGTAACGGGAGAGCAAGGGGCACCCCACGGGACAGGGGCATCCCAAATCCGGACCACCATGTCGGATAGCCGCATTGCCCAACGCGTGGGGTCGAGCGGAGGAGATAAGCTCCTAGGCACCTATAGTGCCATCTACCGTTGCCCAGTGAGCAGCCTGGGCTGGGAGGCTTCCATTAACCATCTAGGTATGCAAACAATCAAAACTGGGCAGAAATAGACCCAAAGGGGGTGCCGGGGTTTGACCCCGGCTACCTGCAAGCAGGAGACTTCTTTCTTCTGTCTTGTTGCCTCATGCAGAGAGAAAACACTGGTGTTAAGTGGGAGGTCCCAGGTATATATAGGCCGGAAGGGGGCTCGTTTTCAAGACTTCTCTCTGCAACGTCGCCACCTGCTGCTGGAGTAACCCGATCGTAAGAATTAAAGGGGAAGCGGGGTGTGTGACACACTGAGAATAATGGCCCCCGAGGAGAAGCAGGAAGAGAAGCGGGGCCAGCCAGCACCGAAGGTGCGCTTTTGCAGCCCCTTTTGCAGCCCCACCCCTTCCCAGCACGGCGGATCTGGCCAGTGAAGCCCCCGCAAAACGCGCCGAACGAAAGCCCCTTTTCTTAACACAGCCTGAGGGAGAGAAGCTCCCCAGGCTAACAGGAAAGCCACCACGGGCTAGTAAAGCACCATGCACCAATTCATCCAGGGATACTTCCAGGAGATCCACACACACACAACACAAAGTAAAGTGAAACACCAACACACATACACTCATATATAAATCTTAATAAATGAAAAGGGAGAGACTGAGGATGACGGCCCACCAGCTCCCCCCCCCCCCCCCCCCAAGGGAAATAAGGGACCCGGAAGGAGGGGTGGGAACCCGGCCATAATAAGGCCACAGGCATGTAGGGACGGGGCATCCCGCACCAGGATCACCAAACACCTGGATAACCGCCTACCCCATAATGAGGCCTCACGGTGGAGCAAGGCTCCTTCCGCACCCATAGGGTGCTCCTACCCTCACCAAGGACCCGCAGCCTAAGCTGGGAGGCTCAAATAGGGGCAATTTAAAAAGGGTCCTGGCAGTAATAGGGATAATAAACGGCCGGGCGCGGGCCTGGCTTACCTGCAAGTAAAAGAAGTCTTCATCTTCTGTCTTGTCGCCTTCCCTGCAGAGAAGGAACTGGGAAATTGGTGGGAGGTCCCTGGTATATATGGGCCGGGAGGGGCTCTCTTTTTTTGCATATTAATCTCTGCAGAAGTTCGCCCTCTACTGGAGATTACCCACAAGTCATGAAGATCGAAGTGGAGTGTATGGCACACTTAGAATATAAGTGTTGGTTACCCTGATGATTTACCCTGAGCTTTTCCACACCTGGAATGTGAACCCAAAGATCTGACCAGCCTACAATCTTAATTGCTTTTTCCATTGCTGTCCTGCGTTCATGCTCCCCTCACCTCAGCGATTCTATAGTTCAGATTTGAGCATGAAGGGCAGCATTCTCTCTAGGTCTGCTTGAAACTGGCCGATCAATGCACCAAGCCAATGACCAGTTGAGATGAGGTTCAGCAATGGCAGCCTGAATGATGCCTTTGCCACCGATTAGTTTAATCTGCATTACTGCCATGGTTACATGGTGGCTAGATAGGGGGTAAAAGACACTAATAAAAAGGTAATTCGTTATGTAAAATAGATGTAGACTGACCAAGGCTAGTAGATTATCAGGCCATGTGAAAAACCTGTGATGCAAATGCTCTTCCACACAAAACATTGAATTTACTAGGTTAAACCTTGCCCACAATGTAAAACAAGACACGACTTCAGACATGTACAAATCTTTATTATAAATTATAATAAAATCCATCCAACAATTATTAAAATTATATACATTAAAAGGTGGGGTCTATTTTATTTACAATTTTTATAATTTGCCTCTAAAAGGGAATAAGAATTAATCCTCCCTAAGGGCGTACATGATGTCGTCCTGGCTGACATTGATCCTCACTCGCAGATAAAGGTCATTCCTGCTGGACTCAACCAGGAGAAGGCGAGATGCGCCAAGCCTCAGGCACACTGCCATGGTCTCTGACATAGAGGGAGGCTGAACACCTTCTATCCGGCACAGAGCGATATGCTGATGGTAGACCTGCAACAAGAGTTATAGACATTGAAAACTACAACACAGTAGTTGTGTAATTCTAAAAACTGATCCTGCTTCGCTGCCCCGCTATGTGAACTCCCCCAATCATTAGGCTGTGTTCGCATCTATAGGCTGGAGACTAGAGTGCCTGCTACTGGGGATGTGCCCACTAGCAACCCCGATTGACACAGCCATTTTCCCAATCATATGCACAGCAAACAGCTTTGATTGGCCGAGAGCCTGTGCATTCGCTGTAGGTCCAGAGAAGTTATTATGCACCATCTGGGGGGATTCAAACAGCGTGGCATCCCAAATCGCGATGGCAAGGGACAAATGCCCGGGGTAGTCAAAATCCCAGGTTTTGTTCTGCTTTAAAGCAGACCCAAGGTCAGCAGTCTGACTAAATCCCCTTTGCCTCTCCTCCACGAACCTGCTCACCTCAAACTGTTCTATGTCGGCACTTCTGCCCAAGGAGTGCAAGGAAATTAAAGTGGTTTGGAAGCCAACCAATCACCAAAGCCGCGGGCCACCGAAACAGGGATAAAAACAGCTGAAACCCCCTCCCCATGTGGTAATGGCAGACCTAAATAACACTGTCCGCTTTAAAGGGCCAGTCCAACCCAGCCTCTTTTTTTTTTCAAATCCCCCCACGCTGAAGCAGGGGGGGGGCGTTATATAAAGAATAAACAATTACCTTGCCTGCAATCCTGCAGCGTCAAGCAATATTGCCAACATCTTTACTTCGGGATAGCCACCGGGTAGCAGCCAGGGAAAGAACACGTGAACTACCAGGACAACAAAAACAAACTCACCTGTTGAAAAGTAGCCTCCTCAAGGCCAGATCTTCTAAACTCGGAAATCACAGCCCTTAGGAAACCCTGTTCCAGCATCGAGGAGTTCCTGAGCAAACATTAAAAACAATACAATAAAAACAAGACTCATTTCTTAACAGCACAGGCTGCATCATAAATAACTTAAAAATGCAAATTGTGCCCATGTAACACAAGGCTGTCCTTGGAATACAGTTAAGGGGGCGTTTCTTTACTCAGTGTGGACACAATTAGCTTTATCCCCATTTTTGCCCACAATTATTAATATTTAGTGCAGTTACCAATATATTGAGGGTATGAGGGACTTTATTTGGACTTCACAACAACTACTCGTGTGCACACAGAATACACTAAAAAATGACCCACACAATGTTACTTTTTGAGCAGGTTCTGGCTGCTAGTGACCAAGCCGAGAGTATGTCAGTAATTACCTGATTGCAAGGACATAAGGGGAGGAGAACATTTCATCCAAGGCTTCTATGACGTGTGGCATTTTCACAATGGTTGATTCCCCTTTCTTATTGGAGAACTCACAGATCTCGGTTGCTCTGCGGCAGATGTCCAAACAACGTCGAGCATCACCAGACAATGCTGCCACCTGAAAAAACAAACAGGATGCTGTATTTGCATTTTTATATATATATATATATACACACAGATTAAACCTACGCTCGAATTTCATCGAATTAATAGAAAGCATAATCGAAAGTAAATCAATTAACATTTTTGTTGTCGCAAAAACACCTTATTTTGAATAATGGAACCCGATACACTAACCTAAAGAGAACTCATTTGGAAACTCCCTACGAAGAACTCCTTCAGATTAAAGTCCCAAATAATGGATCACTTTAACCATTATAAATGATCAGCCAGCATTAAGGCGCTGTTCAAACCAGTTTGCGCTGCACTGCGCAACACAGTAACAATGCAAAGGAAACACTACTCATCACATATATGCGCTATGTTGTGGAAAACATTGGGAAAATGTTGAAGGCAAACAGAAGTCTATGGCAACCCAAACGCAGGGCATGTACATTAACACAGTTTGCTTGCGTTGCCATAAAACTTACTGATAAACCTATTGTGAAAAATTCCTTTTCTTTGCATTTTCAGTCACACAGAAAAAAAAAAAAAACCATTTTGTGATTACTCACCTGTAAAATGGGTATTATAAGTATGTCACACACCCCGCTTCAAGACATTCATTACATGTGGGTATACAGACCTGTAGATGGCGATCTTGCAGAGATGTCAATAAACAATACAATTCTGTGAAATACTCACCTGTAGAATTGGTATGATACGTATACAGTACGTCCTGCTCCAGATATAATACTTACACTTGGGTAATCCTCCGCCAGATGGAGCTGCACTGCAGAGACGCGCAAAACAGGCTCCTCCCGGCCCCTCAAATACCCGGGGACCTCCCACAAACCCCCAGCATAGAAAAGCAGTGAACAAGAAGCCGGGAGACTTTAACCACCAAAACTGGTAACTATAACAAATGATCACCATACAGGGGATCCAGAACAATGCAAAAACCAGGGTGGGGTGGAGCAGGACGTACTGTATACGTATAATACCAATTCTACAGGTGAGTATTTCACAGAATTGTATTATTCTAAGTATACAGTACGTCCTGCTCCAGATATAATACTTACACTTCGGACATCCAATAGCAGTGTCCATAAAGTAGGGTGGGATCCCCAACAAAAAAAGGTGACAGCAGACAGTTTAAACCACTGCCGCCTGCAAAACCTTGCGGCCAAACACAGCATCAGCTGAGGCCCTAACATCAACCTTGTAAAACTTTCAAAAGGTATGAACAGAAGACCAAGTAGCGGCCTTGCAAACTTGTTCAACAGAAGCCTGGTGCTGGAAGGCCCAAGAGGCACCAATAGCACGAGTAGAATGAGCAGTAAAGCAGAAGGGAGGTACCTTCCCCTTGGCAGAATAGGCCTGAATCACAGCCTGACGAATCCATTTGCTAATAGTAGACTTGGCGGGAGCCAAACCCTTCCTAGGCCCGGAAGGCACCACAAAGAGAGCATCAGTCTTCCTGAAAGCCGCAGTGACTACCAGGTAATACTTCAAACACCTGACCACGTCCAAGGAATGCAGAACCCTTTCCTTATCGTTGCTAGGATTGGGACACAATGAAGGAAGAACGATATCCTGATTCAAATGAAAGGCAGACACCACCTTAAGCAGAAATTCCGTCTTGAAGCGGACCACCACCTTGTCCTGGTGTCTCATAGTACGGAGGCTGAATAGACAGAGCAGCCAGCTCAGACACACGCCTAACCGAAGTAATAGCCACCAAAAAGACAACCTTGAGAGTAAGAACAGCTAGAGCAGCATCATGAATAGGCTCAAAGGGAGCATCCTGCAAGGCAGATAAAACCAAGTTTAAATCCCAAACAGGGACCATAGGTTTACGAGGGGGATGCACATGAGTGACCCCCTGAAAGAAGGTCTTAACCAAATGATGCTGAGCAAAGGACTTCTGAAAGAAGACTGACCTGACCCTTCAGAGTTTTAGACCTAACTCCAAACCAAGCTGTAAGAACTCCAGAACCCTAGGGACTGAAAACTCCCTACAGGGAAGAGACCTAAACTCACACCAGTCAATGTAGGTACGCCATACCCTATAATAGATGGCAGAAGAAGTTTTCTTCCTAGCCTGCACCATAGTACCCACCACCGAGGTAGACAAACCTTTCTCCATCAAGATGGAGGTTTCAGCAGCCAGGCCGTCAAAGCCAAAGTTTGTAAATTGGGATGGCGTAAGGAGCCCTGAGTGAGCAGATCTGGTGCCCCTGGCAGGTCGTACTGGTCTACTGCCATTTGCACCACGTCTGCAAACCATACTCTTCTTGGCCACCTGGTGGCCACTAGAATGACAGGTACCCCTTCCAGAGCAATCTTGCGCAGAACCCTGCCCAGAAGGGGGAATGGCGGAAATACATACAGGAGCCGAAACTCCTTCCATGACATGGACAGAGCATCCGTGGCCAAGGCCAGAGGATCCTGAGACAGGGATACGAAGGCCGGGAGCTTGTGATTGTGACGGGATGCAAACAGATCCACATCCGGTAGACCCCCAACGGTGACACAGGGACTGGAATACCCTGTTGCAGAGGGACCACTCCCCGACGGGACGTCCCCCTGCTCAGAGCGTCTGCTAGCAGATTCTCTGCCCCCGGGATGTACACAGCCGAAATGCATTGGACATTGGCCTCCGCCCATGTCAGAATCCGGGACACCTCCTGGAGGGCACCCCTGCTCTGGGTCCCTCCCTAATGGTTGATGTAGGCAACCGCCGTCCTGTTGTCTGAACGTACCTGCACAGACAGACCCTTCAGGTAATGGGTCAACCGCTCCAGTACCAACCTGACTGACCGTAATTCCAGAATGTTGATGGGTAAGTGGGCCTCCTGAGGGCCCCACCTCCCCTGGAAGCGCAGGGACTTCCAGAATCCCCCCCAACCTGACAAGACTGGCATCCGTTGTGACAGTCTCCCAGGAGGGGGCCAGAAAGGGCCTGTCCCTTATCAAGTTCCTGTGGTCCAGCCACCACGCAAGGGACTGTCTGACCAAGGGGGGAAGCACACAGACCCCGTCCAAGGACGCTGGGTTCTTGTCCCACACTGACAGAAGGTGACGCTGCAGAGGCCTCAAATGGAACTGAGCAAAGGGCACCGCCTCGAAGCACGCCACCATCAGGCCCACCAGCTGCATGCCCTGCCTGATGGAGGGCTGGGGGCACGAGAGCAGGAACCTCGCCTGCGCAGTCAGTGATTCCACCTTCTGTTGAGGAAGGAATATCCTTGACTGAACCGTATCCAGAATCATTCCCAGGAACGGAGTCACCGAGGAGGGGGACAGAGAGGACTTGGGGTAATTGATCACCCAGCCGAAGGACTCCAGGGTGGACACTACCAGCTGAGTGTCCAACTCTGCCTGCTGCAGAGACCGAGAGGTGATGAGTATATCGTCCAGGTAGGGTAGCACGCGTCTTCCCCTTGACCTTATCAGGGACATCACCCCTGCCAGCACCTTGGTGAACACCCTAGGAGCCGAAGTGAGGCCAAATGGCAAGGGCACAAATTGGTAATGCTGATCTTTCAGTGCAAATCTGAGAAACCTTTGGTGTCCTGGAAACACCGGGACGTGAAGGTAAGCATCTTTGATGTCTACGGACGTCATAAAGTCGCCTGGGAGCAGAGAGCCGATGGCCGAGCGCAAAGTTACCATGCGAAAGTGCCTGTTCTTGACAAACTTGAGGATTTTTAAATCCAGAATGGGCCTGACTGACCCATCCTTCTTGGGTACTGTGAAAAGGTTGGAATAGAACCCCTTGCCCCTGTCTCTTAAGGGGACCTTGCAAATGACCCCCTAGATCCAGGAGACCCTGCACGGCCAGCATCAAGACCTGAGCTGAAGCAGGGTCCTGTGGGATCCGGGACCCAATGAATCTGGTGGGGGGCCGCACAGCAAACTCTCTTGTAACCGGAGGACACTACCTCCTGAATCCACCGGTCTGAGACGTGGCGCCTCCAGACATGCTCGAAGTGCTGCAGTCGTCCCCCCACCCAGACGGCGAGGGCGCCCCATCATGCCTGAGGGGTCTTGGGAGGGGCTTTGGGCTTGGACCCCGAGGAGGAACCAGGACGGCGTCCTCTGTTCCTGTGCCAGGAATCTGCGCGGGACCCAGCGAAGGACACCCCTTTTCCCTGCTTTGCCCCTCGGTAGGGGATTGAAAGGGGGCCCTCGCCCCGAAAGGGCCGAGACTGACGCCTGCGCTAGGGTAACTTACCTCCTTTAGCGAAGAGGTCTAGGCGGTCCCCGAACAGGCGCAGCCCCTTAAATGGAAGCCCAGTAAGGGCTTTCTTAGCAGCATTGTCAACAGCCCACTGGCGCAACCATACCGCACGGCGTATAGCTACCGCCAAGGCGGAAGATCTGGCACACATCCTAATAGCATCATCCGATGCAGACAGGATAAAGTTCACAAACACATCACAGTTAGACAGTGCATTAATAGTATCAGGTGGCAACTCATCTGGGCCATCGAGTGCATTCCTGACCATGGCCCTGAGCGCCACAGCCGTAATGGCTAAAGCGAAAACCGGGCGCAGTGTCGCCCCCCCCCCCCCCAAATGCAAAGTCATTGCATGCCAACTGGTCAATACGCCGGTCCTCAGAATCCCGTAGTAGTGTCAGGGGAGTGCATAATAGAGGTGTTGGACAACCCTAGGATAGGAGCATCGACCTCGGGGGGCGATGACCAGCACTTGACCATATCAGCAGGAAAGGGATACTTCCTGTCCAAACTCTTAGGGATCCCTAGAAGTCTACTGGGATGTTCCCACTCCTTAAGCACAAGGTAATTGAAAATGGGTTTGCTCAGGAAATACCAAACGAGCCTTAGCAGTATGAAAGAGCTCACCCCTTTGCCTGGGAGCCGCAACAGGGGGAGAAATGGACAAAACCTCAAAAATCTGAACCAGCAGTCTGTCAGTATCATCCGGGGTCCAGTAATCAGAACCAGACTAGTCATGACCCCCTGACTTCTCATCGGATTACCCTGAGTCAGAGAACAGCTCCCCTTTGTCCGAGGGGGTATGGCCATATAGATGTAAAAACTCATCAGATTCCGTAGGGAAAAGAGCAGAGTCAGGGGTTAAATGACGCTTCTTTGCGGTGGCGGTGGCCTTACGCGCTAATGAATTAGCAAGCAATTTTTCAACACTGGCCAGTCTAGTAGCCATATCAGGTTGAGAATCCCCGCTTGTATTGGGGGTTAGACTCAGGTTTGGGGGAGTAGGTGAAGTGAGGCGAGGTGCAGGCCCAGCCACAGAAGAGGCGGGAAGTACCGATAGCGCCTGCTGTGCACAAGGAACACAGACCCGTGCATTGTCACCGCTGATAGGTAAGACCCCACAAGCTACACACAGCCGGGCTTGTCCCGAAGGAACCCCCGTCACATTATCCTGGGATGCCTCCATATGGTGATTAAATCGGCACAATAGGCCAGTAGGGATTGACGCTGTAAGCTACCCTGGATGCCCCAATAACCTGCGGGGAAGTGGGAGTAAATTTACTAGGCCCAACCGGGAACTACACCGGGCCAGGAGAAGCCACCGGATTCCACGGTCTGAAAGACATAATGGGAACAAAAGATGTCAGATCCATGAACAAAAAAAAAGAATCATGAAAATCGCCCGCGAGGGCACTTACAGACCAAGGGAGGAGGAGGACAGTCACCACCCGCAACGAGCAGTAAAATGGCGCCAATGAACCTCGAAGGGTGGGCCACAGCGGGCCGTGACGCGGAGCGCGCCAAGCCATGTCCCCGCCCCCCCCCCCCCCCCCGGAGAGCGCGAAGCTCCAAACCCGTAGTCAAAATAGACAGCAGGGGTATGACACTTAAAATGATTTGATCCGAGGGATTACTTCAGAAGAGCCACTACGACACTAATGGAGACGCCGCAGCGTCTGGAGCGCCGTCGCCCGCGCAGTACAGCCAATAAAGGAAAAGACGCGGCGGCGACTGATACACAATAAAAGGGCAAACAGCGCAGCTCTGACACCCAGTCACCAGTCAAGGGCAATACTAAAGCCATAATCGTGTAATAGGAATACACCGAGACCGCCACACACACAAACACCCCTCCCCCCCCTTTCTTTCCCCCCCCGAGCTAAGGGGGGGAACGAGGGAGGATGGCGACCCTTTGGACAGGGCCCACCGCTACACGGGGCAATAATGCGGGAGGGGCATCCCCTGAAGGCTCACCATCAGCCTAAAAAGCCTACACTTTGGTGGGTGACTGCGGTGGAGCGTGGCTCCATAAGCACACATGGTGCTGCCTACCTTCACCCGACCAGCGCAGCCCCGGCTGGGAGGCACATCACAAAGAGGACGGGTGGGAATAGTCCAACAGGGCCGCAGGCTGTAATAGACCCGCTCACCTGCGAGAGAGTGATACTTCATGTCTTCGCAGTCAGCACTGCAGAGAAATCTGGGGATTTGTGGGAGGTCCCTGGGTATTTGAGGGGCCGGGAGGAGCCTGTTTTGCGTGTCTCTGCAGTGCAGCGCCATCTGGCGGAGGATTACCCAAGTGTAAGTATTATATCTGGAGCAGGACATACTGTATACTTAGAATAAAGTAAGACCCTCCCGGTCCATAAATACCTGGGACCTCCCACTCATTCCCCAGTATAAAGATAGCAGTAAGGTAAAGGGACCAGAAAAGCCAATTAAAAACTAACAAAGGTTCACCATATAAAGGATCCAGAATACCAAAGGGCAGGGTGAAGCGGTGTGTGTGACATACTTATAATACCCATTTTACAGGTGAGTAATCACAAAATGGTATTATTCTAAGTATGTCACACACCCCGCTTCAAGACATTCATTACATGTGGGACATCCAATAGCAGTGTCCATAAAGGGCGGGGATCCAAAAATACCATTTTGTGAGTACTCACCTGAAAAATGGATATTGTTGGTGTGCCACACACCCCCCTTCACTTCTAAATATTCATCACTTAATGGGTTAACTCGCCGCCAGGTGACGTAGTGCAGATAGGAAGTCTTGTAACGAGCCCCCTTCCGGCCTACATATACCTGGTACCTCCCTTCAATCACCAGTATATTAAAAAGCAGAAAGACAAGGTACCAGTATTCCACCGGTAACCTCAAAATCAATTTTGATATAAATAAAAAAGGGCTTCACCATATAAAGGCTTCGGTAATACCGAAAAGGGTGGGGGTGAAGTGGGGTGTGTGGCACACCAACAATATCCATTTTTCAGGTGAGTACTCACAAAAAGGTATTATTCTTGGTGTGCCACACACCCCGCTTCACTAAATATTCATCACTTAATGGGACATCCAAAAGCAGTGTCCACAAGGGAAGGGCATCTCAAGGCCAGGTGAAGCATAACTTAAATGACTGCAGTCTGCAGAACTTTGCGGCCAAAAACAGCATCCGCTGAGGCCCGCACATCCACTTTGTAAAACTTAGAAAAAGTGTGAACAGAAGACCAAGTGGCGGCCTTACAAACCTGTTCAACAGAAGCTTGGTGCTGAAATGCCCAAGACGCCCCAACGGCGCGAGTGGAATGAGCAGTAATACGAAAAGGGGGAACTCTTCCCTTAGCAGAATAGGCCGCAGTAACGGCCTGACGTATCCACTTGCTAATGGCAGATTTGGCTGGTGCCAAACCCTTCTTAGGCCCATGGGGCACAACAAAAAAGGAATCCGTCCTACGAAAAGGAGACGTGATAATCAAGTAGTACTTAACACAGCGTACTACATCTAAACAATGCAAAACCCTCTCTTTGTCATTCTTAGGATTAGGACACAAGGAGGGAAGAACAATATCTTGGTTCAAATGAAAAGCAGAAACAACCTTAGGAAGAAAGTCTGGCTTGAACCGAAAGACCACTTTATCCTGATGCCTCTCAAAGTAAGGCGCCTGGATAGACAAGGCCGCCAACTCTGAGACACGCCGGACCGAAGTGATCGCTACCAAGAAGACAATCTTCTGAGTCAGGGTAGACAAAGCAATATCTTGCAACGGCTCAAAAGGAGGAGCCTGAAGAGCAGATAGAACCAAATTCAAATCCCAAACCGGGAGTAATGGTTTCCTGGGAGGCCGCACATGCGTAACCCCCTGGAAAAAAGTTTTAACTAAAGGCTTAAGCGCAACACGCTTCTGAAAAAAGATAGATAAGGCAGAGACCTGCCCTTTCAATGTACTTAGCTGGAGACCAGAGTCCAGCCCTGATTGTAAAAACTCCAGAATCCTGGAGACCAAAAAGACCCTACAAGGAAAAGATCTTATCTCACACCAAGCGATATAGGCTTTCCAAGTCCTATAGTAGGTGATGGAAGAAGACCTCTTCCGGGCACTGATCAGAGTCTTAATGACTGAATCAGAAAGACCCTCCTCCTTCAGGATGGAGGTTTCAGCAGCCAGGCCATCAAACCCAGCGCTGGTAAATTGGGGTAACACAATTGACCCTGAGTGAGCAGATCGGGCCGAAGAGGCAGAACGAACTGGTCCATTGCCAGCCGAACGATGTCTGCGAACCTCACTCGTCTTGGCCACCTTGGGGCCACGAGAACGGCGTACACCCTTTCCAGAGCCAACTTCTGAAGCACCCTGCCCAGCATGGGCATCGGAGGAAACAGGTATAGAAATCCCAGAACTCCCCAGCTCAGGGACATGGCGTCCACTGCCAGAGCCAGAGGATCCTGGGAGAGCGACACGAAGTTCGGGAGCCTGTGATAGTGATGAGGGGCCAACAGGTCCACCTCCGGGGTCCCCCATTGGAGACACAGTGAGCGAACCACCCGAGGATGGAGAGCCTATTCTTCCAGACGGGGAGAGCCCTTGCTCAACCGGTCCGCTACCTGATTCTTCACCTCTGGAATGTAAACCACCGAGAGACAAGGAACATGGAACACTGCCCAGGTCCGGATCAGGGACACTTCTCTGAGAGTACTCAGACTGCGAGTCCTTCCCTGAAGACCGATGTAAGCAACCGCTGTTTGATTGTCTGAACACATCTGGACCGGAAGGCCCAGAACGTGCTGAGTCAGGAGAGCAAGCACCTGACGGATGGTTCTCAGTTTCAGAATATTGATGGGTAAGTGGGGCCCTTGAGGTCCCTACTGCCCCTGAAACTGCAGGTCCTTCCAGAATCTGCCCCATCCCGACAGACTGACGTCCGTGGTGACAATCTTCCAAAGGGGGGGTCAGGAAAGGCCCGCCCTACACAAGATTGGTCGAGACCAACCACCACAGGAGGGACTGCCGTACACTTGACGACAACTGGAAGGACTGATCCAGCGACTGAGGTTGCTGGTCCCAAAACGCTAACAGAAATAGCTGAAGCGTTCTCGCGTGAATTTGGGCAAAAGGAAGAAACACTCTGTGTTGATGAGAGTTCAGGCCGGGATGAACCGACCCATCTCTCTCGGGGACTACGAAAAGATTGGAGTAGAAAACGAGGCCCATCTCTAAGCGCGCCCCTGGCCGGATGACCGTGGCCAAAGGAACGATGGGCACCCGAGACCGAACGAACCGTGAAGGAGGGTGAGACTCGAATTCCAGGTCGTAACTGGCCGACACTACCTCCTGGATCCATCTGCCTGGAACCGCTTGGTTCCAAATCTGGGAGAAGTGTCGCAATAGTCCCCCCACCCGCACGGGTGAGGGCAGCCCCTCATTGCTGAGCGGGCTTATCAGCAGGTTTGGGCTTGGTGCCCTAGGACTGAGTGGGCCGACCACGGCCCCTCCCCCGAGTCCAACCTGTACCTCTGGTAGTGGGAAAGGAAGCACCCCTGCCCCCTCTGAATCCTCGAAAGGAAGGCCTACCGGAACTTGCCCCCCTAAAGGGACCACGAGGCCTCTTGCGTTGTGGCATCTTACCACCCTTTGCGACTGAATCAATTTTCTCCCCAGACGCAACCCCAAAAAGGGGAGAGCTGTGAGCACCCTTTTGGAAGCCGTGTCCGCTGACCACTGACGCAGCCATACTGACCTGCGAATAGCCACCAGCATAGCCGCTGCCTTGCTACTCATAGCCAGCGCATCGTCCTGAGCGGCCAGGACATAAGACACAAAAGATTCACACTGTTTAAGCGCAGTGAACTGTTTACAAGCTGGATTAAAGATCCTCATACAGCCCCTGAATTAAAGACTTAATTGCCAATAGAAGAAGGGCTGAAGCACACACCGGGCGCAATGCTGACCCGGAATAAATAAAACCATGGCGAGCGTATTGGTCAATCCGACGATCTTCCCCATCCTTAGGGACAGTGGTCTCAGCAGACTGTACCATAGCTGTGCTGGAGAGCCCTAGCACAGGGTTATCGACGTCAGGAGGGATAGACCAAAGCTTCACCAATTCTGGCGGAAAAGGATAACGCTTTTCCCAACTGGAAGGAATTCCAGATAACCGCGTGGGATGTTCCCATTCCTTAAGAACCACCCTCTCAAAGTGGTGTTGTCTGGGAAAAACCCAACGCGGCTGAGGCTCCTTAAACAACTGATCCTTTGGCAGGGCGGCCGCCTCAGGTGGATCTAAATCCCAAATTTTAAACATTTGAGCCAGAATGGAGGGGGTGTCAAAAACAACCCCCTCTGACCAATCGCCAATCAGGTCAGCCGCAAGCTGATCCACAGGCTCATCTGACTCCAACGGGAATTCATCCTTGTCCGGGGATCCATCGGACCATTCCACAGGCTCACATAACTCGTCCTGTGGAGCCGAAGGTACCGGAGTCAGGTGCCTCCGTTTTGCAGCGGCCTTTAATGCTGCTTTAACTGGCACTACTTTCCGGGGGCTGGGCTGTGCCGCCACCTCGGAATGCGAATCCCCACTTTTGACAGTGTCATGCGGGGTCCGGAACAGGGAGGGAGAGGTAGGAGATGATGAAGGATGCGATGGGCCCGCAGCCGAAGCAACGGACTGGCGCGCAATAGTCTGCTTTGCACAAGGGATGCAAATAAAGACATCATCAGCTGGGAGTGGAACCCCACAACCTACGCACCCCCCGAAGGGCTCAGCAGAACCGTTTCCGGAATTTACGGAAGCCTCCATATGGTGATTTATGGTATTAGCAATACTTGGGACTTTTAAGGCATAAACCAACCCGGGATGCCCCTTTATTAATAAATGTCCCGGAAGGGAGGATTTTATTATTATTATTTTTTTTTTTTAAGTTAAGGTCCCCTTTAACAAACTATATATATATATCTATATATAGTTTATATATACATATATATGCATTAATAAATATCCCAATAAATAGTCAGGCAACATAGAGCCGGAGGGCCACCATAAGCAGGGATCCCAGGATCTGTAAGGAAAAAGAAACCCCAATCAGATCCTCACATGTGTATAAGAAACATATAGGCATGGCACCAAAGTGCCTTTAAACATGAGCAAAATCATGCCCCCTAATAAAATATGACTCCCCCCATATCAAATACAAAAAAGATATGCACTCCCCACATAACGGCCCCAACGGGTGGGGCAGCTTACCTGGCCCAGCGAAGGCAGCAGCCGGAGAGCAAGCCTGCAGCCAGCAGCCACAGCACAGAAGACTAAGTGCGGCCGCGCGCCCACGCGACTTCCTCCTTTGAAGGGAAGTGAATGCTGGGCCCGCCGCAAAACGCCGCATGACGCCGCCGCGCCCCCAATGCCGCGTCACCGGGACCCGCCCCCCTACGCAAATCAGTACAGCCATTCAGCTGAAGATTACACCAGATGGGCCACTACACGTGCGCCCAGGCAGCGGAGGGGGGAGGACAAAAGACCGCATCAGCGAAGGCAGCAGCCTATGCAAAATAAAGCACATACAATGTCAGCGGAGAAGGGGGAAAGGGGGGAGGGGTGAAGGGGGTAGGGGGCCACTAAAGCAATGGTCTGCTAAGAAAAGCGGCCAGCCACCTACCCAGCGCGGTCTGCCATTCAAGCAGACCTAAACCACATGAACCAAAGGTATACACATGCTGAATAACACACACACACATGTTGAAATAAAGGGATACAAGTGAAACACAAACTTAAAGCACACCCTCAACCCCCCCCCCCCCATAGTGAAGGGAGAAGTGACCGTAGTGGGAGAGAAAGGGGCTACGGGGACCCTCGGGACAGGGGCATCCCATTTCCGGATCACCATGCCGGATAGCCGCATTGCCCCACGCATGAGGTCGAGCGGTAGGAGATAAGCTCCTAGGCACTTAAAGTGCCATCTACCATTTGCCCGGTGAGCAGCCTAGGCTGGGAGGCTTCCATTCCACCATTAAGGTATACACACTCAAACCGGGCAGAAATAGACCAAAAGGGGGGTGGCGGGGTAAGAAAAGCCCAGCCTACCTGTAAGCAGGAGACTTCCAACCCCTGTCTTGTCGTCAAGCAGAGAGAAAAATACTGGTGATTGAAGGGAGGTACCAGGTATATGTAGGCCGGAAGGGGGCTCGTTACAAGACTTCCTCTCTGCACTACGTCACCTGGCGGCGAGTTAACCCATTAAGTGATGAATATTTAGAAGTGAAGCGGGGTGTGTGGCACACCAAGAATAACAAGACAACAAGGCACAAACTATACTGCTGCAGCTTGCAGAACCTTGCGGCCAAAAACGGCATCCGCTGAGGCCCGCACATCAACCTTGTAAAACGTGGAAAAAGTGTGAACCGAAGACCAAGTAGCAGCCTTCCAAACCTACTCAACAGAGGCCTGGTGCTGGAAGGCCCAGGACACCCCAACAGCTCGAGCAGTAACACGAAAAGGGGGAATCTTCCCCTTAGCAGAATAGGCCCCAACAATGGCCTAGCGAATCCATTTACTAATGGAAGACTTGGCGGGAGCCAAACCTTTCCTAGGCTTGAAGCGGAAAACAACCTTGTCCTGATGCCTCTCAAAGTAAGGAGCCTTAATGGACAAGGCTGCCAACTCCGATACACGCCGAACGGAAGTGATGGCAACCAGAAAAACAACCTTCTGAGTAAGCGTAGAAAGTGCAATATCCTGCAAAGGTTCAAAAGGAGGACCCTGCAAGGCAGAAAGAACCAAATTCAAATCCCAAACTGGGAGCAAAGGCTTCCTAGGAGGCCGCACATGCGTAACCCCCTAGAAAAAAGGTCTTAACCAGAGGATGAAGAGCAAAAGACTTTTGAAAGAAAACCGCCAGGGCAGAAACATGCCCTTTCAGCGTACTAAGCTGCAAACCTAGGCCCGGACCATGTTGCAGAAATTCCAAAACCCCAGGGATAGAAAACGCCCTGCAAGGCAAGGCCCGGACCTCACACCAATCAATATAAGACCTCCAAATCCTATAGTAAATGGCAGAGGAAGACTTCTTTCTAGCCCTAACCAGAGTCTGAATGACAGCATCAGAAAGACCTTCCTCCTTCAAGATGGAGGTTTCAGCAGCCACGCCGTCAAAGCCAGCGTTGGTAAATTGGGGTAGAGCAGTGGACCCTGAGTGAGCAGATCCGGCAGAAGGGGCAGATCTAACTGATCCTCTGCCAACCTTACGTCTTCGAACCAAACCTGCCTTGGCCACCTTGGAGCCACCAGGATTGCTGACACGCCCTCTAGGGCCAGCTTGCGCACCACTTTGCCCACCATGGGAAATGGAGGGAACAGGTACAGAAACCCCAGATCCCTCCAGTTCAGAGACATGGCATCCGCTGCCAGAGCCAGCGGATCCCGCGAGAGACACACAAATGCCGGAAGCTTGTGATTGTGACGAGAGGCAAAGAGGTCCACCTCCGGAGTCCCCCACCGGTGGCAAAGCGACCGAAACACCTTGGGGCTGAGCGACCATTCCCCCCGGCGAGATGACCCCCTGCTCAGGGAGTCCGCCTCCATGTTCTCCACTCCCGGAATGTACACTGCCGAGATGCACGTGACATTGCCCTCTGCCCAATCCAGGATCAAAGACACTTCCCTGAGGGCACGCCTGCTGCGAGTCCCTCCCTGGTGATTGATGTAGGCGACCGCCATCCGATTGTCCGACCGAACTTGAACTGATGAGTCAAGTGAGCCAGAACCAACCTGATGGCTCTCAACTCCAGAACATTGATGGGATCGTGGGCCTCCTGAGGCCCCCACAGTCCCTGAAACTGAAGATCCTTCCAAAATCCACCCAACCAGACAGGCTGGCATCCGTGGTGACCGTCTCCCAACGAGGGGTCAGAAACGACCTGCCCCTCATCAGATTGCTTGGTTTCAGCCACCACCAAAGGGAACGCCGTACCCGGGGGGACATCAGAAATGACTGATCAAATGACAGCGGGGACCCGTCCCAGGCCGCCAAGAGATGGAGCAGGAGCATCCTCGTGTGAAACTGGGCAAAGGGAACTGCCTCGAACGATGCCACCATCAATCCCACCAGTCGCATCCCCAGCCGGATGGACGGGCGGGGAATAGACAGACGCTGAGTCAATTCCTGAATCAGAAGAACCTTGGCCCGGGGGAGGAACACCCTGGCCTGAGAAGTATCCAGAGACATTCCCAGGAACTCCACCACCCTGGAGTGCGAAAGGCAGGACTTGGCATAGTTGATCACCCAACCAACTCTCCAGATTGGACACCACGGTCCTGGTATCCAGTTGCGCCTGACTGAGGGAAGACGCCATGATGAGAAGATCATCCAGATATGGCACGATGCGGATACCCCTGGCTCTGAGAAGATGCCATCACTCCTGCCAACACCTTGGTAAAAACTCTTGGAGCCGAGGTAAGGCCAAACGGAAGAGCCACGAACTGAAAATGTCGATTTTCCACAACGAACCTGAGAAATCTCTGGTGTGCTGGAAATATTGGAATATGCAGGTAAGCATCCTTGATGTCTATGGACGACATGAAGTCCCCCTGACAAAGTGAGTGGATGGCTGAGGGCAGAGTTTCCTTACGGAACTTCCGGGGACGGACGAACCTGTTGAGAAACTTCAGATCCAGAATGGGACGAACGGAACCGTCCTTGGGCACCGTGAATAAATTGGAATAGAAGCCCAGGCCCCGTTCTGAGGGGGGCACCGGGCAGATGACAGCCATGTTCAAGAGACTTGCTACTGCCGCCCGAAGCCCCTGAGCGGCCAGAGGATCTGACAGCACCCGAGACCTGAGGAATCTGGGAGGGGGCCGGAACTCGCACTCCAGCTTGTAACCAGAAGACACCACTTCCTGAATCCACCTGTCCGAGACCGCTTGGACCCAGACCCGGGAGAAGAGCTGCAGCCGTCCCCCCACCCGCAAGGGTGAGGGCGCCCCCTCATTGCTGATCCGGATTGGCAGCGGCTTTAGGCTTAGAGCCCCAACTGTGTCCTGGACAGGCCCCGCCCCTGCCCCTGGACCAGGAATCACCTCTGGACGAGGGGAAGGCCGAACCCCTGCCAACTCTAGCCCCATGAAAGGACTGAGTGAAGGAAGCCGCCCCCCGAAAGGGACGACGCTGCTTCTTACGCTGAGGTAACCTACCTCCCTTCGCCACCGAATGCAATTTCTCTCCAAAGAGCCGCAACCCCACAAAGGGAAGGGCCCTAAGCGACTTTTTGGACACAAAATCAGCTGCCCACTGGCGTAACCAAACCGACCGCCGGTTAGCCACAAGCAAGGCCGAAGCTCTCCCACACATCACCAATGTGTCATCCAAGGCGGCCAGCACAAAGGACAAAAATAACTCGCTTAAGGGCGGCAAACTCCTCACTAGCCGGGTCAAGCCCGGAAGAGGTCAACAGTCCTCTAACCACCGACCTGGCAGCTACCAATAAAAGTGCTGAAGCACAAACTGGCCGCAAGGCCGACTCAACACTGGCAAAACCATGACAAGCTATCTAGTCAATGCGTTTATCCTCACCATCCTTGAGAGTATTGAACTCCGGAGAATGCAGGATTGAGGAGCTGGACAACCCCAAAACGGGAGCATCCACCTTGGGGCGGGGGCTGGGACGACCAGTGCTTCACTGCGTCCGCCGGAAAGGGATATTTTTTGTCCCAACCCGGAGGGACACCCGGTAGCCGAGTCGGCCTCTCCCATTTCTTAAGAATGATACCATCAAAATGCTTTTGATAGGGAAATTCCAAGCGCAGCTTGGTCACCTCAAAGAACTCCCCCTTCAGTGGAGGAGCTGCCTCGGGGGGAGAAATAGCCAGGACTCCCAAACATATGAGCCAGGACCCTAGAGGTATCCAATGACTCCCTCCTGGCCCTGCTCGGTATCAGCACCCACAAACTGCTGGTCATCGGAGCCCTCAGACTCCTCAAACAGCTCCCCTTCCTCAAGCGGGGAACAATCAGACCAATCCAGGGAGTCAAACTCCTCCATATCAAAGGCCTGCGTGGCTGTATACAAATGTTTTCGCTTTGCTGTGGCCTTTTTGGCAACCGCACTGGAAAACTATTTTTCAAGATTGGCCAATCTGGCACACACCTCAGATTGCGACTCCCCGCCAATGACCACATCACATAGGGTACGTGTCAAGCGAGGGGGAGACGGAGAGGAGACTGGCGGAGCAGAACCAGACGCCTGAGATCCGGAATGCCGCGTAATAGACCGTTGTGCACAGGGTACACAAATAAATACATCATCCCCCAAAAGGGATACCCCACACCCCAAACACAGCCTGGATTGCCCCGAGGGGGGCACAAGCCCAGTATCCGGGGAAGCCTCCATATGGTGATTTTTTAATATATATATGCACAGTGCCCCAAGGGAATTACGCAGTAATGCAACCCGGGATGCCCCTTTAAGTCCTGCGTGGGAGGAATTTTCAGACAACTAAATTTTACCAGGGACCCTAGGACCGGGAGAACCCCCCTTTAATAGGAACGATGGTCCACCTGGAACACACAAACACAATCAGACCAACATAGCAATTGTCCAAAGAGTTAATAACAGAAGCGTTGCCAAGCAACCCCAGGGAGGGGCATGATCAATAAGGAAAAACTAATGGGGCCACAGGCCACTCACCCAACCGTCACCACCTCCGGAGGAAGAGGGAGGGCGGGCGGGGTTAACACGTCGCGCCCGGCCCCTCCCCCGTCGCTCCCGGCCAGAAGCCGGGACCTGAAACGCGGCGCCTGCAGCACGGGGGCGGGCCGTAGGCGCGCGCGCGAGCGCCCAGCCCCGCCCTGAGAAGAAGCTCCTCTTGGGCGCCTGAGAGAGCCGCCATGACAAACACCGGAGGCCGGCGCTGCGGGACCGCCGGCCTGAGTAAAGCAATGCACTGTAAAGCACCACACACACATTATAATTAATAAAGATGAATCCATAAGGGACCCGCCCCCCCCCCCCCCCCCCTCTAAGGGTATCCGGGAGAGGGGGAATCCATGCTAGGGTGGGAGCCAAGGGACGGGGCATCCCAAACCAGGGTCACCAACCCGGTTAGCCGCCTACCCCTTGTTATGGGGTCTCACGGCGGAGCGGAGCTCCTGAGCACCTAGGGTGCCATCTACTATTGCCCGAACCAGCAGCCTAGGCTGGGAGGCAAGTAATATAAATAAAAGAATCCGGGCAGGAATAGAATAGAGGGCCGGGAGTCATCCCGGCTACCTGCAAGGAGGAGACATCCATCTTCTGACTTGCTCGCCGTCTGCAGAGATGAAAGACTGGGGAATGAGTGGGAGGTCCCAGGTATTTATTGACCGGGAGGGTCTTACCTTTTTTATTGACATCTCTGCAAGATCGCCATCTACAGGTCAGTATACCCACATGTAATGAATGTCTTGAAGCGGGGTGTGTGACATACTTAGAATATCCTTGCCTCAACCGTATCCAGATTCATTCCCAGAAAAGGTGTCACCAAGGAGGGAGACAGGGAAGACTTGGGATGGTTGATCACCCAGCCAAATGACTCCAGTGTGGACACTACTCGCTGAGTATCCAGCTCTGCCTGTTGGAGGGACTGAGAAGTGATGAGAATGTCGTCCAAATAGGGCAGAAAGCAAATGCCCCGAGACCTGAGCAGAGCCACCACTCCTGCCAGCACCTTGCTGAACACACTGGGAGCTGGAGACCTAAGGGCAATGCCACAAATTGGTAGTGCTGATCCTCCAGACCTGGAAAAACAGGAATATGAAGGTAAGCATCCTTGATGTCTACAGAGGTCATGAAATCCCCTAGACGCAGGGAACTGATAGCAGAGCGCAAAGTTTCCGTGCAAAAGCGCCTGCAGCTGACAAATTTGTTGAGGATCTTCAAGTCCAGGATGGGCCTGACTGACCCATCTCTTTTGGGCATGGTGAAAAGGTTGGAATAGGAAGGGCGTGGCCTGGCAGGCGAATGGAGCAGACGTAGAGGAGAACGCTCCTGAGATCCTGAGGGCTAATTGTGACTATCCCAGGCTACTTGGCTCCTTTCTTCCCTTCTTTGATGGCTGGGAAGAGGCATAGGACAAGAGACCGTGAAAGAGAGGTCACACGTACCTGTGATCCCCGGCAGAGAGACCTGATGGTCGGCGGCGGGGTCCATGGCGGCGCCTCCTTCACCTCCAGCGGAGGCATCTGAACAGCGAGGAGGGACGTCTGAGCGGCGGCAGGCCAGAGGTCATATCTCCAGACTCACCACGGGAACGCGGGAGGCAGGACCGAGGCGAGGCAGCGGCAGGGGGAGCTGCGGCCGACGCAGCTAAGGTGTCCAAGATGGCGGCCGTCACTGAGGAGAGGCGAGTGCGCCCCCCCGAATCACGTCAGCGGCGGGGAGTCAGCCCTGAGCGCACAGCGGGGGGGAGCAGCCCGCAGTTGGAGTGGCCGGTGGATGAGAAGACGGAGGCGGCTGTCAAGGTGAAGAGCTCCAGTGAAACGGCGTCGGGTCCCTCCGGAAACAACAGTTACATCAAGTCGGATGATCTGAGGTACGCCGAGGAGACCCTAGTGGACAGTTCGGGGAGGGCACCAGCTGATCCCCCGGGGGACACAGTTAACACTGGCCGTGGAGAAGGCTCCCATCTCCCTTTTGGGAAGCTTGTTGACCGCTCCCAAGGGGCACCGTATACATGTGCCACCGGCCTACAGCAGGGGTTGAGGGCCCAGGCTGTGTGGGGAATGGCTAGCGGAGAGGATGATGCCCTGAATGCCCCAGCTTACGGAGACCTGACTGCAGACCCACGATCTCCCACCCATGGGATGAAGGGGAGACAAACTGCTTGGGGAAACCTCGGCAGATTTGCTTATAATCCCACCGCTAGAAGCACAGGACTTTCAGATACCTCAAATCCCCAGCATGTAGTGGGTTCCTCTACCTCTCTACCCTCCGTAAGTGGTCTCCCGCAAAGAACCCCAAGATCTAGAAGCCTCCCGGGTCGAATGATGTGGAACTCTGGGAACGGAGAAGCCTCCCAGCTGCCGAACCCGTCCCATCCACCCCACGATCTCTCTATGGAATGGTCTTTCTCAGAAGACGCGGGCATCCCCAGCCCTCCACCTCTGCTAAATATCTCACAGGAAGAAATTCGGTCGGCGAACGAGTGTGCTATTGCGGACCTAACGGCACGTGTGGAAGCCCAAAGCTCACAAATCCTACAGATGATGTGAAACAAATTATTACCACCATTTTCAACACCCTCTTGGACAGAAACATTGACAACCCAATCGAGATCGATAGGGCACATAGGGCCCTGGGCCCGCGCAATCCTGATCCAGCGTTCCCACGCGATGTTATATGCCGGATACACTTCTATAGAGTGAAGGAAGAGATATCGAGAAGGGCGTGGAGACATGGCCCAGTGGAATTTGATGGCGCCAGAATTCACATCCTCCCGGACCTCTCCAGACGTACGCTGCAAATGAGACGGGTGATGAGACCGGTACTAGATGCAGTTCGGAACGCGGGCACCATGTATACCGATGGGGGTTCCCATTCCACCTGATAGTCTCTAAGGAACGAGACACGTTCTTCCTTAAAACCTACCAGGACTTAGAAAATCTCTTCTCATTTCTGGGGTGCCATCCGGTGGGGGTGCCCAATTGGCTGTTACCTACATCTGAACCCCTCCCGCAGAGGCAACGCAGAGGCTTCTCCCGTCAATTTAGATCGGTCAGACCAAGAGGCCGCAACGACCATAGACCACGTCCAAATGACAACGAACTTTGAGCACCCACACCACTGTTTTGGACTACCTAATCAGCTCTCTCCTTAGTCCTTGGTTTCAGTTAACCAGTCGTTTGGTTTCTGATTGTTCCGCAGGCGCGGCCGGGTCTTGGGGTGGCCGCCGGTGGTGAGAGGTTCTTTGGGAATCTGTCTGGCCTTGGAGGGCCGGTGGCCCATTATGGTCCTCGGCCTGTCCCAATGGGAGCGACCTTGCGCCTCTCTCTGCTGGCGGGCGGCGGAGACTAGTGAGTGGCCGCTGCTCGTGGGAACGTAGAACGTAATCTCTTTTACAGTTGTTCGTTGTTCATTACTGACTGTTTCTCTCAGATTAGTAGCCCAACCTGCCCTAATATTTCAAGAGAATATAACTCCCCAGTTCGTCGCTAGACACAGTCCCCCACTTAGGCCAAGCTTTGCTCTCCTCTTACTGGAGGAGGCTCGAAGCTTAGAGCATTTGCTAATTAGTTTTGGTTCCCCCTTGCCCTTTAGGTGGGCACGCGATTTAACCTTCATTTATACCCCCTCGCTCCATAGTTTTGGTTCCCCCTAGCCCTCTAGCTGGGCAAGTGATTTGTCCTGTATCTGTTCCCCCCTCCTCCCCTCCTCTTTGTTCTCTACCCTTCTTCCTTATCCTCCCTGTCTTCTTGTCCCTTCCTACCGACTTTCGCCTGTTCCTCTATCCAATTCTCTATTTTCTCGTCAGGATCGGCGGAGGGAGGGGAGAGGTTCCCAGCACAGGGCGGGTGGTGCTTCCTGTCCTGTATCCGGCCACCAACCCCTCCTCACTCGATTTCTGTCTTCGCTACTGAGGTCCTTCCATACGTGCCATAATGAGTGAAACTAACCTGGTCTCTTTTAATGTGAAAGGCTTGAACACCCCCGAAAAGAGATCTATGATTTCGAATACTCTCAAGGCTCTGAAGGCTCAAGTGGCTTTTCTACAAGAGACTCACTTCAAGGCCTCCAACCCCCCATCCCTGCGGAGTAAGGTATTTCCAATTTCTTACCATAGTTACTCTCCAGACTCGTGATCAAGGGGAGTGAGTATATTGCTTTCCAGGGCGACTCCTTGGGAGGAGGTGGGCTCTCTTGGTGGTGGGGAGGGAAGGTAGCTCTTTGTAAAGTGTAGGATTAGGACGGAAGTCTATCTTTGTCAATATATACGCACCCAACACTGGGCAAACATCATTCCTTGAAGAGGTATTTGACAAGATGGCAAACTTTGCAGAGGGCAAACTAATAGTGGGGTGTGATTTTAACCTCTCATTAGAACCCCTTATTGATACATCCAAAGGACACTCCTAAATCTCCTACCCCAAACTCAGGAGGATTAAGAAACTCCTACACACTCACCAACTGATTGACCCATGGCGCATACTTAACCCTGAAGTCCGAGACTATTCCTTTTTCTCCGCCCCACATAACATGTACTCTAGGATAGATTTTTTCTTGATACAGCATTACCTGCTTCCACAGGTGATGGCTGTGTCAATAGGAAACATCACTTTCTCAGATCATGCCCCAATTACACTTAAGCTTGCAGAGCAGTCACAGGTCCCACGTCCATGGACCTGGAGACTGAATAGCTCTCGAATCCAAGATTCGTTAATTAAAGAAGACGTGATAAAAAGCCTGCAAGAATTCTTTAGTACCAACTCCACCCCTGATGTCAGTTTGCCTGTGATCTGGGAAGCACATAAATGTGTATTACGTGGACTGATGATTCAACACGGAACCAGAGTTAAAAAGGAGAGAAGCAAACAGATTCTGGAACTGCTTGGGGAGATTCTGAAGTTTGAAACTTTCCACAAGCAGTCATTGGCCGTGTCACATCTGGCCACCCTGACCACCTTCAGAAAGCGACTAAAGACGATATACAGTGACAGAATCAAACTCCAGCTCATTAAGAGCCGGAAAATCTTCTATGAAACTGGAGACAAATGCGGGCGCTCGTTGGCCTCGGCTCTGAGGGGGGAAAGGGCCAGAACCTATATCCCCAAAATTCGCGATCAAGAGGGAAACATGGTACACACAGACAAAGACATGGTGGAAGCATTTAGGGGGTTTTACCAGTCCTTATACAAGATCCCCCCATCCCAATCAAACCGCGGGGGGGGGGGGCACAGATGACTACCCCCCTCGATTTTTCTCGCGACAGATGCCGAAAAGGCCTTCGACAGAGTAAGCTGGGATTTTATGTTCGGGGTCCTCGATCATATTGGGCTCGGGCCCTGCATGCAGTCCTGGATAGCAGGCCTCTACCAACATCCCACTGCTTCAGTTAGGGTTAACGGTTTGCTGTTGGAGGCCTTCGGCATCGGGAACGGGACGAGGCAGGGGTGCCCTCTTTCCCCTTTAATCTTCATCCTGACATTGGAGCCCTTCCTCTGTAGAGTGGGAGGGACTCCTAATGTTCAGGGGATCTCCCTCCCATCTGGTCAGTACAAGGTCGCGGCCTTTGCCGACGACCTGCTAGTTTTTGTAACTGACCCAGAGGTGACGCTCCCAAACCTCATAAAAGAGCTGGAGATCTATAAGAACTTGTCAAAATACAAAGTAAACATGCAAAAATCTGAAGTGGTTAACATTAATATTCTGTTCGCTAGAGAAGATAATCTTCAGAAAGCATTCCCCTTTAGATGGGCTAAGGAATGCATCAACTATTTGGGCACGAAACTGGGCAGGTCCCTTGACAAGATATTTTCGCTAAATTTCCCTCCACTACTACTACTACGTTTTCTAATGATCTAGAGGCATGGTCCCTTAAAAAGCTCTCTCGGTTTGGGAGGTGCAATGCC
This sequence comes from Gastrophryne carolinensis, assembly GCA_027917425.1. Classification (NCBI taxonomy): domain Eukaryota; kingdom Metazoa; phylum Chordata; class Amphibia; order Anura; family Microhylidae; genus Gastrophryne; species Gastrophryne carolinensis. The sequence continues at coordinate 437,847,660 of CM051235.1, forward strand.
TTGAAAATGAACATACTTCCGCGCCTCCTATATGTGATGCAAGCCTTGCCAATTCACATCCCCAATACATTTCTGCAACGAACAGGAGCCCTCTTTACTAAATTCATTTGGTTAGGTAAGAGCCTGAGGATTAATAGAAAGCTGCTGGTTAGGAAAAAGGACAAGGGGGGAATAGGCCTTCCTGACCCAGGCCTATATTATGCTGCCACTCATTTGACGAGAATAGTGGATTGGTGTAGACACAAGCAACACAAACAACGGGTCCAGACTGAACAAGACTGCTCAATTCCCCCGCTGGGTTCTCTCCCCTGGCTCCCAAGACAGGATATAGGTGCGGAGTTGAAGCACCCTACAATTGGAGCCTCGCTAAAAGTCTGTCTAAAGTACTTTCCCCTTGAGGGCGTGTCACCGGCATTCTCCCCCATGTTCCCTGTATGGAGAGAGGGACGGCGGAGAGATGGATGGGGGAGGGGATAGGCAGGGTCAGACACTTTTGCACCCAGGGGAGATGGGAATCTTTGGACGTAATTGCGCAATCACGGGACCTCCCCAGTTGGGATAACTGGCAGAAAATACAAAAAATAATTTCTTATCGTCACTTAAGCAACAGGCCAGAAAGCTCAGGGACCTTTCTCCGTTTGAGAGGCTTTGTGAAGAGAGGGGACCTGTTCAACATGTTCTTTCCTACGCCTACAAAATTCTAGTATGCCCCTAAGACCAAGACCCCCTGCCTTTCTGGGTGAAGTGGGAGCGGGACTTCGATATCGTCCTCATGCCAAAACAGAAAGGTGCGATTGTTCGCTTGGCACATAAAACAGCTACCTGCACGAAGTACCAGGAATGTAACTACAAAATTCTAACACGGTGGTATAGGGTCCCAACCCTCTTGCATAAGTGGTCCCCAGATGTTTCCCCCCTCTGCTGGCGCTGTAACAGGGAGAGAGATTTCCTGCACATATTTTGGTCGTGCCCTAAATTGTCGGGGTTCTGGGAGAAGGTCGGGAACACAATGCAGCATATGACTGGGGGGGGGGGGGGCCCGAGTTTCCACTGGGCCTGGCCTTCTTCCTCCTCCACCACTCGGAGATGCCCACTTAAAAATAAACAGCGATCTGTCCTGAGCCAGATGGCAAATGCTGCGAAGGCATGCATCCCTGCGCTTTGGAAGACCACAACACCCCCCACCATCTCTTCCTGGCTAAATAGGGTGGCGGAGATCAAGAGATTTGAGGGCCTGATTGCAGCGCAGACTGAATCCTCCGAGAGCCACCGACTCAAGTGGTTCAATGTAGACAAAGAACAAAAGGAGACCGCACCCGCTATTGCACATATATGTGCACACTCAAGGGATGGAGGCACATGTGTGCACTGCTACATACCAAAACTGAGAGTCCCACACTCCTAAATCCACCCCCTATAGTGAATGGCACCACTCAAAATATCATTGCAAATTATTACTTCTTTATTCAAAACATTTTTTGATATGTACATACATATTAAAAAGCCCAAAGGGGGTGGGGGGGAGGAACAGAATGGACGGAGGGGGGGCAGGACAGCACCTATATATGTTTAAGCACTTGGGATGTGGATAGCCCCCTCGGTGGCAAGGGACAGCCTTACTGCCATTAATTTGCATATAGGGTGGGATACCCCGGTATAAGTATCTTTATGTAAGGGGTTTTGACTGGGTTGCTGTGCTTCCCCCCCCCTCCGCCGCACATCTTTGCTCCTTTGCTTCCCTTCCTCCCCATCTCCTTTCCCTCCCCTTTCTAACTAGGTCAACCTTCCCCTCCTCCCCCCCCCTTTTCTCTTACTTCTCACCCTTCCTCATGGCCTTCACCCCTTAATTCCTTACAGTTTTCTCCATAAGAGTTCTAACATGTCGAGCTTTCATTGACCACTGTGGTATTGGTTCGGTCGGGGGGGTCCCATCGGCGCCACCATGATCACTGGGAGTGGCATCGAAGGGCTTCCCTCAGGGAGGGGCTCTTGGGAGAGTGGGGTGGTGCCGGGGGGACTCCCTCCGGCCCCGTGGGGCGGAAACATACCCCCTGCTCCATTGGGACGGCCCCAGAATGCCGCGGATTCTCTTCGCCATATTTACTCGGCACTGCTTAAAATTTAACAATTGATGTTAACACGAATCAGAGTCTGTATTTCTTTTTCTCTTTATTGCTGCTTTGTTTTGTAATCTTGAAAACGGAAAATAAATATATATAAAAAAAAAAAATACAATTCTGTGAAATACTCACTTGTAGAATTGGTATTATAAGTATACAGTAGGTCCTGCTCCAGATATAGTACTTACACTTGGGTTATCCTCCGCCAGATGGCGCTGCACTGCAGAGACATGTAAAACAGGCTCCTCCCGGCCCCTCAAATACCCGAGACCTCCCACAAATCCCCAGCATTGAAAAGCAGTTTAGGAGAAGCCGGGAGAATTTAACCACCCATACAGGTAACTATAACAATCACCAAACAGGGGATCCAGAATAATGCAAAAACCAGGGTGGGGTGGAGCAGGACGTACTGTATACTTATAATACCAATTCTACAGGTGAGTATTTCACAGAATTGTATTATTCTTAGTATACAGTACGTCCTGCTCCAGATATAGTACTTACACTTGGGACATTCAATAGCAGTGTCCATAAAGTAGGGTGGGATCCCCAACAAAAAAGGTAACCGCAGACAGTTTAACCACTGCCGCCTGCAAAACCTTTCGGCCAAAAACAGCTAGCTGAGGCCCAAACATCAACCTTGTAAAACTTTGAAAAGGTACAAACAGAAGACCAAGTAGCGGCCTTGCAAACTTGTTCAACAGAAGCCTGGTGCTGGAAGGCCCAAGAGGCACCAATAGCACGCATAGAATGAGTAGTAAGGCGAAAAGGATGACCCTTCCCCTTAGCAAAAACAGGCCCGAATCACGACCTGACGGATGCATTTGCTAATAGACTTGGCAGTAGCCAAACCCTGCCTGGGCCCCGAAGGGACCACAAAAAAAGCATCAGTTTTCCTGAAGGACGCAGTGACCACCAGGTAATACTTCAAACACCTGACCACATCCAAGAAATGCAAAACCCTCTCCTTAGTGTAGCTAGGATTAGGGCAAAAAAAAAGGAAGAACAATATCTTGATTCAATGAAAGGCAGACACTACCTCAGGTAGAAAACCTGGCTTAAAGCAGAACACCACCTTGTCCTGGTGTCTTCCCCAAGTATGGGGCTGAATAGAAAGAGCCACCAACTCAGACACACGACTGACCGAAGTAATGGCTACCCGAGAGACAGCCTTGAGGGTAAGAACGGCCAGAGCAGCATCCTACATTGGATCAAAGGGAGAACCCTGCAAGGCAGAAAAACCAAGTTCGAATCCCAAACAGGGACGACAGGTTTACGTGGGGAACGCACATGAGTGACCCCCTGGAAGAAAGGTCTTAATCAAAAAATGCTGAGCAAGACTTCTGAAAGAAAACAGACAGGGCAGAAACCTTACCCTTCAGAGCACTGTAAGAACTCCAGAACACTGGGGACTGAAAACGCCTGTCAGGGAAGAGACCTAGACTCACACCAGTCAAAGTAGGTACGCCGTACCCTGTAATAGATGGAAGAAGAAGTTTTCTTCCTAGCCTTCACCATGGTATCAACCACCGAGGCGGACAAGCCATTGTCCATCAAGATGGAGGTTTCAGCAGCCAGGCCGACAAGCCAGAATTTATAAATTGGGATGGCGTAAGGAGCCCTGAGTGAGCAGATCTGGCACCCCTGGCAGAACGTACTGGTCTACTGCCATCTGCACCGCGTCTGTGAACACACCCTTCTTGGCCGCCTGGGGGCCACCAGATTTGCTGGCACCCCCTTCAGAGCAATCTTGCGCAGACCCCTGCACAACAGGGGGAACTAAGGAAGGGCATACAGGAACTAAATGACCTGCCATGACAGTGCTAAAGCATACGTGGTCAAGGCCAGAGGATCCTGGGACAGGGAGACAAAGGCCGGGAGCTTGTGATTGTGACGGGACACCGAAAGATCCACATATGGTTGGGCTCAACGGTGTCACAGAGATTGGAACACCCTGTTGCAGAGGGACCATTCGCTCTGGCAAGAGGTCCCCCTGCTCAGAGGGTCTGCCAGCAGATTTTCCACCCCCGGAATGTACACCGTTGATATGCAGGGAACATTGGTCTCCACCCAGGTCAGAATCAGACACTTCCTGGAGGGCCCTCTTGCTCCGGGTCCCTCCCTGATGATTGATGTAGGCAACTGCCGTCTGGTTGTCCGAGCGCCAATGAACCGGCAGGCCCTGAAGATGAGTAGTCAAGCGAGCCAGAACTAACCTGATCGCTCGCAGCTCCAAGACATTGATAGGTGTGTGGGCCTCCTGAGGGCCCCACCTCCCCTGGAACTGCAGGGACTTCCAGAAACCCCCCCCCCCCCCCCAACCTGATAGACTGGCATCCGTGGTGATCGTCTCCCAGGAAGGGGCAAGAAAGTATCTGCCCCCAACAGGTTCCTTGAGTCCATCCACCACAAGAGGGACCTCCTGACCAGGGGGGGGAGCACACAGACCCTGTCCAGGGACGCTGGGTCCTTGTCCCATACAGACAATAGGTGAAGTTGCAGAGGCCTCAAGTGGAACTGAGCATAAGGGACCGCTTCGAAGCATGCCACCATCAGGCCCACCAGCTGCATCCCCTGCCTGATGGAGGGATAGGGACAAGCTAGGAGAGACTGAGCCTGTGCAATCAGATTGTCCACCTTCTGCTGAGGAAGGAAGATCCTTGCCTGAACTGTATCCAGATTCATTCCTAGGAATGAAGTTACCAAGGAAGGGGACAGTGAGGACTTGGGGTGGTTGATCACCCATCCAAATGACTCCAGAATGGGCACCACCAGCTGAGTATCCAACTCTGCCTGATGTAGAGACTGGGAAGTGAAGAGGATGTCGTCCAGATAGGGAAGCACGCTGACACCCTGACATCTGAGTAGAGACATCACGCCAGCCAGCACCTTGGTGAACACCCTGGGAGTTGAAGTGAGGCCGAAGGGCAAGGCCACAAATTGGTAATGTTGATCCATCAGAGTGAACCTGAGGGACTTTTGATGACCTGGGAACACAGGAATATGAAGGTAAGCATCTTTGATGTCCACAGAAGTCATGAAATCCCCTTGGCGCAGGGAACAGATGGCAGAGCGCAGTCTCCATGCGAAAGCGCCTGCCCTTGACAAAAACTTGTTAAGAATCTTTAATTCCAGGATGAACCTGACAGAACCATCCTTTTTGGGTACTGTGAATAGGTTGGAATAAAAGCCCTTGCCTTTTTCTCTTAAAGGAACCTGGCAGATGACCCCCAGCTCCAGGAGGCCTTGCACTGCTTGAACTAGCTCCTGAGCTGATACAGGGTCCTGAGGAATCCGGGACCTGATGAATCTTGGAGGGGGATCGGCGGCAAACTACAACTTGTAACCGGAGGACACTACCTCCTGAATTCACCGGTCTGAGACATGAATCCTGCAGACCTGAACGAAGTGCTGCAGCCATCTCCCCACCCGGATGGGTGACGGCGCCCCAACATGCCTGAGGGGGCTTGGGAGAGGATTTAGCTTTTGGGGTCCCAGGAGGAGCCAGGACATCCACGTCCTCTGCCTCTACCCCAGAAATCTCCCCGGGCCCCAGGGAAGGATACCCCCTCTTCCCTGTCTTGCATCACGGTAAGGGGAGGAGAAGGAACCCTGACCCCAAAAGGGCCAAGGTTGCCGCCTGCGCTGGGGTAACCTGCCTTCCTTAGCAAGAAAGGTCCAGGCGGTCTCCAAACTGACGCAGTCCTTTTCCAGTGAGGGCCTTCTTGGCAGCATTGTCAGCGGCCCATTAGCGCAGCCAAACCGAGCGGCGCATAGCCACCACGAGGGCAGAAGTTCTGGCACACATTCTGATGGTGTCATCCAATGCTGACAGGACAGAATTTACACAAATCATCAACTAGAGAGTGCAATAAACACCTCACAAGGCAAATCATCAAGGGCACTATCAAGCATATTTCTGATAAGGGTTCTAGTGGCCACAGCAGTAATAGAGGCACAGACCGGGCGCAGCGCCGTCCCCGCACATGTAAAGGCGTGGGAGGCCAGCTGGTCAATGCGCCGGTCCTCAGCATCCCGCAGGGTAGTATAATCAGGGGAATGCATGACAGAGGTGTTAGATAGCCCTAGGGTCGGGGCATCCACCTTGAGGGGGGGGGGGGGGATGACCAACCTTTAACCACCTTAGCAGGAAAGGGATACTTCCTATCCCAAATCTTTGGAGCCCCGGGAAGTTTACTGGGGCTCTCCCATTCCTTGAGCACAAGGTTATGGAAATGTGCCTGCTCTGGAAATTCCAAACGTGATTTTGCTGTATGGAAAAGCTCCCCTTTTTTGCCTGGGAGCCTCAACAGGGAGAGAGATAGACAGAACCTCAAGGTCTGGGTCAATAATCTGTCAGTGTCATCCGGGGCCCAGGGGTCAGAGCCAGAATCGTCATGACCCCTTCAGTCTCATCAGATGAGCCCGAATCAGAAAGGAGCTCCCCTTCATCAGACGGGGTATAGCCACACAGATTCATAAACTCCTCAGTTCCCATAGGGAAAACAGTAACATTAGGCGTCAAGTGCCGCTTCTTACCAGGGCCCTTACGCTCTAAAGACCTCGCAATAATCTGTTCAACAGTAGCCAGTCTAGAAGACACATCAGGCTGAGAACCCCCACTAGTATGCAACTCAACAGGAGTGAGATTTAAGCTTGGGGGAGTAGGTGAAGTGAAACGAGGTGCAGCCACTGGCAGGCCAGATTGCAATGCAAGCACCTGCTCACCACAGGGTACACAGACCCATGCCCTGTCAGCGTCAGCACGAGGCTGCCCACACGCTACACACAGCCGGGCTTGTCCCAAAGGGACCCCGGTTCCTGGGATGCCTCCATATGGTGATTATTAGGCACAATATGCCAGTAGGGATTTACGCTGTAAGCAACCCTGGATGCCCCAATGACCCGCTAGGGAAGTGGGAGTAATTATACAAGGCCCCAACTATGAATTACACCGGGCCGGGAGAAGTCAATGGCTTAACCCGTCTGAAAGACACAGTGGGAAGAAGGGGTGTCAGAACCAAACACACTACAATGAGTATAAAACCGCCCGCGAGGGCACTAAGGACCGCGGTAAGTATAACCGCGGCGCTCTGACAAAATGGTGCCAAGAGTACCTCGAAGGGCGGGCAAGAGCGGGCCGTGACGCAGGGCACGCCAAGCCAGACCCCCCCCCTCCCCCGAAGCGCGCAAAGCCCACAGACAAGCAGCCAATGATAACGCAGAAGCGTCTGAGGTAATGCCACCGCCCTGGCGCGGAACATACAAATGAAGGAAAAGAGGTGCGCGGCGGCGTCATTTGCAATAGTAAAAAAGACAAGTCAGCGCGGCGGCAGACACCACATATACTAGTCAAAAGACATGACAAACGCCGTATGCACGAATCGCGCTACATGCTCACCCCCCCCCCCCCCCCCTTCTTTCCCTCCCGAAGGCTACAGGGAGAATGAGGGAGGATGGTGGCCCTCTGTACAGGACCCATCGCTACACGGGGCAATAATGCGGAAGGGGCATCCATAAAGGCTCACCATCAGCCTATACCGCCTACCCTTTGGTGGGGGACTGCGGTGGAGCAGCGCTCCATAAGCACGCATGGTGCTGCCTACCTTCACCCGACCAGCGCAGCCCAGGCTGGGAGGCACATCACATGAGGAACGTGTGGGAATAGTCCAACAGGGCTGCAGGCTTAAAAGCCCCGCTCACCTGCGAAAGAGTGATAACTTCATGTCTTCGCAGTAAGCACTGCAGAGAAATCTGGGGATTTGTGGGAGGTCCCGGGTATTTGAGGGGCCAGGAGAAGCCTGTTTTACATGTCTCTGCAGTGCAGCGCCATCTGGCGGAGGATAACCCAAGTGTAAGTACTATATCTGGAGCAGGACGTACTGTATAATAAGAACAAAAAGGTTGGAATAGAACCCCTTGCCCCTTTCTCGTAAGGGGACCCGACAGATGATCCCCAGCTCCAGAAGGCTTTGTGCCGCCAGAATTAGAGCCTGAGCAGACATGGGGTCCTGAGACATCGGGATCTGATGAATCTTGGGGGGGGGGCAGGTCTGCAAACTATCTTGTAACCGGAGGACACTACCTCCTGAATCCACCGGTCTGAGACACGTAGCCAGACCAGACGTGAGCAAAATGCTGAAGCCGTCCCCCAGATGGGTGAGGGGGCCCCTTCATGCCTGAGGGGGCTTGGGAGAAGACTTAGGCTTGGAACCCCAGGATGAGCCAGGGCGTCCACGTCCTCTGCCCCTTCCCCAGAAATCTCCTCGGGCCCCGGTAAGGGAGACCCCCCTTCCCTGTCTGGCTCCACGGTAGGAGGAAGAAAAGGAGCCCTGGCCCCGAAAGGGCCGAGACTGCCGCCTGCGCTGGGGTAACCTGCCTCCCTTAGCAAACAGGTCGAGGCGGTCCCCAAACAGGCGTAGTCCTTTGAAGGGAAAACCAGTGAGAGCTTTTTTGGCAGCGTTGTCAGCTGCCCACTGTCGCAGCCAAACCGAGCGGCGTATAACCACCACCAGGGCAGAGGCTCTGACACACATCCTAATGGTATCATTCAAGGCAGAGAGGACATAAAAACCTCACAACGAGAGAGTGCATCATTAAACTCCTTACCAGACACATCAGGAGCACCCTCTAAGAGACTTCTAAGCAGGGTCCTAATAGCCACAGCTGTAATGGCAGAGGCACAGACCGGGCGCAGCGCCGTCCCCACACAGGCAAAGGCATGGGACGCCAGCTGATCAATACGCCGGTCCTCACCATCCCGCAGCGTAGTAGAGTCAGGGGAATGCATGACAGAGGTGTTAGATAACCCCAGGACCGGGGCATCCACCTCTGGAGGGGATGACCAACGCTTCACCACATCAGCAGGAAAGGGATACCTCTTATCCCAACTCTTAGGGACCCCTGGGAGCCGACTGGGACGCTCCCATTCCTTGAGCACGAGGTTGTTAAAATGGGCTTGCTCAGGAAACTCTAAACGTGGTTTAGCCGTATGAAACAATTCCCCCTGCTGCCTGGGGGCCGCAACCGGGGGAAAGGTAGACAGCACCTCAAAAATCTGAGCCAACAGTTTATCAGTATCATCTGGGGCCCAGGGATCAGAGGCAGAATCATCATGACCCCTGGGTCTCTCATCAGATGACCCTGAGTTGGAGAATAGCTCCCCTTCCTCCAAGGGGGTATAACCAGACACCTCCAAGAACACATCAGCCTCCATAGGGAAGAGAGTGATATCAAGCGTCAAGTGCCACTTCTTAGCAGAGGCCTTACGCGCTAAGGTATTAGCAATTTCTCAACACTAGCCAGTCTGGAAGACACATCAGGCTGAGAATCCCCACTGGTATGCAACTCACTAGGGGTCAAATTTAAGTTTGGGGGAGTAGGTGAAGCCATACGTGGTGCAGGCCCAGCTACTGGTAAACCAGGCTGCAGCGCAAGCACATGCTGGGCACAAGGTACACAAACCCGCACATTGCCAACACTTGTAGGGGACACGCCACGCACACCCGGGCTTGTCCCGAAGGAACCCCGAGCACATTATCCTGAGATGCCTTCATATGGTGATTATAGCGGCACGATAGGGATTCACGCTATGAAAGCAACCCGGGATGCCCCAATAGCTTGCTAGGGAAGTGTGAGTAATTTACACACTAGGCCTCACAAGTTTAAATAACTAAATAGAGGGAGTGGGTCGGGAGAAACCAATAGGAGTTTGACCCGTCTGAAAGACATAAGCGAAGAGAACCCCATAAGTGAAATGTATAATGACATAGGGCAATTGAAGCCGCCCGCGAGGACACTCACTGACCACGGTAGGTAGATGCCAGCCACGCAGCAGCCGAATCCAGCGAAAAATGGCGCCGGGTAGCGCGAAGCAGCACACGTGACGAGCAGCCAATGACCGCGCAACAGCGCATGAGGTAATGCTGCCACCAACCGCGGAACACAGTGGACGCGCGCGGCGGCATCTTTAAAAAAAGGCAACCAGTGCAACCAAGTCAGCGCGGAGACCGACACCAACAAGAAGCACATAGTACAGTGAAAACACCAAGGCACATACACCCCCCCCCCCCCCCGAGAACTACAAGGGAGATCGAGGGAGGGCAGCGGCAACTTTACAAAGGGCCCACAGATAGACAGGGGCAAGGGGCAATAGGGCGGGAGGGGCATCCCATAGAGGCTCACCATATGCCTATACCGCCAACCCTTTGGTGGTGGATTGCGGTGGAGCAGTCATAACCATCACCCGGACCAGCGCAGCCAAGGCTGGGAGGCAAATTACTAATGGAACGGGTGGGAATAGTCCTACAGGGCCCCGCTCACCTGCGAGAAGAGAGCCATCTTCTTGTCCTTCGCAGTCCAGACTGCAGAGAAAATCTGGGGATTTGTGGGATGTCCTGGGTATTTGAGGGGCCGGGAGGAGCAAATTTCACGGTCTCTGCAGTCCAGCGCCCTCTGGCGGAGTAATACCCAAGTGTGAGCAGGACGTACTGTATACCAAGAATAAAACCAAACCTCATTCAAAGGAAACACTAATTGATATCCACACACAAAACAGATGATTAAAAACAAAAGTGATAATCCAACGAAGCTGTATCTACACATTGGACTGGGACCCCACCAAGTGGTGCCTGAAATGGAACGGCTGCCTAGGTGGGATGCACCTGGTGCAGGGAGTTCCTCTCTTCTACACTTTGAATTTCCTAAGGTAAACTAGTCTTAAGCTATTATCTTCCTGGACTAGGAATTCCCACCATGTGGCACCTGTAATGGAGATGGATGCATGGGTGGGGTTCAACAGGTCTGATAGGCTTCAATGGGGAGCGAGAGCAGCCACATCCCCAGCTGTGCGCACTCCCGTCCGAGCCCATCTTACAATGAAGTCGCAAACTGCTATATTTGGAAGTCCACGCACGCTCCTCTGGACCAGGGAAACGTAAATCAATACCGGCAACCTGGGAGGTTTTACAATGCAAGGCATCCCAATTCAGGATATCCCAGGGGGAAGGCCTAATCTTTTAGATTCCAGGGCTGGACGCCCTGGGTTTTGTTCTGCTTTAACCCTTTCAGTGCCAGCCTACCTGCAGCATTTGCCACTCCCTGTTGCCAGACCATGTTTCACTATTTTGCGCTACACATGTTCAACTGTCATTTTTGAAAGGATTTCCAGGGATTTCCCAGGAAAATGATATATTGTTTTTTTCAGCAGAGTCTGGGGTTTAACATGAAATGTCTTGTTTGTATTTTTTAGGTATATTCTCAATATTTTTGGGTGAAATGTGAAAAAAAATTTAAAAATTTTTTTTTACAATTTGTAGTGTTTTTTTTGTAATAAAAAAATGTAAGTTTGTCAATAAAATCTTATTGCATGTGAAATCCCAATTTCTCCCGGTTACAGCGATACCACATACGTATAGGTAGACACCCTTTCCTGCCCAGGAGACTCCCCCAAACTGAAATAGTGCTTTAGGGGATTTTCAGAAAAAATACAACTGTGGTATGCGCTATGCGCACCTTGCAGTTTTACCAGAAAAACAACCCTTTACATTTGAAATACCCCCAACAAACTATATATTCTCTGGAAGTACACACCTCAAGCTTTCTAGGTGTACCAGGCATGTTGATGTGGCCATAGTTTTCTGGAAGTAATCCCTCAATGAATTCTTTGGTTGCAAAGAGTTTCCCAAAAAAAGGATACAAAAGCAGAATCAAAGCCACATTTTCCTAAAAAAACTATATACAAACAAGAAAAAACAAGTCTGAAAAAGCAACATTCCCCGAACAGACCACCACCCAACATGCATAGGTACTGTCAAGGGAAGAGTTGCCAAACACCCCAAAGTAAAGCATGAGCATAACGGTAATTTTACTTGAAAATTTCAGTTCTGCAGACAAAGTGCGCACGTACACATGTAAGCTTTCTAAGCGTACCCAGCTTGTTGTAGTGGGCTCATCTTTCTGGAATTAATTCCTCAAAGAATTCTTTGGTTGCGCAGGGTTTCCCTAAAAAATGTATAAAAAAGCTGAATAAAAAACACTTTTTCTTAAAATATAAATATGCAAACCAGAAAAAACAACTAAGTCTGAAAGCGCAAGGTCTCCCGAACAGAACAATACCCAACATGCATAGGTACTATTAACCCTTTTAATTGCCAGCCTACTTGAGATTTTGTCACCCTCTGTTGACAGGTCATTTTTCCCCATTTTGCGCCATGTTTTGACTCATGTTTGCTGTAATTTTCAGGAAAATTATATTTATATTTTTTTGCAGCAGAGTTTAGGCTTTAACATGAAATGTCTTGTTTGTAAATTTTATTTTGTTTTTTACAATATTATTAAGTAAAAAAAAAATAAACATTTTTAGAAAATTGACTCCTTTATTTTAAATAAAAAATTTATTTTATTAAGGAAAAGCATATTGCATGTGAAAGCCCCATTTCTACCGATTAGAACGGTACCACATATTTATCGGTAGCCCCCCGTTCCTGCCCAGGAGACCCCCCTAACTGAAACAAGTAATCTATAACATTTACAAATAAAATACAACTACCATCCACACTACAAAGGGTTAAATCGAGAAAAAAAAATGACATAGGGTCCCCCTTCCCTTGCCAGGGGTTAATGGCAAGTCACCCGCTAGTCACAGGTGACTTGCCACCTCCCCCAGCCTTGTGAACTGGTATAGGGGTCATGGACCCCTTACCAGTTCACAATGGGTTAAATGTAAAAAAAAAAAAAAAAACACACACACACGCAAAAAGAAAAAATTATTTCGTTTTTTAATACTTACCTCCCATCCATCCTGGAGCACTGTGTCCATCGGCGATCACTGGCTTCTGCTCACCTGCTGGAAGCCTTTTATAGCTGCTGGATGACAGAACACAAAGGGTTAATTAGGGTTAATGGGGAGGGGGACCCATTTTTTGGGGATTTTTAAGGGTTAAAAACCCTTTAAAAAAAAAAAAAAAATGCCGTGGGGTCCCCCCTTACCCAAAGTAACCAGCCCGGGACCAGCTATGGGGGCTTGTAGGCACAGAGTGGGGGGGCCAGCTTTTGTGCCCCCCCCCCCCCCACCCTGCAGCCTATGAGCCCACATAGCCTATGTGGGCCCGGGCTCTTCTGCCCCCCCCCGGGCTTTGGGAAGGCAGGTAATGGGGGTGCCGGGGGTTAATGGCAAGTCACCCCCCAGCCTTGTGAACTGGTATAAGGGGTCTCATGTTGAAAAAAAAACTGACACATAAATAAAAAAATGATCTTTATTGTTTTTTTTTTTTTTTAAACTTTACTCACCCCCGATCCTGTGTCCCCCGGCGATCTCTGCTGACAGTCTGCTCGCTGTTTGGAAGAGAGAGCCTGGGGAGGGGGGGGGGGCGTTCACACCCCTCTCCTCCTCCTCTGCTCCAAGCACCGAGCAGACTCAGTCTCGGGGGCTTGGACAGAAGAAGCCGGCTGCTGGTGACATCACAATGATGTCACCTGGCCCTGCCCCCACGAGGGATCGGATGGCACCAAATTAAAGAGGAGACCAGGCCGGATCCAACGAGGGGTCAGGTGAGTATTTTTTAAACTATCAGCGGGGAAAGTCGAGCACGTAACACCTACGGGCTTGGCACTTAAGGCCCAGCCAAGCCAGTACGTAGGTGTTACGTGCTTGGCACTTAAAGGGTTAAGGATGATTGCTGTTATCCTGTAAAGTCCCAGATGGCTCAGTTAGGCGAAGGTATGGGATGCACGGTGGCTATCTGTTGCAATTAGCTATGTCATGTACAGAAGAATCAAAATTGATTGCAGGTAACCAGCTTACCACGTAATGAAAAAAAATCCCTCCAGCACGGATTCAGGAAAACTCTTGGTAATTTCCAGCAACAAAAAAAGAAAAATCCAGCTCCAGGAATAAAACTTACTTTTACTGTGCAAAAGTAAAATGTAATCCATAGAAAAATAAGAAGCAAAGTCGCAGCTGGAGCTGGATTTTTCTTTTTATGTACAGAAGAATGTAATGGTTGCCATATAAAACCATTGCTCTTGCAGATTGGTTACATCATCTCTCGAAGCTTTCAGAGAAGAGCCCAAAAAGAGGCCTAAAGAAAATTCTTACTAAGAGACTGGACTTTTGCTTTAAAGAGGTTAACGCACCTACCTTTCTGGCAACAAGCTGGATGGCGTCGTCATCAAATGCTTTGACATGGTTCAGCCGAGAGGTGATGATCTGCTGCAGCTGTTTATGCGTGTATGGCTGGAATGACATTCTTGTAAGACCCTGAAATTAGAATTAAAAACATTAAGGAGAATATTACATAGCATTTCAAATATGGCTTATGCTTTGTTATGCTTATGGAGATTATGCAAAATTCTTACCAGCCTGCTGGCTACTCTATTCATCATGATCCTCTCTGGCAGGTCCATTGTGTTCGCAATGGCAAGGACTATTAGTTTTGCTTGTTTCCGAGTAGGCCAGTCAAACAAACTGTACATAACATTCTGCTTTCTTGTCCATAGAAGATCCAGCTGCAGAATGAACAAAAGAGGACGGATCACCCAAGCTGAATATTCTAATGTGAAACTTGTCATGGGAAGAGAGAGAGAGAATTCAAGAAATACATTGAAGTTGACTATTAGTTTCAGATAATGCTTCCTTGGCTAAACATATCTAGCTAAACATGTTTTGCCAGATAAGACATACCTAGGATTTGTAGGAGGAAAATAAGAACAAAATACAATTTTGTGAATACTCACCTGTAAAATGGGTATTATAAGTATGTCACACACCCCGCTTCAAGATATCCATAACATGTGGGTAATACCGACCTGAAGAGGGCGATCTGCAGAGATGATAGGGAAAAGAAAGCCCCTCCCAGTCCATAAATACCTGGGACCTCCCACTCATCACCCAGTATATAGAAGCAGTAAGGTAAGGGACCAGGAAGAGGCAAATATAAGTCATAACCACGCAAAGTTCACAAAATAAAGGATCCTGAATACAAGAAGGGCGGGTGAAGCGGGGTGTGTGACATACTTATAATACCCATTTTACAGGTGAGTATTTCACAAAATGGTATTATTCTAAGTATGTCACACACTCCGCTTCAAGATATCCATAACATGTGGGACATCCAATAGCAGTGTCCATAAAAAGGGCGGGGATCCAAAACAAGGCAACAAGGCACAACTTAAACCACTGCAGCTTGCAGAACTTTACGGCCAAAAACAGCATCCGCTGAGGCCCGAACATCAACCTTGTAAAACTTGGAAAAAGTGTGAACAGAGGACCAAGTAGCGGCCTTACAAACTTGTTCAACAGAGGCCTGGTGCTGGAAGGCCCAGGACGCTCCAACCGCACGAGTAGAATGAGCAGTAACACGAAAAGGGGGACTCCTCCCCTTAGCAGAATAGGCCCCAATAATGGCCTGACGAATCCATTTACTAATGGAAGACTTGGCAGGTGCCAAACCTTTCCTAGGCCCAGAGGGCACCACAAAAAAAGCATCAGTCTTACGAAAGGAAGACGTAACCACTAAATAGTATTTGACAACGCGAACCACATCCAAAGAATGCAAAGCCCTCTCCTTGTCGTTTCTGGGATTAGGACACAGAGAGGGCAGAACAACGTCCTGATTTAAATGAAAAGCCGAAACCACCTTAGGAAGAAAATCCGGCTTGAAACGAAAGACCACCTTGTCCTGATGCCTTTCGAAGTACAGAGCTTGAATGGACAAAGCTGCCAACTCAGAGACACGCCTAACAGAAGTGATAGCCACCAAAAAGGCCACCTTTTGCGTAAGTGAAGACAAAGCAACCTCATTCAAGGGCTCAAACGGAGGACCCTGAAGAGCAGAAAGAACCAAGTTCAAATCCCAAACTGGAACCAAAGGCTTCCTAGGAGGCCGCACATGCGTAACCCCTTGGAAAAAAGTCCTGAACAAAGGATGAAGCGCGAAGGACCTCTGAAAAAACCGCCAGGGCAGAAACCTGACCCTTAAGTGTACTAAGCTGTAGCCCCAGATCCAGACCATGTTGAAGAAACTCCAGAATCCTGGAAATAGAAAAATTCCCTACATGGGAAAGACCTACCTTCACACCAGTCAATATAGGATCTCCAGGTCCTATAGTAAACGGTAGAGGAAGACCGCTTCCTGGCGCCAATAAGAGTCTGAATCACCGCATCAGAAAGACCTTCCTCCTTCAAGATGGAGGTTTCAGCAGCCACGCCGGCGATGGTAAATTGGGATAGCGTAGCCGACCCTGGGTGAGCAGGTCCGGCAGCAGAGGTAGAACGAACTGATCCTCTGCCAGTCTGACCAGGTCTGCGAACCAAACCTGTCTTGGCCACCTTGGTGCCACCAGAATTGCCGACGCGCCCTCCAGGGCCAGCTTGCGCACCACTCTGGCTACCATTGGAAACGGAGGGAACAGGTACAGAAACCCCAGATCCCTCTAGTTCAGGGACATGTCATCCACCGCCAGGGCCAGTGGATCCTGCGAGAGAGACACAAATACCGGAAGCTTGTGATTGTGACGAGAGGCAAAGAGGTCCACCGCCGGGAACCCCCACCTGAGGCAAATCGAGCGAAACACCTGGGGACTGAGAGACCACTCCCCCTGGCGAGAAGAGGACCTGCTCAGAGAGTCCGCCTCCGTGTTCTCCACTCCCGGAATGTAGACTGCTGAGATACACGGGACATGGCTCTCCGCCCAGTCCAGAATCAAAGACACTTCCCAGAGGGCACTCCTGCTGCGAGTCCCTCCCTGGTGATTGATGTAAGCAACTGCTGTCCGATTGTCCGACCATACCTGAACTGGCAAGCCCTGCAACTGATGAGTCAAGCGAAACAGAACCAACCTGATGGCTCTCAATTCCAGGACATTAATGGGCTCGTAAGCCTCCTGAGGGCCCCACAGACCCTGAAACTGAAGATCCTTCCAGACACCCCCCCCAACCCGACAGACTGGCATCCGTGGTGACTGTCTCCCAACAAGGGGCCAGAAAGGATCTGCCCTTCAACAGATTGACGGAACCCAACCACAAGTGAAGGGATCGCCGAACCTGGGGGGTCATCAGGAAGGACTGATCCAACGATAGCGGAGACTTGTCCCAAACCGGCAACAGATGGAGCTGGAGCATCCTTGTGTGAAACTGCGCAAAGGGAACCGCCTCGAATGAGGCCACCATCAACCCCACCAATCTCATCCCTAGCCGGATGGGCGGACGAGGGGCGGACAAGAGAAGCCGAACCAACTCCTGAATCAACAGAACCTTGGACTGTGGCAGAAACACCTTGGCCTGGGAAGTATCCAGAGACATTCCCAGAAAGGTCACTACCCTGGACGGGGAAAGAGATGACTTGGGGTAGTTGATCACCCAACCGAATCTCTCCAGAGTGGATACCACCATCCTGGTGTCCAACACCGCTTGGCTGAAGGAAGATGCCATAATGAGAAGATCGTCCAAGTAAGGCACGATGCGGATACCCTGGACCCTGAGTAGAGCCATCACCCCCGCCAACACTTTGGTGAAAACCCGAGGAGCCGAGGTAAGACCAAAGGGGAGTGCCACAAACTGAAAATGCCGATCCTCCACCACGAACCTGAGAAACCTCTGGTGTGCTGGAAAAATCGGAACATGCAGGTAAGCGTCCTTGATGTCTATTGACGTCAGAAAGTCCCCCTGACGAAGAGAGTGAATAGCAGAACGCAGCGTTTCCATGCGGAATTTCCGCGGCCGGATGAACTTGTTGAGAAACTTCAGATCCAAGATGGGTCGGACCGAGCCGGCCTCCTTGGGCACCGTGAACAGATTGGAATAAAAGCCCCGGCCCTGGTCTGAGGGGGGCACTGGGCAAATGACAGTCATGTCCAGAAGACTCTTTACTGCCACCAGGAGCCCCTGCGCGGCCAGAGGTTCCAAGGGCACCCGAGACCTGAAAAATCTGGGAGGGGGCCGGAGCTCGAACTCCAGCTTGTAACCGGAAGACACCACTTCCCGGATCCATCTGTCCGAGACCTCCTGATCCCAGACCTGGGAGAAGTGTTGCAGCCGCCCCCCCACCCGCATGGGTGAGAGCGCCCCCTCATTGCTGAGCTGGCTTAACAGCGGGTTTGGGCTTAGAGCCCCAACTGTATCCTGGACGGGCACGTCCTCTGCCCCTATTCCCGGAATCCCCTCTGGAGGAGGGGAAGGCAAATCCCCTGCCAGCTCTGGCCCCACGAAAGGAAGGGGTAAAGGAAAACGCCCCCCGAAAGGGACGGCGTTGTTTCTTGCGTTGAGGTAACTTACCACCTTAGGTGACGGAATCCAACTTCTCTCCAAAGAGTCGTAATCCTACAAAAGGTAGAGCCGTCAGCGACTTTTTGGACATAAAATCGGCCGCCCACTGGCGCAACCAAACCGACCGCCGAATAGTCACTAGCAGAGCAGAAGTCCTGCCACACATCATCAGAGTGTCATCCAAGGCGGCTAGAACAAACGACAAAAACAATTCACACCTTTTAAGGCCAAGAAACTCGTCACTACCCGGACGAAGCCCGGAAGAAGTCAACAGGTCCCTGACCACAGACCTGGCAGCCATCACCATCAGCGCCGAAGCACAAACGGGCCGCATGGCTGACCCAACACTGGCAAAACCATGACAAGCCATCTGGTCAATGCGTTTATCCTCTCCGTTTTTGAGAGTGGAACAATCTGTGTTATTTAAAACAGCAGTGTTGGACAACCCCAGAACCAGTGCATCCACCTCGGGGGGAGATGCCCAGCGCTTGACCGCCTCAGAAGGAAAGGGATATTTCCTATCCCACCCCTGAGGGATGCCAGGGAGCCGAGCCGGCCTATCCCATTCCTTGTCAATGATTCTATCAAAATGCCGTTGTGTAGGAAACTCCAGGCGCGGCCTGGATTCCTCAAACAATTCACCCTTCTGCTGAGACGCCTCCTCGGGAGGGGAAATATTAAGAACCTCCAACATCAGAGCCAGAGCGTGAGGAGAGTCCAAGGATCTCCCTAAGTCAGAAAGCTCGGTATCAGCGCCAGCAGACTGCTCATCGTCCGAAACATCTGAACCCTCATCAACCTCCCCCTCTTCTAGTTGGGGATAATCAGACCAATCCAGATTATCAACGTCATCAAGGTCATCCACCGGCGGAGCCGGCAACAAATGCTTCCTCTTAGCCGGAGCCTTGCGGGCGGCCGAGGTAGAGATAATTTTCTCCAGATTGGCCAACCTGGCGCACATTTCAGATTGCAGATCCCTACCCATGACCACGTCACACGGAGCACGCGTCAAGGTGGGGAGGGGAGATGATACGGCCGGCGGTGCTGACCCCGACACTTGGGGTTCGGACTGCCGCGCAATAGTTTGCTGTGCACAAGGAATACACAGAAGTACGTCGTCCCCAGTAATGGATACGCCACATAACATACACTTCCGGGGTTGTCCCGAAGGAGTCCCGAGCCCAGTATCCGGGGATGCCTCCATTAGGTGAAATTTTTTGTGGTCGCTAAGACCCAGGGAATTACGCCAGTAAGCAACCCGGGATGCCCCTTTAATGTCCCGAGTGGGAGGATTTAAGAACAATAAATGGAACCCAGGGATTAGGACCGGGAGAAAAAACCCTCTAATGCTACTGAAGATCCTCCTGACAACTTCCTCCTGAAAGACACAGAAGGTACTAATGAGGAGAAGTTCAAAAGACATGCACACAAGCAGACAGTATAATAAAAAGATTAGGGGACCACTGGCCACTCACATAACCTCAGGACTCGTAATGGCGGTGTGTGAAGAGAAATCCTGTCAGATGAGAAGAGGAGATGAGGAGAAAGGGGGCGTGGCCAGCGCGGGGCGCGCGAGACGTCAAACCACGCCCCCCTCCCCTCCCAAGCACCGATCAGCTCCTCAGCGGCGCTTGGAGATAGATGGGGGCGGGCCGCGTGATGCTGCAATACCGGCCCCGCCCCCAAGAGCAAAGACGTGAGGGAAGATTCCCTCAGAGGAAAAAAAGAGCGCCAACACCGTCCCGCGCCGTAGTAACTATGCGGCCGGGACGCTTGGTACCCCCAAAAGTGAAGACACACTCAACCTGACACAAAATAAAAAACGGAGGACACAGTCACACACAAGGAGGGACGGACCCCGGCCCGCGCCGAAGGTCCGGCCCCGCCCCCCCCCACTATATACTATGCAATGCGTGAGGTAAATTACCTCCACATAATGAGGGAAAGGACAAAAAAACCAGACAGAGGTCTCCAAACACGACCGCAGCGCTGAAAATGACATTTAAAGGCACAGACACACACACAAAACAGTGAGAAAAGACAGCCTCTCGACTGAAGAAATAATAAGGAGGGGACCCAACAACCACCCATCCCCACTATGGAAAGGGATCCTGGGGGGGCCATTGCAATAATTAAACTAAGGGACAGGGCATCCCAAGCCGGGATCACCAACCCGGAGTAACCGCCTACCCTCTTTTATAGGGTCTCACGGTGGAGCGTTGCTCCTAAGCACCAGAGGTGCTAATAAAAAACCTTCGCTCGGACCCGCAGCCACGGCTGGGAGGCATATATATTCTAGGATTAAATTGGTCCAAACGGAAATAATTAAATAACGGGCCGGGAATCATCCCGGCTACCTTAAATCCCCCTGTGCAAGGAGGAGCCATCATCTTCTGACTTGCTCGCCGTCTTGCAGAGATGGAAAACTGGGTATGAGTAGGAGGTCCCAGGTATTTATGGATCAGGGAGGGGCTTTCTTTTGCTATCATCTCTGCAGGAACGCCCTCTTCAGGTCGATATTACCCACATGTTATGGATTCTTGAAGCGGGGTGTGTGACATACTTAGAATAACCCAAGTATAAGTAATTATCTGGAGCAGGACGTACTGTATACTAAAAATATAAAACGGACAGGGCATCCCATACCAGGATCACGAACCTGGCGGCCGCCTACCCTTTGGATAGGGTATCACGGAGGAGCATAGCTTGCTTACCTGCAAGGGAAAGACAGCCATCTTCTTGACTTGCTTCGCCGTCTGCAGAGACTTATCTGGGGAATTTATGGGCCGGGAGGGGCTTCTTTTTTCTAGTCATCTCTGCAGAAGTTCGCTCTCTACTGGACATAACCCACGTGTAATGAATATTTCCGAAGCAGGGTGTGAGACATACTTAGAATATAAACCGCTAAACGGACAGGGCATCCCATACCAGGATCACGAACCTGGCGGCCGCCTACCCTTTGGATAGGGTATCACGGAGGAGCATAGCTCCTATACAGTACACCTCTAAGGTGTAACCTACCCTAACCCGGACTCACAGCCACGGCTGGGAGGCATAGGGACTAAGAATTAAAGTCCAGGCAGAAATAGGGACAAGTGGCCGGGTGTAAACCCGGCTTACCTGCAAGGGAAAGACAGCCATCTTCTTGACTTGCTTCGCCGTCTGCAGAGACTTATCTGGGGAATTTATGGGCCGGGAGGGGCTTCTTTTTTCTAGTCATCTCTGCAGAAGTTCGCTCTCTACTGGACATAACCCACGTGTAATGAATATTTCCGAAGCAGGGTGTGAGACATACTTAAAATATAAACCGCTAAATGCAAGGAGGTTTGAGTGTTGCTATTGTAGTGAGGTGATAATTTGATATTTATCTGTGTCTGATATGTTGCACACCACGATACTAAATGTCCTTACCTCATCAACCAACAATACAGTGGTTTCTCTTTTGGAGGCTGGAGTGCTGAACCTCTTCTCAAGTAGAGCAGCAGCATGGTCTGCAGTTGCTTTCTGACCAGTCAGGAGCTAAATAAAATATTAAATAAATTAATATTGCACATACCCACAAATATTGGTGCATATTGATGCAAAAGTGCAAATTGAATTGCATTCTAGACTGGATTAGACCACTCTTACCTTCAGGATTTGGACAAAAGCTTGATGAGGGTCTGTCAGCTTCATTCCATTGATTTCAATAAACTGAAAAGATGGCAGCTCATCTTCCTCTGCAGCTGTCTGAAGACTCCGAATCACCTCATGTACTGTTGCAGTCTTCCCTGTTCCAGGGACACCAGATATGTACATGCATCTAAAAGGTGGGAAAATCAGAACTTTATTGCTAAAGCTTGTTAATAAGCATTCAGTAGTACTCTTCTAGGTTACACAGGTGAATAAGAAATACTACCCAAATGAAAAACAGTGCAATATTTAAAATCATTCTTTTTAGATCCCAAATTAGTTATTACTAATCTATTAATAATACCATTTTGTGAATACTCACCAGTAAAATGGATATTATTGGTGTGTCACACACACCCCGCTTCCTGTAGTAATAACGTTCGGGTAAACCATCGCCAGATGCCATTGCAGAGAGAGAGAGATCTTGAAAACTGGCCCCTCCCAGTCTATATATACCTGGGACCTCCCACCTAATCCCCAGTGTAATTGAAAAGCAGTAAGACAAGGTACCAGGAAATTAAAGTGGACCAACACCCAGGATTTTGACTATCCTGGGTGTTGGTCCACTTAGGTGATCGGGGGGGTTTCACACAGCGGGGCACCCCCGATCGCCGCAAAAACTCACCTCTCCCACGTGACCTCGTCCGGCCAATGACAGCGCTCAGAGCTGCTCTGGTATGCGCGTCCAAAGCCGCTTGGACGCGCATACCAGAGCGCCGTCATTGGCTGCGTCTCTCGCTTCCCTCTAACAGGGAGCGCGCCTGCGCCGGCCATTCACAAAACGTCCGGCGCGGGAGCGCGCCCTGCTAGAGGGAAGCGAGAGACGAGGCCGCGTCTCGCGCCGTTGGATCGCCGGTAAGGTAAGGATTGTGGGCCTCCTGGGGGGTTCCTCCCCGCGGGACATCCCGATTTCGGATGCCCCGCGGGGAGGGATCTGATCGGTCCGGGAATCTTATAGATTCCCGGGCCGATCCCCCCTGGGTGTTGGTCCACTTTAACCCTCAACAAATTATAGCTTCACCAAATAGAGAAAAGCAGGATACCAAAAAGGGTGGGTGAAGCGGGGTGTGTGTGACACACCAATAATATCCATTTTACTGGTGAGTATTCACAAAATGGTATTCTTTGTGTGTCACACACACCCCCCTTCCTGTAGTAATAACGTTCGGGACATCCAAAAGCAGTGTCCCTAAAGGGTGGGTATCCAGCAGGAAAATGAAGCATAACTCAAACCACTGCAGTTTGCAGAACTTTGCGGCCAAACACAGTGTACGGTAAGGCTCGCACATCAACCTTATAAAACTTTGAAAAGGTATGAACCGAATGAACCGAAGACCAAGTAGCCGCCTTACAAACTTGTTCCACAGAAGCCTGGTGCTGGAAAGCCCAGGACGCACCAATAGCACGAGTAGAATGAGTAGTGATACGGAAAGGAGGAACTTTTCCCTTAGCCGTATAGGCGCCGATATTGGCTTGACGAATCCATTTACTAATGGAAGATTTAGACGGGGCCAAACCCTTCCTAGGCCCACAAGGCACAACGAAAAAAGCATCAGTCTTACGGAAAGACGACGTAGCACGCAAATAAAAATCAACACAGCGAACAACATCCAAACAGTGCAAAAACCTCTCCTTGTCATTCTTGGGGTTAAGACACGAGGGAAGAACAATGTCCTGATTCAGATGAAAGGCAGAAACAACCTTAGGAAGAAAGTCCGATTTGAACCGAAATACCACCTTATCTTGATGTCTCTCAAGGTAGGGCGCCTGAATAGACAAAGCCGCCAACTCAGAGACACGCCGAACAGAAGTGATAGCCACTAGAAAGACTACCTTCTGAGTCAAAATAGAAAGCAATATCCGACAAAGGCTCAAAAGGAGGAGCCTGAAGAGCAGACAACACCAAATTCAGATCCCAAACAGGGAGCAAAGCCTTCCTGGGAGGCCGCACATGCGAAACCCCCTGGAAAAAAGTCTTGACCAACGGATGAAGCGCAAAATCCTTCTGAAAGAAAATAGACAAGGCAGAAACCTGCCCCTTCAAGGTACTAAGCTGCAGACCAGCATCCAGTCCAGAATGAAGAAATTCCAAAACTCTGGAAACAGAAAAGACTCTGCAGGGCAAAGACCTAGCCTCGCACCAATCGATGTAAGAACGCCAGGTTCTATAATAGATAGCAGAAGAAGACCTCTTTCGAGCACAAATAAGAGTCTTAATAACCGAATCAGAAAGACCTTCCTCCTTCAAGATGGAGGTTTCAGCAGCCAAGCCGTCAAAGCCAGCGTTGGTAAATTGGGGTAACGCAGCCGACCCTGAGTGAGAAGATCCGGCCGCAGAGGAAGTTCGAACTGGTCCACTTTCTTAACACTCTTCCTAGCAAGGGAATCGGAGGGAACAGATACAGGAACCCCAGTTCCCCCCAGCTCAGAGACATGGCGTCCACCGCCAGAGCCAGAGGGTCCTGAGACATTGACACAAAGGTCGGAAGTTTGTAGTTGTGATGAGAAGCAAACAGGTCCACCTCCGGTGTTCCCCACCGAAGACACAGAGCCTGAAAAACCTGAGGATGGAGAGACCATTCCCCCAGACGGGAGGAGCATCTGCTTAGAAGGTCCGCTTCCGTGTTTTCCACCCCCGGAATGTAAACTGCCGACAGGCAAGGAAAATGGGCCTCCGCCCAGGTCAGAATCAGGGAAACCTCTCTGAGAGCTCCCAGACTGCGAGTCCCTCCCTGATGATTGATGTAGGCAACCGCCGTCCGGTTGTCCGAACAAACCTGAATCGGAAGGCCCCGGACATGCTGAGTCAGAAGAGAAAGAACCAGACGGATAGCTCTCAGCTCCAGAACATTGATGGGCAAGTGAGCCTCTCGAGGACCACACTGCCCCTGGAACTGAAGATCCTTCCAGAAACCCCCCCAACCCGAAAGGCTGGCGTCCGTGGTGACAGTCTCCCAGAGAGGAGTCAGAAAGGACCTGCCCTTCAGGAGATTGTTCGAAACCAGCCACCACTGAAGGGACTGCCGGACCCGGGAGGACAACTGGAAAGGTCGGTCCAATGAACGTGGACAACGGTCCCAAGACGCCAACAGGTGAAGCTGAAGCGTCCGAGTGTGAAACTGAGCAAAGGGAACTGCCTCGAAGGAGGCTACCATCAATCCCACCAGCCTCATCCCCAGACGGATGGACGGTTGAGGATTGAAGAGAAGAAGCCGAACCAAATCCCGAATCAAAAGTATCTTCGACTGAGGTAGAAAAACACTGTGCTGACAAGAGTCTAGTGTCATCCCCAAGAAGGACACCACCCTGGCCGGAGCCAGGGAGGACTTGGGATAGTTGATCACCCAACCGAAGCTTTCCAGCGTAGAAACCACCGTGCTGGTGTCTTTCTCCGCTTGATTGAAGGAAGGAGCCATGATGAGAAGGTCGTCCAGGTAAGGCAAAATTCGAATGCCTTGAGTTCTGAGAATGGCCATCACCCCTGCTAGAACCTTGGTGAATACCCTTGGCGCAGAGGTAAGACCAAACGGAAGAGCCACGAATTGAAAATGCCGATCCTCCACCACGAAGTGCAGAAAGCGCTGATGGCCCGGGCAGATGGGAACATGCAGATAAGCACCTTTTATGTCTATGGACATCATGAAGTCCCCCTGCCGAAGAGAAGTGATGGCCGAGCGCAGAGTTTCCATGCAAAACCTCCGTGGACGAATGAACCTGTTGAGGAACTTCAGATCCAGGATAGGACGCACTGATCCATCCCTTTTGGGTACCGTGAAGAGATTGGAATAGAAACCGAGACCCAATTCCGAAGTTGGCACCGGATGGATGACCGCCAATTCTAGAAGATTCCTTATCGACACTCGGGAGTTCTTGGGCGACCAAAGGATCAGTAGGTATTCGGCACCTGAAAAACCTTGAGGGAGGACGGGACTGGAACTCCAGCTTGTAACCGGACACCACCTCCCGAATCCATCTGTCCGGGACCGCCCGGACCCAAATCTGGGAGAAGTGTCGCAACCGTCCCCCCACCCTCACGGGTGAGGGCGCCCCCTCATTGCTGAGCAGGCTTGGGCATGGACTTAGGCTTAGAGCCCCACGAATGACCGGAACGGCCGCGACCTCGCCCCCGGTTCCAGCTCGTGCCCCAGGTAGCGGGAAGGGAGGCCCCTCTGCCTGCCCTGGCTCCCCGAAAGGAAGGATTGAAAGAAGAGGTTCCTCGAAAAAGACGTCGCGGCTTCCTGCGCTGAGGCAACTTGCCTCCCTTGGTGACTGAATCCAACTTGTCACCAAACAGGCGTAAACCCAGAAAGGGTAGGGCTGTAAGTGATCTTTTAGCACCAACATCCGCCGTCCATTGGCGGAGCCACACTGACCGCCGAATAGCAACCAAAAGAGCTGATGTCCTGCCACACATGGCCATAGCATCATCTTGGGCGGCCAGAACGAAAGAAGCAAAAGACTCACACAGTTGGAGAGGTAAACTCCTCACATTCCGGATCAAGATCCGCATACAAATTTTTGATCATGGCTTTAAGAGCCAAGAGGACAATAGACGAAGCGCATACCGGTCGCAAGGTCGAACCGGCGCTAATGAAACCATGACAAGCCAGTTGATCGATTCTACGATCCTCGACATCCTTAATTGTGGTAGTGTCTGGTGAATGCAGCACTGAAGTGTTAGAGAGCCCCAAAACCAGAGCATCCACATCCGGGGGAACCATCCAAAGTTTGACCAATTCCTCCGAAAAGGGATACCGCCTGTCCCAATTAGCAGGGGAACCAACCAGGCGGGTCGGCTGTTCCCATTCCTTAAGCACAACCCTTTCAAAATGTAGCTGACCAGGGAACACTAAACGCGGCTTAGGCATATCAAAAAGTTCACCCTTAGGCGGAGGGGCCGCCGCAGGTGGATCCAGAGACAAAATTTCAAAAACCTTGGAGAGGATAGAAGGAGTATCACAAGACACCCCGGTAGTCAATTCTGCCGAAGTATCAGACAACAGTGGAGCCTCAAGCTCATCCAAATATTCCAAGATTTCCCCTTCCTCAGGCAAAGGACAATCTGACCAGTCCAATACTTCCGCTGCCTCCACAGCAGGAGTCAGAGGAGGAGAAGCAATGCGTTTCCTTTTAGCCGTAGCCATTTGAGCTACCTGTGCAGACAACAACTTCTCAAGAGTGGCCACTCGAGTGCACAACTCAGATTGCGAATCCCCACCTGTGACAACATCACACAGGGTCCGGAATAAAAGTGGAGGGGCAGGCGATGACTGAGGTTGCGAAGAGCCAGGAGCCGAAGTACCAGACTGACGCGCAATATTCTGCTGGGCGCAAGGAACGCACAATATGACATCACCTGGGAGTGGAACTCCACAACCCCCACACTGCCTAGATTGCCCCGAAGAGCCATTTCCGGCATCATTGGAAGCCTCCATTCGGTGAAAATGTTTTGGAATTCGCAGAACCCAGGGATTTATGCTATAAGCTACCTGGGATGCCCCTTATTCATTAGTCCCGGGAGTGGGAGGATTTTTGGACCCCAAAATAAGACTAGCCAGGTATATCAGACTGGGAGACCCATGCAGCAGGGGTATCCCAAATCTAAAAAAGACAAAAGCAATGTGAAAAATTCATGAATAAACCGCACATGCACACAAAAAAAACACAATATTAGCCAAAAAACAGGAGGTCCAATAAAATAATATATATATATATATATATATATATATATATATATATATATATATTTATTTTATAATATAAATATAGGCACATACACTTAAAGCATGCTGATGCCTAACTAAGGATAAAGCATAAGGTACAATGCATAAGAACGAACCACTATGGCCAGGGATATAACCCACAAAGCCTCCATCATATACATATATGGTCCAAAGCATAAGTCCTAATGGAAATATGAACTCATATCATACAATACAAAGGAAAAGAAACATCGTTTAACAGACCGCAAAAGAACCGAGACAGCGGGACCTGAGGAAAGACTTTACCTCACAGGCAGTTCAAGCGCAGACAGCTGAGAGAAGAAGGGCGGGCCAGAGAGCGCGCGCGAAGCGCTCTGACCCCGCCCCCAACACGGATTACCGAGCGCGGCCCCACCCCCAACATGGATTACCTCAGAGTGGCACAATGGCGGCAGCGCTATTAACAAAAAATAACCCGAGGACCCGGTCTGAGAGAGAAGCGCTGCACACACAAAAAATAACGCAGGCTAACAAACACACATACACGCGCGCACACACGCCCACACATAGCTGTACTGAACTACCTCAGGAAATAAAATGGCCAGCCTTTGCTAGAAAAGCCCCTCGCCTCCCCCCCCTCCCAACGCACCTCCCCACAATAAAGGGAGAGGCCATGAGAAGGAGTGGGAAGAGATATGGGGACAACGGGACGGGGCATCCCAAATCCGGGTCACCAACCGGATAACCACTCTGCCCCAATAATGGGGACTAGTGGAGGAGATAAGCTCCTAGGCACCACCGGGTGCCGGGTACCATTACCCAGTCAGCAGCCAAGGCTGGGAGGCTTCCAATAGTTACATAATACTAATAAAATTGAACTGGGTAGAAATAGACCAGGGGGGGTGCCGGGGTGCAAGCAGGAGACCTCTTTCTTCTGTCTTGACGCATCTTGCAAAGAGAGAACACTGGGGATTAGGTGGGAGGTCCCAGGTATATATAGACTGGGAGGGGCTAGTTTTCAAGATCTCTCTCTGCAATGGCATCTGGCGATGGTTTACCCGAACGTTATTACTACAGGAAGTGGGGTGTGTGTGACACAAAGAATATTAGTATTTTCTGGTACAGTGACTTGATCACAAGGTCAATATTAGGAAAGAAAGAATGCTGGTGGGGGGGGGGGGGGGTACCTGGTGCAGGGTTAGTGCAGTGATAAGCAAGTAAAGAAAGATGCTGATCCTGACAGATTACAGAGCCACGCTGTGTTCCCACTGCCATAAACAGTGTCCTTTGATGCTTTTGTCACAATTCCCAATTCTGCCATTAAACCTCTTTGGGGCTAGGGAATGCACTCATGTGGGACAAGAATTATATAGGGATTATTTAAAAACTTATTTATATTTTGAGGACTGAGGGGTTCCACTCTCATAGAACTCTCATTTCATACTTTAACAGCATTGGTAACAGTTTTTTTTTTTCCTGTCCTTCTTTAGTCTATCACTTTACATCGAATGTGGATCTATCTTCCATTGCAAAAAGAATTGGTTCTCTCTTTTCACCAAGTACATTAGTGCAATATATATTCAGTTTGGAAATCTAATTTCACATTGGGAGCCAATGTGGCCCTCATAAAGGTTGAGAACCTCAGCCCTGAAAAAAACACAAACATTCTCACAGCATCGAATGAAATGACAAGCAAAGACCTCTCTTCCCCTAAGAAAGTCTCCACCCCCACTCCACTTCCCTGGCCCTCGAATTGTAATGCAGTTGCAGAATTAAAAAGGAATAAGGATTCAACTGCTCACAATGGTAAATGGGCAGTGAGCAGTTCATTTATTGCCCCCCACAAAAGTACAGCAGCAAGGCGATAAACCCTGGGTGGGTCCCCACATCCTTCTAGGACTGCAGCTCACAGCTTAGGTTCAACATCCTGGAGGGACATAGCACATAGTCTACTGGTATCGCCTCAGACGATAAGATGAACTCTTTCCTTAAAAGGAATAATGTTAACCCGACAAGTTATTTAAAAAGAAGCACTTTGAAACCAGGCTACCTCAGCCCATATTTTACCCTGTACTCAAGACAGAATGGTCAATGTCCCCTGAATTTACTGCACAATGTTAAGGATGGCAGCTGGAGAGGGCAAGAGCAACGTTAGGCCTGAAAACACAGGTAAAAGACTGTAGTCACTAGTTGGCTCATCTTGCAGCATGATTATTTCAACAAGTAAAAGCTGGTTAGGCCAACAACATAATTCACTTACCCACCCGTTCCATCCAAAAGTTTACTTTCCACAAAATTATACACATCTTGGTACTCCTGTTCTCTGCAGGGCAAAGATTCTGGTACAGCAGACACATGAAGTCTGAAGGAAAAAAGAATGGTTACATTTTAACTAGTGGATAGAATCACAACCGAATGAATGGCATCAGAACAAAAACACAGCAACTGGCGTTTACTATTTTGGGTTAACCCGTCAGTATAGAATATTGCTGTAAATGACACAGGTGGTAGCAGTAATTTACTCAGCTCTGTGCCAAATAGCTCAAATGGTTAAGTGGCCGGGGTACCCAATATAACAGGACATCTGACCTTATGCGGGCTTCCTCCAGCACACTGGTTGGTTTTTGGACTGGCTGGTTCCTTTCTGGCATTTTGGGAGTTGCAGGAGCTTTGGAGCGTGGCTATCGGAATAAAAAAATAAATTAGCAAGACAGAAGACAATGCAGCACAGCAAATATGCACATTGTTTTAGAGGGTGTCTGCTGGAAAGATCTATTAGCAGGATCGTAGCAGGATCAAAACGTTCCCCCCTCAGTTTAAGCCTTTGCCTTGGGGCAACCTCATTTGGAATGACATGCAGTTGGAAATCCTCCTAGGTCCCCTATACTCAACCTTGATCCGGGATCTCATGTGCGGTTCTCCAGGGGCATCCCCATTCTGTGCACCAGGTGGACTCAAGTGTGGAAAGTGCCACAGTACCGCCTTAGTGCATTGGGCTGGAACTTATGGGTTTTGGTCCTTTTAAAGCGATTGGACTCTCTGTAAAAATGTTCCTGCCCATAATTATCATGTACATTGCAGAGCTGTAGACTTGTCATCACTGGACTGCAAACTAACCTGTGCATGGACATTTAAAATTCAGAACCTTGCTGCTTGGACAATCTCTTGCCCAAGTCTTGCTCCTTTGACCTAGAGCATCCCTAAATATTTTTATCAATAGTCTCAAGGTTTCTGGCTTCCCCTCAAAAATTTTACTTGGACTCTAGCCTAGTTTAAAGTGGACCAAAACTCAAGATTTTCAAAAACTTGGGTTTTCTCTTTGTCCCTGGGTCATCCTGATTTGAGTTTCTGTGTTAAACCTTTACACCATTACCATGACGGGTGCTCGGGCTCTTGTACGCCTTGTATGCAGTGAATAAATACACCCAATAGTCAGCTCTAGAACAGAGCCTTAGGAGCAGAGGTATCCTCTGACTCCAAGCAGGCTGCGGCCTGTCTAAAGGTGCAGAGAAACGGGTGTTACGCTGCAAAGGTAAAACTTTTCGAGCTACCAAGACAGCAGAGCATCCTGGTTTGGGATACCCCAGGGATACTTAATGGCAGGCAGTTTTGCCCCACCCGGGCATGGCCTTTACACCCCTGGCATTTTTTGTGACAATGATGGGATATTGTAACTTATTTTTGTCCATGCCTTCATGGATGAAAGTCAAGATCACCGTGTCCTTCAGCAACAACTATGGCTCAAAATGTTGCATGCAATTGTATACGTACAGTTTTATTGGGTGTCCTTGCTGATGATTTACGTGAAGAGGTTGGGGTTCTCGGAGTTATACTTTTTTTAGCTGATCTCTTGGGGAGCATTTTCTCCTCAATCTCTTCTTCATCGTCCTCTTCATCATCGCTACTGCTAGTTACTGCTGCCTCTTTAATGGGGGCAAAGTCGTCATCGTCATCTATTTCATCAATATCATCCTCCGTCAAAAACCTAGAAAAATTATAAAAATGTTAGTAAGAAAAGTAAGCAAAAGTAAACACAATGCTTCCTAGGACTCAGTCTATAATTTTTTTTAAATCCTTTAGATCCTTAGAGGAAGAATAAACCTTTTTCATGCCCATTCTTAAAGGAAAAAGCTAAGCCAAGAGGGTGGGGGATATGCAAATGTACCATCTGTATATTTATTATATTTCTAATTAAGACTAGCTAGTTCCTAAAGCATTTCACTTGACTGATTTTAATGTGGACTAACTCAAGCGGAATATGAACTGAGAATCAAGATTTTAGTTTTGGTTTACTTAATCTGCTTGCGCATTAGGTTCACAGATGCTTGTGCGGATCTTCTGCGGGAACGAGGCGTCTGTTGCTCCTCAACATTCTGTTCCTCTGATGGTCTACAAAATAAATAGGTTGATTTTTAGAGATCTATTTTACAAATGCCCAAAAAAGTTTGATGAGCTGTAGCGGGTTTACACAAAAAGTTCTGAGAAACAGGGGTTCCGAGGTTCATTGACAGACATACTCAGTACAGACTTCAACTGTTGTTGCTGCACTAAGCACTTGCTGCTTATTTAGATATAAAAAAAAAAAACAAATCCAAAAAGTACAATGATGAACTGTTCTGCAGACCCCAGTGTCTTCCCGGCTCTCAAGGCATCTATTGCATTACAAGAGGCCCCAATATCTCGCACTGGGTCCTGTCTGGCTTTGGTTTCACTGGACTTGTATGGAGTGCAAATTAGGAGTGGCACTAGAGAATAATAGATGCCTTGTTCCGGTTTCATATCTCGCACATGTGCCCTTGAGGCCGGGAGCCAGAACTGCTGGACCCCATGCGGGATTCTGGCATCTGTTTATGTAGCAGAGCAGCTCCTACTTCCTTCCAAGCTTTGCATCTACCAGTATCCCAAAATCTTGCCACAAGAACGGGATGCCCATTATTTTGTACGTGCAATACCATATTTCAACTTAAAGAGGAACATTTCAGTTAATGAAAAATTCCCAAAATTGGCTTGCTTGCTTGCCCCCCCACCCTCAGGTTTCGCTATACACAACTTTTGACATACCTGTCCAGTCACATTGAGCAACCCTCAGTCCCGTGCCGTCTCGTAATGCACTGCCCCTCAGATGTTGCGCATGCGCAGTGACACTGCATAAGCTGCAATGACACTCAGCGCAGAAGAGCATGAGATCCGAGGAGTGGGACATTTGAAGAGGACCGCTAGAGGTAAGGACAGCTAAGCCTGCAGACTTCACTCCGCGAGGGCTAAGGGGGGTTGGGGGGCAGAAAGGGGCCAGGACTACGGCCTGATGTCTGCGTTTTAGATAACGCTGATAAAGGCAGTGAGGGAGGGATGTTCAGAGAGGAACATCAGAAAAGGTCTGATGTTCTTTAAAAATACAATTCTGTGATTACTCACCTGTAGAATTGTTATTATGAGTATACAGTACGTCCTGCTCCAGATGATAATTCTTTACTTCTGGGTATTACTCTGCCAGATGGCACTGGACTGCAGAGAAAGCGAAATTGGCAGTAAGCAGTAAGACAGAAGGGAGGATTCCTCCCCTTAGCAGAGTAGGCCTGAATCACAGCCTGACGGATCCATTTGCTGATAGTAGATTTAGCAGGAGCCAAAACCTTTCTAGGACCAGAAGGTACCACGAAAAGAGCATCAGTCTTTCTGAAAGGAGCAGGGGCCACCAGATAGAACTTCAGATTCCTGACCACATCCAAAGAATGCAAAACCCTCTCTTTAGGGTTACTAGGATTAGGACACAAGGAAGGCAGAACAATGTCCTAATTAAGATGAAAGGCAGACACAACCTTGGGCAGAAAATCTGGTTTGAAGCGAACCACCACCTTGTCCTGGTGTCTCTCAAAGTAAGGGGGCTGGATGGAAAGCGCCGCCAACTCAGAAACACGCCTAACAGAAGTGATCGCCACCAAGAAAACAACCTTGAGAGTAAGGATGGCCAAGGCAGCCTCCTGTACAGGTTCAAAGGGAGCCCCCTGCAAGGCAGAAAAGACCAAGTTCAAGTCCCAGACAGGTAACATAGGCTTACGTGGGGGACGCACATGGTTAACACCCTGAAAGAAGGTTTTGACCAGAGGATGCATAGCAAAGGATCTCTGGAAGAAAACAGCCAGGGCAGAGACATGACCCTTCAGAGTACTGAGTTGAAGCCCCAGCTCCAACCCATGCTGGAGAAACTCAAGAATCCTGGGGATAGAGAACACACGACAGGGAAGAGACCTAGACTCACACCAGTCAATGTAAGTGCGCCAAGTCCTGTAGTAAATGGAAGAAGAGGACTTTTTCCTAGCCCTGATCATAGTGTCAACAACAGAAGCAGGCAACCCTTTCTCCATCAGGATGGAGGTTTCAGCAGCCAGGCCGTCAAAGCCAGCGTTTGTAAATTGGGATGAAGTAGCGGCCCCTGAGTGAGCAAGTCCGGAACCCTGGGCAGATCGTACTGATCTACTGCCAACAGCACGATATCTGCGAACCACACTCTTCTTGGCCACCGGGGGGCCACCAGAATTGCTGGCACCCCCTCCTGAGCAATCTTGCGCAGAATCCTGCTCAACAGGGGAATGGAGGAAAGACATACATAAGCTGAAAGTCCCGCCATGACATTGCTAGAGCGTCTGTGGCCAAAGCCAGAGGATCCTGGGACAGGGAGACAAAAGCTGGAAGCTTGTGATTGTGACGAGACGCAAATAGATCCACATCTGGCTGACCCCAACGGTGACACAGAGTGAAACACCCTGTCGCTGAGGGACCATTCTCCCAGACGAGAGGTCCCCCTGCTCAGAGAGTCTGCCAGCAGATTCTCCACCCCAGGGATGTACACAGCTGAGATGCAAGGAACATTGTCTTCCGCCCAGGAAAGAATCAGGGACGCTTCCTTGAGGGCCCCCTTGCTCCGGGTCCCTCCTTGGTGATTGATGTAGGCAACCGCCGTCTGGTTGTCCAAGCGAACCTGAACAGGGAGATCCCGAAGGTGTGGGGTCAAGTGAGCCAGCACCAACCTGATTGCCCTCAGCTCCAGAATGTTGATAGGGGTGTGGGCCTCCTGAAGGCCCCACCACCCCTGGAACTGTAGGGATCTCCAGAAGCCCCCCCAACCTGTCAGACTGGCATCCGTGGTGACCGTCTCCCAGCAGGGGGCCAGAAAGGATCTTCCCAACAGCAGGTTCCTGGAGTCCAGCCACCACGAGAGAGACCGCCTGACTAGGGGAGGCAGAGCAAAAGTTGTTGAAGAGGAGGCCTCATGTGAAACTGAGCATAAAGAACTGCCTCGAAGCACGACACCATCAGGCCCACCAGCTGCATTACCTGCCTGATGGAGGAATGAGGGCAAGATAAGAGAAACTGAACCTGCACTAGCAGACTGTCCACCTTCTGCTGAGGAAGGAAGATCCTTGCCTGAACCGTATCCAGATTCATTCCCAGAAACGGCGTTACCAGGGTGGGAGACGGGGAAGATTTGGGATGGTTGATCACCCAGCCGAATGACTGCAGCGTGGACACTACTAGCTGAGTATCCAGCTCTGCCTGCTGTAGGGACTGAGAAGTGACGAGAAGGTCGTCCAAATAGGGAAGAATGCGAATGCCCCGAGATCTGAGCAGAGCCATCACTCCCGCCAGCACCTTGGTGAACACTCTGGGAGCCGATGTGAGACCGAGGGGCAACGCCACAAATTGGTAGTGCTGATCCTCCAAGGCGAACCTGAAGAATCTTTGATGACCTGGAAAGATGGGAACGTGAAGGTAAGCGTCCTTGATGTCCACAGAGGTCATGAAGTCCCCTGGGCGCAGGGAGCCCATAGCTGAGCGCAGAGTTTCCATGTGAAAGCGCCTGCATCTGACAAATTTGTTGAGAATCTTCAAGTCCAGGATGGGTCTGACTGACCCATCCCTTTTGGGCACAATGAAAAGATTGGAATAAAAACCCCTGCCCCTTTCTCGCAAGGAAACCTGACAGATGACACCCAGCTCCAGAAGGCTTTGCACAGCCATAACCAGTGCCTGAGCTGACAGGGGGTCCTGAGACATCCGGGATCTGATGAATCTTGGGGGTGGCCAGGCAGCAAACTATCTTGTAACCAGAGGACACTACCTCCTGAATCCACCGGTCTGAGACATGACGCCTCCAGACGTGAGCAAAAATACAATTCTGTGATTACTCACCTTGTAGAATTGGTATTATAAGTATGCAGCACGTCCTGCTCCAGATAATGATTTATAACAGATGGGAATTACCTCCGCCAGAGGGCACTGGACTGCAAAGATGGCAAAAAGAGGCCCGTCCCGGTCCCATATATACCCGGGACCTCCCACAAATTCCCCAGTTTTGAAAAACAGTAAGGAGAACCAGGAAGGGCAAATAACCAGTAACAACTTAACAAGGATAACAATCACCATACAGAGGATCCAAGATAAAGCAATCAGGGTGGGGTGGAGCAGGACGTGCTGCATACTTATAATACCTATTCTACAAGGTGAGTAATCACAGAATAGTATTATTCTAAGTATGCAGCACGTCCTGCTCCAGATAATGATTCATAACAGATGGGACATCCAATAGTGTCCGTACATAGGGTGGGATCCCCAAAAGCAACAACGCGCAGTTCAAACCACTGCCGCCTGCAGAACTTTGCGGCCAAAAACAGCAACAGCCAAGGCCCGGACAATACCATTTTGTGAAATACTCACCTGTAAAATGGGTATTATAAGTATGTCACACACCCCGCTTCAGATATCCATAACACATGGGTAATACCACCTTA
This sequence comes from Gastrophryne carolinensis, assembly GCA_027917425.1. Lineage (NCBI taxonomy): Eukaryota > Metazoa > Chordata > Amphibia > Anura > Microhylidae > Gastrophryne > Gastrophryne carolinensis. Next base: position 437,884,207 of record CM051235.1, read on the forward strand.
AGAGGCGTTCCTGCAGAGATGATGCAAAGAAAAAAAGCCCCTCCCTGATCCATAAATACCTGGGACCTCCCACTCATTACCCAGTATACAGAAGCAGTAAGTAAGGGACCAGGAAGAGGCAACAATAAACCAAGAACCACGCAAAATGCCCTATATAGAGTATCCAGAGTACCAAACAAGGGCGGGTGAAGCGGGGTGTGTGACATACTTATAATACCCATTTTACAGGTGAGTATTTCACAAAATGGTATTATTCTAAGTATGTCACACACCCCGCTTCAGATATCCATAACACATGGGACATCCAACAGCAGTGTCCATAAAAAGGGCGGGAATCCAAAAAACAAGGTAACAAGGCACAACCTATGCCACAACAGTTTGTAAAACCAGACGGCCAAAACCAGCATCCGCTGAGGCCCGAACATCAACCTTGTAAAACTTGGAAAAAGTATGAACAGAAGACCAAGTAGCGGCCTTGCAAACCTGCTCAACAGAGGCCTGGTGCTGGAAAGCCCAGGACGCTCCAAGAGCACGAGTAGAATGAGCAGTAACACGAAAAGGGGGACTCTTCCCCTTGGCAGAATAGGCCCCGAAAATGGCCTGACGAATCCATTTACTGATAGAAGACTTGGCAGGAGCCAAACCCTTCCTAGGCCCGGAGGGCACCACAAAGAAATCATCCGCCTTACGAAAGGAAGACGTAGCCACCAGGTAACATTTCACAGCGCGGACAACGTCCAAAGAATGCAACGCCCTCTCCTTCTCATTCCCAGGATTGGGACAAAGAGAGGGCAGAACAATGTCCTGATCCAAATGGAAGGCCGAAACAACCTTAGGAAGGAAATCCGGCTTGAAACGAAAAACAACCTTATCCCGATGCCTTTCAAAACACGGAGCTTTAATGGATAAAGCAGCCAACTCAGAAGCACGTCTCACAGAAGTAATGGCCACCAAAAAAGCCACCTTCTGAGTAAGGGACGACAAGGCAGCCTCATGCATGGGCTCAAAACGGAGACCCCTGAAGAGCCGAAAGAACCAAATTCAAATCCCATACCGGAACAAAAGGCTTCCTAGGAGGCCGTACATGCATAACTCCCTGGAAGAATGTCTTGACCAAGGGATGAAGCGCAAAAGACTTTTGAAGGAAAACCGCCAGGGCAGAAACCTGCCCCTTTAAAGGTACTAATCTGGAACCCCAGATCCAAACCATGTTGAAGAAACTCCAAGAGCCTGGGAACAGAGAACTCCCGGCAAGAAAAGGACCTACCCTCACACCAGTCAATATAGGACTTTCATGCCCTATAATAAATAGTTGAGGAAGACCGCTTCCTAGCACTGATAAGCGTCTGAATAACAGCATCAGAAAGACCTTCCTCTTTCAAGATTGTGGACTCAGCAGCCACGCCGTCAAAGCCAGCGATTGTAAAATGGGATGACGCAGCCAACCATGAGTGAGCAGGTCCGGACTTAGCGGCAACACCAACTGGTCTTTTGCCAGCCTTACTAGATCCGCGAACCAAACGCGCCTTGGCCACCTCGGGGACACCAGGATCACAGATGCACCTTCCAACGCCAGTTTGCGCACCACCCTGGCCAGCAGCGGGAACGGAGGGAACAGGTAAAATAGGCCCAAATCCCCCCAGTTCAGAGACATGGCATCCACTGCCAGAGCCAGAGGATCCTGCGAGAGCGACACAAAGACTGGAAGCTTGTGATTGTGGCGAGAGGCAAGAGGTCCACCACTGGGGACCCCCACCTGAGACAAATCAGACGAAAAACCTTGGGACTGAGGGACCACTCCCCCTGACAAGAGAAGGCCCTGCTCAGCAAGTCCGCCTCCGTATTTTCCACTCCCGGAAAGTAGACTGCTGAGATACACGGGACGTGGGTCTCCGCCCAGTCCAGAATCAAAGACACCTCCCTGAGGGCACTCCTGCTGCGAGTCCCCCCTCGGTGATTGATGTAAGCAACCGCCGTCCTGTTGTCCGACCGGACCTGAACCGGCCGGCCCCGCAACTGATGAGTCAAGCGAAACAGAACCAACCTGATGGCTCTCAATTCCAGAATGTTGATGGGCTCGTGAGCCTCCTGCGGACTTCATAGCCCCTGAAACTGGCAATCCTTCCAAACACCCCCCCAGCCCGATAGACTGGCATCCGTGGTGACCGTTTCCCAGCACGGGGCCAGGAAGGATTTGCCCTTCAACAGATTGACAGACCCCATCCACCATTGTAGGGATCGACGAACTTGAGGGGTCAACCGGAAGGACCGGTCCAACCACAGTGGCGACTTGTCCCAAACCTTCAGCAGATGAAGTTGAAGCGTCCCCGTATGGAATTGTGCAAAGGGAACTGCCTCGAATGAGGCCACCATTAATCCCACCAGCCTCATCCCTACCCGGATGGACGGGTGAGGAGCTGACAAGAGTAGCCGCACTAACTCCTGGATCAAAATTATCTTGGCCTGGGGCAGAAAGACCCTGGCCTGCGAGGTGTCCAGAGACATCCCCAGAAACGTCACAATCCTGGATGGACAAAGGGAAGACTTGGGGTGAATGATCACCCAACCGAACCTCTCCAGAGTGGCCCCCACCACACCGGTGTCCAACGTCGCCTGACCGAAGGACTCCGCCATGATCAGCAGATCGTCCAGGTAGTGGTACAAAGCGAATGCCCTGGACTCTCAGCAGTGCCATCACCCCCCCCCAGCACCTTGGTGAACACCCGAGGTGCCGAGGTGAGGCCGAAAGGAAGAGCCACAAACTGAAAGTGACGAACCTCCACTGCAAACCTGAGGAACCTCTGGTGCGCAGGAAAAATCGGAATGTGTAGATAAGCATCCTTGATATCTATGGACGACAGAAAATCTCCCTGACGGAGAAATTAAATGGCCGAGCGCAAGGTCTCCATGCGGAATTTGCGCGGCCTGACAAACTTGTTGAGGAGCTTGAGGTCCAGGATAGGACGGATCGACCCGTCCTTCTTGGGAACCGGGAACAGATTGGAATAGAAGCCCTTGCCCTGCTCCGAGGGAAGCACGGGACGAAAGACATCCATGTCCAAAAGACTCTGTACTGCCCCCATGAGCCCCTGAGCCGCCAGGGGCTCTGAAGGCATCCGAGACCTTAGGAATCTGGAGGGGGGGAGCGGAGCTCGAACTCTAGCTTGTAACCGGAAGACACAACTTCCCGAATCCACCTGTCCGAGGCTTCTTGATCCCAAAACCTGGGAGAAGTGCTTGAGCCGTCCCCCCACCCGCAAGGGTGAGGGCGCCCCCTCATTGCTGAGCTGGCTTGATAGCCGGCTTGGGGCCCCAATTGTATCCAGAGCGGGCACGTCCTCTGCCCCTGCTCCCCGAGTCACTTCTGGAGAAACGAAATGTAGATCCTCTCCCAGATCTGGCCCCACGAAAGGAAGGGGCAGTAGAGGTCGCCCCCCGAAAGGAGCGACGCTGCTTCTTGCGCTGCGGTAGCCTACCACCCTGGGTGACTGAGTCCAAAGTCTCACCAAGGAGCCTCAACCCCACGAAGGGTAGAGCCGTCAGAGACTTCTTGGACATAAAATCTGCCGCCCACTGGCGCAGCCATACTGACCGCCGAATAGTCACCGGTAAGGCCGACGTTCTACCACACATCATTAAGGTGTCATCCAGGGCTGTCAATACAAAGGATAAAAACAGCTCACAGCGTTTGAGACTAAGGAACTCATTACTCCCCGGACGAAGTCCGGAAGACGTCAGCAGTTCCCTAACCAAGGATCTGGCCGCCAACACCATAAGCTCAGAGGCACAGACGGGCCGCATGGCCGACCCGACGCTAATAAAACCATGGCAAGCCATCTGATCAATACGCTTATCCTCCCCGTCCTTGAGGGTGGAACAATCAGGCCTACTTAGGACCGAGGAGTTTGACAACCCCAAAACCGGGGCGTCGACCCCGGGCGGGGATGCCCAGCGCTTGACCACCTCAGCAGGGAAGGGATATTTCCTATCCCACCCTTGAGGGATGCCCGGGAGCCGGGCCGGCCTGTCCCATTCCTTGTCAATGACTTTGTCAAAATGCCGCTGCGCAGGAAATTCCAGACGCGGCCTGGATTCCTCAAACAGCTCACCATCCTGCTGCGATGCCGTTGCAGGGGGAGAGATGTTCAGAACCTCCAACATCAAGGCAAGAGCTTGAAGGGAGTCCGCCGATCTTCCCAGCTCACTAAGCTCGGCATCGGCACCTGCAGAATACTCATCGTCAGTAACCTCTGACCCATCGGACACCTCTCCGTCCACCGGGACAGAAAAATCAGACCAGCTCAAGATTATTACTATCATCTCCGTCATCCCCCGGCGGGGCCGGGGACAAATGTTTCCTCTTGGCCGGGGCCTTGCGGGCGGCCGACGAGGAAACAATCTTTTCCAGGGCTGCCAATCTGGCGCACATATCAGCCTGCAAATCCCTGCCCTCGACCGCGACGCACGTAGCCCGCGTCAGGGTGGGAGGTGGAGATGACTCGGCCGGCGGTGCTGATCCCGAGGCCTGGGATCCGGACTGCCGGGTAATAGTAAGCTGTGAACAGGGAATACATAGCAGTACATCGTCCCCCGAGATGGACACACCGCACAATATGCACTTCTTGGGATGCCCCGAAGGGGTGCCCGCCCCCGTATCAGGGGATGCCTCCATAATGGTGATTTTGTGTGGTCGCTAAGACCCAGGGAATTACGCCAGTAGGCAACCCGGGATGCCCCTTTTATTGTCCCAAGTGGGAGGATATAAAAATGGACCCCAGGAATTTAGGACAGGGAAGGACCCTCTAATCCCGGATGCAGAGGATTTCCCAGACGGCCCTGAAAAACATAAGTGACCCACATGAAATATGTCACCTTTAAATATAAATAAAGTAACCAAGCAGGGCCCACTGGGCCACTCACAGTTAGATGCCAGGAGCAGCCAGCCTGGAAAGTGCGGGAAGGCCTCAGAGGAGCAGCAGAGAGGAGGAGGGAGCGCAGGAGTGGCCAGAGCAAAAGGGCGCGAACAGCGCCCGCGCCAGAAACAGCTCGCGCCCCCCCCCCCCCCCGCTCATCACACATGCAGGAAAGCGCGACAGCGCTGCTGGATAGGAGAGGGGCGGGGCCGCGGCGATGACGCGCCGCGAGTTGGCCCCGCCATGAGAGGAAGGCAAGGAAGCAGAGCTCCCAGCATGAAAAGCCGGCGCCGCCGCCGCGGCGCCCGAAAGCAACACCAGGCGGGTGCCCCCGCCACGCGGGGCACCCCCTGGGAGCAGCCCCGGGACAATGGGCAGTCGGGCCGCGGCAACGCGCCGCCGCTCGGCCCCGCCCCCCCCAGTCAGGCACAGGCGTGAGGTAACTCACCTCACGCCTGAAGCCAAGGCAGGTGCACCGCGCTGCGCCAGTAAGTGAAGTTGCACAAGCACACTGAAACACACACACACACACAGGGAAAAGGGGAGGGAGGGAGGGCCAGAAACAACCCCAACCCCTAAGGGAATTAAGGAGGGACCCCCAGGGACCCCCCCCCCCGGGATAATGTTCAGGGACGGGGCATCCCAAACCGGGATCACCAACCCGGACCGCCGCCTACCCTCTCCAATAGGGTCTCACGGGGGGGGAGCGCAGCTCCTCAGCACCGTGGGTGCTTCTATACCCTCGCTCGGCCCGCAGCCTAAGCTGAGGAGGCATACACAAGAGAAAACTGGGATCCCAAGGGAAACAAACAGCCGAGCGGAAATAGAAAACAAATGGGCCGGGGGCAACCCCGGCTACCTTAACTCCCCCTGAGCGAGGAGGAGACATCATCTTCTGACTTGCTCGCCGTCTTGCAGAGATGGAAAACGGGTAATGAGTGGGAGGTCCCAGGTATTTATGGATCAGGGAGGGGCTTTTTTTCTTTGCATCATCTCTGCAGGAACGCCTCTTAAGGTGGTATTACCCATGTGTTATGGATATCTGAAGCGGGGTGTGTGACATACTTAGAATATCAACCTTGTAAAACTTGGAAAAGGTATGAACAAAAGACCAAGTAGCAGCCTTACAAACTTGTTCAACAGAAGCCTGGTGCTGAAAGGCCCCAACAGCACAGGTAGAATGAGCCGTAACACGGAAAGGAGGCTCCTTTCCCCTAGCAGAATAGGCCCTAAAAATGGCCTGACAAATCCACTTGCTAATAGTAGACTTAGCAAGAGCCAAACCCTTCTTGGGACCAGAAGGTACCACAAAGCATCAGTCTTCCTGAAGGGTGCAGTAGCCACCAGGTAGAACTTCAATTTCCTGACCACGTCCAGGGGAATGCAAGGCCCTCTCCTTGGAGTTACTAGGATTAGGGCACAAGGAAGGAAGCAAAATGTCCTGATTAAGATGGAAGGCAGAGACAACCTTAGGCAAGAAATCCGGTTCAAATCAAAACCTTGTCCTGATGTCTCTCAAAGTAGGGTGCCTGAATAGAAAGGGCCGCCAACTCTGAAACCCGCCTGACAGAGGCGATAGCCACTAAAAAGGCAACCCTAAGAGTAAGAATAGACAGAGCAGCCTCATGCACAGGCTCAAATGGAGGGCCCTGTAGGGCAGACAAAACCAAATTCAAATCCCAGACTGGCAACAGAGGCTTATGGGGGGGGGGGGGGGGACACACATGAGCAACCTCCTGGAAGGTGGTCTTGACAAGAGGATGTTGAGCGAAAGACCTCTGGAAGAAAAAACAGCCAAGGCAGATACGTGACCCTTGAGAGTGCTGAGCTGAAGTCCCAGATCCAAACAATGTTGAAGGAACTCCAGGATCCTAGGGATGGAAAACACACGACAGGGAAGGACGTTAGACTCACACCAGTCAGTGCAGGCCCGCCAAATCCTATAGTAAATGGAGGAGGAGGATTTCTTCCTAGCCCTGTAGGTATTGACTACAGAGACAGAAAGCCCTTCTTCCATCAAGATGGAGGTTTCAGCAGCCAGGCCATCAAGGCCAGCGTTTGTAAACTGGGATGGCAAAGCCGTCCCTGAGTGAGAAAGGTCCGGGACCATGGGCAGAGCGTACTGATCTACTGCTAGCTGTACGATGTCTGCGAACCACACCTGTCTTGGCCAGCGGGGGGGCCACCAAATTGCTGGCACCCTTTCTTGAACCAACTTGCGCAGAACCCTGCCCAGCAGGGGGAATGGAGGAAACAGATACAGGAGACGGAACCCCTACCAGGATAGAGTCAGAGCATCCACGGCCAGGGGATCCTGGGACAGAAAGACAAAGACTGGGAGCTTGTGGTTGCTGCTAGATGCAAACAGATCCACGTCTATATTGGAAGACCTCGCTGCTGAGAGACCATTCCCCCAGGCGAGAGGTCCCCCTGCTCAGAGAGTCTGCCTCCAGATTCTGCACCCCCGGAATGTACACAGCTGAAATGAAAGGGACATTTTCCTTCGCCCGAGAGAGAATCATGGACACTTCCCTGAGGGCACTCTTGCTCCGAGTCCCTCCCTGATGATTGATGTAGGCAACTGCCGTCTGGTTGTCTGAGCGAACTTGGACCGTCCGGCCCTGAAGGTGGAGTCGTCGAATGGGCCAGAACCAACCTGACCGCCCTTAGTTCCAGGATGTTGATAGGAGCATGGGCCTCCTGAGGGCCCCACAGCCCCTAGAATCGTAGGCTTTTCCAGCAGCCCCTAAAACTCTCAGACTGGCATCCGTGGTGACTGTCTCCCAACAGGGGACCAGGAAGGATCTGCCCCCCAACAGGTTCCCCCTTGTCCAGCCACCACAAGAGGGACCGCCAGACCAGAGGAGACAGAACGAAAGCCTGATCCAGAGACAGGGGACTCTTGTCCCAGACTGATAGGAGATGGAGTTGAAGAGGCCTCATGTGAAACTGCGCATAGGGAACTGCCTCGAAGCAGGACACCATCTGCCCCACTAGCTGCATCCCCTGCTGGACGGAGGGGTGAGGGCATGACAGAAGGGAGTGAACTAGAGCTTGCAGAGAGTCCACCTTCTGCTGAGGAAGAAGGATCCTGGCCTGAACAGTATGCAGATTCATGCCCAGGAAGGAAGTCACCAGAGATGGGGATAGGGAAGATTTGGGGTGATTGATCACCCAGCCGAACGACTCCAGAATGGTCACCACCCCCTGGGTATCCCGTTCTGCCTGATGGAGAGACAGACAAGTGATGAGAAGGTCATCCAAATATGGAAGAATGCGAATGCACTGAGCTCTGAGGAGAGCCATAACACCTGCCAGCCCCTTGGTGAAGATTCTGGGAGCCGAGGTGAGACCGAAGGGCAGAGCTACAAATTGGTAATGCTGGTCTTCAAGCGCGAACCTGAGAAATTTCTGATGCCCTGGGAAGACTGGAACATGAAGGTACACGTCCTTGATGTCTATGGAGGTTATGAAGTCCCCCGGGTGCAACAAGCCGACAGCCGAGCGCAGGGTCTCCATGCGAAAGTGCCTGGTTCTGACAAATTTGTTGAGAAGTTTTAAGTCCAGGATGGGCCTGATTGAGCCATCCCTTTTGGGCACTGTGAAAAGATTGGAATAATAGAACTGACCTCTTTCCCAAAGAGGGACCTGACAGATGACCCCCATGTCCTGAATGTTTTGCACAGCCAGAAACAGATCCTGAGCTGACAGGGGATCTTGAGGGATCCGGGACCTGAGGAATCTTGGGGGCGGCCAGGCAGCGAACTTTTAAGTCCAGGATGGGCCTGATTGAGCCATCCCTTTTGGGCACTGTGAAAAGATTGGAATAATAGAACTGACCTCTTTCCCAAAGAGGGACCTGACAGATGACCCCCATGTCCTGAATGTTTTGCACAGCCAGAAACAGATCCTGAGCTGACAGGGGATCTTGAGGGATCCGGGACCTGAGGAATCTTGGGGGCGGCCAGGCAGCGAACTATCTTGTAGCCTGAGGACACCACCTCCAGAATCCACCGGTCTGAGACCTGTTGTCTCCAGACATGAGCGAAGAGCCTCAGGCGTCCCCCCCCCGAATGGGTGAGGGCGCCCCTTCATGGCTGAACGGGCTTGGTGGCAGACTTGGGCTTAGAGCCCCAGGAGGCTCCTGGGCGGGCACGCCCTCTGCCTCTGCTCCAGAAGTCACCCCTGTGCCCCAGAGAAATCTCCTCGGGCCCCTGTAAAGGAGGCTCCTCTCCCCGTTCTAGATCCACAGTAGGGGGAAGGAAAGGAACCTGAACCCTGAAAGGGCCGAGACTGTCTTCTATGCTGGGAAAGCTTGCCTCCCTTAGCAAACAGGTCCAGGCGGTCCCCAGGCGCTCCACTTCAGGAGGGGATGACCAACGTTTAACCACATCAGCGGGAAAAGGATGTCTTTTATCCCAGCTCTTAGGAACTCCGGGAAGTCTGCTTGGACGCTCCCATTCTTTGGCCAAATCAGGCTCACCATAAGCCTGCCCGCCTACCCTTTGGTGGGGGATTGCGGTTGGAGCAAGGCTCCTAAAACACCTGTAAATGGTGCAGCCTACCATCACCCGACCAGCGCAGCCAAAGCTGGGAGGCATAAATGAAGAAATGGAAGGGGTGGGAATAGTTCTACAGGGCCACCTGCTTACCTGCGTATAGAGAAGCAGTCATTCTTGTCCTTCGCAGCCGACTGCAGAGAAGAAACTGGGGAATTTGTGGGAGGTCCTGGGTATATATGGGACCGGGAGGGGCCTCTTTTTACCATCTCTGCAGTCCAGCGCCCTCTGGCGGAGGTAATTCCCATCTGTTATGAATCATTATCTGGAGCAGGACGTGCTGCATACTTAAAATAAACTGAAGCCGTCCCCCCACCCGGATAGGTGAGGGCGCCCCTTCATGCCTGAGGGGGCTAGGGGGAAGACTTAGACTTGGAGCCCCAGGATGGGCCAGGACGTTCACGTCCCCTGCCTCTGTCCCAGAAATCTCCTCGGGCCCCTGTAAAGGAGGCTCCACTCCCCGTTCTAGATCCACGGTAGGGGAAAGGAAAGGAGCCTGAACCCCGAAAGGGCCGAGACTGTCTTCTACGCTAGGGAAGCTTGCCTCCCTTAGCAAACAGGTCCAGGAGGTCCCCAAAGAGATGTAGACCCTTAAAAGGGAAAACCGGTGAGGGCCTTCTTGGCAGCGTTGTCAGCTGCCCACTGGCGCAGCCAAACCGAACGGCGCATAGCCACCGCCAAGGCAGAGGCCCTGCTACACATTCTAATAGTATCATCCAGAGAGAAAAGGACATAAGCCAAAAATACCACACAATGCGAAGCGCATGATACTCTTCACTAGAAGCATCATCAGGCGCTCCATCCAGGACACTCTTGAGCAGAGTCCTGTTAGCCACAGCTGTAATGGCAGAGGCACAAACCGGGTGCAGTGCTGTCCCCACACAGGCAAAGGCATGGGAAGCAAGTTGATCAATACGCCTGTCCTCACCATCCTTCAGAGTAGTAGAGTCAGGAGAATGCATGACAGAGGTGTTAGACAAACCCAGAATTGGTGCATCCACTTCAGGAGGGGATGACCAACAGTTAACCATATCAGCGGGAAAAGGATATCTTTTATCCCAGCTCTTAGGAACCCCGGGAAGTCTGCTTGGACGCTCCCATTCTTTGGACACAAGATCATTAAAATGGGATTGTTCAGGGAACGCCAAGCGTGGTTTAGCAGTATGAAACAACTCCCCCTGTTGCTTGGGAACCACTGCAGGGGGAGAGATGGAAAGCACTTCAAAAATCTGAGCCAACAGTCTGTCAGTATCATCTGGGGCCCAGGGGTCAGAGCCAGAATCAGCATACCCCTTAGGCTGCTCATCAGATGATTCTGAGTCAGAGAACAATTCCCCTTCTTCCAGGGGAGTATAACAAGACAAGTCCATGAACTCCTCAGCCTCCATAGGGAAAAGAGTGACACCGGCTGCCAAATACCGCCTCTTAGCCGAGGCATTACGCGCCAAGGTATTAGCGAGCAGCTTCTCTACACTAGCCAGTCTAGAAGACGACACAGGCCGAGACTCCCCACTTGTGCGCACCTCACTGGGAGTCAAATGTAAGCGTGGGGGGGGGGGGGTAGGTGAGGCCCAGCCGCAGGTAAACCAGGCTGCAACGCAAGCACCTGCTGGGCACAAGGTACACAAACTCGCACATTGTCATCACTTGTAGGGGACACGCTACACACAGCCGGGCTTGTCCTGAAGGAACCCCAAGCACATTATCCTGGGACGCCTCCATATGGTGATTATAGCGGCACAATCGGTCGATAGGGATTCACGCTGTAAAGCAACCCGGGATGCACAATAGCCCGCTAGGGAAGTGGGAGGATTTAGCAAACTAGCCCTCAATAAGTTTAGTAAAACTAAAAGAGGGGGCAGGACCGGGAGAAACCAATATAATCTGACCCGCCTGCAAGACACAAGGTGAAGACCCCGTAAGTGACAATGCCAATAATTATATAAAAAACATGAACAGCAGCCCGCAGGGGCACTCACGGACCGCGGTAGGTAGACGCCGGCCAGCCAGTATCCCAGTGCGGGATACCCCTACCCTTTGGTGGGGGATTGCGGTGGAGCAGCGCTCTAAGCACCTGACAGCGGTGCTGCCTACCCTCACCAGAACCAGCGCAGCCAAGGCTGGGAGGCAAAACAACATGGAACGGGTGGGAATAGTCCTAGAGGGCCGCAGGCTAATAGCCCCGCTCACCTGCTAGTAGAGAGAGCCATATTCTTGTTTTTCGCAGTCCAGACTGCTGAGAAAATCTGGGTAATTGTGGGAGGTCCCGGGTATTTATGGGGCCGGGAGGAGCCAATTTCGCTGTCTCTGCACTCCAGCGCCATCTGGCGGAGTAATACCCAGAAGTAAAGAATTATCATCTGGAGCAGGACTTACTGTATACTAAGAATAAAGTGTTTATTGGACTTTCACTTATAATTATGTATTCAAACCTGTAGCAATATGACAGGCATACAACAAACATTACAGCAGCCACAAAAGGCACTCTTGCTTGCCCAGCACCACAGGGGCCAGAGCACTCTATGCTCTATAGACCACAGCACTGCCTCGCCACTTATAGGCTTTCAGTGGCGAAAGCGTGATATAAAGTCTAACAGGATTTTATATTCAAAAGAAAATACAACTCTGAAGTACTCACCTGTAGAGTTGATATTTAATGCATACAGCATGTCCTGCTCCAGATATAGTAATAACGTGTGGGTAATCCTCCGCCTCCAGCGCCGTGCACTGCAGACATGTAGAAAACAAGCTCTTCCCGGCCCTACATAAGCCGAGGGACCTCCCACAAATCCCCAACATTGAAAAGCAGTGAGAAAGAGAAGCCGGGAGAAACCAACCACCCAGAAAATGGCAATAATATCAATGATAATCACCATACAGGGGATCCAGAACAAGGTGAACCAGGGTGGGGTGGAGCAGGATGTGATGTATGCATATAATATCAACTCTACAGGTGAGTACTTCACAGAGTTGTATTATTCTAAGCATACAGCCCGTCCTGCTCCAGATATAGTAATAACGTGTGGGACATCCAATAGCAGTGTCCATAAAGTAGGGTGGGATCCCCGTGAAAAAAGGCACAGCCAACCATAAAAGTGCCGTCACCCTTAACCATGCTACCAAGAGCAACGAGAGCAATGCTCTAATCTCAGCCTTTGAATTCTTGTAAAGGCAGAACTGAACACAAGCAGCGGACTAGCCAGCTTGCTCAACAGAACCTAGTGCTGAAAGGCCCAAGCCAAGCACAAGTAGTAAGAGAGCAAAAAGCAAGAGAGAAGAAGAATCTTTCCCTAAACAAGTAGGCCAGAGTAACAGCCTAACCATGCTACTGGAAAAAGGGCAGCCATGGCAACCTTAGAACTCTCCCCATCTGGGAATATGAACCCAGGTCTCAGGCGAGACCAGCAGGAATACTGAAAAACAATGCTAACAAGGCTCAGCAAGAGCCGAGACGTTTACTTTAGGCTCAGAAGGACAAAAGCAACTGAGCAGGACCAAGCCAAAGGGCACCTACACCCGTGTTAGCAATCAGATCCGGTACATAAGGATGGAGAAACCTATAAGCCCCAAGGGGCATAATCCCTACCAGGGACAAGAGACAGACCAGGAATCTCCAACACCTGATGAGGGATACGAATCCCTTTCGCTCAGAGTAATCAAGACAATAGTCCAGAGACCGGAGGGTCTGGAATAAGGAGAATAAAAACACCGCCTGGACCTAAAACGGCGTAAGGCAGAACACCCTCACCTCATGGTGTACAGATATATTATATATATTGACTAGGACCGCTAACAGAGCCATCCTTAATGGCACACTTCTGACTGAAGCAACTGCCCCAGAAGAGCGATATGAGGGAAGGAACAGTTCAGACAAGAACCTGAATAAGACCCAAGGGAACCCTTAGCAGGGCATCCGGATAAGCAACCCCCCCAAAGGGAGCGTAGAATTCCCTGGGGAATGCATCTGAGCAACCCCTGAGGAATGCTCAACACAGAAGATTGAACAAGACTTCTGCAGTAGGCGAACAGGGCGAGTCCTGAAACCTTCAGAGTACCGAGTTGGGGAGCCAACTTCAACCGTGCTATAATAATTCTAGGACCCAGGGATAGGGAACATCCGGCAGGAGAGAGAGCTAGTCCAAGCAAGCAACTAGAACAACATACTCCAACATAGCCGGCAGAAAAGGGAGAAGAAGAAGAGGGAGCTAGATCTAGCCCTCCAATAGAGAAAAGACACCCAGAGATACCCATCTCCAATAGGGTGAAAAGCCAACCGACCAATTGCCTAAAAGGCCTGTAGGTAAGGGCGACGTAGTAAGGAGCCTGAATAGGCAGAACAGCCCTCTTGAGAGGGCATACAGTACGACTGTCTTCAGCAGAAAATCTGCGAACCACGCCCCGCTGGGCCACCCAGGGCCCCCCAGCATAATGGTTCTCCCTTTCTACTGCAATCTTATGCAGAACCCCGCCTGGCAGGGCGAAGGAAGTAAAGACATATAGAATATAATGTCCTGACAGAAGCAATACTAGGCCCTCATGACCAAGGCCAGAGAGTCCTGGGACAATAACCCAGAACAGAGTCCCTGTAATAGCAAAGGGGCCCCACAGGGCCACACCAGTAGGTACTTAGTGAGACACTAGAATAGAACCTCCTGCCACGTTAGGGCAGCTAGCCAAGCTAAAACCAATAAAGTGTAAGGGATGTAACCCCCACTTAGGACAGAACCGGAACCTTCTTGAAGGATCAACCTGTTCCGAGACCTTCACAGATAAAAAGGACAAGCCACTGTCCTCAGACTGACCGAGAGTCCCCAAAAAGGACAAGTCCTGAAGGGGAGTAGTCCAGCAAATTAGAGCCCACAAAAGGCTCAATGTGTCAACCGAAAGCTGTATGAAGATGGATCCCCTAAGGGGACCCCTTTAGGGACCACAGGGGGTTTCGGAAGAAATAAGACCCCCCCAGTCAACCTGCAAGACTTGGTACCCATGATGACCATCTACAGGGAGAAGAGAGAAGGAAGGAATGGTCCCAGACGTCTTCCTTGAATTTATAACCTCAAAAGGAACCCCCGTAACAAGGGGGAGCGTACTGACCTAGTTCCAGGGGTGCTGGACCCCTGTCCAGGATAAGTAACCTAAGGTGTCGCAGGGCCCAAGGGCTCCTGAGAATAAGAGACAGCATCTGGGCCGCCACCAACAGGCCCACCAGCTGCAAGGTGAAGGTAGTGTGACATCAAGAGGGCAAGGCCCTTTCCATAACAAGTCCACATATAGCAGAAGGAAGGTTCTAACATGAACCAATATAAATGCCACCCCGTAGGGAGACACCGAACCGGGGGACACTAAGTAAGTGATGTGCCTGAGCACCAATCCACAGGACTCCCAGGGGAGCCACAAGTCAATAGCCAACACGGCCTGATGCAAAAATGGAAGGCCAAGGACAATAAGGTAGAACCTAGCACGGACGCCACACGGGCACATCCAAGACACCACTTCCATACACGCCTTAGTGAGTCGTCTGGGAGCAGTAGAGGAACCAAAAGGGAATATAGATCCACACAGGCAGCAAGAGGTCCACTGGACAAGAGCGCCTGCGACCCAAAAGTTAGATACCATGTAAGAACTGCCTGTGACATAAATGCTAGGTCCAGAATGCCAGCCCTGGTCAGACTGCTTCATCCCAGGAGGGAAAATGTAATGTGGATGCAATCACAAGTCAAAGGCCAACCTGTAAGAGGGCCCAGACCCTGCAGGCCGAACTCGGCCTGCCTCAACTCCCGAAGGGAAAACAGGGACTAGAACCCCGACAACCACAGAAGGAACCACCCAACAAACTACATTCTGCATCCAGGGGGACTAGCTCCTGTATCAACCTGAGCGAAGCATGGCGCCCTGCGGTAGAAGCCAAGCGCTGACCAGCCCCCTCGCCCGACAGGGCGAGGGCGTCCCCTCATGTTTGTGTGGTTTTGGCAGATTTGGACTTCGCCCTGCCGGAGGTCCCAGGGCGTTGCCTGCCCCCCCTGGGGCGGGCTTCCACTCCAAAGAGTTGGGAGCACACTTCTGGTTCTCGCTGGACACTAACGTGGGGAGGGGTGTCCCCGCCCCTGGGCGGCCTTCTGCGCGAGGGTGCCTTACCCTTTCTTCCAAAAGGTCCAACCGGGCCCCGAATAAGCGCTGTCCTCTAAACGGAAGGCCAGTAAGAGCCTTTTTTTTTTTGTATCATTGTCAGCCCCCCACTGTCGCAGCCAAGGCAGGCAGCGAATAGCCACCACAAGAACCAAGGTTCTAGCACACATTTTAATGGTGTCATCCATCGCTGAGAGAATAAAACTCACAAAAACATCACAATCAGACAGTGCATTAAAGACCTCCCAAGGGAGATCCTCCGGCTGGTGGTCAAGTATCTTCCTAAGAAGGGTCCTGGCCGCGGCACAGACCGGGCGCAGAGCCGTCCCTGCACACAAAAAGGCGTGGGAAGCCAGTCTGTCGATGCGCCGGTCCTCAGCATCCCGAAGGGTACAAGAGTAGAAGCTGCCATGAAGGGAGGGTTAACAACCCCAATAATAGGTGCATCCACCTCGGGAGGGACTGACCAGCAGTCAACCAAATCAGGGGGAAAAGAGTACTTCCAGACCCCTGGAACCCCTGTAAGTTTATAAGGTGAATTTCATTCCTTAGATATAAGAGCCTGGAAATGATCCTGCTCCAGAATTCCAGGCGCGGCGTCGCAGTGTGGAAACTCTCCCTCTTGGGCTTGGGAGACTCTCCCGGAGGAGAGATGGACAGTACTTCAAGGATCTTTATAAATAACTCATCAGTGTCACACAGGCCCCAAGAACCAGGGCCAGAATTGTCACGGCCCCAGGAAATCTCGTCTGAGGAACTGGAACCTGAGAACAGTTCACCTTCATCAGAATGATCGAGGTCCTGCATAACAGCAGACTCTTCAGAATCAATGGGAACCTAGAACCAGGAGGCGTCAGGGACCGCTTCTTTCCAGCGGCCAAGCGCTCCGCCAACCCAGACATCACCTGCACCGCCACGGGTAGCCTGTGCGGCACCACCTGCTGGTCATCCCCGCTCAAGTGCGACTCATCAGGAGTGAGATTTAAGCACGGAGGTGTATTGAAGTGAGGTGCAGCCACTGGTAAACCTGAATGCAGGGCCAGCACTTGTTCAGCACACGGTCCGCAGACCCGTGCTCTGTCAGCATCAGCGTGGGGTTGTCCACACGTAGTACACAGCCGGTCTTGTCCCCGCGGGACCCCGGACACATAATTCTGAGATGCCTCCATATGGTGATTAATCTAATCAATATGCCAGTAGGGATTTATGCTATAAGCAACCCTGGATGCCCCAACACCCGCTAGGAATGTGGGAGAATTTAAATGTGATCCCGTTTAAGATATATATCAGGCCGGGAGATGCCACCAGAACCTTGGCGTCTGAAGGACATAAGGATAAGAATGGGTGTCAGAGCCATGCGCAGCTGGAAAAACATATAAAAAGGAAGTCACCCGCGAGGGCACTTACAGACCAAGGGAGGAAAGGAACCGCAACCACGCGCGCGAAGATCCACAAAATGGCGCCCAGCGAACCTCGAAGGGCGGGCTCGATGCTCGGCCGTGACGCGGAGCGCGCCAATTCAAGTCCCCGCCCACTTCGAAGAGCGCGAAGCTCTGAGGTAACGGCAAGGCAAGGATACAATCACACGCTTAAGGATTTGTAGAAAAACCGCTACGTCTAGTAAGGAAACGGCGCCACAGCATCTAGACAACGCAGCAAACTGTGCATAAGACATACGGCGGCAGCCGAAAACCAAATAAAAAGCAAGCAGCGCGGCTCTGACTTTTCAATGTTAATGAAGGGCAGAAATAAGGCCATAAGCGCGATAAACTGGTACACAGGGACCACCACACACATACCCCTCTTTTCCCACTAACTAGTTTGGGAAATGAGGGAGGATGGCGACCCTTTACACAGGGTCTAGCACTACCCGGGGTACGGGGCAATAATGCGGGAGGGGCATCCACTAGAGGCTCACCATCAGCCTAAACCGCCTACCCTATGGTGGGGGATTGCGGTGGAGCATGGCTCCGTTAAGCACACAAGGTGCTGCCTACCTTCACACGACCAACGCAGCCCAGGCTGGGAGGCATATTCTTCACAGAGAGGGCGGGTGGAAATAGTTCCGCAGGGCCTCGGGCTGTAAAGCCCCGCTCGCCTGCGAGAGCGTGATACTTCATGTCTTCGCAGTTCCAGCACTGCAGAGAAATCTGGGGATTTGTGGGGGGGTCCCTCGGCTTATGTAGGGCCGGGAAGAGTTTGTTTTCTACATGTCTGCAGTGCACGGCGCTGGAGGCGGAGGATTACCCGCACGTTATTACTATCTGGAGCAGGACGTGCTGTATGCTTAGAATATGTGTTTTGTGCAGTGTGTATAAATTAGTATAGATCATATTTATTCAAACAAATTCATCAGGGCTTAAAAATGCCACGTCTGATCAAAAAGTTATTCTTAAGTTGTGTTTACATTTAAAGCAACTAAACATGCTATCTCAAATATGCTACCTGCCTGGTTACAATGGCGATAATCCAGCATACACCCCACACCCTGATAACCCCTTTAACATGTGTGCAAATTGTGCTGTATAAAAAGTCTGTGCATGTGGTCTGCACAACTGTTTCAAGTTTGGGGCTCACAAACTTCTAAAATGGTTGAAGCAGCCAGTACTTTAAGAAGTTTAGCAGTATGTACTTCATTTTTATTTTTTGTTCGTTTTGTCACATGTCTAGTGGAACCCTGTGGGACATTTATTTGCAACGCCATGAGGGGCTATGCCTCCCTTTAAATTCTACAAGCATATTCTGCTAGTACCTCATCATGGTTTTCTTTGGTGTAGGGTTCGTTTTTTGTGGCATCTTAGATCTTGATGATGTCACTTTTTCTATATTGTCACTCTTTCTTCCACTGTTTAGTTCGGTACTGCTAACAAGAACACAATGTTAGGGTTACTCATCACCAACCAAATGAAACCACCTACAGACTATAAGTTCACTTACATCTTATCCGATTTCTGGTCTTCTGACCTTGTACGCCTAAAAGGGGTCAACCTTAAAGGCAGTTTTGGGGCTTCTTCAACCGATTTAAGGGAAAGAAAACAAGAATCGAGGTCCTCATCAACCATTGACTTCTTGGGAGGGGAGTCAGGAAGTCCAGAAAAAGCAACTTTGCGCTTTGGTGCAACCAGTTCCAGAGATTTAAAATCATCCTCCAGAAAGTTGTCTGTCTCACTAAGCAAACCGTTTTGAGATTTAGGAGGACCTGGAAGACAAAATATATCATATAAATTATATTAAACATTCAAGAGCGGTCTATCTCAAAATCACAGCTGTTTCTAATTTTCCTCTTGTGGCCACATCCAAGGAAGTCCTCGCTCAGGCAAGAAAATAAAGTCCATACACTTTGTGACCCCTGCAGCCCCAGCGTCTCCAAACAACATGCCCACTCCATTTATTGCAAAGCTGGCCCTCTCTATAGCAATGAATAAAACAGGGTTTTTAGGGGGCATAAAAGGCCCAATGACTGAGGGACACTGGGAGAATATAGAACGTTTTATTTTCTTGCATGGATAATCTCTTTACACTTCTGAATAATATGTGCAAGTATAATATGTGCAAGTAGTAACAGGAACATCTGGCTGGTGGTGTTATCGCCTTTACCTTTGACATGTCTACAACTTTATTTCTTATCTCCTGAAGCAACTCTCCCCTTAGATTTCCATGTTGAGTGTTACATACACAAGAATTCCATACAGTGTAGCAACTACCTTTTACCCTTTAAAGTGCCACCGGGGCAACCCAATCCAGGATGTGCCACTGTGTAACCCCCCCCCCCCCCCCCAGTCTAAGTGACCTATGTGCATACACGGCCTTTCGTCCAATCAGTTTTTCCCCCAATCTGCTCACCTCAAATCATTAAAGACTTGGCACCAGCCAATTCTAGCAGATCGTTCCAGAGTCCACGCCGGCCATTCACAGATGCCTTGTGCACCCTGCTAAAGGTATAGCAGGTGCCAAGTGCTGCTTATAGTTTCCAAGGCTGTCAACCATGGGTTTTGGTCCACTTTAAATAGGAAGACCGACTGAATACTAATGTGACGACCTGTGGCGCTAGTAACTTGACACACAAGTTTACCATGTTCCTATGGTAAAATTACATTTCTCTCTTTTCTAGGGAGATTATGATTTTTGTTCACACATACTCAAACAAAACAAATATATACACACACCCCCTGAGCATTCCTGGTAATTGTAAAAGTACATGTGTTCTCAGGAGGTCGCCGGGGTTCAGAGATGAAGTCTCAGGACTCTCAGACTAGGACAGAAAGGCAAGGGTTTTTCCTGGAGAGGGACCTTAAACTTTTTATCTAAAAAATTACCCAAAAGCAAAATATCCCCTTGTTACATTAGTAGCATATACTATTACTAATAATTCAAAAACACTTACTGTTAAGCTGCAGCTTCTTCCTGGCTCCAGGAGTGCTTGTCCCATTGGGTAGTCTTGGTGGACCTCTCTCTTTGGAAAGGGAGCTTTTGGAAGCAGAATGTCGAGATTCAACTTCGCTCTCTTTTCTTTGAGACCTTGTGGCGCTGCGGGTTATCTGTCTACTCTCTGCCGTGTCTGCTTCCAGGGGGTAAAAATTGGGCTTTGGCAAAGATTTGTTGGGTACAGACCCAATGCTTATTCGATTTCCTTCTTTTTCAATGCTAGGAGTAGAGGTTACAGGTTTAAAAGATTTTCCATCCCACGAGAGCTTCAAAAACAATACAGTTCCAGATCTCTTCGGCTCAGGAAAAGGGTCATCAACCTTAAGTCGATTTATCTAGAAAGGAACAACAGTTTACTATGGACTTGCAAAAACCAACTGCATCTACAAAAACGTTTGAAAGACTCTTCAACAGGGGTTCCCAAGTGGTGGTACGAAAGGGTCCTTTCAGGTTGTGTGTAAAGCCGGTAGCAGCTGTTTTTCTGGAGATCTGAAATAGCTGACAGACCGGCTGATAAATTTCTCCAATAGGAGGCACAGAAGAGATTTCACAGAACAGAGCACCCTGCTTATAGCAGCAGCTCCACTGAAGGCAGCAAAGTCAGCTCTGCACCCACCATGGTTTTGCTCCAGCAATTTGCCCCAAGGAGGGGAACGATCTGCTGTAAATCTAGAGGACAGGGGTAGGTGTGGAAACCTCAGCCTAATCTTGCTATAGTACAGCTCTGACCTGAAGCAGCGCCACACACTCAATTAGGTGGGCCCTGGATCCCACTTCTTGCAGTGTCGCACTGTTTCATCATTGCTTTGCAATAACGCAGACAGAGTGAGCATGGACAGGAAGTATAAATCCTCACTTGCACCATTAAAGAGGAGAATTAATGATTAGCTCATGAGCGAGATGTTTATGCGTAACTGAATATGTGTGGTCTGAGAATTGGTTTAACTGGGATCATTTTATTAAATGGAATGTCGTCAAAGGTTGGTTTTAGGATATCAAATTTCTATTTAAAGGGGACAGTGCTGACCTGAACTGTTCCGATGATGGTCTCTGCATCAATGTCATTGTCGCACATACTAGTCTCATATAGGAAGACTTCATTAAGGTGCGGCTCTCTGCCAAGCAATTTCCTTTTCTTGTGTGGCACCTCTTCATAACGTAAAAACCACTGTACATTGGCACGCTTGCTGGAATTTTTTTCTGTACCTAAATATCATGAAAACAATGGTGAAAAACTAAATTAAGTTTCATTTAAGACCTATAGTCAAATTACACTATACAGTCATGGCCAATATATTTTAGACTACATTGGTTTGATCAATAGATTGTATGGGATTGCGCACTAAATGGATTCTTAACAGACTATTCTTAATATTTTTAAAACTAGTTAAATACAGTGCTGGGATAAATTCCTCCCACTGAAATTAAATAAACAGACAAAACCTTGGATCCCAAATGATCCAAAAACGTAATCCCGCACTACTAAACAATTTTTTAAATTATATAAAACAGGTAAAGTCTATTCACAAATAAAACGTTCTTTCTTCATTCCTTGTGAATCTAAATTTTCACCACAATTCACAAGTGATTCCCAGCTACCCAAGCATAAGGTTGCACGTACCAACTAGAAGGTATAGATCATGCCTTTATGTCCTCTTTGTTTATAACAGGCCTTCACCACTTTTTTTTTTTTTTTTTTTTTTGTTTTAAACAAGCAGCGAAAGCTTAAGGTTCAATCCAAAAAAATATTTGGAATATGTATATCTCTATTCTCTTTCCAAAGATATTTTCATAAAAAATCCAACCAATGGCATGTTTAAAACTTTCAATTTATTAAGGTCTCCATGCGGAAAATACAATTGTGATTACTCATCTGTAGAATTGTTTTTACTGTGTACAGCACGGCTTGCTTCATTTCAATTCTTCACGTTTGGGTAATCGGACACAAGGTGGTGCAGTTGACTTGTGGCTCCCCCTGGCCCATAAGAAGGGCAGGAATTACCCAGAAATTCCAGTGTTTGAAAAGCAGTAATGCAAGAAGCAGAGAGGCAAGACCATGTTAACAAAAACACAGCCTCACTGTAAAATAACTCAAGAAAATCACGATAAAAAGGCAAAAATACCATTTTGTGATTACTCACCTGTAAAATGAGTATTATAAGTATGTCACACACCCCGATTCCACTATTCATGACATATGGGTTATGGTCCAGTAGAGGGCGAACTTCTGCAGAGATAAAAGCAAAAAAGCCCCTCCCGGTCCATAAATACCTGGGACCTCCCACACATTCCCCAGTATATGACAGCAGTAAAGGGACCAGGAAGAGCCAATAAAACATTCTTAACAATAAAAGGTTCACCATATAAAGGATCCAGAATACCAAAGGGCGGGATGAAGCGGGGTGTGTGACATACTTATAATACCCATTTTACAGGTGAGTAATCACAAAATGGTATTATTCCAAGTATGTCACACACCCCGCTTCCACTATTCATGACATATGGGACATCCAATAGCAGTGTCCGTCATGGGTGGGGATCCAAATACAGCAAAAAAATGCACCAATTTAAACCACTGCAGCTTACAGAACCTTGCGGCCAAAACAGCATCCGCTGAGGCCCACACATCAACCTTATAAAACTTTGAAAAAGTATGAACGGAAGACCAAATTTGTTCAAACAGAAGCCTGGTGCTGAAAGGCCCAGGAAGCCCCAACAGCACGAATAGAATGAGCAGTGATCTTAAAAGGAGGAACCCTCCCCTTAGCGGAATAGGCCCCAACAATGGCCTGACGTATCCATTTACTAATGGTAGACTTGGCAGGCGCCAAACCTTTCCTGGGCCCGGAGGGCACCACAAACAAGGCGTCCGTTTTACGAAAAGGAGAAGCAGCGACCAAATAGTACTTCACACAACGAACCACATCCAAAGAGTGCAAAACCCTTTCCTTGTCATTGCTAGGCTTAGGACACAAGGAAGGGAGAACTACATCCTGATGGAGATGGAAAGCAGAAACCACCTTAGGAAGGAAAACTGGTTTAAAGCGAAAAACTACCTTGTCCTGGTGTCTCTCAAAGTAAGGGGCCTGAATAGAGAGCCGCCAACTCAGTGACACGCCGAACAGAAGTAATAGCCACCAAAAAGGCCACCTTTTGAGTGAGCACAGAAAATACCATTTTGTGAGTACTCACCTGTAAAATGGGTATTACGAGTATGTCACACACCCTGCTTCCAACATTCATGACACTTGGGTAACCAGCCTGTAGAGGGCGATCTTGCAGAGATGACATGAGAAAAAAGGAGCCCCTGAGGGGCGTGGCTTGGCTATGGCGGCGTGAAGACGCATAAACCGGAGCTCTGCATTTTTCTCCCAGAGATAACAGACTACCCGCACTCAAATCCTTACCTGGAGAGATGTCCAAGAAGAGGAAGACCCGGACGACCTCTGGGGGCTTGCGGTCCGGAAGAGCTGGCGAGATAAATACGTTTTTTGCGGTGTCCCAGCGAGTGGCGCCTGGCGAGGAGAGGACCAAGATGGCGGAGGAGGCGGGAACAGTGGACGGCGACGGCCGAGCAGGAGAGGACAGGAGAGCCCCACATGATACCGCAGTGATCCCTCCGGAGACGGCTTCCACGTCATATGACGGGCCGGGGTCTGTTGAGGCGACATCGGGGACTGCCGGGCCGACAGTCCCACTCGTGGAAGTGCCTGAGATGAGGAGAGGGGCGGCGGCGGCGGCACAGCGAGCGCACACCGACCTGGAAGACAGCGGAGGCGCCCTCAAGGTAACACCGGACGTGGGGGAGGAGAAGGTGAGGAACGGGGCCCCGATCCACCAGACAGAAACCTCTCAGACAGCCGGGCAGACAGAGGCAGAGGGAGAGGAGCAGCGCAGCCTCCCTCCTGCCTGCTTTGATAAACCGCACGCTGCGGGAGTCGGACTGGGGACCCGGAGCCTGGGGGATTACCCGGCGGCCCCTGTAGCACGAGCACCCAAGAGACAGGAAAATCTGGGGACTGGGCAAGATGCTTCTGGAGCCCCAGGGCAATGGTGGAAACGGCAGTGTCCAGAACAGGGGGGGTCCCAGGCCCAGATAGAAGCTCAACCCTCCGCTGAAAATGGGGAAACGCACATCCTATCCCCTTCCCCTAACTACTCTAAAATTAGTGGCTGCTCTGGTAGCGTGGAATCGCCGACCCTACGGGGAGAGCCTGAACACATTGGTGGCGTGGTCGGCCGAGGGTCCCTGATGACAACAACGGCGGAGGTGCACCCCTCCCCCCCTTGCGGCAGAGGTGTCCCGGGCGAGAATGACATAGAGGAATGGCACCTGGATGAGACACCCTCTAGTAGCCCCATCCATAATCTTGCTGACAGGGTGGCCGACCATTGGGCCGCTAGGTCCACTCCGAGGGGGCTACCGACGAAGAACCCGTTGCCCCCTGGCCCATCTGACCCGGAGTTTCACGCGCTGGATGACCTAGAGCAACCGGGCGGCACGATGAGCCCGACATTCTCTGACGGTCCTGTCAGCCGAGCGTCGCTGCGATCACCTACCCGGTCTCAAGCAGATGTTGATCTTCCTGACCCCGCTGACCGCAGATCTCAGCAGTACAATCTTGACATACTCCTAAAGTTCCTACCGTCTCGGAGGGATTTTGAGAATTACACAAACAGGATGGAATCCCTATTGAGAAGAGAGCTTGAGGAGGTCACAAGATCAGTCTCCGAAGTATCCCATAGAGTGAACTCCCTTGAGCAGCAGCAGTCTACTACTGACCAGCGATTGGAAGCACTGGAAAGGGCGCAGGCGGCAACGCAACAAGCCCTGTCAGACTCCAAACAGCAAACTACCAGAACCCTGATGCACCTGGACGACTTAGAGAACAGAAGCCGCAGGAACAATATCCGGATCCGCGGTCTTCCAGAGACGCCTGAACACGGCAACCTTAGGGACACCGTCACTAAGATTTTTAACAACGTCCTGGACCGGCCCCAAGAGGAACGCATTGAGATTGACAGAGTGCACAGGGCACTCGGCCCACGCTCTGCTGACCCTACAAGGCCACGAGACGTGGTATGTCGTGTACATTTCTTTAGAGTTAAAGAAAATATCATGAGAAGAGCGTGGGAGAAGGGCCCCATCATGTACAATGGTTCGCAGATAACCTTGCTCCCTGATCTGGCCAGGCGTACCCTTCTGATGCGTCGAGTGATGAAGCCATTGCTGGAAGCCATAAAGTCTACTGGGGCTACATATCGATGGGGTCATCCCTTTCATCTAGTGGCCACTAAGGGAGGCCGCTCGTTTGTTCTGCGTTCTCACGCACAGCTACCGGAACTCTTCCGCTTCTTGGAAATACCAAGCATACAACTGGATGATTGGTTGTCACCTTCGTTAGGGGACAATGGGGGGCCCGACCCGCGTCCTAGGCCTGGAGAACCGCAGCCCCAGCGAAATAGGATCAGAGGCGGCGGAAGGCGTCGGGCGGTCTAGCCCCATCTGTTGACACTTTACCCCCCCTTCCGGCCTGATGGGCTGTTCACTGTTGTGGGGCTCATCCCCATGTGTTTTTATTCTATGCCTATCCCAAAATGTTGTTATGGGGACCGTCCCAGGCTGCCACCCTAGTGGCCGCCCCTGCCTCGCTTTCTGTGCACCCCGCCATATAGACTGGACTCCCTCAAGAAGATGATCACTTGGTCGGTGCGGGATGTCTGGGGGGTCGACGCTCGCAGGGTAGGCTGGCGTGGATTATGGGTCGGCCTGCCCCGGGCGTTGGCCATCCCGGGCTCCGTGCTGGCAGTTCCGAAAATAGTCGGCATACATACCTTGGCCTGCGGTATAACAGCGATGTGAATAGAAGGGGCTACAAGGCCGCGGATGGCGCTGCCGGCTTGAGCGCTGGGGTGGTCGGGACGGGGGATGGGATGGTCTCTGTTGCCCTGGGAGTACCTAGGGTGAGGTTAGAAGTTGGGATGGCATGAGATGTGCCGGGCTGGGGGGGGGCGGTGTGAGGGCCCCTACCTACTTCGCCTCTCCATTGTTGGGGCGGAGGCGGTGGGGACCTTCCGGCTGCGACTTATGTGTAGCTAGGGTTTATGTTGTGTCAACCTTGTTAAGGTCCTCGACCTATTAGATAGTTATGGTTAATGTCAAGAAATGCGGGTTCAATTACTTTGCACATGAGAAAATGCATCTCCTTCGCCTACTGCCGTAGCTTTCCATCTTCCCCAAGTAGGCCGGTTCGCTTACTCCACCTTGGAGAACTTAGTGAACATTTGCAATTGCATTTACTTGAGTTTTTTTGGAGGGGGAAACTTCCTTTCCTCCTTCCCCCTTACAGCTTTTTCCTTCTTCCTTAGTCCTTCCCCCCCCCCCCTTTCCCCCTCGTGCCCCCACCTTCCGGTGTCCCTTCTCGGTCAGACTACTCGTCTTTGCTCACTGCTCAATACACTTTCCTTCTTCCTTGCTTTTTCCCTTTCGGTTTCCTGTTCGTACATACCTTGCCCTTCTGCCCCCCCCTTCCCTCCCCGGTTCTGCCTTGTCCACTTGGTACCTTCACTTGTCTGCATTGTGGGTGGGGGCGGGTGAATAATGGCGGAACTGACGGTCAGCTCCTTTAATGTGAAGGGATTGAATGTCCCGGAGAAACGAACACAGGTGCTATATAACATGCATAAGCAGAGAGTAGCCATTTTACTCCTTCAGGAGACTCACTTTAAGGTAGGACATATCCCAGCTATGAAGAACCGATATTACCCCGTGTGGTACCATGCCCCTAACCCCAACATAAAGGCGACTGGGGTCTCAATAGCCATTCATAAATCTCTCCCCCATAAAGTAATGGACACTAAAATCGACCCGAGTGGACGATTCATATTCCTTAAAATTGAACTGTTCTCCAAGATATACACTATAGCTAACATTTATGCCCCTAACACTAATCAGGTTGGCTTTTGCACCAAGGTGCTGAGGACACTAGCGGAATTTTTAGAGGGTACTCTAGTTGTGGGAGGCGACCTTAACATTCCCATAAATCCAGAGCTGGACACCTCCTCCGGCAGGTCGACGGTGTCCCTGAGCAAGAGGAACCGGCTAAAAAAGATGCTCTTTGATCTGCAGTTGGTGGATTCCTGGCGGGTACTTCATGGGCGAGACAAGGACTTTTCGTTCTACTCAGCCGCCAGGAACTCATACAGCAGACTTGACTACCTCTTCCTGCACCACCATGCTATGGAGTGGGCTCCGCGGGCATGGATTGGTCAGATTTTGTGGTCGGACCATGCTCCAATTTTCCTGTCATTGGTATTGCCTGGTCTTTACCCTAAGAGCTGGAGCTGGAGACTTAATGATAATTTGCTCGGGGATGCTACGTGCCTGTCTGGGGTAAGGAAGACCATCTCGGAGTTTCTCAAACATCATGAACAGGACCCTACCCCTCTCCCGTATCAGTGGGAGGCGCTAAAATGCGTGGTCAGGGGTGAACTTATTAAACATGGAGCTAGATTAAAGAGAGAACGAGCCTCTCAGATATCCCAGACTTTGCAGCAAATACAGACCCTAGAGTTAGATCATAAAAAAAAAGCCATCTGGGACTACACTTGTGGACCTGATGAAGGCTAGAGATAAACTTCGGGGTTTGTACAACCAGGCGTATTTGCGATTCAGAGAAAGGCAGAGGGTAACATATTACCAACACTCTGAAAAATGTGGGCGTTTGCTTGCTAGGGCGTTACACCCAAGGACTGCAGCCACTTACATTCCCAGCATTCGAGGGCCACAGGGTCAAACTGCAGTCACCCCATCCCAGATAGTGGATAGCTTCAGAGACTATTACCACTCGTTGTATAATTTGGGGCGGAGTGGCTACTCCTTGGTCGATACGGAGCCACCGGAAGCTGTAGTGACCTATGTGAATAACACGGCTCTTCCGGTGATACCAGAGGAGGAGACGGCGGCTTTGGAAGCACCTTTCTCCTCGCAAGAGGTGGCCAAGGCAATCAAGGAGACGCCGCAGGGTAAGAGCCCTGGGGCCGATGGCTTTACCCCCAAATTTTACAAACAGCTTGGGGTCGAGCTGGTGCCATTTCTGACCAGAGTATTTAATTCCGTTGGGCCTGAGTGTGGGTTTCCTAAACAGTCATTGGAGGCAATCATATCAGTCATTCCTAAGCCTGGGAAAGACCCTTCGGTGTGCAGCAGCTATAGACCGATCTCTTTGATCAACGTCGATATTAAGTTGTATGCCAAGATTTTGTCATCCAGGCTTGGGCCACTTCTCCCTGGTCTGATAGACTTGGATCAGGTTGGATTTGTGCCTGGGCGGGAGGCTCGGGACAACACCAATAAACTCTTAGACCTCATAGCACATGCCAAAGCCGAGGGGACCCAAACATGCTTTCTCTCGTGTGATGCGGAGAAGGCATTCGATAGGGTAGACTGGTTGCTTCTCAAGGCATCCCTTCGGCAGATTGGTGTTGGCCCGATACTCCTGTCCAGGATCTTGGCTCTATACTCTGAGCCTACGGCAAGGGTGAGGGTGAACGGCCTCCTATCCACTTCCCTCAGGATCAGCAATGGCACTCGACAAGGTTGCCCTCTGTCACCATTGCTGTATGTAATCACTATGGAACATCTCGCTGTGGCCATTAGACAGAACCCGGATATTAAAGGGATAACGGTGGGGGATCGGGAATACAAAGCATCTCTATATGCTGACGACCTACTCCTACATTTAACTTCCCCATTAACCTCGTTTCCAGCTACTCTTAAGGAGTTCCGGACCTTTGGTCAGATCGGCAACTTCAAAATCAATTACGCTAAGTCAGAGGCCCTTAACATATCTCTTCCCAGTCAGACCGTAGAGCAGCTTAAACTGAATTATCCTTTTAAATGGCAACCCCACTCCATAAGATACCTTGGGGTACAAATCCCCTCGGACCTCTCGCGACTATACGAATTGAACTACTCTCCTTTACTTCTGAAAACGATAAATGACCTGGCCACGTATGATAGGCGACTCCTCTCTTGGTTCGGAAGGATCAACGTGCTGAAGATGGATATTCTCCCCAAATTCTTATATACCTTCCAAACTATACCCATCCACTTGCCTGGTAGTTTCTTCAGGAAACTGAAGACGGCTTTCTTAAGATTTGTGTGGGGGACGGGGAGGCCCCGGATAAGATTCAGCACGTTGACGAGGCTCAAATCCGATGGTGGAGCCGGGCTCCCAGACCTTCAGACATACCATACAGCAGTTATGGTACTACGCGTAGTGGATTGGGCTCTTAAAGAGGGAGCGAAGCAGTGGGTAAAAATGGAAAAGATTATTTCCCCCTTGAATTTGATCTCACTGCCTTGGGGGGGCGTACTTCCCAGACAAACAAAAGAATCTCTCCCATTTCTAGCAGGACAATTCCTGCTGGTCTGGGATAAATTGTCTAGACGGAGCTCCATGATCAATAGACCGGGACCCCTGACTCCCCTCTTTGACAACTACTCTTTTACACCTGGTGTACGGGCTAGGAGCTTTTTAGTTTGGGAGGCCTCATCTAACGTAACTATTGGACACATACTGGGACGAGACGGACTTCCCTCACTAGACGAGTTAAGGGACAGGGCCCCAGGGCAATATGTCTCATGGTTTCTTCATAGGCAATTAAATGCTTTTGTGTCAACTCACAACCTGGTGGAGCGGGGTAGGAGACCATTGACACAATTGGAACAAGTCCTTACACAAACGCCTCCCGAAGCCCACGCAATCGCTGTCCTATATCGAACCTTGTTGGCTGCTATGCATGATTCCCCACCAGGATTCATACAGAGGTGGGAGGAGGAGTTGGGGATGTCCATTACTGCAGAGGAACTTAATAAAATATACTTGTTCACCCATAAATTGGCGGTCCCGAGCATAGCCCAGGAAAGGAACTTCAAGGTCCTGTCCCGGTGGTATAGGTGCCCAGCTGATCTGAGCAAATTTGACACTTCATGCTCGGATAGATGTTGGAGATGCCTGGAAGGGCGGGGTAACATGGTCCATATTTGGTGGGGCTGCCCAGCAATACGGCCCCTCTGGGAGAGGGTTTTGGCTATATACAACGACATCTCGGGGGAGTCGGTGCAGAACACCCCGCAGGTGGCCCTGCTGTCCTTGCTCCCCGGCTCTCTCTCCCGCGGCAAAAAGGGGGTACTGCGGCATTTTCTGACAGCAATGCGAGCAGTCATCCCGAGAAGATGGAAATCCACAGCCCCGCCATCTCTTGTTGACTGGGCTCGTGAGGTGGAGGCCATTCGTCGTATGGAGGAACTGATTTCAGACTCCGAAGACACCTGGGAGAGCTACCGGTCGACATGGGCCGGGTGGCTGGACTACAGGGACACCCACCTGGCGCAGGAGATAACATAGATGGTCATGTGTTGGCAGGCCCCTACCCGCGGCGGTGTTTCTGTTCATGTTTAAATTTTGGTGCGTGTCTCTACTCCCGCCCTTGTCTTGGGAACTACTCATCTCAATCTCCCCGCTGCTTCGACAATCATGGTCCTCAAGCTTGCTCCCTTCTCCCTCTCTTTCCTCCCCCCCCCCCTCCCCCCCCTTCCCTTCTCTTCTCGACTCCTTCCTTCCTTGCATGTCCTTGCTGTCCTGAGTCCTCTGGGCTGTCCAGCTCCCTCCCTCCGCCCCCCGGGCCCTGCCTCCCCTAGGAAAGTAGACGTATATCTGATTTTGATGTGGGTAGGCGCCTCTGCCTCCCTTGGGTCGGCGGGACCGGACTGGGGGGGGGCTGAAAGTTCTGGAGTGCTGGGCCCCTGACCATACAACACGTTGTAGATTAACTGGAGAGTAAGGTGGATCACATGGGTGGGGTTGTTGAGGGATGGGAGGGATGCGCCCATTGCTTAGGATACGACATTGTAATGTACGTATATGTAGACGTAGAGAACGACATGCCTTGACCTTCTGTCCTTCTGAATTAATGTTCTGTACTGTTTCCTTTTGTATGATGTATACTGAATAAAAAGATATTGAACTAAAAAAGGAGCCCCTCCTGGTGCATAAATACCCGGGACCTCCCACTATTCCTCAGTCTTTTAAAAAAGCAGTGAAGAACCAGGAAGAGCAAATTATATAGTGAAAAAATATACCACCATATAAAGGATCCCAGAACAAAAAAGGCGAGGTGACATACTCGTAATACCCATTTTACAGTTGAGTACTCACAAAATGGTATTATTCCTAGTATGTCACACACCCCGCTTCCAACATTCATGACACTTGGGACATCCAATAGCAGTGTCTATAATGGGCGGGGATCCCACAAGGAAAATAAGGCATAACTTAAAATTACTGCAGCTTGCAGAACCTTGTGACCTAAAGCAGCATCCGCTGAGGCCCGCACATCAACTTTGTAAAAGTTAGAAAAAGTGTGAACCGAAGACCAAGTAGCAGCCTTGCAAACTTGTTCAACAGAAGAAAAGCCCAGGACGCACCAACAGCACGAGTAGAATGAGCAGTAACACGAAAAGGGGGAACCTTCCCGTTAGCAGAATAGGCCAACAATGGCCTGATGAATCCATTTACTAATGGAAGATTTGGCGGGTGCCAAACCCTTCCTAGGCCCAGAAGGCACAACAAAAAAGGCATCGTCTTACGGAAAGCAGAAGTAGTAACCAAATAATACTTAACACAACGAACAACATCCAAAGAATGTAAAACCCTTTCCTTGTTATTACTAGGATTAGGACACAATGAAGAAAGAACTATATCCTGATTAGAGTCTTTCTAATGCACTATGCACTTTATGCACCCAGCACTTTAATCTCTACTGCTATATGCTCTGCACTGAGACTTTCACTTGGCCTTATACGGCGCTGTATTGTTAAATTTAATATTTAGCATTTACTTTTTTCTATATCTTGGTGCTTCTTTGCACATATCACTGGCACAGTCCACAGGCGAGACTCCCGGGCATAGTTGTACATGTTATAGATTTCATCTATTGATTAATAGATATTACATGATTATCAAATATTGTGATTAGTCCGCCACACGTCAGCCCCAGCATTTAGGTTTTTAATTGTTTTTAGGCATGTGTTAGGCTATCATTAAATAAAGATTTTGATTGTTATAATAATCAATGGACTGGTATTTCTGTTGAGCGGCTGATTGTGTGGGCTTTTGGGTTTGAGCTGGCAGCCCTTTTTTTGTGTAGACTTCATGAAACAGGCCGTGCCATGCACTAGGAAGGTTACTGAGCCATATTTCCATGCTCCTAACGAGAACATCAGTTGCCAGAGTCGGTCTAAAGATAAAGGAGGACGCATCCCAAGCCCTTTTCTGGGCACTCCCACTCAGATTTGATGAGATCTTTAAGAGCTGAGTGAACAGGAGAAGCTTTGGAACTTTTCTCCCAAAAAACTCTTGTACATGGTATCCTGTATGGGTAAGGGCTTGTCCTCACACTTAAATTCCCCATGTTTCGTAAATATCATCCAATAATTCTGCCAATATTTCAGGTAATGCTCCAGAGGAACCGGATACCCCCCTGCAGTACTTACCCTGTATACTTACCCTCATTAAGACAGTCTTCAAAAGAAAGTTCACCTTCACTCTCTTCCACTATGTCAGATCCCGTTTCAGTTTGAACAGGTGCCGGACCAGGTAGATTAACGGCAGGTATAGATGTGGCCAGGGAAATTAGAGGTCTCCTCTCCCACTTTTAACTGAAGGCATGTCTGCACACTGCAGGATTCAAAGCTCTCTAGTGGGTTTAGGATCCTTAGGGGGGTCTTTGTCTCAGTTATCTTTGGTGAATTAGGCTAAGAGATAATTATAATGTTATGTATACATACCCCAGTACGGCATAGGCATATTTCAGGATTTATACGTTACCGGCTCTCCCAGAGGCATTTTTCATGAGGTGTGAGGGTCACTGCCTGCACCTTATGTTTTCTGCCCTGTACATTCAAAAAACTCTGTCCCGGATGATTTTCACAAAGCCTCAGACCATTCGCATACTGGTCTGTCCCTGGTGTACTTACCTAAACCCGTGGTTCAGCAGCTGGAGGTCTGGCTTCTGCCCCAGGAAGGAACACATAAAAAGCTGGTGTCTGGAGGAGGAGCTAAAGCTTCTGTGTATTCTGGTGGTCATGTATTCCTAACTTGAGGCAGAGCCTTAATATCTCAGTGGTATGCTGCCCTAAGGATGTTTTGAGAAAATATCCTGCCGATTTATATAACCACCGCTTCACCTACCATCATCGTAAAGCCCCTTCAGCAGTGCCACATAAGGCCTCTCTTCATCGTCGCCTTCAATCAGGACAAAGTCCCCAGGTTTAATAGTGATTTCGCCACTGTCAGTTGATTTCATAACAAGGCCACTGAAATAGATGTTTACAGTTAGAAAAAGCACAGGATGTATTAAAAGTAAAAAATGAAAGATAAAAAGAAATATGAATACATACCAATAATGAAGATGTAACACCTTCCTGTCCTTTATTGAAGGCCTCCCCAACCAGCTATACAGCCGGCGCCTTTTAACTCTTGTGTAGTACTTGGTCATGATTTCTGTACAAAGGAAACATGCAAAAAAGAAAATCAGAACCTTAGAAAAGGACAACTATCACCAACAGCAAACAAAAATTGCATTCTAGGTGTCATTACAGTACAATCCATTTTTTTTATTTGCTTTGTTTGTACATTGCTAACAAGGATTTTTTTCTTAAATCATGCGTTGAACAGAATTGTATACTATTCTGAATAGACAAACCAATGAGCATTTCAGCTTGATCATTTTTGTACATGAACAATAAATGAATCAAAAACTCCCCTCCATTCTTCAGCGTTCAGCTCTAGTGTTGACAGAATGCTCTTGCCAATCATGAGTAAAAAGAATCCCTTGCCGAATGGAAGCAGTAGCACATTATTTGATGATCCACTGTTGATCGGGGATGAACCAAAAATTGCCCCAGGAGCATTTATAAGTTAGATAGGACAGCCACTTTAACGCAAAAGCTCAATCAAATGATATCCCATCTGCAGCCATGCATGGGCGTCACTTATTCCTCCAGTGCTGGTTCCTTCCCACTCGTTCCATTTAATTTCCTTTGCTCCAATCTTCAGTGCGAAAAAGGAGTGCTGCTGGCCACATTCCCGTTCCTGCCTCTCGCAGTGGCACCATTTCAAAAAGGTAAGCCAGGGATGTTGCAACAACGCAATTTGGGATGCCCCATATAGAGGTAGAGCACCCCGCCCTCCACAATGCCTTAGACCGTTAGCATACTTAGTCTGAGGCTAGCGCTGACCCCCCCCCCCCCCCGGCTAAGAGTCAGGGATAAGGGGAATCTGGCCTATCCCCTGGCTGCCCCATATGTCCCACAGTTCATCTGCGCTGCCCCATAATTTTGGATGCCCCATAGATAGATAGAGCACCCTCCCATCCACAAGAGTCTCAGACTTGTGGGTGGTGTTACTCGGCTTTAAAAGCGGCACCCAAAGGCATCCCTGCTCCCTTTGGGTACCTGCTAGCTACTTAGATCTGCAGCACACAGAGGATGAAAGTATATGTGATCAATGTAAATATATTGTTCTGATGCCCTGTGTGGTTAGCAATCCACCTTAAATCAGTCTTCATATAAAATCATAAATAAATAATGACCTAGAAATGTTACCATGCCAGCTTTAGTTTATTGGCCCACAGCACATGTGCAGGCTCTCCTGCAATCGGTGCTCTATGCCATGCATCTTAAAGTGGACTGAAACCGAGCAGGGTCGGCCTAGAAATCCATTCCCTCCCCCAGAAATCAGGATGCCCCGCTGTGTGAAACCCCCCAGATCGCCCGCTACACTAACCTTACTTCCTGGACCAACAATGCATGCGTGGGCAGCATCCCTCTAGCAGGGCGCGGGCATGCTCCCTGTTAGGGGGAGGCGGGGGATGCCCCCGCCAGCACGCTCAGAGCCGCTGTCGGCTTAGACGTTCATAGCCCAGCGGTCCAGAGCGCGCTGATTAGACGAGTGGTCGTGCATGCGCCGTAGGACCGGGATGAGGTGAGTTGATGTGGGGGGTCTGAGGGGTTTCACATAGCAGGACCAAAACCCAGGATAGTCAAAATCCTGGATTTTGGTCCACTTTAATAAAGTGCTTACTAAAGTGGACCAAAATCCAGGATTTCGAGAAGAGGAGCAAATATCTCTGTGGCTGCCCCCCTCCCCCCCCAGCAGTGCATTTATTCTTCACCCATTCAGATAGACCTGGCAAGTGATAAGTGCCAGCTACTTCAGTAATTAGGAACCTGGTCGCAGGCCACACTAGGTTCAGAATGTTTTCATTTGAAACAACATAAAGAAGATCAGTATACCCACTGCCCCAACTTGTATGTCCTTCCACCACAACCCCTACATTCTAGCAATACACAGGTCAATTGGCTTACCTTTCTGAATATATGGGATCTTAACAATGTTCCCAATACTCAACCCACCTAAGCTCCCACCAGCATGCCAAAGATGACACCCAGGGGTGGTGTCGTACAATGTTAAGCCACCGCTGTCACCTCTATTTGCCAATGCATCCCTTCTATGAATCACACAGCCTTACTGCACCCCTATTTATCTACCTTTACACACCAGTTCTATTGATCACCCCCACTTTTAGCATTTATGCCTGTTTACTTTTCTTTTTAAAACAAGCCAGCATTTGGGAAAAATACTTGCCCCAGTGCATTCTCCACTCCACCAATAGAGTGCATAGGGCAAGGGAATTACATCGGCAGCTATAAAGAACATGTGCGTGGCATAGGAAAACAGAACAGGTGAGTTATTTAGCCTAGATTTGAGGTTTGCTATTAACTTGCAGTAAATCCCAATTCGGGTTTTGGGGGGGTCCAGTCATTCTTAACTGGCCGCCTGCTTGAATATTGACAGATTTCCTGTAGCCAATCACCACATGTGAATTACGATACAGAAGTTGGTTTCTTATTCGGCCAGTTCAGTATCGTATTAGAATTTCAGTTCTTATCCCTAGGGCGCAAGTAAGGTCGGCGCTAAGTGCAGTAAAAAATAAACAATGGGCCACGCTGGCACATGTAATTCCACACACCGGGTCCTTGTGGGGGGGTCGGCTAAGCTTCCTCCAGGCCGCAGAGGTTTTCACTGACGGCTATCTCCTCTTACTACCCAGCAGGACAGCGCTCTCAGAATTTTCCCGCCACCAAAGCAAACGTCACACGTGTAACCCGGAAGAGGTCTAAGCGCAGGATGATGACGCCACTCGCCAGAGCCGGAAAGAGGCTCCAGCTTGGTTAGAAGATGGCTAACCGTACGGTGAAAGACGCTCATAGCGTCCATGGGACCAACCCGCAATATCTTGTGGAGAAAATCATCCGCACCCGCATCTATGAGTCCAAATACTGGAAGGAGGAGTGCTTCGGTCTTACCGGTGAGTAGGGCGCCGCCATATGGTCTTTATTAGCTATAAATGATAATGCTGGCTGACTAACAAGGTCGATTCCATTACCGACCTGTCTAAAGCGGGCCTCCATTTAAGAAGAATCTTCTTTAATGTCCATGAGGCATCCAGATTTGGGATACTGACAAAGATCCTTGGGAAGCTCTTCATGTTTTGGGACTGGAAATGGCTGCACGCTGTAATTAAGCGCCTCTCAGTAGCTGCCACATATGTGTAGCTATCTTTTACTCTTCTAGACAAGGTGGCCACCTCCTATAATGCAGGCCACTCTGATTGAGAGTGAATTAGGTTAGACTGGTGCTGCTATAGGCTGGGACCCTCCCCAGTTCAGATAGGGGGGGCATCTTGAATCTGGATGTCCTGGGGGGAGGGCTGCTTTTGGTTCACTTTAAAACAGGTCAAACCAATGTTACATGGCCCTAGAATCTATAAGACGATTTATTCCCATCATCAGAATCTAGAACTGGGCAAGTTTGTGAAGGTTCTCATCCAGACTATGTTATATCTGTAGGAATAAATCAAGACAACTGGAATTGCTACTTTATTCCCCAGCTGGCGTTTTCAATTTACAGTGTTCTGTGCAGGGCTGGGCTGTCTTTGTATTTTAAAGGGGAACAAAACCCTGGAATTTTGACTATCCCAGATTATTTTGCTTGTCCCTGGTGTATCCCTATCATGTGAACCCCCCCCCCCCCCATACAATATACTCGCCTTTCCCTGGTACAACCTTTGCGTGGGCTAAATGTGTACTAAATGCTCAGCAAATGGCTTTGTTGTTTCGGATTGAAAGCGGACGCATCCCCGGCAGTGGACCTGCTCCAGCCTGTCTGAATGGCTGGGGATGGTAGCGTGCGCACAGCCCAAAGATGCAGGCGGTGCCTCTGCTGATATTGCTAATATTTACACTGGTGAAGGAGTTTGAGTTTCACACAGCGGAGCTATGGGATCTTTTAGATTACAGGCCTGGACCTCTTGGAGAAGGGGGGGGGGGTGTTCCTCTTTAAAGCCATGGTACAGTCAGAAATTAGACTTAGCTTCTCCCCTGGCTTGATGACAGATTCTGGTATAAAATGAAAAACTGCCTACCCCTAAGTTTGTTCCTGCCGTGTGCCTCTTGGGGTACAACTCTCACTGAGGGCTTCAGTGTTTCTAGATTCACCAAGTCAATAAGCAGTGGGCATGTCACTGCAGCATTGGTCAGCACCTAGTAGTCACTCAAGCTCTGTGCAGTCTGGGAAACCCGAAAGCAGCATTCCCCCTGGTGGGAGGCACTTGGCCCCATTGAGGTGAGTCTTATTTTAAGGTGTCTTATCACCAGTGACTGGTTGAGTGGTGTCTAGGTGGCCAGACAGCAACTTTAAAAAGGCACTGCAGTCAAAATAGACTGGAAGTCCTCTAGAGGTGGCAGCACAGGACCATCCCTATTCCTACCTATGCAGACATGCTCTCCTCTATTCGTTCAGTAAGGAAATTGGCACTTTGTCGAGATTGGAAGTAAGCATGAGATTTTGGAGGGAGATGAAGCAATATTTGTTCTATACTGTAATCCCCCCCTCCCTTCCCCAACTAAATAAGTTGTCCTTGGACAAAAGCACAGTGATGTATTTTCAATAGCTGTGGCTCGCTTTTGCAGTTATTGTGTGATGAAAGTCTTTCAAGGTCCTGGCAGTGCAGCATAGTGATCACCAAAGAGGTGTCCCTAGCACCACTTTACCGCTACAAGCAGCAAAATGTACACCAGAAAAACAGTAACCATTTCTCACTTCACCCCAAAACTAATTTGGCTTGTTTGGTAAGGAGGTGCTGTGATTGGGTTGGTCTTGCTCATTTTGTACCTTTTCTTCCACTCCTTACAGCGGAGCTGGTGGTGGATAAGGCCATGGAGCTAAAGTTTGTCGGTGGAGTCTTTGGAGGGAACATTAAGCCAACCCCATTTCTGTGCCTAGCGCTGAAAATGCTGCAGATCCAGCCAGAGAAGGATATCATTGTGGAGTTTATCAAGAATGAAGACTTCAAGTAAGTTATTTTCCCATACATTAAAGTAGACCTAAACCCTCCCTGATAGCTGGGAGGGCCCTGGTCCGCCGAGACCCTAAACCCGGTTAAGTTACGCCCTCCCGTTGCTGGTAAACCCAATCATAAAGGCACACTTAAAGTGATTGTTGTTCTTAGGCCTGGACAAACTCTAGACTCTTTTTGCCCCGAAGATGATTGCTGGTAGTCCGGTGCTTTCGATCTTCTCTCAACTTCAGGTTAAGTCCCTTGCCCCATGTGTGGCACTACCATCAGAACCCCTCAACTGCCATGTCCCCTCCAATTTGTAAATAGTAGTCTCCATTTCAGATACTTTGCTTGGCTCATTTTTTATATACAAGTGTATTCTTTTAACAGGTATGTACGTGCACTGGGCGCTCTGTATATGCGACTGACGGGTACAGCCACTGACTGCTACAAATACCTGGAGCCCCTCTATAACGACTATCGGAAAATCAAAGTACAGAACAGGAATGGAGGTGAGCTTCTTTTCTGTTACCTTCACTTTTTCAAAAATACACAAGTAGCATCTTAAGCCCCACTCTGGGAAACTATGGTAAAATGCACTAAATCTAATTTAAAGGACATGTATGTATACAGCCCCCATCATGAGTTAAATAGCTGGCTGCTCGAATCAAGTGCTGTGGTCTTTAAATGTTGCTCCTTTCAATTTCTCTATGACCACATGCAAATGTGGTCACACAGCTGCTTTGTCCCTTAGTACTCCCAGTGTGAGCAAGGCCTGCAAGCAACATCCATGACATATTTGGCAGCAAATCCAGCAACTTTGCTTATAAAATATAGGGTATTTCTCCCTTCGTCCTTCAGGACGGCTACTTGAGAGAAGGCTCCTCCCCTAGACGAGAAACACAAATTGGGACACGCTCTACCCTTCCTCTCAGCACTCGCTATTTATTTATTGTTTCCTCTCCAAGGAAATGTCTAACTACTGACTTTGTCCAGTTTTTTACCCCCATGAGTTCCTGAGCTGGGGTTCACCAAACCCCATGCTTTACCTCTGCAGAATAGTTTTCCTGCGGCCCAAGGGGTCCACTGAACCCCCCTCATTCCATCAGTTTTGCTGCTGCGGATCCTGGTGTCGCTGGCAACCATCCAGCATGGGAGGAGGAGGTCCGGTTGCGTATTCGGGGGTACTGCACTCCAGGCTTTGGTGAAGGCGTGGCTTCTGGGATTCCTGTTTTCTGGGTTCCTGGGCTGTACTGGTCAGTTCGGTTGGCGTGCACTGCTGGGGATGGGGCACAGTTGCGGAGCAGGGACTCTAGGCACTCCCCGCTTCTGGAGCAGAGGTCAGGGGCATGAAACTGAAAGTGGAGGCCTGGAGCACACTAGTAACCTTCTCATTAACCTGGGCCGTGGTGGTGAAGCTGGCTTTCGGATAGGCCAGAGGAGGAGCAGCAATGCCTCACTAGAAGCTGGTGAGAAGTATATTTTCCACATTTGTTATGAGCCTTAATTATCATTTGCTAGTTCACTGTGGGTGTTAACTTAGCATGATACTATTTCTCCTTCTTTTAGCCTGGTATTTCTAATCTCTCCCAAGGATAAAGAATTATGGGCCATGATTCTAAACTTGCTAAGTTTTTGACTTACACTCTTCCTTGTCTAAACTAATTAAAAATGGAATGGCTGTTTCCAGAGAGAATGCTTTTTCTCTCAAACTCATTAAGCATATTTTGAATAGGCTGCCTGTGCCTCCTGATCGAAATTGGATGCCTCCCTGGCAAAGGTCTCCAGATCCTTGGATCTGAGTTTTAAAGATTCAGGTACGCTTAGAGACCCTATGGACAGATACACAGATTGAATCCTCAAAAGGGCTTGGGATGCAGTCTCTTCTACATTTAAACCAATCCTGGCATCAGATTGTGTTGCCAGAAATCTTGAAGTCTGCAGAACCTGAAGGGATATATAAAAACGCCAAAACAAGCCCTTTAGGAGACCCTTTCTGTTCACGGCCATCTCCTTCCTAGGGGATGCTTCTGCCGAGGCGGTTAGGGTCAGGGTCTCAGCCCTAGTTATTTCTGCCAGGCAAGCTATTCGGATAAAACCCCGGCAGGGGGACTTTGGCTCCAAAGCCAGACTGTGCAGAATTCCCTTTCAAGGGAATCTAATGTTCAGTACAGAACTGAAGGCACTGCTCACCCGGTGCTCAGAGAGAACAGAGAAAATTCCTATTAGACCAAGTAAAGTAGGGGAAAAACACCACAGAGAAGTTGGTTTGCAGCGCTAAAGAACACTCCACACTCCATAGCCTGTATAACACTATATTCTTCATAGCCATTACTAGAAAGAGACCAGTCTCCATCTCCAGATGTCCTATGTGGGACATAACCCTCATTCTTAAGGGTCTAATAAAACTTTTTTTGAGGGCGTCAGACAAAATTTTAACCCTAAAATGTGTTTTCTGCTGGCCATTATCTCAGCATGCAGGGTTAGTGACTTACAGGCCCTCTCCATTCTAGAGCCCTTTTGTATAATCTAACAGATGGGGCCATTCTCCAGGCTGGTCCACTTTACCTACTTTACCTACCCAAGATCTCCTCTACTTTCCACAGGTCACAATAAATCATTCTCCCATTCTTTCAAGGCAACCGGGAGGATGTGGAGGAGTTTCTAGATGTCAGAAGCTCTTATATTCTAAGTATGTCACACACCCCGCTTCAGATAACCATAACACGTGGGTAACACCAACCTGAAGAGGCGTTCCTGCAGAGATGATAGTAAAAAAGAAAGCCCCTCCCTGATCCATAAATACCTGGGACCTCCCACTCATTACCCAGTTTTCCATCTCTGCAAGACGGCGAGCAAGTCAGAAGATGATGTCTCCTCCTTGCTCAGGGGG
Organism: Gastrophryne carolinensis; assembly: GCA_027917425.1. NCBI lineage: Eukaryota > Metazoa > Chordata > Amphibia > Anura > Microhylidae > Gastrophryne > Gastrophryne carolinensis. The sequence goes on from CM051235.1 coordinate 437,925,591, forward strand.
AGTTCAGGTAGCCGGGGTAACTCCCGGCCCCCTTTTATTTGTATATTTCCGCTCGGCCTTCCTTTTCTCTAAGGGTGTCAGTTTGGAAAGGAATTACATGCCTCCTCAGTTTTGGCTGCGGGCTTGAGCGAGGGTATGCTGGCACCTCTGGTGCTGAGGAGCTGCGCTCCCCCCCGTGAGGCCCTGTTAAAGAGGGTAGGCGGCGGCGCCGGTTTGGTGATCCCGGCTTGGGATGCCCCGTCCCTGGTATTGCCCCTGGGGGGGGGGGGGGTCCCATTATGGCCCTTTCCAGTTCCTAGTGGGGTTGGGGTTTTGGTCTCTCCTCCTTCCCTATCCTCTGTGTGTGTGAGTGTTTTACTGTCAAATGGATTCTTTGAATATGGTTTATTTTTTTTGGCGCCGCGGCCGCCTTTAGGCCGGGGCGCGGTGGATCCTTATGGTAAGCTTATGGCTTGAGGTAGTTACCTCACGCCTGTCTCGGGGGCGGGGCCGGACCGCGGCGCGCTGCCGCGACCGGCCTCCCGCCTACTATTGGGGCATTGTGCCGGCGGGTGCTCCGCCGGTGACTGTGCGGCAGCACCCGCCTGGCTTGTTACTTTAGCCGGCGCCACGGCAGCGGCGGCGCCGGTTTCTGAGCATCAGCCATTGGCGGCTTTTTCGTCGGAGGAGGGGGGCGTCGCCGCGGTTCCGCCCCCCTCCCTTCACTGTGAGGGCTTTCCAGGCGCTTCTGCGCTGCGGAGCGTCTCAGCTCCTTTGTGACGTGGGGGGGGGGGGGGCGTGGTGGCGCGTCTCGCGCTCCTTGCTGGCCACGCCCTGCTCCTCTTCCTGCGCTCCCCTCAGAGGGTCGTTTTCCCGCTCAGCAAACTGTGAGTGGCCCTGTGGGCCATATATATATATATATATATATATATATATAATATATATATATATATATATATATATAGGCACTTCTTCATTTTCATTCCCATGGGTCCCTTAGGTCTTTCAGGCGAAATTCTTCGTGGGATTTCCTTCACCAGTGATTAGAGGGTTTCTCCCTGTCCTAGATCCCTGGGTTTCATTCCTATAAATCCTCCCACTCGGGACATTAAAGGGGCATCCCGGGTTGTCTACTGGCGTAATTCCCTGGGTCATAGCGACCGCAAAAATCACCTTATGGAGGCATCCCCGGATACGGGGGCGGGCACCCCTTCGGGGCATCCCAAAAAGTGCATACTGTGTGGCGCATCCATTACTGGGGATGATGTATTGCTTTGTATTCCTTGTGCACAGCAAACTATTGCGCGGCAGTCCGGATCCCAGGCTTCTGGGTCAGCACCGCCGGCCGAGTCATCTCAGCCCCCCACCCTGACACGCGCTCCGTGTGACGTTGTCATGGGCAGGGATCTGCAAGCTGAGATGTGCGCCAGATTGGCTAACCTTGAGAAAATTGTTTCCAGTTCGGCCGCCCGTAAGGCCCCGGCCAAGAGGAAGCATTTGTCCCCGGCCTTGCCGGCTGTTGACCTGGACGAGTTTAATAACCTCGATTGGTCTGATTATTCTGGGCTAGAGGAAGGTGAGGTTTCTGAGGGCTCAGAGGTGTCGGATGATGAACAGTCCGCGGGTGCGGATGAGGAGCTCAGTGAGTTGGGGAAATCATCGGATTCTCCTCACGCCCTGGCTCTGATGCTGGAGGTTCTGAAGATTGCCCCTCCCGAGGCGGAGTCTCAGCAGGAGGGTGAGTTGTTTGAGGAATCCAGGCCACGCTTGGAGTTTCCTTCACAACGGCATTTTCATAAGATCATTGATAAGGAATGGGACAGGCCCGCTAGGCTCCCTGGTATCCCTCAGGGGTGGGACAAGAAATACCCTTTCCCTGCGGAGGTGGTTAAGCGCTGGGCTTCCCCTCCCGAGGTCGATGCCCCGGTTCTGGGGTTGTCTAATTCCTCGGTTTTAAATAGGCCTGATTGCTCCACCCTTAAAGATGGGGAGGATAAACGCATTGACCAAATGGCTTGTCATGGTTTTATTAGCGTTGGGTCAGCCATACGGCCGGTGTGCGCTTCTGAGCTTATGGTGTTGGCTGCCAGGTCCGTGGTCAGGGACTTGTTGACTTCTTCTGGGCTTCGCCCCGGTAGTGCTGAATTCATTAGTCTCAAACGGTGTGAGCTGTTTTTGTCCTTCGTATTAACCGCCTTGGATGACACCTTAATGATGTGTAGTAGGACATCGGCCTTGTTGGTGACTATTCGGCGGTCGGTTTGGCTACGCCAGTGGGCGGCTGACTTTATGTCAAAAAAGTCTCTGACGGCTTTACCCTTTGTCGGATTGAGGCTCTTTGGTGAAACATTGGATTCTGTCACTAAAGGTGGTAGATTGCCTCAACGTAAGAAGCAGCGCTGTTCCTTTCGGGGGGCGCCTACTTTTACAACTTCCTTTCGTGGGGCCAGATCTGGCAGAGGATCTGCGTTCCAATCTTCCAGAGGAGATTCCGGGAACAGGGGCAGAGGTCGTGCCCGTTCCGGATACCATTGGGGTTCTAAGCCCAAGCCGGCTATTAAGCCGGCACAGCAATGAGGGGGCGCCCTCACCCTTGCGGGTGGGGGGACGGCTGAGACACTTCTCCCAAGTCTGGGATCAAGAAGTCTCGGACAGATGGATACGGGAAGTGGTGTCTTCCGGTTACAAGCTAGAGTTCGAGCTCCGCCCCCCCTCCAGGTTCTTCAGGTCTCGGATGCCTTCGGAGCCTCTGGCGGTGCAGGGGCTCCTGGTGGCAGTAAAGAATCTTTTGGACATGGCGGTCATTTGCCCAGTGCCCCCCGCGGAGCAGGGCAGGGGCTTCTATTCCAATCTGTTCACGGTCCCCAAGAAGGACGGGTCAGTCCGTCCTATCTTGGATCTGAAGTTTCTCAACAAATTTATTCGGCCGCGCAAATTCCGCATGGAAACGCTGCGCTCGGCCATTCATTCTCTTCGTCAGGGAGTTTTTCTGACGTCCATAGACATCAAGGACGCGTATCTACATGTCCCGATTTTTCCAGCGCACCAGAGGTTTCTCAGGTTTGTGGTGGAGAATCGGCATTTTCAGTTTGTGGCTCTGCCCTTCGGTCTCACCTCGGCCCCCCGGGTCTTCACCAAGGTGCTAGCGGGGGTGATGGCTCTGCTCAGAGTGCGGGGCATTCGAATTGTGCCCTATCTGGACGATTTACTGATCATGGCCTCTTCTTTCAACCAAGCGGAGTTGGACACGGGAGTGGTGGTGTCCACTCTGGAGAGGTTCGGTTGGGTGATCAACCGCCCCAAGTCTTCTCTTCGTCCATCCAGAATTGCGCTGTTTCTGGGGATGTCTCTGGACACCTCGCAGGCCAGGGTGTTCCTGCCCCAGGACAAGATTCTTTTGATTCAAGAGCTGGTTCAGCTTCTCTTGTTGGCCCCTCATCCGTCCATCCGGCTGGGGATGAGGCTGGTGGGGTTAATGGTGGCCTCATTCGAGGCGGTCCCATTTGCACAGTTCCATACGAGGACGCTTCAGCTTCTTCTGCTGAAGGTTTGGGACAGGTCGCAGTCATCTCTGGACAAATCATTCCGGTTGACTCCCCGAGTTCGTCGTTCCCTACTATGGTGGTTGGGGTCGGTCAATCTGTCGAAGGGCAGATCCTTCCTGGCTCCCCGTTGGGAAACGGTGACCGCGGATGGCAGTCTGTCTGGCTGGGGGGGTGTTTGGAAGGATTTTCAGTTTCAGGGTCTGTGGAGTCCGCAGGAGGCTCACGAGCCCATCAATATTCTGGAGTTGAGAGCCATCAGGCTGGTTCTGCTTCGCTTGACTTGTCAGTTGAGAGGATTGCCAGTTCAGGTCCGGTCGGACAACAGGACGGCGGTTGCTTATATCAATCACCAGGGAGGGACTCGCAGCAGGAGTGCCCTCAGGGAAGTGTCTTTGATTCTGGAGTGGGCAGAGACCAACGTCCCGTGCATCTCAGCAGTCTACATTCCGGGAGTGGAGAACACGGAGGCGGACTTGCTGAGCAGGGCCTCCTCTCGTCAGGGGGAGTGGTCTCTCAGTCCCTAGGTGTTTCACTCGATCTGTCTCAGGTGGGGGTTCCCGGCAGTGGATCTCTTTGCCTCTCGTCACAATCACAAGCTTCCAGTCTTTGTGTCTCTCTCACAGGACCCTCTGGCTCTGGCGGTGGATGCCATGTCTCTGGATTGGAGGGATCTGGGACTGCTTTACCTGTTCCCTCCGTTCCCGATGCTAGCCAGGGTGGTGCGCAAACTGGCGTTGGAAGGAGTGTCAGTGATCCTGGTGGCTCCAAGGTGGCCAAGGCGCGTTTGGTTCGCAGATCTGGTAAGGCTGGCAAAAGATCAGTTCGCCCTGCCTCTGAGGCCGGACCTGCTAACACAGGGTCGGCTATGTCATCCAAATTTACAATCGCTGGCTTTGACGGCTTGGCTGCTGAAACCGCAATCTTGAAGGAGGAGGGCCTTTCTGATGCGGTGATCCAGACTCTTATCAGCGCTAGGAAGCGGTCTTCCTCTACTGTTTATTATAGGGCCTGGAGGTCCTATATTGATTGGTGTGAAGGTAGGTCCTTCTCTTGCCGGGAGTTTTCCATCCCTAGAATTTTGGAGTTTCTTCAACATGGTTTGGAGCTGGGGCTCCAGATCAGTACATTGAAGGGGCAGGTTTCTGCTCTAGCAGTGTTCTTTCAAAGGTCCTTTGCACTTCATCCCTTAGTCAAGATCTTTTTCCAAGGAGTTATGCATGTACGGCCTCCTAGGAAGCCTTTTGTTCCAGTTTGGGATTTGAACTTGGTTCTTTCTGTTCTTCAGGGTCCTCCGTTTGAGCCCTTGAATGAGGCGCCTTTGTCTTCACTTACTCAAAAGGTGGCCTTTTTGGTGGCTATCACTTCAGTTAGGCGTGTTTCTGAGTTGGCAGCTTTATCCATTAAAGCTCCGTACTTCGAAAGGCATCAGGACAAGGTTGTCTTTCGGTTTAAGCCTGATTTTCTTCCTAAGGTGGTTTCGGCTTTCCATCTGAATCAAGATATTGTTCTGCCCTCTCTATGTCCCAATCCTAGTAACGACAAGGAGAGGGCGCTACACTCCTTGGATGTGGTTCGCGCTGTGAAATATTATCTGGTGGTTACGTCTTCCTTTCGTAAGACTGATGCCTTTTTTGTGGTGCCCTGTGGGCCTAGGAAAGGTTTGGCTCCTGCCAAATCTTCCATTAGTTAATGGATTCGTCAGGCCATCTTTGGGGCCTATTCTGCCAAGGGGAGGAGTCCCCCTTTTCGTGTTACTGCTCATTCTACTCGTGCTGTTGGAGCGTCCTGGGCTTTTCAGCACCAGGCCACTGTTGAGCAAGTTTGTAAGGCTGCTACTTGGTCTTCTGTTCACACTTTTTTCCAAGTTTTACAAGGTTGATGTTCGGGCTTCAGTGGATGCTGCTTTTGGCCGTACAGTTCTGCAAGCTGTTGTGGTTTAAGTTGTGCATTGTTGCCTTGTTTTGGATCCCCGCCCTTTTATGGACACTGCTGTTGGATGTCCCACGTGTTATGGTTATCTGAAGCGGGGTATGTGACATACTTAGAATAATACCATTTTGTGAAATACTCACCTGTAAAATGGGTATTATAAGTATGTCACACACCCCGCTTCACCCGCCCTTCTTGTATTTGGGATCCTTTATATTGTGAACTTTGTTTGTTATATTTGCCTCTTCCTGGTCCCTATCTTACTGCTTCTGTATACTGGGTAATGAGTGGGAGGTCCCAGGTATTTATGGATCAGGGAGGGGCTTTCTTTTTTACTATCATCTCTGCAGGAACGCCTCTTCAGGTTGGTGTTACCCACGTGTTATGGTTATCTGAAGCGGGGTGTGTGACATACTTATAATACCCATTTTACAGGTGAGTATTTCACAAAATGGTATTTTTGTATTTAGAGGGCACATATACCTGGAGGAAGATGGGCAGGCTGTTTCCTTTTAGTGGCAAGAATAGTGGTTTAGCTGCCACCAAAGCCCCAATAGCCAGGTGGATTAGCAGACCATCTCCTTATCTTACACATGTATGGACACTCCAGCTCCTTTTTATTAGAGCACACTCATCCAGGGCAGTATCCACCTCCTTGACAGAAAGCTCTGGGGCTTCCTTGTAGGAAATCTGTAAAGCAACAACTTGGTCTTCCTCTTATACTTTCTTAGGCATTATCGGCTTGATCTTTTGTCTGAATCTCAACAGTCTTTTGGTAGAAGAGTTCTTCATTCTGTGCCCCACCCTTATTCTAGATTGCTTATCCTCTCAAGTGGCCGCCCTGAATGGAGAAAATCTTTGTTAGTCTTACCGGTAACAGTAATTCTAGGAGTCCTTCAGTATCCTCCCCATATAGCCCTTCAGTTTCTCTTCGTTACTTGTTAATATACTGAGTGCTGGGGCGGAAGGGGTGGGGCTTTTAAACTTTCCCAGTTTGTGCTTCCTTTTTAGGGGGAGGGGCCTTCTCTCAAGTGGCTGCCCTGAAGGACTTGTAGAAATACAGTTACCGGAAAGACGAACAGGGATTTTCATTACAATCAAACATTTTGAAATGTTTTTACATGGTGTTAAACACTACTTCCACAGGAGTTGGAAAACTGGTGGTCATGACTACTGTGCATTCGGGGTACTTTACTGTTCTTGTGAATAGAGGCTGTATGGCTGTTGGGTTACTAGTCTTTGCCAATCAGTTTGGCATTTAGTATCATGTAACTTACAAAACTGGAGCAAAAGTTTAAAAATAAGGTTCCCTTCATGACTTTGCAGTGAGATGCATTTCATGTACAACCTTTGCCCTATTAGACTTGATTGCATTTTCTCAATTTATGGTTTCTACAATTGTCACATAAAGCATCTTGGGTCCAGTTGCCAGAGAGACAGACCTCCCTAAAGAGAATTCAATTAGTCATTTGAAAACCAGGGGTCATCTTGCTTCCAGCATACGATATATTTCTGGCTTTGGCAACTAGGGTCCCACCCCCGGACAAAGATCCATTTTATGGGAAAAATGTATGGTGGTCTGATTTAAATTAAAGGGGATTTGAGAGGGGATGCTTAATATTTGATGTTGTCCTGAATTTGGGGACTATGTTGCATACATTAAACACCCAAACCTGGTCTCTTGCAGACTTTGAGCTGATGCATGTAGATGAATTCATCGATGAGCTTCTCCACAGTGAACGTGTCTGTGATGTCATATTGCCTCGATTACAGGTAAGCTGCTACATTTTTCCCTCATGGTGCAGATTATCCAATGCATAGTATCTACCAATACAGGACCAACTTAGAGTGCACCTGCTCTTTTTGGCCCCTTAGTTTCTCAAGTTACTTTTTTTTTTTTTGCTTTTCTTTGGTTATCTGCCACTCTTTAATTTGGATCAAACCCCTGAAAGCTGGCTCTAGAGTCTAAAAGACTCCATGGCTAGAATTTCAGCTTGCCCCCAATTCTGGATGCCCTGCAGCGTGAAACCTCTGGGCTCACCCTTATACTCTGCTTTGGAATTGATGCCAAGACTCCTCTATCCAATTTGCCCCTAACCTGCCAGCCTATCTAAATGGCTGGTGTCCAGCAGAGGGGAGCAGCCAGCGGTAGGCACCCAGCAATTGTTTGTTACGGAACTCTGGCACATGCAGAACTCTGCTGTTATAATTGCTTCTGATGTGAGAGAGCTCGCTGACTATTACCCATACCCAGCAGCAACATTCTGCCTCAGCAGGGCTCGCTTCTCTCTTCTTGTATATCTGCCAATAGAAACAGATTGCAGGTAGTGAAAGCTACTTCTCTAAAACTCACATTTGCTATCATAGAAATATAAATGTTAAAAATGTTCGATCAGCTTGACACCTTGAGGACATCCTTTTTGGCACACCTCTTAATATACACTTAATTCTGTTAATGGTAGAAGCGTCACGTGCTAGAGGAGACAGAACAGCTGGACCCTCGTATCAGCGCTCTGGAAGAAGACATGGATGATGTGGAATCTAGTGAGGATGAGGAGGACGATGAAAAGGCAGGTTATTTGCCTTTCTGGCAGGACAACTATTTATGCAGTTTAGAATGAATTCAGTTTGCTAGTTTGATATACCTGTGGTCTGGCCATCAGTATTTATAGATTTTTCCTTCTTAATGGTAACAGGGCAGGGACCCGTCTCCTCATCACAGGCGAAGTTACCGGGATCTGGATAGGCCGCGTAGATCGCCATCACCTCGCTACCGTAGGAGCCGTAGCCGCTCACCAAGAAGGTAGGATTCCAATTTTTACGATGACTGGGGATAATTTATGCACATGTAGAAGGCATTAGGTCAAAGCCAGCAGAGCAATGAGACATGGCAGCCTTAGCCTGGGTGCCCCCATTACACAGTAGGGAGCAGAAGCATGCTTCTAATTTTTGAGACCAGAGCACTTTACTGGACCCTGTAGGCAGCAGATTTTATCATTTTCATGAATTGCACTTAGAGGCTTGCTTAAAAAGCAGAGAGAAATGAAATGGCCTCTGAACATTACATATTATCAGTCCTTACAAGTTTCACACTGCCAGACCTACTGCTGATGGCTGCACTGTATGTGGCAGATGGTCTGTTACCCCTTGCCACCATCTCAATGTAATATGCATGCAAAATCCACATGGCGGCACATCACCCAGCTACTCATCCAGTGGCTGTTGACATCCCAAACGGCCTGAAGTGGTGCTAACCTGGTGAAAGAAGTTCACAGGGACTGCTCATGGGAAATAGGGGTAACTACTGTGCTTCACCAAAAGTATCTACAGTCAGGTGTCTTTCAGTATCACAATGTAGCAACATTTTGGTCGGAAACTTTATCTGTAGTAGTAATTGCATCCCTGGTGGAAGTAGGGCATTGGCCATTCAGGGCTTTTGAAACTGATGTGAGTTGTAGGCTCCTAACTGGTTTATTTCTTTACATTTCAGACGCAGTCGTTCGCCTAAGAGGAGGAGGTGAGTGTATGAAAATACTTTACCTAGCTTAAAGGAGCATTATCGCGAAATTTGCATTAAAGTGGACCAACACCGAGAGGTGATCGGCCCGGAAATCTATAAGATTCCCGGGCCGATCACCTCCCACCCCGCGGGACATCCGAGATCGGGATGTCCCGCGGGGTGAAACCCCCCCCCCAGACACCCCAAATCGCTTACCTGATCTTCGGCGGCGGCTGGCCGCCGCCGCCGCCTCCCTCGTGCCCCTGTAGACGTGCCCGCGCCGGCCGTCTGCGAATGGCCGGCGGGGGCGCCCGCGCGCCGAAAGTGACGTGAGGGAGGCGGCGGCAGCCGCTTGGACGTTCCTGATCCCCGCCTGGACGTTGGCGGGATTGGACCGTCCAGTCACGTGGGAGCGGGGACAGGTAAGATTTTGGGGCTTTCTGGGGGGTTTCACACAGCGGGGCACCCCCGATCGGGGTGCCCCGCCGAAGTGGACCAAAACCCAGGATAGTCAAAATCCTGGGTGTTGGTCCACTTTAAAAAAGATAAATAATTAAATGTGGCGATAGAAAAAGGAGAAAATATCTGTCTTTCTTTTAAATTGTATAATGACAATGGCTCAGTCCCATTTGCTGAATAGGGGGATCTGCTTCATTTAGCCCACTGGTCTCTAGCAACACTTTACCTCAAAGGCTGACACTGTAATCGGTGGTAACGGCTGTGTGTGTGTGTGTGTGGTGCTGCTTTTGTTATGAGACCAGGTGACTCAAATGTGTAAAATCTATACAAAATAAACTAAACTGACAGAAAATAACTGAAATTCTTCTTTGAATAACTGTGCAAGAAAATCTAAAGGTATTAAAGTGGAACAAAACCCTGAGTGGCCGACCCTCTATAAGACCCGGCCATTGACCTGCGCCCTTGGGCATCCTAAATCGGGATGCCCCACTGTGTGAAACGATCCCTGGATAACCACAGATCCCCCCATTTTTCTGGCGCGCTCACGCAGATAGTCATTTAGACAGGCCGGGTAGCCAGGAAGGTTACTGCTCAGGCTCCCCATCTGCATGCAAACAGCGCTGATTGGATGAGACCCGCGCATGCACTTTGGGACAGGGAAAGGTACGTTTTCACAGGCGAACTTCGGGATTTCACATATCAGGGCATGCCCCTAGGGGCACAAAACAAAACTCCAGATAGTGAAAATCCTGGGTTGGGCTTTGCTCAAAACACACAAAGCTGAAAGAAAGATCATATGGAAAAATGAAAAATAAGAATATGAAAGAGAAAATGGTAAACTGAAAGATTCTGCAGCAGAGCCAACATGAAGGGGAAACTGTCAAAAAAAAATAAAAAAAAAATGTTTAGAGCAAAAAAACAGGATGTAAACATAAAAATCCAGTTCTGAAATAAAATAGCCCCCCCCCCCCCCCCCCCCCCCCAAAAAAAAAAAAAAAACTGAGTCTGAGATTCGAACCAATGACTCTCTGGTTCCAACTGACATTGAATTTACCAATGAGCTAAATGACTGGTTCTGGCCAGGCAATGTTGCAATATTATTTTATGCTGGACGGCTGCCAGCACTGAACAGCTGATACTTTGTTACATTGTTTCCCCCTCTCCTCAGCGTGGAACAGGCCAGAGTGTCGGGGACACTCAGCAGACATAAACAACACTTACCTACATTCAAAGTACCATTTAAATATAAGTCACCAAGAAAAATTCGCTATACTGCTCCTTTAATAAATATTACAAAATGTAATATTATTTTAATACAGGATGCCAGATCATGTCTCATAAAGGCTGTGTAGAATTGTCATTTCCACCTTTTACCCTAATGCAGACAACAGTTTATAGCCTGTCCCCCCTGTCTGTGTGCACATATAGAATGGATTGGGGGAGTAGGGCTCTTGGGCAGCTGCTAGGTAAGCTGTCTCTATACGTTTAACTGCTATGTATGTGTATTTGTGGCCACCATTGTTTGGAGTTGGGACTATGCAGGCAGGGAGTTGGGAGTAATAAGTTGTCTTTGTGTCTGCAGTCCATCACCCCCACGGAGGGAGAGGCATAGAAGCAAAAGTCCAAGAAGACACAGAAGCAGATCCAGAGAGAGACGACACAGATCCAAATCTCCAGGTAGGATTTTTTGGAAACGTAACGTTTAATGGTTAAGGCCCACTGCACTGCAAGAACGACAAAGACAAGACAGGCGTGTGTGGTTATTGCATGTGTATCTCAGGATTAGCAAGATTACTAAGATAAAGGGAAAGCATCACCTTTGTAATTGGCGTTGCTTGGGGATCTGTGTTGATGTGGAGCTCAGCTTCTACCCCCTTTGCCAGTTGAAAGCTTCAGTTTGAGGGTAGAGATGAACAGCAGACCATGTTTTGGTTAAAGGTTAGAGACAGTGGAGAGAGCCCACAGTACAGGTAGATTTTAAAGTGGACCCAAACACCTCTTTGGCGGCCATGGAATCGGTCTCAAGGGCTGCCAGGGCTTTGGGAATGGGCACGTGCCCTGTTGCTCAGCACCATTCTTCTGCTTTCGAATGTTAGGTGAGCCTGCTGATTGGCTGCATGCCCGTGCACGTGCCATAGGACCAGAGTAAGATTCGTATTTTTTTTTTTTTTTTTTTTTGTTTTTTTTTTTGGGGGGGGGGGGGCTACCTGTGTGGTTTCACACCCGCAGACGAGGACCAAAACTTGGTAAATTAAAAATCCTTGATTTTGGTCCACTTTAAAGTGATCATGTGGCAGAATGGCTAGCAGAGAGTCCAAACATACTAAGGTTATCCCTATTTTAGCCTTTGATTGTCATGTCCATTTTGATAAACCCAATTATTTTGACAATAAGGTGAACGATGACCATTGTTATACTTCTGGCAGAGAGCCCACATCGTGCAGCACAGTGCTAGACCACATAGTGCTTACTGGGTGTGCAGAACACTCTACAGTTGGTCTGTTGGGTTAGTTTAAACCAATATAGGCAGTGAAGCCTGTTCTTTCAATATTTGTTAGTCTGCGCACTCCTTTCATTTCTGGCTGCTGAAATATGCTTCCAGTCTTCCTAGTGACCTAGTTAATAGTAGACCTGAAGCTGGCATCTGGGGAGGAGGAGGTTTGCCGTACTGCAGGGTTTGCTTTGAGAGGTAGAGGCTCTTCAGAATCCTGATTAGGGATTGTTGTCTGTTAGGGTGTCTTAATGTATTGCATGAATGGTAAAGTTAATCCCCTAGCTTTTAGGGGGGCATTTCCTAAATTTCAACAGGCAATGGCTGCCTGTGTGTGTGTGTTGTGCAGTTGTACTAAAAAAAAAAGTTTGATATTTGGTGGGGCTGTCCGTCAATTAAGGCCCCTCTGGGATAGGGTTTTGGCTATTTACGGCATCATCTCCGGGGAGTTGGTGCAGAATTCCCCGCAGGTGGCCCTGTTGTCCTTGCTTCCAGGCTCACTCTCCCATGGCAAAAAGGGGGTGCTGCGGCATTTCCTGACCGCAGCGAGAGCAGTCATCCCGAGACGATGGAAATCCACAGTCGCGCCATCTCTTGCTGAATGGGCTCAGGAGGTGGAGGCTATCCGTCGTATGGAGGAGTTGATTTCAGACTCCGAAGGCTCATGGGAGAGTTATAGTATGACGTGGGTCGGTTGGCTGGACTATAGGGAAACCCATCTAGCGCAGGAGATAACATAAGGGGGTCATGCGTTGGCACGCCCCTGCCCACAGAGGTACCTCTGTCCCTGCATGCGCTTCGGTATGCGCCTATACCCATGCCTTTGCTGCTGGAATTGCTCACCCCTAATCCTTTCACTGCCCTTGCAATCCTATTTCTCTGCCGTCCCTCCTTTTCCCCTTCCTCCCCCCCCCCCCCCTTTTTTTCCCCCTCCCTTGTTTCCTTCCTTTCCTACTGTTCTGCGTCGTCTGGGCCCTCCAGCCCCCTCCCACTGCCCTCTGGATTCTCGTCTCTCTCAGGGGTGGACGCCTCTGGCGGGTCCTGGTGTGAGTTAGCCGTCTCCATCTGGGCGGCGGGTTTGGAGTAGAGGAGACTGGGGGATTCGGGGCGGTGGACTCACAACTGGACATCTTACTAAAGCTGGATTGGAGTGTAGGTCGGATCATATTTATGACGGCTGGGTGGAGTGTTGCTGGGGGGGGCTGGGAGGGACGTGTCCACTGCTTATGATATGTTATTGATCTGTATGCACACCTGGACGTAACAGGCGACATGTCCTTGTTTTTCTGTCCTTTTGTCTTATTGTTCTGTTTTGTTTCCTTTTATATGATGTAAACTTAATAAAGAAATATTGAACTAAAAAAAAGTTTGCTCAGGTCCCTTCTTTGTATCACTAGAAGGCTGGCAACACACAGCAACAGTAATCTGAGCCTTTTTCTTTCTTTCTATAGGGCACCATAGAAGTCACAGACACCGGAGCCACTCCAAGTCCCCAGAAAGGTAATTGGTCTTAAGCTGTGTGTTCATGAGTAATCGCCAATAGCAAAATTCAGCAGATTATCAAAATAATAATTGTTCCTTTATGCTGTCTCACTTTTATTTTATTTGTAGGTCAAAAAAGAGCCATAAAAAGAGCAGACGGGGCAATGAATAATGGCAAAACATTACAGATGCTCTGCAAGGATTTTGAATTTTTGTATATAGTTTACAGAACACTTTTTATCTGGTCCTTTATTTCTGATTGGATGCCGTCTTCTGGTCATCAGATAGCCACGCCATTTTTAATAAAACAATAAACTTGTTTTGGAAAATTAGGATTTGTTCTTTAAACAGAGTGGGTGTGTATGTTCACTGGAATATCTGTGGCAGTAAGTCAGTAGTGATTGGACTTACTGTGTGGGCTTAAAGTGGACCCATTACTGCAGTGGCCAACCCTGGAGTCTAAAAGACTCTGGGGCATGCTAATTAAGTGCCCCTGATTCAGGATGCCCTGCTGATATTTTACCTTTCTGTAGGTTCCGCAACAAGGCTGTGTCCCTGGAATCCTTGCTGCAGAGGTGTGCTCCCACGTCCCTCTATTCAGATAGGCTGGGCGCAGGGGCGTGTCATACACACAGGGAAACTAGGGATGCAGCCACACCCTGTGCCGGTGCTCTCTTCAAAACAACGGCTTTATGCCATGTATTAGTATGCATGCTATAAAGCGCTGATTGGATAAGAGGCGAGTTATGTGGGCAATCTGAGGGGTTTTACACGGTGGGGTAATCCCCAAATTAGGATGCCCCAGGAAACCTGGCCTATCACCAGGATAGTGAAAATCCTAGTGATAGGTCCAAATTTGGTGATTACACAACTATTTCAATTCCTTTTTTTAAATATTTGGATGAATGGCAGGAAAACCACCCCTGAATGCTATACTTGTGATCTATTTTATTTGTGATAGATGTAAGATTTGATTACCTAAATCCAGGTGTCCCATATGTTTTATTACTCCCATTTCACTCTCAATTCACCTAGTTCACGCAACACTGAATGGGCTAAGTCATGTTGATGATGGTGATGTGATTGCAGCCACACTTCTTACCAAAGATGATGTCTGCTTTTACATCTCTTGCCCTGCCATCATTCTGTTCATTGCACCTCAGAGAGCAGAACCGCCAGCCAATACTTCTCTTCCGTCTTTGGCCATTCGATCAAGTCCTAACATGACCACTGTATCCAGTAGGGATTGACGGATAGGTGCACATACAGCATTTATTTTCCTACTTGCAGCCTAGTGGGGATACAATGCAGCAGGAAATGGTGGGTTTGCAGTGCATGGCACCCAGCAGTCAGGTGAGTTATTAGAATTGTCCTTCTACTCAGTTGTTTATAAAGCCCCCAAGAAACAGTCTAACTAAAACTAGACCTCAAAGCAGTCTCATTCGATAATCCTTTCCTGAACCTTGTTTCCCCAAAAGAAATGTGACCCTGTGATTGGCTGCTTGCAGTCAATTACAGGACCGCATTTTGCTCAGGGGATTGAGTTTCAGGTAAGAGTTATGGGGGTCTGTGCATGGGCAGACACTGGCTATCTAGATGCTCCCAGAGACAGTCACAATGCGGCCCCACACCCATTATGTAGGAAATAGGTGTGGGACCACTTTAAATGGAAAGTCCACTTGCAATGGCATTTTTGAAATTTGTATATTTTTTGTGTGCCAAAATGTTATTCTAAGTATGTCACACACCCCGCTTCAAGATATCCATAACATGTGGGTAATACCGACCTGAAGAGGGCGTTCTGCAGAGATGATAGGAAAAAGCCCCTCCCGGTCCATAAATACCTGGGACCTCCCACTCATTAGCCAGTCTTTCATCTCTGCAGTCGGCGAGCAAGTCAGAAGATGATGCCTCCTCCTTGCACAGGGGGACTTGAGGTAGCCGGGATTATTCCCGGCTCGCTTTTTATTCTATTTCCGCCCAGATGCCCCTTTCATTCTATACATGCCTCCCACCCTTGGCTGAGGTCTGGGCGAGGGTAGAATGGCACATTAGGTGCCCAGGAGCTATGCTCCACTGTGAGACCCTGTATTAGAGGGTAGGCGGTGATCCGGGCTGGTGACCCCGGTTTGGGATGCCCTGTCCCTTGGCCATTCACCCCAGGTGGTGTTTCCCGTTCCCCTCTCCGGGTGCCCTTCTCCTCGAGGGGGGGGGGGGGGGGGGCTTAGTGTGTAGTGTGGTGTTTTCACTGTATCTGCAGCCACCGTGGGCCGGCTTATTCGGCCTCTACTCCAAACCCGCCGCCCAGATGGAGACAGAGTCGGCTAACTCTCCTCAGCTTAGGCTGGTGGCGGGGCCGGGCGCAGGCACGTCGCCGCGGCCCGCCTGTCTGTTGCTCCCTTCTCTGGTACCGGCGCCGCGGCCACTGACATCGCCGCGGCGCCGGTCACGGCATCGCGCGAGGTGAGGAGCGCTCCTCGCACGCTGGGGGGGGGGGGGGGGGCGCGGGGACGGGCGCTGGAGCGTCACCGCGGCCCGTCCTCCCCGCCTGTCTTCTGCCGTATATAGGCGCCGCAGCCTCTGTCACCGCTGCGGCGCCGGTTCTTGCTTGGGCCTCGCTTGTGAGGGGATTTCTCCCCTCACGTCGGTCTACAGGGGGTGGGGCAGGGTTTTCGGCGGGATGCCGAGGCCCGCCCCCGTTAGGCAGGCGCCACTGCGGAGCCTGTCTGATGTGGGAGGGGCCACACACAATCGCGCTCTTCCGCGCTGGCCACGCCCCCCTTCTTCTCTCTGAATCTGTGCTGCGGCTGCTGGCTCCTGTGAGGTGCGGTCGCCATCTTGATTGGAAGGAAGTCTCTGTGAGTGGCCCTGTGGGCCCCATTTCTTTTTATATTGCTGCTTTTCCTTTCTCACGTGCTTATAGCATGTTCATATTGTGTCTTTCAGGTGGACCTTCATTAGGTTAAGGGGTTTCTCCCGGTCCTAGGGTCCCTGGGTTATATTTACACTATTTCAAATCCTCCCACCGGGGACATTAAAGGGGCATCCCGGGTTGCTTATACGCGTAATTCCCCTGGTCATAGCGACTGCACATAAGTTCACCATATGGAGGCATCCCCGGATACTGGGCTCGGGATCCCCTTGGGGCAATTCCAGAAGTGTATGTTGTGTGGGGTTTCCATTACTGGGGACGATGTACTACTGTGTATACCATGTGCTCAGCAAACTATTACGCGGCAGTCCGAACCCCAGGCTTCTGGGTCAGCACCGCCGGTCGCTTCATCTCCTCCTCCCAGCTTGATACGCACCCCGTGTGACGTTGTCATGGGCAGGGAGCTGCAATCTGAGATGTGCGCCAGATTGGGCAACCTTGAAAAATTACTCTCCAGCTCAGTCGCCCGTAAGGCTCCGGCTAAGAGAAAGCAATTGTCTCCGGCTCCGCCGGTGGATGACCTTGATGATTTTAATAATCTAGATGACTCTGATTATTCCCCGCTAGAGGAAGGGGAGGTTTATGAGGATTCTGATAATTCGGACGATCAGCAGTTTGTTGGCGCTGATGCTGAGCTTGGGGACTTGGGGAGATCCTCGGATACTCCTAACGCTCTGGCTCAGATGTTTGAGGTTTTGGCTATTTCTCCTCCTGAGGAGGCTCCGCAGCAGAAGGGGGAGTTTTTCGAGGAATCCAGGCCACGCTTGGAATTTCCTAATCAAAAACACTTTGACAAAATTATTGCTAAAGAATGGGACAGGCCGGCTCGGCTCCCTGGTATTCCTCAGGGGTGGATAAGAAGTATCCCTTCCCTTCAGATACCGTTAAGCGTTGGGCATCCCCCCCCCCCCCCCCCGAGGTGGATGCACTGGTTTTGGGGTTGTCCAACACTTCTGTGTTAAATAATTCCGATTGTTCCACCCTCAAAGACGGATAAACGCATTGACCAGATGGCTTGTCACGGCTTTGCCAGTGTGGGGTCAGCCATGCGGCCTGTTTGTGCTTCGGCGCTGATGGTGGTGGCTGCTAGGTCCGTGGTCAGGGAACTGTTGACTTCTTCCGGGCTCCGTCCGGGTAGTGACGAGTTCCTTGGCCTTAAAAGGTGTGAGTTGTTTTTGTCTTTTGTATTAGCCGCCTTGGATGACACCTTGATGATGTGTGGTAGGACGTCGGCTCTGCTGGTGACTATTCGGCGGTCGGTTTGGTTGCGCCAGTGGGCGGCCGATTTTATGTCCAAAAAGTTGCTGACAGCTCTACCTTTTGTTGGATTACGGCTCTTTGGAGAGAATTGTCACCAAGGGTGGTAGGTTACCTCAACGCAAGAAACAACGCCGTCCCTTTCGGGGGGCGCCTTCCTTTACCCCTTCCTTTCGTGGGGCCAGATCTGGCAGGGGATTTGCTTTCCCCTTCTCCAGAGGAGATTCCGGGAATAGGGGCAGGGGACGTGCCCGTCCAGGTTACAGTTGGGGCTCTAAGCCCAAGCCTGCAGTTAAGCCAGCTCAGCAATGAGGGGGCGCCCTCACCCATGCGGGTGGGGGGACGGCTGCGACACTTCTCCCAGGTCTGGGATCAGGAAGTCTCGGACAGATGGATTCGGGAAGCGGTGTCTTCCGGTTACCTCTGGCTGCGCAGGGACTCCTGGTGGCAGTAGAGAATCTTCTGGACATGGCTGTCATTTGCCCAGTGCCCTCCTCAGACCAGGGCAGGGGTTTTTATTCCAATCTGTTCACGGTACCCAAGAAGGACGGATCGGTACGACCCATCTTGGATCTGAAGTTTCTCAACAGGTTCATCCGGCCGCGGAAATTCCGCATGGAAACGCTGCGTTCAGCTATCCACTCTCTTCGTCAGGGAGACTTTCTGACGTCCATAGACATCAAGGACGCTTACCTGCACGTTCCGATTTTTCCAGCACACCAGAGGTTTCTCAGGTTCGTGGTGGAGGATTGGCATTTTCAGTTTGTGGCACTCCCTTTCGGTCTTACCTCGGCTTCTCGGGTGTTCACCAAGGTGCTGGCGGGGGTGATGGCTCTACTCAGGGTTCAGGGTATCCACATTGTGCCCTATTTGGACGATCTTCTAATTATGGCTTCTTCCTTCAGCCAAGCGGAGTTGGACACCAGAAGGGTGGTATCCACTCTGGAGAGATTCGGTTGGGTGATCAACTACCCCAAGTCATCTCTTTCCCCGTCCAGGGTAGTGACCTTTTTGGGAATGTCTCTGGATACTTCGCAGGCCAGGGTGTTTCTGCCCCAGGCCAAGGTTCTTTTGATTCAGGAGTTGGTTCGGCTTCTCTTGTCGGCCCCTCGTCCGGCCATCCAGCTAGGGATGAGGCTGGTGGGGTTGATGGTGGCCTCATTCGAGGCAGTTCCCTTTGCGCAGTTTCACACAAGGACGCTCCAGCTTCATCTGTTGACGGTTTGGGACAAGTCTCCACTATCGTTGGATCAGTCCTTCCAGATGACCCCCCGAGTTCGTCGATCCCTGCACTGGTGGCTGGGGTCACCCAGTCTCTCTCGCAGGATCCACTGGCTCTGGCGGTGGATGCCATGTCTCTGAACTGGAGGGATCTGGGGTTTCTTTACCTGTTCCCTCCGTTTCCAATGGTAGCCAGAGTGGTGCGCAAGCTGGCCCTGGAGGGCGCGTTGACGATTCTGGTGGCACCAAGGTGGCCAAGACAGGTTTGGTTCGCAGACCTGGTAAGACTGGCAGAGGATCAGTTCGTTCTGCCTCTGCTGCCGGACCTGCTCACCCAGGGTCGGCTATGCTATCCCAATTTACCATCGCTGGCTTTGACGGCGTGGCTGCTGAAACCTCCATCTTGAAGGAGGAAGGTCTTTCTGATGCGGTGATTCAGACTCTTATTAGCGCCAGGAAGCGGTCTTCCTCTACCGTTTATTATAGGGCCTGGAGGTCCTATATTGACTGGTGTGAAGGTAGGTCTTTCCCATGTAGGGAGTTTTCCATTTCGAGGATTCTGGAGTTTCTTCAACATGGTCTGGATCTGGGGCTCCAGCTCAGTACCTTGAAGGGGCAGGTTTCTGCACTGGTGGTGTTCTTTCAAAGGTCCTTTGCACTTCATCCCTTGGTCAAGACTTTTTTCCAAGGGGTTACGCATGTTCGGCCTCCTAGGAAGCCGTTGGTTCCAGTTTTTGATTTGAACCTGGTTCTTTCTGCTCTTCAGGGTCCTCCGTTTGAGCCCTTGAATGAGATTGCCTTGTCTTCACTTACTCAGAAGGTGGCCTTTTTGGTGGCTATCACTTCTGTTAGGCGTGTTTCTGAGTTGGCAGCTTTGTCTATTAAAGCTCCGTACTTCGAAAGGCATTTTCTTCCTAAGGTGGTTTCTGCCTTTCATCTGAATCAGGACATTGTTCTGCCCTCTCTATGTCCTAATCCCAGCAACGACAAGGAAAGGGCTCTGCATTCCTTGGATGTAGTTCGTGTTGTTAAATACTATCTGGTGGTTACGTCTTCCTTTCGTAAGACTGATGCTTTTTTTGTGGTGCCCTTTGGGCCTAGGAAGGGTTTGGCACCTGCCAAGTCTTCTATTAGTAAATGGATTCGTCAGGCCATTATTGGGGCCTATTCTGATAAGGGGAGGAGTCCCCCTTTTCGTGTTACTGCTCATTCTACTCGTGCGGTTGGAGCGTACTGGGCTTTTCAGCACCAGGCCTCGGTTGAGCAAGTTTGTAAGGCCGCTACTTGGTCCTCTGTTCACACTTTTTCCAAGTTTTACAAGGTTGATGTTCGGGCCTCAGCGGATGCTGTTTTTGGCCGCAAAGTTCTGCAAGCTGCAGTGGTTTAAGTTGTGCCTTGTTTTGGATCCCCGCCCTTTTATGGACACTGATATTGGATGTCCCACATGTTATGGATATCTTGAAGCGGGGTGTGTGACATACTTAGAATAATACCATTTTGTGAAATACTCACCTGTAAAATGGGTATTATAAGTATGTCACACACCCCGCTTCACCCGCCCTTCTCGTATTCTGGATCCTTTATATTGTGAACTTTGCGTTGCTTTGGTTTATATTTGCATCTTCCTGGTCCTTTACCTTACTGCTTTCTTTATACTGGGTAATGAGTGGGAGGTCCCAGGTATTTATGGACCGGGGAGGGGCTTTCTTTTTCCTATCATCTCTGCAGAACGCCCTCTTCAGGTCGGTATTACCCACATGTTATGGATATCTTGAAGCGGGGTGTGTGACATACTTAGAATACCCATTTTACAGGTGAGTATTTCACAAAATGGTATTTTTGTTATTGGCAGCTGTACACCAAAAATACAATTCTGTGAGTACTCATCTGTAGAATTGGTTTTGCCTGTGTTTGGTCCGGGCTGTCCCATTTATCCATATACATGTGGGTAGTCTGCCACCAGGTGGCGCCAGTTACTGCAAGATCCAAAGCTGTAACTCCTCCCGGCCTCCTATAAAGAGAGCCGTTTCCATGGAGATACCCAGAACGTCAAAAAGCAGTAAATGAGACAGGCCGGGAGGCTAAGAAAAGCATGTTAACAAACATGCTACAGCATGTACTCTCTCCAAACAAGATAAGGATAACGGTCCAATACAAGAAATAATCACCATAATAGGCAAAAGAGGAAATGAACCCAGGGCGGGGTGGGACAGCCCGGACTGACAACAGGCAAAACCAATTCTACAGGTAAGTACTCGCAGAATTGTATTTTTCCCCTGTGTTCGTTCCGGGCTGTCCCAGTTATCCATATATGTGTGGGACATTCAAAAGCAGTGTCCATAATAGGGCGGGATCCCCAGAGCGGATCAGCATGTAGTTCATGTCACTACCGCCTGAAGCACCTTTCGGCCAAAAGCAGCATCAGCTGAGGCCCTAACGTCAACCTTGTAAAACTTAGTAAAGGTATGAACAGAAGACCAGGTAGCGGCCTTACAAACTTGTTCAACGGAGGCCTGGTGTTGAAAAGCCCAGGAAACACCAATAGCTCTAGTAGAATGAGCTGTAACACCTTATCCTTATGCCGCTCAAAGTAAGGAGGCTTTATACAGAGCGGCCAGTTCTGACACCCGGCGCACCGAGGTGATGGCTACCAAAAAGACCACCTTTAGGGTCAAGATAGACAATGCAGCATCGCACAAAGGCTCAAAGGGAGGACCCTGGAGAGCAGGGTACCAAATTCAAATCCCACACCGGTAATACAGGCTTACGCGGTGGATGTACATGGGTAACTCCTTGGAAAAAAGTCCTGAGCAGCCTATGATTGGCAAAGGATCTTTGGGAAAAGATGGCCAAATCCGAGACCTGGCCCTTGAGGGTGCCCAGCTGAAGTCCTAGCCGTGTTGTAAAAATTCCAAAATCCTAGAAATAGAAAAAGTGCGACAAGGGAAACTTTTGGATTCACACCAAGAAATGTAGGCATGCCAAACTCTGTAGTAAATCATGGAAGACGACTTCTTCCGCGTCCGAATCAACCGTGGCCGATAGCCCCTTTTCTGTTAGGATTGAGGTTTCAATAGCCAGGCCGTCAAAGCCAACGTCCATAAATTGGAATGCACCAGCAATCCCTGAGTGAGAAGACCTGGGTCGTCGGGCATGATGTAATGATCAACTGACATCTGGACTGTGTCCACGAACCAACTCCGCCTCGGCCGACGAGGAGCCACCAGGATGGTTGGTACCCCCTCCTGGGCTATCTTGCGAAGCACTTGGCCCAGGAGTGGAAACTGAGGAAATGCATAAAGGAGCCTGAACTCCGTCTACGGAATTGCCAGAGCATCTGTGGCGGAGGCCAGAGGATCTCTTGACAGGGAGATGAACCTTGGAAGCTTGTGATTGTGTCGTGGACGCAAACAGGTCCATGACTGGCTGACCCCAGCGGGGAGACAAAGTGTGAAAGATCTTGTTGCTGAGAGACCATTCCCCCCAGACGAGACGTCCCCCTGGTCAGGGAGTCTGCCTCCTGGTTTTCTACCCCTACTATCTAGGGCCTGCACCTGCATCTGGAGGCCCTCCACCTTCTGCTGGGGCAGGAATACCTTGACCTGAGAGGTGTCCAATGTCATGCCCAGGGAGGACCTCACCATTGAGGGAGTGATAGAAGACTTGAGGTAATTGATTACCCATCCGAAATCCTGGAGAGTGGATAACACCGTCCGGGTGTCGCTCTCCGCCTGCTGAAGGGACTGAGCCGCAATCATCGTCCAGATAAGGAAGAACCCGAATGCCCTGGTTCCTCAGAATAGCCATGATGCCCGCCAGCACCTTGGTGAACACACGGGGGGCTGAGGCTATCCCCAACGGCAGTGCCACAAACTGGTAATGCTGATCCTCCAGCGCAAACATCAGGAACTTCTGATGCCCCAGAAAAATCAGGATGTGCAGATAAGCATCCTTGATGTCCACCGTGGTCATGAAGTCGCCGGGCCGAAGCAAGCTCACCGCGGACCGTAAGGTCTTCATGCGGAATTCTTGGGCACCGTGAACAGATTGGGGTAGAACCCTCGACCCCGTTCCTGGCGAGGCACGGGGCAAATCACACGTAATAATAGAAGGCTCTGAACGGCCATCCTTAGGCCCTGTGCCGTCAATGCATTCCGGGAGATCCGTGACAGAAGAAATCCTGAGGGCGGCCAAACTGCCAGCTCTATTTTGTACCAGGAGGAAACCACCTCCTGGATCCACTGATCCGAGACGTGCTGTCTCCAGATGTGAGCAAATAGCAGAAGCCGTCCCCCGCCACCCGGATGGGTGAGGTCGCCCCCTCATGCCTAAGAGGGCTTGGCAGGGGGTTTGGATTTAGCTCCCCAGGAGGGATTGGGTCGGCCGCGAGACCTACCTTGACCCCAGGAATCTCTGCAGCCACCTGAAAATGAAAAGCCTCTTTCTCCTCGAAAGGAGCAATAGGCAGAAGAACCCCGAAAGGGCCGCTCAGTTTTCCTTCGCTGAGGGAGTCTTCCATCCTTGGCCAGAAGGTCCAGACGCTCCCGGGAATAACCTGAGCCCCAGGAAAGGGATACTAGTGAGCGTCTTCTTGGCCGCAGCGTCAGCCGACCACTGCCGCAACCAGAGCGAGCGACGAAGCGCAACAAGCAGAGCCGAAGCCCTGGCACCCAGCCGGACGCTATCGTCCATGGCAGAGACTACAAAAGCAATAAAATCCACACAGGCTTTGAGGTCTTGATACTCCTCCGACCGCTTGCGAGATTTGGCAAAATCAACAAGGCGCCTCACCTTCTTCCTGATGGCCAAAGAGACAATGACCGCGGCACAGACAGGGCGAAGCCCAGCACCTACAAGGGTGAACGCATGACAAGCCAGCTGATCCATGTGCCTGTCAGCTGGGTCGCGCAAGGAAGCAGTATCGGGTGACGGCATAACCGTAGTTTGTTAGATCTTTCTCATTCCTTAAACACCATATTGGAAAAGTGGGCCTTCTCCGGAAGACAAGCCTCTGTCTCTCAGGCCAGAATAAATCACCCTGCTTCCTCTTAGCCGCTTTAGGAGGAACAATATGCAAAGTCTCAAACACAGAAGACAGCAACTTCTCGGTGTCGTCAGGGAGCCACATATCCTCATCCGAGGAGGAACCAGGCTCGCTATCATAGCCAACCGACCGATCCTCTGCGAAAGTGGAGTCCCTAAACAACTCTCCTTCCTCCATGGAGTCCCGACCTCCAAAAAGATCATCATCCTCAGCATAATTCCGAGGGGGGGGGGAAGAGGTTCTTTATTTTCCAGTGCCCACAGAGATGCCTGGGGCAGAGGTAGGTCCCGCAGTCGGCCCAATCCTGCCTGGGAGCTAAGCCCAAACCTCTACTTCTACGGCTACTTCTGTTTGCTCCAATCTGGAGGCGTCACGTCTCAGATCTTTGGATTCAAGAGGTGGTGTCGTCAGGTTACAAGATCGAGCTGGCAGCCAGACCTCCCACAAAATTTCTATGGTCAAAGGCATCCCGAAACCTGCTAAAAGCGGGGGTTTTGAGAGCCGCTGTTCAGCACCTCCTGCGGATAGGGGTAATTTGCCATGTGCCCCGGCAGGAACAGGGTCAGGGATTCTACTCCAACCTATTCACGGTTCCCAAGAAGGATGAATCGGTGCGGCCGATCTTGGACCTAAAGTGCCTCAACAAATTTATAAGGGTCAGACATTTCCCCATGGAAACCTTGCGGTCGGCGGTGAGGTCGCTTCGGCCCAGCGACTTTATGACTACGGTGGGCATCAGGGACGCATATCTACACATCCCGATTCTTCCGGGACATCAGAAGTTTTTGACGTTTGCATTGGAGTGTCAGCATTTCCAGTTTGTGGCACTCCCCTTCGGCATAGTCTCAGCTTCCAGAGTGTTCACCAAGGTGCTGGCAGGCATCATGGCTATCCTGAAAGGTCAGGGTATTCGTGTATTACCCTATCTGGACAACCTTCTGATCTCAGCCCAGTCCCTTCAGGAGGCCCAGATCGACACCCGGACCGTACTGTAAACCCTGGAAGCCTTCGGTTGGGTGATCAACTACCACAAGTCACATATCTCAGCGTCAACAGTGAGATCCTTTCTGGGGATGACCCTAGACACCGTTCAAGTCAAGGTCTTTCTGCCACAGCAGAAAGTCTTGTGTCTCCAGGCGCAGGTACAGGCCTTGCTGGCTTGTCAACAGCCATCAGTGCGTCTAGGGATGAGATTGGTGGGCCAAATGGTGGCTTGCTTCAAGGCAGTGCCCTTTGCCCAATTCCACATGAGGCCTCTTCAGCTGAACCTGCTAGCCAGCTGGGATCGGTCCCCGGAATACCTGGACCAAGGATTTGTGCTGTCCCCCCAGGCCAGGCAATCCCTGCGGTGGTTGGATTCTCGGAACCTGCTGGTAGGCAAGTCCTTTCGGACTCCCCAGTGGGAGATAGTTACCACGGATGCTAGTCTTAGTTACCACGGATGCACCACAGGCTGGGGAGGAATTTGGCAGACCCAGAAGATCCAGGGTCAGCGGGGTCCGAGAGAGAACCGGTTGCCCATAAATCTCTTGGAACTAAGAGCAATTTGGTTTGTTCTACTACATCTGACCCCCCATTTAAGGGACCATGCGGTTCAGGTCCGCTCAGACAATCGGACGTCTGTAGCCTACATCAACCACCAGGGCGGTACTTGGAGCAAGAGATCCCTCAAGGAGGTAAGCTGGATTCTGAGCTGGGCAGAGGAGTACGTTCCCTGCATCTCGGTTTACATCCCAGGGGTGGAGAACCAGGAGGCAGACTCCCTGAG
This sequence comes from Gastrophryne carolinensis, assembly GCA_027917425.1. Taxonomy (NCBI): domain Eukaryota; kingdom Metazoa; phylum Chordata; class Amphibia; order Anura; family Microhylidae; genus Gastrophryne; species Gastrophryne carolinensis. The sequence continues at coordinate 437,951,197 of CM051235.1, forward strand.
TCCTTGCTTCTGGTGGAAGGCCTTTCAAGCTCTATGCCTCCGCTGGGGTCAACCGGACGTGGATCTCTTTGCGTCCAGACACAATCACAAGCTTCCAAGGTTCGTATCTCGCTCAAGAGACCCTCTGGCCATAGCAACAGGTGCCCTGGGGATTCCCTGGACAGGGTTCAATCTCCTGTATGCTTTTCCTCCGTTTCCGCTCCTGGACCGAGTACTATGCAAGATAGTCCAGGAGGTACCAACCATCCTGGTGGCTCCTCGTTGCCCAAGCAGGAGTTGGTTTGCGGACATAGTAAGAATGTCAACAGATCACTGCATCATGCCCGATGATCCGGAGCTCACACAGGGGTTGCTTCGGCACCCGAATTTACGGACGCTGGCTTTGATGGCCTGGCTATTGAGACCTCCATCCTGACGGAGAAGGGTTTATCGCCCACGGCTTTTCACACGATTCAGGCACGGAAGAAGTCTTCTTCTATAATATACTACAGAGTTTGGCGGGCCTATATCGCTTGGTGCGAGGCCAGGGACCTTCCTTGCCGGAGATATTCTGTTTCTAGAATTCTAGAGTTTCTACAATATGGTTTAGACTTGGGCCTCCAGTTGAGCACCCTCAAGGGTCAGGTCTCTGGCCTATCCATTTTTTTCCAGAAGTCTATTGCCAATCATAGATTGATCAAAACTTTTTTTCAGGGGGTCACTCATGCCCGCCCACCGCATAAACCAGTGTTACCGGTGTGGGACCTAAATCTGCTCTCCGGGGTGCCCCCTTCAAGCCATTGAATGATGCTACATTGACTATGCTGACGCTCAAATAGGTTTTTCTGGTAGCGCTCACCTCTGTGCGTCGAGTATTGGAATTGGCCGCATTATGTATGAAGCCACCTTATTTTGAATTGCACAGGGACAAAGTGGTTTTTAGTTTTAGGCCTGATTTTTTGCCTAAAGTCGTTTCTCCTTTTCACCTTAATGAGGAAGTTGTCCTACTTTCCTTGTGTCCAGCACCGGCTAACCCTAAGGAAAGGGCTCTCCATGCTTTGGATGTGGTTAGAGCCATAATATATTACCTGGCTGCTACTGACTCTTTCCGGAAATCGGATTTGCTTTTTGTCTTAACGGAAGGCTCTAGAAAGGGATCTCCACCGGCCAAGTCCACACTCAGTAAGTGGATTAGACAGGCGGTGGTACGAGCCTATTCTGCCAAAGGAAAAAAAACCCTTTTTCGGATCACAGCTCATTCTACTAGAGCCATTGGTGCTTCCTGGGCCTTTCAGCATCAGGCTTCGGTGGAACAAGTTTGTAAGGCTGCCACTTGGTCTTCAGTTCATACTTCTACAAAGTTTTACAAGGTGGATGTCAGGGCCTCAGCTGACGTTGTGTTTGGTCGAAAAGTGCTTCAGGCGGTAGTGAAATGAACTACATGCTGTTCCGCACTGGGGATCCCGCCCATGTGGACACTGCTTTTGGATGTCCCAACTGTGAAAACTAACGGGACGGCCTGGAATGGATTGGAAAGAAAAAGGCAATTCTGTGAAACTCACCTGTAGAATTGGTTTTATTTCCTATCCATTCCAGGCCGTCCAACCCGCCCTTTTGAGGTTTATTATGTCCTGTGTGCCCTTTATGGTGATTGAACCATTACTTGTTTCATAGGACACTGGTTATACAAATTTACGATTTTAGGTTTGAGAGAGTACAAGCGGAATCTATGTGTAGTAACATGGTTTCCTATGTTCGTGGCCTCCCAGCCTGCCTCTTACTATTTGAGTTACTGCTTTTGAATTACTGGGCTTGGTTGAGAGGCAGCGGCTATTTATAGGGGGCCGGGAGGAGCCACATCTTTGATCTTGCAGTCCACGCCCCCTTTGGGGCGGAGTTACCCAACTGTGAAAACTAATGGGACGGCCTGGAATGGATAGGAAATAAAACCAATTCTACAGGTGAGTTTCACAGAATTGCGTTTTTTGTTACTGAAAGGAAGAAGATTGAGGGGGCGACGGGTTTGTAAATACCATTGCATTTTTAACAGGGAGAACTGCTCACTGTTTCACTTACCTGTCCCCTGAGCCAGCCTGTGGGGAGAAGATTACCAAACCGGGGTGCCCCACAAGGGGACAGACCAAAACCTCAATTTTGGGTTTGATGCGTCCACTCAAAAACCGCAGACACGTTTCATCTGGCTAGACTTTCACCAAGGCTGTGATGGATGAGTGCTGTGAAAACTAATATAACCTCCTGCTAATTAGGATTAGTGCTCATTAGTGTGTGGGCCAATCACAAATTACCTCATTCCTAACAGAAGCCAATGGCCACCAAACCTGTAATAGGGCACCTGCATATAAAAAATACAATTCTGTGATTACTCACCTGTAGAATTGGTATTATAAGTATACAGCACGTCCTGTTCCAGAAGATTCATTACACATGGGTTATACATCCACAAGATGGCGCTGCACTTCAGAAAACAGCTTGTGGCTCCTCCCGGCCCTATATAAGTCAGGGACCTCCCACAAATTCCCCAGTATTTACAAGCAGTAACACAATAAGCCGGGAGAACAATTATAACAAAAAATCCCAAATGAACAATCACCATACAGAGGTGACTAAGAAAATGATAACAAGGGTGGGATGGAACAGGACGTGCTTTATACTTATAATACCAATTCTACAGGTGAGTAATCACAGAATTGTATTATTCTAAGTATACAGCACGTCCTGTTCCAGAAGATTTATTACACATGGGACATCCAATAGCAGTGTCTGTAAGGTAGGGTGGGATCCCCAAAAAGTAACAACGGGCAGATTAAACCACTGCCGCCTGCAGAACTTTGTGCCAAAAGCAGCATCAGCTGAAGCCCGAACATCAACCTTGTAAAACTTAGAAAAAGTATGAACAGAAGACCAAGTAGTGGCCTTGCAAACTTGTTCAACAGAAGCTTGGTGCTGAAAAGCCAAAGAGGCACCAATAGCTTGAGTAGAATGAGCAGTAAGATGGAAAGGAGGCTCCTTCCCTTTAGCAGAATAGGCTTGAATCACAGCCTGACGGATCCACTTGCTGATGGTGAACTTAGCTGGGGCTAAACCCTTCTTAGGCCCAGAAGGGATAACAAAAAGAGCATCAGTCTTCCTGAAAGGTTCAGTAGCCACCAAATAGAACTTCAGGTTTCTAACCACATCCAGAGAATGTAATACCTGCTCCTTAGAGTAATAGGATAAGGGCATAGAGAAGCCAAGACAATGTCCTGATTAAGATGAAAAGCAGACACAACCTTAGTCAGAAAATCTGGCTTAAAACGAAACACCACCTTGTCCTGGTGTCTCTCAAAGTAAGAAGGTTTGATAGAAAGCGCCGCCAACTCAGAAACACACCTAACAGAAGTGATAGCCACCAAAAAGGCTACCTTAAGCGTCAAAATAGACAAAGGGGACGCACGCAAGGGCTCACAGGAGACCCCTGCAAGGCCGATAATACCAAGTTCAAATCCCAGTCTGCTAACATAGGCTTACGAGGAGGACACACGTGAGTAACCCCCTGAAAAAAGGTCTTAACCAAACGATGGTTGGCAAAGTATCATTAGAAGAAAATAGCCAAGGCTGAAACATGACCTTTGAGGGTACTAAGTTGAAGACCCAAATCCAAACCATGTTGCAGGAATTCCAGAATCCTGGGGATAGAAAACACCCGACAGGGAAGCAACCTAGACTCACACCAGTCAATGTAAGTATGCCATACCATATAGTAGATAGATGACGAGGACTTCTTCCTAGCCTGAATCATGGTACTAACAACAGAGGCAGGCAGCCTCTTTCCCATCAAGATGGAGGTATCAGCAGCCAGGCCGTTAAAGCCAGCGTTTGTAAATTGGGATGGCATAGCTGTCCTTGAGTGAGCAGATCTGGAACCTTGGGTAGGGCATACTGATCTACTGCCAACTGCACGATGTCTGCGAACCACACTCTTCTAGGCCAACTGGGGGCCACCAGAATGGTTCGCACCCCTTCCTGGGAGATCTTGCGCAGCACCCTGCCCAGCAGAGGGAACAGAGGAAACACATAAAGGAGCTGAAAGCTCTTCCAAGACCATTGCCAGCGCATCCATGGCCAAGGCCAGAGGATCCTGGGACAGAGAGACAAAGACTGGAAGCTTGTGATTGTGACGGGACGCAAACAGGTCCACATCCGGCTGACTCCAGCGATGGCACAGGGACCAAAACACCTTGTTGCTGAGGGACCACTCCCCCAGCCGAGACATCCCCCAGCTCAAGGAGTCTGCCTCCAGGTTTTCCACTCCCGGGATGTAAACTGCCCATATGCAGGGGACATTCTCCTCCGCCCAGGACAAAATCAGGGACACTTCCTTGAGGGCCCTCTTGCTCCGGGTCCCTCCCTGATGATTGATGTCGGCAACTGCCGTCTGGTCCAGCCACCACGAAAGAGACCGCCTGGCCAGAGGGGACAGAACAAACACCTGATCCAGGGACACAGGGTCTCGATCCCATACTGACAAGAGGTGAAGTTGAAGAGGTCTCATATGAAACTGAGCTTATGGAAACGCCTCGAAGCAAGACACCATCAGACCCACCAGCTGCATCCCCTGCCGGATGGAGGGATGGGGGCAAGACAGAAGAACCCTCGCTAGAGCTTGAAGACTCTCCACCTTCTGCTGAGGGAGAAGAATCTTGACCTGAGATGTATCCAGAGTCATGCCCAGAAAGGACCTCACCAATGACGGGAACAGGGAAGACTTGGGGTGATTGATCACCCAGCCGAAGGACACCAGTGTGGACACCACCATTTGGGTATCCAGGTCTGCCTGCTGGAAGGACTGAGACGTGATGAGAATGTCGTCCAAGTAAGGGAGGATGCAAATACCCTGAGATCTCAGCAGAGCCATTACGCCCGACAGCACCTTGGTGAAAACCCTGAGAGCCGAGGTGAAACCGAAAGGCAAGGCCACAAATTGGTAGTGCTGATCCTCCAGAGCGAGCCTGAGGAATCTCTGATGACCTGGAAAGATTGGTATATGAAGGTAAGCATCCTTGATGTCTACAGAGGTCATGAATTCCCCCGGCCGTAGTGAATTTTCAGCTGAGCGCAGAATCTCCATGTGAAAGTGTTTGAATCTGACAAATTTGTTGAGGCATTTTAACTCCAGGATGGGTCTGATGGACCCGTCTTTTTTGGGAACAGTGAAAAGAATGGAATAGTAGCCTCTGCCCCTTTCCTTTAAGGGCACTTGGCAGATGACCCCTAACTCCAGAAGGTTTTGGACAGTAAGGCACAGACTCTGGGCTAAAAGGGGGGTTCGAGCCATCCGGGATTTGATGAATTTTGGGGGCGGCCAGGCTGCAAACTCTATCTTGTAACCGGAGGACAGTACCTCCTGAATCCACCGGTCTGAGACGTGAAGTCTCCAGACATGAGCAAAAAAACAAAGCCGTCCCCCACCCGGATGGTTGAGGGCGCCCCATCATGCCTGAGGGGGCTTGGGTGAGGATTTTGGCTTGGGACCCCAGGAGAGGCCAGGACGGCCATGTCCTCTGCCCCTTCCCCAATGGTCTCTGTGGGCCCCAGTAAAAGAGACTCCATGGTTAGTTCTGGAACCACAGGATGGGAGAAAAGCACCTGTCCCCCGAAAGGACCGAGATGGCCTCCTGCGTTGAGGTAACCTACCACCCCTAGCAAACAAGTCCAAGCGTTCTCCAAAGAGGGGCAGGCCCTTGAAGGGAAAACCAGTGAGAGCCTTCTTAGCAGCATTGTCAGTTACCCCCTGATGCAGCCAGACAGAGCGGCGTATAGCCACCAACAGGGCAGAAGTCCTACCACACATTCTAATGGCATCATCCATGGCAGAGAGGATATATGCAATAAATTCCTCACAAAGCAGGAGAGATCTATACTCCTTTCTACCCGCTTCCTCAGATGCCCCATCCAAAAGACACTTAAAGGAGCAGTTTCGCAAATGTTTCTTGGTGACTTATATTTAAATGGTACTTGTTGGAGTAAGAATTACAATTTTAGAAAAAAAATAATGTGTGTGTTGTACAGCTGGAGACTAATAGCTCATGTTTATGTCTGCTGAGTGTCGGGGCCGTCACTCTGGCCTGTTCCACGCTGAGGAGAGGGGGAAACAATGTAACAAAGTAATCAGCTGTTCAGTGCTGGCAGCCGTCCAGCATAACAACATTGCCTGGCCAGAACTCATATATCTAAAACAGAAAGAAAAGCTCTAGAAGTCATTTAGCTCATTGGTAAATTCAATGTCAGTTTGAACCAGAGAGTCATTGGTTCGAATCTCAAACTCACCAGTTTTTTTGGGGGGGGGGGGGGGGGGGTTATTTTATTTCAGAATTGGATTTTTATGTTTACATCCTGTTTTTTTTGCTCTAAACATTTTTTTATTTTGACAGTTTTCCCTTCATGTTGGCTCTGCTGCAGAATCTTTCAGTTTACCATTTTCTCTTTCATATTCTTACAACACGTTTCCATATGATCTTTCTTTCAGCTTTGTGTGTTTTGAGAAAAGCCCAACCCAGGATTTTCACTATCTGGAGTTTTGTTTTGTGCCCCTAGGGGCATCCCGACTTGAGATGCCCTGATATGTGAAATCCCCATGTTCGCCTGTAAAAACGTACCTTTCCCTGTCCCACAGCGCATGCGCAGGCTCTCATCCAATCAGCTCTGTTGGCACGCAGATGGGGAGCCTGAGCAGTAACCTTCATGGCCGCCCGGCCTGTCTAAATGACTATCTGCGTGAGCACGCCATAAAAATGGGGGGATCTGTGGTTATCCAGGGGTCGTTTCACACAGTGGGGCATCCCGATTTAGGATGCCCAAGGGGGAAGGTCAATGGCCGGGTCTTATAGACTTCAGGGTCGGCCACTCAGGGTTTTGTTCCCCTTTAATACCTTTAGATTTTCTGCACAGTTATTCAAAGAAGAATTTCAGTCATTTTCAGTCAGTTTATTTTGTATAGATTTTACACATTTGAGTCACCTGGTCTCATAACAAAAGCAGCACCTCACACACACACAGCAGTTACCACTGATTACAGTGTCAGCCTTTGAGGTAAAGTGTTGCTAGGAGACCAGTGGGCTAAATGAAGCAGCTCACTAAATACAACCCAGCAGACCCCCCTATTCAGCAAATGGACTGAGCCATTGTCATTATACAATTTAAAAGAAAGGCAGATATTTTTTCCTTTTTCTATCGCCACATTATTTATACACATGTTAGAAGCTATTGTGTGGATATTTAATTATTTATCTTTTTTAATGCAAATTTCGCGATACTGCTTCTTTAAGCACTCCTTTAATGGCAATAGCTGTAATAGCAGAGGCACAAACCGGCGCAGTGCCATCCCCACACAGGCAAAGGCATGACAGGCCAATTGGTCCAAACGCTTAACAACATCAGCAGGAAAGGGATACCTCTTGTCCCAACTCTTAGGCACCCCTAGCAACTTGCTAGGCCGTTCCCATTCTTTGAGCGCTAGATTATTAAAGTGAGACTGCTCAGGGAACTCCCATCGTGGCTTAATCGTATGAAAAAGCTCACCCTGCTGCTGCGGAGCCACTGCCGGGGGCGAAATACAAAGCACTTCAAAAGTGTGACTCAGCAATCTGTCAGTGTCCCAAAGGGAGTCCCAGTACCACCGTATATCTTAGGTAGTTCTTCAGAGGAATCAGAAAATAATTCCCCCTCCTCAAGGGGGTAGGGACCTGGGAGTGAGCAAGGGCCCTCATCTTCCACAGGGAAGAGGGAAACCACGGGTGATAAATGCAGCTTCTCAGCAGAAGCCTTACGCGGGGCAGACCCAGCAAGATGTTTTCCAATACTGGCCACCCGTGCAGCTAAATCAGGTTGAGACTTCCCACTAGTATGCCCCTCAGTGGGGGTTAGATGTAAGCGTGGGAGGGTGGGTGAGGCCAGAGGGGGCGCACCCCCAGGAGTAACAGACAGCCCAGACTGCAGAACTGGGCGCAGGGTACACACACCCTGACATTATCACTAATAGGGGATACCCCACACGCAACACATAGCCGGGCTTGTCCTGAAGGAACCCCAGACCCATTATCCCCAGAAGCCCCCATATGGTGATTGAATGGCACAATAGGCCAGCAAGGGTTAACGCTGAAGAGCTACCCGGGATGCCCGCTAGGGAAGTGGGAGTTAGTGAGGGAAGATGGCGGGGGAAACCACAGTACTGAAGTTTTCACCCGCTTGGAAGACATAATAAACATTCCCATGAGAATAAGGCAGAGAAAAAACTTGAGAAAAAAGTCACCCCACCGGGGTTACTCACAGACCGCAGAGAGCCAGCACGCAGCAAGGAGACAAAATGTCCGCAGACCTTGAGGGGTGGGCCGTGAAGTTGTGAGGTAAAATTGCATCATCCACATGGGGCTGCCAGGCATACATAGTTACATAGTTAAAATCTAACATAGTTAAAGTCTAAATAAGCATCTAATCCTTTTTTGAAGCTGTCAGCGGTTGATGCTGTAACAAGCTTCCATGAGAGGCTATTCCATAGATTTATAGTTCTTATGGTAAAAAATTATTTTCGCCTCCGGAGACTAAATTTCTTTTTTTCCAATCGAGGGTGGAGGGGGAAATATATATGTGAATAGGGTTTAACTGCACAGGATAACCTGGCAAAACCCATGAGGCAGTGGGGGCATCCCAAAAAGGCTCACCATTAGCCTAAACCGCCTACCCTGTTGGAGCAGGGACTGCGGTAGCAGCATAGCTCCTCAGCACAATTTTTACTGGTGCTTGCTAACCTACCTTCACCCGAACCTTGTCAGCCGAGGCTGGGAGGCAGTATAAATTACGGAACGGGTGGGAATCGTCCTGCAGGGCCGCAGGCCATAAGCTCCGCTCACCTGCGCCACAAGAGAGCCATGTTCTATCTTCTCAGCGCAGACTGCAGAAATGAACTTGGGAATTTGTGGGAGGTCCCCGACTTATATAGGGCCAGGAGGATCCACAAGCCGTTTTCTGCAGTCCAGCGCCATCTTGTGGATGTATAACCCATGTGTAATGAATCTTCTGGAACAGGACGTGCTGCATACTTGGAATAAAATGGCAGTAAGAGTGTCCCGCCACCGTACTAATGCGCATGCATCTGTCGCTGTGGGGTCAAGGTGCAGCCTGGGTTAATGCACAATAGAAATGGGTAGAAAAAATGATAAATAAACATTGGCATATCCTAAAAGAGGATGCTATCTTAGGCCCCAGCTTCCAATGAAGGAAAAAAAATAATTTATCGTAAAGCTTACTGTTTGAGGGACTAAAAGCTTTATCAATCCCTCAAGGGAAACTAATGATACTTTATAGGACCATAAGTGTTTTTACAAATGCGACTGGTGTTGGGCCTGTGTATCCACCATAAACAAGAGCAAGAAGTAGACACCTTTACCTCCATGAGCATGGGACGCCACTATAAGGTGAATAAATTCATCTCTTGCATCACCACATCTCTAAAGGTTCTGAAAGTCAGTGTTTCCCTTCATTTTCACGTTTATCATACGGACCATTGGGATTGCTTTGTTTATGGGAATTGACCATATATGCCCACATTAGCGGAGGGGGGGGCAGCTTATAACAAGGACATTGTCTAACATAGAAGCTAGGTCCGATTTGCATTCCACCCCTGGGGCAGCCTGAGATGGGATGCCCCACTGTGTGAAATCCCTTCAGTAGCCCGATATGCTTACCTTGCCAATGAGCTCACTGTGCATGCGCAGCCGGCATCACTCGCATCCTTCTTAGGCTGTGATCGCCCACGCCTGCTGTAACAATGGCTAGTGTGGCCACACACAACCTAAGAATGCAGAGGGTGTCGTGTTGTTCACCTTGTGCAGCTAGGATTCCATTCAGCTTCTCCAGCCGGTTCAAATAAAAAAAGGAAAAGGTGCATACCTTTTCTCCTGAGCACTTGATCAGTGCTAATCCAGCCATCAGCAACTCACAATTCCGGGCCTCATTATTATTGTGTCCTATTATTATTTTTAAATACAACTTCTTTATATTCATATATACAATTTTACTATAAATTTGATTTTTTTTACCCTTTAACTTTCTGCATAGTTTGAATTAATAAATTATGCATAATTGAATTAATAAAGTTTCTTTTAAAATAATCTTTTGAAGAATTTATTATTTCTTCATAAAAACTGGTGGTTTGCTGATCGTAAGCACCGTATTAGAAACACAATGTACACCCGTTTATTCAGGTGTTCCAAGATGGAGGCGGCTGCATACCTGATTGCCACTTCCTAATATGGATTGCGGGTGTAGTAAAAATACAATTCTGTGAAACTCACCTGTAGAATTGTTTTTGAGTATATCCAGTCCAGGTCGTCCCAGTGATGACATGTGGGTATTCCGCCCCCAGGGGGCGCTCGACTGCAAGATCAAAAGCTATCGCTCCTCCCGGCCCCCTATAAAGGCAGGTGTTCCTCTATCATTCCCCAGTGGTTAAAAAGCAGTAAAATAGGAGACAGGCCGGGAGGCCAAGAAACCATGTTACGTCATCTAGCTTCAGCTTGTACTCTCTCTAAACAAGACTTAAGGACTTAAGTCTTAAAAATAAAAAATGGTAATCACCATAACAGGCAAACAAGAGATAATGAACAAGGGGGGGGTGGGACGACCTGGACTGGATATACTCAAAAACAATTCTACAGGTGAGTTTCACAGAATTGTATTTTTCCCTATATCCAGTCCAGGTCGTCCCAGTGATGACGTGGGACATCCAAAAGCAGTGTCCTTAAGGGCGGGATCCCCAGTGCGGAACAGCATGTTGTTCATTTCACTACCGCCTGAAGCACCTTTCGGCCAAAGACAGCGTCAACTGAGGCCCTGACGTCAACTTTGTAAAAGTGTGAACCAAAGACCAAGTGGCGGCCTTACAAACTTGTTCAACCGATGCCTGGTGCTGAAAAGCCCAAGAGGCACCAATAGCTCTGGTAGAATGAGCTGTGATCCGAAAAGGGGGTTCCTTCCCCTTGGCAGAATATACTTGCACCGCCGCCTGTCTGATCCACTTACTGAGAGTGGACTTGGCTGGTGGCAAAATTTTCCTAGAGCCCTCTGTTAAGACAAAGAGCAAATACGATTTCCTGAAGGATTCAGTCGCAACCAGGTAATACTTAATGGCTCTGACCACATCCAAGGTATGGAGGGTCCTTTCCTTAGAATTAGTCGGTGCTGGACACAAGGAAGGTAAGACAACTTCCTCATTAAGGTCAAAGGGAGAAACGACCTTAGGCAAAAAATCAGGTTTAAAGCGAAAAAGCTTCATACAAAGCGCGGCCAGCTCTGATACGCGACGCACCGAAGTGATCGCTACCAAAAAGACCACTTTGAGAGTCAAAATAGGCAATGCAGCATCGCACAAAGGTTCAAAGGGAGGACCCTGAAGAGCAGACAGTACTAAATTCAAGTCCCACACTGGTAATGCAGACTTTCGCGGTGGCTGGACATGGGTGACTCCCTGGAAAAAGGTCTTGATCAACCTATGGTTGACAATGGATCTCTGGAAGAAGATGGCTAAGGCCGAGACCTGGTCCTTGAGGGTGCTCAGCTGGAGACCCAAGTCTAAGCCGTGTTGTAAAAACTACAGAATCCTAGAAATAGAAAATGTGCGGCAAGGGAGACTCTCGGACTTGCACCAAGCAATATAAGCGTGCCGAACTCTGTAGTATATCATGGAGGAAGACTTCTTCCGTGCCTGAATCATGGTATGTACACCCGTGGCCGACAGCCCCTTTTCCTTCAGGATTGAGGTTTCAATTGCCAGGCCGTCAAAGCCAGCGTCCGTAAATTGGGGAGCCGCAGCGACCCCTGAGTGAGAAGCCCTGGGTCGTCGGGATGTAGTGATCTACTGACATCTGAACTATGTCCGCAAACCAACTCCTTCTCGGCCAGCGAGGAGCCACCAGGATAGTCAGTACCCCTTCCTGGGCTATCTTGCGCAGAACCCTGCCCAGGAGTGGAAACGGAGGGAATGCATACAGGAACTTGAACTCCGTCCAGGGAATAGCCAGAGTGCCTGTGGCAATGGCCAGAGGATCTCTTGAGAGGGAGACGAATCTTGGGAGCTTGTGATTGTGTCTGGACGCAGACAGGTCCACATCCGGCTGACCCCAGCGGCGACACAGAGTGTGAAAGGTCTGAGAGACCATTCCCCCAGGCGCGAGGCGCTCCTGATCAGGGAGTCTGCCTCCTGGTTTTCCACCCCGGGGATGTAGATCGCCGATATGCAGGGAACATTCTCCTCTGCTTAAGTCAGAATCTGGGTCACCTCCTTGAGGGCCCGCTTACTCCGACTCCTGCCCTGGTGATTGATGTAGGCGACAGCCGTCTGATTGTCCGAGCGAACCTGGATCGCACAACCCCTTAAATGGGGAGTCAAGCAAAGAAGCACCAACAGGATTGCTTTCAGCTCCAAGAGATTTATGGTTAAGCGGTTCTTCTGCGGACCCCACTGACCCTGGATCTTCTGAGTCTGCCAAACGCCCCCCCAGCCGGTCAAACTGGCATCTGTGGTAACTATCTCCCAAAGGGGAATCAGAGGGAGTCTACCATCCTTGACCAGGAGGTCCAGACGCTCCCCGAACAACCTGTGCCCCACAAAGGGGATACTAGTAAGCGACTTTTTGGCTGGGGCATCAGCCGACCATTGCCGCAACCAGAGCGAGCGGCGAAGTACAACAAGTAGGGCGAAATCCTGGCACCAAGCCAGACACCATCGTCCATGGCAGAGACAACAAAGGCAATGAAATCCACGCAGGCCTTGAGGTCCTTAGATTCCTCCGCCCGCTTGCGAGACTTAGCGCTATCCACAAGGTGTCTCACCTTCTTTCTGATGGCCAGGGAGACAATAACCGCGGCACACACAGGGCGAAAAAAGGCACCAGCAAAGGTGATAGCATGATAGACCAGTTGATCCATGCACTTGTCAGCTGGGTCATGTAAGGAAGCGGTATCAGGTGAAGGCATAATAGTAGTGTTGGACAACCCCGACACAGGGGAATCCGCTTCGGGAGGACGAGACCATAGCCGGACCAGCTCCTCAGGGAAGGGATACCGCCTATCCAGGCCCTTAGGCACCGACTGTAGCTTGTTAGGCCTTTCCCATTCTTTAGAAATCATATTATAAAAATGGGTCTGCTCCAGAAAGACTCGTCCTAAACAAATCACTTGCTTCCTCTTAGCCGCTCTGGGAGGAACAATGTATAAGGTCTCAAACACAGAGGCAAGCAACTTCTCCGTATCATCAGGGAGCCACGCATCCTCATCCGAGGAAGAACCAGACAGACTGTCATCGCCAGCAGAATTCGCTGTGGAACGGAAATCATCTGGCAACTCACCCTCCTCCATAGAGCCCAAATCATCAAAAAGATCGCCATAATCCGAGTAAACGGGCTTGATGTGCCGTTTCTAACTCGTGGCCTTCCTAGGAGCCGTTCGCGAGATCTGCCTCTCGAAACTGGCCACCCTATGCGCCAAATCAACATGGGACCCCCTGCTGGCTTCCCCCTCACTGAGGGCTGAGTGCAGCAGCGGAGGCGCTGGCGAGGCCGCAGGCAATGAAGGGCTAGGGGCAGGAACGCCCACCCGGTCATGGTCCAAAATGATGCTCTTGACACAAGTGGTACAAACAGTGCTGAATCCGCCCATAGGACTTGAAGGGGAAGACCTTCACCCGCCCCGATGGGGCCCCCAGCTCACTATCCCCAGCAGCAAGGAATCACACAGCACACCGCAGCCAGAGCTTCTGGCTCGTTTCTCGAGGGGCAGGCCGCGTCGCGATGACGCAAGACGTGTCATAGTGCGGGTCCGCCCCCCCGGCAGCGCGAAAAAAAAACATGCCCGCCCATCAGCAAAGTGTGCCATTATCCCCCAGTAGGTGAAGTATAAAACAGGCCACCATAGCTGCACACCGCGGCCCCGCAGCGGGGACCGCAGCCACAATGAAGCCGCACGGCACACGTCCGCGACACCTGCATGAACGCACCGCGCGAGCGGCGCCTGCGTTCTCCCCCCTCCCCCATCACAGCGTGACTGAGTCAAGATGGAGGGAGGGGAGACAAGTCGGGGGCCGAGAGAAACCGCGAGGGAGGTAAGATGACAAACATGTCACACACACATGTAATAAAGCTTGTGGGCAGGGAGGGTGATAAGGCAATATAAGCCATAGTAAGTGGTTCCCCATTAGGCTCACCATAAGCCTATGGCTGGCTACCCATTAAACAGGGTCTGCAGCCCAGAGCCTAGCTCTGCCGAACGCCTTACCCCGGCGTTCTCCCTACCGTCACGATCCCGACGCAGCCAGCGGCTGGGAGGCAGAATGGGTCTGGCGGGATCAGTGGAAATAGGGCCCCCAGCGGCCGACGGGCTAGGAGGTCCCGCTCAGCTGCCAATATCCAGAGAGAGTATCCAACGATCTTCAGCAGCAAGACTGCAAGATGAACACTGGGGAATGATAGAGGAACACCTGCCTTTATAGGGGGCCGGAAGGAGCGACAGCTTTTGATCTTGCAGTCGAGCGCCCCCTGGGGGTGGAATACCCACATGTCATCACTGGGATGACCTGGACTGGATATAGGGAAAATTACGACTGTGGGTGTAGGAGATGTTAAACCGGACCAACCGCCTGGTACAGTCAGAAAAGAAAGGTGGCGGCCTTTTTGGAGCTTCGTCTCCCAACTGACATAACTGAAATGCACAGTAACAGGAAGCCCAGTATGACTTCCTGTTTGCAGCTGGCCAGCAAGCCCATCTTGTTTTTAAAATTTAACTCAGTAGGCATTAGAAGAAGGTAACTTATTTTTTTATGTGCACCAATCTAAATTGCCCTGGAGAGGGGATGCATATGAGAACTGTTTGTTGTGTTGGGCTGACTTAATTCATTTTTGACCGTTGGTCCGCTTTAAAGCAAGGCTGCTCCTTGATCCCACAGTGACCTGTGCATGCGCATTAATGTGGTGGCAGAATATGCGTCAGTTGTGCTCTTACTACCCGATTTTTAATTTGCTGTATCCCTACATGACATGGGCTGATTGGATGACGTGGTGCTGGATTACAAGATTGGTCGCTCATTGGTTTCTGTTAGGAATGAAGGCATTCTTGATTAGGCCGCACAATGATGAGCACCAATCCTAATGATCAGAAGGGTATATTTTCACTGCATGCTTCCACCACAGCCTTAGTAAAAGTCTACCCAGACGAAACGAGTCGGCGGTACTCAGGGGAAGCAGCAGACAGGGAGCCCCCCCCCCCCCTTGTTGGCCGCAAGTGGGGCTGGGAGTGAAGCCTCACCAAATGTCATTACTACTCATATATATGTACGTTTGTTTCCTCTCTAATGTGAGTGTATTTTCTAGTTTATAAAAGGCAGGTAGGTTTTTAAGTCCTACACTATATATATTTTTCCCCTCCAAAAGCATCATTTGAAGATTGAAGTATTCCTCGACATCCACCTCTATAATTGTTATAGGCTTAATCAATAAGTGGTTAGTGAAGCTCAAGGGACAGGCAGTCTTCAAGTCATATTAGGCATTAAACCCTTTGGTGTTGTTGTCCAAAGTGAACTGACAAGTAATAACTGTTTCTAACACCTTCCAGACCCCCAAGTAAAATAAACTGTGAAGAAACACAATCCTATTTAATGGTATTCTCAATTTTTATTAAAAATGAGGAAACCAATTTAGGAAATAATTAAAATTTGCAGATCCGATTTTTTTTAATAATAAAAAAAAGCTTTTTACACTTCATGAGACACAGGACGTGATAAAATGGCCTCTTTGTCGGTACCAAAAATAAGAGCAAACTTCAGATTTAAAAGTCTTTTTTTTTCTTTTTGGCACCTGCATTATCGCAAATAATAAAAAGACGTAAAAAATTACATTCTTCTTTAAATTCTCTTTTTTTGTAGCTAAATTATATACATTTATAGAGAGCTTGAAGCAGCCAGTTTGTGAACAGAGAAAATAGGGACCATAATCTCATTAAAAAAAAAAAAAATAAAAAAAAGCTCTCTTTTTTTGTATCTTCTCCACCGTAGAACACAAGGCTCCCCTCAAAATGGGGCAATGAAATAAAAGAAATTAGCATCACTCGAAGGAATGATTCCAGTAGAACTAAGATAGATGTATTTACAAATGATACAGGTGTTACAGTTCTTGCTCCTCCCCCAGAGGGTGGGGCCAGCCAGGGGGACAGTTGCACCTTTAAAAATCTCCAAATCACTTCTTTTGCTGGATGTAGCTGGAGTTTAGGTGTGTGTGACCCTGGGACAAAACCGGGAACTGCGGTCCATTCTGAATTAGCGAGGCTGCTGAAAAAAAGAAACAAAGAGATTATGGGTAATGGAGTATGGAAATTTGCATTGTGCCACCTAACTGTAAAAACACAAATATACTCTCGACACTTATAAGGGGTGGGGATACTGCTTATCCACCTTATGGATTTGTTTCCCCCAAGCAGTCTAAGCCTGGTTTAGATCTTCTATAATCACTTGTCCTCAGCATCCTATGCACACGGGGGATCATTTTTGTATGCCTAGACAGGTCCTTACAGAACAGAACTTATTGTGAATCTCCAGTGTTCCCTGTAATGCTTTGTAGCGGAGTGGTTGGGATTTGGGCAGTGCTCCTTCAGGTAGAGGTTTGCGCTGGGATACCACTGCAGAGCACAATCCAGGATCTCAGAAGTCGGTGCATAGAGGTTCAGGTTTGTGTACAGATCAGTCATGTAATGGATCAGGTCGGGGTACAGATCAGTCATGTAATGGATCAGGTCGGAGTACAGATCAGTCATGTAATGGATCAGGTCGGGGTACAGATCAGTCATGTAATGGATCAGGTCGGGGTACAGATCAGTCATGTAATGGATCAGGTTGGGGAACAGGTCAGTCATGTAATGGATCAGGTTGGGGGACAGATCAGTCATGTAATGGATCAGGTTGGGGAACAGATCAGTCATGTAATGGATAAGGTTGGGGTACAGATCAGTCATGTAATGGATCAGGTCGGAGTACAGATCAGTCATGTAATGGATCAGGTCGGAGTACAGATCAGTCATGTAATGGATCAGGTCGTGTACAGATCAGTCATGTAATGGATCAGGTCGGTGTACAGATCAGTCATGTAATGGATCAGGTCGGTGTACAGATCAGTCATGTAATGGATCAGGTCGGAGTACAGATGAGTCATGTAATGGATAAGGTTGGGATACAGATCAGTCATGTAATGGATCAGGTCGGAGTACAGATCAGTCATGTAATGGATCAGGTTGGGGAACAGGTCAGTCATGTAATGGATCAGGTTGGGGTACAGATTAGTCATGTAATGGATCAGGTTGGGGAACAGATCAGTCATGTAATGGATAAGGTCGGGGTACAAATTAGTCATGTAATTGATAAGGTTGGGGAACAGATCAGTCATATAATGGATAAGGTTGGGGTACAGATTAGTCATGTAATGGATCAGGTTGGGGAACAGATTAGTCATGTAATGGATCAGGTTGGGGAACAGATTAGTCATGTAATGGATCAGGTTGGGGAACAGATCAGTCATGTAATGGATAAGGTCGGGGTACAAATTAGTCATGTAATTGATAAGGTTGGGGAACAGATCAGTCATATAATGGATAAGGTTGGGGTACAGATTAGTCATGTAATGGATCAGGTCGGGGTACAGATCAGTCATGTAATGGATCAAGTTGGGGAACAGGTCAGTCATGTAATGGATCAGGTCGGGGTACAGATCAGTCATGTAATGGATCAGGTTGGGGTACAGATTAGTCATATAATGGATAAGGTTGGGGTACAGATTAGTCATATAATGGATAAGGTTGGGGTACAGATTAGTCATGTAATGGATCAGGTCGGGGTACAGATTAGTCATGTAATGGATCAGGTCGGGGTACAGATCAGTCATGTAATGGATAAGGTTGGGGTACAGATCAGTCATGTAATGGATCAGGTCGGGGTACAGATCAGTCATGTAATGGATAAGGTTGGGGAACAGGTCAGTCATGTAATGGATAAGGTTGGGGAACAGATCAGTCATGTCAAGTTAGGGTACAGATCAGTTGGTAGCAGATGGGTCAGGTTGGGGGTACAGATCAGTCTATAGCATACTTGGTTGGGATACAGGTAAGTCACAAAGTAGATCAGCTGGGTGGTGATGCCAATAAATTCAGATTTGATTAGATCAGATCTGTACAGTGAAATGGTGATGTGCTGAACCAGCATCATTTCTGTTGCCCCTCCTCCCCAGCACTGACGGGTTTACACAGTGTGCTGCCAGGAGTCTTCTTGGACTACACTGACCCAGCTCTCTCCTCTTGCAGAGCCGTGTGGAGCTACATTTTGCCGGCATGATGGGGCAGGGAACACTTAACACAAATGCATGCTGGCAAGTTTAAGCCCCACACAGCTGTGTCTACAGTCAGAGACCAGAAGTGGCCACAGATGTAGGAAATGATATTTGTTAGGTTGGGGATTCACATTTTGCCTGGAGGTTTATAGTAAGGCCTCTCTATAAAATAGACATAAGGTTTCCCCTATCATGCTACACTAGGCCAGAAGAGTGACATTGCTCAACATGATCACAAGCTTCCCTGCACACCTTGCATTTTGCACCCTGACAACAGTAACCTAAATCTTACACATGCCCACCCCCCCAACCTCTGCTCCAAGGTGACTAGCCAATGGATATTTGGAGACACAATAGGTTAGTCTTACCTGGAGGATAGTAGGTCTTGGTATGCAAGCCAGGAGGAGCCTGCTGCAAGAAATTCTGGGGTAAGCTGTAAGGCCATGTTCCTGGAATCAGGGGGAAGTGGGAGGGATTACCGCGTTCAAAGGGATGAGAAGGTTTCCCAAACTGTCCCTGGAATCCATGTTCTGCTGAAATGAAATAAAAAAGTGTGTTTTATCATACATAGAGCCCTGTATAAGACACAGGCAACCAATCAATCAATCAAATATATATAGCTTATAGCCATGTCCACCAGGAGTTGGAAATTTGTAGTTCCCACCTTTGGGGCTATATAACCCCTCCGATTCATGTTGAATTCAGCCAAGATAAATCAGAGCACCATCTCGACAAACAATGTGCCAGGCATCAGAGAACCTGAAAGACAGTTGCAGCCACCAGACGCAGGCTTTGTCTTCTATGGGGCCAATATAAAACTTCTAAAAATGCTGTCTGCCTTGCCGCAATATGTTCTGGGCCACAGACCTGGAACAGGTGTGCAGAGCAGGAGGTCATGTTTACTTGTTAGGAATACAGACTCTGCCAAATGTAACGTTGAATAGTCAGCTTGCTTACCAAGCAGCCAGCATCTCTAGACTGAAGTTAGCTGTAGATGCCTGCATCTAACCAAGCCACCCAACAGCTGGCAAAGCAGGAGGCCAACGCTGTACACAAGGCCAGAAGCCTCAATGTCTAGAAGACATTTAGGGAGAGTGTACCAAACCCACTTAGACATTTTGCCATATTTACTTTTACTTAGAAAGGCTGAATGCTCACAAAAAGAAATGGTCTTTGCTTTAAAAAAAATTGAAATGTATTCCAATATTTTTAACATGAGCTATTTTAAATGGACCTTCAAAAACATATTGATCTCTTGAGCAAGGGAGAACTTTATTCACTGTAGGCAAGATTGCAGCAATCTTTTGCTAAGTTGAACTCATGGCCACTCATTTTTTTAGTGGCATTGATAAACCGGAACACCACCCATTTCCATTCCAGGCACAGCCACTGCGAATTAGCAGCAAGTAGGAAAAAATACCATTTTGTGAGTACTCACCTGTAAAATGGGTATTACGAGTATGTCACACACCCCGCTTCCAACATCCATGACACTTGGGAAACCGGCCTGTAGAGGGCGATCTTGCAGAGATGACATGGAAAAAAGGAGCCCCTCCTGGTCCATAAGTATCTGGGACCTCCCACTATTCCCCAGTCTTTTAAAAAAGCAGTGAGAAACCAGAAAGAGCAAATTATATAATATAAGAAACACCATATAAAGGACCCCAGAACAAAAAAGGGCGGGGGAAGCGGGGTGTGTGACATACTCGTAATACCCATTTTACAGGTGAGTACTCACAAAATGGTATTATTACTAGTATGTCACACACCCCGCTTCCAACATCCATGACACTTGGGACATCCAAAAGCAGTGTCAATAATGGGTGGGGACCCAAGAAGAAAAATAAGGCATAACTTAAATTACTGCAGCTTTCAGAACTTTGCGGCCAAAAGCAGCATCCGATGAGGTCCGCACATCAACCTTGTAAAACTTAGAAAAAGTATGCACCGAAGACCAAGTAGCAGCCTTACAAACCTGCTCAACAGAAGCCTGGTGCTGAAAAGCCCAAGAAGCCCCAACAGCACGAGTAGAATGAGCAGTAACACGAAAAGGGGGAACCTTCCCTTTTGCAGAATAGGCCCCAACAATGGCCTGATGTATCCATTTACTAATGGAAGACTTGGCGGGCGCCAAACCCTTCCTAGGCCCAGAGGGCACAACAAAAAAGGCATCCGTCTTACGGAAAGCAGAAGTAGTCACCAAATAATACTTAACACAACGAACAACATCCAAAGAATGCAAAACCCTTTCCTTGTTATTACTAGGATTAGGGCAAAGTGAAGGAAGAACTATATCCTGATTAAGGTGGAAGGCAGACACCACCTTAGGAAGGAAATCCGGTTTAAAACGGAAAACCACCTTATCCCGATGCCTTTCAAAATAAGGGGCCTGGATAGGCAGGGCCGCCAATTCAGAAACCCGACGGACAGAGGTAATAGCAACCACAAAAGCAACCTTCTGAGTAAGAATATGAAGAGGAACATCCTGCAACGGCTCAAAAGGAGCAGCCTGCATGGCAGAAAGCACCAAGTTAAGATCCCAAACTGGAAGTAGGGGCTTTCTAGGAGGCCGCAAATGCGTGACCCCCTGGAAAAAGGTCTTAACCAAAGGATGAAGAGCAAAAGATCTTTGAAAGAAAATAGCCAAAGCAGAAACCTGCCCCTTCAAAGTACAAATCTGGAAACCCAAATCCAGACCATGTTGCAGAAACTCCAAAATCCTAGGGATAGAAAATACCCTACAGGGCAAAACCCTAGACTCGCACAATCAATATAGGACCTCCAAGTCCTGTAATAAACAATAGAGGAAGACTTTTTCCTAGCTCGTACAAGAGTCTGAATGACCGCGTCAGAAAGACCTTCCTCTTTTAAAATGGAGATTTCAGCAGCCACGCCGTCAAAGCCAGCGTTGGTAAATTGGGGTAACAGAGTTGACCTTGGGTGATGAGATCTGGAAGAAGAGGCAGATGCAACTGATCCTCTGCCAGCCTTGTGATGTCTGCGAACCACAGACCTCTTGGCCATCTTGGAGCCACCAGGATTGCTGGCGCCCCTTTCTGAACTAGCTTGCGCACCACCTTGCTTATCATGGAGAATGGGGGAAACAGATACAGGAACCCCAGATCCTTCCAGGCCAGAGACATGGCATCCACTGCCACTGCCAGATGATCCTGGGATAGAGACACAAACACTGGAAGTTTGTGGTTGTGATGAGAAGCAAACAGGTCCAACCGTGGAGTCCCCCACTTGTGACAAAGAAACTGAAAGACCTTGGGATTGAGAGACCACTCTCCCTGGCGAGCGCATGCTCTGCTCAGGGAGTCTGCCTCCACATTCTCTATCCCCGGAATGTAAACTGCCGATATGCAGGGAACAGGATCAGAGACACTTCCCGGAGGGCACCCCAACTGTGAGTCCCTCCTTGGTGATTGATGTATGCAACCGCTGTTCGTTTGTCTGACCGAATCTGAACCGGCAGACCCCGCAAGAAACGAGTCAATCGAAGTAGGACTAAATGAATGGCCCGAAGCTCCAATACATTGAATGGAGAGTGAGCCTCCTGCGGCCCCCACAAACCCTGGAACCGATGTTCCCTCCAGATGCCCCCCCAGCCCATGAGGCTGGCATCTGTGGTGACCAATTCCCAACAGGGGGTCAGAAATGACTTGCCGCTTCTGAGATTGCTCGAAGTCAGCCACCACTGAAGGGACTGCAGAACGTGGGGAGACAACAAACAAACCCGATTCAAAAAGACAGCGAGCGCTTGTCCCACTTTGCCAAGAGAAAGAGCTGAAGAATCCTCATGTGAAACTGTGCAAACGGGACCGCTTCGAATGTGGCCACCATCAGCCCCACTAGCCTCATCCCCAGGCGGATAGGCTGACTAGAATAGGCCGAACAGAGCCGTCCTTTTTGGGTACCATAAATAGGTTGGAATAGCCCAGACCCTTTTCCGCTGGAGGCACCAGACGGATGACATCCATGTTTAGGAGGTTCGCCACCGCCGCCCTTGCGCGATAACCGGATCCGCGGGCATCCAGGACCTGAAAAATCTGGGAGGAGGCCTGAACTCGAATTCCAGCTTGTAACCGGAGGACACAACTTCCAGAATCCATCTGTCTGATACCTCCTTGACCCAAGCCTGGAAGAAGAACCGCAGCCGTCCCCCCACCCGTAAGGGTGAGGGCGTCTCCTCATTGCTGGGCAGGCTTGGAAGTAGACTTAGACTTGGACCCCCAACTCTGACCTGGACGGCCACGTCCTCTACCTCTGTTCCATGCAGTCCCCCTTGGGGCTGAAAAGGATGATCCTCTACCAGATCTGGAACCACGAAAGGAAGGGTTAAAGGAGGCCAATCCCCGGAAGGAACGACGCTGCCTCTTACGCTGAGGCAATTTGCCTCCTTTAATGACAGAATCCAACTTCTCACCAAAAAGGCGCAATCCCCCAAAGGGAAGTGCGGTAAGTGACTTCTTAGCCACAGTATCAGCCGCCCACTGGCGTAACCATATAGACCGCCGAATAGCAACTAGCAAGGCAGAAGTTCTGCTGCACATTGCCAAGGAATCATCCACAGCAGAAAGTACAAAAGACACAAACAATTCACGCTTGAGAGCGACAAACTCATCAGAGGCTGGATCAAGCCCTGAGGTATTCAATAGGTCTCTAACAATAGACCTAATAGCAACTGCCATAAGTGCCGAAGCACCCACAGGCCGCAAGGCCGAGCCAACGCTAGCAAAAGCGTGACAAGCCATTTGATCAATACGCTTGTCTTCCCCATCCTTAAGACTAGTAGATTATGGAGAATGTAAAATAGAGGAATTGGACAAACTGAGCACAGGAACATCCACCTCAGGGGGGGATGACCAACGCTTAACAGTGTCTGCTGGAAAGGGATATTTCTTATCCCAGTTTAAAGGAATGCCCGGAAGCCGCGCAGGCTTCTCCCATTCCTTAAAAATTATGTCCTCAAAAATGCTTTTGATTAGGAAATTCTAAACAAGGCTTGGAAGCCCCAACGAACTCCCCTTTTTGAGGAGGGACTGATTCAGGGGGAGCAACTGCCAATACCTCATGCAATTGGGCAAGAGCTTTAGGGGTGTCAAAAACCTCCCCTTCTCCTAGTTCAGCGTCAATACCCACAAATTGCTGAGCATCAGAAACATCAGATCCCTCAAAAAATTCCCCTTCCTCCAATGGAGAAAGGTCCGACCAATCAAGGCGCTCGCAACTATCAAACTCACTAGCCGAAGCAGCAGGAGTTAAATGTTTTTTCTTAGCTGAGGCCTTCTTGGCCACAGAGCTAGCCATTAATTTTTCAATGTGAGACAATCTGGCACATACATCAGAAAGCGACTCTCCACCCATGACAATATCACTGGGGGTATGGACAAGACAAGGTGCTGTGGGGGAAGAAGCAGGAGCCACCGACCCTGAGGCTTGGGCCCCTGACTGCTGCATTATAACCAATTGAGCACAAGATACACAAAGAAATGCATTATCCCTAACAAGGGATGCCCCACAACGTAAACACTGCCGAGTCTGTCCCGAGGGCACTGAAAGCCCAGTATCCTGAGATGCCGCCATATGGTGTCGTCTTTTTTTTTTTTTTTAAATACTTAATTATTTATAGTCGCCAAGTATGTGGGATTTACGCAAAAGCTACCCGGGATGCCCCTAAATAATCCCAAGTGGGAGGATTTAATAAAAGGACCAGGAGAAACCCCTAATGAAGAGTTTCCACCTAGAAGAAGATACAATAATAACCTTATGCACTTAAAGAGACCAACAAAAAACATCCCTTTAGTAGGGCTAAAGGGTACTCACAGCCCCAGCGACAGGACAGGCGACCGGACCAGGCGAGCAGGCAAAACCGCGTGCACACAGAGAAGAATGCCGTCCATATGCGGCGCCATCGAGAAGCCCCACCCACCACGCAGAACTGCAGAGAACGGAGGGCGGGCCAAAGAGAAATGACTGCCAGGACGCAATAGAACGGGGCCGGACACCGCTCGCCAAGCCCCGCCCACATCCAGGTCCGCATGCTGCAAAAAAGAGAGGGAAATTTAAATCCCTCACCAGCAAAGAACCGCAGGTAAGCCAAAAAACGAAAGGAAAATCTAACCAGATCATATCCTCTCTACTTTACTCTTTTAACTATATATTCAAAAGTGCATAGGACAAAGACCCCCCCCCCCCTCCTTATCACCCCTGCAGGGCCCAGGAGAGCAAAGGGGGAAAGCCCAAGGAAGCACCCTAAGGCACAGGGAGTTTTATAGGGATAGGGCATCCCACGCCGGGGGGACACCAACCCGGATACCGTCTACCCCTTATTTGAGGTCTCACGGGGGAGAAGCTCCCATATACACCCAAGGGTGTATCTACCCTTGCCTGAGCCCTTCAGCCAAGGCTAGGAGGCATATCGTAAGCATAACAGTAAAAAATGAGGTTCAGGCAGAAATAGAGAAAGGCCGGGAGTTACCCCAGCTACCTGCAGGAAGGAGAGTCATCTTCTGAATGCTTCGCCGACTGCAGAGACAAAAAGACTGGGGAATAGTGGGAGGTCCCAGGTACTTATAGACCAGGAGGGGCTCCTTTTTTCCATGTCATCTCTGCAAGATCGCCCTCTACAGGCCGGTTTCCCAAGTGTCATGGATGTTGGAAGCGGGGTGTGTGACATACTAGGAATATGTTACCTTGCTTATCAGTCCCCCCCAGAAATCCAGCCCTGTGATTGGCTGCTGCGGTCATGTGGTTGCCAGCATTCAAGTGCCGACTGTTTAGAAGAAGTGTGAAAATGGCATTGTTCCTGCTGATGTACAGTTCATCTGTAGCCCCCAAAAAATTAGACTACAAAAAAACAGCCCTGGGACAACTTTTGTAGAGCTGAAATGATGGCTGAGGACATTTCAGTCTTCTGTGGTTAGCTGTCCTCAGTCAGGCGCTACCTGGCTTGGTACCAGAGCATATTCATACACTTACCAGCAGAGGCATAACTAAATGTGATCAGGCCCTGGTGCAAACATTCAATGGGGCCCCGTCATGGCTCATAACGCACCCTTTTGCTTTCATTTGAACGCAACTGAAACAGCCAAGAGAAATGGTGCTTATTTTTTCTGTACACGATGCTATGAGAGCACAACTGTGTCAAATAAGGCACCGGAGCCACAATGATGGGGCCTCTGGACCTTAGAGCCCCCATGTGGACATAAACCCTGCACTCTCTATAGTTACGTCCCTGCTTACCAGGATGCAGCCTCCCTCACTGGAGACAGTAAAGTTTGGCCGGACTTGTCGTTTATCGCTGTTGGTAGCTTGTGCTCCCAAAAGACAGATGATAAAGGAAGCTTGAGTAATCTTTTGCGGACAGCACATCTGGCCAAGGTTTGGGGGGGGGGGGGTATGGCTGGATTCACACCTAAGCAGCTTCTGTTTCATTTCCAGTTGCAGTTGAGGTAGGGAATCCAAACAGGTGGGAATTTACTTGGACGTCCTAAATATATAAGGAGCAATTTGAACCTTACATGGTATGGATGAGTTTATGCCGATTTCATGCACCTTCATCCTGTATACATCTGATGGTAGCTTGATTCTGTTTATAAAATAATCTATTATTAAGCACATGCATTTGTATAGTGGCAATTATTTACCTGTGCTGCCAACACCGCCATTGCTCACCAGTGGAGAGGAAGTTTGGGAAGTGTGCCAATGTCCATCGTGACTGGAGTGAGGAACACCCACAGGCCTGGCAGCAGGCTGTGCAAAGATGATGCTGGGGTCGTTCAGACTGGCAGCACTCGGATTAGTGGTTGAGGTGTTACCGCTGCTGCCGGATCGTGACGGAAAGGTGACAGGCGAGTGAGGGGAATTCCCAGAAGGGCGGATGATCTGCCCGTGGATGGGCCAGGAGTTGGTGTGAATAGGAATCTGAGGAAGAGGGAGAAGCCCGAGGCTGTGCAAGGGAGAGAAGTGAGGAGGAGAGTGTGGAAAGTTAAACATTGGCCGTGGAACCTGATGAGCACTGGGAGCAGGAGGAGCTTGCTGTTGTAGTTTTGTTTGCTGAGGCTGGCCAATGGAGTTCTGTGGAAACGGTTGAGGCTGTGGAGAGTATGATGAATGGTGGGATTCCGACTGCAAAAGAAAAAAAAATGAAGCAGGCATTATTCAAACAATATTCCTATATTTTGAAAGTGACATAGGGGAGAAGTTCATATACTGTCCAACTTATGGTCACTCATTTTTCTTCCTTATCACTTACTGTCAATTTTTCAACCACCTCTGCTGGAAGTTTGTTCCAAGCATCTACTACTCTTTCTGTGAAATAATATTTTCTAACATTGCTTCTGACTAGCTTCAGGTTGTGCCCTCTTGTTCTATCATTAAGTTTCTTCTTAAAACACTTCCCTCCTGAACCTTATTCAATCCTTTGACATAAGGAAAGAAGTTATATAAGTCCTTATTGCAGGGCTCACAGGTGGCAAGATGTGATGGGTAAGGGTCCTTGCAACAAGAACCGCTTCTGGTGTAGAGTTGGTATAGGTACAGTTTAAAGAGGAACTATGGTAAAAGAAAAAGTCCTTCTCTTCACTGCTGGTTGCACTGTTAGGCTGCTCGCACCCACGTAATTGCAAATAGCCTATCAGCGTGCCCGACGCAGGCCATGCACAGATATGCTGCTCCAAGCCTGAGTTCTGCTGCATATTAAGGAGGGACTATGGTCATTCTTCCCCACTCGCCTACTGAAGAAGGGTCGAGCCCAGCAGCATGTACAGAAACTTCTCCATGAGATCACTGGAGCAGGTCCAGAAGGAAGGAGCAGCAAAAAGGTACTAAAGGAAGGGATGGGGTGTTTTGTATACTGCTGAATGAAAGCCTGTGTATAAAGATTCCACAAATTTTCCACCAAAAAAACATGGTGAGCCCAAATGTTTTACCACAAAAAGAAGTAGAGTGTCGAAGCTTCAATATTTAGCCAGTATCAGACACGTAATTTTTTCTTAAGATCCATTGACACTCACCGACTCTGAGGCCTGTCTTGTGCGTGTTGGACGTTCCAGCTGTTGTAAAGGGTTGATTACTTGCTGGGGGACAATAAGACTTAAAATCTGGGATGCTAAAAATAAACAAAATAACTTAATCAATAAAACATTAAGAACACCTGTTCCACATATGGAGTATTGATGATGAAAAAGGAACAAAACTAGAACGGACAGTGTGAAATTGTGACATTTGCAGTCTAGTTATAGGGGGACTAGGACGTCAATTACTAGGAAAATTTCACAACTAGAAATCACAAAACAAGGGCGAATTAATGTAACTTTGGCTCTTTTTACTTTCTCACTCATATGTTTCGCCCCATAAGATGCACCGGCCCATAAGACGCACCTAGAAATTGAAGGACATTGTAATCCCCCAATAATAAGCAGTGTGGTCCCCTCTCCCAATACCCATAGGCAGCGAGGCACCCCCCATCTCATAGGCAGTAAGGCATTCCATTCCATAGGGAGTGAGGCATCCCCCATCCCATAGGCAGTGAGGGCATCCCCCATCTCATAGGCAGTGAAGGCACCCCCATCCCATAGGCAGTGAGACTTTTCCCCATCCCATAGGCAATAAGGCATTCCCCCAATCCCATAGACAATGAGGCATTCCCCCAATCCCATAGGCAATGAGGCATTCCCCCATCCCATAAGCAATGAGGCATTCCCCCCATCCCATAAGCAATGAGGCATTCCCCCCATCCCATAGGCAATGAGGCATTCCCACCATCCTATATGCAATAAGGCATTCCCACCATCCCATAGGCAGAGAGACTTCCCTCTTTCCCCAAATGCTGAAGAAATAAATAAAAACATAAACTTACATTGACAGTCGCTCCCCCGACGCAGCCAGGCGATGGAGGAGAGGCAGGGGCACACACGGGTTCATGCAGTGGGTGGGCGTGGCCTGCATTTGCAGGGACTCGAGTGTTTGTGTGGCCAAGTGCACTGGGACTCTCCCTGCCTGTCGTCCCGCCCATCCTCAGGTTGTGTGGGTGAAGGGTGCCAGACCCAGAAGCATCGGCTGCAGTGGCACCCAGAGCAGGGACTATCACTGCCTGTCCTTTCCCCCATCATCCGGCTGTGGCGCTGGAGCTACTTTTAATGTAAGTAAGATTAAATGTTCACCATTTGCTGACAATCAATGGGGCAGCATGTGCTTTTGTGACTTGCACTAATGCTGGCCAGGGATCATAATGTCCAAAGCACTGAAACAGGACCATTTTAGTCTGCAAGACTCAAAGGAAATATGCAGTGTAAAAAAAATACCATTTTGTGAATACTCACCTGTAAAATGGGTATTATAAGTATGTCACACACCCCACTTCAAGACATTCATTACATGTGGGTATACTGACCTGTAGATGGTGATCTTGCAGAGATGTCAATAAAAAAAGTAAGATCCTCCTGGTCCATAAATACCTGGGGCCTCCCACTCATTCCCCTGTATAAAGATAGCAGTAAGGTAAAGGGACCAGGAAAGCCAATTAACACTAACAAAGGTTCACCATATAAAGGATCCAGAATACCAAAGGGCAGGGTGAAGCGGGGTGTGTGACATACTTATAATATCCATT
The DNA here is from genome assembly GCA_027917425.1 of Gastrophryne carolinensis. Taxonomy (NCBI): domain Eukaryota; kingdom Metazoa; phylum Chordata; class Amphibia; order Anura; family Microhylidae; genus Gastrophryne; species Gastrophryne carolinensis. The sequence continues at coordinate 437,980,207 of CM051235.1, forward strand.
TTACAGGTGAGTATTCACAAAATGGTATTATTCTAAGTATGTCACACACCCCGCTTCAAGACATTCATTACATGTGGGACATCCAATAGCAGTGTCCATAAAGGGCGGGGATCCAAAAACAAGGCAACAATGCACAAACTTAAACCACTGCCACTTGCAGAACCTTGCGGCCAAAAACAGCATCCGCTGAGGCCTGCACATCAACCTTGTAAAACTTGGAAAAAGTGTGAACCGAGGACCAAGTAGCAGCCTTACAAACTTGCTCAACAGAGGCCTGGTGCTGGAAAGCCCAGGACGCCCCAACAGCACGAGTAGAATGAGCAGTAACACGAAAGCAGAATAGGCCCCAACAATGGCCTGGTGAATCCATTTACTAATTGAAGACTTGGCGGGAGCCAAACCTTTCCTAGGCCCAGAGGGCACCACAAAAAGGGCGTCAGTCCTACGAAAGGAGGAAGTAGCCACCAAATAGTACTTCACACAGCGAACCACATCCAAAGAATGCAAAACCCTCTCCTTGTCATTGCTAGGCTTAGGACACAAGGAGGGTAGAACAATGTCCTGATTAAGATGAAAAGCAAAGACCACCTTAGGAAGGAAATCTGGCTTGAAGCGGAAAACAACCTTGTCCTGATGCCTCTCAAAGTAAGGGGCCTTAATGGACAAGGCCGCCAACTCTGATACACGCCGAACGGAAGTGATGGCAACCAGAAAAACAACCTTCTGAGTAAGCGTAGAGAGTGCAATATCCTGCAAAGGTTCAAAAGGAGGACCCTGCAAGGCCGAAAGAACCAAATTCAAATCCCAAACTGGAAGCAAAGGCTTCCTAGGAGGCCGCACATGCGTAACCTCCTGGAAAAAAGTCTTAACCAGAGGATGAAGAGCAAAAGACTTTTGAAAGAAAACCGCCAGGGCAGAAACATGCCCTTTCAGCGTACTAAGCTGCAAACCTAGGTCCAGACCATGCTGCAGAAATTCCAAAACCCTAGGGATAGAAAACACCCTGCAAGGAAAGGCCCTGACCTCACACCAATCAATATAAGACCTCCAAATCCTATAGTAGATGGCAGAGGGAGACTTCTTTCTAGCCCTAACCAGAATGACAGCATCAGAAAGACCTTCCTCCTTCAAGATGGAGGTTTCAGCAGCCACGCCGTCAAAGCCAGCGTTGGTAAATTGGGGTAGAGCAGTGGACCCTGAGTGAGCAGATCCGGCAGAAGGGGCAGATCTAGCTGATCATCTGCCAACCTTACCACGTCTGCGAACCAAACCTGTCTTGGCCACCTTGGAGCCACCAGGATTGCTGACGCGCCCTCTAGGGCCAGCTTGCGCACCGCTTTGCCCACCATGGGAAACGGAGGGAACAGGTACAGAAACCCCAGATCCCTCCAGTTCAGAGACATGACATCCGCTGCCAGAGCCAGCAGATCCCGCGAGAGAGACACAAATGCCGGAAGATTGTGATTGTGACGAGAGGCAAAGAGGTCCACCTCCGGAGTCCCCCACCGGTGGCAAAGCGACCGAAACACCTTGGGGCTGAGCGACCATTCCCACCGGCGAGATGAGCACCTGCTCAGGGAGTCCGCCTCCGTGTTCTCCACTCCCGGAATGTACACCGCCGAGATGCATGGGACATTGGTCTCTGCCCAAGCCAGGATCAAAGACACTTCCCTGAGGGCACGCCTGCTGCAAGTCCCTCCCTGGTGATTGATGTAGGCGACCGCCGTCCGATTGTCCCCGCAACTGATGAGTCAAGTGAGCCAGAACCAACCTGATGGCTCTCAACTCTAGAACATTAATGGGATTGTGGGCCTCCTGAGGCCCCCACAGTCCCTGAAACTGAAGATCCTTCCAAAATCCCCCCCAACCAGACAGGCTGGCATCCGTGGTGACTGTCTCCCACCGAGGGGTCAGGAATGACCTGCCCCTCATCAGATTGCTTGGTTTCAGCCACCACCGAAGGGAACACCGTACCCGGGGGGGCATCAGGAAGGACTGATCCAATGACAGCGGGGACCCGTCCCAGGCCGCCAAGAGATGGAGCTGGAGCGTCCTTGTGTGAAACTGGGCAAAGGGAACCGCCTCGAATTATGCCACCATCAATCCCACCAGTCGCATCCCCAGCCGAATGGACGGGCAGGGAATAGATAGGAGACGCTGAGTCAATTCCTGAATCAGAAGGACCTTGGCCCGGGGGACAAACACATTGGCCTGAGAAGTATCCAGAGACATTCCCAGGAACTCCACCACCCTGGAGGGCGAAAGGCAGGACTTGGGATAGTTGATCACCCAAACGAAACTCTCCAGAGTGGACACCACGGTCCTGGTATCTAGCTGAGCCTGACTGAGGGAAGACGCCATGATGAGAAGATCGCCCAGATATGGCACGATGCGGATACCCATGGCTCTGTGAAGGGCCATCACTCCTGCCAACACCTTGGTAAAAACCCTTGGAGCCGGGGTAAGGCCAAACGGAAGAGCCACGAACTGAAAATGTCGATTTTCCACAACGAACCTGAGAAATCTCTGATGTGCCGGAAATATAGGAATATGCAGGTAAGCATCCTTGATGTCTATGGACGACATGAAGTCCCCCTGACGAAGAGAGTGAATGGCCGAGCTCAGAGTTTCCATACGGAACTTCCGGTGGACGTACGAACCTGTTGATCAACTTCAGATCCAGAATGGGACGAACTGAACTGTGCTTCTTGGGCACCGTGAACAAATTGGAATAGAAGCCCAGGCCCCGTTCTGAGGGGGGCACCGGGCAGATGAAAGCCATGTCCAAGAGACTTGCTACTGCCGCCCGAAGCCCCTGAGCGGCCAGAGGATCTGACGGCACCCGAGACCTGAGGAATCTGGGAAAGGGCCGGAACTCGAACTCCAGCTTGTAACCGGAAGACACCACTTCCTGAATCCACCTGTCCGAGACAGCTTGGAACCAGACCCGGGAGAAGAGCTACAGCCATCCCCCCACCCGCAAGGGTGAGGGCGCCCTCTCATTGCTGAGCCGGCATGGCAGCGGTTTTAGGCTTAGAGCCCCAACTGTGTCCTGGACGGGCCCGGCCCCTGCCCCTGGACCAGGAGTCACCTCTGGACGAGGGGAAGGCCGAACCCCTGCCAACTCTAGCCCCACGAAAGGACTGAGTGAAGGAAGCCGCCCTCCGAAAGGGACGACGCTGCTTCTTACGCTGAGGTAACCTACCTCCCTTCGCCACCGAATCCAATTTCTCTCCAAAGAGCCGCAACCCCACAAAGGGAAGGGCCGTAAGCGACTTTTTGGACACAAAATCAGCCGTCCACTGGTGTAACCAAACCGACCGCCGGAAAGCCACAAGCAAGGCCGAAGCTCTCCCATACATCACCAATGTGTCATCCAAGGTGGCCAGCACAAAGGACAAAAATAACTCACATCGCTTAAGGGCGGCAAACTCCTCACTAGCCGGGTCAAGCCCGGAAGAGGTCAACAGTCCTCTAACCACCGACCTGAAGCACAAACCGGCGCAAGGCCGACTCAACACTGGCAAAACCATGACAAGCCATCTGGTCAATGCGTTTATCCTCACCATCCTTGAGAGTAGTGCACTCCGGAGAATGCAGGATTGAGGAGCTGGACAACCCCAAAACGGGAGCATCCACCCTGGGGGGGGGAGGGGTCGACCAGTGCTTCACCGCGTCCGCCGGAAAGGGATATTCCTTGTTCCAACCCGGAGGGACACCCGGAAGCCGAGTCGGCCTCTCCCATTCCTTAAGAATGGGAAAGAAATGCTTTTGATAAGGAAATTCCAACCGCAGCTTGGTCACCTCAAAGAACTCCCCCTTCAGCGGAGGAGCCGCCTCGGGGGGAGAAATACCCAGGACCTCAAACATATGAGCCAGGACCCTAGAGGTATCCAAGGACTCCCCCTGGCCCTGCTCGGTATCAGCACCCACAAACTGCTGGTCATCTGAGCCCTCAGACTCCTCAAACAGCTCCCCTTCCTCAAGCGGGGAACAATCAGACCAATCCAGGGAGTCAAACTCCTCCATATCAAAGGCCTGCGTGGCTGTATACAAATGTTTTCACTTTGCCGTGGCCTTTTTGGCAACCGCACTGGAAAACTATTTTTCAAGATTGGCCAATCTGGCACACACCTCAGATTGCGACTCCCCGCCAATGACCACATCACATGGGGTACGTGTCAAGCGAGGGGGAGACGGAGAGGATACTGGCGGAGCAGAACCAGACGCCTGAGATCCGGACTGCCGCGTAATAGACCGTTGTGCACAGGGTACACAAAGAAATACATCATCCCCCAATAGGGATCCCCCACACCCCAAACACAGCCTGGATTGCCCCATATGGTGATTTTGGTGATTTTTAATATATATATATATATATATATATATATATATATATATATATATATATACATATATATATATATATGCACAGTGCCCCGAGGGAATTATGCAGTAATGCAACCTGGGATGCCCCTTTAAGTCCCGCATGGGAGGAATTTTTAGACAACTAAATTTAACCCTGGACCCTAGGATAGGGAGAACCCCCCTTTAATAGGAACGCTAGTCCACCTGGAACACACAAACAAACACACAATCAGACCAAAATACGGTAGCTCTAAAGGGGTTAATAACAGAAGCCTTGCCAAGGAACCCCAGGGAGGGGCATGGTCCATAAGGAAACTAATGGGCCACTGGCCACTCACCCAACCGTCACTGACTCCTGATTCCCGCACGCCTGCAGCATGGAGGAGAAGGCGCGTAGGCAGAGGAAGAGGGAGGGTGGGCCGGCGCGGTTCGCGCCCGGCCAGAGCCAGGACCTGAAATGCGGTGCCCGCAGCACGGGGGCGGGCCAGCCTACGAGCGCCCGGCCCCGCCCCATGCCCTGAGGGGAAGAAGATCCTCTTGGGCGCCAGAGACGCCATGACAAATGCCGGAGGCCGGCGCCATGGGACCGCCGGCCTAAGTAAAGCCAGCACAGTAAATCACCACACACACACGCTATAGTAATAAAGATGAATCCATAAGGGACCCCCCCTCTAAGGGTATCCGGGAGAGGGGGAATCCATGCTAGGGTGGAAGCCAAGGGACGGGGCATCCCAAACCAGGGTCACCAACCCGGTTAGCCGCCTACCCCTTGTTATGGGGTCTCACAGCGGAGCGGAGCTCCTGAGCACCTAGGGTGCCATCTACCATTGCCCGGACCAGCAGCCTAGGCTGGGAGGCAAGTAACACAAATAAAAGAATCCGGGCAGGAATAGAACAATAGAGGGCCGGGAGTCATCCCGGCTACCTGCAAGGAGGAGACATCCATCTTCTGACTTGCTCGCCTTCTGCAGAGATGAAAGACTGGGGAATGAGTGGGAGGTCCCAGGTATTTATGGACCGGGAGGGTCTTACCTTTTTTTTATTGACATCTCTGCAAGTTCGCCATCTATAGGTCAGTATACCCACATGTAATGAATGTCTTGAAGCGGGGTGTGTGACATACTTAGAATATAAACACACTTGGTGACTGCAGCCAGCGAGTTTTCCTGGTGCTCCTGACAGCGAGGCCGATCTATGAAGCTTTGTCGCAGCCACCATGATCCTGCCAAAAACTTTCCCCAACCCCATTCTTTGGTTGAACTTGATTGACATGTGTCTTTTTTCAACCGTACTATGTAACTTCTAGTTTTTTCAGATAATACTTAACCTACTCTATACAGTGCCTGACACTGGCAGCATAAGGCATCCCAAATCAGAGGATTTCCCCTCTGCATAGCACAGGCCAGTGGAAAAAACAATATTCACCTCTACCATGTTCCCCCAGAACACCGGAAATCCTCACATTCACTACAAGCCAGCACCGGGAACGGAGCCCTGAAATTGGTCAGTGGGCAGTCATGGGGGCAGGCCGATGATGCAACCATGGCCCACGTGACCGCCCAGTGGCCAATCACGGAATACCTTTCCCGAAGCCGGCTTGTAGTGAAGGTGAGGATTACGGGCATTCTGTGGGGTTAGGTTCAGGGGGACCTCCAGCATTCTGGATGCCCCCACCAAGCTTGTTTTGATTAGCTGACTGGGGGACCAACACCTGTTAAAGAAAAAAACAGGTTTAAGTAGGCCTCCTTGAGTTGGGAGGGGGTGCATGCAAATCACATTTATTTTATATTCATTAACAAACAAGTGGGTGGTCCAGTCTAAGAGATACTGTAAACAACATGTATTTAGTGTGCTACAGCTCTAGGTAAGTTATGAGGGGCATATTTAGGAGTACTACAGTGTAAAACAATACTGAATAAAGCAATAAAACATAGTATTACCCAGAATACTATTTGCATTCTTCTGCCTGGCATTATTGTGTTCAGGACAGTCCCTGCGCACATGTCCCACATCACCGCAGGTAAAGCACCTCTTTTCCCTAAGTTCTCTCTCTTCCTCTTTGGCGTCCTTATCATCATCCTTCTCATTATCCTTCTTCTTTATCCTAGGAGGCAGGAAAAAAGTGAGCGCTAACCTTAAACTTGTAACAGAACAGACTGGGCAATAAAAAGATTTATACATTTTACAGCACTGTTTATGGGAACTAGTCAATGATTTGAATTCATATGGTCGCCAACACTATATGACTGACAGCAGGAATTTCACTAAGCCTTGCAAACAACTCCACATATCTGGTGTATTCAGTGAGTGGTAACGTAATCTGTGCCCTCTACTTTACTATGTACGTATACAATATGGGAAAGTCAGGAGGGCTATTATTTATACTAGCGACTGTAGTGTGGAAAGTGCACATCAGACCATAAATCACTGCAGACAGAGCAGGCCAGACTACAGACTGGAGAAGTTTTCTGCATTCCCTAATATTTGGAAGCACTCCCCTTCCTCCATTTTCAGCCCATTGAATAAACTCCTAAATGGGCAATGAGCTTGTTTTTGTGTAAAAGTGGACCAAAACCTGGAAATGTGACTGGTTTTTGCTCCATTTTGCTACGTGAAACCCGCATGATCACCTGCAAATTTTACCTATCTGGCAGTCCCACAATGCATTTGCAGGCTCTGGTCCATTCAGCACTGTTTGGAAAGGCGCACCAGCATAGCATATGTCAAAATCTATCATATGTATAAAATCGGCGTGACAAGGCAATATTTGGAGCTGCAAAAACACAATTCTGTGAGGTACTCACCTGTAGAATTGGTTTTTCTGGGAATCCATTCCAGGCACTCCTTACGCTTGGGATTACCTCCTCCTTGCTGATCACGTGACTGCAAGAAAGAAAACAGGTGTGGCCCCTCTCGGCCCATAAGTAGCAGCTGCCTCCTCACCAAGATCAGTTTACTTAAAAAGCAGTAAAAAACAGAAAAACAGAGGCAGGCCGGGAGGGCCTATATAGGAGTCCATGTTACTTTACACCGAACTCCGCGAAAATACTCTCAGAAATTAAGTTTTGTTCTTTTCACTTTCTCTTACACTTTTTCTCTTTTTTTTTTTTTTCAAATGCTAATGAAATAAATGGACTAAACACCATCAAAAAAAGCATCAAAAGATAGATCATGACCCAAACGGGTGGGCCGGAGTGCCTGGAATGGATTCCCAGAAAAACCAGTTCTACAGGTGAGTACCTCACAGAATTGTGTTTTTTCTTCCAATCCATTCCAGGCACTCCTTACGCTTGGGATCTCCAAAAGCAGTGCCATCTATGGGCGGGATCCCCTAACGCAGAACAGCAGGTAGTTCATTTCACTACTGCCTGAAGAATCTTTCGACCAACCACAGCGTCAGCTGAGGCTCTAACATCCACCTTGTAAAATTTGGTAAATGTATGAACCGAAGCCCAGGTGGCAGTTTTGCAAACCTGTTCCACCGAAGCCTGGTGCTGAAAAGCCCAAGAAGCACCAATGGAGTGGAATGGGCCATGACCCGAAAAGGGGGTTCCCTCCCCTTGGTCGAGTAGGTTCTTCCTACTGCCTGCCTAATCCACTTACTGACAGTGGCTTTAGCTGGCGGAAGCCCCTTTCTCGGCCCTTCCGATATAACCAAAAAAAGGAAATCGGTTTTGCGGAAGGAATCTGTAGCTGCCAAGTAATATCTTACGGCTCGGACTACATCTAAAGAATGAAGCGCCCTTTCCTTAGCATTAGCCGGAACTGGGCATAAAGAAGGTAAGTTACCTCTTGATTAAGGTGAAAGGGAGGGACGACCTTAGATAAAAAAATCAGGCTTAAACTGAAAAACTACTTTGTCTCTGTGTAACTCAAAATAAGGAGACTTCATACATAAGGCGGCTAACTCAGAAACACGCCGCACAGAGGTGATGGGCATCTACGCATTAAAAATTGAAAAATTTAAATTAAGTCCTACACTGGTAAAATAGACGCGCGGAGGTTGGACATGAGTTAAATTAAGTCCTACACTGGTAAAATAGACGTGCAGAGGTCGGACATGAGTGACCCCCTGAAAAAAAGTCTTAATGAGCCTCTTACTAGCGATAGACTTCTGGAAAAAAATAGCCAAGGCCGATACATGCCCTTTTAGGGTGCTTAACTGTAGGCCCATTTCTAAGCCATCTTGTAGGAATTCTATATTTCTAGAAATTGAATACTTTCTGCACGAAAAATTCCTAGCCTCACACCAGGATATGAACGACCGCCAGACCCTGTAGTACATCATGGAAGACGACTTCTTCCGGGCCTGAATCATGGTATGAATAACCTTGGCCGATAAACCTCTCTGCTAAGATCGAGGTTTCAATAGCCAAGCCGTTAAAGCCAGCATCTGTAAATTCGGGCGCCGAAGCACCCCGTGAGTGAGAAGATCTGGCCCGACCGGTAGGTGCAGATGGTCTACCGACCTCCTTGTTATGTCTGAAAACCAACTTCTTCTTGGCCAATGAGAAGCTACTAGAATGGTAGGCACCCCCTCCTGAGCTATCTTTCCTAAAACACGGCTCAGTAGCGGAAGCGGGGAAAAAAAGTACAGAAGCTTGAACCTTGCCCACGAGACTGACCGGGCATCCGTTGCTATGACCAGAGGGTCCCTTGATAGGGACATGAAATTCGTCCGTTTGTGATTGTGTCTGGATGCAAAAGATCCACTTCCAGACACCCCCAGCGAAGACAAAGGGCTTGAAAGACCTTCCGACTGAGGGACCATTGTCCCCAATGCAGAACCTTCCTGCGGTGGTCGGACATGAGTCTCAGAGCGTCGGCCTCCTGGTTTTCTACCCCCGGGATGTAAACTGCCGAGATGCAGGGAACATTCTCCTCTGCCCAAGTCAGAATCCGGCTTACTTCCTCTTGAGCACTCTTGCTCCGGGTACCCCCCTGATGATTGATATAGGCTACTGCCGTCCGATTGTCCGACTGGACCTGGACTGCCTGCCCCTTTAAGCTGGGGGTCAGATACTGAAGCACTAGTCGGATTGCTCTTAATTCCAATATATTTATGAGAAGCTGACACTCCTTCGGCCCCCATTGTCCCTGGATCTTCTGTGTCTGCCAGATGCCCCCCCCCCCCAACCTGTGAGACTGGCATCCGGGGAAACGATCTGCCACTGTGGTGTCAGAAAGGACCTGCCTACAGACAGATGAAGAGAGTCCATCCACCACAGAAGAGATTGCCTGGCCGAGGGCGTCAGAACAAAAAACTTGATCCAGCGACTGTGGGGCTAGATCCTAGTTTGCCAACAGATTCCACTGAAGAAGCCTCATGTGAAACTGGGCAAAATGTACGGTCTCGAAGCAGGCTACCATAAGGCCTACTAGCTTCATCCCTAGCCGAATGGTCGGCTGCCGGCAAGCCAGTAAATACTCTATTTGATTTCAAATTAGCAGAGCCTTCTGCTCTGGTAGAAACACTTTGACTTGAACCGTGTCCAGAATCATTCCTAAGAAATTCCTTACTGGCGCCGGAGTGATATGGGACTTCGGATAATTGATCACCCAGCCGAACTCTTCCAGAGTTGATAGGACCATCTGCGTATCTTTCATGATCCGCTGAAGAGACCCGCTAAAATGAAAAGAGTGTCCAAATATGGAATGATGCATATCCCCTGGATCCTGAAAATGGCCATGAGACCCGCCAAACTTTGGTGAACACTCTTGGAGCCGAGGATATCCCGAATGGGAAAGCCACAAACTGGAAGTGCTGGTCTTCCAGGGCAAACCTCAGGAACTTCTGATGCCCTGGAAAAATTGGAACATGCAGATACGCGTCCCTTAAGTCTATAGTAGTCATAAGATCCCCGGGCCGAACTACTCTTGTCGCTTACCTTAGCGTCTCCATGCGGAAAGGTTTCACGCGGATATCCTGTTGAGACCCTTTAAGTCTAAAAATGGGATGCATCGACCCGTCCTTTTTTGGGGATTGTGAACAGGTTGGAGTAAAACCCCTGACCTTCCTCCTAAAAGGGTACCCGACAAATTACCCCTTTTTGAAGGAGATGCTGAACTGCGGGTCTCAGGGCATCTATCTTTGACTGGTTCCGGGATGCCCCTGACCAAAAGAACCTTGCGGGTGGTCTGGCTGCAAACTAGATCTTGTAGCCTGATGACACAACCTCTAGGATCCAAAGATCCGCCACGTGGTGCCTCCAGATATAAGCAAAATGCAAAAGCCATCCCTCCACCTGCTCGGGTGAGGGCGCCCCCTCATGCTGGAGTGGGCTTGGCTGGAGGATTAGGCCCACTTCTCCAGACCCTCCTGCCCTACACGCTCTGCCTCTACCTCAAAAAATCTCTACGGGAGCAAGGACGAAAGGTCCCTCTGCCAGTCCAAAAGAGTCGATATGATGAAGTCCTCTGAAAAGGCCGAGTCGTCCTCTTCCTCTGAGGCAGTTTGCCATCCTTCACCATACTGTCCAGTTTTTCTCCAAAAAAAAATCTGCTCCCTAAAAAAGGTAGATCTATAAGAGCTTTCTTAGTGGCGGCAACCGCCAACCATTGTCTTAGCCATAAGGAACGGCGCAAGGCCACAAGCAGAGCAGAAGTTCTAGCAGCTAGCCTGACTGCATCATCCACCGCAGTGATAGTGAACGAGTTAAAGTCCAAACAATCCTTAAAATCTTTGGACTCTTGAATAAGCCTGCGAGACTTAGCCCTGGCTAAACCTTTTCTTCATCTTCTTCCTTGAAGCCAGGAACACAATGGCCATGGCACAACCAGGACGTAGAAAGGATCCTTTCATAGCAAAAGCATGGCGGGCCAATTGATCCATTCGTCTCCCCGTGGGATCTCTTAAAGTTCCCATAGTAGCAGACGGCATGATGGAAGTATTAGACAAGCCTGCTACTGGAGAATCCACCTCAGGTGGGCAAGACCAAAGCTTAATCATGTCCGCCGGAAAGGGATACCTAGAGTCTAGTATCCTAGGAACAGCCGGTAATTTGTTAGGATTTCTTAAGAAGATTGTTTTCCCTGACCAGGAAACGAACCCGGGCCCCGGTGGTGAGAGCGCTGAATCCTAACCACTAGACCACCAGGGACACATCCATTTTAGAAAAGTGCGACTGCTCCGGGAACACCTGCCTTTGCCTTACTGGCTTAAGCAGATCATCCTTCCCTCTTTTTGTCACCTCAGGAGGGGCGATATTATTAATATTATTGTTCATTTATATAGCGCCATCATCTTCCATAGCGCTTTACAAAGTAGTAATTACCGACAGGGTAGAACATACAGTACACACACTATTTCAAACGCAGTTTTACAGATTTGACAGTGGATATTCTGAGTACAAGATACAATATGGGAGAGAGTGATATTCAAGGTTTCAAAAGCAGAAAAAAGCAGACACTGTGTTTCGCCAGGCCCCTCCTCCTGCGAGGAGGAGGTCCTCATCAGAAGAGAAAAAAATAGAGTTACTATCTTCCTCACCAGAGCGTAACTCGCCTTCTGAGAGCTGCTCATCTATATACTCTTCTTCCTCCCACTCTCCAAAAGAGACAAATAAATCTCTTTCCTCCGCAACAGGTTCCAATGCCTCCTCTTATAGGTGGCCTTCTTCGGAATAACCAAGGATAACTGTCTCTCCAGGTTATCCAACCTGTGCACCACATCTGACTGCACCTCGCTGCCTTCCCCCTTCCAGGGGAAGGAAAGGGATGGGTGAGCCGTTGCGCTCACACCAGTAATAACTGGACTAAAGACCTGAGCCGCCGCTCTATTATGGTCTAACCAATTCTCATGGCGCAAGCGGAACAAATCGTGCTGAAACTACCCAGGGGATCCTGCTTACATAAGGGGCAGAGCCCGCCCTGCTCAAATGGGATGCCCCAATCACTATCCCCTGATGCCTCCCTCATGGTGTTTTTTTTTTTTTTAATTTGCCAATCAGACCTAAAAGGCCCTAAGCCTAAAACCAATCCCAAAAGGGACCGGGAGGAACCACAACCTTTTCTATCCTTCTTCCAAATTCTAAAAAATAAAAAGGAGCATTAATCTCCCTCTATTTTTTTTTTTTTAACTAATAAAAAGATAAAACTGACAATCATTATAATAATAAAATATATTCATATATATATATATATATATATATATATATATATATATATATATATATATATATTAAACATATACAAATATATAATATAAATAATATAACTAACTGAAATATGAAATTGATAATGCAATTAATCAAAAAAATGTATATAAAAATTGATAATGGCGATGTCCACTCACCACCACCGCTCTTCTTTTTACCGCTATACAAAAGAATGATCAAACACATAATATATATATCATAGCTTAGTACAAACAACGGCAAAATCAGCTTGCCCTGAGGCACCAATATGAATAAACCAGCGGAACCCCTGAAAGCCATCCTAATCACAAGGCATTTATAGGCCAGCACCTTGGCCCAACCGGCCACCGCCGCAATCGCACGGCTATCTGGCCACAATATATATATATATATATATATATATATATATATATATATACATATATACCTAGCAATATGCGATTTCCTCGCCCGGGGAGAGAGACAACTGAATACACGGCCTTGTGGTTCCGGGTTAAACTCTGCCCTTGCGTGACCTCAGCCACGTCCCTTAAAGGCATACATAAAAAAAAAAATGTATTTATTTTTTTTTAAGATAAAAAACCTACCTAACTGGAAGAAGGAGGGGTTGGGTAAAGCATACAAAAAAAACATTCCTCAGCAGGCACACCAGAGAAAAACCTGCGGCTGACTTGCTTTTCAAAAAAGCCTGCAGCCCAGAGCATATACACTCTGTAAGCGCCCCAAGACCCAGGCGCTTCCACCTTACCTTCACGGACCCCAAAACAGCCAACGCTGTGGAGGCATAAACTTGGGTCTTGAGGGATCCATGGAAATAAGGCTACGCAGAGAGCAGACAGGGTTCAGTCCCCCGCTTGCTGCCAATCCTTGAGAGCTAGTTTCTTGAGCAACCTTTACAGTCACTTGCCACTGCAAGAAAGAAAACTGATCTTGGTGAGGAGGCAGCTGCTACTTATGGGCCGGGAGGGGCCACACCTGTTTTCTTTCTTGCAGTCACGTGATAAGCAAGGAGGAGGTAATCCCAAGCGTAAGGAGTGCCTGGAATGGATTGGAAGAAAAATGCGTATGGGGGGAGGGGGTGTGAGATCGCCCAGCAGGTGGCAGCACTGTAATGATCTAAAAGTGGACCTATCACCAGAATAGTGAAAATCCTGGTGATAGGATAGGATAGATCAGTTTACCTGGGGCATCTCAATTTGAGAAGCTCCGCTGAGGTAAAACCCCGGATCGCCCCACACCACTCAGCTTGCCGCCGTTCTCACGGCGCATTCGCTGGCTCTCATCCAATCAATTCTTTATGTCCTGTAAACTAAACACTGTTGGCATAGGAAGCGGGAGTGGCCGCATTCCTAGTCTTCCTGCGGTCTGTGGCTTGCTTCCTCCCCCAGCCTATGGAATGGAGGCCGGGGATACGTTTGTGGCCTGAGCTGTAGGAACGCAGGAAATTAAGTGATTGCAGGCCTGTGCACCAATCATTTACCTTAACGTAAGTGGCTGTGCTTTCCTATTCAGGCATCATCTGTATTGTTTTTGCATGGTTGCAACTGAATCGGTTTAACTGCACCCATATTTTTGAGGAGAGAGTATATTCTAATAATGTACAGAAAGTTAAATCTTACATTTATTAGAGCTCATGCAGAATCTGTGTGTGTGTGTGTGTGTGTGTGTGTGTGTGTGTGTGTGTGTGTGTGTGTGTGTGTGTATATCCGCATCCCCTCTACGCTCTTAACAGTGATCCTGTCCGTGTAGGCCATTCGCCCTGCTAAAGGGATATGGGGGATGGGACGCTGCTTGTGCATGCACCATTGGACCTAGGCTGAAGGTGAGTATACCAGGTGATCTGGGGTGCTTCACACAACGAGCTATCCCAATTCTGGATGCCGCGGGGGGAGGGAATCAAGCATATCTCAGTTTTAGTCCACTTTAAGCTCAGTTCAGTTTTCAAGAAATGCATGGGACACCCTACCTTTTGTTCAGACACCCTGCTTTGTCTAAGCTAGGGATAACCGACTGCCCTCCCTTAGTTTGCATACCTTCTGCGTTTGGGACAGTCCTTCATGTAATGCCCAATCTTCCCACACACTCGACAGCATCTGTCATTAGGAGCCAGCTCCCCGTCTGTCAGGACTTTAGAATCAAAGAAGTATTCCTGTGAAAAACAACACACATTAAACAGGAATACCACAAATCAATGTAATTCCAATATTAGCCATTTTAAAGAGGACCAAAACTCTGCTGGGGCGTTCCTAGAGTCTTTTAGATTGTCCGATTCCTAGGCCCTAGCACATCCCAAGTCGGGCTGTGAAAATCTCTAGTGTTGCCAAAAATCTTATCTTTAAACTGGACCAAAACCCATCTTCGTGGCCCTGGAATCTACAAGATTCGACAACCTTAGCTGATTCTTAGACAAGGGCCGAATGGACTGCCACCAATAGCTTTGTTGCTGGCCCTGGTGGAGCAAATGGTGGAGGCCCCAGGGGCGCCCCTTGCACCTCACTCATAATCCGACCCTGAACATATCCACTATAAAAGGAAAAATCACATATGGACTATCTAGCTTGTTTTTATTGGAATCACATGAGTGAAAACCTGTTTTTAAGTGGGTGCTCTGCTATAACCCATCTGGAAACCCATGGCTGACAGGACAACTGAACACTTAAAACATATTTTAAGTCATGAAAAATGTGGGATAGGAGAAACTTGAGTCAACCAGAGGAGATCATTCTTGGGGCCCACCAGAGAAAATGATCCTTAGGGCACACCCTTCTGCGAAAAGATAATCAGATTGTTGCATTACTTAAAAAAAATATTGACCAAATAACAAATGTAACTTACTCCAGGCAAGCAAGAAACACTGTTTTAGTCATTGATCTGTTTTACTGCCCTGATAGTGGCCTGGTCAGTGCCTGGGCCCCACCAGAGGATACTCTGGTGGGCAAGCCAGACTATGGTCATGGAGGAATCAAATAGAAAGCAGGGGCAAATTTGGAGCCCTGCTATGGGAGAAGCACATGGGACATGTTACAGGTGAGATCCTTGCTGTCTTATAGCTTGGAGTGTACATTTAAAACACTAGCATAGCAACATAAAAAGGGACGTGGAAGTTCAATCAATCATTTTGCAGACCCAGTCAATTCAAAAACTCAGAAGCAGAAACCTTACTCCTTCATGCCCAGGCTGTGGGTAGTATGGCGTCCCGAACAGCTTCCTTCCATTAATAAATGCCTTCATGATGAAATTAGTCACTAAGAAAAAACATAAATATTAGCACCAAACATTTTCTATAACACAAAATTGCATTCAAAGGAAATTTGTTTCAACACTTAGAAGTAAAGGGAAAACAATCACTGGTTTAAGAGAATCCACCACTAGATTACCAGTAGTACAATAGGTTTCGGGTGGGGCAGCTCAGCCAGTATAGAGAAAAAATAAAACATCCTATAGCTAGGTGCACTAGCCATGCCAAAAAATACAAAGGACAAAAAAATCAGATGACAGAATGCAGGAAAAGTAGGTAATAAAATGCATACTTTTTCTAGAGACTCCAGCGCCAAGATTATGGTTAAGGTCAAAGGGATCTGAAAGAATACAGTGATGTTTTAGGAATCACAAAGCATAGCACTATCTATAGCATAAAAAAAGACAAAGTGTGAAGACAAACCTTCAATAGCAATGCATTTAGACGTCCACTGCTTTTCAAATGTAGTTAGCAATTTTTTCTGTCTGATGCTGATAACATTTTCTTTAAAGTCAAACTCTTCTGTGTAAAACCGAAGAAATCCAAGCCACAGCTCTCCCACAGATTCAGTGTTCTTTCCCAGAGAGGGAAACCGGCTTCTCTGCAATAATAGTCTATTGTCATTAAAGTAGACCTATCACTAGGATTTTTTCTGTTCTGGTGGTAGGTTGTTGTCTGGGGCATCCTGATTTGGGATGGCTCGCTGTGTGAAACCCCGCCGATTGCCATACAAACTCATCTTTCCTGGCATCCCTGGTCCCTGCAGTCTGCTCAGCTGCAAGATGCCGGGGATGCAACAGTGGCGTGCCAGAAAGGAGAGTATTACAGCAATCAGCAGGCTTTCACACAGCGGGGTATCCCAATTTGGAATGGGGGGTAGATTATCAGCAGGCCCTGGAGTCTTTTAGACTTCAGAGCCGGCCAGCAGGGTGATAGGTCCTCTCTCGCTGAAATCCTCTCTAACCAGCTTACAACATAATTCAGAAGCTGGGGCTACGCTTGACAGATGGAATTCTGCAGTGGGCCAGGGCTCCTAAAGCAAATACCCCTGCGAGAGATGCAGCTTCAGGATTGGCAAGTTGTTCTTGAATGTGGAAAACCTGTGCGTCAGGCCCAGGCATACTTGAACAATAATAGGTTTGCTTTAAATATTCAAAATATTTATCTGTAATAATGTTAAAGCAAACCAACATTCTGCAAGCCGAGGGGGTGTTGGTTGCCACTAAATGACAGCTTGGGGGACGGGGTCTCCAGCATTCTAGGCATTTAGAATCCCCCCATAATACCCGAATATCTCACCGTTCCCTGGGTCCCCCACTGGGAATCCATCGCCACAATTGCCCGCCAGTGATAAAATGGGCAGGACATTCGGCAGCCAGAACTTCACTGCCCACGTGAGTCCTGGGCGGCCAATCACAGTGCTGGATTCTCATCACTGGACTGGGGTTAAGGTAAGATTTACCGCCATTCTGGGGGGGTTAGGGGCTCCAGCATTCTGGATGCCCCCCAGACTGTCATTTATCAGCAGTGGCGACCAACACTCGCGCAGAGCAGCTAATTAAAAATACCATTTTGTGATTACTCACCTTTAAAATGGGTATTATAAGTATGTCACACACCCCGCTTCCACTATTCATGACATATGGGTTATGGTCCAGTAGAGGGCGAACTTCTGCAGAGATGAAAGCAAAAAAGAAGCCCCTCCCGGTCCATAAATACCTGGGACCTCCCACACATTCCCCAGTATATGACAGTAGTAAGGGGACCAGGAAGAGCTAATAAAACATTCTTAACCATAAAAAGGTTCACCATATAAAGGATCCAGAATACAAAAGGGCGGGATGAAGCGGGGTGTGTGACATACTTATAATACCCATTTTAAAGGTGAGTAATCACAAAATGGTATTATTCCAAGTATGTCACACACCCCGCTTCCACTATTCATGACATATGGGACATCCAATAGCAGTGTCCGTCATGGGTGGGGATCCAAACACAGCAAAAAGTGCACCAATTTAAACCTTGCGGCCAAAAACAGCATCCGCTGAGGCCCGCACATCAACCTTATAAAACTTTGCAAAAGTATGAACGGAAGACCAAGTAGCAGCCAACTTGTTCAACAGAAGCCTGGTGCTGAAAGGCCCAGGAAGCCCCAACAGCACGAGTAGAATGAGCAGTGATCTTAAAAGGAAGAACCCTCCCCTTAGCGGAATAGGCCCCAACAATGGCCTGACGTATCCATTTACTAATGGTAGACTTGGCGGGCGCCAAACCTTTTCTGGGCCCAGAAGGCACCACGAACAAGGCGTCTGTCTTACGAAAAGGAGAAGTAGCAACCAAATAGTACTTCACACAACGAACCACGTCCAAAGAGTGCAAAGCCCTCTCGTCATTGCTAGGCTTAGGACACAAGGAAGGGAGAACTACATCCTGATTAAGATGGAAAGCAGAAACCACCTTAGGAAGGAAATCTGGTTTGAAACTAAAAACCACCTTATCCTGGTGTCTCTCAAAGTAAGGGGCCTGAATAGACCGAGCCGCCAACTCAGAGACACGCCGAACAGAGGTAATAGCCACCAAAAAGGCAACCTTTTGAGTGAGCACAGAAAGAGCCACATCCTGCATCGGTTCAATAGGAGGCCCCTGGAGGGCCGACAGAACCAAATTTAGGTCCCAAACAGGAACCAAAGGCTTTCTAGGGGGCCGAACATGAGTGACCCCTTGGAAAAAAGTCTTGACCAGATGATGCAAAGCAAAAGACCTTTGAAAAAAGACAGCCCGGGCAGAAACCTGACCGTTCAAAGCACTGAGCTGGAACTCCAGCCCGTGTTGAAGAATCTCCAAAATCCTAGGAATCAAAAACACCCTGCAAGGTAAGGCCCTAGCCTCACACCAGTCAATATAGGACCGCCAAGTCCTATAGTAAATGGTAAAGGAAGACCTCTTCCTAGCTCTAATCAAGGTTTGAATAACTGCCTGAGACAAACCTTCCTCCCTCAGGATGAAGGTTTCAGCAGCCACGCCGTCAAAGCAAATTGTTTGTAAATTGGGGTAACGTAGTTGACCCTGAGAGATCAGATCTGGAGACAGGGGCAGCCTGTACTGATCTACCGCCAATCTTACGACGTCTGCAAACCAAACCTGTCTTGGCCACCTTGGGGCCACCAGAATTGCTGGTGCCCCCTCTAGCGCACTACCTTGCCCACCATGGAGAAGGGGGGACACAGGTACAGAAACCCCAGATCCCTCCAGGCAAGGGACAAGGCATCCACTGCTAGGGCCAGAGGATCCTGAGACAGAGATACAAAGTTGGAAGCTTGTGATTGTGCCGAGAGGCAAAGAGATCCACCTCCGGAGTCCCCCACTTGCGACACAGGGCCCAAAACACCTTGTGGTTGAGAGACCATTCCCCTCGGCGAGAGAATCCCCTGCTCAGGGAGTCCGCCTCCGTGTTCTCCACTCCCGGAATGTATACTGCCGAGATGCAAGGAACATTGCTCTCCGCCCATGTCAGAATCAGAGAGACTTCCCTGAGGGCACTCCTGCTGCGAGTCCCTCCTTGGTGATTGATGTAAGCTACCGCAGTACGATCGTCTGATCGAACCTGAACCGGTAAACCCTGTAGGTGAAGTGTCAGACGCGACAGAACCAAGCGGATAGCTCTGAGCTCTAAGACATTGATGGGGTTGTGAGCCTCCTGAGGACCCCACAACCCCTGGAACTGATGATCGTTCCAGAAACCTCCCCAGCCCGACAGGCTGGCATCCGTGGTAACCGTCTCCCAACGAGGGGTCAGGAACGATCTGCCCCTCATCAGATTGCTTGATTCCAGCCACCACTGAAGGGACTTCCGAACCCTGGAAGCCATCAGAAATGACTGATCCAAGGACTGTGGACATCTGTCCCATTTCAGCAATAGATGGAGTTGTGGCGACCTCATGTGGAATTGAGCAAAGGGGACTGCCTCAAAGGAGGCCACCATCAAACCCACCAGTCATCCCCAGCCGAATGGAAGGGCGAGGGTTGGTCAGGAGAACACATATCAGATCCTGAACCCTCTGCACCTTTGGCTGGGGTAGGAACACTCTTGCCTGAATGGTATCCAGATTCATGCCCAGAAAGGAGATCTCCCTTGATGGGGAGAGAGAAGACTTGGGGTGGTTGATCACCCATCCGAACCTTTCCAGCGTCGCCACCACCGTCCTGGTGTCCAACTCCGCCTGGCGGGAAGATGCTGTAATGAGTAGGTCGTCCAAATACGGCACAATGCGAATGCCCTGGGCTCTGAGCAGGGCCATTATGCCAGCCAGAACCTTGGTAAACACCCTTGGTGCCGAGGTCAGCCCGAACGGGAGGGCGCAACCTGAAAATGCTGATCTCCCACCACGAACCTGAGAAATCTCTGGTGTGCTGGGAAAACTGGTACATGAAGGTAAGCATCCTTGATGTCTATGGACGTCATGAAATCCCCCTGACGAAGGGAACCGATGGCTGAACGCAGAGTCTCCATGCGGAACTTCTTGGTTCTGATGAACCTGTTGAGAAGCTTCAAATCCAGGATGGGTCTTATGGAGCCATCCTTTTTGGGAACCGTGAAGAGGTTGGAATAATAGCCCCGCCTCTCTCTGAAAGAGGCACCGGGCATATGACCGCCATGTCCAGGAGATTCTTTACAGCCAACAGGAGCCCCTGCACTGCTCGAGGATCCGATGGCACCCGAGACCTTAGGAATCTGGGAGGAAGCCGGGACTCGAACTCCAGTTTGTACCCAGACGAGACCACTTCCAATATCCACTTGTCCGTGACCTCCTGGGCCCAGACCTGGAAGAAGAGCTGCAGTCGTCCCCCCACCCGCAAGGGTTAGAGCGCCTCCTCATTGTTGAGCTGGCTTGGCAGCAGGCTTGGGCCTGGAACCCCAGGTAGAGGCCGTACGGGCACATCCTCTACCTCTGTTCCAGAAATCACCTCTAAATCCAGAGTAGGCAGGACCTCTGCCCCCTCTGGCACCGTGAAAGGAAGGATTACAGGAGCTTGCCCCCCGAAGGAGCGACACAGCTTCTTAGCTTCCCACCCTTCACCACAGAATCCAATTTGTCTCCAAACAGCCGCGTTCCCAAAAAGGGCAAAGCTGTAAGTGACTTCTTGGCCGCAATGTCCGCCGCCCACTGGCGCAGCCAGACCAATCGGCGCATGGCCACCAACAGAGTTCTACTACACATGGTAATAGCCGACAAAACAAAATTCATGAACAATTCACACCTCTTAAGGGTTGTGAATTCAACGCTGTCCGGGTTGAGCTGGGACCCATTTAACATGTCCCTGATCTTCGACCTGGTGGCCACAGCCATGAGTGCCGATGCACAGACAGGCCACAAGGAAGAACCCACACTGGCAAAGGCATGACATGCCATCTGATCAATGCACTTGTCCTCGCCATCCTTAAGGGTAGTGGCGTCAGGAGTATGTACAACGGAGGTGTTGGACAATCCTAGAATGGGCGCATCAACCTCGGGAGGGGAAGACCAGCGCTTCACCGCATCCATCGGAAAAGGATACTTCCTATCCCATCCCTGAGGAACAGCGTGAAGGCGACACGGCTTCTCCCATTCTCTAAGAATCATGCTGTCAAAATGATCCTGATTTGGAAACTCCAAGTGGGGCTTAGAGAACCCAAAGAATTCCCCCTTCTTCGGAGGGGCCTCCGCTGGTGGGGAAATATCCAGAACCTCTAACAGATGGGTCAGGACCCTGGGGGTATCAACAGCATCCCCCAGTGCCTGCCCGGCATCAGAATCAAAGAACTGCAATTCCTCAGTCTCAGATTCCTCAAACAATTCCCCTTCCTCAAGCGGGGAATAATCAGCCCAGTCAGGTGAGTCATAATCATCAGCCGGTGGCAGATGCCTTTTCTTAGCAGTGGCTTTTCTGCCCACTGAGCTAGAAATAATTTTCTCGAGGTTGGCCAGCCTGGCACATACCTCCGAGTGCGACTCCCCACTAATGACAGTGTCACTTGGGGTACGGATGATGCGGGGTGGGGTAAGTGAGGCGGGCGGCACTGACCCAGACGCCTGGGGTCCCGACTGCCGCGTTATGGCCTGTTGCGCACATAGTATGCAAATAAGTACATTCTCCCCCGTAAGGGATACCCCACAACCCACACATAGCTGGGATTGTCCCAAAGGGAGCCCGAGCCCAGTATCCTACGGAGCCTCCATATGGTGATTTTAAGGTAGTCGCAATGACCCGAGGGAATTACGCTGGTAAGCAACCCGGGATGCCCCTTAAGTGCCAAGTGGGAGGATTTATAAGTGCCCCAAATTTCTGCTAGGGACCCTAGGACCGGGAGAACCCCCTTTTAAGCAAGGCACAGGGAGTCCTCCTGAAAGACACAAAAGAGTGGCCATAAGCACATGCACACACACTTATATATAAATATATATACATAAATAAATATCAAGATATATTGTTTATACCCTATATATAAAAGAAAAACAGGACTAGGACTAGCGCTGTCCCCTGACAGAAAAGGGGACATGCTGAGTAAAGTACACAAAAAGGGGGAGCCCGGGAGGGCACTCACATGTCCAGCAAGATGGCTGCCATCGCTATCCGGCCATAGCAGAAGAGTGAGAAGGGATAAGAAGGGGCGGGCCAGCGCGGATCACGCACCGCGTCTGGCCCCCCCCCCTCACAACCAGCAGCGCTCCGCAATTGGCTCCAACAGAAGGGGGGGCGGGGCCGGCCGCTACGCGCGTTGCCGCAGCTTGAGGGGAAGAAGCTCCCCTCAGGAGAGCAAAAAACGGCAACCAGCTGGAATGTAAAGCACAAGCACACTACCCACACTCTGTAATAAAAGGAAAGGTCCCCTCCCCCCCATGGAGGGTTAACAGAGGGACCAAGTATGGTGTAAGGGATATATATATGCAATTAGGGATAGGGCATCCCAAACCGGGATCACCAACCCGGATTCCGCCTACCCCCTTATATGGGGTCTCACGGAGGAGCATGGCTCCCTAAACACCTATTAAGGTGATTCCTACCCTCAACCGGACCTACAGCCAAGGCTGGGAGGCTAATATTGGGCTTAATGTAAAAGGTCCGGGCAGAAATAGGGCAAACATGGCTGGGTGTAAGCCCAGCTTACCTGCAAGGAAGAGCAGCATACATATCCTGACTTGCTCGCCTTCCTGCAGAGAAGGAACTGGGGAATGTGTGGGAGGTCCCAGGTATTTATGGACTGGGAGGGGCTTCTTTTTTGCTTTCATCTCTGCAGAAGTTCGCCCTCTACTGGACCATAACCCATATGTCAAGATTAGTGGAAGTGGGGTGTGTGACATACTTGGAATATGAATTTCAGTTAAACTGAAGCTGAATGTTCCAGGATCAGTGAATGCAGTGCTTACCAATTCTTCTGTGTTATCATAAAAGAACGCATTCCAGCCATCCACCATTTTCCGTGGTATAACTTGCCCATCATAGATCTATAAAATATAGAAACAATGATTTAAAGCGGACCAGCAGCCAAAAGTGACTTAAACCAGAGCAACACAACAGTGCTCATACACATCACTTTCCAGGGCAAGTTAGATTGCTGCACATAAATACTCATTTATCTTTTTCTAACTCCTGCTGTAGTACATTTTAGAAACAAAATGGAGGCTCATGAATTTGCAGGTCAGCTGCAAACAGGAGGTGCTTCTGAGTTTCCTGTTCCTGTGCATTGTAAGTTATATAAGTTGAATCAAAGCAATTGGAAAGTTCTGGACTTCGGAGACCAGAAGAAGCCACAATTCTCTAATACACAATCAGGAGTAGAGTGATGCCAGTGGGACTACCCATTCTGTGTGGAATGCAAAGAAACTTGACTTCACGTAATGTAGGTAGTTGTTTAGAAACAGAAGAAAAAAAACGACATCCCCGGGAAAAATTCCCTAACATATTTTTCAGGGCAAAAATGTATTTAAAGCCCGTCTTATTTTCAGAGAAACAGAGTATGATTTTGTCAGTGGTGAGAAGTTAGATCCTAGATTTCCCCTGCACCCTAATCAAGTCAGTGAGAGTAACTGTCAGCCCTTTAATGTTGTCCATGTGAATTCACTGTTGAACTTACAGAGGCGACAACGCTCAGAGAGCCATATATTGGGATGTGATGATAAACCTTGGGATGCATTATCCCTCTTGTTGTGACTGTAACAAACACAATGAGTCATTATGAAAAGCCTGCCAGCTCCCTAATGAGAGGTCTCCCGTGTTACATTTTTTGTTTAGCCAAATAGCAATTCATCTATCAGGTTTCTATTGTATGATACTTTCTAAAGCAGACATAAGTTTTTTTTTTTAGCAATGTGATATGTGCATGTGAAACTCTCTAAAGATTGTCTCCTCTGTATGTAGGCACAGTTACATGGACTGGTATAAACATCAGGTTCCCCCCAAGAGAGCAATAAATATAAGGGAGTGCCGCTAAAGAATATAATTAAAACTACAAAAGGAGTTTAAAGAAGCTGGGAAACGGTTAAATGAGGAGCTAAAATGACATCAGCCAGTCAATCACGTGACTGATGGGCCAAGTGAGCTTGCACATAGAAATTTAATAGCTGTCAGTGGTCACATGATTTGACTTCCATTTTCTGGCTGTCATATCCTTAAGATCGTAATCTTGTAGGGGCATGGCTCTCTCCCATTGTACCCCGTTTCCATAGTTTTCAATTTAATCTTTGTAGCATCTTGTTTGTAATCGTCTATGTACTGCATGTTTTACTACTTTGTACAGTGCTCTGGATAAAGATGGTGCTATATAAATAAATAATATTAATAATAATACCAGTGAATGAGGAAGTGCTTTTCCTTTAACTTCAGTCTCCACAGGGATCAATCAGCATAATTGGGAAAATAGACGATTTAATTTGGCGATATAACCTCTTATCAACTGCAGTGGCCCAACTTTATGCTCCTCTAATAAAAAATGATATAGGCATCTAGCATTGGTCTGAACCACCTTGGGCCCAACAGAGGAATTAAATCTTGGGATTCACTGGAGGAAATAATTCTTAGGCCACCCTCTAGCTAAAACATGCTGTTGCATAATAAAAAATGTAATGTGAACTAAATTCACAAATGTAACCGGATCACAAAATACTCCAGGCATACCAGAAACCATTTGTTAGTTTGTACTTTCTAGTTGGCGGCTAAGGAATAGTGCCTTGGGCTCAGCCGATGATCCTCTGGTGGGCCAGTCCAACAATGTGGGCATCACAGGGACTTGAAGGGCCATATTTTATGCAATTCAACTTTGCTGATGCATTCGCTTGAGCGCTTATGTAAATGCCGCAGCACCCAGCAGTATGTCCGTTTCCTCTGGTCTGGCTGCACCGAGAAGTAGTCATTTACATCTGCCTGGCGCAATGAGCGTGCAAACCAGATAGCATGCACAGGTGCTAGGGGATCCCCGACCATAACAAGTATAGGGAAAACCGGGGGGGGGGGGGGGTTCACACAGAGCTATAAGGGGCAAACTACTGATACAACTTTTTCATGTTCTCTATTTTGTTATTACCTCTTGTAGCACCGGTATGACGGGTGGGTTTCTCTGCTGCAGGAAATACAGAACCATGAGGATGTATGCATAGGATGACAGACTTCCTCTTGATGCGTCACCAATATCACACCGCTGATAAAGGAAACTCATAATCAGTAATGAATATAAACAGTCTTATTCAATATTTGTTGTGTACTAGTGTTAGGTAGACACTGTAGGTAAAAAAAAAAAACATTGATCACTTTACTAAGGACCAACCAACCAAATATCTCAAATTTGCTGAGTGGGCGTCGCTAGCCAGCGAAAACCAGCCACATTCACATGAAGCAGGGAATAATAGTGAAAGAAGCTTCCCCTCCAGGTACTTGGGGTAAGGGGATGGATTGAGGGGGTAGGGGCATATAAAAATACCATTTTGGGAGTACTCACCTGTAAAATGGATATTGTCAGTGTGTCACACACCCCGCTTCCCCTTTAATTCTTACGATCGGGTTACTCCACCAGCAGGTGGCGATGTTGCAGAGAGAAGTCTTGAAAACGAGCCCCTCCTGGCCTACATATACCTCCCACTTAAACCGGACCTTCAGCGTGATTTAATGAAAAGCCCAAACTCTTAAAAAACGGTTCCCCAGCATCTAAAATTAATATATTTTAAGTTTTTAGTCACTAACTTATTATTCTTTCCCCCACTGGGCTGCAACTCTGTTCAGGAATTTAGAATATGGGCGCCGCCATCTTGACTCAGAAGAATCACAATCACTGAGGAAAGGAGAGTGGGATAAGGTACAGGCGGGTTATAGCTGTGCTTTGCTCAGACAGAGCAGAGCTGAGGTCAGGAAAAGGTCAGCAGTCCCAGAATGCAGAGCAGCACAGTCAGGAGGCACTTCCTGTTTGCAGGCTGCCTGATAAGATGCGGCTTCCATAAGCCGCAGTCTTGGATGTTTAACATGCAGTAGATGCAGGTAGGATGATTTTTAGTGTGGACAATCTGTATGTACAGGGTGGGGGAAACATATAAGATAGACTCTTATTCAGAGTGAAGGTCCGCTTTAACACCCAGTGAATTCAAACAGCAGTAAAACCAGCGTTGGTAAATTGGGGTAACACAGCCGACCCTGAGTGAGCAGATCGGGTCAAAGAGGCAGAACGATCTGATCCACCGCCAGCCGAACGATGTCTGCAACCATGTCTGATGTCTGATTTAAGGCATTTGCAAATACTTAAAGTGGACCGAAACCCACCATGGAGCTTATGACACGCCAGGGCAGAGGAAGCTGTGTCACAAGATTGTGTAATATTAAAAATTCATATAAACACATCGGCTAATGAGAGGAGGGGTCACTTATACACCCGAACTGAATAAAACTACCACCAAGCTTATGGTTTCTTCTCTCCTGGTAGGAATAAAATCCAGGGGTGACAGGTTTGGGTGTAGCAGGGGTGACAGAACCTGTTCATCAGAATTCCTCTTCCTTCCAAAAAAACAAGCCTGGTTGGATATTTCTTGATGTATAATTGACCTCTCCTCTCGCCATCCAGCATATTTATATGGACTTATATCATTGGCCCCTTTTTTCACGATAGTGCTCCTTTAAAGTGGACCAACAGGATTTTGACTATCCTGGGTTTTGGTCCACTTCGGCGGGGCACCCCTATCGGGGGTGCCCCGCTGTGTGAAAACCCCCCGAACCCCCCGAACTCACCTCTCCCCGCTCCCACGTGACTGGCCGGTCCAATCC
Source organism: Gastrophryne carolinensis (assembly GCA_027917425.1). Taxonomy (NCBI): domain Eukaryota; kingdom Metazoa; phylum Chordata; class Amphibia; order Anura; family Microhylidae; genus Gastrophryne; species Gastrophryne carolinensis. Next base: position 438,007,228 of record CM051235.1, read on the forward strand.
CCGCCAACGTCCAGGCGGGGAACAGGAACGTCCAAGCGGCTTCCGCCGCCTCCCTCGCGTCACTTTCGGCGCGCGCGCGCCCATGCCGGCCATTCACAGACGGCCGGCGCGGGCGCACGCACGCCTAGAGGGGCGCGAGGGAGGCGGCGGCGGCGGAAGATAAGGTAGGTGATTTGGGGTGTTTGGGGGGGTTTCACCCCGCGGGACATCCCGATCTCGGATGTCCCGCGGGGTGGGAGGTGATCGGCCCGGGAATCTTATAGATTGTTGGTCCACTTTAATGCAAAGTGGGGGGGGGGGGGGTTGATTGGCTCTAATAACTACTTCCTTGCCTGCCTGGAGTTCACACAGGCAAACAGTGTGGCAGAACAGAAAACACATACAGGATTATTGGACCATCCAGATTTACATAATAATGTAGGATTCAGATGGGCATTTAGACTCAATTTTTTTCATAATTCGATTGGCAACCACACTGCACATTTATTGGTCAATCAGGTTAGCCTGACAGGTCAAAATGTGTGGCCACAATCATTTACCTTTATCTAGGTTGCATATAGCCTCATTCTATTATGAATTCAATTTGATATATTTGCAATTTGATAAGAGAAATATGCATGTTTGGCCAACCAAAAACTGTGGGGAGCTCTTCATCTCACTTTGAGGCTTTCCTATCTTCTTTCCCAGGTTTTGCTCCACTTCCCAGGGGCATCCCAAATTGGGATACCCCGCAGTGCAAACTCCCCCCAGTTCATCCAGTAAAACAAACCGCTCCTTGGTCTAACGACGCAAGCATGGCCTCTCGTCTAATCAGAGCCCTTTGCCATGTTTACTTACGTTGTCAAAGGGCTCTAATTGCCTTCACCCCATTTGCCCCACGGTGTGTGCATTCCAGCCCCAGCCTGAATGGCTGAGACGGAAGCATGCGCACGCTGACGGGGAAGCTGTAGTCACAGCAGATGGTTCTGACTGGACAAGAGACAGCGCATGCATCATTGGACGGGGGAAAGGTGGGTTTTTACCGGCGCCCTGGGGGGTTTCACACAGAGGGGAACGCGATTTATAATGCCCCGGGGTAAATACAGCCTCTGGTCCTGGAATCTTTTAGACTCCAGGGCGGCTGCTGCTAGGCTTTGTTCCGCTTTAAATACTGAACAACTGAAATGGTGAATTGAAGGTAGTGGTCCCTCCCGCATGAGGAGGAGAGCACTCCATATAGTGACTGAACCCCTTAGTTTGCTCATTAAAAATGTAAAATACCTTGGCGAAGAACTTGACTGTATATCCCAAGTATTTCACCCGAGCGTCTATGGCCGCATAAGTTGCCAGCATTCTGGTGTTGTGCTGTGCCTATAAACAAAGAATATTCAATGTTGGAATAAAAAGATAAGCCTTTCTTTCTATGGGGAATATTAGATAACCCCTATGCATTCTACTCCATATTTCCAAAATGTATTTTAAAAATATAACTCTGTGATTACTCACCTGTAGAATTGGTATTATATGTATACAGCACGTCCTGTTCCAGAATAATCCTTACTCCCGGGTAATACATCCACTAGATGGCGCTGGACTGCAGAGACAGAAAAGTGGCTCCTCCCGGGCCCCATATATACCAGGGACCTCCCACAAATTCCCCAGTATTGACAAGCAGTTAAAAAGAAGAAGCCGGGAGAATAACATAACCCAAACTCAAAAATGAATATATGACAATCACCATACAGAGGTACTAAGAATAATGATAACAAGGGCGGGGTGGAACAGGACGTGCTGTATGCATATAATACCAATTCTACAGGTGAGTAATCACAGAATTGTATTATTCTACGTATACAGCACATCCGGTTCCAGAATAATCCTTACTCCTGGGACATCCAATAGCAGCGTCCGTAAGGTAGGGTGGGATCCCCAAAAAGTAACAACGTGCAGTTCAAACCACTGCCGCCTGCAGAACTTTGCAGCCAAAAGCAGCATCAGCTGAGGCCCTAACATCAACCTTGTAAAACTTAGAAAAAGTGTGAACAGAAGACCAATTAGCGGCCTTGCAAACTTGTTCAACAGAAGCTTGGTGCTGAAAGGCCCAAGAGGCACCAATAGCACAAGTAGTGAGCAGTAAGGCGAAAGGGAGGTACCTTCCCCTTAGCAGAATAGGCCTGAATCACAGCCTGACTAATCCACTTGCTGATAGTAGATTTAGCTGGAGCCAGACCCTTCTTAGGTCCAGACGGGAGCACAAAAAGAGCATCAGTCTTCCTGAAGGATTCAGTAGCCACCAAATAGAACTTCAGAGTCCTGACCACATCCAAAAAGTGTAAAACCCTCTCCTTAGGGTTACTAGGATTAGGACACAGAGAAGGCAAGACAATGTCCTGATTGAGATGAAAAGCAGAAACAACCTTAGGCAGAAAATCTGGCTTAAAACGAAACACCACCTTGTCCTGGTGTCTCTCAAAGTAAGGGGGTTTGATGGAAAGCGCCAACTCAGAAACACGCCTAACCGAAGTAATAGCCACCAAAAAGTCTACCCACGTGAGTAACCCCCTGGAAGAAGGTCTTGACCAGGGGATGCTGAGCAAAAGATCTTTGGAAGAAAATAGCCAAGGCAGAAACATGACCTTTCAGAGTACTGAGCTGAAGACCCAGATCCAAACCATGTTGCAGAAATTCCAGAATCCTAGGGATAGAAAACACACGACAGGAAAGCGACTTAGAATCACATCAGTCAATGTAAGTACGCCAAAACCCTATAGTAGATGGAAGAAGAGGGCTTTTTCCTAGCCCTGATCATGGTATTCACAACTGAGGCAGGCAGCCCCTTTTCCATCAAGATGGAGGTTTCAGCAGCCATGCTGTCAAAGCCAGCGTTTGTAAATTGGGGTGGCGTAGCTGCCCCTGAGTGAGCAGATCTGGAACCCTGGGCAGAGCGTACTGATCTACTGCCAACTGCACGATGTCTGCGAACCACACTCTTCTTGGCCAACAGGGGGCCACCAGGATGGTTGGCACCCCTTCCTGGGCTATCTTGCGCAGTACCCTGCCCAGCAGAGGAAACACATACAGGAGCTGAAATGTCTTCCAAGACATTGCTAAGGCATCCATGGCTGAGGCCAGAGGGTACTGGGACAGAGAGACAAAGACCGGAAGATCGTGACGGGACGCAAACAGATCCACTTCCGGCTGACCACAATGATGACACAGGGAGCGAAACACCCTGTTGCTGAGGGACCACTCTCCCAAGCGAGAAGTCCCCCCTGCTCAGAGAGTCTGCCTCAAGATTCTGCACCCCCGGAATGTACACAGCTGAGATGCAGGGAACATTGTCCTCCGCCCAGGAAAGAATCAGAGACACTTCCTTGAGGACCCTCTTGCTCCGGGTCCCTCCCTGATGATTGATGTAGGCAACCGCCGTCTGGTTGTCCGAGCGGACCTGAACAGCTCGACCCCGAAGGTGTGGGGTTAAGTGGGCGAGAACCAACCTGATCGCCCTCAGCTCCAGAATGTTGATAGGGGTGTGGGCCTCCTGAGGGCCCCACTGACCCTGGAACTTCAGGGATTTCCAAAAGCCCCCCCAACCTGTCAGACTGGCATCCGTGGTGACAGTCTCCCAGCAAGGGGCCAGAAAGGATCTGCCCCCCAGCAGATTCCTTGAGTCCAGCCACCACGATAGAGATCACCTGGCCAGAGGGGACAGAACAAACACCTGATCCAGGGACATAGGGTCCCGATCCCACACTGACAGCATATGGAACCGCCTCGAAGCAAGACACCATCAAGCCCACCAGCTGCATTCCCTGCCTGATGGAAGGACGAGGACAAGACAGAAGGAGCAGTGCTTGCGCTTGAAGACTCCTCACCTTCTGCTGAGGGAGAAAGATCTTGACCTGAGATGTATCTAGAGTCATGCCCAGAAAGGACTTCTCCTTCAATGGTGACAGGGAAGACTTGGGGTGGTTGATCACCCAGCCGAATGACTCCAGTGTGGACACCACCTGCTGGGTATCCAGCTCTGCCTGCTGGAAGGACTGAGAAGTGATGAGAATGTTGTTCAAGTAAGGAAGAATACGAATACCCTGAGATCTCAGTAGAGCCATCACGCCTGCCAGAACCTTGGTGAAAACCCTGGGAGCCGAAGTGAGGCCGAAAGGTAAGGCCACAGATTGGTAGTGCTGATCCTCCAAGGCGAACCTGAGGAATCTCTGATGACCTGGAAGAATTGGAACATGAAGATAAGCGTCCTTGATGTCTACAGAAGTCATGAAGTCGCCCGGGCGTAGAGAATTGACAGCTGAGCGCAGAGTCTCCATACGAAATTGTCTGAACCTGACAAATTTGTTGAGGAATTTTAAATCTAGGATGGGCCTGAGGGACCCGTCTCTCTTTGGGAAAGTGAATAGAATGGAATAGTAGCCTTTGCCCCTTTCCGTTAAGGGCACCTGGCAGATGACTCCCAACTCCAGAAGGCTTTGGACAGCAAGGGACAGGCCCTGAGCTGACAAGGGGTTTTGAGCTATCCGGGATCTGATGAATCTTGGGGGCGGCCAGGCTGCAAACTCTATCTTGTAACCAGAGGAAACTACCTCCTGAATCCACCGGTCTGAGACATGACGCCTCCAGACGTGAGCAAAGAGCCGAAGCCCTCCCCCCACCCAAATGGCTGAGGGCGCTCCTTCATGCCTGAGGGGGCTTGGGGGAGGACTTAGGCTTGTGACCCCAGGAGTGACCAGGGCGGCCACGTCCTCTGCCCCTGCCCCAAAAATCTCTGTGAGCCCCAGCAAAGGAAGCTCCCCGTCCAATTCTGGAGCCACGGAAGGAAGGAAGAAAGGCACCTGTACCCCAAAACGACCGGGACTACCTTCTACGCTGAGGCAACTTGCCTCCCTTAGCAAACAAGTGCAGACGTTCACCAAAAAGGCGAAGTCCATTAAAGGAAAAACCAGTGAGAGCCTTCTTAGCAGCGTTATCAGCTGCCCACTGACGCAGCCATACCGAGCGGCATATAGCCACCAACATAGCAGATGCCCTGCCACACATTCTAATGGTATCATCCAAGGCAGAGAGAACAAATGCAACAAATTCCTCACAAAGCAGGAGAGATCTATACTCTTCTCTACCCGCATCCTCAGGAGCCCCATCTAAGAGACTCTTGAGCAGACTATTGATAGCAACAGCCGTAATGGCAGAGGCACAGACCAGACACAGAGCGGTCCCCACACAGGCAAAGGCATGGCAAGCCAGCTGATCCATGCACCGGTCCTCCCCATCCCTCAGGGTAGTAGAGTCAGGGGAATGCATGACGGATGTATTGGACAACCCCATAACAGGTGCATCTACTTCGGGACGACATGACCAACGCTTAACCACCTCAGCGGGAAAGGAATACCTCTTATCCCAACTTTTTGGCACCCCGGGAAGCCTGCTAGGCCGTTCCCACTCTTTGAGCTCCAGATTAATAAAGTGAGTTTGTTCAGGAAACTCCAAGTGTGGTTTAACAGTATGAAACAGGTCCCCCTGCTGCTGCGGAGCCACAGCAGGAGGCGAAATACAGAGCACTTCAAATATGTGAGCTAAAAGCCTGTCAGTATCATCTGAAGCCCATGGGTCAGCCCCAGACCCGGCATCACCATAAACCTTAGGCTGTTCCTCAGATGATTCTGAATCAGAAAATAATTCCCCCTCTTCCAGGGGAGTATAACCGGTAATGTCAAAAAATCCTCAGCCTCCATAGGAAAGAGTACAAAACAAGGGTGCACCGCATATACAGTCAAGTTGTGCTACACTGCATATAAACAATCAAAGCCAACCAAATCTAATGGGTTCTGGGAGATATACAATCTCACCTCACCCTAGTAGCAGGAGCACCAAGGGATCACAACAACAATAGTCCAAATACTAAAAAAGTACATTTTATTAGGAGTGATCCAACAATAACATCATACAACAACACACATTAAAAACACTGCGCCTCCCCTAATGCTTCCAGTGCTGACCAAACATGAGGCAGACATGAATTTCTGGGAAGCTCCCTAATATTCCACGTGCTGGGACTGAGGTATCAACTATTTAATTGTGCCGGCACAATCTATGGGCTATTTTTTTGGAGAGCTACCTCCATAGGAAAGAGAGTTGTCCATAGGAAAGAGAGTAACAGCAGGTGATAAATGCCGCTTCTTAGCAGAAGCCTTACGTGGGCCAGACCCAGCAATATGCCTTTCAATGCTGGCCACCCGTGCAGCCAAATCCCCACTGGTATGCACCTCACTAAGAGTCAGATGTAAGCGTGGGGGGGTAGGCGAGGCCAGAGGGGGCGCAGGCCCAGCCACAGGTAACCCAGATTGCAGCGCAAGCACCTGCTGGGTGCAGGGTACACAAACCCTGGCATCATCACTTATAGGAGACACCCCACACGCAATACACAGCCGGGCTTGTCCCGAAGGAACCCCAAACACATTATCCTGAGAAGCCTCCATATGGTGATTATAGTGGCACAACAGGCCAAGTGGGATTGACGCTAATATAGCTACCTGGGATGCCCCAATAGCCCGCTAGGGAAGTGGGAGACAAGGATCACAATAGCTCTCCTAAAAGGAGTAAACGCTAAATAGAGGGGAGAGGACCGGGAGAAACCACAAAAAGTTTGACCCGCCTGAAAGACATAAAGCAAAGATCCCATAAGCACAATGCAATAAAATGCAAAAGAAAAGCCAGCCTGCAGGGGTACTTACGATATGCGATAGGGAGATGCCAGACACGCATCACTGGAGATCCAAAATGGCGCCCGCATATACCTCCAGGGGCGGGCCGCGGAGGAGTGATGCAGAAAACGTCATCCGCAAGGCCCGCCCCCCCGAAGAGCGCGGAAAGCGCCCACGTGACGAGGCCAGCAAATGACGGCGCAGTCGCCCGCGGAGCGTAGTACAAGCGCGCGGCGGCGACAATAAGAAACCAGTGCAACCAATGCCATGAGGGATTACATAAGCGCGCGGCGGCGGAGACAGAAGCAAAAAACAGAGCACAAAGACATGAGGGTTACACAAGCGCTACCCTACAGAAACCACCCCCCCAGAGATCTACCCAGGGAGTGGCCTATACCGCCTACCCTTTAATGCAGGGACTGCGGCTGGAGCAGCGCTCCTTAGCACCTAACATCGGTGCTGCCTACCTTCACCCGAACCAGCGCAGCCTAAGCTGGGAGGCAGTGAAATAGGAACGGGTGGGAATAGTCCTACAGGGCCACAGGCTAATTAGCCCCGCTCACCTGCGAGCAGAAAGAGCCATCTTCTAGTCATCGCAGCCCAGACTGCAGAGAAGAACTGGGGAGTTTGTGGGAGGTCCCTGGTATATATGGGGCCGGGAGGAGCCACTTTTCTGTCTCTGCAGTCCAGCGCCATCTAGTGGATGTATTACCCAGGAGTAAGGATTATTCTGGAACAGGACGTGCTGTATACTTAGAATATATAGATAATACAAAACATTATAATAAGCTTGATGCATCCAATCCATCCCATTTTTTGGTGATTTTTAACCATTTCTCTTGTCACCCTGTTCTGTCCTCTATTTGTCAGTGGTTTGTGATCTTGGCTCCTTTTACCAGACCTGCTGGATTACATTGCTGACTTTGCCATCAGTCAGAAGGTATCATGCATACAGGTGGGTAAACTTTCGGGTTTAATGCTGCCATTTGGGTGATGACCTCAGCTCTGTCTAGTCTTGCAGTTGATTGATCTTTCTCATCCCATAGTGGGAGTTTGGACAACTTTATCTTTCGAGTGGCTGCCACCTTTTTTGCTGTTGGATATTTGCAAGCACATGGGGAGAGGGGGTGTAATAGCAACTACATTGATCCTTGTAGTAGCCTATGAGCCCTTACACGCGGTTAAGTGTTTTTGGAAACGATAGCAAAAAAGGCATTTGCAATTCCAACCGCAGATCACTGTCCTATTGCAGTGTAGCGCATTGTTTGTTCTTTTTCACATCTGCTTATGTCAAGGACGGCTATCCGTCAGGCGGACCACCTCCTTGTGCCGTTTTAAGGGGGTCCTGGGTGTTGTTTAGTCTTTCCAACCAGCCTAGGAGATAAGAAATGCAAGGCAGAGAAACACAATCATTTGGAATGTGTTTGACTATCTCACGGAGATGCATCTGGTGCTCCTCCCTTTGATGTTTTTATTTATAGAAAACTTACATATGTCATCTAAAGGGGCATATCATATTAGAAAAAAACGGAATATTTAGCTGAGTAGTTGGTCTGTTCTATCTAACGAGCACAATCTTTGGAATGTTATCTATGCCTAAAGGCAGGACACTCAAAGGCGTTGTCCAGCTTCCCGACGACATTTTTATCACAGTAATAAATTATTAGCAGCATATTCTATTATCTTCATAATCCTAAGCATTATTGTCAAGCAAAAGAGAAATAGTGCAGACTGAGGTGGCTGTCCGAGGGTTTATTTCACCTTTATTAGCCACTGAGCGTACAATGCAGAGAGAAAAATAACATAGAATGGAACAAATGGAGGGAGGGAATGTTCACCATCATATGTTTAATTTGTCATTTATAACCTCCATCCATCACACTGACACTTCCTGCCCCCTACGATATACGATTGGCATTAACCCTCTATTTGTTAACCTTGGTGTCTTCAAACTTTGGTTTGAATGGTTGAGAGTTTGTGACACTGCCACCAAACCTGATGTCTGGATGGGATGACTATAATTAGGTCACTGAACTTGTTGAGCTCCAGTAATTTACTGGGACTCCCCCAACACCATATTGCTATTCTAGACACAAGAACCTTCTTAACTTACCAGCGTATTGTACAGACTGATGTCTCCTTCTACACCACTCTCTCGGTGCTCAAACTTTACTATGGGGACCTTGGCTGTTGTAATTGGCAAAATGTTCTTTAAACCTAAGCATGCATACAAAATATTTTATAATATTATATTAGTAATAAAATAAAAAACATAAAACAACACATCCAAATTTGTCACAACCCACCTGGGTGTCTTTTAAGAACTTTTGCCAAGCCTTCAATTATTTCTTTGCAGTTCAGTTTCTAAGAAATAGAAATAACTATCAGTTAAAATCTCTAAAATTATTAGATCACTAAAATATAACTCACTATTTCCCATAGTCAACTGTACACCAACTTTTCAAGTCAAAGAATGGTGGATGTAAGGCGCTAACACATACATGCCAAAGGAAGCATATATACATACATAACTTATGAGATAACAGGTGTGGCGTAGTTTGATAGCATCATTCTGCCACACATCTCTCTGCCTGCCCCGCACTTTAATAAACCACTCAGTTACCTTTGTATATTTGAGTGTGGGTCAGCAAACTATTTGATCAACAATTTTTAGGGGCATCACTCTGGCTTCCCACACACCCCCCAGCCCAAACCAATGGGGTTATAGTACATATTTGAATGGATATGAGCCAGTGTTTAGCAGCATAATCCTTGTCCCCCAGAACTCATTTCTGAACCGGTCTTACACTACATAGACCTGACCAGTATTTGCTTTTTAGAATGTAAATAAAAGCTATATTTTAAGGTCCACTCCTATACAAGGGAACCCCTGCTATAACCTTTATTGTTGTTTCATTTAAAGTTGTCATGACATGTTTAGGGCACTATATTAACCCTATTTGGTGACATTTGGTCTTTAATTTACTCAAAAGTTTATGTTGGTCCTCTGAAATCACTGAAAATGTTGCTTTTTAAGCACCACTCTGTTGGGCAAAGCACCTCCTATCCTTTATATACGCCTTGATGGTTTCAGTAAGACTGTTTTGCCCTTTCACCTTATTGCGGCTCTACTTGCTGCATTCAGCATTTAGATTGCATTATTTGTGGGATTGCATTTATTGTATTGCATTGTATTTCATTTATTTTACTATTGGGGTGAGAGCTTGGTGCTTCTCTGTTGGGCATTCAAATGTATAGTATTCTTGTTTCATATAAGCCCCACAGTGTGTTTTGAAGGGGGTTTTAATATTTATTTTAACCATCCTGTGTCAACCATGTTGGTGTAAACTTTTGATGGGTCACTGTGGGGTTGTAGGTCAGAACACTGGTTATAGTATCTTATTATTGATCAACTGTGCAACAAACTTGTGGTCTTCAAGAATTAAAACCTCATGAACTCTCACCTCAGCATTCTCATGGCCTTCCAGGGTCATACAGATGTCCAGGTCACTGTCACGAAAGCCAAATCCATTCTTAGATGAGCCAAACAAACACAGCCTGGAATTACCTATTTGGGATAAGCAGATAACAAGCTTAATTTGGATGAGTGTATCTGATTCAGGGGACCACTGTAATGCAGGGCATCAACACTGCAGTCTGAATGTTTCATCAGTTGGCAATTTGACTGATCAAACTGAACTTGAAATGTAATGACTGTTAACTAGGTTTTGTGGCCAACTGCCACATGTAGGGACCATGAATCCTTTTCCGTTTTTTCCGTTTGTACAGATCTCTTTGAAATCACATTACAATCGTATAAAAGTTCATTCAGAAAAGTCAAAACGGTGCACAGTAAGTTGTCCCCATTTTTATGGCCAAATTGCAAAGAGTAATGTGTTGTACCAGGCTAGCCATTGAGAATAGTAGAAAAGCAGAGAATGTAAAGCTGAGCAAAAGCCTTTTGGGGTACCCTGTGCCTCCACCACACCTGCTCAAGTACTTTGGGTGATGCTGCTCCCTCGGTGGTGGCCTAGTTTAAAAAATAAAAAGTCGGCTGCCCAAATTGCCCCATTTGGCTGTGCTCTATCGTCCACAGGAAACACCACATTGTGCTCATATAGATGGTCATATAGATGGTCATACATGCAAACCCATCTCACTGGCTGCAATCCCCTTATTATAAGCCAAAACGTGCCCACAAGGCATGTCCTTAAAGTGGACCAACACCCACCCGATCTCGGATGTCCCGCGGGGTGAAACCCCCCCAAACCCCTTACCTTAGTTTCGGCGGCGGCCGGCCGCCGCCGCCTCCCTCGCGCCCCTCTAGTCGTGCGCACGCCCGCGCCGGCCGTCTGTGAATGGCCGGCGCGGGCACGCGCGCGTCAACAGGGACGCGCGGGAGGCGGCGGCGGAGGAGCCGCTTGTCCGCGGCTTGTCCGTCGCCGCTGACAGAGGTGAGTTCGGGGGGTTCGGGGGGGTTTCACACAGCGGGGCACCCCGATCGGGGGTGCCCCACCGAAGTGGACCAAGACCCAGGATAGTCAAAATCCTGGGTGTTGGTCCACTTTAATTCTAAATATCTCTATCCAAATCCAGGACTCTGTTAGAAAACAGAAAAGATTAACCTCTCTGCACTTGCCCCTCATGCCTTTGATGGGGAACCCCTCCCCCCCCCCCCCCCGAGGTTGTCCAATGCAGCTGATTTCTAATGGTGGACGGCTAACCAATTTAAAGGAACACTATCACAAAATTGTGTAATATTAAAAACCCATATAAACACGTTGGCTAATGAGAGGAGGGGTCACTTAAACCTGAACTGAATATAACTCCCGCCAAGCTTGTGGTTTTCTTCTCCTGGTAGGAATAAAATCCAGGGGTGACAGATTTAGTGTATTAGGGGTGACAGAACCTGTCACCCGATTTCTTCTTCCTTCCATTAATAAAAATAAAAAACAAGCCTGTCTGGATATTTCTTGATGCCGGGTGTATAAGTGACCTCTCCTCATGCTATCCAGCATATTTATATGGATTTTTACTATGGTGGTCATGTCCAATAGTCTGTAGTGTCTGGGGTAAGACTTACAATCCTCTTTCTAGACTTCTGGGCAGAAATCTGAGGGAGTTCCCTGAGGAGGCTCTTTTGTCACTGAAATTGAACACCTTTCTATACTCACAATGGCGTCTTGCTTTGCATGTGTTATTTCATTAGTGGTATTGGGTTCAAAAAGGACCAACTCCGACCATAGCAGGCCTAGCCTCCATGTGGCTATTCAGATAGGCTGGGAGCAGGACAGTGCAGCAGACCTCAGGGAGATGCTTTCTTACAAACAGTGCTTTATGGCGTGCATTTTAATGCATGGCATACAGTGCTGATTGGATGAGAGCCCACACATGTGCAGTGGGAATGGCAGAAAACTACATTTTTAGGGTGATCTGGGGGGGGGGGTCACACAGCAGAGCCCAGGAAAGTGGATGGTCAAAATCCTGGGTTTTAGTCTACTTTAAGCATCTCATGTGAAGAAATGTGTAACAATTCATGATGCTGAGTCAGTGAGTTAATGCACTTACTCAGACTATATGGGGGAAATAGGGCGGAGCTTTTAATCAGAGGGAAGCACTCAATTGATAACCTTAAAGTGACAATTGTGACGGGACATTTCAAAACACATTGGCAAAGGAATTAAAGGGAATATAAATGTAAGCAAAAGTTTCCTACATTGCACTGTGGACTAATTCATTCAACAGGAAAATAAGAAAACAAAAGGGCACTTACCTTTTGTCCCACATAGCTGATTGGTGCTAACCAAACGATCAGTAACTCCCCCTGGACGGAGCAGGATGCAGCGGCTACAGTGGTGGTTCGGATCCAGAGTTACTGATCACCGGACCAGCACTGATCAGCTGCACGGCACAAAAGGTTTGAGTACCCCTTAATTTTTTCATCTGTTGAATCACTTTAATGTCCATCCAAGTTTTGTGTCCTAATATGATTGTGCATTCTTTAAGGCTGTACTTTTTTGTCTCTCTTGACAAGGGACAGACCAAGATTTAATGTGGCTCCTTCATGCCTTACAAATGTGCATTTTAAATCATGGCTAATTTTAAATTAGCATTGAAAAAATCTATATGGCCATCATGACAATAACAGACAGCAGACAAGATGGTGGTGACCTCCCCAAGTTTTTGGGGAAGAAAATCCAAGCTGGAGGAAAACAGGACTAGTGGAGCGGTGGGTTGATGCTACCTACTCACCGTTAAATTCTTTGCGGATAAATCTTTCCAGGTAAGTAAGGATCTGCTCTCGGTTATGCTGCTCAGCAGCGCTAGGAGATAATTCATCTGCAAGGGAGCATAGAAAAGGCGATAATTACTTTTCCACATTACAGAATAAGTCCTGCCAGTGATTTTACATTTTCTGCAACATTAACTACCAACAGTGAATATTTGCATACAAATACAACTATATGCCTTTGCACAAGCTCTCGGATCTAACATAGCTTCCAGTAAACAGGAAGATTTTCAAGCTGCCATACTAAAACTTCATTCTGCATTAGTCAGTATAATCTTACCAGAGAAGCCGCAGCCTCTCTAATTCCGGGGCCCTTGAATACTGTCCTTAAATGGATATGTCTGCTTAGGGCTAAAACTCACTAAATTTAGTCTTAATTATCATCCTAGGGGGCTACACAAGCTAGTCAAAACTTTACTTTAGAAGGTCTTATCCCCATTCAGTGACACTAGGTCCCCATGTAAAGAGGCACTGAAAGCCATGGCCAATAGTAAACATCCAAAGGATGGGCTGCCCAAAACAACAATAGTAGTAAAGACTCCATTAGTCACCTCTTCATGAGGCCCAATTTATTAAAAGGACCCTTCACTCCCTCCTCCAATAGGCATGCGGTGTTGCTCACCCCCTGGGCATCCTGATTTGGAATGTCTGTCTGCCTAAAACCCCCTAGGTTGTCTGAAATATAGGCAGAAATGTAAGCACTCTATGCTCCCGTGGACCCTACTAGCCAGTCAAACACTGCCCGGGACAGGCCACTGGCCACTAGTCCCCATGAGGGCTAAGATAGAGATTGTGAGTTTATGCTCAAATTTTGGATATTTCCAGGACGTTTTAAGCAGACAGTATCTCAAATCTGAAAGCCGCTAGGGTGGGTATACAATGGCCCAGCAGGCCTCTCCAGGATTCTCTGTTTAGGTCCAATTTAATGTCCAATTCACATATCCTACCATAGCACTGCTTGCACACACTGTCCAGTATTTCCCGGAACCTGGGGGTCATAGGGGGTAGGGGCTTCAGGTCAATCTTCTTAAAATCTTCAGGGCAGTCATCTTTGGAGTGTCCATCTCGCTTGCAGATGCTGCAGACTATGGTGGGAGGCTGCAGAGATCAAAGAGCAAATTTTAAACAGTCATCTGCAAAGTAAATATCTTGTTTCACAAAAAAAAAAGGACTTTGTTCTGATTTGGGATAGATTTACTGGGGACTAGACCAGATCAATAACATTTTTCAGTTCCTGAGCTTGGTGACCTTCGTGTCTTAAGCCTGCACCAAGGCATGATATGGAAAGCCTGTCCGGGCAAGACTGGCATGTAAAAAGCCTGGCCCACAAACTTAGGTTTCCCCCTGGGACCATCCAGTGTTATGGTCTGTTCAAGGCATTTCTTACACATAATTTTGCTTGCTGCCATCACCAACTAACAACCTGGATAGACAACTGGCCAAAATTGATGAAAATATATCCACTTACCTAAAATCTTGCAGCCAGGCCCACTTATGCTATCTCCGGTCCTAGCTTCAGGAGTGTCAAAATGAGCAAACACTAATAACTTGTGCCTTGTGCCACAATCCAAGTGTAAGGGAGTAGAGGTTTGCTACACTGCCACAGCATCAGAAAAGTCCTCTCCCCATTTATATACACAGTGTAGTAGTGGTCTGACACTTAAAATACCAGCCAACAGATGTTTGCATGCCTTATACACAGCTTGCATCCTTCCCTGTGATCTACATTTTGTATATGTAATATGCAGGGTCGTATTTGGTTTTCATGCTTCCCTAGGCACTTCAAGTGCTGGCGCCCCCTTTTTGTTAAATAATGTTGCGCAGGGCAAATCTGGATGCCCCGCTGTGTGAAACCCCCCAGGTCGGCCCATACACTTACCTTGTTTCCTGGTCCAACGGCGCATGTGCAAACCACGGCCGCATCTCTGCTATCCCTCTAGCGCGGCGCGTGCCCGCATCAGGCATCTGTGAATGGCCGGCACGGGCACACTCCCTGTTAGAGGGAAGCGGGGGATGCGGTCGTCAGCATGCTTGGAGCTGCTGGCCTTTGACGACGTGACGTCAGCTCCCAGCACGCTGATTGGACGAGCGGCCGCCCATGCGCTGTAGGACCAGGAAGAGGTGCGTTGGCATCGGCGATCTGGGGAGTGTCTCACAGTGGGGCACCCCCGATCTGGGTGCCCCAGGGGAAAGGACCAAAAACCAGGATAATCAAAATCCTGGGTTTTGGTCCACTTTAAGTTGCAAAATGCAGAGGAGCATACACCTGTATTATAGATTACTGACACACAGGAGTCACATGGCATAGCAATAAAGGGGAGAGGATAAGGCTGCGGACCCGTTGTGCCCTCCCCCTCTCTATATACATACACACACACACAATGTGGGAGAGCATTTGTAGGGAGGCTACATACACACACACACAATGTGGGGGAGCATTTGTAGGGAGGCTACATACACACACACACAATGTGGGGGAGCATTTGTAGGGAGGCTACATACACACACACAATGTGGGGGAGCATTTGTAGGGAGGCTACATACACACACACACACAATGTGGGAGAGCATTTGTAGGGAGGCTATATACACACACACACAATGTGGGGGAGCATTTGTAGGGAGGCTACATACACACACACAATGTGGGGGAGCATTTGTAGGGAGGCTACATACACACACACACACAATGTGGGGGAGCATTTGTAGGGAGGCTACATACACACACACAATGTGGGGGAGCATTTGTAGGGAGGCTCAGATGTGGCTCTCAAAGATTGGGCTCTGTGCTGTAGAAATAATAATGAGGGGGCATCACTCTTTTTATGAGTTCTTGTTTATTCTTATTTCAGTATTTAATAATTATAAAGTCATTATTTTTTATTAATGAGGAGACTACTTTGTGGCGATATTAAAGGGGGGATACAGCCTGTATACATATTAATAGGCGTACTGAAGCCACTTTAGTAACTAAAGAGAAAAAGAGGTCCTGTAATTATTAGCATTTAACATACCCTGACCAGGGTGCAGAGGATCATCACAGCATTATACTACACACTGGACAAACATATAAAGCTACTACACCTTGTAACCCCGGTGGACATATCTTGCTTTTTTCCAAGATCTTCCCATAGCAGTGCCTTTCCCACGTGGGTGCATTAGGAGTTTGCAGCTAGCCTGGCAGTTACTAATTATCAAGTCAAACTGTCACATAAAAACTGTCTACAGCAAACCATACAGGGCAAAAAGTACCCTATGAACATCACATCATTATAACATATACCTGAACATCCTGTTGCTTCAGAATGAAAATTCAAATCTAATAGGGGCAAGGCTAAACAATTTCACAATAAAGAAAGGTTTAGTTGAATTTCTGAACAAGCAGCTTCATGGGATGTCATTCTGTTTGTAAAATTGAACATAGCAGGAGTTACAAAAAAGGTAAATTAATTTTGTGCAGCAATCTGACTTGTTACAGGGAGGGAGGCATATGAGCACTGTTTCTTGTTAGGTAATAAGTGACAGTGTTTAATCAAAGCTGTGTACTCATTAGTTACCTCAACTACCCCCTCTCCTAATAGCCCTGACCCTCACAGCACTGACGTGACTTGGGATGCCCCACTGTGTGAAAGCCCCCTGATTGGGCTCTCGTCCAATCAGAGCCATTTACTGTGCATTTGCACTGCTCGGCAAACAGCTCTGTTTAAAGTGGACCAACACCCAGGGGTGCCCCGCTGTGTGAAACCCCCCAGAAAGCCCCGAAAACCCACCTCACCCCGCTCCCACGTGACTCGCTCGGCCAATCACCGGCGACGGACAAGCGAAAGGCGGCGACGGACAAGCGAGAGGCAGCGACGGACAAGCAGAGCGCGTCCGCCGCCGCCTCCCGCGCGTCCCTCTTACAGGGAGCGCACCTGCGCCGGCCATTCACAAACGGCCAGCGCGGGAGCGCACCCTGCTAGAGGGACGAGCGGGAGGCGGCGGACGCGCATGCGCCGCTGGACGGTGGAAAAGGTAGGATTGTGGGCTTTCTGGGGGGTTTCACCCCGCGGGACATCCTGATTTCGGATGCCCAGCGGGGAGGGATCTGATCGGCCCAGGAATCTTATAGATTCCCGGGCCGATCCCCCCTGGGTGTTGGTCCGCTTTAAATGCAGGGCTTCAACAATCGAGAGTGCAGTGGACGCACCCCCACCAGTGCTGCTGCCCCAGCCTGTGTGAATGCGAAGATGCGGCTGCTGGAGGTTTACATTGCTGACGGCGCCAGGAAGCAGGTGAGTTCTGGGGGGGGGGGGGGGGAGTGTTCTGCTTTAAGCCCTCTCAAACCGCTTAAGTCACTGATAGTCAAAAGGGGGGTTTAGGGGAACAATTTACTAAACTTTCCTAACTTTAAGGAGCCAACATACAGGGCTTGCTTCCACAATGAGTAAAGGAGGGAGCACAGCGTGCAGGAAAGTTTCGTTTTACCTGCACCCCCACAAATTGAGCTTTATAGGGGGAGGGGTAAAATTGGCTTCTGGTCCACTTAAAGCGGAAAAAAACCTGAGAACTTGACTTTCACAGGTTCTGTTCCATGCCCCTGGGTCATCCCATCCCTGCCTATCTGCAGGGCTGGGACGCCCCCATTCAAAACATTGAGTAGTCCCTGCAGGCAGCCGTCAGTGGACGAGAGCCTGCGCATGTGCCATTGGGAGTGTTTTTATGGGCGAACTGAGGGTTTTCACACAGCGGGGCATCTTTTGAATTCCAAACTGGCTGCTGGTGGGTTTTATTCCACTTTAAATAGGAAAACCCAGCCATGGGGGAGCGGGCTCTCTGATCTAATGGCTGGGCAGACCCCGCTGACAGCTCTTATCCTAGCAATACCAGTCTGGAGAGCAAATGAAAGGAATCAAGCTGTCAGGAAAAACAAAAGTCTGGTGTATCATCTGCAGGTAAGTGCAGCCCCCCTCCACAAAGATGGCTACGCTCATATGTTAAAACCAGATTTGCAATGGGTTTCTGCCTGCTAAACAATGAGAGTTCTTGTAAAAAGCTGTACACATATGTCCTTACCTTCCCAGAAGTGAGTATAAGCTTATCAAAGACATAAAGCAAGTCTTCCTCTTTGAGGTTTTCTTCATTATACGAGGTAGCAGAAGTGCAGCCGTCAGTATAGGCCGCTTCCAACATGTACGCTCCTTCAGTAGTATCATTGTGTAAATCCTCAGTAGCTGCAATGACTTGTCCATTACAGTTAGTGCTCCCTTTAACCTCCAATAGTTTTGTGCTCTCCACCACTAGTTCAGGAGAGTCACGTGGCTCTTTAGAAGAGGTAGAATGAACTGCCTCATCACCGTCCACACACAGACTATGCAAGCCCTCAGTAACCTTTTCTGAGAGACCATCCGTTGTCTCGGACTCCAAACTGCAGGTTTCAGCCTCTGCTTCTCCATCTAGGCTCTCGGTATTAGCAGTCTGGTCTTCAGCCTTACCCAAGCTCTTGCCCATTCTTTTACTGTCCGCTTTGGATTTGCTCCTCTGTGCGCTTTGTGGACAGGCAAAGTATCTATAAGCAGCCCTGAACCTTTCCAGAATGTACTCATACACCATCTGACTGTTCAGGCTCCTTGCTACATTTCTCTTTAGTGCAAATGGATCTGGAAAAGAACAACATCATCAATTTCTTAGAGTAATACCTATCCAAGTGATGCCCAACATGTGGCTCTCAGAAGCCAGAGCTGATGGTGGCAATATGGAGGAAGGCTAGGAAAACACATATTTACATATATATGGGAAACTATTGTCTTATGCAAAGGCAGTTTACTGCTAGACAGGAGACCGTTTGACTGTGTGGTGATGACAAAATAAAAGCTCTATTGTTCTGTTAATAGGCTTAGATAAAAGGTACCATACACAGAGAAGGGGCATGAGCAAATAAAACAAGCAGCAAAGGCGTGATGCTGCAATTGAGTAATCACATTCCTCTCCACCAAGGCTCTGATGATGGTCTAAATGATAGTGTAACCAAAGCAAAACCAATTTAACATACAGTATGATGGCTTTTGGTCTGCTTTGTACTTATCCAGTTTGCCAGGCCTGCGCATACAACCCCCCCACCCTCTTTTAAGATATTCTCATTTTTCGTACCCTTATCATCACCCCACCGCTGCGAAACAGGGCCCACATTTGGCCACTGGTCACATGGTCTGCCAGTAGCTGTAATAAGACTCCAGACCATGTGACCGTCAGCGGCCAATCAGAAAAAGAGGGATTGCATGGGAAGGGTACGGCACACCTGTGTATTTAAATTGGGATGCCCCCCTGTGCTGTCTACAGGGTGGATCAATACCCATTATGTGTAAAATGGGTGTTGGTCCAGTTTAGATGATTCTCTTGGCTGTGCCAAACTTTCAGAAAAGAAGTAGTATAAAAAGTAGGATAAATGGTGATACTTTAAAAATACAATTCTGTGAAACTCACCTGTAGAATTGTTTCTGATAATATCCAGTCCAGGTCGTCCCAGTGATGACATGTGGGTATTCCGCCCCCAGGGGGCGCTCGACTGCAAGATCAAAAGATGTAGCTCCTCCCGGCCCCCTATAAAGGCAGGTGTCCCTCTATCATTCTCCAGTGGTTAAAAAGCAGTAAACAAAAGGAGGACAGGCCGGGAGGCCAAGAAACCATGTTACTTCACATAGCTTCAGCTTGTACTCTCTCTAACAAGACTCAAAAATACCATCAAATCAAAAAGTCCAATGAATAAAAAATGGTAATCACCATAACAGGCAAAAGGAGACAATGAACAAAAGTGAGGGGTGGGATGACCTGGAATGGATATAATCAAAAGCAATTCTACAGGTGAGTTTCACAGAATTGTATTTTTCCCTATATCCAGTCCAGGTCGTCCCAGTGATGACATGTGGGACATCCAAAAGCAGTGTCCATTTGGGCGGGATCCCCAGTGCGGAACAGCATGTAGTTCATTTCACTACCGCCTGAAGCACCTTTCGGCCAAAAACAGCATCAGCTGAGTCCCTAACATCCACCTTGTAAAACTGAAGACCAAGTGGTGGCCTTACAAACTTGTTCCACCGATGCCTGGTGCTGAAAAGCCCAAGAGGCACCAATAGCTCTGGTAGAATGAGCAGTGATCCGAAAAGGGGGTTCCTTCCCCTTGGCAAAATATGCTTGCACCACCGCCTGTCTGATCCACTTACTGATAGTGGACTTAGCTGGTGGCAAACCTTTCCTAGAGCCCTCTGTCAGGACAAAAAGCAAATCTGATTTCCAGAAGGATTCAGTCGCAGCCAGGTAATACTTTATGGCTCTGACCACATCCAAGGCATGGAGGGTCCTTTCTTTAGAATTAGTCAGTGCTGGACACAAGGAAGGTAAGACAACCTCTTCATTAAGGTGAAAGGGGGAAACGACCTTAGGCAAAAAATCCGGTTTGAAGCGAAAAACCACCTTATCCCTATGCCGCTCAAAATAGGGAGGTTTCATACAAAGCGCAGCCAGCTCTGATACACGATGCACCGAGGTGATCGCTACCAAAAAGACCACCTTAAGAGTCAAAATAGATAATGCAGCATCGCACAATGGTTCGAAGGGAGAACCCTGAAGAGCAGAAAGTACTAAATTCAAGTCCCACACCGGTAATACTGACTTACGTGGTGGCCGGACATGGGTGACTCCCTGGAAAAAGGTCTTGATCAAACTATGGTTGGCAATGGATCTCTGGAAGAAGATGGCTAAGGTCGGGACCTGGGCCTTGAGGGTGCTCAGCTGGAGACCCAAGTCTAAGCCATGTTGCAAAAACTCCAGAATCCTCTAAATAGAAAATGTGCGGCAAGGGAGACTCTTGGTCTCACACCAAGCAATATAAGCGTGCCAAACTCTGTAGTATATCATGGAAGAAGACTTCTTCCGAGCCTGAATCATGGTATGCACAACCGTGGCCGACAGCCCCTTATCCGTCAGGGTTGAGGTTTCAATAGCCAGGACGTCAAAGCCAGCGTCCGTAAATTGGGGTTCCGCAGCGACCCATGTGAGAAGCCCTGGGTCGTCAGGCATGATGTAGCGATCTACTGACATCTGAACTATGTCCGCAAACCAACTCCTTCTCGGCCACCGAGGAGCCACCAGCATAGTTGGTACCCCTTCCTGGGCTATTTTGCGCAGCACTCTGCCCAGGAGTGGAAATGGAGGGAATGCAAAAAGGAACTTGAACTCCGTCCAGGGAATCGCCAGAACGTCTGTGGCAATGAGAGGGAGACGAACCTTGGAAGTTTGTGATTGTATCTGAACGCAAACAGATCCAGCGGAGACACAGAGCGTGAAAGGTCTCGCTGCTGAGAGACTTTCCCCCAGGCGCAAGGCACTCCTGCTCAGGGAGTCTGCATCCAGGTTTTCTACCCCGGGAAAGTAGACCGCTGAGATACAGGGAACATTCTCCTCTGCCCAAGACAGAATCTGGGTCACCTCCTTGAGGGCTCTCTTGCTCCGAGTCCCGCCCTGGTGATTGATGTAGGCGACAGCCGTCTGATTGTCCGAGCGAACCTGGATCGCACGACCCCTTAAATGGGAAGTCAATCGAAGAAGCACCAACTGGATCGCTCTCAGCTCCAGGAAATTTATGGGTAAGCGATTCTCCTGCGGACCCCACTGACCCTGGATCTTCTGCGTCTGCCAAACGCCTCCCCAGCCGGTCAGACTGGCATCTCCCAATGGGGAGTCAGAAAGGACCACCACAAAAGGGACTGCCTGGCCAGGGAGGACCAGCGGCAAAGCGGACGAAGTCGACGACGAGGGATCGAGGGAGGTGAGTATGCATCATGCTCCATAAGGCCCAGCTGAGCCCAGAGAGGAGCCAATAGTAAAATCACCAACACAGTAAAACACAACACAAGTGCCAAGTCTCCGATAAAGCTTGTGGGCAGGGAGGGTATATACAGAAAAAAAGGTGGTTCCCCCCCCCCCCCAGGCTCACCATAAGCCTGCGGCCGACTACCCTTTAACATAGGGTCTGCGGCCCAGAGCCAAGCTCTGCCGAACGCCAACTGACCCCGGCGTTCACCCTACCGTCTAGATTCCGTAGCAGCCAGAGGCTGGGGGGCAGGAGTGGGTCAGAAGGGATCCGTGGGAATAGGGCCTGCAGCGGCTGACGGGCTAGGTAGCCCTGCTCTGCTGCTATATCTGAGAGAGTGTCCAAACGATCTACTGCAGCCAAGACTGCAAGATGAACAACTGGAGAATGATAGAGGGACACCTGCCTTTATAGGGGGCCGGGAGGAGCTACAACTTTTGATCTTGCAGTCGAGCGCACCCTGGGGGTGGAATACCCACATGTAAACACTGGGACGACCTGGACTGGATATAGGAAAAACTAATATTAGGAAAGTGACCCACCCGTTTCAAATTTAAAAAAACACATTTAACATTTAAATGAGAAGCCTATCTGCCTATGTGGAGAACTTTAAAATAATTTGGCAACTTGCAGTGCAGTGTCAGTCCCAGGCTGTCTCTTTGCTCTGGTCACTAAAAGGGAGGAGAATTTATTTTTCCTCTGCCTCCAGCGCATCCCTAGTCTAGGCCACAAATTTAATCCTGAAGCTTGGGTTAGTGATAAACTAGAATTGTGCTCTCCACATGGTCATTCAACCTCAGCTCATTCCATGCAATGCACACAGTGCACTTACATCACTCAGACCTGCCACTGCCATCACAAAGGATCTTAGGAACATGTGGTGAAACTTTATTTAATATATGTAGCTCTACAGAATGGAAATAATTTTCAATGTGCACAATTATATTAATGTTGCAAAGTCAAAGGAGGTGATTGTGGGATAGCACCAAGGAGAGAAGCTACCAACATAATCAATGGGTCTCCTGTGGAGAGGATGACTACCTTCAAGTACATCAGAATCCACACTGTTATTCTTGCTCCTGTCATGTCAGCTACCTAAGTTAAGAAGGATTGCCAGTGTGTCTTCCAACTTAGAGACTTTAAAGTGCCCTCGACAGTCTTTAGGAGCTTTTACATAGAAACATAGAAGGTTGACAGCAGAAGGAGACCATATGGTCCATCTAATTTCCCTTATGTGTGTATGTTCTCTTTATCATAGGAGAGATGTATGAATCCCAGGCATGTTTACATTCTTTGACTAACTTCAGGTTGTGCCCCCTTCTATTATCTTCCTAAAACACTTCCATCCAGAACCTAATTCAATCCATTAAAGTGGACCAATAACCATCAACCCGTGAAGTGAGGAGAGGTGATTTTATATGGATGACCTGAGGGGAACCAAGGATAGTCAAAATCCTGGGTTTTGGTCCACATATTTAGATGTCTCAATCATGTATTTCCAAAGAATTACTTTCTTTCCTCCAGACTGTACAAATTAGGTTCTTTAAGTCTTTCCTGATAAGACAAAGCATTGAGAGGGGAAATTTGTCTTGGCTAAATTGTCCACAGCATACATGGGTGCAGGGACATTGCTGTGAGCTCTTGTAAGCAAAGGGAAATTGCGGTATACGATTCTTCTGCAGGATATGGCAATAGAAACTCTAACACCTATGCTTAAAAAGATAGTATACCATTTTAATCTTACCTTCGATGGCTAATCGTCTTTTTGGCCAGTTCTTAGTCTCCCTGCTGAGTAGGCCTTGTACACGCACACTGATCACATATTCCTCCATTGCAAACTCCAAGGTGTAAAACCGGAGTAATTCCAGCCACAGTTGCCCCATGGACACCTGGTGGGATTGCTCAAACACCAAGCAGCACTGTGAACAAAGCAAAATAATATGAGAGAACATTGATTTGTTTTCATTACATTGAAAATGCCTTGCTTAGTTTACAACAAATAGTTCCCTATGCTATCGCCATGAATTCTCTACAATCCAATGCATGTGAAAGCATGTGAGAGGTCAATCATACATCTTGTCTGTCTGCCTGTCTGGGTATCACAAAATTGTTTTCCAGACTTCCATGGGAAATAACTGTAAGCTCACCTTTCCGTTCTTCTCTTTGTTTTTTCTGCTCTCAGCTTCCATTGCACTTGCTCTCCTGTGGTTTTGCTCAGCTCTTCCCCTCCCGTCCATTCCTGAAGAGCTCTTGTTATCATTGCTGGATGGTCTGTATTCCCATTCTAAATATTTCTCTTCAGATAATCCCCTTAGATGATAATCATCCAGCCGTTTAGGTTCAAAGCCTTCTATCTATTGCACAAAAAAGCATGTAAAATAAACAGGAAGACATTACTAAGTAGAATTAAAGTCAAATTACATAAATTAAACAAACACATCCCACTTATATCTGATCTAAAAATGAAGATAAATGAAAAAAATATCTAGCATCTAATTAGATTCATGTTGATGAGCATCTCAGAAGTTCATCGTAACTGGCCACCACCTCTTTGCATGCTTCTAATATTAATTATAATTAAAAAAAATAATTGGGTCAAACTCTCTGCCTGCTTCTGACCATCAACGTTCATCATCTCTTGGCTTACTTCTGACCATCATCGGTCCACATCATTCTGTCTGCTTCTGACCATCAACAGTCACCATCTCTCTGTCCGCTTCTGACCATCGTGGCTCACCATCAATTGCTATTCTTCTGACCATCATGTCTCACCATCTAAGCCCCATTCTAAACTCTTGTTCTGTGACCATTGGAAAAGCTCAATGCCTAATGGCACAGCTGAAAAGGGAAATCAATAAGCTTTGCAAGTAGCAGTTCTGACCAAATTAGGCCTCCTGAATGGCCACTGAATGGTGTCTTCAGCCTTCCCCTGTTGTACTAATAAAATAAGTTAGATCTACTTAGATCTCTATTTTTTCACAATGATGGATGGAGGGGTAAGGGTCAAAACCTGTGATAGTGAAAATCCCATGCTTTGTCCACTTTAAGTTAAATAAGGATAGGCTATATATCACTATTCTTACATATACAGTGATGATCAGGGGCATTACTATACGGGTTGAAGGGGGTGTGACTGCACTAGGGCCCAGGAGGTCAAGAAGCCCCATAATTGTTTTTCCTCCTCCTTATTTATCATATTTAAATCAACCTTGAAAGGGCACCATTTAATATTCACACCAGGATCCCATCACATTTAGTTACGCCACTGGGAACGATAAGGAAAATAGTCCCTCCACTAGTCTTTTTTTTTGCTTACAGATAACAATGGAAGGGAAACCTGCAAAAACTACAGTGGTTTCACCTGAAACCCAGCAGCCAAACGAGAATGGCAGCTTTCGGTAAGGCTGGCCATCACATCAGTGACTTACCCAGGATCCCAGATAAGTTGGAAGGATGGGTGGCTGTCTCTTCTGGAGGAAAAACACCACCATTAAGGCAAATGAGTAAGAAGGGACCCCGCCTTCTGCTTGGCAGTCTATGTGACATAGCTGAAAAGGAAAAGAACAAGACAATCATTTCAAGCACAATAATAATTTTAAACCTGGACATTGCCTACATATGAGATTTTACTATGTAAATATAATAAACAAATTAACAAATAAAAAAAGCTTCAGCATTCTATAGACAGCAAAAATAATGTATTTTCAATCATTTTATATTAGTACTTAATCAAAATGTTACAAGGAAGGATGCAGAAATTATGTTGTATAATGCTGATAAAGTACATATTAAAATTAATGAAATTAAAGATTAAAAAACACATGAAATTAACTTTAAAAAAGTCCAGTTTCCGGGTAACCCTGCTGCTCTGTCGCCCTCCCCTGGCGCTGAGGCAGGACTGGGGGGTTACAAATGCTAGTTAAAAATGTAAGTTTTGGTCTGCTTTAAGAACCCTCTGATCATTTAATAAGAATGAGATGAGTCTAAGTTAACAGTGTCTATTTAGGACCTCTTGAACCTCTGTTTAAGCTGATTTACAGGGACTTTTATTTACTTAAACATATTGATCAGGGGTTCCCGACCAGTGGAACTAGAACCACTGGTGATACTCAAGGCTACTGGAGATGAAAGAAAGGGGAACATGAAGCACTGCAGACTTGCTAATTGCTCCAATAGGATGTGCCAGGGGGCCAAGCCATCTAGATGTCAGGGTGAAGCATCTTAGGGCTTTCATTGTCAGGCCAGTATAAAATCTCCACCCTCCTGGGGAAGTCTGTGTATTACTGGTTGTGTGGATAGAGAGAATTGCAAAATGGAAAGTGGGATTCCATGACAAAAATTTGGGAAACGCCCGATATGGACTATAGTATTTAACAGAGCAGTAAAGCCCAGAGCAGAGTGTAAAAATCTTAGTAACACAATAAACTAAAATGAATGAATTGTATAGTACATACATAAAATTATCTTCTAAAGCAGGTATTTATAACCTAAAGTTATATTTTGGATGTCAAACAACCAGTTCTAAACCATGCAGCCCAGCACTGCAGGGATCATCCATTTTTATAGCCTCACTGGAGGACAATAGGCCACATGACCAGAAGGAGCAGCTGCCACTGGCTGCTGGGAACCCACCAGGGCCATAACAGGCCTGAATTTTACCCCCTCTGAAAGCTGAAGAATGATTTTAGCCTTTGACATTGAACTTACCCTGGCCCAGTAGCGAAATGCCAAGACCAAAGGGATGAGTGTGGGTTCGAGTCTGCCAACTGCTGCCAGTAATTCAGTGGTAAGGCACGCTGTGTCATTTCCAGCACTGACTTTGCATGTTAACCGACTAGGAAACAACACAAAAAAACACAATAGCTCCATTAGCAACTAGCAGCTTAGAAAACAGATTACATTATTTGTATTCCTATTAGAAGATGTGTGGCTACACCTGGCCCAGTGCTCCAATGGGTTTGCTCCACTAGGTGTTCGGTGCAGACCGGGCCGCGGGGATTCCCCCCCCCCTCTCCCCACCCTACCCCCTCCTTGTCCCTTACCCCCTTCTCTCACCCTGTTCAACCCCCATTCCCCCCCTCTTTTCCCCTCTTTATTCTTTATGGTTTGTATAGGACGGTAAATAACTGGCGCAAGAGACAGCGCGACTGTGAACTGATAGAAATTGACAAATCTCGATGCACTTATTGCTTATTCCAGCGTTTATTATATTGTAACCATGTTATCAATCGTTTTATTGTTGAACTGAAAGGTTGTACATTGATACTGGCTTGGATCACGAAAACTTGCTGTACTCTCTGTGTTGTTTGCCTCCCCTGCGTGGGAAGGATTTCTGTGTTGACTGACTATACATTTCCTTTGTATTGCCTTTTTGAAACGAATAAAAAATATTGAAAGAGAGAAGATGTGTGGCTGCAAAACATGTATGTGGGTCTCCTGTCCCCCCCATCAGACCAGGACCCACTAAGAAAATGCAAGACTTACTGATAGTGTGAGGGGGTAGGTTATGGTTGTTTAGAGAATGTTCAGGTCCACTTTAAAATCCCTGTACAGGCAAAACAGGGGAAAAAAAAGAACTTATACTCGCCATTTGTTCCCTGACGTTATTCTGTCCCAGGCTGGTAGTATAAAATATATCAGGTCCCAAGATCCAGTCCCACAGCATCCATGCTTACTGGAAACCTCTGGGATGATCAGCCTCCCCCACGTCAGTCCCAGGGAATAGCCACGACGACACCTTTTCCGCTGGACTTGATATCGGAACCTAGCGAGCTTTATACTACTGGACTAAGGCAGAAAGGCTAGCAGATGAAGGTGTCACAGGTGGGACTGAACCAAAAAAAGGCAATGACATCACGTTTTCAGTAAAGCCTTTAAACACTTTCCTAAATTGTAATTGTTCCTCAACTATCCTGGTCATGGTATATCTG
Source organism: Gastrophryne carolinensis (assembly GCA_027917425.1). Classification (NCBI taxonomy): domain Eukaryota; kingdom Metazoa; phylum Chordata; class Amphibia; order Anura; family Microhylidae; genus Gastrophryne; species Gastrophryne carolinensis. Next base: position 438,034,987 of record CM051235.1, read on the forward strand.
TAGGAATAAATTAAAGCAATTGGGCTTACTGTTTTATTTTCTTGAAGACGTTGTGCCTTTCTCAATAGAGAGTGACTTCTATCGATCAGCACAAATGTATAGCTTCAATTCACATCCTCTGTCTACAATAAACCACATGGAAGTATGACTTATTGCTGCTAGATCCCATACAAGTCACTCTGAAAGCCAGAGAAAGCTAGTGGGATGAACATTGAAAGGTCTTCAGGAAAATAAAACGGCAAGTTCGGTTGCCTTAATTTATTCCTACATATATACTATCCTATATTGCAGACACAGGATCCATAAGACTGAGTCTGAACTAGCAGGAGACTCATGATAGAGATAGAGATCATGCTGTGTTTTGAGCAATGTCCCAATTATGACCAGGTTCACAAAGGATCCACAGGTTGCCTAGAGCTGTCATTTAACCAATGCAGAGCAAGATAACAGTGACCCGAGAGCCAAATTTAGAAGTAGAACACACTGTCCACTGTACAGCCATGAGGCCCTGTTGAAAACTGAGAAGAGGTCTGTGTACTACAAGAGGAGGTGGTCACATGGTGTGTGTGTGTTTTCTGCACAGTGCACACTATTTGTTCTGTGCACCCCATGTGATCTGGAATTACACCCCTAGTCATTTATCAGTATTACAAATACACACAACTTAGTAATATCAATTAACTTACCTGTTCTTTTCTTTGCAGAACACAACAGGGACCTTTGCGTGGAAATCAGACTCAACATCTACATATTGAGCTGGATCACACCAGGGAGGAATGCAAAAAAACAAAAGAAAACAAATAGCTATAACACAGGAATATAAAACCGCAATGGATACAGGTAAAAATGTTAAAGAGGAACTTTAGAGGCTGGAGTCTAAAAGACTCCAGAGCTGTCCAAATTCCACTCCTTGGGGCATCCTAATTCGGTGTGAAGCCACACCCAGATCTGCCAATCCACTCACCTTCTTCCACTGCACCATTGGTCACCTCTAGCTGTGCTCGCATCCGGGCCAGGCCTTTCTGAATGGGCAGCTAGAAGCTGAGCGGGGGATGCGGATGGTGGATTAGCCTCTGACAGAGCCAAAGGGAGCCGAGGGACATTGAGTGCACTGATTGGCTGATCAGCGCACACAGTTTTGGCCGAGTATGTGCCATGGAAATGACAGCAAAGTGAGTTTTTACAGTGATCTGGGGGATACACACAGAGTGGAGAGCTAAGGGCTGTGCCCCGCGAGGAAGCAGACATCTGCTGAGATATTGATTAAGAATGGTAACCAGGTGAGCATTTTTTGGGGCTCTCTGGCCTCGGGTCATAGTGCTAAATTGGCAGTTCCTTTATTTTGTATTTTTAATTAATCTTTGATAACAAAGCATCCAACAAAGTGGCTTGGCTGCAGTGTAGAACTGTACAAGTAAGTGAAATATTGTCCATTATTTCTATGCAAAAGAGTAAAAAAGTGCTACACTGTTGGTATATACACAGGTAAAGGGTGGTAACTTGATTTGGCATGACAACTGGAGGTAGTCCCCTACTAAATATAGGCGGTCACTTACTGCTGTTCTTTAAAATTTCAAGAACCTGGATTAAAACATCCGGCTGGCTCATCTGCAAAAAAAAAAAAAGAAAATCAATTATGTCAGCTAAGCGAGGGGTAATGCTTTCAGGCTTCAGGCTCCAGCATTAATGGCAAACTCCAGCTGAATCATTTTTTCAGTGTTGAGAGGTTAGAACTTCAATGCTTCTATTGCTGTCTCCTGCAGGACCCCACAGAAGAAATCAAATATAACTTCTTGTTTAAATTCCCTTAAAAAGAAGGTCCATTGATGCCTTCAATAATAAAGATTGGTGGCCAGCACAGAATGTTATGGTGTATGTGCCAGTGACCAACCTCCCATAGCTTCTCATTTATATGAACTATGTGCTGGGTTTGAAAGAACATGGACCTTATATTAAGTTATACTAAAGGCAAACCCGACTGTCTTCCTATTTTCCCGGGCTACACGTTCCAAACATCAATCAGTCTTCAAAAAAACCCTGTAGTTCCTAAGTTCCTAAAAATGAGAAACAGTGGGTGTAGCAACAGTGATGAGAGTAAGCACACTGTGATGAGTGTGAGAGAAGGGCAGCGTTTCAGAGCGGCAGAGAGAGGTAGCCGGGAGTGTTTCCATTCTCCGCCAACTGAAGGTTGATTGATGGACCAGGTCAGTAGGGTGGAGACTCAAAGCTGAATTAGGAATTGATTTTCCTCACTAAAGAGACACACATAGGTGGAATCAAAGCACTCCAGCCACTCAATGAAAGTAGGCTATGGATATTTATTTTTTAAAGCGGACCTTCACTCTTATTGAGTCTATCTTATATGTTTCCCACACCCTGTACATACAGATTGCTCACATTAAAAACCATCCTACCTGCATCTACTGCATTTTATAAGCCTTTAAACATCCAAGATGGCGGCTTATGGAAGCTGCCATTTTTGCAGGCAGCCTGCAAACAGGAAGTGCCTGCAAACAGGAAGTGACTGTGCTGCTCTGCATTCTGGGACTGCTGACCTTTCCCTGACCCCAGCTCTGCTCTGTCTGAGCAAAGCACAGCTATAACCCGCCCCCCTGTACCTTATCCCACTCTCCTCTCCTCAGTAAGTGTGATGCTTCTGAGTCAAGATGGCGGCGCCCGTATCCTAAATTCCCGAACAGAGTTGCAGCCCAGTGGGGGAAAGTATAATAAATTAGTGACTAAACATGTAAAATATATTAATTTTAGATGCTGAGGAATTGTTTTTTAAGAGTTTGGGCTTTTCATTAAATCAGGGTGAAGGTCCGGTTTAACTTTCGACTTGCCAAACACTTCAATCATTACCCACTGCAGCTGCTCACACGGTCTCTGGTGGTTTCAAATTAAATGGCAACAAAAAGGGTCGGCTTTGTTCAGGAACGTTTCTAGCACCTTGTTCAGAGGAAGCGATTCGAAGAAGTGCCTGGCACACCGCCCTACCACTGTAAATGGAGCAGCGCGCTTGTCCAACCACTGTGATAAGCTCCTGGGGAATCGTTGAGTTTGTGCCAGTCGCAGAACCAGTTCTCCTGCCTCTGGTAAGTTTCAGCTCACCAGCAACTAGGCAGGCTGCTGAGGGGAACAAGAGGTGAGTATTGGCGTCTTTTTCTTTGGAGGCAACTAAAGAAACATAAGTTAGCCCGTTCTTAATATGAATCCAGGTCCAACCTGATCGAACACATTTTTATATCTGTGTGCAAATCCTAGGAAATATGCACAAAGGGCACAAGCTAATCACTCAAATAACCTCTAAGGACATTCTTTTACTGCTGACAATAGGAAAGAATAAGGTGGTTCGGGTGGCTCAGCTTCCAGCGTCTCAGTGTCTGACTTACTCAGTATTCCAAAGAAAGCAGTGATGGCCCAGCACTGAGGAGATTTCTCAGGTCCCAAAAACAATACTACATATCTCACGCCACCCCTGCTAGCATACTACTAAAACAAATTCCTCAGACATCATACATACCTTTGGTGGAAACTTTACATCTATGTTGATGTCACTTGTTTTAAATGCAAATTTATTCAATGATGATCCATACATTTTGAGAAAACAGTCTGAAAGATAAAAACACATCAGCATTTGCATGAACGCATTTGGGATGCCACAAAGATCCCTAATCGGCCTGCCCTGGAGTCTCTTAGACTTTAGGGAAAGCCAACTAAGTAGATGTTACACTTTAAAGATAGCCTTATTGGACAATCATTGCAGAGCAAAACAACCTCTGCTGGCAGAAGTGCCCTGTAGCTGATCCACCAGTGAAGAGGAAACATGGCTGACATTAGCATAAGTCAGCTGTGCCACAGTGCCAGGCTTTCTTTAACCCCCTGGCGTAGTCCGACTTCAAAAAATTTCTAAAAATGAATTTCTGTTAGCTAGGGTCCTTTTACACAGCTAGTGTAAAAGCTAGTTTTATTAAAATCGTAAAGCCGTTAGGGGGATACTGAACACAGGTTCACTTCAAATCTTATATATATATATATATTTCAGCTTGTACCATTTTCAAAGCAATACAAATGAAATACATACAAGAGACATACCAGGCAGTTTGATCTGAATAATTTTCTCCATCTCATCGACAATGGCCTGCCTTGACAGGAAGTCCTCCTGAGATACCCCATGATCCTTTGCTGCTTTTAGCAGGGTAAGGCCCAAGGCAGATAACTGGGCAGGTGAAGGTGGTGGAAGAGCTCGCAGTTCATTCTCCTCCTGCTTTTCCTAAATAAGGGGAAAGAAGTGAGGGTTTATTTTATACACTACATACATTTCCCTAGAATTGATATAGAATAGGTTGGAAAGAGGAACATGTGGGGAAAAATACAATTTTGTGAATACTCACCTTGTAAAATGGGTATTATGAGTATACAGTACGCCCTGCTCCAGATGATAATTCTTTATTTCTGGGTATTACTCCGCCAGATGGCGCTGGACTGCAGAGACAGCAAAATTGGCTCCTCCCGGCCCCATAAATACCCGGGACCTCCCACAATTACCCAGTATTGAAAAGCAATAAACAAGAAGCCGGGAGAATGAAAACAAAATCACCCACTAATGCAAACCAACAATGATAACAATCACCATACAGGGGATCCAAGAATAATGAAAACAAAGGGTGGGGAGGAGCAGGACGTACTGTATACTCATAATAACAATTCTACAGGTGAGTAATCACAGAATTGTATTATTCTTAGTATACAGTACGTCCTGCTCCAGATGATAATTCTTTACTTCTGGGACATCCAACAGCAGTGTCCGTAAAGTAGGGTGGGATCCCCAAAAGGCAACAACGGGCAGTCTAGACCCCTGCCGCCAGCAGAACTTTACGGCCAAAAGCAGCATCAGCTGAGGCCCTAACATCAACCTTGTTAAACCTAGAAAAAGTATGAACAGAATAGCAAGTAGCGGCCTTGCAAACTTGTTAGTAAGACGGAAGGGAGGATTCCTCCCCTTAGCAGAGTAGGCCTGAATCACAGCCTGATGGATCCATTTGCTGATAGTAGATTTAGCAGGAGCCAAACCCTTTCTAGGACCAGAAGGGACCACGAAAAGAGCATCAGTCTTTCTGAAAGGAGCAATGGCCACCAGATAGAACTTCAGATTCTTTACCACATCCAAAGAATGCAAAACCCTCTCTTTAGGGTTACTAGGATTAGGACACAAGGAAGGCAGAACAATGTCCTAATTAAGATGAAAGGCAGACACAACCTTGGGCAGAAAATCTGGTTTGAAGCGAAACACCACCTTGTCCTGGTGTCTCTCAAAGTAAGGGGGCTGGATGGAAAGCGCCGCCAAATCAGAAACACGCCTAACAGAAGTGATCGCCACCCAGAAAACAAGGCAGCCTCCTGTACAGGTTCAAAGGGAGCCCCCTGCAAGGCAGAAAGGACCAAGTTCAAGTCCCAGACAGGTAACATAGGCTTACGTGGGGGACGCACATGGGTAACACCCTGAAAGAAGGTTTTGACCAGAGGATGCATAGTAAAGGATCTTTGGAAGAAAACAGCCAGGGCAGAGACATGACACTTCAGAGTACTGAGTTGAAGCCCCAGCTCCAACCTATGTTGGAGAAACTCAAGAATCCTGGGGATAGAGAACACACGACAGGGAAGAGACCTAGACTCACACCAGTCAATTTAAGTGCGCCAAGTCCTATAGTAGATGGAAGAAGAGGACTTTTTCCTAGCCCTGATCATAGTGTCAACAACAGAAGCAGGCAACCCTTTCTCCATCAGGATGGAGGTTTCAGCAGCCAGGCCGTCAAAGCCAGCGTTTGTAAATTGGGTTGGAGTAGCGGCCCCTGAGTGAGCAAGTCCGGAACCCTGGGCAGATCGTACTGATCTACTGCCAACAGCACGATATCTGCCACCAGAATTGCTGGCACTTCCTCCTGAGCAATCTTGCGCCGAACCCTGCCCAACAGGGGGAATGGAGGAAAGACATACAGAAGCTGAAAGAGTGAAACACCTTGTCGCTGAGGGACCATTCTCCCAGACAAGAGGTCCCCCTGCTCAGAGAGTCTGCCTGCAGATTCTCCACCCCCGGAATGTACACAGCCAAGATGGAAGGAACATTGTCCTCCGCCCAGGACAGAATCAGGGACGCTTCCTTGAGGGCCCCCTTGCTCCGGGTCCCTCCATGGTGATTGATGTAGGCAACCGCCGTCTGGTTGTCCGAGCAAACCTGAACAGGGAGACCCGAAGGTGTGGGGTCAAGTGAGCCAGCACCAACCTGATCGCCCTCAGCTCCAGAATGTTGATAAGGGTGTGGGCCTCCTGAGGGCCCCACCACCCCTGGAACGGTAGGGACCTCCAGAAGCCCCCCCAACCTGTCAGGCTGGCATCCGTGGTGACTGTCTCCCAGCAGGGGGCCAGAAAGGATCTGCCCACCAGGAGGTTCCTGGAGTCCAGCCACCACGAGAGGGACCGCCTGACTAGGGGAGACAGAGCAAAAGCCTGATCCAGGGACGCAGGATCCTTGTTCCACACTGACAAGAGGTGGAGTTGAAGAGACCTCATGTGAAACTGAGCATAAGGAACTGCCTCTAAGCACGACACCATCAGGCCCACCAGCTGCATTCCCTGCCTGATGGAGGGATAAGGGCAAGAAAAGAGGAACTGAACCTGTGCTAGCAGACTGTCCACCTTCTGCTGAGGAAGGAAGATCCTTGCCTGAACCGTATCCAGATTCATTCCCAGAAACTGCGTCACCAGGGAGGGAGACAGGGAAGATTTGGGATGGTTGATCACCCAGCCGAATGACTCCAGCGTGGACACTACTAGCTGAGTATCCAGCTCTGCCTGCTGTAGGGACTGAGAAGTGATGAGAAGGTCGTCCAAATAGGGAAGAATGCGAATGCCCTGAGATCTGAGCAGAGCCATCACTCCCGTCAGCACCTTGGTGAACACTCTGGGAGCTGATGTGAGACCGAAGGGCAACGCCACAAATTGGTAGTGCTGATCCTCCAAGGCAAACCTGAGGAATCTTTGATGACCTGGAAAGATGGGAACGTGAAGGTAAGCGTCCTTGATGTCCACAGAGGTCCTGAAGTCCCCTGGGCGCAGTGAGCCGATAGCTGAGCGCAGAGTTTCCATGCGAAAGCGCCTGCATCTGACAAATTTGTTGAGAATGTTCAAGTCCAGGATGGGTCTGACTGACTCATCCCTTTTGGGCACAATGAAAAGATTGGAATAAAAACCCCTGCCCCTTTCTCATAAGGGAACCTGACAGATGACACCCAGCTCCAGAAGGCTTTTCACAGCCATAACCAGTGCCTGAGCTGACAGGGGGCCTGAGACATCCGGGATCTGATGAATCTTGGGGGCGGCAAGGCAGCAAACTCTATCTTGTATCCGGAGGACACTACCTCCTGACGACATGACGCCTCCAGACGTGAGCAAAAAACTGAAGCCGCCCCCCCACCCGGATGGGTGAGGGCACCCCTTCATGCCTGAGGGGGCTTGGGGGAAGACTTAGACTTGGAGCCCCAGGACAGGCCAGGACGTCCACGTCTCCTGCCTCTTCCCCAGAAATGTCCTCGGGCCCCTGTAAAGGAGGCTCCTCTCCCCGTTCTAGATCCACGGTAGGGGAAGGAAAGGCGCCTGAACCCCGAAAGGGCAGAGACTGTCTGGGGAAGCTTGCCTCCCTTAGCAAACAGGTCCAGGCGGTCCCCAAATAGACGTAGACCCTTAAAGCGAAAACCTTCTTGGCAGCGTTGTCAGCTGCCCACTGGCGCAGCCAAACCGAACGGCGTATAACCACCGCCAAGGCAGAGGCCCTGGCACACATTCTAATGGTATCATCCAGGGCAGAAAGGAAATAAGCCAAAAATACCTCAAAATGCGAGATCGCATGATACTCTTCACTAGAAGCATCATCAGGCTCTCCATCCAGGACACTCTTGAGCAGAGTCCTGATAGCCACAGCTGTAATGGCAGAGGCACAAACCGGGCGCAGTGCCGTCCCCACACAGGCAAAGGCATGGGAAGCAAGCTGATTAATATGCCTGTCCTCACCATCCTTCAGAGTAGTAGAGTCAGGAGAATGCATGACAGAGGTGTTAGATAAACCCAGAATTGGTGCATCCACTTCGGGAGGGGATGACCAACGTTTAACCACATCAGCAGGAAAAGGATTTATTTTATCCCAGCTCTTAGGAACTCCGGGAAGTCTGCTTGGACGCTCCCATTCTTTGGACACAAGATTATTAAAATGGGATTGTTCAGGGAACTCCAAGCGTGGTTTAGCAGTATGAAACAACTCACCCTGCTGCTTGGGAACCACTGCAGGGAGAGAGATGGAGAGCACTTCAAAAATCTGAGCCAACAGTCAGTCAGTATCATCTGGGGCCCAGGGGTCAGCCAAAATCAGCATACCCCTTAGGCTGCTCATCAGATGATTCTGAGTCAGAGAACAATTCCCCTTCTTCCAGGGGGGTATAACCAGACAAGTCCATGAACTCCTCAGCCTCCATAGGGAAAAGAGTGACACCGGGCGCCAAATGCCGCCTCTTAGCCGAGGCCCTACGCGCCAAGGTATTAGCGAGCAGCTTCTCCACATTAGCCAGTCTAGAAGACACATCAGGCTGAGACTCCCCATTGGTGCGCACCTCACAGGGAGTCAAATGTAAGCGTGGGGGGGTAGGCGAGGCCATACGGGGCGCAGGCCCAGCCGCAGGTAAACCAGGTTGCAACGCAAGTACCTGCTGGGCACAAGGTACACAAACCCGCACATTGTCATCACTTGTAGGGGACACCCCACATGCCACACACAGCCGGGCTTGTCCGGAAGGAACCCCGAGCACATTATCCCGGGACGCCTCCATATGGTGATTATAGCGGCACAATCGGCCGATAGGGATTCACGCTGTAAAGCAACCCGGGATGCCCCAAAAGCCCGCTAGTGAAGTGGGAGGATTTAGCAAACTAGGCCTCAATAAGTTTAGTAAAACTAAAAGAGGGGGCAGGACCAGGAGAAACAATATAATCTGACCCGTCTGCAAGACACAAGGTGAAGTAAGTAAGTGACAATGCCAATAATACCGTTTTGTGAGTACTCACCTGTAAAACGGGTATTGAGTGTGCCATACACTCCACTTCAAATCTTCATGACATGTGGGTAATCTCCAGTAGAGGGCGAACTTCTGCAGAGATGAATATGCAAAAAAGAAAGCCCCTCCCAGTCCATATATACCTGGGACCTCCCACCAATTTCCCAGTGTAAAAAAGCAGTAAGGGGACCAGGAAGAACCAATTATAACATTAACAATCAAACCAATGGTTCACCATATAAAAACTCCGGAATACCAGAAAAAAGGGTGGGTTGAAGTGGAATGTATGGCACACTCATAATACCCGTTTTACAGGTGAGTACTCACAAAACTGTATTATTCTAAGTGTGCCATACACTCCACTTCAAAACTTCATGACATGTGGGACATCCAATAGCAGTGTCCGTCATGGGTGGGGACCAGAAACAGTAAAGAATGTACCAACTTAAACCACTGCAGCTTGCAGAACCTTGCGGCCAAAAACAGCAACTGCTGAAGCCCGCACATCAACCTTGTAAAACTTGGAAAAAGTATGAACGGAAGAACAAGTAGCAGCCTTACAAACTTGATCAACAGAAGCCTGGTGCTGAAAAGTCCAGGATGCACCAACAGCACGAGTAGAATGCGCAGTGACCCTAAAAGGGGGCGTCCTCCCCTTAGCAGAATAGGCCCCAACAACGACCTGACGAATCCATTTGCTAATGGTAGACTTGGCGGGCGCCAAACCTTTCCTGGGCCCACAGGGCACCACGAAAAAGGCATCCATCTTGCGAAAAGAAGAAGTAGTCACCAAATAGTACTTAACACAGCGAACCACATCTAAATTGTGCAAAACCCTCTCCTTGTCATTGCTAGGCTTAGGACACAAGGAAGGGAGAACAATATCCTGATTGAGATGGAAAGCAGACACCACCTTAGGAAGGAAATCTGGCTTAAAACGAAAGACCACCTTGTCCTGATGTCTTTCAAAGTAAGGGGCCTGAATCGACAGAGCCGCCAACTCAGAGACACGCTGAACAGAGGTAATAGCCACCAAGAAGGCATCCTTTTGAGTGAAAACAGAAAGAGCAAAATCCTGTAGCAGCTCAAAAGGAGGACCCTGGAGAGCCGAAAGAACCAAATTCAAATCCCAAACAGGAACCACAGCCTTCCGCGGGGGCCGCACATGTGCGACCCCTTGGAAAAAAGTCTTAACCAGCGGGTGTAAGGCAAAAGACCTCTGGAAGAAAGCCGATAGAGCAGAAACCTGTCCTTTCAAAGTACTAAGCTGGAACCCAAGATCCAGATTATGCTGAAGAAACTCCAAAGGAATCCTAGGAATCACCCTACAAGGCAAGGCCCTAGCCTCACACCAATCAATATAGGACCTCCAAGTCCTATAGTAAATGCCAGAAGAGGACCGCTTCCTAGCTTTAATCAAGGTCTGAACAACGGCCGCAGACAAGCCTTCCTCCTTCAGAATGAAGGTTTCAGCAGCCAAGCCATCAAAGCCAGCGTTTGTAAATTGGGGTAAAGTAGTAGACCCTGAGATAACAGATCCGGCAACATGGGAAGCCAGTACTGATCTACGGCCAGCCTTACAACGTCTGCGTACCAAACCCTTCTTGGCCACCTTGGAGCCACCAGAATTGCTGGTGCCCCTTCTAGAACCAGTTTGCGAACTACCTTGCCCAACATGGAGACGGCCAGAAACAGGTACAGAAAACCCAGATCCTTCCAAGCAAGGGACAAGGCATCCACTGCCAGAGATAGAGGATCCTGAGAAAGAGACACAAAGGCCGGAAGTTTGTGATTGTTCCTCGAGGCAAAGAGATCCACCTCCGGAGTCCCCCACTTGCGGCAAAGATCCAGAAAAACCTCGGGGTTGAGAGACCACTCTCCTTGGCGAGAGGATCCCCTGCTCAGGGAATCCGCCTCCGTGTTCTCCACTCCCGGAATGTAGTCCGCCGAAATGCAAGGAACATTGCTCTCCGCCCAGTGCAGGATCAGAGAGAATTCCCCGAGGGCACTCCTGCTGCGAGTCCCTCCTAGGTGACTGATGTAAGCTACCGCCGTTCGGTTGTCTGAACGAACCTGAACCGGCAGACCCTGTAAATGTGAGGTCAGCCGTGCCAGAACCAGTCGGATGGCTCTGAGCTCCAAGACATTGATGGGGGTGTGAGCCTCCTGAGGACCCCACACCCCGCTGAACTGATGACTTTTCCAATAACCTCCCCAGCCCGACAGGCTGGCATCCGTGGTAACCGTCTCCCAACAAGGGACCAGAAAAGATCTGCCCTTCAACAGGTTGCTCGACTCCAGCCACCACCGAAGAGACTGCCGAACCCTGGGAGACATCCTGAAAGGTTGATCCAATGACTGCGGACACCTGTCCCAATGCGTCAAAAGGTGAAGTTGAAGAGATCTCATGTGAAACTGTGCAAACGGTACCGCCTCGGAGGAGGACACCATCAAGCCCACCAGTTTCATCCCCTGTCGGATAGAGGGACAAGGACTGGCCAGAAGAAAGCGGATCAGATCCAAAATCCCCTGCACCTTGGTCTAGGGTAGAAACACTCTGGCTTGAATGGTATCCAGATTCATGCCCAGGAATGAAATCACTCGTGATGGGGAGAGAGAGGACTTGGGGCGGTTGATCACCCACCCGAACCTCTCCAGAGTCAACACCACCTGGTGGGTATCCAGCTCCGACTGACGGAGGGAAGAAGCTGAGATCAAAAGATCGTCCAGATAAGGTACAATGCGAATGCCCTGACCTATGAGCAGGGCCATGACACCCACCAGGACCTTGGTGAAGACCCTCGGAGCCGAGGTCAGTCCGAAGGGAAGGGCCACAAACTGAAAATGTTGATCCTCCACTACAAACCTGAGGAATCTCTGATGCGCTGGAAAGATTGGAACATGCAGATACGCATCCTTGATGTCTATGGATGTCATAAAATCCCCTTGGCGAAGGGAATTGATGGCCGAGCGCAGAGTCTCTATACGGAACTTCTTGGCTCTGATAAACCTGTTGAGGACCTTGAGATCTAGAATGGGTCTCACCCTCCTTTTTGGGAACCGTGAAAATGTTGGAGTAGTAACCCCTGCCTCTCTCCGACGGAGGCATCGGGCATATAACTCCCATGTCCAGAAGGTTTTTCACTGCTAACAGGAGCCCCTGTGCAGCTTGAGGGTCCGAGGCACCCGGGACCTTACGAATCTTGGAGGCGGCCAGTACTCGAACATCAGTTTGTACCCGGAGGAGACCACTTCCAAGATCCAATTGTCTGTGACCTCCCGGGCCCAGACCTGGAAAAAGAGCCGCAGCCGTCCCCCCACCCTTGCGGGTGAGGGCGCCCCTTCATTGCTGAGCCAGTTTAACGGCAGGCTTGGGCTTGGAACCCCAGGCAGCCGCGGGACGTGCCCGACCTCTGCCCCTGTTCCAGGACGAGCCCCTGACACCCGAGAAGGCCAAACCCCTAGCCACTCTGGCCCCTCGAAAGGAAGGAGTGAACGAGCCAGCCCCCCAAAAGGGACGGCGCTGTTTCTTCCGCTGAGGTAACTTACCTCCTTTAGCAACAGCATCCAATTTATCTCCAAACAGCCACGTACCCAAAAAGGGAAGAGCTATAAGCGACTTCTTGGCCCCAAAGTCCGCCGTCCACGGGCGGAGCCAGACCAATCTGCGCATAGCCACCAATAAGGCTGAAGTCCTACTACACACGACAATAGAATCTTCCATAGCAGCCAAGACAAAATCCATGAAAAATTCACATCTCTTAAGGGTAGCGAACTCAGCGCTAGCCGGATCAAACTGAGCGTCATTCAGCTAGTCCCTGATAAGAGACCTGGTAGCAAGCGACACTAGGGCAGATGCGCAAACAGGCCGCAGGGCCGAGCCCACGCTGGCAAATGCGTGGCACGCCATCTGATCAAGGCGCTTATCCTCGACATCCTTAAGGGAAGTGGCGTCAGGGGTGTTCAGCACAGAAGAGTTGGTCAAACCTAAAACTGGCGCATCGACCTCTGGAGGAGAAGACCAGCGCTTAACTGCCTCCACCGGGAAAGGATACTTCTTATCCCATCCCTGAGGAGCACCAGGAAGCCGACTGGGACCCTCCCATTCTCTAAGGATCAGCGCATCAAAGTGACCCTGGGTAGGGAATTCCAGACAGGGCCTGCAGACCCCCAAAAATTCCCCCTTCTTGAGAAGAGGCGCCTCAGGCGGGTCAATATCCAAAACCTCCAATAGATGAGACCAAACAGTGGCCGTATCTACGGCATCCCCCAGCGCCTGGCCGACATCAGCATCACCAGACTGTACATAATCAGCCTCTGTTTCCTCATACAAGTCCCCCTCCTCTAACGTGGAATAATCCGACAAATCAATGGAATCATCGTCAACATCCCACAAAGGCTGGGCCGATGACAAATGTCTCTTTTTAGCCTTGGCCTTCTTGCCCACCGTGCTAGCAATAAATTTCTCGATGCTGGCCAACCTAGCACAAACACCAGAGTGCGACTCCCCGCTGACACCAATGTCACTTGGGGTACGGATAAGGCGGGGAGGGGAAGGCGATGAAGCGGGAGGAGACGACCCAGAAGGCTGGGTACCCGACTGCCGCGTCATGGCCTTTTGTGCACATGGTATACAGATCAGCACATTCTCCCCCGTAAGGGATACCCCACACATGGCCGGGATTGTCCCAGAGGGAGCCCGAGCCCAGTACCCTGTGGAGCCTCCATATGGTGATTTTTGTGGTAAGTAGCAAGACCGTAGGGAATTTACGCAAAAGCAACCCGGGATGCCCCTTAAAAATCCCAGTGGGAGAATTTAAGATGATCAATTATACACTAGGGACCCCAGGACCAGGAGGAACCCCAAGAAGCCCCAACCGCTCTAGTAGAATGAGCAGTAAGACGAAAGGGGGGAGTCTTCCCCTTAGTAGTATAGGCTTGAACCACAGTCTGACGAATCCATTTACTGATGGTAGACTTGGCGGGAGCCAAACCTTTCCTAGGCCCGTGAGGCACAACGAAGAGAGCATCCGTCTTCCTAAAGGCCTGCATGGTAACCAAGTAAGACTTGACACACCTGACCACGTCCAAGGAATGCAAAACCCTTACCTTAGGGTTACTAGGATTGGGGCACAAGGAAGGAAGTACGATATCTTGATTCAAATGAAATGCAGACACAACCTTAGGCAGGAAGTCTGGCTTGAAACGAAACACCACCTTGTCCCGGTGTCTCTCAAAGTAGGGAGGCTGAATAGACAAAGCAGCCAACTCAGACACACGTCTGACTGAAGTAATGGCTACCAGGAAGACAACCTTGAGTGTGAGCACAGCCAGGGAGGCCTCATGGATAGGCTCAAATGGAGCCCCCTGCAGGGCCGACAACACCAAGTTCAGGTCCCAAACAGGAACCATAGGTTTCCGAGGGGGGCGCACATGAGTGACCCACTGAAAGAAGGTCTTGATAAGAGAGTGATGGGCAAAGGTCTTCTGAAAGAAGATGGACAGGGCCGAAACCTGGCCCTTCAAGGTACTGAGCTTGAGACCTAAGTCTAGGCCATGTTGTAAGAACTCCAGCACCCTGGATACTAAGAATTCCTGGCAGGGAAGAGACCTGGATTCACACCAGTCAATGTAAGCCCTCCAAACTCTATAGTAGATGGCAGCAGAAGTCTTCTTCCTGGCTTGGACCATGGTAGCCACAACAGACGCAGACAAACCTTTTTCCCTCAAGATGGCGGTTTCAATAGCCAGGCCGTCAAAGCCAGCGTTAGTAAATTGGGATGGCGTAGAGACCCTTGGGTGAGGAAGATCTGGTAACCTTGGCAGGTCGCACTGATCTACTGCCATTTGAACCATGTCCGCGAACCACACTCTTCTTGGCCACCTTGGGGCCACCAGAATCACGGGTACCCCTTCCAGAGCGATCTTGCGCAGCACTCTGCCCAGAAGGGGAATTGGTGGAAACACATACAGGAGCCGAAACTCCTTCCAAGACATTGACAGGGCATCCGTGGCCAGAGCCAGAGGATCCTGAGACAGGGACACAAAGCTCGGGAGCTTGTGTTTGTGACGTGACGCAAAGAGATCCACGTCCGGCACAACCCAATGGTGACAAAGTGACTGAAATACCCTGTTGCAGAGGGACCATTCCCCCTGACGGAACGACCCCCTGCTCAGAGCATCTGCTAGCAAATTCTCCGTCCCCGGAATGTAGACAGCCGATATGCATTGTACATTGGTCTCTGCCCAAGTTAGAATCAGAGACACCTCCTGGAGAGCACCCTTGCTCCGGGTTCCTCCCTGATGATTGATGTAGGCTACGGCCGTCCTGTTGTCTGAGCGTACCTGAACCGCCAGACCCTTCAGGTGCTGGGTCAATCGTTCCAGCACCAACCTGACCGCCCTGAGTTCCAGGACATTGATAGGAAGATGGGCCTCCTGAGGGCTCCACCTCCCCTGGAAGCGCAGGGACTTCCAGAAACCCCCCCAGCCCGAAAGACTGGCATCCGTCGTGACCGTCTCCCAGGAGGGAGCCAGGAAGGATCTGCCCCTTGTCAAATTCCTGTGGTCCAACCACCACGCAAGGGATTGTCTGACCGAGGGGGGAATCACCCAGCTGTCGTCCAGAGAAGCTGGATCCTTGTTCCATACTGACAGAAGGTGAAGCTGCAGAATTCTCAGATGAAACTGGGCAAAGGGCACCGCCTCGAAGCTTGCCACCATCGAGCCCACCAACTGCATTCCCTGCCGGATGGAGGGATGAGGGTTCGTGAACAGGGATCTCGCCTGGGTTGTCAGAGCTTCCACCTTCTGCGGAGGAAGGAATATCCTTGACCGAACCGAGTCCAGAATCATCCCCAGAAACGGGGTCACTGAGGAGGGGGACAGAGAGGACTTTGGGTAATTGATCACCCAGCCGAAGGACTCCAGGGTGGACACCACCAATCGGATGTCCAGCTCTGCCTGCCGCAGAGACCGAGAGGTGATGAGAATATCGTCCAGGTAGGGCAACACGCGTATGCCTTTTACTCTTAAGATGGACATCACCCCTGACAGCACCTTGGTGAAGACCCTGGGGGCCGACGTGAGGCCGAATGGGAGGGCCACGAACTGATAGTGCTGATCCATCAGCGCAAATCTGAGGAACCTTTGGTGCCCTGAGAACACCGGAACGTGCAGGTAAGAGTCCTTGATGTCCACAGATGTCATGAAGTCCCCTGGACGCAGCGAGGCAATGGCCGAGCGCAGAGTTTCCATATGAAAATGCCTGCTTCTGACAAACTTGTTTAGGATTTTCAAATCCAGAATGGGTCTGACTGACCCGTCCTTTTTGGGCACCGTGAACAGGTTGGAATAAAACCCCATGCCCCTGTCTCTTAAGGGGACCTCGCAGATGACCCCGAGCTCCAGAAGGTCCTGCACAGCCAGCATCAAGACCCGAGCTGAGGCAGGATCCTGTGGGATCCGTGACCCGACGAACCTGGTAGGGGGCAGCACCGCAAATTCTATCTTGTAACCGGAGGAAACTACCTCCTGAATCCACCGGTCTGGGACGAGGCGTCTCCAGACATGCTCAAAGTGCTGTAGACGTCCCTCCACCCTGACGGGCGAGGGCGCCCCTTCATGCTTGGGGGGTCTTGGGGGGGGGGGGGGTCTTTGGGCTTTGGCCCCCAGGAGGAGCCGGGACGGCGTCCTCTGTTCTTGTTCCAGGGTTCTGAGCGCGACCCAGAGAAGGACACCCCTCTACCTAGCTTGGTCCCCCGGTAGGGGGTAGAATGGGAGCTTGGACCACGAAAGGGCCGAATTTGACGCTTGCGCTGGGGCAGCTTGCCCCCCTTGGCAAAGATATCTAATCTTTCTCCAAACAGGCGCAGTCCTTTGAACGGAAGCCCCGTAAGGGCCTTCTTGGCAACATTGTCAGCAGCCCACTGGCGTAACCAGACCGCACGGCGTATGGCTACCACCAGAGCAGAGGATTTAGCACTCAGCTTAATAGCATCGTCCGATGCAGATAGGATATCATTCACAAAGGTCTCACAGGTGGCCAGAGCATTGGCGGTATCAGAGGGCAAGTCATCCGCCCCTTCCAGAGCAGTCTTAACCACATTCCTGAGCGCCACCGCGGTGATGGCTAAGGCGCAAACCGGGCGGAGCGGCGCTCCCCCGAATGCAAAGGCATGACATGCCAATTGATCAACTCGCTGATCCTCTAGATCCCGCAGCGTAGTAGTGTCAGGGGAGTGCATAATAGAGGTATTGGACAGACTCAGAATCGGGGCATCGACCTCGGGCGGCGATGTCCAGCACTTAACCAGATCGGCAGGGAATGGATACTTCTTATCCACAGCCTTGGGAATCCCCTGGAGTTTACTGGGATGTTCCCATTCTTTCAGCACTAGGTTATTAAAGTGAGTTTGTTCGGGAAACTCCAACCGCACCCTAGCGGTATGAAACAGATCGCCCCGCTGCCGAGGTGCCGCGGGAGGGGGAGAGAGGGATAAGACATCAAAGATCTGAGACAACAGTCTGTCAATGTCGTCCTGGGACCAAAGATCAGAGCCAGACTCCTCCTGACTCCTGGACTCGTCCTCGTAGGAGTCAGAGAGCAGTTTCCCTTCCTCTGATGGGGACTGAGCATAGGAAAGCAGCAAATCATCAGATTCTACAGGGAGAATAGGAGCTTCAGGGTTCAAATGACGCTTCTTGGCAGTAGCCTTGCGCGCCAGGGAGCCAGCAATAAAGCTTTCCACACTGGCCAATCTAGAGGCCAAATCAGCATGAGAAACCCCACTAGTATTGGGGGTTATGCTCAAGCTTGGGGGAGTAGGGGAAATAAGGCGAGATGCGGACCCAGCTTCGGAAGATGTGTGGAGACACCTCCACACCTCACCTGTTGGCGATGTCCTGGGATGCCTCCATATGGTGATTATTAACTTCAATGTGCCAGTAAGGATTGACGCTTTAAGCAACCCTGGATGCCCCTATGACCCGCTGGGAAGTGGGAGTAAAATCTGAAAAATGGTCTGGACCGGGACGCTACGTCGGACTAGGGGAAGCCACCGGTGACCGCTGTCTGAAAGACACAAGGGGAAACAGGGATGTCAGAGTCGAGCGTGAGGAAACAAGCTAGAAAAAGGATCGCCCACGAGGGCACGTCTTCACCACGTGCATGCGAGAAGGAAATGGCGCCCAGCGAACGATGACGCGGAACACGCCAGGCTGAACCACGCCTCCCCCCGGAGCGCGCGAAGTTAGAAGGTGCGCAGCCAATCAGGAGAGAATGTAGATATGTCAGCATCCCTTCAGAGAAGAGGTCTGACGAAGTGAGCAAGGGAAATTGAAAAATGCCGTAGCTTCCCCAAAACGTGCTGCTGTGTGCGCATAAGGCACAGTAAAACGCTGCGATCAGTTTAATATTAAGCAAGTGAAGCGCGCTCTGACACCCAGTAGCGGTAAGAGTCTAAAGTGTACTTAGGGCAAGGAGTAGGCCATCAACACACAGCCCCCCCCCCTCTTTTTTCCCCCTCTAACGGGGGAATCTGGGAAGGAAGGTGACCCAATAGAGGGTTCACCGTTAGATGGGGCACGGGGGCACTAGTGCGTGAGGGGCATCCACTGAAGGCTCACCATTCGCCTTAACCGCCTACCCTATGGAGGGGGATTGCGGTGGAGACTAGCTCCGTAAGCACACTAGGTGCTGCCTACCTTCACCCGACCAACGCAGCCCAGGCTGGGAGGCATATTCTTAACAAGAAGGACGGGTGGAAATAGTCCCGCAGGGCCTCGGGCTGTCAAGCCCCGCTCGCCTGTGAGAGCGTGATACTTCATGTCTTCGCAGTTCCAGCACTGCAGAGAAATCTGGGGATTTGTGGGAGGTCCTCCGGTATATGTAGGGCCGGGAGGAGCTTGTTTTCTTCATGTTCTGCAGTGCACGGCGCTGAAGGCGGAGGTATACCCACATGTAAGGACTATGTCTGGAGCAGGACGTGCTGTCTGCTTAGAATACTTCCACTGTCAACCACACAAACTCACACACACTAACAGTGGTAACACCAACACACATTCACATATAAATGTATCTACAAATTTGCCAAAAAAGGGGGAGGCCGAGGATGACGGCCAGCCAGCCCCCCTCCCCCCCCAGAGGGAAATAAGGGACCCGGAAGGGGGGGGGGTTAATCTGGCCGGAATACGGCCACAGGCATGGAGGGACAGGGCACCCCCACCAGGATCACCAAAACCTGGGTAACCGCCTACCCCAGAATGAGGTCTCACGGTGGAGCAAAGCTCCTTCCGCACCCATAGGGTGCTACCTACACCAGGACCTGCAGCCTAAGCTGGGAGGCTCAAATAGGGACAATTTAGAAAGGGTCCTGGCAGCAATAGAGACAATAAACGGCTTACCTGCAAGTAAAAAGTCTTCATCTTCTGTCTTGTCGCCTTCCCTGCAGAGAAGGAACTGGGAAATTGGTGGGAGGTCCCAGGTATATATGGACTGGGAGGGGCTTTCTTTTTTGCATATTCATCTCTGCAGAAGTTCGCCCTCTACTGGAGATTACCCACATGTCATGAAGAATAATTATATAAAAAACATGAACAACAGCCCAGAGGCACTCACGGACCACGGTAGGTAGACGCCAGCCAGCCAGCACGAGGAAGCAAAATGGCGCTGAGCAGACCTCGAGGGGCAGGCCGCGGAGACAGTGATGTGGAACGCGCCATCCGCCGGGCCCGCCCCCCGAAGAGCGCGAAGCCGCACACGTGACCACAGGAGCCAATGATGGTGCAGCAGCGCCTGAGGTAATGTCAGCATCCCTTCAGAGAAGAGGTCTGACGAAGTGAGCAAGGGAAATTGAAAAATGCCGTAGCTTCCCCAAAACGTGCTGCTGTGTGCGCATAAGGCACAGTAAAACGCTGCGATCAGTTTAATATTAAGCAAGTGAAGCGCGCTCTGACACCCAGTAGCGGTAAGAGTCTAAAGTGTACTTAGGGCAAGGAGTAGGCCATCAACACACAGCCCCCCCCCCTCTTTTTTCCCCCTCTAACGGGGGAATCTGGGAAGGAAGGTGACCCAATAGAGGGTTCACCGTTAGATGGGGCACGGGGGCACTAGTGCGTGAGGGGCATCCACTGAAGGCTCACCATTCGCCTTAACCGCCTACCCTATGGAGGGGGATTGCGGTGGAGACTAGCTCCGTAAGCACACTAGGTGCTGCCTACCTTCACCCGACCAACGCAGCCCAGGCTGGGAGGCATATTCTTAACAAGAAGGACGGGTGGAAATAGTCCCGCAGGGCCTCGGGCTGTCAAGCCCCGCTCGCCTGTGAGAGCGTGATACTTCATGTCTTCGCAGTTCCAGCACTGCAGAGAAATCTGGGGATTTGTGGGAGGTCCTCCGGTATATGTAGGGCCGGGAGGAGCTTGTTTTCTTCATGTTCTGCAGTGCACGGCGCTGAAGGCGGAGGTATACCCACATGTAAGGACTATGTCTGGAGCAGGACGTGCTGTCTGCTTAGAATACTTCCACTGTGAACCACACAAACTCACACACACTAACAGTGGTAACACCAACACACATTCACATATAAATGTATCTACAAATTTGCCAAAAAAGGGGGAGGCCGAGGATGACGGCCAGCCAGCCCCCCTCCCCCCCCAGAGGGAAATAAGGGACCCGGAAGGGGGGGGGGTTAATCTGGCCGGAATACGGCCACAGGCATGGAGGGACAGGGCACCCCCACCAGGATCACCAAAACCTGGGTAACCGCCTACCCCAGAATGAGGTCTCACGGTGGAGCAAAGCTCCTTCCGCACCCATAGGGTGCTACCTACACCAGGACCTGCAGCCTAAGCTGGGAGGCTCAAATAGGGACAATTTAGAAAGGGTCCTGGCAGCAATAGGGACAATAAACGGCTTACCTGCAAGTAAAAAGTCTTCATCTTCTGTCTTGTCGCCTTCCCTGCAGAGAAGGAACTGGGAAATTGGTGGGAGGTCCCAGGTATATATGGACTGGGAGGGGCTTTCTTTTTTGCATATTCATCTCTGCAGAAGTTCGCCCTCTACTGGAGATTACCCACATGTCATGAAGAATAATTATATAAAAAACATGAACAACAGCCCAGAGGCACTCACGGACCACGGTAGGTAGACGCCAGCCAGCCAGCACGAGGAAGCAAAATGGCGCTGAGCAGACCTCGAGGGGCAGGCCGCGGAGACAGTGATGTGGAACGCGCCATCCGCCGGGCCCGCCCCCCGAAGAGCGCGAAGCCGCACACGTGACCACAGGAGCCAATGATGGTGCAGCAGCGCCTGAGGTAATGTCGCTGCCAACCGCGGAACGCCGCACAAGCGCACGCGGCGGCAAATACAAAAGGCCACCATGCAGCCAATTCATTGCGGTGACAGGGAAAAGGCATAATACAACAAGTGAAAGTGCAAGCCTACACCCCCCCCCCCCCCCCCCCGAGAACTACAAGGGAGAGCGAGGGAGGGTAGCAGACACCACTATGGGACCCACCAACAGACCGGGGTGAGGGGCTAAGTGCGGGAGGGGCATCCTATGCAGGCTCACCATGTGCCTATACCGCCTACCCTTTGGTGGGGGGATTGCGGTGGAGCAGCGCTCCTAAGCACCTGACAGCGGTGCTGCCTACCCTCACCCGAACCAGCGCAGCCAAGGCTGGGAGGCAAAACAACATGGAACGGGTGGGAACAGTCCTACAGGGCCGCAGGCTAACAGCCCCGCTCACCTGCGAGTAGAGAGAGCCATATTCTTGTTCTTCGCAGTCCAGACTGCAGAGAAAATCTGGGTAATTGTGGGAGGTCCCGGGTATTTATGGGGCCGGGAGGAGTCAATTGCGCTGTCTCTGCAGTCCAGCGCCATTTGGCGGAGTAATACCCAGAAGTAAAGAATTATCATCTGGAGCAGGACGTACTGTATACTAAGAATTAACAACTGCTCACTATCAGAAATGTGTAGTTTTTGGTAGCAAAAGTATAGGCTACAATGAATTTTATTGATATCTATGTTAAAACCATGGAGGATCTCAAATATTTTGTATCCTGCATCAATATTCACAATTCACTTCTAAATGATCTGTAGGTCAGAAAAGTAGATAAGTATTTCTAGACTTCTATAGTCAGACACACATTTCATAAAATTAATAAAATATCAATGGTTCCAACATGTTCACAATGTTCTATTTCGATCCGATGTGGCTAAGGGTTGATGTATTTGCCACCTACACAAGCATCCATATTGTTATATAGTTGGGGTTGTTTAAGTCATGCCACAGGGTGGTATTCCACCACCATTTGGTGGTTCCTGTATTCTTTATATGCATCACACACGCACAGTATATAGTCCTTCTTTAGCATGTTCATCTAACTGCCTCCACATACAGTTTATGTACAGTACATGTTCTGCCCATTTCAACTGACTGACCCCACTAGTCTGGAATAGGTTTCAGCTTGGCTGTCCTGAGCATGCACTCCTCTCCCGAATTAGTGAAGGAACTGCTTCCTCGTAATTGGAGAATGAGACACATACTGTACCGGGGCAAGTGGAAGAGTGTGTTTGGAGTTTGACAAAGGAACCAGAAGTTCTGATGCGAAGCAACATCATCTCTACTGTAACTGCTACAAAAACCTACTCTTCCCTTACAGAGAGATACTCCCCTTTTCTATGTGGAGCTCCTTCCAATAAGAGACCCAAACCAATGGTGCCTTTGTGTGGCAGACAGAACTTCTCCAATAGGATAAATGCTTTACTGCAGTGTGCAGCCATTTCCTGTGTCCTGTTACACAGAGCTCAGTGCCTAGTATTGAGTTCCTAAGGATCTTTAATTTTAGGGCCATCCCAAAATCTGGATGCCTTGGGGGTAAACAGGGTCCACTTTAAACAGATGTTGATAAGCAAGCCACAGCTTGCATACGTGTGGCTTTAAACACTCAGGTATTGAGACAGCATCTTGCTAAGAATGCTTTCCTCTATGCTGCGTCAGCCAGGTGTATTCCACACTAGCTCTGCCACTGGTATCTAAAGACTGCGTTTTTTTTTACTCCCAAAAAAATATAAATCATAAATAAATAATAAAGCATAAGGTTGAAACAATCCATACAATTGAAATTGCTGTTCGCAGCTAGTATAGATGTATGTGGATATATGCACTTGACTAATTTGGGATGCTCCTTTATGTGAACCCCCTGCCAGTTTTCCTAGTTGTTCAACTTCGCGCTTCCATGGTGCATGTGCAGGTGCTCATTCAATCAGAACTCTCCATCATGCATTTTCATATCTATCACTAAATGGCCGAATTGTCAGACGCCTTCTGCTGGATCCCCTCTGTTGCGTGCAGCCACTGACAGCCATTCAGATATGCTGGTGTGGTGCATACTTCAGATGGAAGAGTGCTAGAGATGCTAGTGTAGGCACACACATGTGCCATAGAATTGATTTCTACAATTAGAATCTGGGGAAATAAGAGGGTTTCACACGGTGGATCATCCCTGGGAGCAAGCTGTAATTTGGCTGTGTAGTCTTTTAGATTGCAGACCCAGGCTACAAGGGTTTAGGTTTGTTTAAACAAGACTGTATCATTAGAATGTAATGTTTGTTCACTATTTGCACTTAATATAGTGCTGTGGAATATAATATAAGAGATATACATTAATAACAATATTATGAATGTCAAAATTCTGAATGTATCAGGGAGCGTAAAATAACATTAAGGCTATGATCACACATATCTGTTGAGTGGATTTTATCTGAGCTAGAGAAGCACTGTAACAAAATAATGTGCTGTGCTTTTCATGCCTTTGCACTGCATTTTTAGCAGCACACTGCGTTATTCATGTGTTACACTTGCGTTATCACACACATCAATTGGCCTAGTCCAGCTTTGCGTTGGAAATGTTTTGCAACATTTTCCCAATGCAAAGCCCAGCGCAGCACACATATGTGAACTAGGCTTTGTGAGGTTGCAATGGCAATGATACAAGTTCCGTTTGGCCAACTCATATTTGCGTAAGCAAACACTGGACACAACAATGGTATAGAAAGCGTTAAAGAGTCCTGAAAGAGACACACACATCCCCCCCAGCATCCTCAGCTACTCACCGTTTCCTCCATGTTGGAAAGCTGTTCCTTGCTGCAAGAGACACCAGGAACACACATAGCTCACTAACACAAACAAGCTGCAAAGCTACGGCTGGCAGAAACAGACAGAAAAGCGCCTGCTTAGGCCGAAGGGAACTTTACCAGGATATTCTTCTTGTGGCGTTTCTCCTTAATGTGCTTGTGAGCCCCCTGCAAGTTTTCAATGTGAACAGAGCATAGCTTGCATAGATACTGGCAGTTGGAGAAGTCCGGGGATCTCTGAAAGAAAAGTGTGAGAGGGGTGGGGGCTGGTCAGCATCCTGCGGCATTACAATGACAAAAGGCTCATATCATGTTTATTGTCTTACAGTTTGGTAAACGCTGCCTGGCCCAAACATCCCCCCCATCTACCAGTGGTTTGGTGAATGAGGAGGTCACATGACCAGACAGCAGCATCTCCGCATTAATAACACAGTACAAGGAACTCATCCTGAATGGAAGGGAGCCACTAGGAAGATACATGTCCGAACAGGTTTCCAGTTCCGGGTCATGGGGTATGTTAGCAGCAAGTGTAAAGGAACTGGTCTTTATTATTTTTTTTTTTTGAGTGTGGGTCTGCTTAAAATACAAAGGGAAAGCCTGTCCCTTCAGCACTACGAAACATCACTTGTTCCTGTCTTCTTTGCCCCAATTCAGATTTATTACTAACACACATACTTTTATATACATACTAAGAACTTGTTGTGTGGCAGGGAGCCTACAGAGACACAACAGATAGGGAATAACTTGCTGCATTTCCAGCATTAAAGTGGACCAACACCCTCCCCTGATCGGCCCGGGAATCTATAAGATTCCCGGACCAATCAGCTCCCTGACTGCGGGGCACCCCAGATCCCCGAAAATCCTACCTGATCCTCATTCCAGCAGTGCATGCGCGGGCCGCCGTCGCCTCCCGCGCGTCCCTCTAGCAGGGCGCGCACCCGTGCCGGCCGTTTGTGAATGGCTGGCGCGGGCGCGCTCCCTGTAGGAGGGACGCGCGGGAGGCGGCGGCGGCCCGCGCTCATCTTGTCCGTCGCTGCCTCTCCTTGTCCGGAGGCGGCGATTGGACGAGCGAGTCACGTCGGGGTCGGGGTCAGGTGAGTTTTCGGGGGTTTCTGGGGGGTTTCACACACCGGGGCACCCACGATCGGGGTGCACCACGGAAGTGGACCAATACCCAGGATAGTCAAAATCCTGGGTGTTGGTCCACTTTAAGTAAAGTAAGGTATAAAGGAGAGTCTGAGCTGAGGAAAGGACCAGATTAGAACAGTTGGTAGAAGGACCAGATGTAATTATTGAGAGAATTTCAAAGTGCTCTCTAAATGTAGCCAAAAAACAGACTGCACAAAAATGATAAAAAATCTATAATTTATTTAAAAAATAAATATACACCATAGACAATTTACAATTTAAAAACAAACGGGGGGGGGGGGGATGTACATCTTCTCCAAAATAGATGAGTAGCCACTATTATGTTGTCTTTCTCTTTTGAGCTTGTATTTTAATGTGATCCGTGATTACTTTTGACAAGCTTTGAGCTAACTCTTTGTTCAATTCCTTTACAAAATTGTTAGTTGTTGGAACTTTCCTTAACACAGTATCAGCACGTATTTGTTATACAATGTTTACAGACTGTGGATACCTTGTGCAATACTGATACATCCAGCTGGAGAGAAATCCTGTTCTTTTTAATTGTAAATTTTGTAAGGTCTTGTTGATTGGTGTACATTTATTGTTTAAAGTAAATTATAAGATTTTTTTTTTTTAGCATTTCGGTGCAGCCTGTTTTGGCTACATTTAGAGAGGACTTTGTTCACTCATATCTTTGTGTTATAATTACGGTAAATAATAATAATTTAGTCCCTGCAGTCAAAAATTGTGCTAATGCTCCACAATCAGTAAAGAGAAATTAGTTCAAACTCACTCCCCCCAAAACTAATGGAGTTGGTCTCAAGAGTGGAATCCATATTTCATTAATTTGCCCACATTTATAAAGCCAGTTTTTTGCATATGCCACTTTTTGTATTTGTTTTCTCATTGTATACGCCTATTTTCATGCATACGTTATTTTGCCAACATTTAACCAATTTGAAAAGGCTCCATATGGCACCCTTTTTCTCACCAAACTGATAGCAGCAAGGTCAAGAAGTCAACAGGGGAGATGCTGCCATGTTTCCAGTTGTTTTAAAAGCTCACCACTCTTAACTTTGCATGTCACTTAGAAAATCTTGAGTACTTTGATTCCAGCTATTTTTTCCTCAAGTTTCTTTTATTTTATATTTTTAAGAATATATATACATTTTCTTTTGTCACACGTCTCCTTTATAAGTATGGGCAACTGAGTTTGCCTCATCAAATATTTACTTTGAGTCTTATTTACAGCAAGGGAAAGGGAAACAACAGCAGGGTTGGTTCTGTCTGTAATTTTTAATAGATCTGAATGGCTGCCATAGAGGTGCATTATTGTAAGACAGCCCGAAGGCCTGCTGGTTATAATTACTCAAAGTGGACCAGCCATGTATCAACCTCCCTTAGTGTCCTGGCAATACATTTGATAAAAATACTCAAAAATGATTTTGGCTTCAAAAAATTGGGGGAAAATAAAATCTTCTTTTGGCTCTTCCTTCTAGCACTATTTTTAACAGGGTAAATTTGCTCCCAGCATGCGATTGGGAAGGGGGGCCTAAGCAGCTAGTTTAGAACAATGGTACACTTTCAGAAACCAATCACTATAATAGGAATACCAAAATGATAATGTGCCTGGGGATTGAGTTGTTTTTGGTCTGCTTGAAATGCTCACCACTCTTAACTTTGCACAACACTTGGTTTCAGTATGTACTCAAGATCTCATTTTTGGTGCGCATCTTTGATTCTAGCTACTTGTTGCTCAGGTTTTTTTTTATATGCTTAAAAGAATAATACAATCCTGTGATCCCGTAGAATTGGTTTCTCTCTTCTTCCACTCCAGTTCATCACTGAATCAGATATGAATGGGTTAACTCTAAGCCGAAGGCAGGACTGCAAAATAAAAGGTGTGGTCTCTCTTGGCCTACATATACTTCTGGCTGCCGCCCGCCGTCCTGTGATTAAAAAGCAGTAGGGACAGCTGCCCGGGAAGATGAAAAAAATCTTCAGAGACCCCACATTTAAGTCAATGAAGAGACCTAGATTCTTGTCTCTTCTCCATGAATAATATATATTTTCTTTATTCTTTCTTTTTAATGCTGGCACACAATATTTACATTATGTACTAAAGGTTCTACCATGGCTAAGGCATCTAAGGCATGAATGTAGTAGCCCAGCAACAGGAAGTGGAGTGAAAGAAGAGAGAAACCAATTCTACAGGTGAGAATCACAGAATTGTATTTGCTCTCATATTCCACTCCAGGGCATCACCAAAACAGATACACATGGGGCATCCCAAAGCAGTACCCTTCTCTCAGGGCAGGAATGTCGAGTGTCGACCTTATTCCTCTGGCCTGAGGAGTAAACCATGTAGACATAACCCCTGGACTCACACCAGGAAATAGACTCGCCAGACTATATAGTACATTTTAGACAAGGTCTGCTTTCCGGCCCTAATCCTTGCTCTGATGACTCCAGCAGACAGCCCTCATTCTGACAAGATGCTGGTCTCAATAGCCAGTTCATCAAAACAATCACTCAAAAACTGGAGTGCCGCAGGGGTCCTGCCGTGAGAATGGACCGATGCTTGGGTAGCTGCCAAGCTTCACCCTCCGACATTCTAACCACATCTGAAAACCAAGCCCTTTTTGGCCAGTAAGGACCCACCAGGATGGTTGGTATCCCTTAGCAAGCTACCTTTTTTTTCCCTAGAAGTGGTAATGGAGGAAAGACATACAGAAGCTTGAACGCTGACCATGGAAAGGTTAGGGCATCTACTGCTATCGACAGGGGGTCTCTGGTCCAGGGGACAAACCTTTGCAACTTTGGTTTGTGGCGGGATTCAAAGAGATCCACGTCTGGAGTTCCCCACTGGTTGCACAGAGCTTGAAAAATGTCTTGCTCTGATTAGTAAGTCATCTAAGTATGGGGTGATGCATACCCCCCTTTGCCCCTTAGAAGAGCCATAAGGCGTGACAAAACCTTTGTAAAAACCCTCAGAGCCGAGGAGAGTCATGATTCTAAGGCCACAAAAATATCTTCTCATAGGAGGAGAAGAATCTGCAGTTAGTAGCACAACAGAAGGGCGGGTGTAGTGCCCTGGAATGGAAGAGGACGAGAAAGGAAATTTACCAGTGAGTACACAAACTTTTCTCTTCCATTCCGGGACACCACCAGTAGCAAAGCATGGGACGTTCCACAGCAGTAGCCTCAATAAGGGTAGGACCGTGCAAGAGCAGCCAACAGCCGACTGCGTCAACCTAACCAAGAACAATGGTACTGAAACTTCAAGCTTAGACCGCCGGCCCTTAAGGGTGCTGGGCTGTAGGCCAGTGTGCAGGCCTTGCTGAAGGAACTCCAAAATTATGGGCACCGAGTATCTCTTAGAGGAGTGGCCCTTAGATTTGCACCAAGACGTGAAAAACCCTCCAAGTCCTGTTTCCTTGCTCAAATCGGGGTCCGAATTACCGCGGGGGACAAACCCCTCTACTCCAACGCTGGTCTCAACAGCCAAGCCACTAAAGCCAGTGCTGGAGAATTGGGGTGCAACAGGACCCTGTTGCAGAAGATGACCGGATTCGCGAACCACACCCTTCTGGGCCAGTGTGGAGCAATTAGGATGATAGGAATCTGCTTGCAGTTGACTTTCTTTAACACGCAACCCAGTAGTGGCAGTGGTGGAAATGCGTAGAGCTGGTTGTACCCTGACCAGGTAATGGCCAGCGCGCTGACCACCACGGGGGTCTCGCACCCTAGACACGAACCTCTGGACCTTCTGATTTTGCTGAGATGGGAAGAGGTCACGACCGACCTTAGAGATTCAATGCAGAACTTTTGCACCCGAACGTAATTGTTCAGATTCTGGAGATCTAAGATAGAACGGTCCCATCCTTCTTGGGGATGATGAAAAGTATTGATTAGAAGCTACAGCCCCACTCTTGTCAGGGACACGGGTACTACAACTGCCCAGTCTAGCAAGAGCTCTATCACGTGGTCGCGAGCCGTCACCTTTTCTGTGACGAGGGAAGGCTTGGACGCCACAACCTGTGTGGAGGCCTGGTGCTAAACACGATGTTGTGGAGGAAACAACCTCCCAGGCGTCGGATATCCATTCCCTCCACACCCGCATGTAGTGCAAAAGCCACCCCCCCACCCAATCAGATGAGGGTGCCCCATCAACCCTGAGAGGGCTTGGCTGGGGGCTTCGGCTGGCCCCTTGGGGTCTAGGTTTCCCCCGTGGCTTTCACTTAACCAAAAATTACTTGCGGCGTCTGAAGTCTGTAGAACCTCCAAACTTCTGGAAGGGACGAAAATGTGGCTACCTGCGAAACGAGGCCCTCAGAATGGAAGAGATGAGAAATAAATTCAAGTAAATTCAAATAACCTTCGCAGTACAGTCCAAATGCAAGAATGAAACTGAAGAGCGGGTGGCAGCCAGAGGTATATGTAGGCCGGGAGAGACCACACCCACCTTCGGCCAAGAGTTAACCTATTCGTATATGATGCGGTGACGCCCTGGGGTGGAATATGAGAGAAAAAATACAATTCTGTGAAATACTCACCTGTAGAATTGGTATTATACGCATACAGTATGTCCTGCTCCAATATAATACTTACACGTGGGTAATCCTCCTCCAGAGGGCGCTGTTCACGGCAGACATGCAAAAACAGGCTCCTCCCGGCCCTTCATATACCCAGGGACCTCCCACAAATCCCCAGTATTGAAAAGCAGTGAGAAAAGAAGCCGGAAGAAACCAACCACCAAACTGGTAACAATAGCAATGATAACAATCACCATACAGGGGATTCAGAAAATGTAAAACCAGGGTGGGGTGGAGCAGGACGTACTGTATGCATATAATACCAATTCTACAGGTGAGTATTTCACAGAATTGTATTATTCTAAGCATACAGTACGTCCTGCTCCAATATAATACTTACACGTGGGACATCCAATAGCAGTGTCCATAAAGTAGGGTGGGATCCCCAACAAAAAAGGCACAGCAGACAGTAAAGGTGCTGTCACCTGCAAACCTTGCTACCAAGTACGACATGAGCAAAGGCTTAACGTCAATCCCATAACAAAACCTTTGAAAAGGTATGAACAGAAAACAAGCAGCGGTCAAGCAACTTATTCAACAGAAAACCTGGTGCTGAAGGGCCAAAGGTACCCAAACACCGATAGAACGGAATAAAAAGAGAGAGGGAGATTCTTCCCCCTAAAAGGAATAGGCCAGAGTAACGGCCTAACCAGCCCAAAGGCAACAGAAGCCTCGGTAAAACTTAGAACTCTCCCCAACGGGGAAATGAAAACTGGTTTCCCGCCAGACAGGCGGGGATACTGACCCCTTCACTAACAAGGATCAGCAAGAAGCCGAAACCTTTACTCAGGACCAGGAAGGCAAACCATCCAAGTAAGAACAGTCCAAAGGGCGCATAGGCCCTGTAAGCAAACGAGAGCAGGCGCATACATATGGAGGCGCCCGCAGACCCCAAACGGCATCAGTCCCCCTAAGGGACAAGAAACAACCAGGAAAGGTTCAACACCTGATGAGGGAATGTAGACCCCTTACTTCAGCATTGCTAAGAATAAGGCCCATAAGCAGACTAAAAGGACTTAAATAATGATCATAAAACACCACCTTGGACAATAGGGTCCGGCGTAAGGCGGAATACCACCACATCATGGTGTGTATATAATGAACGAGGGCTAAGTAATCAAAGCCACCTTCTCAGGCACACGTCTGACTGAAGCAACAGCCCCCGGAGGGGCGACTTGAACTACAAAACAGCTCAGACAGCATCCAGAATAAGTCCCAAGGGAACAATCCGCAGGGCAAACAGAATGAAAATTGAACCCAACAGGGACCATAGAACTACTTGGGAGATGCCCCTGAGCAATCCCCAAGAGAACAAGGAAGACTGAACCAGACTTCTACAGGAAGGCAGACAGGACAGAACCTGAACCTTCAGAGTACCTAGATGGGGAGCCAACCCCAGCCTATGCTGTAACAACCCTAAAACCCTGGGAACCGAGAATGTCCAACAGGGGAGAGACCAAGACTTATGCCAATCAATATGGGTACACCATAACCCACAATAGATGAAGGAGGAGGAAGCCAAGGAAGCTTGCTCCTAGCCCCCCATAGACCAAGTCACCCAGAAGATAACCCCGTCTCCAAGGGGTGAATGAATCAGCTGTCAAGCCCTCAGACTAGAGTCTGTAGATTGGGACGACATAAGGAGGAGCCTGGGCAGAACCGCACTCCTGAGAGAGCGTACAGGTCCGCTGACCTCAGCGGAAGCATCTGCGAACCATAGTTCACTAGGCCACCCAGGGGACAGCAATCTCACGGGTCTCTTTATCAGCACGACCGTGCGCAGAACCCCACATAGCAGGGTGAATGAAGAGAAGACATATCAATAGAAAGTCTATACAAAGATTTCTAAGCCCCCATGACCAGAGTCAGAATATTCTGGGGCGGTGAAAAACAAGGGCAGAGCCCCTGTGATATTAGCGAGACCCACAGAGCCACCCTAATTGGCTCTCAGAGAGACACCAGGATAGCACAACCTGCCACTGAAAGACATCCATTGGAGCGAATACCACTGAGGAGCAGGGGACGTAGACCCCCACCCAGATCAGGAACAGGAACCTTCCAGGAGAATCATCCTGCTTCAAGCTCCAGACCAATGATAAAACAGGCCATTGTTTTCCAACAGGCCAAGAGTCCCCAAATAGACAAGTCCTGAAGAGGAGAAGTCTAGCAGTATAGAGTCAACTAAAGGCTCAATGTTTTAAGAAGCCAGTAGGTAAGAAGGACCCTCAAAGGGACCCTACCTAGGAACCACAGGGTTTTTTTTGGAAGAATTCCCCCCCCCCCCCCCCGCGAGACTTGGTACCCAAGGTGACCATTCGCACGAAGATGTAAGCAAAGAAGGGGGTGCCCCCTGACAGGGTCCTTGAATATAACCAGCTCAAGAGGAACCACCGTACCAAAGGGGAATGAGCACAGACCTAGCTCCCGGGGTGCTGGAACCCCATCTAGGATCAATAACCTACTGTGCCGAAGAGCCCAAGGGCACTGGATATAAGGGACGTCGTCTGATCCGCCATTAAACGGGCACCCCAGCAGCAAACCTGCCTGGTGAGAGTAAGATGTCAACGAACCAGGAGTCCACTTATTGCCAAGGAAGAAGGCTCAAGCCTGAGCCGAATCCAAGGAATGGAGATAGCGAATAAGGGACAATGAGGGATAGAGGTGACTGAGCACCCATCCAATATAACTCTCAGAGAACACCGCTAGCGTAGTAATCAGTGCGGCTTGACGCAGGGATTGTAAGTAAGAAGGAGGACCAGATAGGTCCTTGTGCGGACGCCCCCTGATCTCATCAGGTACATCACCTCCAACAGTGCCTTTTAGCGAGCACAGGGAGCAGAAGAGGGGCCCAACAGCAAGGCCACAATCAGCAGTGTTGGCCCTCCAACACAACCAGTAAGAGCCTCGGTGTCCCGAAGACACAGAGGAGCTAAAATAAGCAGACGCTGGAAGCACTGGGTGCAGGGCGCTGGTAGCCCAATACCATGCATCACTGCCTGTGAATATCAATTGCCGAACCATGGGAGGTCCAAATGGGTCAGACTGCCTCCTCCTTAAGGGGAATGTGGAAACAAACTGGTGTAGTGGCCCAAGCCACTATCTGTTAAGGGCGTCCTGCAAATGACCCCAGACCTAGCAAGCCAAACAAGGCCTGCACCAACACCTGAAGAAAGACAGGGACTAGAAGCACCCTGACGATCTCGGGAAGGGACCGCCCAGCAAACTCTATCCTGCATCCAGAGGAACTACCACCTGAAACCAACAGAACGAGGCAAGACGCCTCCTGATAGGAGCAAGGTGCTGCGGCCATCCTCTCACCCAGGCGGGCGAGGGCGTCCCATCATGCTTGGGGGGTTTAGAAGGGTTTAGACTTAGCCTGGCCGGAGGGCCCAGGACGTTGTCTGCCGCTCCTGTGGCAGGAGTCTGCACAAGCTCCTAGAAAGGGTACCCCAGGTTCTTGTTTATGGAGGGGGAGGGGTATCCCTGCTCCGAGGGGGCCGCCTGCGATGGGGTGAATTGCCCTTTTTTCAGAAGAGGTCCAGACGGGCCCCAAACAGGTGTTGCCCTCTAAAGGGAAGCCCAGTCAGAGTTCTTTTAGCAACCACGTCAGCACCCCACTGTCGCAGCCAGAGCAAGCGACATATAGGCACCACTAGGGCAGAAGTCCTCGCACACATGCTGATGGTGTCATCCAGGGCTAAAAGGATAAATTTAACAAAAATGTCACAACTGGAGAGTGCATTAAACACCTCCCAGGGTAGATCCTCAGGGTGATGCTCAAGCATCCTTCTTATGAGGGTTCTAGCGGCCACTGCAGTGACGTCCGCAGCACAGACCGGGCGCAGCGCCGTTCCTGCACAAGCAAAGGTGTGTGATCGATGCGCCGGTCCTCGACATCCCGAAGGGTGCTATAAGCCGGGACAGTAAAGAAGGGGGGGTTAGGGACCCCAATGATCGGTGCGTCCACCACGGGGGGCGATGACCAACAATCAACCACCTCAGGGGGGAAAGGGTATTTCCAATCCCAGTCCCCTGGAATCCCTGGAAGCTTAATGGGGCATTCCCATTCCTTGAGTACAAGAGCATGGAAGTGAGCCTGCTCGAGAAATTCCAAGCGCGCAGTCGCCGTATGGAAACGCTCCCCTCTCGGCTTGGGAGCCTCGCCAGGGAGCGAGATAGACAGGGCCTTAAAAATCTTAATCAACAGACCATCAATGTCGAACTGGCCCCAGTCATCCGGGCCCGAATCGTCATGACCCCTCGGCCTCTCCTCAGAGGAATCTGGGTCAGAGAACAGTTCTCCATCATCAGACGGAGCATCATCACGCGGAGAAGTAAACTCCTCCGATCCAGTAGCAAAGGCAGAAGCCAGGGGCGTCAAGGGCCGCTTCCTGCCAGGGCCCAAGCGTTCTGACCACCCCGCAACAATCTGGTCAGCCGTAGGCCGTCTAGAAGACACATCAGGCTGTAACTCCCCACTTGTATGCGACTCAGCAGGAGTGAGATCTGGGCAAGGGGAGAGGGGATTATCGGAGCGAGGTGCAGCCACAGGCGCCGCTCACAGGTCCAGTGCTTGCTCGGCACATGGTCCGCAGACCCGTGCTCTGCCCGCAACGGCATGGGGGAGTCCATACGCTACACACAGCCGGTCTTGTCCCCGAGGGACCCCGGTCACATAATCCTGAGATGCCTCCATATGGTGATTATCTAGGCACAGTATGCCCGTAGGGATTTACGCAATAGGCAACCCTGGATGCCCCAAGAACCGCTTAATTAATGTGGGAGAATTGTAAGTGGGCCCGCTAATATCTATATATATATCTATATATGAGGCCGGGAGAAGCCACCGGAGACTTAGCTTCTGAAAGACATAAAGTGTCAGGGCCATGCGCAGCTGGGAAAAGCATATAATAAAGAGACACCCGCGAGGGCACTTACAGACCAAAGGAGGAGGGGGACCGTCACCACGCTCGCGCGCGAAGATCGTCAAAATGGCGCCCAGCGAATCTCGAAGGGCGGGCTCAATGCTCAGCCGTGACACGGAGCGCGCCGAGTCAAGTCCCCGCCCACCCCGAAGAGCGCGAAGCTCTGAGGTAATAGTCAAAAAAGGGAAGGATAAAATCACATACGCAGTTTGGCAAGGAAGACGCCGTAGCATCTAAATGACGCTGCCGCCCAGCGCAGCAAAATATGCTGTAAGGAGAGGACAAACGTACGGCGGCAGCCAAAACAGAAAAAAGAGCAAGCAGCACGGCTCTGACACCCAAATGTTAATAAAGAGCAATAATAAGGCCGTAAACGTGACATTACAGTGCACTGGGACCGCCACACACATACCCCCCCCCTTTCTTTTCCCCCTAACTACTGGGGGAAATGAGGGAAGGTGGCGACCCTGTAAACAGGGTCCACCGCTAATCAGGGCACGGGGCAATAATGAGGGAGGGGCATCCACTAGAGGCTCACCATCAGCCTAACCGCCTACCCTATGGTGGGGGATTGCGGTGGAGCGTAGCTCCGTGAGCACACGAGGTGCTGCCTACCTTCACCCGACCAGCGCAGCCCAGGCTGGGAGGCACATCTTTATCGAGGAGGACGGGTGGAAATAGTCCCGCAGGCTGTAATAGCCCCGCTCACCTGCGAGAGAGTTGATACTTCATGTCTTCGCAGTCAGCACTGCAGAGAAATCTGGGGATTTGTGGGAGGTCCCGGGGTATATGAAGGGCCGGGAGGAGCCTGTTTTTGCATGTCTGCAGTGAACAGCGTCCTCTGGTGGAGGATTACCCACGTGTAAGTATTATATTGGAGCAGGACGTACTGTATGCTTAGAATAGGTTTGTCATACATGTCTCCTTTATAAGTATGGGCAACTAAGTGCGCCTCAGCGAGTCTCATTTAGGGTAGGGAAAGGTAAACAACAGCAGCCAATCAGGATCTGTCTGTCGTTTTTAATATATCTAAATGGCTGGAATAGAGGTGGAACACAGGCTTCTCCTCCAGATTATTATAAGACAGCCCGAAGGCCTGATGGTTATAATTAGTTAAGTAAACAAGACTGCGCCTACTGCACTGTCTTTACATTTCTAATAATGAAACAAATCATTGCACTCACAATTCTACGCATTAAAAGTCACCCTAAAAACTCCCAACTGCTCTCAGTTTGTCGGCTGAGTGGAAGAACTCCAGTTTAAAGATGATATTTTATTTATTCATTTCCCAATTACCAGTATTAAAGTAAGCACTAGTGTGTCCAACTGCGGGTCTTTCTTTACAAAGGAACAGCCCAACACTACCAACCCCACCCATAGGAGTAATGCTTGTAAAAAACTGCAGCAATGGAACCCAGAAGTGTTTGCATTTCAGCCTGTTTGTCAGCACATGTTCTCAGCTCTGTGAGACACTGCTGGGCACCCAGAGCAGAGTGAGCAAAGATTACAGAGATAACACCCCAAAAAGGCTAGCAATGCAAAAGCTGCACTCTGGAGGTGGCAGCTGAGTATAGGTCACATAGTAGGTTCAGGTGTTATAGGAAAACAATACCTTCTCCAGGCGGTGGATATAGTCCCTCTCCAGCCTCTCCTCTGCTTGTTTCAGGCCCAGTTCTTGGTCCGCTAATGTTGACTCATCTGTGGGTGTCGGGTCTCTAGTAACTGTCTCTGAGTTATCCTCTGCTGTGTTGCCTAAAGAATAAAAAAAAAAAAAAAAAAAAAAAAAAAGAAATACTGTACAAAAGGCCACCATAATCATCTGTGATCACCAAAATGATGACTAAAAAACTTAGGGCATCTTTGCACACGAAACAGAAAAAATACTCTCCTTACTGCATTGAAAAGCAAAACTTAACCTCATGGATCATGGTGCGATCATGCCGTCAACAATGAATGGATAAGGACAGTGTCCATACCGCCATTTTGACAACTCGAGATATGGTTGGGGAGTGCTGACAATCATGTTTGGTCCTGTGGATTCTATTTTGAAAATATATTTCTTTATTTATAGTAAGAATAGCACTTATTTATGAATGTACACATTTTCAGCAGTAGCAGCATTGCACTTTTAGTTTTTTGACATATTCATGGTGGCCTTAAAGCAGTCTTTTAGTTTCTTCATAACCCACAAAATGGAATATGCTTTCATTTTCCAAGCCAGGACGTCACCAAAATAGATACTTATGGGAAGTCCCAAAGCAGTAACCTATTCTATGATGATATCCCAATGACCAATAAACACTATGTTAACCCTGGCTAAAAGGCAGAAACTCAGAATGAAAAGCCATACTTCCACTGAGGAATCATAGCAGCCATAGTAACAACACAGTCTGGAAGCACCAACAATAGAAAAATCAAGTCTGGATAATTGATCCATACATTTGCCAACTGAGTAGCTAAGGTAGCCACTATCGGAATAAGAAATACTTCAGAATCCTTGGAATAGATGGAATATTATCTGGATTTTCCTATTCCTTTTCGATGATCTTAGTAAAATGTGTTTGTTCAGGAAACAACTGCCTCTGTATGGATCATATTGATGTGTTCCCTGAGCTTCAGATTTCACCGCAGCTAGATGTTTCTGTTTCGTGGTTGTACTTGGTTGTGCTGGATTAACAGCACTAGAATGGAAGCAATGATTTTCCAATTGTACAAGCCTTTTCTGCCATCTTAAGGGAAATATCCTGTACCACCAATTGAAAGGGTGGGTCAGATAGTGACCAAACCCCTGGTGGGTGCAGGGTGTTACAATAAAAAAAAAAAAAAAAAAAGGCTTTACCCCGCTTGGGATCTAGCAAAGTGCCCGCCAGCCCATTGAAATAAATGAGAGGACGGGAAAGAGCATAAAGCGTTGGAAGCCGCTCTGTGCAGAAAATCCAAGATGGCAGCGCCGGGGTTTTTTTTATTGTAACCACCCCCATCCTGCCTTAGAGACAGGGGAGGGCAGCAGGGCAGGGGGTTACCTGGTCATTGGAATTCCACTTGGCCCAGACCCTGATGCCTCCATGGAGGGAGGCAAGATCTCCAGTGGGGGAAGCTGCCTTTTAAGCCTGGATGTGGACTGAGTGCAGATGGGACTGGTGCTGAAGGCAAACGGGATACAGGGCTCCACTCTCTGTTAAATTACCAGACCCAGACACCCCCTGATGCTTAAGTCATGGTGTACACAGTTAATTAACCCATGGGTTCATGGACTGAATTATAGGAGGATCTTGGAAATCACTAAAAATGTTGTTACTTCGAAATCGCCTAGTGGCCTGCTACCTTAAGATCTATCTCCGAAACAAAAAACATTTCCAGTGCCTAAAAGACAAAATCATAGTACATAAAACAAATACAAACAGGGTTCTTCTATCAGGCAGAAGATGAGAACAAACTGCACTCCAATCAACTGCAGAGCTTCCCAACTAGTGATACACAAGATCCTATGAGGTGGCATGTGGTGAGAATGCAGACTGACCTGCAGGGCGGTTCCAGGTTTGTGTGGGCCCTTGGGCGAAATGGTATCAGTGGTCCCCTTTGTGGTGAAGTCGCGTCACATCACTGAGGGACGTCCCAAATCTGGATGCTTCCTAAGGATCATGCTATTTGGACCAAAACTCTAGTTTTGGTCTACTTTGAAGTGCACCACACCCATTTGAACCTGGCCTCGGAGTCTAAATTAATCTAGATTCTCCTGATTTTGGATGCCCCTGTATGTGACCCCCCTCCCCTTTGTTCAATACTTTCCTGGAACTGGTGAATGCACTGTGGGATCGCCAGTTTGAGTTACCAGCCAAACCAGGGGGGTTCTTTCACAAACAGGGGCATCCCAAATTGAGACGCCCGTGTAGAGCGGACCAAAACCCAGGAGTGGAATTGCTTGCATAGTGGGTTTGCCAGCGATCCCAGGGGGTTTCACACAGTAGGGTATCACAGATTGGGTTGCTCCAGGGATAGGAAATCAGCTTGGGCGGGCAACCAAAACCCAGGATAGTCAAAATCTTGGGTTTTGGTCCACTTTTAAAGCAGAACAAAATCCAGCACTTTCTCCCCTTGAATCTAAATCGAGATGCCCCATTGTGTGGAACCCCGCCAATTGCCGTTGCACACCCCAAAGGCCAGCTCTGTCAGTGGGCCCCCCCTGGAGGGACCTGTAACCCCAACCTGATCTGTTGTCATCTATACTCTACCCAATCCTGATTTGGTCCATAAGTACAAAACTTTTACAAAAGCGGATGCCAATGATTTATGGGTTTATATATTTTGAGCACATATTTTGGTGACTGTTGGCCCATATGTATCCAGGTAGTAAGATAATATTATCAGATTAAGTGGAACTCGATGAAAAGGGTCAGGGACCCCTGCTCTACAGTGAGCAGCAGCAAAATGAAATAAACCAGGGTCTCAACAGGACATGTATGTAACAATACCTGTGTTCCCACACACAGGGAGGTGTGGCACAGCAGTGGATGAGCATTTCCTATTCTAGCAACATATAGCTCTTTCCCATTTCATAAACTTTCTTAGATTACTGAAAGACGAAATGGGAGTGTAAAACTACTCATCAGTCACATAAAACTAGACCTGGCAAAGGAACTAAACCTTCTATACCATAATCAAGACTAAAATTAAATGCAATGTTTTTTCCCTAGCTTCCCACCAGTAAGGCTGATTGTATACCAGACAGGTTTGAATTTTTAAAAGGTTTCAAATTAATCTCTGAAACACGGGGCACAGTATTTCTACAGGCAACCACTATTGTGTACTCACGCGGTGGAGATGATGTCACAGGAGGCTTCTCCTGCTCTAAAGATGGTTGTGCGCGAAGTTCAGAGGGTACAGCACCTTTCTGTGTTTCAGAACACTTTACAGAGGAACCATGTTGGTGGGAAAGCAAGCACAGGTTTTCAGCTTCTCTAGTCTCTTTGGATTGGGGGTTGGTTTGCTGGGGCCTGGAGGCCCGTAGCTGTTTGAAGTTCCCAGCTTGGGGTTGAGAGGACCTTTTGGTTCTTGCATTACACAAGTTCTGAAGGCCTTGTCCAGCATCTGCTGAGCCACTAGTGCAATTAAGTAAGTTTTCTTTGCTAATTCTTGAGTCTTCCACAATCACATTGCATGAATCTGTCTGTTCCTCATTCTTAATGCTTGGAGAGATGTCCTGAACAGGTTTTTTGTCTGCTTTGTTTTTGTGCTTTTGATTTGTCACCACCCGAAAGCCTCTGCTCTCCCCATGACCAGTACGAGCCGGTGGCTTCCTTGATTCATGGCTGGCCAGCTTAGAGGTACCATCCATCATTCTTAATTATTTTGAGACCATTGGAGAAGCTTTCCTCAAGTCACAGCAGCAGCATCAGTCCCCCTCTGGCCATAAGACACTGGTTGGCCTGTCTACAAAAAAAAAAAACAGGTAAAGTATATTAATCCATGACCTTGTATCTCGCAAGCAAGGCCATAATGGAAAGATCTTTCTGATGGAAAATAAAAAAGAGAATACTTTTCCTTAATCCCCTATAGCACATTACTATGGGCACAAACCTGGCAAGAAAATCTCACCATGATCTATGCATACCTTGCTTGCCTATGGTATAAAACATCAGATCCATAGGCGGAATGCTGTGTCCTGTGAACGTCAAGGTAAATGGAGGGTGCAGGTATGGGAGAGCTGTGCTAACTCAATATCACTTACACATGTATATTGGGGCTAGATCTGCACAACAGGTAAGTACTGAAGAATCAAACCAGGCGGAATTGTGCTTGGGAGATTCAAGCATCAGAGCAGAAGCAGAGTAGCCATCGGGGCACTACATTGATTTGGGGTCAGCTGGGCTGGGTGCAGCTTCTACCACTCCTTGACACTCAGCGTCTCCCAAGTCTTACACCCAGTCCCTTCCCCCATAACTGGTCCTACTGTACCCCGCAGCCAGGGCACCCCAGTCCACGTTCTGCCACTGCAATGCTCTAGCCTCAGCATCAAGTCTGTGGGACCCATAGTATTCCTTACCACTTTATCTGACCATACAGTAATAAAGCACCAGCACCGCTGCTTTAGGAATAGCCATATACACCCCCTGCCACATTTCTGCCCTATAATGCTATAGCTGTGGAGGCCATACCCATCCCCAACACATTATCTG
This sequence comes from Gastrophryne carolinensis, assembly GCA_027917425.1. Taxonomy (NCBI): domain Eukaryota; kingdom Metazoa; phylum Chordata; class Amphibia; order Anura; family Microhylidae; genus Gastrophryne; species Gastrophryne carolinensis. The sequence continues at coordinate 438,076,052 of CM051235.1, forward strand.
TCCCTTCAATGACAAAGCCTCAGCTAGGCAATGCACTTGTTGAAAGAAGCATATTGGGCCCAGGGTTCAGTGTGTATGTTGTGGGTTGGCAGGGGTCCAGCTAAATCCTGGGCTGATTAGCCTTGGCTCATGCACAGGTAAAAAAAAGCCAGAGAAGGCCACTTGCTGACTCACCGATGAAGACAATGGCATCTTTTACAGTGTAACAAGTTCACAACTTTTCTTAGGAGTAAAAAGTACCATTGTCTTTCATTATCTCCTGAGCTGGTGATTCAGCAACAGTGACATTCTATGGCTTTTTTCACCTGGGAATTATTTTCTAACTCTTACTGAGCTGACCCCATGTAGCTGAAGAAGATTTTAGTGACCCGATTAGTGTAGTGTTGTGTGAAGCTGGCATGTACAATGCAGTACACAGGTGTATGGTGGGCAGCTCAGCACATGCCTGGATGATCTTTGCGCTAGCCGAGGCACAAACAGCCCTCTGTGATTGCACTATACGGTCCCCCACTAGGCAAATAACGCAACAGACCGCTCATTCATCTCCCCCAACAAGGCCAGACCACAGATAGAAGTGAAAATGGTCACACACAGCCGCAGCCAGGCCTGGGCAGGGGCAGAACAGCTGGCAGCAGAAGAGCAGCAAACACTGTCAACATCTGATTTTTCCACAGCATGGAAAAATGTGGCCCTGCTAACTGTCCAAGATATGCCAGGATCTTCGAACCACTGCAACACGCTCACCATGGTGCCACCATCACATTATACAGACCCATCAACCATAAAAGATCACTGCTGTCTCAAGAATCATTCTTATTGCTTCAACACCACCCAGGCCCTTTAAATCAAAAGCTGGTTCCTCCTGTGTGACTGGGGCTCCATCAGACAAATAACATACATGAAGACTAAAATATACTACATGGGCAAAAGTACAATGCCTTGAAAAATTATTCATACCCCTTGAACTCTTCCACATTACAGCTACCAGGGGCGTAGCTGGGGGGCACCAAAGGGGGGCCTGAGCACATGTGGCACAGGTGGCAGTGCTGGAATGCCCCACTGTGTGAAACCCGCATTCTCTAGCCATTTATGCTGTGCTTTATTATGTAAGGCATAAAGTGCTGAATGGAGAAGGATCTGCACATATGCAGTGGGAACAGCGAAAAGAAGAGTTGTGTGGGTGATCTGGGGGGTTTCACAGCAAGGCATCCCAAATTGGAATGCCCCAGGGAAAAGGATTTTCACCAAATTGATTTTAGCAGAAATATATGACAGTTGTGCGTATGTATGACCATAACAGTGGTGATCAGACTTTTATTAGGCCAACTAATACCAAGTGCTATTTAAAGCAAAAAGAAGGCACCCCTACTGAGCACTGGGCACCCGATCCAGCAACCAGGAGCAGCACCTCGGAATTTTTAGCTGCTAGACTAGCTGCTCAGTGCAGCAGCCGTGTGAATGCTGTGCAGTGACTGGTTGACTTAAGTCAGTTTCGCCTTGGCGACCGGGGGACCAGGCACCCAGTGTTGGGCTGTTTTTTAGACGAAGTGCCAGGAAAGGTATGGCAAATGGGGGTTTTAATTTGAGTGGATTTTAAAATGGATGGTCACGGAGTGTATGCACGGGTGAGGAGGTCATGAGCTTACATGCTCGCATCCACCAGCACAGGTGCCGCTAATCTAGCAAGAGCGGGCTGAACAAGGCCTGACCCTAAAGTGGACCAACACCCAGGATTTTGACTATCCTGGGTTTTGGTCCACTTCGGTGGGGCACCCCGATCGGGGGTGCCCCGCTGTGTGAAACCCCCCAGAAAGCCCCAAAAACTCACCTGCCCCCGCTCCCATATGACCGCTGCAGCCAATCCCCGCCCTGCTAGAGGGATGCGCGAGCGGCGGCGCACACATGCGCTGCTGGATCGAGGAGCAGGTAGGGATTTCGGGGCTTTCTGGGGGGTTTCACATAGCAGGGCCGATGCTGATCGGCCCGGGAATCTTATAGAGTGTTGGTCCACTTTAAGAGTGCTGTGCTGTAGGCCAGTGTCCAGGCCTTGCTGGAGGAACTCCAAAATTTTGGATACCGAGAACCTCCTACATGAGACACAAAGGCCCTCCAAGTCCTGTAGTAAATTCTAGAGGACAGCTGTTTCCATGCTCGAAGCAAGGTCCGAATAACTGCGGCGGACAAACCCCTCTCCTCCAATATGCCGGTCTCAACAGCCAAGCCACTAAAGCCAGTGCTTGAGCACTGGGGTGCCGCAGAGGACCCTGTTGCAGAAGATTTGGGAGGTTGGGGAGTCACTACAGGGGCTCCACTGCCAGGCTTAACAGATTCACGAACCACAACCTTCTGGGCCAGTGTGGGGTGTTCAGGATGATAGGAATTTGCTCACAGTTGACCTTCTTTAACACACGACCCAGAAGTAGCAGTGGCAGGAATGAGTAGGCAGGTCGTACCCTGACCAGGGAATGGCCAGCCACAGCCAGGGGGTCTCGCATGTCGATTGTGCCGAGATGCGAAGAGATCCACCTCCGGAACTCCTCACCAGCCAGAGGGCTTGAAATACGTCCTGGTGAGGGGACCATTCCTCCTGGTCCACTGTCTCTCTGCTCAAATAATCGGCCTGCAGATTCTCCACCCCTGGAATGTGAATCACCGAGATGCACGGAATGTGAAGTTCTGCGCACCTTATGATGCGACTAAGTTCCCGGAACGTGTGCCAGCTCCTGGTACCCTCCTGATGGTTTATGTAGGCCACAGCCGTGGAATTGTTCGACTGTAACCTAACTGGCCCCTGAACCTGGGCAGACCAATGAATGAGAACCAGCAGAATCGCCCTCAGTTCCAACACATTTATTGGAAGACTGCGTTCCCGCTGGTCCCAGAAACCCTGAACTGCCTGGTTGTCCAGAACACCGCCCCAACCGTAAGACTGGCATCCGTGGTCAGGACCCACCGAACTGGTCCAGCCTCCGATTCAGGGATCGCCGAGCATTCTCAGTCAAGATGAAGCCTAGGTCCAACGTCTGCACTGTCCTGTGCCATTTCGATAGGAGCAGTATTTTAAAAGGCCTGGGCATATGGAACTGCCTCTATGGTAGACACCATCAGGCCAAGGCGATGCATGCCCCGTCTGATTGTGGAATGTATGTCTGTCAGTAGTGACCTTATCGCTTCCTGAAGAGCCATGCCCTTCTGCACCAGAAGGACCCGTGCCTGTTGAGTATCCTGTTAAGTCATACCTAGATAAGTCACCACCATGGAGAGAACGACCTGGGACTTGGGGTAGTTGATCACCCACCTGTTCCAGCGTGGAGAGGACCATCTGATCATCCAGCAGTGCCTCTGCCAGAAATGGGATTGGATGAGCAAGTTGTTCAGGTATGGGGTGATGTGCACACCTTGACTCAGCAGGAGTGCTATTACCACTGCCAAGACCTTGGTGAACACTAGTAGGGCAGTGGACAGTCCGAACGGCAGTGCCACAAATTGCCAATGTCAGGCACCCACCGCAGGTATTGTTGGTGACCAGGGAAGATCGGGACATGCAGATACGCATCCTTTATGTCCACCGTGGCCAGAAAATCCCCCTGTTGTAGATTCCATGCGGAACTTCCACATCCGAACATAACTGTTCAGATTCCGGAGAACCAAGATTGGCCGAATGGACCCGTTCTTCATGGCGACGATGAAAAGTATTGAGTAGAAGTAACAACCCTGCTCTGAGGGGGGCACAGGTACTACAACTCCCCGGTCTAGCAAGAGCTCTATCATGCAGTCACGAGCCACCGCCCTATTCACAAGCTGGGAAGGCTTGGACGCCACAAACATGTGTGGAGGCCTGGTCTCGAACACAATCTTGTATCCGGAATAAACAACCTCCCAGACACAGACGTCTAATATCCGTTCCCTGCTCCACACCAGCACGTAGTGCAGAAGCCGTCCCACCCCCAGCTGGTCTAGGTTTCCCCCGTTGCTATTGCCTACCCGTAAAATCCTTGCAGGGTCTGGAAATCTGTCGAACCTCCAAACTTCTGTAAGGGCCGAAAATTCGGCAACCTGCGAAACAAAGTCCTCAGTTTCTAATTCTGTGGAAGCCTAGTCGACTTCCCACCCATGGCTTTCTGGACCAGGTCCTCCAAAGGCTCACCGAAAAGAAGAGGGCTGTAAGCGTCTTAGAAGCAGTGTCAGCCGACCACTGTTTTGGCCAGACCATGCGTCACAAGGTGACCCACAAGGCCAGCCCCCTAGTCACCAGACGCACCAAGTCATCCACAGCCGGCACAATATTTCTGAAGACTTTCATAGCGAAGGAGTTCAAGCAAAGTGCAGAGGAACGCGAACCTACATGTCGCAAATGCCTCTTCAGTCGCTTAAAGCGGACCTTCACCATGATTTATTGAAAAGCCCAAACCCTTAAAAAATCATTCCCCAGCATCTAAAGTTAATATTTTTTAATTTTAGTTTTTAGTCACTTTCTTATTATTCTTTCTCCCACGGGGATGCAACTCTGTTCAGGACTTTAGGATACGGGCGCCGCCATCTTGACTCAGAAGCATTACACTTACTGAGGAGGGCAGAGTAGGATAAAGTACAGGAGGGCGGGTTATATCTGTGCTTTGTACAGACAGAGCAGAGCTGGGGTCAGGAAAAGGTCAGCAATCCCAGAATGCAGAGCAGCACAGTCAGAAGGCACTTCCTGTTTGCAGGCTGCCTGATGTCCCATGAGCCGCCATCTTGGATGTTTGAAGGCTCTTAACATATAGTAGATGCAGGTAGGATGATTTTTAATGTGAACAATCTGTATGTACAGGGTGTGGGAAACATATAAGACAGACTCTTATTCAGAGTGAAGGTCCGCTTTAATCCAGACCTTGCCTGTCGTAGCAGCCATGGATGTGGCGGCAAGCTGGGCGCATGGCTGACCTCACCATGGAGAACGCATGTCTGGCCAGCTGGTCCAACCTTCTTTCCGCTGGGTCTCTCAAGGCCACAGTATCCGAAGTAGGAATAATGGTGAGCCGAGCCAGACCAACACCGGATCGTCCACCGCAAGTGGCGAAGACTAAACCTTGACTGCCTCATCCTGAAAAGGGTACGTCAGTTGGGCAATCCGAAGGGTTCTGTGGCGTCCGGTACCTCTCCGCTGCAGGACGAAACCTCCCACTCTGAATGTCTAGGACTAAATCCTGAACCCCTAAATAGGTCCTCGACGTAGGAGCTAGAATCCTAGGAGGACTGTGCCTGAATATGCCTAAGCTTGGCAATAGCCCTCCGTCTGGGTGGGCAGAGATAGACTAGGGATGCCCCTGCTGATGAAGGCCACTGACCATGCTTTCCAACGGAGCCACCCTGTCCGAATATAAAGGGTGTGACTACCCAAATGATGGAGGGCGAGGGATATGTATTTATTTGTTGGACTAGGATCCCCTTGTTCTCTGCATATACATTTTTGGGTGGGGGTGGAATCTGCTTGCACTCTGCTGAGGCCTGATGGAATTAGTTTACACTGATTTTATTGATAATTGGGTCTAAGGGCACAGGAATATAAAGCTAGTAGTGGGTGGGGGGGGGGGGGGGGGTTGTGGTGCTATGATGCAGGGACTTTAACCGCTCTCGCTGACCCCTAAGCCTCACAGTCCACAGCAGAGTGATGCTTAACCTTTTTCTGAATTGCCCAGTGTGGTGCACTCACAGCTTGGTTGTCTGCCTGCATGGATGGGTTAAAGGTGGAGAATAAATTTCTATGTGTGCACTGGTATACAATGGCCATATATGTACCACCCCCCCCAAAAAAAAGAAAAATAACTTTTCTTGCATTGCCCTATTTAATGGACCCAGAAACAGCTGCATGTGTTTGGTGCCACAGTGTGCAGCCATTTATTGGACCACATCAGTATGAAGAACACAAGGAAAGGCTATGTGACTCTACAGTGTTGGGCATTACAGGGAGCACAAAACTGAGGGTATGGGTCTGCCTTGAAGTAAACCCCCTGCAGGTAACCCATATAAACCTTGCACACCTTCTTATGGCACCCAAGACATTGCAGAGATACTTACCTTTTCTTCAAGTCACCCCATCCAATAGGAAAACCCCCACTTGGTGTTCACTGGAGGGTAGGTAAGATTCATTTTGGACTGTGGCTCGAGATTTTTTGGGCACAGCTTTAAACAGCTCCTCCAGTCTTTCCTAGCCAGCCTTCCCCACCCTGTTTGCTCCCCCCTGAGCAACTGTGCGAATTGGGAAAAAAATACTTACCTTACTGTCACAACGATTTTTGTGGTGTCCATGTCCAGCTGCAGCTACAGTTGGCAGTCAGTCAGAGGCGATGGCAGGTCTAGATTCTCTTCTATCATGCAACTGTTCCTGGCTTCCACGGGAAGAATTTTTACCCCTGTTCTCCAAAATAGGCACTGGCATGAAAAGGGGGGGCAGGTGCCATTTGCCCTTGGTGCCAGAAAGCCTTGCTACGCCTCTGACAGCCACAAAGTTACATTTATTATTTTATTGAGATTTTATGTGATAGAGCAACACAAAGTAGCAAGTGTTTGTTAAACCGGACCTTTAGCATGATTTAATGAAAAGCCCAAACCCTTAAAAAACTATTCCCCAGCATTTATTAATATATTTTAAGTTTTTAGTCACTTACTTATTATTCTTTCCCCCACTGGGCTTTAACTCTGTTCAGAACTCTAGGATACTGGCGCGGTCATCTTGACTCAAAAGCATCACATACTGAGGGGAGGAGAGGGGAGCAAAAGTACAGGGGGTGAGGTTATAGCTGTGCAGGGAAAGGACAGCAATCCCAGAATGCAGAGCAGCACAGTCAGAAGACACTTCCTGTTTGCAGGCTGCCTGATGTCCCATGAGCCGCCATCTTGGATGTTTAAAGGCTCATAACATGCAGTAGATGCAGGTAGGATGATTTTTAATGTGAGCAATCTGTATGTACAGGGTGGGGGAAACATATAAGATAGGATCTTATTCATAGTGACGGTCCGCTTTAAGTGTAAAGAAAATTATACGTTTCTCCAAATGTAAGAAAGAGAAAAAACATATTTTTCACCTCATAAGTGACCCATAAGCCCCAGGACCGCGAAGGGAGCATTGTCAGGGCCGGATTAAGTGTGCTGGATGCCGCTGGGCACAAAATCTGGTGGAGGCCCCACAACAAAACTGATTGGTGGTTGTTTGGCACCCGCCTACTTACTGAAACGTCAAAAGTCCCTAGTGCCACACTGGGGCAGGTACGCCCTGCTCAGGAACCTCCTGCTTTGCCATTCTGGGCAGGGGTGTCTAGCTGTTCCAGCAAAAAATAGCTCCCTGCATTGAGCTGCCAGTAGCTGTACTTGGTGGTTTGTGTGCGGTGAGCTGCCACCGACTGACAGCTCTGCACACCACACCCATCACTGTAGTGTTGCTGACAGCGGCTTTGCTGCCCTGTGGTGTTTTGTTTTGCTTTCCAAGAACAAAAAAAAGGCTTCCACAGGCATGGGGGGGGGGGGGGGCACTGCCCCTGATAGCTTTGTTGCTGGCCCTGTGGCCCCTCAGACCAAAGACTGAAAAGCCTCCTGGACCAGACCATAACTCAAAGGTTGGTGGAGGCCCCCTTTGCAGGGCAAGTGGTGGAGGCCCTGGGACGCAAGCCCCTTGCACCCCCCTCATAGTCCAGTCATGGGGATTTTAATGACAGGCCATCCTAAACCCTGGGGGGTGCAGGGGCCTGGAAAGGCACTGAGGGTATTTTGAGTTTAGAGCAGCTTTATCGTTCCTTACTGAATGCCCTAGCAGTTTCGGTAAGAATTCTCTGTAAATACCCATCGCCCTATTAACTAAACAACTCCTAGAAAAGGCAGCATTACTAAGCCATGTGTGCTGAGTGTCCTCTATGACTGCCAATGTACAAAGAGGTTCGCCAATGGGCATTCAGCGCCGGCTGTAAGGTCGAGCAAAACACCCATAATTATGGCCATTTCCAAAGCTTAGTGAAATCGAACAGGCTTTTCAAATCGGGATTGCCCGAGGTTGGGGGACAGAATGCTCCTTTGGAAGGTTTTGGATTTGCAACTGCTTTATACGTGTGACATGCAGCAATACCATTGCCCTATGAGTTAGTTTCAAGGCACAATAACAGCTGTGTGGAAAAACACTGTGTGACACACACTGGCCTATCAGCTGAGAGCACCTCATGTGACAGAAGTGAAACCCAATGCTGAACTGCAGCAGAAATGAAACCGTCGGGCCATCCTGGACTTTATTTTTACACTCCTATCATGTCTCTGCAGAATATGTGATCCAGCATCAGCAGGCATATGCCATAGCCCAGCTACACTTACACTGATTTGTGTTTGATGGATCAATCAAACAATTAAACATTCATTGTTCACGTTTCCACCTCCACACAGCCTGTGTATTTTCAATAAAAACGTGAATAGTCAAAAAAATGCTAACAAAAGAGCAACAATATTCAGTGTACTATAGACTTAGTATACAATTGGGCAATCAATCAATTTTCTGACTTAATAATGCATCTAAAGGCAATACAATTAAAGGGGACCAAAACCCACATTTTTAACTAGCATCCCTGGAAGTGCTTCCCCCATGAAGAGTACCATTCATTGTCATTGTTGTGTGTGGTAATAATATCATTGCCATACCTGTGAAATGGCTGGTCATCTTCCATCTCACGCCGAGGGACAGCAAAAAAAAAAGTGTTCCTGGATGATTCAAAAGCGAAAACATCTATATCTAGTTCTACATCATAAGAAGGGAATATCCCGCAGGGGCTTTGGCCAAATGTATTTTACAAGTTGGGTGTGTTTTGGCCCGCTTTAATAAACAGTTCAAAAATTCTATTGATTGATCAAATTGAGGGGGAAAAAAAGATTGAGGGCAAACAATCAGATTATTTTCTACTTCAATGTACCAGCAAGAATGAACAAGGGTCTAGATACACAAGATATTTAAAGGGACCCTGAAGTCACAAACTCGCCCTGGCGGTAGGATGGGATAGGCTCAGCGCGGTTTGGAAGCTCTGTTGCGTAAAACCACCAGGATCACCAGTACTCGCCTCCGGAACCCCATGGTGCATGTACGGGGCCCCATCTTCGGCACTCCCCTATTTGGCCGCATTTGTCGTGTATATGAATAACTGGTAGTGGGTGCACAAAGCAGAGGGGACAGGCCAATGGAGGCACCCGCCAATTGTATCTTTTCAGAACTCATTGATGGGCATGAACATGTAGGGTGGCGAGTCCTGAGCAGCGGATCATCTGGATCTGGGATGCCCCATGCTTCCACTATTTTGCACAATATACAGTTACATTTTAATTTTTTTTTGTGCATAGATGGTCATTGTATGCTTGCACACACACACACAGGAGTTTTTCATCCACATCCTAAACTGCTCCCACTAGCTTAAAGTGGACCAACACCCAGGGGGGATAGGCCCGGAAATCTATAAGATTCCCGGACCGATCAGATCCCTCCCCGCGGGGCATCCGAAATCGGGATGTCCCGCGGGGAGGAACCCCCCAGGAGGCCCACAATCCTCACCTTACCGGCGATCCAACGGCGCATGCGCGAGACGCGGCCGCGTCTCTCGCTTCCCTCTAGCAGGGCGCGCTCCCGCGCCGGCCGTTTTGTGAATGGTTCTAACCCTACCCCACTAGTCAAAAACTACAAGAAGTCTGGAGCCTGGCTTTTATGGCTTGGCATATGAAGTACCATTTTCTGATCAATTCCACAAACGAAACAGCAGGTCCAAAGCGCTGGCTGTGGAATGATTATTTTGACAAAATCGGGATCAAAAGCATCATTTGTGATGATCGTTGTCAGAGTGTGCCACTGCCCCGCTGCAGGCTACTTCAGATCTATAAAACTTTTCAGAGACCAGGCCAAAAACACCAAGGTATCTAGGACAGTGGTTCTCAAACGTTTTATAGCAAGTACCCCTAGCGACAAAAAGTTCCAAACAAGTACCCCAAAGGGGGTGATTCATTATAAAATGTACCAAAATATGTAGGCCATAGGCCTTGTGGCACTTTTAAAGCAAGGAGGGATTAGGTTTGTAAATAAATATACCAGACCAGTCAGACACCCCCTAAAGGTTTGCCCCAGAACACTGCCGCGTACCCCCTGGGGGTTGTGTACCGCAGGTTGAAAAACAGTGGTCTGGGGGATTATTAATGGATAACCCAGTCTTGTCTGATAGTCCTGCACACACCCCCTAGTGTCTGAAAGCCATAAGTGCAGAACATGACCTTTGAGGGAACAGCAGGTTGCATTGGGTGAAACAGTAGGTGTGCATAGAAGCCACAGCCGGCAACAATGGTTCTGATCTGTGGGTCTGTTACAGAAAAAAGATTCAAAGTTTAAAACTGAACTAAACTTCTTCTAACCTCCTCTCCCAACCCCATGCATAAACTGCATGTTTTAGCCCTGTCCTGGTATCAATCTCAAATTGACTAATCAACAATGAACTGCATTTATTTTTTTATCTAAGTTGATCCTATGCTCCATAGATTTAAAATGGCTACAAAAGATCCAACATCATTCAATAGACTGCTCATTTGGGACAATCAAATAACAAAGTTTAGAAAGTTTGTATTGACAGACAATCTGCTTGGCTTGCATGATGTGAAGTTTAATTTGATTTTGATCTAATCTGATCCTTTGCTCTATATACAGAGTACAATCATTTGAATACTACTGTTTTGGTGCAATTTTACATAGAGCACACAATTGGATTGAAGTAGTGTGTGTAAGCAATCCAATCCAACACTTTTGATTGATACTATAGATATAAATAAATTAAAACAGAAAAATTGAAGCTTGTGAGCAAGATTTATGGAGCATTGTCACGGATCAATATGCGAGTGAAAAATCTCTAAATTTACCAGAATCAGAAGAAAATGGGACAATGAACAAGAATTAGTTAGTTGATCATAGGCTGACATCAAATTTCTAATTTCTTGCATGACCACTGACATGATGAAACAGGGACGTAGCTATAGAGAGTGCAGGGGGTGTGACTGCACCAGGGCACAGGAGGTCAGGGGGCCCCATCAATGTTGTACCTTATTTAACACATTTATTCTCACTTCAAAAAATCATCTAAAGAAAGGAAGTGCCAATTGCCTTGGCTGTTTCAGTTTTTAGTTGTCTAGCTGCATTCAATTGAGTTTAAAGTGGACTAAAACCGGCCCTGGAGTCTATGAGAGTCCAGAATTGACTGATTCCCTCTCCCTGAGGCATCATAAACTGCGGTGTGCCACTGTGAGAAACCCTAAAGTATGCAAGTGATGTTGTGTGTCGATGATGTGTGCACCTGAGATTCCATTAAGCTTCTCCAGCCGCACATTAATACGTGAGCCAGAAGAAGCTGATTGGATAGGAGGCCACGCATGCGCCGTTGGACTGGACAAACAACAAGGTTTCACACAGCAAGGCACCACGAACCAGGGTGCCACAGGGGGATAGCTAAAACCCAAAACAGTGAAAATTCCAGGTTTCGGTCCACTCTAAAGCAAAACAACACCCACCAGAGGCCGACCTGGAATCTTAAAGATTCCAGGGTCGGCCACTGGCTTTTCTCCTGGGTGAACCCCAGGGAACCCTCATTCAATCAGAGCCGTTTACAGCTCTGATTGTATACAATAGGGAAGCGCCTGCATTCCTCGCATGCGCGCACTCCCGTCTCAGCCATTCAGATTGGCTGGGGCAGGAACTCCCCATCGAATTCAATCAGAGCTCTTTGAATGACATAGTCAAGGCAAAGTGCTCTGGTTAGATGAGAGCCCGCGCATGCGCCATTGGAGCAGGGTAAAGTAATTTTTAGTGGGCGAACTGGGGGAGGGGGGTTCAGGAAAAGAAAAGATTACTGTATGAGGCTTGGTAGGGCCACCCTACCCTACCCTGGTGCTGAGGCAGGATGGGGGGGGGGGGTTACAAAGAAAACAACCCTTACCCTCTCCAGGGGCCTGCGGCGCCACCATCTTGGCAGAGAGCCGCATCCCCTGGCTCCCTGAGCGCTCCTGCCCACCCATTCAAGTGAATGGGCAGTGGGAGCAAACAGACCTCAGAGATGTGGCTCTTGCGTCTTTTGCTGCGGCAGCCATGGGAGACTGGGAGGATGGCGCAGGCCCTGGATAAGGTAAGGTTTTTTTCCAGGGTAGGGTAGCAGGGGGTCATAGTTGACTGAAGTCCCGCTTTAATCTTCACACCAGGGCCCTGTTACACCACAAATAGGACGTGAAGCACACAGCGGACACTGGACAATAAATCAATCTAAACGCAAGTCATTTGCTGACCAGACAATTTACCTATTGGTGGAAATGGGCCATACGTTGAGTCTGTGAAGGTCCTTATTCCTGAAGATCATGGCATATCTATAGTAATAAGTCAAGGCAGTAAGAACAATACTGCAAATCTAGTTGCCATGAGTTATTACCTATTTATTTTTAGAGTTTAATTGGCATTTTGCCAAGTTAATGACAAATCAATCAAGGCTACATAAGCATGTATCAGTCACCTCAATAAGCGACTAAACGGATCAGATAACATGTACAGGAGCATCCTTACTGACAATGACAGAAGATGCAGGTCACCAGGAAAATGATGTCATCCAAGCAATGTAAACACCATGACATCATCCAGACAATGTAAACAGAGCCCCAGACAGCCGTTTATAGCACCCTCGGAAGTCCCAGGCAAGGTTTGGGTTACCAGATGGTCCCACAGACCAGCCTGCTGGGACTTTTAGTGTCACAGGATGTAAACAAACAGCACACTATGCTTTCTCCGCTGTCACTGTGTGACCCCCCTCCCATCCACTGACACACCTCCGGGCCACCCCCTCCCGGGCACCCACCATCCCGGGGCTTACCTCACTTCGGGCCCCGGCTGACTTTCCAAGGGCTCTTGGACGCCGAGGAGTGCTAGACCTGAGGTGACTGTGGGGCCGCCATGTTCGGCTCCTCCCGCTGTGCAGGCCCCGAACACAGAGCTCACACCGCCGCCATGTCCAGCGCGAACTGCATTGTGGGACGGGGGAGTGGCCGCGACTGTCACTGAGAACACCGGAGGGGGCACCCACCGAGCGAGGCGAAAGGGGTACACTGACTGACTGAGGGGAAAGGGAAAGGTGGGAGAGGGGTGCTCACTGACTGGGGGGAAAGGAGAGAGAGGGGTACACTGAGTGAGGGGAAAAGAGGGAGAGGGCTCTGACTGACTGAGGGGAAAGGAGAGAGAGGGAAAGGTGGGAGAGGGGTGCTCACTGACTGAGGGGAAAGGAGGGAGAGGGGTACACTGACTGACTGAGGGGAAAGGAGAGAGAGGGAAAGGTGGGAGAGGGGTGCTCACTGACTGAGGGGAAAGGAGGGAGAGGGGTACACTGACTGACTGAGGGGAAAGGAGAGAGAGGGAAAGGAGGGAGAGGGGTACACTGACTGACTGAGGGGAAAGGAGGGTGAGGGCACTCACTGACTGAGGGGAATAGAGGGAGAGGGGCACTCACTGACTGGGGGGAAGGAGGGAGAGGGGCACTCACTGACTGGGGGGAAGGAGGGAGAATGGCATTGACTGAGGGGAAAGGAGGGAGATGGGTGCTCACTGACTGGGGGGAAATGAGGGAGAATGACACTGACTGACGGGAAAGGAGGGAGAGGGACACTCACTGACTGAAGGGAAAGGAGGGAGGGGGGTGCTCACTGACTGAGGGGAAAGGAGGTAGAGGGGTGCTCACTGACTGGGGGAAAAGTAGGGGGGAGAAGGGCACTCACTGACTGAGGGGAAAGTAGGGATAAGGGCATTGACTGACTGAGGGGAATAGAGGGAGAGGGGTACACTGACTGAGGGGAAAGGAGAGAGAGGGCACTCACTGACTGAGGGGAAAGGAGGGACAAGGGCACTGACTGAGAGGAAAGGAGGGAGATGGGTGCTCACTGACTGAGGGGAAAGGAGGGAGATGGGTGCTCACTGACTGAGGGGAAAGGAGGGAGATGGGTGCTCACTGACTGGGGGGAAATGAGGGAGAATGGCACTGACTGGGGGGAAATGAGGGAGAGGGACACTCACTGACTGAAGGGAAAGGAGGGAGGGGGGTGCTCACTGACTGACTGAGGGGAAAGGAGGGAGAGGGGTGCTCACTGACTGGGGGAAAGGAGGGAGGGAGGGGGGTACTCACTGACTGGGGGAAAGGAGGGAGGGAGGGGGGTGCTCACTGACTGGGGGAAAAGGAGGGGGGAGAAGGGCACTCACTGACTGAGGGGAACGGAGGGATAAGGGCACTTACTGACTGAGGGGAATAGAGGGAGAGGGCACTCACTGACTGAGGGGAAAGGAGGGATAAGGGCACTTACTGACTGAGGGGAATAGAGGGAGAGGGGCACTCACTGACTGGAGGGAAGGAGGGAGAATGGCATTGACTGAGGGGAAAGGAGGGAGATGGGTGCTCACTGACTGGGGGGAAATGAGGGAGAATGGCACTGACTGAGGGGAAAGGAGGGAGAGGGACACTCACTGACTGAGGGGAAAGGATGGAGAGGGACACTCACTGACTGGGGGAAAGGAGGGAGGGAGGGGGGTGCTCACTGACTGGGGGAAAAGGAGGGGGGGGAAGGGCACTCACTGACTGAGGGGAAAGGAGGGAGGGGGACACTCACTGACTGGGGGAAAGGAGGGAAGGGGCACTCACTGACTGGGGGGAAAGGAGGGAGAGGGCACTCACTGAGGGGAATAGAGGGAGGGGTACACTGACTGACTGAAGGGAAAGGAGGGAGGGGGTGCTCACTGACTGAGGGGAAAGGAGGGAGATGGGTGCTCACTGACTGGGGGAAAGGAGGGAGGGGGTGCTCACTGACTGGGGGAAAAGGAGGGAGAAGGGCACTCACTGACTGAGGGGAATAGAGGGAGAGGGGCACTGACTGACTGAGGGGAAAGGAGGGAGAGGGACACTCACTGACTGGGGGGAAAGGAGGGAGAGGGCACTCACTGACTGAGGGGAATAGAGGGAGGGGTACACTGACTGAAGGGAAAGGAGGGAGGGGGTGCTCACTGACTGGGGGGAAAGGAGGGAGGGGGGTGCTCACTGACTGGGGGAAAAGGAGGGAGAAGGGCACTTACTGACTGAGGGGAATAGAGGGAGAGGGGCACTCACTGACTGGAGGGAAGGAGGGAGAATGGCATTGACTGAGGGGAAAGGAGGGAGATGGGTGCTCACTGACTGGGGGGAAATGAGGGAGAATGGCACTGACTGAGGGGAAAGGAGGGAGAGGGACACTCACTGACTGAGGGGAAAGGATGGAGAGGGACACTCACTGACTGGGGGAAAGGAGGGAGGGAGGGGGGTGCTCACTGACTGGGGGAAAAGGAGGGGGGGGGGAAGGGCACTCACTGACTGAGGGGAAAGGAGGGAGGGGGACACTCACTGACTGGGGGAAAGGAGGGAAGGGGCACTCACTGACTGGGGGGAAAGGAGGGAGAGGGCACTCACTGAGGGGAATAGAGGGAGGGGTACACTGACTGACTGAAGGGAAAGGAGGGAGGGGGTGCTCACTGACTGAGGGGAAAGGAGGGAGATGAGTGCTCACTGACTGGGGGAAAGGAGGGAGGGGGTGCTCACTGACTGGGGGAAAAGGAGAGAGAAGGGCACTCACTGACTGAGGGGAATAGAGGGAGAGGGGCACTGACTGACTGAGGGGAAAGGAGGGAGAGGGACACTCACTGACTGGGGGGAAAGGAGGGAGAGGGCACTCACTGACTGAGGGGAATAGAGGGAGGGGTACACTGACTGAAGGGAAAGGAGGGAGGGGGTGCTCACTGACTGGGGGGAAAGGAGGGAGGGGGGTGCTCACTGACTGGGGGAAAAGGAGGGAGAAGGGCACTCACTGACTGAGGGGAAAGGAGGGAGAGGGGCACTGACTGAGGGGAAAGGAGGGAGAGGGGCACTGACTGACTGAGGGGAAAGGAGGGAGAGGGGTGCTCACTGACTGGGGGGAAAGGAGGGAGGGGGTGCTCACTGACTGGGGGTAAAGGAGGGAGAAGGGCACTGACTGACTGAGGGGAATAGAGGGAGAGGAGCACTCACTGACTGGGGGGGAAGGAGGGAGAATGGCACTGACTGAGGGGAAAGGAGGGAGAGGGACACTCACTGACTGAATGGAAAGGAGAGAGGGGGGGTGCTCACTGACTGACTAAGGGGAAAGGAGGGAGGGGGGTGTTCACTGACTGGGGGAAAAGGAGGGAGAGGGGCACTCACTGACTGAGGGGAAAGGAGGGAGAGGGGCACTGACTGACTGAGGGGAAAGGATGGAGAGGGGCAGTGACTGACTGAGGGGAAAGGAGGGAGAGGGGTGCTCACTGACTGGGGGGGAGGGGGTGCTCACTGACTGGGGGGGGGTGCTCACTCACTGGGGGTAAAGGAGGGAGAAGGGCACTGACTGACTGAGGGGAATAGAGGGAGAGGGGCACTCACTGACTGGGGGGGAAGGAGGGAGAATGGCACTGACTGAGGGGAAAGGAGGGAGAGGGAGGGACACTCACTGACTGAAGGGAAAGGAGGGAGGGGGGTTCTCACTGGCTGACTAAGGGAAAAGGAGGGAGAGGGGTGCTCACTGACTGGGGGAAAGGAGGGAGGGGGTGCTCACTGACTGGGGAAAAAGGAGAGAGAAGGGCACTCACTGACTGAGGGGAATAGAGGGAGAGGGGCACTCACTGACTGGGGGGAAGGAGGGAGAATGGCATTGACTGAGGGGAAAGGAGGGAGATGGGTGCTCACTGACTGGGGGTAAATGAGGGAGAATGGCACTGATTGGGGGGAAAGGAGGGAGAGGGACACTCACTGACTGAAGGGAAAGGAGGGAGGGGGTGCTCACTGACTGACTGAGGGGAAAGGAGGGAGATGGGTGCTCACTGACTGGGGGTAAATGAGGGAGAGGGGCACCGACTGACTGAGGGGAAAGGAGGGAGAGGGGTGCTCACTGACTGGGGGGAAAGGAGGGAGGGGGGTGCTCACTGACTCGGGGTAAAGGAGGGAGAAGGGCACTGACTGACTGAGGGGAATAGAGGGAGAGGGGCACTCACTGACTGGGGGGGAAGGAGGGAGAGGGACACTCACTGACTGAAGGGAAAGGAGGGAGGGGGGTGCTCACTGACTGGGGGTAAAGGAGGGAGAAGGGCACTGACTGACTGAGGGGAATAGAGGGAGAGGGGCACTCACTGACGGGGGGAAGGAGGGAGAGGGACACTCACTGACTGAAGTGAAAGGAGGGAGGGGGGGTGCTCACTGACTGGGGGAAAGGAGGGAGGGGGGTGCTCACTGACTGGGGGAAAGGAGGGAGGGGGGTGCTCACTGACTGGGGGGAAAGGAGGGAGGGGGGTGTTCACTGACTGGGGGAAAAGGAGGGAGAAGGGCACTCACTGACTAGGGGAAAAGGAGGGGGGAGAAGGGCACTCACTGACTGAGGGGAAAGGAGGGATAAGGGCACTGACTGACTGAGTGGAATAGAGGGAGAGGGGCATCCACTGACTGGGGGGAAGGAGGGAGAATGGCATTGACTGAGGGGAAAGGAGGGAGAAGGGCACTCACTGACTGAGGGGAATAGAGGGAGAGGGGCACTGACTGACTGAGGGGAAAGGAGGGAGAGGGACACTCACTGACTGGGGGGAAAGGAGGGAGAGGGCACTCACTGACTGAGGGGAATAGAGGGAGGGGTACACTGACTGAAGGGAAAGGAGGGAGGGGGTGCTCACTGACTGGGGGGAAAGGAGGGAGGGGGGTGCTCACTGACTGGGGGAAAAGGAGGGAGAAGGGCACTTACTGACTGAGGGGAATAGAGGGAGAGGGGCACTCACTGACTGGAGGGAAGGAGGGAGAATGGCATTGACTGAGGGGAAAGGAGGGAGATGGGTGCTCACTGACTGGGGGGAAATGAGGGAGAATGGCACTGACTGAGGGGAAAGGAGGGAGAGGGACACTCACTGACTGAGGGGAAAGGATGGAGAGGGACACTCACTGACTGGGGGAAAGGAGGGAGGGAGGGGGGTGCTCACTGACTGGGGGAAAAGGAGGGGGGGGGGAAGGGCACTCACTGACTGAGGGGAAAGGAGGGAGGGGGACACTCACTGACTGGGGGAAAGGAGGGAAGGGGCACTCACTGACTGGGGGGAAAGGAGGGAGAGGGCACTCACTGAGGGGAATAGAGGGAGGGGTACACTGACTGACTGAAGGGAAAGGAGGGAGGGGGTGCTCACTGACTGAGGGGAAAGGAGGGAGATGGGTGCTCACTGACTGGGGGAAAGGAGGGAGGGGGTGCTCACTGACTGGGGGAAAAGGAGGGAGAAGGGCACTCACTGACTGAGGGGAATAGAGGGAGAGGGGCACTGACTGACTGAGGGGAAAGGAGGGAGAGGGACACTCACTGACTGGGGGGAAAGGAGGGAGAGGGCACTCACTGACTGAGGGGAATAGAGGGAGGGGTACACTGACTGAAGGGAAAGGAGGGAGGGGGTGCTCACTGACTGGGGGGAAAGGAGGGAGGGGGGTGCTCACTGACTGGGGTAAAAGGAGGGAGAAGGGCACTCACTGACTGAGGGGAAAGGAGGGAGAGGGGCACTGACTGAGGGGAAAGGAGGGAGAGGGGCACTGACTGACTGAGGGGAAAGGAGGGAGAGGGGTGCTCACTGACTGGGGGGAAAGGAGGGAGGGGGTGCTCACTGACTGAGGGTAAAGGAGGGAGAAGGGCACTGACTGACTGAGGGGAATAGAGGGAGAGGAGCACTCACTGACTGGGGGGGAAGGAGGGAGAATGGCACTGACTGAGGGGAAAGGAGGGAGAGGGACACTCACTGACTGAAGGGAAAGGAGAGAGGGGGGGTGCTCACTGACTGACTAAGGGGAAAGGAGGGAGGGGGGTGTTCACTGACTGGGGGAAAAGGAGGGAGAGGGGCACTCACTGACTGAGGGGAAAAGTAGGGGGGAGAAGGGCACTCACTGACTGAGGGGAAAGTAGGGATAATGGCATTGACTGACTGAGGGGAATAGAGGGAGAGGGGTACACTGACTGAGGGGAAAGGAGAGAGAGGGCACTCACTGACTGAGAGGAAAGGAGGGACAAGGGCACTGACTGAGAGGAAAGGAGGGAGATGGGTGCTCACTGACTGAGGGGAAAGGAGGGAGATGGGTGCTCACTGACTGGGGGGAAATGAGGGAGAATGGCACTGACTGGGGGGAAATGAGGGAGAGGGACACTCACTGACTGAAGGGAAAGGAGGGAGGGGGGTGCTCACTGACTGACTGAGGGGAAAGGAGGGAGAGGGGTGCTCACTGACTGGGGGAAAGGAGGGAGGGAGGGGGGTACTCACTGACTGGGGGAAAGGAGGGAGGGAGGGGGGTGCTCACTGACTGGGGGAAAAGGAGGGGGGAGAAGGGCACTCACTGACTGAGGGGAACGGAGGGATAAGGGCACTTACTGACTGAGGGGAATAGAGGGAGAGGGCACTCACTGACTGAGGGGAAAGGAGGGATAAGGGCACTTACTGACTGAGGGGAATAGAGGGAGAGGGGCACTCACTGACTGGAGGGAAGGAGGGAGAATGGCATTGACTGAGGGGAAAGGAGGGAGATGGGTGCTCACTGACTGGGGGGAAATGAGGGAGAATGGCACTGACTGAGGGGAAAGGAGGGAGAGGGACACTCACTGACTGAGGGGAAAGGATGGAGAGGGACACTTACTGACTGGGGGAAAGGAGGGAGGGAGGGGGGTGCTCACTGACTGGGGGAAAAGGAGGGGGGGGAAGGGCACTCACTGACTGAGGGGAAAGGAGGGAGGGGGACACTCACTGACTGGGGGAAAGGAGGGAAGGGGCACTCACTGACTGGGGGGAAAGGAGGGAGAGGGCACTCACTGAGGGGAATAGAGGGAGGGGTACACTGACTGACTGAAGGGAAAGGAGGGAGGGGGTGCTCACTGACTGAGGGGAAAGGAGGGAGATGGGTGCTCACTGACTGGGGGAAAGGAGGGAGGGGGTGCTCACTGACTGGGGGAAAAGGAGGGAGAAGGGCACTCACTGACTGAGGGGAATAGAGGGAGAGGGGCACTGACTGACTGAGGGGAAAGGAGGGAGAGGGACACTCACTGACTGGGGGGAAAGGAGGGAGAGGGCACTCACTGACTGAGGGGAATAGAGGGAGGGGTACACTGACTGAAGGGAAAGGAGGGAGGGGGTGCTCACTGACTGGGGGGAAAGGAGGGAGGGGGGTGCTCACTGACTGGGGGAAAAGGAGGGAGAAGGGCACTTACTGACTGAGGGGAATAGAGGGAGAGGGGCACTCACTGACTGGAGGGAAGGAGGGAGAATGGCATTGACTGAGGGGAAAGGAGGGAGATGGGTGCTCACTGACTGGGGGGAAATGAGGGAGAATGGCACTGACTGAGGGGAAAGGAGGGAGAGGGACACTCACTGACTGAGGGGAAAGGATGGAGAGGGACACTCACTGACTGGGGGAAAGGAGGGAGGGAGGGGGGTGCTCACTGACTGGGGGAAAAGGAGGGGGGGGGAAGGGCACTCACTGACTGAGGGGAAAGGAGGGAGGGGGACACTCACTGACTGGGGGAAAGGAGGGAAGGGGCACTCACTGACTGGGGGGAAATGAGGGAGGGGTACACTGACTGACTGAAGGGAAAGGAGGGAGAGGGACACTCACTGACTGGGGGGAAAGGAGGGAGATGGGTGCTCACTGACTGGGGGAAAGGAGGGAGGGGGTGCTCACTGACTGGGGGAAAAGGAGGGAGAAGGGCACTCACTGACTGAGGGGAATAGAGGGAGAGGGGCACTGACTGACTGAGGGGAAAGGAGGGAGAGGGACACTCACTGACTGGGGGGAAAGGAGGGAGAGGGCACTCACTGACTGAGGGGAATAGAGGGAGGGGTACACTGACTGAAGGGAAAGGAGGGAGGGGGTGCTCACTGACTGGGGGGAAAGGAGGGAGGGGGGTGCTCACTGACTGGGGGAAAAGGAGGGAGAAGGGCACTCACTGACTGAGGGGAAAGGAGGGAGAGGGGCACTGACTGAGGGGAAAGGAGGGAGAGGGGCACTGACTGACTGAGGGGAAAGGAGGGAGAGGGGTGCTCACTGACTGGGGGGAAAGGAGGGAGGGGGTGCTCACTGACTGGGGGTAAAGGAGGGAGAAGGGCACTGACTGACTGAGGGGAATAGAGGGAGAGGAGCACTCACTGACTGGGGGGGAAGGAGGGAGAATGGCACTGACTGAGGGGAAAGGAGGGAGAGGGACACTCACTGACTGAAGGGAAAGGAGAGAGGGGGGGTGCTCACTGACTGACTAAGGGGAAAGGAGGGAGGGGGGTGTTCACTGACTGGGGGAAAAGGAGGGAGAGGGGCACTCACTGACTGAGGGGAAAGGAGGGAGAGGGGCACTGACTGACTGAGGGGAAAGGATGGAGAGGGGCAGTGACTGACTGAGGGGAAAGGAGGGAGAGGGGTGCTCACTGACTGGGGGGGGAGGGGGTGCTCACTGACTGGGGGGGGGGTGCTCACTCACTGGGGGTAAAGGAGGGAGAA
This sequence comes from Gastrophryne carolinensis, assembly GCA_027917425.1. Classification (NCBI taxonomy): domain Eukaryota; kingdom Metazoa; phylum Chordata; class Amphibia; order Anura; family Microhylidae; genus Gastrophryne; species Gastrophryne carolinensis. The sequence goes on from CM051235.1 coordinate 438,097,630, forward strand.
GGGCACTGACTGACTGAGGGGAATAGAGGGAGAGGGGCACTCACTGACTGGGGGGGAAGGAGGGAGAATGGCACTGACTGAGGGGAAAGGAGGGAGAGGGAGGGACACTCACTGACTGAAGGGAAAGGAGGGAGGGGGGTTCTCACTGGCTGACTAAGGGAAAAGGAGGGAGAGGGGTGCTCACTGACTGGGGGAAAGGAGGGAGGGGGTGCTCACTGACTGGGGAAAAAGGAGAGAGAAGGGCACTCACTGACTGAGGGGAATAGAGGGAGAGGGGCACTCACTGACTGGGGGGAAGGAGGGAGAATGGCATTGACTGAGGGGAAAGGAGGGAGATGGGTGCTCACTGACTGGGGGTAAATGAGGGAGAATGGCACTGATTGGGGGGAAAGGAGGGAGAGGGACACTCACTGACTGAAGGGAAAGGAGGGAGGGGGTGCTCACTGACTGACTGAGGGGAAAGGAGGGAGATGGGTGCTCACTGACTGGGGGTAAATGAGGGAGAGGGGCACCGACTGACTGAGGGGAAAGGAGGGAGAGGGGTGCTCACTGACTGGGGGGAAAGGAGGGAGGGGGGTGCTCACTGACTGGGGGTAAAGGAGGGAGAAGGGCACTGACTGACTGAGGGGAATAGAGGGAGAGGGGCACTCACTGACTGGGGGGGAAGGAGGGAGAGGGACACTCACTGACTGAAGGGAAAGGAGGGAGGGGGGGTGCTCACTGACTGGGGGTAAAGGAGGGAGAAGGGCACTGACTGACTGAGGGGAATAGAGGGAGAGGGGCACTCACTGACTGGGGGGGAAGGAGGGAGAGGGACACTCACTGACTGAAGTGAAAGGAGGGAGGGGGGGTGCTCACTGACTGGGGGAAAGGAGGGAGGGGGGTGCTCACTGACTGGGGGAAAGGAGGGAGGGGGGTGCTCACTGACTGGGGGGAAAGGAGGGAGGGGGGTGTTCACTGACTGGGGGAAAAGGAGGGAGAAGGGCACTCACTGACTAGGGGAAAAGGAGGGGGGAGAAGGGCACTCACTGACTGAGGGGAAAGGAGGGATAAGGGCACTGACTGACTGAGTGGAATAGAGGGAGAGGGGCATCCACTGACTGGGGGGAAGGAGGGAGAATGGCATTGACTGAGGGGAAAGGAGGGAGAAGGGCACTCACTGACTGAGGGGAATAGAGGGAGAGGGGCACTGACTGACTGAGGGGAAAGGAGGGAGAGGGACAATCACTGACTGGGGGGAAAGTAGGGAGAGGGCACTCACTGACTGAGGGGAATAGAGGGAGGGGTACACTGACTGAAGGGAAAGGAGGGAGGGGGTGCTCACTGACTGGGGGGAAAGGAGGGAGGGGGGTGCTCACTGACTGGGGGAAAAGGAGGGAGAAGGGCACTTACTGACTGAGGGGAATAGAGGGAGAGGGGCACTCACTGACTGGAGGGAAGGAGGGAGAATGGCATTGACTGAGGGGAAAGGAGGGAGATGGGTGCTCACTGACTGGGGGGAAATGAGGGAGAATGGCACTGACTGAGGGGAAAGGAGGGAGAGGGACACTCACTGACTGAGGGGAAAGGATGGAGAGGGACACTCACTGACTGGGGGAAAGGAGGGAGGGAGGGGGGTGCTCACTGACTGGGGGAAAAGGAGGGGGGGAAGGGCACTCACTGACTGAGGGGAAAGGAGGGAGGGGGACACTCACTGACTGGGGGAAAGGAGGGAAGGGGCACTCACTGACTGGGGGGAAAGGAGGGAGAGGGCACTCACTGAGGGGAATAGAGGGAGGGGTACACTGACTGACTGAAGGGAAAGGAGGGAGGGGGTGCTCACTGACTGAGGGGAAAGGAGGGAGATGGGTGCTCACTGACTGGGGGAAAGGATGGAGGGGGTGCTCACTGACTGGGGGAAAAGGAGGGAGAAGGGCACTCACTGACTGAGGGGAATAGAGGGAGAGGGGCACTGACTGACTGAGGGGAAAGGAGGGAGAGGGACACTCACTGACTGGGGGGAAAGGAGGGAGAGGGCACTCACTGACTGAGGGGAATAGAGGGAGGGGTACACTGACTGAAGGGAAAGGAGGGAGGGGGTGCTCACTGACTGGGGGGAAAGGAGGGAGGGGGGTGCTCACTGACTGGGGGAAAAGGAGGGAGAAGGGCACTTACTGACTGAGGGGAATAGAGGGAGAGGGGCACTCACTGACTGGGGGGGAAGGAGGGAGAGGGACACTCACTGACTGAAGGGAAAGGAGGGAGGGGGGGTGCTCACTGACTGGGGGAAAGGAGGGAGGGGGGTGCTCACTGACTGGGGGAAAGGAGGGAGGGGGGTGCTCACCGACTGGGGGTAAAGAAGGGAGAAGGGCACTGACTGACTGAGGGGAATAGAGGGAGAGGGGCACTCACTGACTGGGGGGGAAGGAGGGAGAATGGCACTGACTGAGGGGAAAGGAGGGAGAGGGACACTCACTGACTGAAGGGAAAGGAGGGAGGGGGTGCTCACTGACTGACTAAGGGGAAAGGAGGGAGAGGAGTGCTCACTGACTGGGGGAAAGGAGGGAGGGGGTGCTCACTGACTGGGGGAAAAGGAGGGAGAAGGGCATTGACTGAGGGGAAAGGAGGGAGATGGGTGCTCACTGACTGGGGGGAAATGAGGGAGAATGGCACTGATTGGGGGGAAAGGAGGGAGAGGGACACTCACTGACTGAAGGGAAAGGAGGGAGGGGTGCTCACTGACTGACTGAGGGGAAAGAAGGGAGAGGGGTGCTCACTGACTGGGGGAAAGGAGGGAGGGGGACACTCACTGACTGGGGGAAAAGAGGGAAGGGGCACTCACTGACTGGGGGGAAAGGAGGGAGAGGGCACTCACTGAGGGGAATAGAGGGAGGGGTACACTGACTGAAGGGAAAGGAGGGAGGGGGTGCTCACTGACTGAGGGGAAAGGAGGGAGAGGGGTGCTCGCTGACTGGGGGAAAGGAGGGAGGGGGTGCTCACTGACTGGGGGAAAAGGAGGGAGAGGGACACTCACTGACTGAAGGGAAAGGAGGGAGAGGGGTGCTCACTGACTGGGGGAAAGGAGGGAGGGGGGTGCTCACTGACTGGGGGGAAAGGAGGGAGGGGGTGCTCACTGACTGGGGGAAAAGGAGGGAGAAGGGCACTCACTGACTGAGGGGAAAGGAGGGAGAGGGGCACTGACTGACTGAGGGGAAAGGAGGGAGAGGGGCACTGACTGACTGAGGGGGAAGGAGGGAGAGGGGGGCTCACTGACTGGGGGTAAAGGAGGGAGAAGGGCACTGACTGACTGAGGGGAATAGAGGGAGAGGGGCACTGACTGACTGAGGGGAAAGGAGGGAGAGGGGCACTGACTGACTGGGGGGGGGAGGAGGGAGAATGGCACTGACTGAGGGGAAAGAGGGAGAGGGACACTCACTGACTGGGGGGGAAGGAGGGAGAATGGCATTGACTGAGGGGAAAGGAGGGAGAGGGGTGTTCACTGACTGGGGGGAAAGGAGGGAGAATGGCACTGACTGAGGGGAAAGGAGGGAGAGGGACACTCACTGACTGAAGGGGAAGGAGGGAGAGGGACACTCACTGACTAAAGGGAAAGGAGGGAGGGGGGTGCTCACTGACTGACTAAGGGGAAAGGAGGGAGAGGGGTGCTCACTGACTGGGGGAAAGGAGGGAGAAGGGCACTCACTGACCGAGGGGAAAGAGGAGGGAGAGAGACACTGACTGAGGGGAAAAGAGGGAGGGGGCACTGACTGAGGGGAAAGAGAGAGAGGGACACTCACTGACAGAGGGAAAGGGAGAGGGACACTCACTGACTGAGGGGAAAGGAGGGAGAGGGACACTCACTGACTGAGGGTAAAGAGGGAGAGGGACACTGACTGAGGGAAAAGGAGGGAGAGGAACGCTCACTGATTGAGGGGAAAGGAGGGAGAGGGGCTCTCTATGACTGAGGGGAAAAGAGGAAGAGGGGTGCTCACTGACTGAGGAGAGAGGGGAGCTGACTGACTGAAGGGAAAAGAGGGAGAGGGGCACTGACTGTGGTGGCCAGGTGAGGAAAGAGGGACATGGATTAATTGAGATGACAGAAAAGTGAGGATAGGGAGAGGAAACTGACTGGAAGGTGAGGGTACTGCCTGAGGGAACTGGAGGGTGAAAGTGAGGCACTGACTGAGGGGACAGGAGGGTGACAGGGAGGCACTGACTGAGGGAACTGGAGGGTGACAGTGAGGCACTGACTGGAGGAGGAGGGGGGCATACTTACTGAGGGAGCTTGAGGGTGAGAGTAGCCTCACTGACCGAGAGTTGGCAGAAGAAGGGGCACTGAGAGGACTGGAGGAGGAGGGAGATAATGATAAAGGGGAAAAGGGCACTGACTGAGGGAGAAGGAGAATGAGGGGGGAGACACCCTAAGTGAGGGAGCTGGAAAATGAGGCGATATGAATAGAAGGCGAGGAAAGAGGGCTGACTGATACCATTGGAGGGCGAGGGAAAAGCGATAATGACTGAGAGGAGGGTAACGGGGGAAGAACACTGACTGAGGACAGGAAGGAGGTCCACTTACTGAGGAGCCTGGAAGTGAGGGGGAAGAACACTGACTGAGGGGAATGGAGGGTGAGGGGGGAAAACACTGACTAAGGACAAGAAGGAGGTCCACTTACTGAGGAGCCTGGAAGTGAGGGGGAAGAACACTGACTGAGGGGAATGGAGGGTGAGGGGGGAAAACACTGACTAAGGACAAGAAGGAGGTCCACTTACTGAGGAGCCTGGAAGTGAGGGGGAAGAACACTGACTGTGGGGAATGGAGGGTGAGGGGGGAAAACACTGACTAAGGACAAGAAGGAGGTCCACTTACTGAGGAGCCTGGAAGTGAGGGGGAAGAACACTGACTGAGGGGAATGGAGGGTGAGGGGAGAAGGGTTCGAACTAAGGTAGCTGGGGGCTGAGGGAATGGGGCTCTGGCTGAGAGGGCTGAGCAGAGGAGTAGCTAGGCTTTCTGGCACCCAGGGCAAAGATTCAAAATGGCGTTCCCCAACTGTTCTCTGAACTGCTGCACCTGGGGCAGGCAAGTGCCACCCCTGCTCCCCCCTAGCTATGCCACTGGGGCTGAGGGAGCTAATGAGCATTGACTGAGTGGGCTGAAGGGCAGGACATAGTTTTGCAGAGTGAGGAGAGATGGATACTGACTGGGGGTGAGGGGAGAAGGACACTGAGGGAGCTGGAAGGCAGAGATGCCAACTTTGAGAGCCGGTTAACAGGGTGATGGGTATGGTGGGGGCGTGGCTTATTCACAGGCTTTTGAGGAACAAATGGCAATTTATGTAAATAAGAGTTTAAAGCCCATAATGCTTACATACTAATTCTGCCCATACTCCTCACTATCGCAGTAATTGACACAAGCAAATCAAGCAGGAAAGATCACTTCAGGTTGTCATTTTGCCTGTTATTGGGATTCATTTTATAGAGAGAGAGATGGGTGACCCGGAGGGAGGGTTTCACACAGTGGGGCTTCCCAATAAAGAGGTAGAGCAACCCCCTAAGAGTCAAAGACACTGAGCAATAGGACTGGGAGCTACAAGAGACATTTGGCAACCGGACTGATCTAGTGTCTAATCTGGAGAGGGACACTGAAAGGACTTGAGGATGAGCTGAGGGGGGGCACTGACTGATGGAGCTGAAGGACAAAAAAAGGAGCCGCTTTGACTTCAGTGAGTGAGGGGGGCACTGACTGGGAGTAAATGGAGGTACTGCCCCCCAAGTCCCTAATATAAATATGCCACTGAATAATAGTGTGGTAGAGGTCACAATCAACAGTCCCTCTCTTTTTACATTCAAAGTATTGCACATCAGAATAAGACCTTATGTTAAAGCATAAGCCGGTTCTACTCTAGCCTAGAATTTGAATGTGGCCAAATAAAAAAAGTTAAGGGTAGGGCAATAAATATTTAAGCAGCGATACGTCAGAGCTAAAAGAGGGATAAATTGAAGCTGACTTACACTGGACCTTCAGCATCATTTAATGAAAAGCCCAAACCTTTAAAAAACTTTTCCCCGGCATCTAAAATTAACATATTTTACGTTTTTAGTCACTTATTATTCTTTCCCCCACTGGGCTGCAACTCTGTTCAGGACTCTAGGATACGGATGCCGCCATCTTGCCTCAGAAGCATCACAAACAGGAGGAGGGGGGGGGGGGGGGGGCAAGAGTACAGAGGGGCTATTTATAGCTGTGCACAGTCAGAGCAGAGCTGGGGTCAGGAAAAGGACAGCAATCCCAGAATGCAGAGCGGCATAGCCAGAAGGCACTTCCTGCTTGCAGGCAGCCTGAGACTCCATAGGCCGCCATCCTTGTTTAAGTGGACCAAAACCTAGGATTTTGACTCTCCTGGATTTTGGTCCTTTCCCCCGATCAGAGTGCCACGCTGCGTGAAACCCCCCTAGGACGCCGAGATCAACTCACCTCTTCCCAGTCCTACAATGCGTCTTAGAGCAGCGGCTCTGAGCGCGCTGACGGCGCATCCTCCGCTTCCCTCTAACAGGGAGCATGGCAAATGCCTGGTGCGGGCCGATCGCCCACGCTCATAACATGCAGTAGATGCAGTTAGGATGCTTTTTAATGTAGGCAATCGGTATGCACGGGGTGGAGGAAACATATAAGATATGCTCTTATTCAGGGTGAAGGTCCAGTTTACACTATGCACCCACAGACTTGCAGGGGAGGGCTCTGGTTTGCATGAATCTGAACTAAAGCACCCCTTCTGTGACCTGTAAGCAAGGGCGTATATACTATAGAGGCAGGGTAGGCAACTGCTACCGGGTCCATGGCAAAAGGGGCCCCAATGCCAGCTGCCCCCCCCCGCCTTGCAGCACCCGCTGCAACAGCATTGGACTAGGGCCACACCAGTATGTAGGGTATGCAAGGAGTGCCAGGGGCCAGAGCCATAGATTCTGCAGGGTGGAGCTAAGATGCAAGTGCATTGTTTCCTTGAGTGCCCTATACAAAAGTGCTGGGGGGGGGCAATCACCCCAGGATGAAATGGACCCATGAGGCCCCACTGTCACCAGCCCCACCCAGCAGCACTCCAACACTAACAAGAACCTCAATAATTTTTTTGGGGGGGAGCCACTATAAGTTTTGCTATGGGGCCCTGTGAAATCTATGTACGCCCCTATCTATGAGACCCTCATTAAACTCATACCTTTCAACTTTTCAGGGGGGAAAAGATGGACATGTTTTCAATAAGCCACACCCCCTGAACACACCCAGGCCACACCCCATGCTAAATTTCCTGCCCATTGGTAATGGGATTAGCAGGAGGGGGAGAGAGGGATGGATTGCATAAGCTGGGGCAGGATAGAGAGATGGATGGATGGATGGCAAAGAGGAGCAGATGGATGGGCAGGACTATTACAGTGATCCAAGACTATCACAGTGTCTTTGGTTTGCCTGTACTGTTCTGAGAATTATTTATTCTGTAACTTACATTTGATAATTAGATATTGTTTAAACCAATTAAAAGTGGTCTTCTATTATATCTATAAATTGTTCCAGTGCAACACTGCGCTCCCTAACCCATAAATTCTTAAATGAGTTGGCTCCCAAACCAGGCTATAGGCGTGGGAACGGACACTACTGCAGGTATGTCGGCTGTCATGCAGCGTTTGCATGATTTTTGTGGTGCAGGTCATTTAGGGTGGAGTACAGCCTGGCGGGAAGGCTTCCCCTGCCTTAAAGAGGTGGTTGTTCCGCTTTATATTCCCCGAACTGGGATACCCCAATGCGTGAAACCCCACAGTTTGCCCCAAAAAACTCACCTTTCCACACTTCAACGGGGCATGTGTGGGCTCTTGTCCAATGAGAGAGGCCTGTTGTGACTACGGCATTCGACAGGCATCTCTCATTGACTTGAATGGGGTGCCGCATCCCCCTCATCCCTGTTACAACACCTGCTCTACATTCAAAACAATGAGAGCCTTCTGAAGAATTACATAGTCACAGCAGACAGCTGGAGCATGGAAAGGTGAGTTTTTATGGGTTTCATACAGATTCCCGGATACCCTGGAGAAAAGCCAGTGGCTAGCTGTGGAATCGTTTAGATTCCAGGGCAGCCGCTAGTGGGTTTTGTTCCGCTTTATTTCATACATTTAAAGTGAGATGTAACAGTTACAACTCAAAAAATGTTGAATTGATGCAGATCTGCATGTTTAACCCTAAAGAGGGACAAATGAGAACATGGGACAGGGGGACAGTTGAGAGGTATGTAACCCCCCTAATAATTATGCCTGAGCATCACAGTTCTGTCCCAATAGACAGCGGACTCTTCCTGCCCCAACAGGTTACCAGGATTTCCCCCTATGGACCCCTGAACTGAGGGGCCCCATCCCCAAAAAGGCCTCCTGCCCTCAGTGGCAAGGTTTGCATAGTAGTAATAGAACTCTGTCTTTTGGTTGTCCGGAAACAAATTGGTCAAGCCAGGTTTTTTATTTCTAGCTCCTGTGTGATTTGTAATTATTACGCTGTCCATTTTTCTGCAATAGGAGTAGTAGGTAATTCTGGATGGAGTTGTTTTGTGGCAGGAGTGCACAATTTATCCACCCACACACGATATAATGTTGCATAATGTCTGTGTGCTTAAAGTGGACCAGAAACCAAGATTCCCGGGCTGATCGATTCCCTTCCCCCGCTGTGTGAACCCCCCCCCAGGTCACCCCACTTGTTTCCCCGTCCAATGGCGCATGACCTCATCCCCTCTATCCTGCTAGCAGTACCCGTGCCAGGCATTTGTGAATGGCCAGTGCAGGCACGCTCCCTGTTAGAGGATAGCGGAGGATGCAGATGTCAGCGCACTTGGAGCCTCTGCCCTTAGACGAAGGTTTAGACGACGTGACGTCGGCGACTCCGAGCGCTCGGATTGGACGAGTGTCCGCACATGCGCCATAGGAACAGGAAGAGGTGAGTTGGCTTCGGCGGTCTGGGGGGTTTCACACGGGAAAGAACCAAAGTCCAAGATAGTCATAATCCTGGGTTTTGGTCCACTTTAAGCCAGTAATATTGGCATGAAACTGTAGGGTGGGCCCCCAGGTTCGGTTCCCCTGGTGGGCCCATGACACCTTGGTCTGATACTGCAGCCCTCTGCTGCTAAATAACACCATCAGCCTGTGTTCCAGAACCCCACACACATGTTCCTGAAGCAATCCCTGCTAATGAAGGCTGACAAGTGACTTTTGGGAGATATTTTACTAAGATTGTTTAGGAAATACTTCCCTTGTTCTTGTGGTGCTCATTCAACCAGCAACCTAGAGCAGCTTCTGGATGTTATGGAGGTGGTGGATTAGGATCTTCTCTGGTGCGGAGTTGCCGGGGAAGGCTTAGGCCTACTTCTGTGGACTTTTCCCTCAGAAGAGGAGTGCTATTTGAGGCATGAGATGAACCCTCTTGCCCGCTATGGCTTTTGTGGTGCCTGTCACCACACCCAATATTTCAGTGACTTACCCACAGTTCCAGCTTTCAGGAGATGTGGCAAAGGACGAGCCCTGACCCAAGTGCCCATAGGGAATTGGCCCATACTTCCCAGTACACATCTAAGAAACATTATCTGCAGTTTGCAGAAAAGCATACCAAAACCCTGCATGTCCTATCTAAAAAGTTCCAGAGTGGGCTGCTGTCCTGCCCTCTGAGCATCCAGATCTGGGATGTCCTGCTGTGTGAAGCCACCCAGATCGCCTGTAACAGCTTACCTTTCCCCAGTCCAACACCACATGCGTGGGTTCTCGTCCAATCACATCTGTTTGCAGTGCGTATGACATTCGGCAAACAGCTCTGAGCTTCTGCAATGGGCAGCACAAATGGCCGCATCTTCGGGCTGTGCGCATGTTCCTGTCCCAGCCATTCAAGTAGGCGCTGCTGGGGATGCAGCCGCTTACGCTCCAGTTGCAGAAGTTCAGAGCCATTTGCCGAATGACATAGGCTAGAAACGGCTGTGATTGGACGAGAACCCTAGTATATCCCACTGGACCAGTGAAAGGTGAGCTGTAACAGGCGATTTGGAGGATTTCATAGAGTGGAACATCCCAAATCTGTATGCCACTGAGACATGGAACAAAAATCTAAATCCTGGGTTTTGTTCCGCTTTAGGAGAAATATCACTGAAATTGAGTGAGTTGTTCCTCTCAGATTCCCAATTTGTGATGCCCCACTGTGTGTATCCCTACAGTTCGCCTGATTCACTTACCTTCCTGGCATTCCTACGACGCAGGCTCGACCGAAATCGCTCAGCCAATCAGTGCAATTACACTTGATTCCCCCCCCCCCCTTCAGCTCTGCTAGCAGCTAAGCCGGCTAAGTGTGCCGCTGGTTGCATTCCCCGTTTATCTTCTAGCCAGGACGTGCCTAGGGCACCAGTCTTCCAGAAAGGGCCGGCATGGGTAAGCGCACATCTAGAGGTGAGCAGGCATGGCGCCGGTGGCAAGGGTTCCGGGAGCAGGTGAGTGAAACTGGTGATCCACAGGGTTTCACACGGGGCATTCCAATTCGGGTTGACCCAGGGAGTAGAACTCTGATAGCCCTGAAGTCTTTTAGAACTTTTTAAATTCCTCTTTAAAGTCGACCAAAACCCATCGCAATTGGTCCAGGCCGATCAATTCCCTACCCCTGGGGCATCAAAATCGGGATGCCCCGATGTATGAAACCCCCCAGGTCGCCCCCCATATATTTGTGAATGGCCGGCATGGGCATGCTCTCTGTCAGAGGGTAGCTGGGGATTGGGCTGGCCTTAGACGACGTGACATCAGGGACTTCGAGCGTGCTGATTGGACGAGCGGCCGAGCACGTGCCGTAAGACCATGAAGAGGTGAGTTGACTTCAGCGATCTGGGGGGTTTCACACAGTGGGGCATCCCGATCGGGGTGCCCGGGGGGCAAGGACCAGAACTCAGGATAGTCAAAATCCTAGGTTTTGCTCCACTTTAAATTAAATAAAAACATGGGTTCTTACTAGGGGTCCGGTTAAACCGCTTAAAAGATTCCCAGGCCGATCACCTCCCTCACCGCGGGGCATCCGAGATCGGGAAAGGCAAAAAACCTTACCTTATAGGCGACGGATCAGCGGCTTATCCATCGCCGAAAAGGTACGTTTTTTGGGGGGGGTTTCACACAGCGGGGCATCCTAATCTCGGATGCCCCGCTGAAGTGGACCAACACCCAGGATAGTGAAAATCCTGGGTGTTGGTCCACTTTAATTCCAAATGATGACGTCACAGAGGTCAGAGGCATCTCTCCACACTCTTTGCTATCTGGGGTTAGTGACATCAAATGAGTTAAACAACATAACCCCGAGACATTCTGCCCCTCACCCAACGCCCATCACAGAGGGCAGCCGGGGAGACTCTGTGTAGACGGCGGCTCCTGACGTGTTAGAGCCTAGCGCTTTGTAGCCACGCCCCCAGATGCACAGCTGGAATGCAGGGGGCGTGTCCTCAGTGCAGCTGCTTTGGAGAGCTGGCACTCTGCTCTCTATTGATCACAGACAGCGATCGCAGCAGCGTGTACCTACCTACCTCCCCTGATCCTGGGCGCCATGTACTCAGCCGCGTTACTGCTCCTTCTCTTCTACCTGGCGCCCTCGCTGCAGAAGGACCGCGACTTTTACACCTTTAAGATGATCAATATCAGGGGCAAGCTGGTTTCTCTGGAGAAGTACCGGGGATCGGTGAGTGAGCCCTAAACTGGCCTCCTGATTGGGAGAGCTTTTTACATGTCCCCTACTCTCATCACTGGTAACTGACTCACTGCTTGCCAACAGCAACTGCCAACCTGGCTTTTACCATACTAGCATGATGGTGACTAACCCAGGTAACATAAGACTTGAGGGTCACTGAAAAGGGCAGCTGGGGGAGGGGGTCTGATTGATGGATGCCCTGCTCTGGATACCAGGCCTGGGAGCCTGCACTGGTGTCTTCTACTTCCCCCTTCCACGTTGGTTTAGCGGCTAAGCTCAGAGAAACTTGTGGGTGGGTGGCTGAGCGTCACTGGCTGCCGGGTGGTCACGTGGAGCAGCCATTGCTAATTTGGCAGTTACCTGCACCTAGTGGCAGACTGGGGCCAAAAATCAGCCCTGGATTTTACCAGTCCTGGCTGGGCCAAGATGTCCCTGCTGAGGCCCTCCAACCATGATGCTGGGGCTATAGCATTGGGGGGTTGGGGTTCCTTTGCTAGTTGGTACAATGCGGCAGGGTGTAGGGGTCCGAGAGGAAGACTAATGGGGCAGGAATTTAATGTGGGTGTTAAAAGAAGCAGCCCAACAGGCCCCTAAGCAGTTCGGCCCACCGGGCATTGTCCTCCCAATGGCCAGTCCGTCCCTGCCACACAGACACACATACATTATGGGGCATCCCTGAAGATTCCCTGCCCTGTACAGCGGCCCTCCAGTCCTATGCTAGGTAGTGTCCTGGACCACAAGGATCCAAAACCTACCGACTCCTACTGTCCTTGAGACCCTGATTTAGAAGAGACTCAACTTTACTTTTGAAGCTTTGTATGACGAGGACAGGAGACATCTGAACACTGCAGCAAGGCTTACTCCATATTGCAATAGGTACGGCAGCTTCATATGTGTGTAACTGTTTCCTGCTGCCTGTCAGAGCAAGCTCCGCCAGGAAAAGGTAAGTATCTTTCTAATGCAGGGCTCACTGAAGGTGTTAGGGCGGAGGCTAGGTAAGTTTAGTGTTCCTGCGGACCAGGGTCACACAAACTGCAAGGTAGGGTTTAGGCCCATGTTAAAGCGGACCAAAACCACTTTAACACTTAAAGACTTTATGACTGGGTGAAAGCCCTCCCCCTGCGACATACCAATTTGGGATGCCCCCCCCCATTGCTGTGTGAAACCCCAGCTCTCTAAAACTCACCTGAAACTGGAGCTTCCACTGTCCATGCACGGGCCTCCTCTGGCACTCCCCAGTCCCCTTCATCACAGGTGCGTGCAGAAATAAATACTCATTGAAAGAAGCTGATTTCAGGTTTGAGGAAGTAATGGGTGGCCCGTGGGGTTTTTACACACAGGTAAAATAGGGGGATACACATATCCCAAATTGGGATGCCCCCAGCAGAAGAAACAAAACCCAGGATAGTAAAACTCTTGGAGTTTGTTCCTCTTTAAACGCCTGTGTTATTACTAACCTAGTTGCTAGGTCTATGCTGGACATCATCCCTCCCACTACAATACTTAGCAACTGACCTGGAACAATGGAATTAGAAAGTATCAGACCTCACACAAGGCTCAGGTCAGGAGCTCAGTGACTGGTGCAATAGCAGCCTTGATATTTCCCTTCTGACAGCTTCCTTTTAACACGTCAGTTTCTCTTCTCCCGTTAGTAGGTCTGTAAGCAGTTGGCAATCTGATCAGGTGGAGAAGATATTGATCAAATAGTGTACTCACTTCGGCTACTTCATTTTCATGGACCCTGATCAAAATGAATTGATCAAAAAAATATGTATGTGTACAGACCTGTAGGTTACCTCTAGACATGATACATTGGGTATTTAGTGATTGTGGGGCTGTAACTCTTTAAGCGTTACAATGGGAATAAAAACTGCCATGCTGTCAGCAGATCTTTTGCAGGCACCCTCCAGTACTTATAATCTGTAGAGTGTTGGGATGCCTGCATTACATACAGTCTCTGCAGTAACAGCACCTCTAGCAGGCCGGCTGTGAGCTCTTTTATTAATATGGGGCTTGCAGTAGACATCCCGGGCAACAGGTTGCCCAAATAGCCGAGCCTACTGCAATAGAGGAGTTTCTTGCAAGGCAGTGAGATGCCTGGCGCAGGTTTTATTTAAAGTGGACCAATCACCAGGATCTTCCTTATCCTGATGATTGGACTTTGTCCCTGGGGCATCCTGCCCCTTTGTATGAAGCCCCCCAGATCATCCATTCAAATTACCTTTCTGCTGTTCCCATGGCACATGCGCAGGCTGTCATCCAATCATGACTTTATGGCGTGCATACTAATGCACGGCATAAAGCTGTTTTAGACTGAGCATCGGCATAAGGAGTGGGGGCAGCCGCATCCCCGGTTTCCCTGTGGAGTGTGCGCTTTCCCTATCTGAATGGCTGGGCGTGAGACCTCGCAAGGCTCCAGGGATGCGGCTCGTGGTCGCAGGGAAGGATCGGTGGAAGGGTAAGGGGTCTGTGGGCCACAGCAGGGGGTTCACACAGTGGGGCATCCCGAATCAGGACCTTGTTGGCCAGTAGTTGGTGCACTTTAAAGGTGTAGGTCTGTTTTTTATATTGGGATGCCCAGAGACAAGGACCACCAGTTTTGGGTCCAGCCTTAGCAAAGCAGGCCTCTGTATTTTTCTCCGACCATATTACCTTTACGTTTTTCAAGTACCACCATTCTTAGAATTAGATTCTGGGGGCTCCCCCGATGCTGTCTTTGCTGATGGCAGCATCCCCGGCTTCTCTGCAGCTGTGCATGCTTACCACGCTCAGCCATTCAGATAGGCCGGGTGTGCGGGAACGCACTTTCCACGGGGGAGCCGGGGATTCGGCTGCTGCCCGAAGTTCAAATCAGCGGCCTTATGCCGCTTATTAGTATGTGCTGTATAAAGCGCTAATTGGACAAGCATCCGCATCTGCTCCTTGGAAATGGGAAAAGTGAACTGGGCGATCTGGGGGGTTTCACATAGGGGAGCATCCTACATTGGGATGCCCCTGGGACAGGGACCAGTCACCAGGATAGTCGAAATCCTGGTAATTGGTCCACTTTAAAAACACACTGGCCCCGTTGTCCATACTGGACCTGCCCAAGGTGTAATTACAGGGGATGCAGAAGTTGCAACTAAACCAAGGCCCAATCATTTATTTAATTTATCAATTTTGTGATCAGCATAATTTCTCTCTGCTCTTTCACTTTTTAGTAGTCAAATACTATGAGCCATGATGGGCCCCAGGTCACATTTAGTTTTGCCTCTGGTGCCTGGCATACATGTTCTCAAATGCACCACATGCTGTTAAGTTAACACCTCCTTTTTTTTAACCCACAAAACACAATGCTGCTCCTATTGGCACCTGTCTTTACAGCAACTCCAGACACAATAGATCTTCAACCCACCAGGAATTTTCCCTGCCCATAATTGATTGGGTGGTTTGATTGGGATACAGTAGAGATTGCCAGATATACCTAAATCAATCTAGAACTTTGTGAGGATGGGTGATGCCTTTTACTTCAGTTTATTTTCCTCTATTACCCGAAACCCCTAACCATCGCCAGATGGTTTCTATTCTTTTCTCTGGTAACACATGTAATATGCTACACGCCATCCAGCAAGCCTCTGATGAGTGGCCGTGCTGCTTCTGGCACGTAAGGGTTAACTATTCCTAAATGGAACATGCTCCCTCCCTCCCTCTGTATGCTGTGGTAGGGGGGCTGAGGACGTGGCATGTATCACTGGGGGCTTACACTCTGCAGCAGCCTGTGTTTGTGTGTACAGATCACTCCTATTCAGGCTGCTAACATCACTGTACTATTCATTTTACTATTTTACTATTCATATTATTTACTTTGACATGATGATGAACATTTTTAAACATTTCAGGGCTCGGACAGGGGGAGGGCTGGCCATATACTTCCTGGTCTGCGGAAGTGAGGGGGGTATCCCCGGTGATAATTTGGCAGTTCACAACATAAGCCTGTATGGCTCTGTCTTTGCCGACCTGTCCATAGCTATTTCTAGGGCTGGCATTTTTCTTTCAGCCTTAACTCCTCCAGCCCACATTGTTACCCATAATAAATAAACTGTTATTTCCTAAAACACTCCCTTCAGCCAACAACACACCTCAAGGTGCTGGGCTGATTTAGTATTTTTTTTCTTATGTTAGAAAATATTTGTTTAATTGGAAGCAGTTTCACTATCTGCAGTCTGTTGCCATAGGCAACGTACACCAAGTTTGTACACCAAGAAGAGAAATGTGAGTCCTGTGCTTAGTGCTGATGAGCATTGAGTGAACCCCCTCTCCTCACTTCAGCAGTGGCCATAGCAGCAGTGTTCTATGCGTACAGGGTTCACTTCTCTCTTCTTGGTGTACAGACTTGGTGTACGTTGCCAATGGCAACAGATTGCAGGTAATAAAAACTTTCATGAAACACATATTATCAATATAGTAAAAAAAAAAAAATTACTAGACAATCTCTGCACCTTGAGGACATCCTTTTGACACAAAAATAAACAGTTTCTAAAATGTCATCGAAAATAGACTTACCCTTTAGAACAGGGGTGTCAAGCTCATTTTTCTCAAGGGCCACATCAGCATTCTGGACGCCTTGAAAGGGCTGGTTAATAACAGGCAAACATTCTAATGCATAGTTACAGACACAATTATTTTGCCCAGGAGTCAGGACAGATGCTGAATTAATTTTCCCAAAATTAACAATGTACAGTGCCACATAATGGTACTCTAAAAATAGCAATAATAGTAGGCACATTGTTTTTTTTTTTTTTACACAGGACAGATGCAGAATTATTTTACCCAGGACAGATGTAGAATTTGCCCAGGATTAACCTTGGATAGCACAACAGAATATGATGGCACCCTATAAATAATAATAATAATCACAATATTTTCTTGCCCAAGACAGATGCAGAAATATTTTGTCCAGGATAGATGCAGAATTGTTTTGACCAGGCCAGATGCTAAATTATTTTGCCCAGGACAGATGAATAATTATTTTGCCCAGGACAGATGAATAATTATTTTGCCCAGGACAGATGAATACTTATTTTGCCCTGGACAGATGGCAGAATTATTTTGCCCAGGACAGTTGCAGAATTATTTTGCCCAGATGCTCAGGAGCACTAAATAATTTTCCCACCCCACCTGGCAATAGCTAGCAAGAACTTCTGCAGCAGATGTAGCACCCTCTGCTGTTGCAAGTTGGGAGGTTTATAACCCTCACTTGTGTGGTAAGAGCTGGTTGCACAGAGACACTGAACAGTTGCAGACTCGGGAGGCGCGTACCGGCCATTTAGAATTAGAGGTGGTACTGTGCTCCACAGTGGAGTATGACACATGTGTTTTAGAGGTACAACACACAGGAATTTCACTTTTCCGTGTGTTGTTCCTTTGTGCGGCAGTATACCGATTTGGGATGCCCCTCTGTGTGTATCTGCCCAGGTTGCCCCCTGCACTCATCTTCCTTCTGCTCCCACGGCGCAGACCCGGACGAGAGTGGGCCGCTCAGCCAATCAGCATGCTCGCTGTCACTCGCTGATGGCTAAGCCGATTGGACGGCTAAGCACTCGAGTGCCGCCAAAGGGAGTGCAGTGCGCCGCCAGCCACATCCCCCCGCTCACCTTGCAGCTAATCCATAAAATGCTTAAATTAAAAACATATTCTTTTCATGAACATTTTGAGCCTTAACCCAAATTAATAGACCCTCAAATTGTGTACTGTGGAATGTCTGTTGCCCCTCCTTTTGGAGAATAATGCAACAGCTTCTGTACTTAATGTTCCCATGTTTGTAATCTTAGGTGACAGTAGGTGCTGCCAGGGAAAAAGCTTGAGTGCCACCAGTGGTAATAGTACCACTGATTGGGAAACACTGATCTAACCCTTCCTTGCTTTGCGTATTCAGCATTAGAGTAGAGTTTAGCCTTGTTTGGACATCTGGCCCCCAATTTACTGTATACTTTGAGCTCTTTCAGTATGCATACAAGACATGACTCCTGGATTGAGCTGTGTTGACCAGTCTTCTGCATGCCAGAATTACTAATATTCATTTACTCCTTCTTCCAGGTGTCTCTGGTGGTCAATGTGGCCAGTCAGTGTGGCTACACGGATGGCCACTACAAGGCATTGCAGAAGTTGCAGCGGGATCTGGGGCCTCACCACTTCAATGTCTTGGCATTCCCGTGCAATCAGTTTGGACATCAGGAACCAGGCACTGAACGTGAGATTGAATCATTTGTCAGGAAGCAGTACAGCGTCTCCTTCCCAATGTTCAGCAAGATAGCTGTCAACGGCATTGGGGCCAATGCTGCATTCAAATATCTGACTGGTAAGAAATGAGTATGACTGAACTGTACACATAACATCGGACTCATTTTGACCATATTGGATATGCAATTTCTGGGTAATGTTGCAGAAAACAATGTGGTTCACCCTAAAGCTGATCCCCCCCTCCCCCCGGGCTGAGTCAGTTTTGGCAGTAAACAAAGCTTACCTGATCCGCCGCCGCTTCCGCCGCCGCCGCCTCCCGCGCGCACGTCTGGAGGGGCGCGCGGGAGGCGGCGGCGGCGGATCAGGTAAGATGTTTTTGGGGTTTCTGGGGGGTTTCACCCCGCGGGACATCCCGATATCGGATGTCCCGCGGGGTGGGAGGTGATCGGCCCGGGAATCTTATAGATTTCCGGGCCGATCACCCCTGGGTGTTGGTCCACTTTAAGCATAATGCTATTGAAAATCACTTCGGTGAAGAAATTTGCCCTCTGTGTATGGCCGGCGGGGGCGCGCTCGCGCCGAGAGTGACGCGCGGGAGGCGGCGACGGCGGAAGCGGCTTGGACGTTCCTGATCCCCGCCTGGACGTTGGCGGGGAGTGGCTGCGGCGTTCACGTGGGAGCGTTGAGAGGTGAGTTTTTTGGGGTTTCTGGGGGGTTTCACACAGCGGGGCACCCCCGATCGGGGTGCCCCGCCGAAGTGGACCAAAACCCAGGATAGTCAAAATCCTGGGTGTTGGTCCACTTTAAAGAGCATCCACTGGTATATTCTAGCGCGGGTTTCTTTAAACTTTCCATTATGTGCTTACTATTAAGTTTAATTTAGTTTAGAGGAGAAAAAAGGAAAAAACATGATGTGCTAAAATACCCCCAAGAAACTAATACAGGAAGTGGCAGAATCCCCCCCCCCAATTACCCCATAAAAGTATGTGTATAGATCCCCCCCCCGTCACCCTATTACAGGCAGTGTACAGATTCCCCCCAATCAACCCATGACAGGCAGTGAGCAGAATCCCCTAATCACCCCATAACAGGCAGTGTGCAGAATCTCCCCAATCACGCAATAACAAGCAGTGTGTAGAATCCCCCCAGTCATCCCATAACAGGCAGTGTGACAAAATCCTCCCAACCGCCCCATAACAGGCAGTGTGCAGAATGCCCCAATCACCTCATAAACGGCAGTGTGCCCTTCAAACTTTCCATTCTGAGTGTTTTAGTAAAAACCATGACCATATTTTTACCATAAGATGCACCTAGAGTTTAGAGGATAAAAAATATATATTCTGAACAGCTTGGTGTGCTAACCCCCCCGGACATAATAACAGGAAGTGGTAAAATTCCCCATAATCATCCCATACCAGGAAGTGTGCAGAATCCACCCTCCCAAATCCCCTATCACAGGTAGTTTGTCAGAATCCCCCCCCCAATTCCCCTATAATAGGCATTGTGGCAAAATCTCCCCAATCCCCTGTACCAGGTAGTGTGAGAGAACCCCACCCAAATTCCCTATAACAGGCAGTGTGGCAGAACCCCCCCCCCCCCAAATCCCCTATAACAAGTGTGCAGAATCCCCTCTCCGCAATAACCCCATAACAGCCATAACAGGAGGTGTGCAGAACCCCCCCAATCACCCCATAACAGGCAGTGTGCAGAACCCCCCCCCCCAAATCACCCCCTCACAGGCACTATACAGAATCCTCCTTAATCATCCTAATAGAGAGTGTGCAGAATCCCCACATTCGCCCCATAACAGGAAGTGTGCAGACCCCCCCCTCCAATCACTCCATAACAGGTAGTGTGTAAAATCTGCCCAATCACTCCATAACAGGCAGTGTGCAGAATACCCCCAATCACTCCATAACATGCAGTGTGCAGAATACCCCCAATCACTCCATAACATGCAGTGTGCAGAATTCCCCCCAATGACTCCATAATAGGCAGTGAGCAGACCCCAGCAGCACAGTATGTGCAGTAAGTATGTGAGTTTACTTTTCTTGTTGTAATTTTTTTTACATTCACATGATAAGACGCACTGACGTTTTCCCCACTATTGGGGAAAAATAAGTGTCTTATAGCATGAAAAATACAGCATATACAGAAATAAATATTATCATAAATAAATAAATATTAAATTTTTTTAACAGGTGTCAAAGGGAAAGGGGGGAGGTGGTGGAGGTGGATGTGGCGGTATAAGTGGAAAACATTGAGAAAGTAGATGTGGTGGTGTATGTGGAAGTGGAGAAGGAGGTAGCAAACACCTTAACCACTCACTCCAGCCAAGTACTGTGGGATCCAAGGAGAAGCTGTCCTCAGTGTCAGGTGTCTCTTCCTCCTCCTCCTCCTCCTTCATTAAGCCACGCTCCAGTGATGCCCGCAATTCTGCACTGGGTGCCACCAAAAGAATGGTGTAAGGGGTACCCACAGATGAGCTGTATTAAAATGTCCTGATGTGCCCCAGTAGCTTAGCGTGCAATGAGAACAGGATTTATAAATTTGTGCTCAAGCCCACAAATTTCACATAAATCACACTTATTTTTCCCCTAAAGCTGGGGGAAAATGCCTGTGCATCTTATAGGGTGAAGACAAATGTGGCAGCCCCCCATCCCTTACCACCGCTGAGCCGGTTGAAAAAAAAAACCTGTGCCGCTATCCGGTCGAAGCCACCACTCTCCGCAGCCAGCGTGCGCCAATGCATCAATGACATCGGGGCTCCACTCTTTGCACTTTCATTGATGAATTGGAGAGTGGTTGGCTGCACACTGATTTATCAGATTTTAGCTGTGCTGGTATGACTTTTTTTTTGTTACACATAACTGATTTGGCGGCGGTCTGCCACATCTACCTGTTATGTGGTGGGGTGGGGCCTGCATGCTCCTTGTGTTTGGGGATGGAGGGGAATTTGCCTTACTACCCTTTTATGAAGGTATTCCACAAACTACCTGTTATATGGGTGGGGGGATTCAGAATGCTGCTTGTTTTTGGGTATAGGGGGGATCTGCCTACTTGGTTCCGAATTTTTTTATTTCCTACTCCCAATCTTAGGTGCGTCTTATAGAGCAAACATATGGTACCTACAATATTCACAATAAATATATAAACACTTGTGCAAAGGTAAGTATATAACATATTATTAACAAAGATGGTGCACCACTAATCTCAATAAATCTAGGCGTGCTCACTAACTACATGAACTAAAGGAAAATCTACTGGAGCCCGGGATATTTTACTCTCCCTGGGGTCCAACAAATAGGAGCACAACCAATAATAATATCAAAAAAGTTTATTAGGTCCATATGTAGCAAAGTTAAAAAACACACAATCACAACACATAACACATATATTAAAAAGCCCCCTGCCTACTCCCAGAATCAATCCTCTCAGCAATTACCCACAAAGTATATGGTTGTGGCTCAGATTTATTCCTCTCCTTATTCTTATAGTGGTACTCAAAAAAAAATGTTTATATATTGAAAATAATTATTATTATTGCCCAAAAACCCAAAGAAAATTTTTTTGTTTATTTTTTATATATATATTTTTGTGCCGGCACAAAAGAACATTATGTTAAAAAAACCCATAGTAGCAATGTGCAAAAAAATTTGCAAATATAGCAAAAAATCACAAAAATAAAAAAATTAATCCAATTAAATACTAAATCCCTTATTTTATGCAAATAAATTATAAATAATAATTAATTACACTCTATACAAAAACATACTCAAACCAACAGAATGGCAACAACCAATAAATATACAGGCACAACAATGTGCCAATATTATTACACCCACTATTAGGGTACTACTGACAATCCCACACTACTAAACTATGTTGAAACTATAATCGATCTGAAACCCTTATTTAACAATACAAAAATGTACCATAAGTGAACAAGAGACAATGGACAATAAGTAAACAATTAATTATACAAGTGAACCATCCAAAAGTATAACCACATAGAGAGGATACTTAACGCAATAGAATGACAGCACTTCAGCCGGGGAGGAGAGCCAGGGCGGCGGGCGCTATACACCTGCGCTTCGCGGTCCTTGACCGCTTCTTGCTAGGGTGAGAAAAAAAAAGTAAAAGTAAGAATATAACAAATACAATTTTGAAAAGACATTCATATACATATAAAAAGCTAAGTGCCAAGAATGAGAATGAATAGATTGACTAGGAGAGCTACTGCGTAGGGACCGAGGGAAGGTAAGCAGAGCAGGGACAGTATATTAACCTAAGTTGCCTCTTCATGCCATCGGTCAGCCCTGCATTACAACTTTTTCTAGCCAAGCCCCATCTAGTGGGAGACCTAAACAGCTGTTTCCTGTCCTCCATCATATCTAGTTCCATGTCTGAACTTGGTCTTCCTACAGATCCACTCTGCCCTTCCCCTCAATCTGTCCCTCTAACCCAGACCTGGGCATTGTAAGGCCCCAGGGCCACATACGGCCCTTTGATTGGCTTTGACTTGCCCTCGACCAGCGTTTCCTGTAAGGTGCGCGGCCATAAAAGATAGTGCCAGGTTTTAACAGCACTTTTGCCCCCTTGTAGTGAGTGTAATGTAGCGGGGGCGTGTGTGGATTAGAGCCTGCTGTCCTATTGGACCCCTTCCTCCTGCAGGTTTGGCTGGAGTTTCCCAGTACTGTGTGTTACATTGCTACTGAGTAAGTAAGTGTGAGCAGCGCTGTGTTACTTTAATAATAATGTAAAGGAGGGGGGTTATTCCATCCTAATCTGATTTGGTCATGATGTTTTAAAGCAGACCAAAACCCATGTAACCCAGCTCTTTGGAGTGTGAAGGAATCCAGGGCTGGGTTACAGGCATCATGCCTCTGCGGCGTCCCAATTTGCTGTACGAGACCTCACTGGACACACAAAATGTGGTTTATTTAATAAATTACATTTTTTTGTAAGGCAACCTCACTTTTTCATTGTTTAACTATAACATATACTCGTACCAGCTTGTCACAACAATGCTATTTACTGCTTTTTATAAAGAAATACAATTATATTATGCAGAATTGAGTTCAGCCTTTTGGCCCGGCCCTCCACAATATTTTTTGTTTCTTATGTGGTCCCATGGAAAAAATAATAGAGTACCTGGAGATGATCAATTTTCTTCTTCCTTTTCTTGTTTTTCTATGAATGGGGGTGTTGGCACGCCACTGGCCGCAGCCCGTTTCCCTGAAGTCTGAGGGGTGATTATGCCCCAGCCTATCTTAATACCTCAGCCCAGAGATGCCGAGGGCGTGGAGCAGCTTATGAAAGCTCTGTGGGGTCATTGGCAAGGTCAGTATACCGCCATTCCCAGGGGGTTTCACACAGCGGGGCATCCCAAATCACCAGGGAGAGGCAATTGTTCTTTTAGACTCCAGGGCTGACCAAATGCTGTTTTGGTCCACTTTACTTTACCTATATTGGGATGTCTCAGAAATGATTATTAAAATCCTGCTCTTCTTAAATCTTTTAAGAGATTTAGCACCAAGAGGGGTCACTTTCTTACCCTTCAAAGCCCTGTGATGGGCAGTTATAAGAAAGGCAGGGTATATTTTGTCTGCATTGTACCAGCTGGAAACTACTTTGCCTGTTCCAAAATCATTTCAGCCAATTCCAATTGTCATTCTTGCTTTCTTTCCCCAGAGTCTTCAGGCAAAGAACCAGACTGGAACTTCTGGAAGTACCTCATTAGCCCAGATGGGAAAGTGGTGAATGCCTGGGGTCCAACATTATCCGTGGAGGAGATCCGGCCTCATATCACAGAACAAGTGAGAAAACTGATTCTGAAAAAGAAAGATGAATTGTGACACCTAGTGGTCACCACTGGACATTTTCGGGAATAGGGCTTTTTAGTAGCTGTTTTTAATTCAATGTTTCACGCTCCAATAAAAAAACATTTTTTTTACACCGTTATTACCACCGGTCATCATAACAAGAAATAAATGTGATGCATTTTGATGATCGAAATTTTGCATACTAGGAACATCCCAGGGGGCTACAGATGGCCAATCGTGATCACAGTTCAACAAAATCATCTGATATTTTATTTTAGCATTTTTAACGGAAAGACATTTTGTGACCACTGCCGGAGAAAGTTTTAAAGGGAAAGACATTTTGTGACCACTGCCGGAGAAAGTTCTCCAAATGCAAATTGACTATTTTCCAATAAAGTAAATCAAAAACCATTGACGTGAGCTAATCTGATCATGTGGACTCACCGGGGGTTGGGGGAATTCTTTACTGTGTCTTGTGCTTCCTTTTATATATTCAAACAAGTCAAATATGGTTTGTTATATGGCTTATTATATAATTGGTATTACACTAACCTGCATTTAAAGAGGAACAGAAAATGAAATCCCCCCCTCCCCAGAATACTAGAGATGTGCTAATCTTAGCCATTTAAGTGTGCAGAGTATTGTGTGCGCATGTTGGAGGCATGATGTCCTGGTCCTAGAGTCTTTTAGTCTTTAGGGCTGAGCAAATGGGTTTTGTAAAGTTGACAGATGAAATAAAAAAAAGCTGACCCACAGCTATATTTTTTGACAGAAACATTTGCTTTAGTGTTTGGTCCAGATAATAAATTGGTGTTACTGTAGTTCACGTGACCAGTGGTGAGGGCCGGCCATTGCCATTTGGGCTGGAGGGAGGTGACAGGTGATTATCACTGCGGACACCTAGCTGTCACTCAGACGCACTTCAAAAACCTAGATTTTAGGTCCACTAAATAGCTTCCCTCATGAAATCCCAAAAATCAGCTTAATTATACCCTTTGTCATATTTTCCCTAAAGATTAACTCCACTGGAAAGCATTAGCCTCAATGTCTAGAGTTCTCCAACCTTTCTTTCCATGAGAGCTACGTTCAGTATTAAGAGATGGTCAGGAGCTACATTTAACACACATGGCCCCCACCATTCCGATAGGCTGGGACGGAATGCACGCACGCGCACCACCATGGATGCGGGGGATGCGACAGCGGGTGCTCCCCATTCAAGTCAAAAAGAGCCCACGCATGCGTCGTTGGAACCAGGAGCAGGCAGGGGAGTACATACCATAGTGGCAGTGCAGGAACGTGCCCCCAGAACAAGGGGGCCCGGCGCACGCTGCCTCCATCGCCTCTGCGGTATCTACCTGCCCCTAAATACTTACCTAGCCATGCCACCTCCTTCCTGTTCCTACCAGGCCCCGCCTCTTCTGCGCTCTATCCAGGTTTTGTTCCGCTTTAACCTTATACATATTGATGACAACTGTGACTACTGTGTAACCCCCTAGCCCCAACATGTTGCTAGACCTCCTCTAGTATTCTGGTCCTAGCTGGTGAACCACAGGTTTAGGGCCCCTCGTCTGGAGTGAGAAATCAGTAAAGTCTATCCTACATAAAAGCCATGGATGTCTCTTAGCCTACATAGCCCATGTTTTTACTTATGCCTGAATGCCATAATCTGTGCACATTAGGGGTTTCTTATGATTTAGTCATGTATGTGTTTATTATTTAGGCTCATCCTGCAACATTTTATGCCAAACTCCACCTGTCCCACATCCTGCAACATTTTATGCCAAACTCCACCTGTCCCACATCCTGTACATGTGCTAGTGGCGTGTTTCAGTCTACTGCTTACCTGTTCCCAGCAGCAATACAGTTTCTCAGCTGGGCCAGGCAGTGGTGTCCCTGAACAACACAACCCACCAGGAATTCTCATCCAGTGAGAGTGCCAGGGTATCTGAGGCTGACTTTAGGCCACTGCTGTTTCTTGCCTTGCTGGTCTCCTGTCTGATCATCCATTGACATAGTCACATCCTACTGGGTTTGTCTAACCGAACAGAAGTAGTAATAGACAGTTTAAGGCAGTCAAAAAATAAAAGGGTCAGTTTTATGAATGGGCGTAGGAGGCACATGACTAAAGGTACTATCTCTGATTGAGCACTCAATGGTGATCTGTTAAAGATCTCCTTTTCTGTGATTTCATTGTGCTGTATAGTTTGGGAATGTACCTATACAAGTGGACCTACACCTTACACCAGCACCATCAGATGTATACCTTGTGACCATTGGCTGTCGTCAGGCGGCACACTCTACATATTCATATTTAGAGACTGGTGGGGGGGATCTACACATGTGCTGCATATTACATTTTTATAGGCGGATTTGATAACTTTTGGGTGTAGGGGGGTTGGCACACACTCTGCATATTCATTTTGGGCACCTAAAGGGGGATAAGTGAAGATAGGGTGACCCGTTTACTATTTTAAAGGATAGGGGGTGGCAAGTTACCTGCTGGCAGGTGATTCGCCGTTAGCCTAGCCCATTCATTATCTGTATCCCCAAAGGCCAGTAGGGTACATAAGTGCCCGGTGCCCATCAGTGCGGGTCTGATGTCCACCTCTGGGGAAGCATCGGCCTCGCACTGAAGGGTATAGGGGCTGGTGTCCTGTTGTGGCCTCCTAACCCTGGGGAACCCAACCCTTATGCCTGTTGTGCCAGCTGGTAGGCTTGGTGAGGGGGGGACCCCACTTAATTTTTTTAATGAAAAATGCAGATGCAAAAGAAACGTGCAGAAAAAAATAGCAGCTGTGGCCAGGCAGGTGACTAAACACCTATCTCCTTTTTAACATGTAGCTGTACATGCAAACACTGTTATTCAAGTAATTTAGTGAATACATCCACTATGTTATCCCACTACATACTGAAGCCTAAGGAGGGTTGGTGTGTAATATTTGCAACTATTTATACAAGCAAACTAACATATGCCTAGAAAATGAACTAATTAAAGTGATACAAAAAAATATTGGCAACAATCCCTGGGGGAGCCTGCTGATCCAGCAGTAAATGTGAGAGCTGGATAACAGTTAATTGTGAGTATATCGCAGTCTCTAAGCAGATGGCAGAAGACCTGCTGGTAGGAAATCCCTCTGGACACACTCTTTAAACAAATCAGAAAAAAGAGATGATGGGAAATGAAATAGAATTTCAATTTAATTTGTTTTAATCATATCAAGCAAGTTTGAAAAGTTGATGACAAGATCAAAGGGACATTCCAGGCAAAGGGTTAAATTAGCTTTTTTCATGCCCCATGCTAGTTATCAGGGGCGGCAACTTTCATTCGCCAGCACTTTGCATTCCCTGATAAACCCTGTAGACCTTGCCCCCTTCTGCTGACTCATTTTTCAGGGTCCCCAGAATTGACTTCTGAAGGAACCCTTTACAGTGCATGTGAATATGAAGAGATTACTCATCATCTGCTGCTGAGGAGGCCCTGCAGAAAGGAGTCCACTGAGAGCAGGCTTAAATGGTGGCTGGATGCATGATGCAGCCCCTGACAGCCAGCATGAGGAGAGGAGAAAGCAGCCACTCCAGCCCCTGTGTTAAATATTAACATACCCCCCGCTCTGCCCCTCTTATTAGAGCTAAATCACATGTAATAGAGCAAATTAAAGGTACTTGCCTTCACCTGGAATCCTGCAGCGATGTCGGTGGTGCCGCAGATGCCGCAGCGATCACCCACCGACATTTTTGTGAAGCCGGCGTTCTCCGCATCTGGCGTTCTCCGCATCCTGCGAGCTCCTGCCTGCCCATTTACATGAATAAATGGCGGGCGGGAGCGTGTGCAATGTGGAAAGCGCTGGTGCCCAGTGGCTGGCAAAGACTTCAAGAAATGGCGGCAGGCAATCACTGCAGCACCTCTGACTTCACCGCAGGATTTCAGGTGAAGGTGAGTGTCGTTTTTATTTGCTTTATTACATTTGCTTTAGCACTAATAGGAGGGGGCAGGGCGGAGGGTATGTTAATATTTAACTCAGGGGCTGGAGTGGCCCTTTAAACCTTCATGTATAGTTAACCCTCCTGCATGATCCATCTTAGCTTAAAGGCATGCCAAAAAAATGCACATTATTAAAAACTCTCATAAATATGATAGATGACAAATAGAGGAGTTTATACAATCTGAATGTATCATTCTGCTCAAGCTAATGGCCTGTTCCCCGAGCCAACCTGTGCTGGAATAACAGATTATTGCTATTTCAAATACATGGTCAATCACAAATCCATACCATGGAGTAATGATTGGAGTGGATGAGCTGTATCCTTGTGGATTTTTTGGATCTTCCTATTGTTCTCCGTGTTCCTGCACCACTTTCAGAAATTCGTCTAGCTGTTCGGCTGCCATGTAATGGCAAATGGAGCAGTAGCTGGGAGTGAAGAGTGTGATAAAGATAAAGATAAACACCGACCCACTTTACACTTCCAATGATCCAGGCCTTCAGACTTTTCCAGTTCAATTTTGGGGGCTTCTGATTAGTTTCTTACTCTTTATTCTTTTTGTTTTCATATTTTCCTTTTCTTTCCTCCTTCCTGGAAGATTTTGAGATGGGGATCACAAAGGCATCCACTGCAGAAGCAAAATCAATATTACAACAAAGAAAGACATGTTTCTTGTTGGTTCATCTGGAAACACTTCCACTTGCATTGAATGATCACTGGACGAAGGCTTTTCCCAGATATCATCCCCATGCCTTGCCTGGACCTTGGAAGCTTTGCTTTATTTCTTGAAAGTGATCCTAGTACTAAATTGTCTGAAGTCCATCTTCAGACAAAACCTTTTAGTAAGGAAAGGTTTATAATATTCTTTTGTTCTTTCTTCTATTCTGTTTTCCATCCGCTAAAGCCCCACACCAGATTTATCTTTTGTGAACCTATAGCCAGAAAGAAGTTTAAACTTCAGCATGATTTAATGAAAAGCCCAAACCCTTAAAAAGCGATTCCCCAGCATCTAAAATTAATATATTTTAAGTTTTTAGTCGCTTACTTATTATTCTTTACCCGCTGGGCTGCAACTCTGTTCAGGACTTTAGGATACGGGCGCCGCCATCTTGACTCAGAAGCATCACACTTATTGAGAAGATGAGAGTGGGATAAAGTACAGGGAGTGGGGTACACATGTTAAGCTTTCTAGGCATACCCAGCTTATTGTAATGGCTCCATTTTTCTGGAAGTAATCACTTGACAAATTCTTTGGTTGCATATAAAAAAGCAGAAAACACATTTTCCTAAAATATAAATATGCAAACAAGAAAAAACAAGCTAAATCTGAAAGCACAAGAACAGAACAATACTCAACATGCATTTTGTCACCCTCTGTTGACAGGTCATCTTTCACCATTTTACGCTTATGTTTAACTGTGATTTTTGCAGGAATTTATAGGAAAAATATATTTTTGTTGTGGCAGAGTTTAGGCTTTAACATGAAATAACGTGTTTTTCCAGTGTTTTTTTTAAATATTTATATATATATATATATATATATATATATTTTTTTTTTTTTAAATCGGGGGCTACTGATTACAATGGTACCACATATATATCGGTAGCCCCTATTCCTGCCCAGGAGACCCCCAAAACTGATAATAGCACTTTATAACGTTTACAAGTAAAATACAACTACTATCCACACTATAAAAGGTTAAATAAATGGCCCCAGCATTGGAACAAAGATTGAGGTGAGTTAATTGGAACACCAGGGGGGTTAAAAATGCAGGTAGTGAATCGGTTTTGATTCACTTTAAGCTAGAAAGAAAGGTCAGAATGAGGACCTGTTATGGGGGTAAAAAGTCATTTTTAGTATATTGAGTGTCATTTGTAAGGTCAATGCCACACTGACAGTAGGAGAGGCACATATTCTAGGACAGTAGGGTCTTGCTATCAGAAAACCAATGCTTTGTGGTTGGCAGCTGCCATAATAGGCTAGGCTCCAATTCTCTGGTTCGCCAGACAAAGGTCAGGTGACAAGAGATTAGAAGGTAGACTGCATGCAGCAAAAGGGGCTAGGTGAAAAGTGATAAAGGCTAGAGGCCCTTACCTGAGAAAAGATAAACATACATTAAACCTAGTTTTACCTACCCAAGTTGGTGCAGCCCTATGTGTTTAGAGTTCCTACTGTCCATAATCCAACGCAATCCTTTGAACCAAAGACTGACTGTACTGTACAGTGAGAAAACAGTTAGGATCCGGCCCAGCCTAAAGAGAACTGACCACCAGTAGCCATCACCAACCGAAGAACATCTCAGGGCTCTACAATTTCTGCTCATTAATATGCCAGGCTCAACTTTTGATAGCATGTAATAAACAATATACTAAATGTGAAGTGCAGCGGAATTACATTACCGGGAAAATGTGTTCAGTACAGCCTTTGAAAGTGAATAGCTTCTTTTCTTTTGAATTGCTATACTTAAAGAGGACTTGGAATTACTCTAGAGCCAGACAATTACCTGTTTCACAACAGCTGAGGGGAAGCTTGCGAAAGAACATGAATTTAAGGGACAAATGGAAGTTTCACAATGTAGGGCATTCCAAATCTTGATGCTCCTAGGGCAAGCTTATAAAGAAGACCAATTGATTTTTATGAGTTTTGGTCATCTTTAAAGTGATCCTATACTTAGAGGGAAGTTTATGTTGTCACCTTCCATCCCCAGCCCAGTGCCTCAAAACAGCCATATTGCTCCTTAGAGCCAAGTAGCCCCACCCCCCAGCGATGATGTGTTAAGTTAGAGTACACTCAGTTTAGCAACAGGGGCACTTCTACCTAACTCATTATGTGACAGCTTAGTTGTAACTGAACTATTTAGCATATATCTTGACATTCATCCTAATACTACTTCCCTCTGAGTATGGGATCACTTTAAAGTAGATCAATGACCAGAATATTGACTATCCAGGTTATTGGTCTCTGCCCCGGGGGCATCTTGATGTAGAATGCTCCCCTTTGTGAAACACTCCATATCGCCCACTTTCACTCGCCTTCGCCATTCGGTCTGAGCATGCGCTGATCCAACCAACGATTTATGCGACACATAATAATGCGCGACATAGAGTCGCTGATTTAAACTTTGCATCGGCATAGGTGACACCGACATGCGCATCTCCGGCTTCCCTGTGGAGTATGCACTCCTGCAAGTCCGGGCTATCTGAATGGCTGCACACAGGGAGCGCGTGCAGCTACAGGGGAGACAGGGATCAGATCAGTCAGGAATGTGGGAGCCAGTGGGATCAGATAAGATTACTGGCGCCCCGAGGGGGTTTCACACAGCGGGACATCCAGTATAGGATGCCCTGGCGGCAGGCTAGTGGCCGGCCTTGGAATCTTTTAGATTCAAGAAGGGCCAAAGTGGGGTGATTGCGACAAAAACCAATGTATGTGTTGGTATGTATTTGCTTCGTCCTGTTATGCAGCGAGTTCGATGTGGAGGACACTTTGGATATAGTTGTGTCTGGTGTGACTACTTTTTTCATCAAGTACCATTTTCCAAATATCTAATATCAAATATCTTACCACCTGGGTGGTACAGCACCTAAAACCTTGTTAGGAAACACACAAAACAACCATATAAAGTATATGAAATGTACCAAAATGTACATACATAATTCCCATTACCTTTTGGAGCAGTTTTGTATTTATGGTGGAAATCAGGCATGGGTAAAGTTTAGATCGCATATGCCCACATGTGGCCCTTGGAGCCATCTGATGCAGCCCCTGACCTGCTGTGGGGAAAGTGGGAGGGTTAAATAAAACTGTGTAAATGTAGTTATATAGGGGCTCAGTAAAGACAGGAGTGGTAAAAGAGTGGCGTATTGGCCGATAGAAGGGATTGTTACATATGAATATGGTAATGGAGTAATGTGGAGGAAATATGGGTGTCAAACAGATCAATCTAATGCTATTCAAAATGATACATTCCAAATTCTGAGCCCATTCATTGTGGCCCGTGACCAGTTTCGAGATTGCTTAAACGGGACCTTCAGCATGATTTAATGAAAAGCCAAAACCCTTAGAAACTATTCCCCAGCATCTAAAATCAATATATTTTAAGTTTTTAGTCACTCACTTATTATTCTTTTCCCCACTGGGCTGCAACTCTGTTCAGGATTCTAGCATACGGGCACCGCCATCTTGACTCAGAAGCATCACATACTAAGGAGAGGAGAGCGGGATAAAGTACAGGGGGTGGGTTATAGCTGTACTTTGCACAGACAGAGCAGAGCTGGGGTCAGGTAAAGGACAGCAATCCCAGAATGCAGAGCAGCACAGTCAGAAGACACTTCCTGTTTTCAGGCTGTCTGATGCTCCATGAGCCGCCATCTTTGATGTTTAAAGGCTCATAACATGCAATAGGTAGGATGATTTTTAATGTGAGCAATCTGTATGTACAGGGTGGGGGAAACATATAAGATATGCTGTTATTCAGAGTGAAGGCCCGCGCTCCTCAAAAGGCACCCCTGGTTTAGATGGGGTATAGATCAGTTTGTGACCTGGCTGGATACCACTTGATACTGTACTTGTAGTGGTACTTCTGATTGGAGCCTGGCAACGGCTGCACACAAGTGAAGCAACCACACCTCCACTAATATGGGCTGTGTAGCGCTACAGTGTGCAGCTATTTCTAGGTCCCATGTCAGGTGGAGCTCCGTATGAACAAGGTAAGTATCCCTTTTTTGCAGGAGGTTGTCTTTTTAAAGGTGCCATGGACCAGGGCACTCCCTGGCAAAAATTTACTGGAGAGAGTTTAGGCCTGTTTGAGGTGAAACACTAGTCATGTCAGGAAAGGCATTTGTTGAGGATGAAATTGAACTTTTTCTTGTTCTAGAAATTTTTTTGTATTGAAGAGGAACATCACTTTTGAAATGCCTCTCGTGTGTATTTCCATAAATTTGTCGGGAAAATTCTCTTTTCCAGTGGTCCCACTGTGCAGGTGCTAGCAGGCAGACAATCAGTGCACCCTGCTTCATTCAGTTCTGCTGGTCGCTCTGATGTCAAAGCAGCGAGAATGCTGAATGGAGCCAAGTGCACCAATGCCTCTAGCTGTGGGGTGTACCATACCTGCCATTTGTGGGATCAGCTACTATGTATGTATACACAGTGATCGCCAGGGTTTCACACAGCGGGGCATCCTGATATGGGAGAGGAAACTGGCCAGCCTTGGGGTCTTTTAGACTCCAGGATTGGATAGCTTTTAGTGGCAGCTAAGTGAGTCTCACATAGCTGCCTCTCTCACGAAGCTGCCTCTCCAACAGTTACACAACTCACACAGCTGACTTTCCCTGCCCACAATAGCCTCTGATTCCCCCCCCCCCCTTTGGGCTCCTCAGGCTTCAGGAGAGGGCCAGGAACACTCCCCATGCTTCTGCTGCACACTGAATGAAAAAAAAAATGACATTCACTCACCTCCACCTTGGAGACATGGGACATTCACTCACCTCCACCTGTGGAGGCATCCGACTCCCCCCCTGGGCTCAGGCTTCAGGAGAGGGCCCAGAACAGAGCACCACCACCGCTTCCGCCCTTGCCTCTAGCCCCGCCCACCGTGATGTCACCCCGCTCCAAGCGATGAGAGTACTCAGATGCTGGTGATCAGTGGAGAGTGGAGGGACAGGGGGCTCTGATTCCCTGCATTACCACCCCCTCCAAGATCACTGGCATCTGTCATTGGATTGGCGCGGGACACTGGTGTGGGACACAGGATCGAGATCGAGTAGCCTTGAAGGCTATGTGTAGCCTTCAAGCAGGTAGAAAGGCTTTCCCCCCACCCCAGTACCTCAGACACTGCTGCTGGCTCAGCAGTGGTCTGGTTTTCAAATAAAGCTGGGCTTTTC
Source organism: Gastrophryne carolinensis (assembly GCA_027917425.1). Classification (NCBI taxonomy): domain Eukaryota; kingdom Metazoa; phylum Chordata; class Amphibia; order Anura; family Microhylidae; genus Gastrophryne; species Gastrophryne carolinensis. The sequence goes on from CM051235.1 coordinate 438,131,245, forward strand.
CACCGAAGTCACACCCTGCAGGGCTTTTGAGAGAGCCAGTGAGCAGAGACATATTTTATAAAAACATAACTTTTTTTTTTCTTTACATTTTTCACTCAAAAATATTTTTTAAAAACTGGAAAAATGACAAACAAGACATTTCCTGTTAAATCCCAAACTCTGACGAAAGAACAATATATAATTTTCCTGTAAATTCCTGCAAAAATCACAGTTATACATAGCGCAAAATGGTGAAAAATGACCTGTCAACAGAGGGTGGCAAAAACTCAAGTAAACTGGCAGTTAAAAGGGTTAAAAGTAGCTATGCATGTTGGGTATTGCTCTGTTTGGGGGACCTAGAACTTTCAGATTTGGCTTGTTTTTTCTTGTTAACATATTGATATCTATACTGATCTATTTAAGGTTTTTTTCTTTTTAGGGAGACCCTGTGCAACCAAAGAATTCTTCGAGGGATTACTTCCAGAAAGATGAGCCTGCTACAACAAACCGGGTACACCTAAAATGCTAAACTGTTGTACTTTCACGGAATATATGGTTTGGGGGGGGATTGCAAATGTGAGGGTTGTTTTGGTTGAAAAAGTCTGCAGAGCTGAAATTTGTAAATAAAATTACCCTTACACTCATGCTTCACTTTGGGGTGTTTGACAACTCTTCCTTTGACAGTACCTATGCACCTATGCATGTTGGGCATTGTTCTATTCGGGGGACCTTGCCATTTCAGATTTACCTTTTTTTTTCTTGTTTACATATTGTTTTCAGAAAATGTGGTCTTGATTCTGCTTTTCTTTTCTTTTTTTAGGGACACCCTGTGCAGCTAAAGAATTTGAGGGATTACTTCCAGAAAACATCAACAAGCCTAGTACACCTAGAAAGCTTGAGGTGTGTACTTCCAGAGAATATATAGTGTGTGGGGGTTATTTCAAGGTGCGCATAGCAATTATATTTTATCTGAAAATCCCCTAAATCGATGTTTCAGTTTTGGGATTGCACATAAAATAGTGAAAAATGGTCTGGCAACAGAGGGTGACAAAATCTCGGTAGGCCGGTACTTAAAGGGTTAAGTTAATCAACTGTGGAAACATGCCTGCCTGTAAATTATGCATAAGCCATTCATTATGCACTATAAATATTTTACAAGCAAAGGGATAAAGAGGGGACTTTAAATCCAAACAAACCCGAAGGAGCTGTTCATTGAATATTGATTTTAGGAGTTTTATCTTGCTGCACAGCGAGTGGAGGATGAGAAAATCAGGGACTGCGGGTGACATAGGTGAAATATGATGCTGTTGATTACAGGCAGATAAATAAATAGATGTCTTAATTACATCAATATAATACAGCTGTTAAGCACATCCTGCACTGATGGAAAAGTTAAAGGGCTAATCCAGAAAACTACATGAATCATATAACCAAGTAGCCATAAAGCTCCAAATGTTCTACATTTCTTTTTTTAACAACCCTCCCAAAGCAGAGAAACTTATTCTGAAGTTTTTATTCATTTTAGAAATTTGCAACCAGTGGACGTGCATATAGAAGTTGCCAGCCTCAGATCCCATGGACATATATGTAAGCTTAAACAAAAGGCACAGGGCACAGAGCGCTCGCCTCTGACGAGATCACAGTCCAAGATAATGAAGTGCCAGCCATGAAGTATAAGCATTAAAAGCATCCATCCTTTATTGTAGTCACTTTAAAAAGCCGTCACAGCATACAGAGCAATAAAAAGCATATCCAGAGCAGAACCCACGTCAACGCGTTTCGAGCCGTGGCTCTTAATCATGACGTGGTCGCTCCTAATCACAATGTTGCAATACACAAGTGGGGGGTGTGTCTCAGAGCTATACCGCGTTTCCCCAAAACTACAACAAGGTCTTATATTAATTTTTGCTCCTAAAGATGCATTATTATAAATGGCTTATTTTCAGAGGATGTTCTCCACCCAGAGAATCTTGCGAGGAATTTTCCATTTCCTTTTCACCAAGTCATTCTCGGGCTTTTCAATAGGTGCAGACTGCACCTTCTCAAGTGGAGGCCCACTCAGTGCACGTGAGGGGGTCTTAGGCTTAAGCAATGGTTGCTTAACCACCTGGCTTACTGCAGGCTGGCTCACTATATTTCTGACCTCATCAACTGAGCTAGATACAACAACTTTGCTTGACCTAACCTTAGAGCCTGACTTCCTTTCACTACTCTGGGAAGTATTACTGGCTACAGACAAAGCTTTGTACTTATTTTCCAGCTCAGAAAACTCATTTGCAGTGTGTTGGAGGCATTCTACAGCTACTGCAAGTTGATCTCTCAAAGATGCAACTTCCTCATCAGCTTTGAGTTTTTCCGCCATCTCAGCATGAAAAACTTCTAATAGTAGCCACCCCATCTCTGCCACTGCAACTCTAGCTTGCTTATCGAGATGGAAACGTTTAAAACTAAATTTAGCTAAACGGCTATGAATGCTACCCTCACCCAAACTAACACTAGGGGGAGCATATTTACGAAACTCTTTAGCAATGGACACCCATGGACTCTGATTAACCCAGCTTGGGACATTACAATCCTCAATTTCCCATTGTGAAGTATGCTTAACCCCAGCCTTCTTAAACAGCTTGTGAAACATTTTCTACTCAACAAAGGTATAACAAAATAAAAACTCTCTAATATTTGTGCACAGTTTCAGTTGGAAATTAGTGCAAATCCCGGACGAGCCCCCAATTGTCTTACTTGGGCGTAATTTATCTAAAATTTACAAAGTATATTTGCAGCCCTCAAATATATAAGGAAACTTGAGAGCTCAAATACATGTATATCTCCAAAAGTTACGCCTCGTTTGTCTAATAAGTTCAATTGCCAGTAATCTCCAAGGAAGATGATGCACTTTAAAGTTATTTTATATACCTTGCAAAATGTACAAAACAAAAATACTACAATCTGTGTTACAACATAGAAAGCCTAACAGGGCAAAAGCATATATATATTAAAACGGATTACTCATCTGTTTTAATTGCTCCACGCAGAAAATCAGCAGACCACGTCCAAACAAGATGGCTGCTGTACTTGGCTTCACAACGCAGGTCCATCTACCCAAGGCAAAGTCCCATCATCGTCCGTCTGTAGGCGCACCAGCACATGTTTTCTCCAGCTGCCTTCCAAAAGAAAATCTCCCATCTCTCTCCAGCCTACAGTTTTTATTAGGTGGACCCTTTGTTCCATTTTGAAATCCGCAGCTCATCCCTGATTAGCCCAGGCAAAACTCACAAAGTGATGCTCTGGCCCATCCCTATCCTTATCAGAGGTAGCCAGCTTAATTTGCATGCAAATGCACACCTGAAACTCACACCCAGAAAACCAGTCTTCAAAGAACAAAGGGGGTTACCAACCCTGCATCAAACAAAAGGGATTGTCCTATATATACAGTGATTGCATGTATAAGATTTTTTTACAATTTCTATGGGAACAATATATATATAAAAAATATCATAGCTTCACAATCACAGAATAAACCAAGCCCAAGGAACTCACAGAATAAACTGTATCCAGATATAAAGCAGTGAACCACTTTTTGCAAGTCACCAGCCAAACTATTTTCTTTTCCCTTTTGTTGTGTTGAAAGTCAAAACTTTCATAGTCTGGTTGTTCGGCAGCTTTAGGTTCCTGATGCAAGAACAGAGCTCACAATTAATAGGAATAATACAAAAAGATCTACCCAGATCCCACAATTAATAATCAGAACCCCAAACACAATTGTCGGGTATAGCCAGCCCGTCAGTGCAGTAGCAAACCTGCTCTCACAGTGATTAGCCAGTTAAGAGAGTCACTTGTAACCACCGAGTTCAGGGGAATGCCCCACTGTGAGCCATTCCCCCGATAAAACAGGGCTCTAAGATTGTAGACTGGTGGTCATGGGGTCCTGAGTCAACGTGACAGCTAGTGGCCAATCATAGGTCCATTTTGCCAAGGGAGGGAGGATCAGGTAAGAAATGGGCCTTCAATGGGGGAGAGGGGAATCAGCAAAGGGCAAAAACCCCATCAACCCCTCACATCATTAGTCCCAAAAACCAGTTAACATGCACCATTATCCGCATTACAAGGCCACACAACTCTTACACCCCCAAAAAACACACACACACTAATAACCCAACACATATTAAACCAGACCTTAACCAGTTTTATACAGCCCTGTAGTCTAAAAGACCCCAGCGGCAGCCAATTCCCTCTCCACAAGGCTTCCTGATTTAGTGAAACTCCCTGGGATCACCATAAAACATACCTTATCATTGATCCCACAGTGCATGCACAGCCTGCAGTGCCATCCCTCTGGCTTAATGGCCAGCATGGGCACACAGCAGGAGGGGAGCAGCCAGGGGGTGGTTCTAAGTCTTCTATTCATTCAGAATAGATTGCAGGGTGATGCAAAATATTCTAATTTGCTGTAAGCCTGGGCATGCGCCATGGGAGCGAGGCAAGATTTTTGGCATTAATCTGGGGTTTCACACACAGGGATATCCCCAGTCAGGTTTACCAACGGAACAAAACTCATTAGTGGCCGGCCTGAAAGATTCCAGGGCAGCGGAAGAGGCAAAGAGCCTGCATCCCCAACCAAGAAGGGGGCATCACTGCTTGTAAGTGATTTTTTTTTTTAATTGTTGCTGGTCATCGCCCCGTACCCGCCCATGTCTATAGCTCTGCCCTAGGCACATGTCTACCTGTGCCTAGTGGCAAATAAGGCCCTGGGTAGACCTACTCTCGAGCTCTATGATTTGTGGTTAACTGCTGGGGAATCAAGGGGAGTGCCAGAAGTCAGTGCCAAGTTTCTGCTTCTAGGTGCTACTGCAAGGTTACGGGGGGGAGGGGGGGGGAGGGAGATGTGATGAAGTAAGCAGCTGAAACGTGTTTCTTACATTTTGTCTGGTCAGTTCCTTTAAAGGTTTAAAGGGAAATGTACTTCTAGAATAAATTAGGCCTTGATTCAGTAAACTTGCCTTAAAATATCTCCGGAAAATTAGGACTGTTTTCATGCTTTTTTTCAAAATAAGGCATGAAATAAAATAAGGTGTCATTCAGTAAAGGGGGGAAGTTAGAGCATGCTTTGCACCAACACTTTCACTAGAGCAATGTAATCATTTCATTAGCTTTTCAAGGAAAACTTTCCTTTTTTTACTGTCCCAAAGTAAAATATTATTTTAAATTATTAAATTTCCAATTCCTGTAGCATCCTGATTTAGGAAGACCCGATGTGTGAAATCTACCAGCTCGATGAGTATACTAGGCTGCAATGGCATCTCTGGCTTCCCTTCAGTTGATGTGCTAGCCATTTCTGAATGGCTGGTAAGGGTATGCACAGCTAAAGAGGAGTGGCCAGCAGCTAGCATTCCATTTGTAGTTAGGCACTGTGCTGCTGTGTCAGCCCCGTGCTGTCTCTTTGCTCTGGTCACATAAGGGAAGGGGAATATCTTCTTCCTCTGCCTCCTGCCTGATCAAGACCAGAAATACAATCCTGAGGCTCTTAACAATTTTACACTACTTCTCTTAGGTATAGGCTAGAAAGGAGCTCTCCATACTGACAGTCAATCCCAGCTCAATCCAATGCAGTGTGCTTGTATGACTGTATAGCATAACACTTTGTTTTAAAAAATGTCATGTGTAGCCCTACATGATAACAATACGTTTGAGTATGCCTGAACAATCACTTTAAATTAGACTTCCGCTTGGTGTTTTTGTTAAACATATTATATATATTAAAATATGTATGGTGATTTATTATTACCTGTATATATATCTTGATAAATCTACTAAAAGTCTTACTAAAATCCTCACACTGTTGGTCTGAACTCTGCATTGCTTTGGGGCTGGTTTGCAAAGGGGGCTTTAATACAGCTCTTTAAAGAGGACCAACACCCAGGGGTGATCGGCCCGGAAATCTATAAGATTCCCGGGCCGATCACCTCCCACCCCGCGGGACATCCGAGATCGGGATGTCCCGCGGGGTGAAACCCCCCAGAAACCCCCAAAACATCTTACCTGATCCGCCGCCTCCCGCGCGCCCCTCCAGACGTGCGTGCGCCCGCGCCGGCCCTCTGCGAATGGCCGGCGGGGGCGCGCGCGCGCCGAGAGTGACGCGCGGGAGGCGGCGGCGGCGGAAGCGGCTTGGACGTTTCTGATCCCCGCCTGGACGTTGGCGGGGATTGGCTGCGGCGTTCACGTGGGAGCGTTGAGAGGTGAGTTTTTTGGGGTTTCTGGGGGGTTTCACACAGCGGGGCACCCCCGATCGGGGTGCCCCGCCGAAGTGGACCAAAACCCAGGATAGTCAAAATCCTGGGTGTTGGTCCACTTTAATACTGACGTGAGCTCCCTCTGCCTGGTAGGAATAGCCCCTCTCGGTTGCAGGGAACAAATGTCAGAAGACGGAGAAAACTGTGGAACCCACAAGCTTGGATTTCTGCGGAGATCGGCGATGGATTAAAGGTAAATGGAGGGGGGGGGGGGGGGGTATAAAAATCTTTTTTTCTTGTGTCTTTGTGTTTTTTTTACATTTAACTATTTATAAACTGGTAAGGGGTCCTTAAGACCCTGATACCAGTTCACAGGGCAGGAGGGGCTGCCAGCAAGCGGGTGACTTGCCATGAATCCCCTCCCCATTACCTGCATTCCTAAACCTCAGGGGGGTGCAGGCTTGTGACGAATTGGCGGAATGGTAGCCTTGACAGCCGGGGGCCTGCTGCTCAGCCTCCACGTCCCTGGTCTACCAGCCGCCATAGCTCGTGCCCGGGCTGGTTTTGCTGGATAGGGGAACCTTAAAAATTATTTTTAAGGGTTTAACCATAAAAAGGCATGGGTTTCCCCTTCTCCGTGTCATTTTTTTAAACTTTTAAAAAACTTTTAGGTGTTTAACCCTAAAAAATGTAAAAAAAATGTGGGCCCTCTCAGTCCACACTCACTCCAGAAGGTGAAAAGTAAAAAACATAAAGCAGAATTTTACCACTGCAGATTGTTTAATCTATAATTCACAATGAATGAAATAGTCTTCCTCCTGCTATGCCAGCAGATTTTAGCTTTGAAGGCGATGCATTACCTGTGTAATAGGATACGACATTCTATCTTAATGCTACGCTCCACTGCATGTCACTTTTTTTGTGAATTTTTTATGACGTTTACAAAAATTTGACTGAAAAAGAGATCTCGCCCCAGGCAGGTCCAGGATTTTCTGTCCTTGTCAAGAAAGCACACTTGTCTCCAGCCTTTCTCCATGGTGATGATGATACGACCATGCTGTGATCTGTGAGGCTCTCATGTTGTCTTTTTTAATCTTATTACAATCCCCAGAGGGCTTTTGAAGAAAATGGAAATGTGCTGGACACAGAAACAACTGAAATATGACCTGATGAAATAAAATGGAAGTAGAGTCTTGCACTTGTTGCCCTTTCTGCTCAGCAGCACATGACTCATGACACACTGCAGCAGTGATGATTTACTGTTATGTGTTCGTTGTATGATTACTAGTGATGAGCGAGTAGTATTCGACCGAGCCGGTATTCGATCGAATACTACGCTGTTCGTCATACTCGATTTCGATCGAGTACAGCGGCGATGGCGCACTCACAATTCGTTTCCCCTCCCACCTTCCCTGGCGCGTTTTTTACACCAATCACCATGCAGGGGGGGGTGGGACAGGTCCTGGGAGGACGCTGGCATCGCGAAAACGGCGTCTACACGCATTGGCTGGAAAAACCATGTGACCTCGAATATACAAAACTCAGCACTTCCTCTTCGTCAGCATTAGCAGCTTGAACTTAGTAAGGGACAGACGCTCACAGCAGGGAAAGACAGGCTGTCGCTGGCAGGGCCCCAGAAGCTCGGAATATCGCATTTACCACCATCTATACCAGCTACCAGAAGACAAGAGAGTCATTAAGAGCCCTTATTAGGGCTACTACGCTGAACGGTATATGGCTCATATGTAGGCAGGCAGGGCCCCAGAAGCTCAGAATATCGCTTTTACCACCATATATACCAGCTACCAGAAGACAAGAGAGTCATTAAGAGCCCTTATTAGGGCTACTATGCTGAACAGTATATAGCTCATATGTAGGCAGGCAGGGCCCCAGAAGCTCAGAATATAGCTTTTACCACCATATATACCAGCTACCAGAAGACAAGAGAGTCCTTAAGAGCCCTTATTAGGGCTACTACGCTGAACAGTATATAGCTCATATTCTATGTAGTCAGGCAGGGCCCCAGAAGCTCAGAATATAGCTTTTACCACCATATATACCAGCTACCAGAAGACAAGAGAGTCATTAAGAGCCCTTATTAGGGCTACTATGCTGAACAGTATATAGCTCATATGTAGGCAGGCAGGGCCCCAGAAGCTCAGAATATAGCTTTTACCACCATATATACCAGCTACCAGAAGACAAGAGAGTCCTTAAGAGCCCTTATTAGGGCTACTACGCTGAACAGTATATAGCTCATATCCTATGTAGGCAGGCAGGGCCCCAGAAGCTCAGAATATAGCTTTTACCACCATATATACCAGCTACCAGAAGACAAGAGAGTCCTTAAGAGCCCTTATTAGGGCTACTACGCTGAACAGTATATAGCTCATATTCTATGTAGTCAGGCAGGGCCCCAGAAGCTCAGAATATAGCTTTTACCACCATATATACCAGCTACCAGAAGACAAGAGAGTCCTTAAGAGCCCTTATTAGGGCTACTACGCTGAACAGTATATAGCTCATATTCTATGTAGTCAGGCAGGGCCCCAGAAGCTCCGAATTTAGCTTTTACCACCATATATACCAGCTACCAGAAGACAAGAGAGTCCTTAAGAGCCCTTATTAGGGCTACTACGCTGAACAGTATATAGCTCATATTCTATGTAGTCAGGCAGGGCCCCAGAAGCTCAGAATATAGCTTTTACCACCATATATACCAGCTACCAGAAGACAAGAGAGTCATTGAGAGCCCTTATTAGGGCTACTATGTTGAACAGTATATAGCTCATATGTAGGCAGGCAGGGCCCCAGAAGCTCAGAATATCGCATTTACCACCATATATACCAGCTACCAGAAGACAAGAGAGTCATTAAGAGTCCTTATTAGGGCTACTATGCTGAACGGTATATAGCTCATTCTAGCTATATACACACTGCACACAACGGCTGCTTTAGTGAGGGGTAGCTGCTGCTGGAATAGGGACAGAAAGACTTCAGTGGTGTATTACCACCTATATACAAAACTATATACACTCTGCTCAAAACGGCTGCTTTAGTGACTGGTAGCTGCTGCTGGAATAGGGACAGAAAGACTTCAGTGGTGTATTAGCACCTATATACAAAACTATATTTTGCACTACTGTTTTGTGTCCTCTGTGCCAAGCTTCCCTTACTGCTGGGGTAACACACTTTAACAAACCTCCTCCTGTAAGCTTCCCTTACTGCTGGGGTGACACACTGTAACAAACCTCCTCCTGTAAGCTTCCCTTACTGCTGGGGTGACACACTGTAACAAACCTCCTCCTGTAAGCTTCCCTTACTGCTGGGGTGACACAATGTAACAAACCTCCTCCTGTAAGCTTCCCTTACTGCTGGGGTAACACACTGTAACAAACCTCCTCCTGTAAGCTTCCCTGACTGCTGGGGTGACACACTGTAACAAACCTCCTCCTGTAAGCTTCCCTGACTGCTGGGGTGACACAATGTAACAAACCTCCTCCTGTAAGCTTCCCTTACTGCTGGGGTGACACACTGTAACAAACCTCCTCCTGTAAGCTTCCCCGACTGCTGGGGTGACACAATGTAACAAACCTCCTCCTGTAAGCTTCCCTGACTGCTGGGGTGACACAATGTAACAAACCTCCTCCTTTAAGCTTCCGTTACTGCTGGGGTAACACACTGTAACAAACCTCCTCCTGTAAGCTTCCCTTACTGCGGGGGTGACACACTGTAACAAACCTCCTCCTGTAAGCTTCCCTGACTGCTGGGGTGACACACTGTAACAAACCTCCTCCTGTAAGCTTCCCTGACTGCTGGGGTGACACACTGTAACAAACCTCCTCCTGTAAGCTTCCCTTACTGCTGGGGTAACACACTGTAACATACCTCCTCCTTTAAGCTTCCCTTACTGCTGGGGTGACACAATGACACAAGAGGACATGTCTGACCACATCTCACACACACACACACACACACACACACACACACACACACACACACACACACAATGACAATTAGGGGTGGGGTCTATTTATTTTCTTCTTGCCTATGCCATCTGTGGTTGTCATTAGGCAACGTGATTTTAAGGGGTGCAGAATTTTGTTCTTCTTTTTTGTACAGTTTGGCTTGGGGTCCATGGCAATGTAGAGGAAAGAAGGTTTCCTTGTCTTGTCTCACTTTACGTAGAAGTTATATTGTGTTTGGAGTGTATTGTTGAGTGGCTGTGATAGTGGCGTAATAGTGCGACTTGGGCGCGTTATATGCACCCAGACATGCTTCCCCTGCTGTCCCAGTTGCATTCCAGCAGTGTTGGCATCATTTTCTGATGTTTCAGGGTGGACTTGGTGACCTCCAAGTGGTCGAATTGAGATTTACAAGTGTCGAGCATTTTTTTCCCATAGACTATAATGGGATTCGATATTCGGTCGAGTAGTCGAGTAACGCGGTCTATTCGAATCGAAATTCGAAATTTCGAATATTTCACTACTCGCTCATCTCTAATGATTACACCTGATGCAGACCCATAGCAAAACTTGGTTCATGCCAATTTAAAGTGGAACAAAACCCAGCAGCAGCCGGCCTGGAATCTATAAGATTCTAGGGCCAGTTGCTGGTTTTCTCTGGGGCATCCCGGATTGGGATGTCTCCCTGTGTGAAACCGCCCAGGGCACCAATAAACAATCACCTTTCTCCACGGTCCAACGGTGCATGTGTGGGCTCCCGTCTGATCAGAGCCACTTACTCAAATGATGTGATCTGGCAAATGGCTCTGATTGTTGACAATGGGGAGCGCAAGCTCCTGCATCCCCAGCGTTGTGCGCACGCTCTCACCCCAGCCATCCAGTTAGACTGGGACAGGAGCACATGCTCCCGCATCCCCCTGCATGCCTGGACCATTTCTATTCATCCCAATCAAAGCCGCTTGCCGAATGACATCAACCCAGAAAGCGGTTCTGATTGGACGTGAGCCCGTGCATGCGCCGTTGGAGTAAGCAGATTGGCCAATTTGGGGGCTACACACAGCACCGATACCGGATACCTCAGGGAAGTCGACCGAATCCAGGGAAATCCGGGTTTTGTTCCCCTTTAATACTCCAAAGCAGGGATGCACAACTTGTGGCCTCCTCCCACACCACCTTTCTTCATCTGACCCTGCTCACTTTTTCCCACCTCCCGTCTTCCTTTAGGGGGAAGAACTGCTTGACCCTATCAGCCAGCATGTAGGAAACCTTTGGCATTAATCACTCTTAAATCTTCCCAAAGCAATGCATGGTGGGTAACAACATCTACATAGAATAATAGCAATAAAAGCAGAGGCTCTGCCTGGGCATTTGCTCAGGAGACAGGCTGTTAGAGCTGAGTAGTCCTCCCCTGTAAAAGCACCCCGATTCTTCCTCCATCTGGCATTTTTTGAAGCAGGGTGCATAAGTAATGCATGCTCTTGCTTTCTAGCATATATATGCAGATTTCTATTATTGGACCATTTTTTATCAAGCAGGTACCTTAAAGATAGTGGTCAGTGAGTGTTTAATTGAGGTTATTCTTCAAGACAGCTTGACAAGTGGATGCTCCAGGGCACCAGTGATAATGACACAATTATTTAATATCACTGAGCCTAACCTATTATCTTGCTAAGTCAATATGTAATGACACTATTCATGTGCCAGTAGGTTTCTTCTATATTGTATTGATTTTCAATGGTGATAGTGCCACATTAAATGAAAACCATATATATATGGTTACGGTTATATGGTTATATGTTTGCTTATTATATTATATAATAAGGAGCTAATCTCATACTACCTAATTCTCTCCAAGGTAGTAATGGGGAGATCTTTTTAAACATATTCTGGGTTTGCATGTCAGGACAGAGTGTGCTCGCATCAGCATCAGAAATCAGTACCATAGTTTCGTCCTATAGGATGCACCTAGGATTTGGAAGAGGAAAATAAGAAACAAATATTCTAAACCAAATGTGCTAAAACACCCCGTTACATGCAGTGTGCATCCCCCACCCCATTCTCCATGAGCAGTGTGGCATTCCTCTACCCCATTCCCCATGGGCAGTGTGGCATTCCCCCATCTCATTCCCATAGGCAGTGTGGCATTCCCCCCACCCAGTCATCATAAACAGTGTGGCATTCCCCCTCCTATTTCCCATACGTAGCGTGGAATTTCCCCCATCTCATAGGCAGTGTGGCATTCTCCCCTCCCATTCCCATAGGCAGTGTGGTATTTCCCCCTCCCATTCCCATAGGCAGTGTGGCATCCCCATCCCCTTACTCAGTGTGGTATTTCACCCCTCCCTTTCCCATAGGCAGTGTGGCATTCCCCTCATCCCATTCCCATAGGCAGTGTGACATTCACCCTCCCATTCCCCATAGGCAGTGTGGCATCCCCCATCCCATTCCCCATATAGGTAGTGTGGCATTCCCCCCCATCCCCTTATTCATTGTGGCATTTCACCCCTCCCATTAGCATAGGCAGTGTGGCATTCCCCCATCCCATTCCCATAGGCAGTGTGGCATTCCCCCCTCCCATTCCCCATAGGCAGTGTGGCATCCTCCTATCCCATTCGCCAAATAGGCAGTGTGGCATTCCCCCATCCCATTCCTATAGGCAGTGTGGCATCCCCCCTCTCATTTCCCATAGGCAGTGTGGCATCCCCCTTCCTATTCCCCATAGGCAGTGTGGCATTCCCCTCCCATTCCCCATAGGCAGTGTGGCACCCCCATCCCATTCCTCATATAGGCAGTGTGGCATTCCCCTCATCCCATTCCCATAGGCAGTGTGACATTCACCCTCCCATTCCCAATAGGCAGTGTGGCATCCCCCATCCCATTCCCCATATAGGTAGTGTGGCATTCCCCCCCATCCCCTTATTCATTGTGGCATTTCGCCCCTCCCATTACCATAGGCAGTGTGGCATTCCCCCCATCCCGTTCCCATAGGCAGTGTGGCATTCCCCCCTCCCATTTCCCATAGGCAGTGTGGCATCCTCCTATCCCATTCGCCAAATAGGCAGTGTGGCATTCCCCCATCCCATTCCCATAGGCAGTGTGGCATCCCCCCTCTCATTTCCCATAGGCAGTGTGGCATCCCCCTTCCTATTCCTCATAGGCAGTGTGGCATTCCCCTCCCATTTCCCATAGGCAGTGTGGCACCTCCCATCCCATTCCTCATATAGGCAGTGTGGCATTCTCCCTATCCCCTTATTCAGTGTGGCATCCCCCATCCCATTCGCAAACGCAGTGTAGCATCCCCCCTCCCATTCCCATAGTGTGGCATCCCCCATTCCCATAGTGTGGCATCCTCCCCCCCCATTCCCCATGGGCAGTGTGGCATTCCCCCCATGTCATTCTCCATAGGCAGTGTGGCATTCCCCCTATCCCCTCATTCACTGTGACATCCCCCATCCCATTCACATACGCAGTGTGGCATCCCCCTCCCATTCCCATAGTGTGGAATCCTCCCCCATCCCATTCCCCATAGGCAGTGTGGCATTCCGCCCTCCTATTCCTCATAGACAGTGTGGCATCCCTCAACCCATTCCCATAAGAAATGTGGCAGAAACCCCCCAACCCCCCAGAAAAAAAGGTATACTTACATGACACCTCAAACTGATGTATCTATTTCTATTTAACAGGTGAGGTCCTGATGATTGCAGAATGGCCAATAGTGTACCTATTCATAAGAAGGAGAGTAGAGAAGATTCCAGTAACTAAAGACTAGTTAGCTTAAACTGGACCAACACCCATTTAACAAAACAAAATGGGTGTAAATATGCTCCAAGGCAGGTCCCTTTTCAATCACCACCTGCAAATTCCCTGCAAATTTATTGGGTGTAAATTTTCACCTGGCCCTGAATCAGCCCCAAGATAAACAATGAAAATCAATGGCAGTTTTCTCTCCTAAAAATGGAGTGAGAATTCTCATCTGGCTCTGAATCAACCCCCATAGTCTGGCAACTTGTACAATTGAACTGTAAACCAGCATATAAAGCAATCTTCATTCTTAACTATCTTTATCAGTTCAATAAACCAACATATTTTTCATAGCTTATCTGGTATGGTGTACTTTCCAACTTAGTAGTCATTATTTTAGCTTACTTTTTACTTTGCTGTCCTATGTCCCAAGTGTTCATATATTAGTGTTACCTCACACCAACAGAGAAGACAGAGACAAACCAACATATAACAATTTCACCAAACAGAAGAGAAAAAGAAATGGGGGGAGGAAAAAGGGAGAGGAAGGGAGGAAGCATTGCAGGCTCTAAGATGAGACCCAGGGATCCCAGATCATGTTATGCTTTTCTAATGTTTCTTCCATAGTGCTCCTTTATTCTCAATATCCTGTATTTTAGCCATGGTTTTACCTAGATTGATCTCCAGGGATCGCCACTCGTTTTAGTTGACTATCAACCCATGGTACAGATGTCGTACTTGATAAAAAAAAGGCCAGGAATCCCTGCTTTAATAGATTGTAGGCTCTTTTATATATTCTCTCTTATCCTTGATACAAAAGGAATGTGACCCCTGCCCTAATTGTACGCTTGTTTTTCTATATTCTCTTTTGTATGATCAGAAATGATGAACTCCTTTTTTTCCCTCACCCACAATAGCTCTTTTATTGTTTGCTTCCTTCCTTTTCTACCTTAATAGATACGCTTTGGTACTTGTGTCCTTTTGACACTAACAGATTGCAAGAACCCCTCAATAAGGTTTCCACCCTTAATACAGCTCACTGAGCTGTTTCCTTCATTCTTGTTGGATAGATTGTAAGCTCTTTGACCGTCTACGCCCCCCCTTGTAGCCTAAGCTCTTGCATCTTTCATGTTGCCTTTATACTTTGATAGATTGTAACCTTTTGTCTGTGTTACTGCAACAGATTGTAAACTCTTGTATCTTTTATGTCCTCACACTCTAATTCTTTGTATACTCTTTCAGTTTATAGTAATACACGGGGAGGCCGATTCAGTAATAGCGCCAGGTAGCGACAGATGAGCGCCAGTAGCGTGATTTTCACAGCGCCCGCTAGTATTCGCTGTGCTTGGCCGTTGTTCGGTTGTTGACAGCGACTCAGTCGGTGTGCGGTAATGTTGAATACGGGGTTAGGAGTCGCTGTTTGACAGGTTCCGCGCTGTATGGGAGCGCCTGACAGCGAATGGTCATAGCGAACGGCTCCCAGCATATTCATTAACAAATCACGCTCAAAAAATTCTCACGCTGTGAAAAGCTTGTATAAACCCCAGAGCGCTGGCGGCGATGGCTTAAAAGTAGTTTTTAACCCCCAAACATGCATATTTTTTTATTAAAAAATTAAACAAATTTTTCTAAACATTTTGTAATATGAATACATTAATATCAGACCTGTAATATCAATTCTGCACAAATTTTTTTTTTTTTTAATTTTTTTACCTTTAAAAAAATATCTAACATTGCCGAAGTGGTCACAGAATTTTTGACATTGTAAAAAAAAAAAAAAACATTAATATCAATTAAATATGAAGATTTAAAGATTGCTCCATTGAAATGCATTGGAGAGCGCCAGGTAGCGAGATGTCATACCTGGCGCTGTGATGGGATTAGCAGCGGCGCTGTTCGTTGCAGTCCGCTACATGATGAATCCCGCGCTAGCTGACGTTCTCGCCAGCGCTAGCCTCATTTAGCGTGATAAATGCGTGCTTGTGTCCGCCGCCTGGCGTTCTGGAGTCGGTAGCCGCCGATAGCTGGCGATACCTGGCGCTAGTGAGACACTACCTGGCGCTATCCCTTGATAAATAAGGCCCTTATTTGATTGTAAACGTTAACAGCATCTGTGTCCTCCTATACTTCCCATTAGATTGTAAACTTTTCTCTCTTCTGTGACCTTTTTTAAACACTAAGACGTGGACCTAAAAAGACAGGCCAGGCAATTGAAAAAATAACACACTCTATCCCATGTAGTCCTGCGGGCTGAACCAGTCCGGTATACAGCCCCATCAGCTCTGAAACTAACAGTGCACTCCTAACCTGTGCGCATATAAGCATCCATTACTGAAATCAGCAATGTAAACTCATGTGATGCCGGTCAATGAGGTGGCGGAGGTGGCTTCCTTGTGACCAGCAGCAGTGATGCACAATGAGGCCGGCTGGGGAGGGCTCTAATGGCTCTAATGGTTGCAGCTCACACAACCTACATGATGGTAGGTGTCGGGATGCCCCAGGGGCAAAAAACAAAACTCAGGGTAAGTGAAAACCCCAGGTTATGGTTCCATCTAGGAAGCTGGAATATTGGGCTGGTGCTCACCTAATCCACACTCCAGTGCCTTGTGTGTGTCCCCTTTTTTTTATCTGTTGAGAAGTAAATGCAAGTATGAGGCTGATGTGATTATGGGAATGCAGAGAGACTTCTTAGAAGTTTCAAGGTGGGGGCAATGAGCTTAGGCCCACTTACCAACACTTCTCCAGGAGCTTTCTGTACAATTACAAAGCTTGAATTTATTGATGCCAGCTGTGTTGAGTATATGCACTATAAATATACTTTGAGGCTAATTTATAACTAGCTCCACGTATTGCCATGTGAGCGTCTATGTAGCGGTGCTTAGAGCGTCCGTAAGTGGTCGCTGCAAGCTGGTGTCTGGCGCTGTAACCTAGCTTAGCGCCCAGACAAGTGATGCTGTAGTATTCTGTCCAGCATTGATAAATGTGATGTGTGCAGGGTGCTGATTCACTGCAGAGCCAATGGAGAACACTAGGTAGTGTCCCGAGGTCAAAGTGCCCAAGACTACGCTACATATAACAACAGGACAATGCTGCTGCGAACGATAGCACCAGTTAAGTTCGCCTGGCACTTGGCGCTGAAGCCCATATTTAAGAAAAAACTACACACAACCAGCACCAGGCACTCTAGCGTCAAGCGCCAGAAGCTGTGTGATAAAAGTCTGTTTCTGAACACATAAACACCAGCACCAGAGCGAAAACATACTGAATGACATTGTTTTAACGCTGTGACAATGACACTGCAATGGCAGACCTACACATACAATTCTGCATAAAAAAATAAAAAAAAACACATAATAAAAGTGTTTGGTTGCTGGGCAGGAGAGGCCACACAATGATTTGAACCAAAAATGTAGAACATTACTTTAGGAAACGCTATTTATACACAACCGAATAAAAACACCATTGAAATATATGGGAGAGCACTACTGAGCAACAGGTACTACATGGCGCTGCTGAACCTAGAGCGCCGGAACACTGAGCCGCCTCTAGTAATATATGTGGCGCTACATGATGCTATTAGAGGCACTCACCAGATTGACTTTCTTATATATGGTTTTCACATACAGCACCCAGCATTCACCCAACGCTACTACGTGGCGTTAGCGTTTCTTAAATAACCCCCTTTACTCTACAATGTAAATGATGATGATGATGCAATCTTTTTCATCACCAGAAGAGGGAGACAAAGGCACACTATCTACCAGCCTCCATTAAGCTGCAAATAAGAGCACAAGCTTTGGTCCTGATGCGAGCAGAGGGATGCTAGAGATGCTGCTGTGACCGTCTCGTTTTTCTCTGGACTTCACCAGATTTTTCCATACACCATGGGACAGTGGTAACAGGCAGTTCTGGGAACTTTACGTGTTGCTGGCTGGGGAGATCGGCCAGGATTATGAGCGCGGAGTGCTCCAGTTACACCACTGTAGAGAAAATACTAGTGGGGGCTTTCAGCTGTCCCAGAGCGGACAGTGATCTGGGGGCTATTTACTGCTGTGGATTTAAGGACTTCAAGTACTGCTGCGATGACCCTAATAGTTTTTTTCCTTATGAGCACAGCTACATGTGGTGGTTGAGGTAAGTCTTTTACAAATGTGACGTCTTAACATCTTAAGTTTAAGTGAATGCTGATACTGAAAATAAAAGTACCTCAACATGCAGCAGTTCCAAAAACAGATGACAGATGCATGTTTAGGCGGACTGCACTATGGTAGTATATAGGCACGTGGCAATACTAACTTCTAACTTTTTTTTAGCGCACAGTGAGTCATAGATATAAATGATGCCGCTACAACCATTGATACAGTACGGCTGATTAACTAGCAACGGCAGTGTGAATTTAAAGGGATAGCACCACAGTAGATGCACCAGGAGTGCCGATGCCTATCCCCTAGTTAATATACTGCTTCTCTAGTTTCACTAGCTGATAAGCCTTTAGCTTGCAGCAAGCATGCATCTCGTAATGTCTCATGGATAGATGCACCCCTGTTTTTATATCCATCACCAAAGGACAGTTGTAGTCAAAAATGAAAATCCTGCATTTAAATGATCAATGATGAAATGTAGAGTAACTTTCTTCCCTGTTTACTGGTGTTTTACTCACTGTTCTGGCTGGTGGACAATTGTATAGTAAAAGTAAAAGTAACCACCCCCACTACTGCTTCCGCGTTCTCTTCACGTGATGGTGGGATGCACAGTGATGCGCAAGCCCGTCCAGCGGATTCAACTGCTCGCTGGTGGAAACGAGAAGCAGCAGAATGGCAGTCCTAGGAGGGCATGTGATAGTGGCAAGTAAGGAAGAGATGTACTTTCTCAGGCTTGCAGGGAGGGGGGTGTGCAGTGAAGCAGCTCAGATCATGCTGCAGGGATGAGAGGTCCATAAAGGGCGAGTCCACTTTGGATGGCATTTTTAAAAGTGTAATTCTTTTGGTCAAAATGATGTCCTCAAGGTGCCAAGCTTATCTTATTTATTTGTCTTGTGTTAGCAAATGTGTTTTATGGATGCAGTTCTCACTGTCTGCAATCTGTTGCTATTGGAAGTCTGTACACCAAGAAGAGAGAAGTGAGTCCTGTACACACAGAACACTGCTGCAATGGCCACTGCTGAGGTGAGGGAGCTCATTCAACCTTACATATGCCCAGCAGCAGCTTTCAATGTGTACAGGACTCACTTCTCTCTTCTTGTAGATCTTGGTGTAAAGACTTGTGGGGTTATTCATCAAGGGAAAGCGGCAGGTAGCGCCTCGTAGTGGCAGGCAGCGTCTGGTGAACGCTGGGCGCTGTAGTCAAAACCACATTTATGAAAAAGAATCTGGTGAGCGACTCTAACAGCGCCATGTAGCATCCGATTCATCATTACAGTTGGCTCAGCGTATAGCGCCAGTGCTCTAGCTTCCAGAGCACCTGGTATTACCTGTCTCTACCTGTCGCTCTCCCATACATTTCAATGGACGCTCCTTTTCTTCTGTTTAAACAGGGTTTTTTTTCAAAAAAATTTTCTCTCAAATAATTGTGTTACCTCTCCTGGTCTAGAAAAGGTCATTTTTGAAAACTTTTTTTTTTATTCAGAATTGTCATTACAGGTCTGGCACTATACAATTTTACAACAATGTCATTCCATGTGTTTTTGCTTTGTTACTGGTGGATATGTGTTCAAAAACAGACTTTAACCACACAGCGTCTGGCGCTCTATACTATAGCGACCAGATTTAGAGCGCCGACGCTGTGTATGTGTCCTTTTTTGATAAGTATGGTGTGGAGAGCAGAGTCGGTCACACTGAGCTGGCGCTACCTTTCGCTCCCTGCAGTGCTGTACTGGTGTTAGAGCGGCTAACATACATCACATTCGTCAATGCGGGCCAGGTTACTAGAGCGACCGAGACGCTCTGTTACAGCGCCCAATACCCGCACATGAGCGTCTACTTGCGATCGCTATACAGATTCTCATCTGCCGATACCTGGCGTTAGTAACGAATAAGCCTCCATGTGTACATTGCCTATGGCAACAGATTGCAGACAGTGAAAACTGCTTCCATAAAAAACACATTTGCTAAGACAAGACAAATAAATACTAGGGGTTATTTAAGAAAGGCTAAGGCCACTTAGTGCCAGGTAGTGTCAGATGAGTGTCAGGTCCCAGTCAAAAAGGTGTATGTATCAAGTCAAAAATCCAGAGCGCCTGTGATAGTGCCAGGCAGTGTCCCTTCTATAATCAGCATTGGCGGTGGGATGAGTGCCGGCGCTGAGTTCCTTACAGTGCCAGATACCACCAGGCACTCACCTAGCATTGTGTGACCTGATCCCATCCATTTCAGTGGGCTGGGATTGGTACAATTATTTAAGCATTTTAGTAGAATTTTTTTAAAAAAACTTTTGGGGTGGTGCATGTGCCACTGGTCCCTGGGTTAGTTGGGATTATTTTTCTATGCATTTTTTTTGTGCTGCAAACTTGTGATTTGGGAGGTGAGCAAGCTATGTCATGTTTGTCGAAAGTCACTAATGCAATCCCTATTTTTAATTAAAAAAACCTCTAAAAATAATAAAACTTTGGGAATCCAACAGACGCTGTGGGCCTGAATTCCCTTTTTTTTGAGCGCCTCCTGGAGCACCTGGTATTTTTTTGATGAATTTTGTCAGCTTGTGCCACTCTTGGATGTCGCTAGGTAACTCATAGGCTTATATAAGCCATATAAGCTTATATAAGCCATGCACTGCGAACGCTGCCTGGCTGGGAACGTTACAGCTGACAGCGCCGGCGGCCAGAAGCTGATGCTGTGGTACGGACGCTGCTGAGCATCTCGGATGAGGCCCTCTAGTGGCGCCCGCACAAATAATAATTAATAAGCCTCAGCACTTTGAGGACATCATTTTGGCACACAAAATATATACACTTTTAAAAACTCATCAAAAGTGGACTCTCCCTCTAAGTCTGTTTTGACTTTAGGCCCTCCTTAAAGTGGAACAAAACCCATGATTTTCACAATCACAGGTTTTGCTCCTTGCCCCTGGAGAATCCCAAATTGGCTATGTGAAACCCCCGTTGGGGCCATATACTGGCATATAAATGATCAGCAATCCAGCTCTTTGAAAGTGCACCTATACTCAGAAACAACGTTTATGTAGTCACGTCTCATCCCCAGCCCTGTGCCCCAAAACAGCCTGTGTTTCTTTTTTTACCTCAGCCTTTGCCCTATATCCATAACAACTTTTTTTACTACAAAGGCCAGCAGATGGCGCACCATAATTATTTAGCTAAAAGCAGAATAAAACCCCGGGATTTTGACTTTTATGATTTTTGCTCCTTGCCACCAGGACATCCTGATTTGGGATGCCGTGCTGTGTGAAACCCCCCAGATCCACTTTAATTAGTCTGAGGTCTGGCTGGGGGTTGATATAGCAGTACTCACAAGTGCACTTTGTAAGACTCCATTTTTCCCATCCAGAGAATGTAATCAACTAACTTTCTCTGTCGTGCAAAGATATTGATCCAGTTATCAGACAGCTTAACTAACATTTCCCCTGCTTTAAAGTGGACCAAAACCCATGGTGAGTGGCCTGGGAATCTATAAGATGTCCATGCCAATCGACCCCCCCCCCTTAGGGGCATGCAAAATCAGGATGCCCTGCCGTGTGAAACCCCCCCAGGTTGCCCACCCACTTACCTTCTTACCTGGTCTAATGGCACATGTGCGAGAGCAACTGCAACCCCACTATACCTCTAGCAGAGCATATGCTCGCGCCAGGCATTTGTGAATGGCCGGCGCTGGCACACTCCCTGTTAGAGGGAAGTGGCCTTACGAAGGCTTAGACGACGTAAGGTCAGTGGATCCGAGCTTGCTGATTGGACGAGCAGTTGCGCATGTGCTGTAGGACTGGAAAGAGGTGAATTGGTTTTGGGGGCCTGGGGGGTTTTACACAGAGGGGTACCCCAATCGGCGTCCCCCGGGGGCAATTTAATGGCGGAAGAAGTTTAGTGGGTGATCTGGGGGTTTCAGACAGTGGGGCATAAATTGGGGTGCCCCAGGGACAAGGACCAATCACCAGGATAGTGAAAACAATATATCAAAGGAAATCCTTGGGCTGTGGCTTTTGGTCCACTTTAAGCCCTTTTCTTTGGTCCACTTTAAGCCCTTTTGAAAAATTATTATAGTCAACTGACCTCCAGAAGGCTAAACCCATGCAGCCCTGCATGCTAAATTGCCCCTGCAGTACTAATGCTAATGGCACTCTAGTTCTAGGATGCTAATACACAAAGCTGTGCTGTGAGAATCAATCTCAGGACCCAGTATGTTTTATACTGGCCTGAACACGGGTTTTATAGTATTGTTTTTATTTTTTGCCTGGGCTGATTCATTTTTATGCAGGATGCATATGAATAAATACCAAATCTCTAAGATTTAGTATGCTTAGTGTACATCAGTCCCCTCAAGCTCCCTAAACATAAAGCAGTCCTTAAGTCTGAAAGAAGCCTAGGGGGCATCCTGACATGAGATCAGAAACAAGACAAGAGGATTGGCTGAGATACTTACCCACTGCTGGCTTTAACCATGTGGATATAAGGGACAATTCAGCACCAGGTAAAAATTGGCATCCGTTGCTGAATCACTTCCAAGCTAGACAATGAAAGTGAGTGGCAGTTTTCTCTCCTAAAAGTAGAAGAGTTTTCTATTGTTTGGATAGCAAAGCCAGGCAGGGGGAGAAGATTGGTGAGGTTTAGTGTTTCTGAGGCATTTATTTTACGTTTATTTTAAGTTTATTCAAGAAGCGCTAGTGCCGCATAGTGCCAGATGAACGTCAGGTGAATATCAGGTCTCAGTTCAAAAGGTGTAGTTATCAAGTCAAAAATCCAGAGCGCCTGTGATATTGCCAGGTAGTGTCCCATCTATCATCAGCACCGACAATGGGATGAGTGCCAGCACTGAGTTCCCTACAGTGCCATATAAGACCAGGCGCTTAACCCTGCACTGTGTGGCCTTATCCCATACATTTCAATAGGCTGTGTTTGTTTTTTTAGTCTATTTTTTTAATTGTGCATGTGCCATGGGATCCCTTGGGTGATTTAAATTGTTTTTGTATGCATTTTTAGGATTTGGTCCATGCAAAACCTTTCATGTCTTTCAATTGTCCCCAATGTAATTCCTGTTTTATTTTATTATATTATATTATTATTGTGCTGCTATCATCCCAAAAACAAAAAAACAGGGATTGCAACAGGTGCTAAACACCTAGAATCCCCTTTTCACAGCGCCCATACAGGCGCTGTGTTTTTAATGAATTAATTTGCTACTTTTCCTGCGCTCCCAGCCTGTGCTAAATCCGGCGGACGGCTGGGAGCTATCGAATGCAGAGCGCTACATGTCTCGCAAGAGACGCTCATCTAGCGCCCACACAAAAATACAGAAATTAGGCCCTCAAGTTCCAGCTTCCATCCTTCGCATGGCTCAGGTACGGGACACATGCATTACACAAGCCAACAAGTGTCAAGTATAACTGGGCACAACTTCACACCAGAACACTATTATAGTGCCTGCTGCCAAACAACAAAAATATAGCTGATCACAAATTCTCCCTATATTTGCTTAAGAACATACTTAGGCCTCTTTCACAACGGGGTGTTTCACTTTCTAGTGCCAGCCTGGCAGCTGGCACTAGAAGTACTGCTAGCTGTTGCCAGCGTCCTCACTCATGGGGGAAGCTATCTTTTAGAAGATCCGGCCGTAGCCATTTGGAGTGAGGAAAGGATCCAAACCCGATCACCGGCTCAGGTAAGTGCCACTTCCTGCTGCTGCAACTCTGCATTAGTTTAAGCTGGTTGATGTACGGTACGAACCTGAACTTTGCGAATCACCCAACACTAGCAATCACAAACAGCTTTGCCTGTGGCTAATTGATAAAGTGTTTACTATTACAGTCCATTAAATTAATGCAAGTTGCTGCCTGATGGTTTTCCAGCCTTAGTTATGAAAGCTAAACATAAATGATGGTCCACCATGTCACATGGTGGACCATATTGGGCAAACCTCGATGCGTGTTGCATCATGAAATGCATATATCTCTCCTTTTGCTCAACCTCAACTTTTGCAAACCTCGATGCATGTTGCATCATTAAAAGCATATGCTGTTTCATCAGAGACAAGTGTCACATGATGCTGGAGGCACGATTCATGCCCTTAGGTGCAGGTGCTGGGGTCACCCCTAGAAGAACACCTAGCTCATACCAATAGGCACCAGGCTCTGGTGCCCCAAGAGAGGGTGGAGGTAATTGGACAGTGCTACTGGCATATCCAGTGGTGTAACTAAATGTGCCTAGGCCCTGGTGCAGACTTCAGGGATTCTAATTGAATTAGACCACTAACTAGACCACAAAAGACAAAAACAGAAGAAACAAATATTGCTTCCTTTTTGAACATGATGCCATGTGGGCATAGATCTAATAAATATGGTGAAGGTGAAACGATGAGCGGCGTGCACTTGCGCTGTGGGAAGATCAGGTGAATTTTTTGCCCGAATTGCGGGGAAACACACAGCGGGGCATCCCTGATCGGTGAGGAATTACACTCAGGAGAGTAAAATTACCAGGTGCTGTTCTGCTTTAAGCAGGTCTTTCTTTATCTCCCTAAATCAGGCTTAGCACAGTGGAAGGATAAGAGGGGGCATTTGTGGTTTTGGGCTAGAGGTCTCCGATAAATGAATGCAGTGGCAGGGAAAAGGTTTGACTATAAATATTTATCACAGAAAGTTGTAGGCATGGTTGTGAATAACAAATGCATTGCTCGAATGAGAATATTATGGCACTGGGACTGCAGTGGTCATGCGGGCCCGCTCTCTTATGCTGATGAGTGTTTGAGATGGATTATTATATGGCAGATTGCTCAGTGTGTTGCTGCTTTATTAATTCTGCCTACTCAAGTATGCTCATTCCCCCTGAGATGTGCTGTCAGGAGGATGGGCTCACACCTTCACATGACGCTCATGCATTATGTGAAGTGCGAATCTGCACATATATGGGGGACGCTCAATTTACTCCAGGATTGTGCTATAATAAACACAGCACATCATTTGATATGCGTATCAATCAAAAGTAATAAAACAAGATTATTTTGACCCCAGCTAAAAATTACAGAATATACTTTACATACATCATCCTATAATTAGTGGGGAGTTGATTACAGGTCCTTCTCAAAAAATTAGCATATAGTGCTATATAAAGTTCATTATTTTCCATAATGAAATTATAAAAATTAAACTTTCATATATTTGAGATTCATTGCACACCAACTGAAATTTTTCAGGTCTTTTTTTGTTTTAATACTGATGATTTTGCCATACAGCTCATGAAAACCCAAAAATCCTATCTCAAAAAATTAGCATATCATGAAAAGTAGAGATGAGCGAACTTTTGAAAAATTCGATTCGACTGATTCGCCGAATTTTCCGACAAAAATCGCTTCGACCCGAATAAATTCGCGACGAATCGCTATTAAAAACGGCTATTTCTGAGCCTCCTAGAGCCTCAATAGGGTTGTAAACCATTCTGCCTTGCTGTAACACGCACAGGATGCGTGCTGGGTTAGTTAAATAATACTTTGAATAAATATCACATGCAGATCAGAGGCATCGCTAATAGAATCGCAGAGTGGCACAATTGCAGAGAGTTAAAGTGGCATCACTATGAGGGGCAGGAGCCCAAACATTGCTTTAAAGAGACACTGGAGTTGGCAGCAGCAGGAGCCCAAAAATTGGATGAATCACACCCTGGAGTTGGCAGCAGCAGCAGCAGGAGCCCAAACATTGGCTGAAAGAGACACTGGGGTTGGCTTCAGGAGCCCAAAAATTGGATGAATCACACCCTGGAGTTGCAAGCAGCAGCAGGAGCCCAAACATTACTTTAAAGAGACACTGGAGTTGGCTTCAGGAGCCCAAAAATTGGATGAATCACACCCTGGAGTTGGCAGCAGCAGCAGGAGCCCAAACATTACTTTAAAGAGACACTGGGGTTGGCTTCAGGAGCCCAAAAATTGGATGAATCACACCCTGGAGTTGGCAGAAGCAGCAGCCCAAACATTACTTTAAAGAGACACTGGGGTTGGCTTCAGGAGCCCAAAAATTGGATGAATCACACCCTGGAGTTGGCAGCAGCAGCAGCCCAAACATTACTTTAAAGAGACACTGGGGTTGGCTTCAGGAGCCCAAAAATTGGATGAATCACACCCTGGAGTTGGCAGCAGCAGCAGCAGTAGCCCAAATATTACTTTAAAGAGACACTGGGGTTGGCTTCAGGAGCCCAAAAAATGGATGAATCACACCCTGGAGTTGGCAGTAGCAGCAGGAGCCCAAACATTACTTTAAAGAGACACTGGGGTTGGCTTCAGGAGCCCAAAAATTGGATTAATCACACCCTGGAGTTGGCAGCAGCAGGAGCAGCCCAAATATTACTTTAAAGAGACACTGGGGTTGGCTTCAGGAGCCCAAAAATTGGATGAATCACACCCTGGAGTTGGCAGCAGCAGCAGCCAACCCCAAATATTACTTTAAAGAGACACTGGGGTTGGCTTCAGGAGCCCAAAAATTGGATGAATTACACCCTGGAGTTGGCAGCAGCAGCAGCAGGAGCCCAAATATTACTTTAAAGAGACACTGGAGTTGGCAGCAAAAGCCCAAAGATTGGATGAATCACACCCTGGAGTTGGCAGCAGCAGCAGGAGCCCAAATATTACTTTAAAGAGACACTGGGGTTGGCTTCAGGAGCCCAAAAATTGGATGATTCACACCCTGGAGTTGGCAGCAGCAGCAGGAGCCCAAACATTACTTTAAAGAGACACTGGGGTTGGCTTCAGGAGTCCAAAAATTGGATGAATCACACCCTGGAGTTGGCAGCAGCAGCAGCAGCCCAAACATTACTTTAAAGAGACACTGGGGTTGGCTTCAGGAGCCCAAAAATTGGATGATTCACACCCTGGAGTTGGCAGCAGCAGCAGGAGCCCAAACATTACTTTAAATAGACACTGGGGTTGGCTTCAGGAGCCCAAAAATTGGATGAATCACACCCTGGAGTTGGCAGCAGCAGCAGCAGGAGCCCAAACATTGGCTGAAAGAGACACTGGGGTTGGCTTCAGGAGCCCAAAAATTGGATGAATCACACCCTGGAGTTGCAAGCAGCAGCAGGAGCCCAAACATTACTTTAAAGAGACACTGGAGTTGGCTTCAGGAGCCCAAAAATTGGATGAATCAAACCCTGGAGTTGGCAGCAGCAGCAGGAGCCCAAACATTACTTTAAAGAGACACTGGGGTTGGCTTCAGGAGCCCAAAAATTGGATGAATCACACCCTGGAGTTGGCAGCAGCAGCAGCCCAAACATTAATCTAAAGAGACACTGGGGTTGGCTTCAGGAGCCCAAAAATTGGATGAATCACACCCTGGAGTTGGCAGCAGCAGCAGCCCAAACATTACTTTAAAGAGACACTGGGGTTGGCTTCAGGAGCCCAAAAATTGGATGAATCACACCCTGGAGTTGGCAGCAGCAGCAGCAGGAGCCCAAATATTACTTTAAAGAGACACTGGGGTTGGCTTCAGGAGGCCAAAAAATGGATGAATCACACCCTGGAGTTGGCAGCAGCAGCAGGAGCCCAAACATTACTTTAAAGAGACACTGGGGTTGGCTTCAGGAGCCCAAAAATTGGATGAATCACACCCTGGAGTTGGCAGCAGCAGCAGGAGCCCAAACATTACTTTAAAGAGACACTGGGGTTGGCTTCAGGAGCCCAAAAATTGGATGAATCACACCCTGGAGTTGGCAGCAGCAGCAGCCAACCCCAAATATTACTTTAAAGAGACACTGGGGTTGGCTTCAGGAGCCCAAAAATTGGATGAATTACACCCTGGAGTTGGCAGCAGCAGCAGCAGGAGCCCAAATATTACTTTAAAGAGACACTGGAGTTGGCAGCAGGAGCCCAAAGATTGGATGAATCACACCCTGGAGTTGGCAGCAGCAGCAGCAGGAGCCCAAATATTACTTTAAAGAGACACTGGGGTTGGCTTCAGGAGCCCAAAAATTGGATGAATCACACCCTGGAGTTGGCAGCAGCAGCAGGAGCCCAAACATTACTTTAAAGAGACACTGGGGTTGGCTTCAGGAGCCCAAAAATTGGATGAATCACACCCTGGAGTTGGCAGCAGGAGCCCAAACATTACTTTAAATAGACACTGGGGTTGGCTTCAGGAGCCCAAAAATTGGATGAATCACACCCTGGAGTTTGCAGCAGCAGCAGCAGGAGCCCAAATATTTCTTTAAAGAGACACTGGGGTTGGCTTCAGGAGCCCAAAAATTGGATGATTCACACCCTGGAGTTGGCAGCAGCAGCAGGAGCCCAAACATTACTTTAAATAGACACTTGGGTTGGCTTCAGGAGCCCAAAAATTGGATGAATCACACCCTGGAGTTGGCAGCAGCAGCAGCAGGAGCCCAAATATTTCTTTAAAGAGACACTGGGGTTGGCTTCAGGAGCCCAAAAATTGGATGATTCACACCCTGGAGTTGGCAGCAGCAGCAGGAGCCCAAACATTACTTTAAAGAGACACTGGGGTTGGCTTCAGGAGTCCAAAAATTGGATGAATCACACCCTGGAGTTGGCAGCAGCAGCAGGAGCCCAAACATTACTTTAAAGAGACACTGGGGTTGGCTTCAGGAGCCCAAAAATTGGATGAATCACACCCTGGAGTTGGCAACAGCAGCAGCAGGAGCCCAAATATTACTTTAACGAGACACTGGGGTTGGCCTCAGGAGCCCAAAAATTGGATGAATCACACCCTGGAGTTGGCAGCAGCAGGAGCCCAAATATTACTTTAAAGAGACATTGGGGTTGGCTTCAGGAGGCCAAAAATTGGATGAATCACACCCTGGAGTTGGCAGCAGCAGCAGGAGAAGCCCAAATATTACTTTAAAGAGACACTGGGGTTGGCTTCAGGAGCCCAAAAGTTGGATGAATCACACCCTGGAGTTGGCAGCAGCAGCAGGAGCAGCCCAAATATTACTTTAAAGAGACACTGGGGTTGGCTTCAGGAGGCCAAATATTGGATGAATCACACCCCGGAGTTGGCAGCAGCAGCAGGAGCCCAAACATTACTTTAAAGAGTCACTGGGGTTGGCTTCAGGAGCCCAAAAATTGGATGAATCACACCCTGGAGTTGGCAGCAGCAGCAGGAGCCCAAACATTACTTTAAAGAGACACTGGGGTTGGCTTCAGGAGCCCAAAAATTGGATGAATCACACCCTGGAGTTGGCAGCAGCAGCAGCAGGAGCCCAAATATTACTTTAAAGAGACCCTGGGGTTGGCTTCAGGAGCCCAAAAATTGGATGAATCACACCCTGGAGTTGGCAGAAGTTGGCAGCAGCAGCAACAGGAGCCCAAATATTACTTTAAAGAGACCCTGGGGTTGGCTTCAGGAGGCCAAAAATTGGATGAATCACATCCTGGAGTTGGCAGCAGCAGCAGCAGCAGCAGGAGCCCAAACATTACTTTAAAGAGACACTGGGGTTGGCTTCAGCAGCCCAAAAATTGGATGAATCACACCCTGGAGTTGGCAGCAGCAGCAGCAGGAGCCCAAACATTACTTTAAAGAGACCCTGGGGTTGGCTTCAGGAGCCCAAAAATTGGATGAATCACACCCTGTGGAGAGTCATGTGGAGAAAAAGTAGCTTAGTTAGTAATATCTACATAAAATTATGAATAAACAAATGCAAAAGTATTGCCAAAGTGAAGTTTTGTTTGAGGGTGTGTTTCCACCTTTTAATTTAATCAGAAACAAGAAGGTATCATTGCCTCTGACTAATTTGCCCTCAAAAATTCTTGGAATTTTTAATCTGGAATCATGTATGATCCGTCTTATCCGAAGAATATTAATAAAAAGTAAGAGTAACGTAAAGGATTTTTTATCAATACTTACTTGTGGTCCGATGCGGAGGAATGTCTGTAACTGAGAGCAGCGCCTTAAATCTGTTTTGCACGATCCATCTTTCTTTAGTGTAGGTCTGGCCCCGTCATCAATCTACTGGAATACATCAGGCATTGTTGGGAGGAAAGCTTGGATGATCCATGCGCCATTCATTTCCACGCAGGGCAGTCTCTGGAAAAAAAAAATCTGTATAAACCAGGGTCTTTTTCATATAAAAACAAATGGTTATTCTTGCTTTTCAACCATATGTTCCACAGCTTTACCAGTCATTGTGTCAGCCAATGAAGCAACTTTGTCTCGAAGTGCTGCAAAAGCAGTCCACTGCATCACAAGTGGCATCTGACACCCCCAGTCAACTGTCTGTCTGTTATGCTTTGGGTTCAGCTCCACTATCCATTGATGAAGATCTGATAATCATAAAATTCAGCAGCTACTGCCCAGCCAAGAAGTGGAGGAGACACTCGCCTCTTCTTCCACTAGCCGGCAATTAGTGATGAGGAGAGTGTCGTGGGAGGAGGTGTTGCAAGCCGAGGTAGTGGAAGAGGGTCCCTGGAGTCTGCGGCGCTGGCGGCGGCAGCAGCAGCAGCAGTGAATTATTGCGGACTGTTGTTAGGAAAAATCAGCTACTCAGCGATGTGGCAGTGTTTCATGCAGCATCCTGTGGAGAAAAAGTAGGTTAGTTAGTGTATATACATAAAATTATGAATAGACAAATGCAATAGTATTGCCAAAGTGAAGTTTTGTTTGAGGGTGTGTTTCCACCTTGTAATTAAATCAGAAACAACTAGCTATCATTTGCCTCTGAATAATTAGCCCTCAAAAATTCTTGGAATTTTTAATCTTGATGTCTGAGGGATTTCTCCTCTCAGACAGCGTCATCATAAGTCCAGCCTGCTGCATTACACTTGGAAGAACAGAGTCATGCGTCCTGACATGGCACACGTGTTCAGTCTAGTTGTCAAGCGATTTCTGAAGTCTTGCCCCCATCTGAAAGACATCCGAACAACAGGAAAGAAAGTTAGCATGCACTTCTGGCACTCCTACACCACCAAGCACAACCTTATTGAGCCTCAGCGTCACAACGGTGTACCCCACCATAGTCTGATTTGCGATGTTTCCACCCATTGGAATTCCACCCTCCATATGCAGGATCCACTATAGCAGTGGTCCCCAACCCTGTCCTCAAGGCCCACCAACAGGCCAGGTTTTGCAGATCTCCACAAAGATGCACAGGTGGAGTAATTAGTGCAGCTGCAGAGCAATAGAGCTGGCTATTTGGAGATCCAAAAAACATGACATGTTGGTGGGCCTTGAGGACAGGGTTGAGGACCACTGCACTATAGGAACAGAGAAAAGCCATCACGGATTTCTGGATGATCCAAACGGATAGGGGGACACCCCTGTGTAAATTCAATGTAAACCATTGGCAGCTCATACGTGACACCGACCGTTTGCTCAGGCCCTTTGAGGAAGCTACGTTATTAGTCAGTTGCCAGGACTATGAGATGAACGATGAGATTCCACTGCTTCATGTACTACAACACATGTTGGAAACCATGGCTGGTCAGGGCACTGGAGACATGGCACATACATTTCACAGCCACATGAAGCCTGTGGGGGCTGAAGTGGAGGAGGAGGAGGGGGTGGGGCACAGCAAACCACAGTTTAGGTTTCACAAAATGACCATTTTATCTAGTCATCTGACAGGAGAGGAGGAGCAGGAGCAGCCACAGGAGCTAGAGGGTTGTGAGGAAGGCGAGACAGAGGACCCAGACACACCGTGGCAGTTTACAGTGGAGATGGAGACAGGTAGTCCCTCCGAGTCACTTGCACAAATGGCACGATGCATGCTCACATGCTTGCGTACTAGTGAGCGCAGAATTGTCTCCATTTGTCAGCGGGAAGACTTCTGGCTCTCCAACTTATTGGACCCTCGCTTCCGGCACAAAATGGGGGCATTTTTTACGCCCACTGAGAGGGAGGACAAACTGACCTACTACAGAGACATCCCACGTAGTCAGTTGGGCGATGTCTATCTGCGCCATGGCCCATACTCCCGCAGGTCTGACTCGGGGGGACCTCTGCGATCACCTTCCACTGCCATGGCTGCTGGGGGGGTGGAAGGAGCAGCAGCAGCAGCTCCATCAGCAGCAGCCTCAGTCTTCAGTCGCTAGTGAGTAGCTTTCTACACCCGCATAGTGAGTCTACTCATGAGCAGCAGGAAGACCTGGAGCTGGACCTCAAACAGCAGGTCATGTCATACCTTGACATGACCATGCCAACACACCTTCAGGATCCACTGGATTTGCTGGGAAGCCAAACTTGACTTGTGTCCGCAACTAGCAGAGTTTGCCCTGGAAAAGCTGTACTGGCCGGACAGTAGTTGATTTAGATGGCAACTGGGCTGCTCTATATAACGAAGCAAAATGGCAAATTTACCTCACAATATAAGCTATTGCCCCTCAGATTTACACAGGGGCTGCTCCATATAATGGTGCAAAACCATGAATTTACCTCATAATATAAACTATTGCCCCTCAGATTTACACAGGGCCTGCTCTATATAACGAAGCAAAATGGCAAATTTACCTCACTATATAAGCTATTGCCCCTCAGATTTACACAGGGGCTGCTCTATATTATGCTGCAAAATGGCAAATTTACCTCACAATATAAGCTATTGCCCCTCAGATTTACACAGGGCCTGCTCTATATAACGAAGCAAAATGGCAAATTTACCGCACTATATAAGCTATTGCCCCTCAGATTTACACAGGGGCTGCTCTATATTATGCTGCAAAATGGCAAATTTACCTCACAATATAAGCTATTGCAGCTCTATATAAATAAAAATAAATAAATAAAAAAAGGGCCTGTAGAAGCTTATTTAGTATAACAGATAGGGTGACATGTGCTGGTTTGGGATGCCCATATGGGCTAGTGTTTTGGCAGCAGTACAAAAACCAATGCAAAATGCAATAGCTTAATAAAGCTGATGCTGATCAACGCTTATTTAGTATAACAGATGGGGTGCAACATGCAGGTTTGGGATGCCCTGCGGCCTGGTGTATTTAAAGCAGACCAAAACCAATTCAAAATGCAATAACTTAATAAAGCTGAGGCTGTAGATGCTTATTTAGTATAAACAGGTAGGGTGCAAGGTGCAGCTTTGGGGTGCCCTGCGGCCTGGTTAAATGAAAGCAGTCAAAAAGGAAGTGCAAACTGAAGTAGCTTAATGAAGCTGATGCTGATCAACGCTTATGTTGTATACCAGATAGGGTGCAAGGTGCAGCTTTGGGGTGCCCTGCGGCCTGGTTTATTAAAAGCAGTCAAAAACAAGTGCAAACTGAAGTAGCTTAATAAAGCAGCTGATGCTGATCAACGCTTATGTTGTATAACAGATAGGGTTAACATAGCATGTGCCTTGGGATGCCCGTGTGGCCTGTTATATTTCAAGCTGAACAAAAAGTAACAATAATCCAAGTATGAGACATAATTTTGACCTTCTTTACAGCGCCATACTTTGAAAAAAAAACCTTAATTTCATGCCGATCAATCCAAAGGTCAATGCCCCTAACAAAAATAGTGTTCGGCATAAGTTTTCCTTCTGGAAGGACGTAACCTTTAGTTTACATGGTTGGGGAAGGTTATCTTACAAATTGGGATACCCCAGGCAGCAGTGTCATTGAAAGAGACAGATTGTAATGCAGGCCATACGCAAGCAGAGAAACTCAGGCTGCAACAGGCCTATTTAGTTTACATGGTTGGGGTAGGTTATCTTACAAATTGGGATACCCCACTGTATATGAAACCGAATATAAATGCACACCCAAAAGTGGACAATCAGCCTCCAAGAGGCCTGCTTAGTTTAAATAAGAGAGCTGCTTAGCTTAAATAAGAGAGCTGCTTAGTGTAAATAAGAGGCATGCTTAGTTTAAATAAGAGAGCTGCTTAGTGTAAATAAGAGGCCTGCTTAGTTTAAATAAGAGAGCTGCTTAGTATGGTAGGTAGGTTATGTTATGTTACAGAATGGGATGCCCCAAGCAGACTTGAGATCAGTATATATGCACACAGCAGCAGTGTGTTAGCAGGCTCATACAGGCCAAATTTCTTTAAATAACTGTGCAGCTTACAGTAAATGCAGAGGCTAATGGTATGTTACAGAATGGGATGCCCCAAGCAGACTTGAGATCAGTATATATGCACACAGCAGCAGTGTGTTAGCAGGCTCATACAGGCCAAATTTCTTTAAATAACTGTGCAGCTTACAGTAAATGCAGAGGCTAATGGTATGTTACAGAATGGGATGCCCCAAGCAGACTTGAGATCAGTATATATGCACACAGCAGCAGTGTGTTAGCAGGCTCATACAGGCCAAATTTCTTTAAATAACTGTGCAGCTTACAGTAAATGCAGATGCTAATGGTATGTTACAGAATGGGATGCCCCAAGCAGACTTGAGATCAGTATATATGCACACAGCAGCAGTGTGTTAGCAGGCTCATACAGGCCAAATTTCTTTAAATAACTGTGCAGCTTACAGTAAATGCAGAGGCTAATGGTATGTTACAGAATGGGATGCCCCAAGCAGACTTGAGATCAGTATATATGCACACAGCAGCAGTGTGTTAGCAGGCTCATACAGGCCAAATTTCTTTAAATAACTGTGCAGCTTACAGTAAATGCAGAGGCTAATGGTATGTTACAGAATGGGATGCCCCAAGCAGACTTGAGATCAGTATATATGCACACAGCAGCAGTGTGTTAGCAGGCTCATACAGGCCAAATTTCTTTAAATAACTGTGCAGCTTACAGTAAATGCAGAGGCTAATGGTATGTTACAGAATGGGATGCCCCAAGCAGGCTTGAGATCAGTATATATGCACACAGCAGCAGTGTGTTAGCAGGCTCATACAGGCCAAATTTCTTTAACTAACTGTGCAGCTTAGAGTAAATACAGAGGCTAATGGTATGTTACAGAATGGGATGCCCCAAAGCTGACTTGAGATCAGTATATATGCACACAGCAGCAGTGTGTTAGCAGGCTCATACAGGCCAAATTTCTTTAAATAACTGTGCAGCTTACAGTAAATACAGAGGCTAATGGTATGTTACAGAATGGGATGCCCCAAAGCTGACTTGAGATCAGTATATATGCACACAGCAGCAGTGTGTTAGCAGGCTCATACAGGCCAAATTTCTTTAAATAACTGTGCAGCTTACAGTAAATGCAGAGGCTAATGGTATGTTACAGAATGGGATGCCCCAAGCAGACTTGAGATCGGTATATATGCACACAGCAGCAGTGTGTTAGCAGGCTCATACAGGCCAAATTTCTTTAAATAACTGTGCAGCTTACAGTAAATGCAGAGGCTAATGGTATGTTACAGAATGGGATGCCCCAAGCAGACTTGAGATCAGTATATATGCACACAGCAGCAGTGTGTTAGCAGGCTCATACAGGCCAAATTTCTTTAAATAACTGTGCAGCTTACAGTAAATGCAGAGGCTAATGGTATGTTACAGAATGGGATGCCCCAAGCAGACTTGAGATCAGTATATATGCACACAGCAGCAGTGTGTTAGCAGGCTCATACAGGCCAAATTTCTTTAAATAACTGTGCAGCTTACAGTAAATGCAGAGGCTAATGGTATGTTACAGAATGGGATGCCCCAAGCGGACTTGAGATCAGTATATATGCACACAGCAGCAGTGTGTTAGCAGGCTCATACAGGCCAAATTTCTTTAAATAACTGTGCAGCTTACAGTAAATGCAGAGGCTAATGGTATGTTACAGAATGGGATGCCCCAAGCAGACTTGAGATCAGTATATATGCATACAGCAGCAGTGTGTTAGCAGGCTCATACAGGCCAAATTTCTTTAAATAACTGTGCAGCTTACAGTAAATGCAGAGGCTAATGGTATGTTACAGAATGGGATGCCCCAAGCCGACTTGAGATCAGTATATATGCACACAGCAGCAGTGTGTTAGCAGGCTCATACAGGCCAAATTTCTTTAAATAACTGTGCAGCTTACAGTAAATGCAGAGGCTAATGGTATGTTACAGAATGGGATGCCCCAAAAAGGAGTGCACCTGGCAGGCAGCAGTAAGAATATGCACAGCAAAAGTGTCTTTATCAGGCCTAATTTCAATTAGAATAAGTGCAAATGGTTATATGGTCTTAAATAGAGGCTGCTGTAGTCACAGAATGGGATGCCCCCCAAAAAAAGTGCACCTGGCAGGCAGCAGTAAGAATATGCACAGCAAAAGTGTCTTTATCAGGCCTAATTTCAATTAGAATAAGTGCAAATGGTTATATGGTCTTAAATAGAGGCTGCTGTAGTCACAGAATGGGATGCCCCAAAAAAGAAGTGCACCTGGCAGGCAGCAGTAATAATATGCGCAGCAAAAGTGTCTTTATCAGGCCTAATTTCAATTAGAATAAGTGCAAATGGTTATATGGTCTTAAATAGAGGCTGCTGTAGTCACAGAATATATGCCCCAAAAAGGAGTGCACCTGGCAGGGACCAGTAGTGCTATGCACAGCAAAAGTGTCTGTATCAGGCCTAATTTCAATTATAATAGGTGCAAATGGTTATATGGTCTTAAATAGAGGCTGCTGTAGTCACAGAATGGGATGCCCCAACATGAATGCACCTGGCAGGCAGCAGTAAGAATATGCACAGCAAAAGTGTCTTTATCAGGCCTAATTTCAATTAGAATAAGTGCAAATGGTTATATGGTCTAAAATAGAGGCTGGTGTAGTCACAGAATGGGATGCCCCAAAAAAGAAGTGCACCTGGCAGGCAGTAGTAAGAATATGCACAGCAAAAGTGTCTTTATCTGGCCTAATTTCAATTAGAATAAGTGCAAATGGTTATATGGTCTTAAATAGAGGCTGGTGTAGTCACAGAATGGGATGCCCCAAAAAGAAGTGCACCTGGCAGGCAGCAGTAAGAATATGCACAGCAAAAGTGTCTTTATCAGGCCTAATTTCAATTAGAATAAGTGCAAATGGTTATATGGTCTTAAATAGAGGCTGGTGTAGTCACAGAATGGTATGCCCCAAAAAGGAGTGCACCTGGCAGGCAGCAGTAAGAATATGCACAGCAAAAGTGTCTTTATCAGGCCTAATTTCAATTAGAATAAGTGCAAATGGTTATATGGTCTTAAATAGAGGCTGGTGTAGTCACAGAATGGGATTCCCCAAAAAAGAAGTGCACCTGGCAGGCAGCAGTAAGAATATGCACAGCAAAAGTGTCTTTATCAGGCCTAATTTCAATTAGAATAAGTGCAAATGGTTATATGGTCTTAAATAGAGGCTGCTGTAGTCACAGAAAGGGATGCCCCAAAAAGGAGTGCACCTGGCAGGGACCAGTAGTGCTATGCACAGCAAAAGTGTCTTTATCAGGCCTAATTTCAATTATAATAGGTGCAAATGGTTATATGGTCTTAAATAGAGGCTGCTGTAGTCACAGAATGGGATGCCCCAACAGGAGTGCACCTGGCAGGCAGCAGTAAGAATATGCACAGCAAAAGTGTCTTTATCAGGCCTAATTTCAATTTGAATAAGTGAAAATGGTTATATGTTCTTAAATAGAGGCTGGTGTAGTCACAGAATGGGATGCCCCAAAAAAGAAGTGCACCTGGCAGGCAGCAGTAAGAATATGCACAGCAAAAGTGTCTTTATCAGGCCTAATTTCAATTAGAATAAGTGCAAATGGTTATATGGTCTTAAATAGAGGCTGCTGTAGTCACAGAATGGGATGCCCCAAAAAGGAGTGCACCTGGCAGGGTCCAGTAGTGCTATGCACAGCAAAAGTGTCTTTATCAGGCCTAATTTCAATTACAAAAAGTGCAAATGGTTATATGGTCTTAAATAGAGGCTGGTGTAGTCACAGAATGGGATGCCCCAAAAAAGAAGTGCACCTGGCAGGCAGCAGTAAGAATATGCACAGCAAAAGTGTCTTTATCAGGCCTAATTTCAATTAGAATAAGTGCAAATGGTTATATGGTCTTAAATAGAGGCTGGTGTAGTCACAGAATGGGATGCCCCAAAAAGGAAGTACACCTGGCAGGCAGCAGTAAGAATATGCACAGCAAAAGTGTCTTTATCAGGCCTAATTTCAATTAGAATAAGTGCAAATGGTTATATGGTCTTAAATAGAGGCTGGTGTAGTCACAGAATGGGATTCCCCAAAAAAGAAGTGCACCTGGCAGGCAGCAGTAAGAATATGCACAGCAAAAGTGTCTTTATCAGGCCTAATTTCAATTAGAATAAGTGCAAATGGTTATATGGTCTTAAATAGAGGCTGGTGTAGTCACAGAATGGGATTCCCGAAAAAGGAGTGCACCTGGCAGGGTCCAGTAGTGCTATGCACAGCAAAAGTGTCTTTATCAGGACTAATTTCAATTACAAAAAGTGCAAATGGTTATATGATCTTAAATAGAGGCTGGTGTAGTCACAGAATGGGATGCCCCAAAAAAGAAGTGCACCTGGCAGGCAGCAGTAAGAATATGCACAGCAAAAGTGTCTTTATCAGGCCTAATTTCAATTAGAATAAGTGCAAATGGTTATATGGTCTTAAATAGAGGCTGGTGTAGTCACAGAATGGGATGCCCCAAAAAAGAAGTGCACCTGGCAGGCAGCAGTAAGAATATGCACAGCAAAAGTGTCTTTATCAGGCCTAATTTCAATTAGAATAAGTGCAAATGGTTATATGGTCTTAAATAGAGGCTGCTGTAGTCACAGAATGGGATGCCCCAAAAAGGAGTGCACCTGGCAGGGTCCAGTAGTGCTATGCACAGCAAAAGTGTCTTTATAAGGCCTAATTTCAATTACAAAAAGTGCAAATGGTTATATGGTCTTAAATAGAGGCTAGTGTAGTCACAGAATGGGATGCCCCAAAAAAGAAGTGCACCTGGCAGGCAGCAGTAAGAATATGCACAGCAAAAGTGTCTTTATCAGGCCTAATTTCAATTAGAATAAGTGCAAATGGTTATATGGTCTTAAATAGAGGCTGCTGTAGTCACAGAATGGGATGCCCCAAAAAGGAGTGCACCTGGCAGGCAGCAGTAAGAATATGCACAGCAAAAGTGTCTTTATCAGGCCTAATTTCAATTAGAATAAGTGCAAATGGTTATATGGTCTTAAATAGAGGCTGGTGTAGTCACAGAATGGGATGCCCCAAAAAAGAAGTGCACCTGGCAGGCAGCAGTAGGAATATGCACAGCAAAAGTGTCTTTATCAGGCCTAATTTCAATTAGAATAAGTGCAAATGGTTATATGGTCTTAAATAGAGGCTGCTGTAGTCACAGAATGGGATGCCCCAAAAAGGAGTGCACCTGGCAGGGACCAGTAGTGCTATGCAGAGCAAAAGTGTCTTTATCAGGCCTAATTTCAATTATAATAGGTGCAAATGGTTATATGGTCTTAAATAGAGGCTGCTGTAGTCACAGAATGGGATGCCCCAACAGGAGTGCACCTGGCAGGCAGCAGTAAGAATATGCACAGCAAAAGTGTCTTTATCAGGCCTAATTTCAATTAGAATAAGTGCAAATGGTTATATGGTCTTAAATAGAGGCTGGTGTAGTCACAGAATGGGATGCCCCAAAAAAGAAGTGCACCTGGCAGGCAGCAGTAAGAATATGAACAGCAAAAGTGTCTTTATCAGGCCTAATTTAAATTAGAATAAGTGCAAATGGTTATATGGTCTTAAATAGAGGCTGCTGTAGTCACAGAATGGGATGCCCCAAAAAGGAGTGCACCTGGCAGGGACCAGTAGTGCTATGCACAGCAAAAGTGTCTTTATCATGCCTAATTTCAATTATAATAGGTGCAAATGGTTATATGGTCTTAAATAGAGGCTGCTGTAGTCACAGAATGGGATGCCCCAACAGGAGTGCACCTGGTAGGCAGCAGTAAGAATATGCACAGCAAAAGTGTCTTTATCAGGCCTAATTTCAATTAGAATAAGTGCAAATGGTTATATGGTCTTAAATAGAGGCTGGTGTAGTCACAGAATGGGATGCCCCAAAAAAGAAGTGCACCTGGCAGGCAGCAGTAAGAATATGCACAGCAAAAGTGTCTTTATCAGGCCTAATTTCAATTAGAATAAGTGCAAATGGTTATATGGTCTTAAATAGAGGCTGCTGTAGTCACAGAATGGGATGCCCCAAAAAGGAGTGCACCTGGCAGGGTCCAGTAGTGCTATGCACAGCAAAAGTGTCTTTATCAGGCCTAATTTCAATTAGAATAAGTGCAAATGGTTATATGGTCTTAAATAGAGGCTGGTGTAGTCACAGAATGGGATGCCCCAAAAAAGAAGTGCACCTGGCAGGCAGCAGTAAGAATATGCACAGCAAAAGTGTCTTTATCAGGCCTAATTTCAATTAGAATAAGTGCAAATGGTTATATGGTCTTAAATAGAGGCTGCTGTAGTCACAGAATGGGATGCCCCAAAAAGGAGTGCACCTGGCAGGGTCCAGTAGTGCTATGCACAGCAGAAGTGTCTTTATCAGGCCTAATTTCAATTAGAATAAGTGCAAATGGTTATATGGTCTTAAATAGAGGCTGGTGTAGTCACAGAATGGGATGCCCCAAAAAAGAAGTGCACCTGGCAGGCAGCAGTAAGAATATGCACAGCAAAAGTGTCTTTATCAGGCCTAATTTCAATTAGAATAAGTGCAAATGGTTATATGGTCTTAAATAGAGGCTGCTGTAGTCACAGAATGGGATGCCCCAAAAAGGAGTGCACCTGGCAGGGACCAGTAGTGCTATGCACAGCAAAAGTGTCTTTATCAGGCCTAATTTCAATTACAAAAAGTGCAAATGGCTATATGGTCTTAAATAGCGGCTGCTGTAGTCACGGAATGGGATGCCCCAAAAAGGAGTGCACCTGGCAGGGTCCAGTAGTGCTTTGCACAGCAAAAGTGTCTTTATCAGGCCTAATTTCAATTACAAAAAGTGCAAATGGTTATATGTTCTTAAATAGAGGCTGGTGTAGTCACAGAATGGGATGCCCCAAAAAAGAAGTGCACCTGGCAGGCAGCAGTAAGAATATGCACAGCAAAAGTGTCTTTATCAGGCCTAATTTCAATTAGAATAAGTGCAAATGGTTATATGGTCTTAAATAGAGGCTGGTGTAGTCACAGAATGGGATGCCTCACAGCAGACTTAAGATCAGTTCAGTATATATGCACAGTTAGTTAGTATAAGCAGCCTGAAAACGCTAACAAAGCCTGTCAGCCAGCCAGTAACAAACACTCAGGCTGGATGAAAAAAAAAATAATCTCCCTGTGACTGCCTCCGATTTTTCCTAACTTTCCCTGTTTTTCGCTGACTTTCTGTCTGTCTCCTGCCTGTCTCCTTCCTGTCTCCAGCCTGTCCCTGTCTGTCCCTGCCTGCCTAACTGCCTCTCTCCCTCACTACAGCGTTCTGTCTCTCACGAATGCAATAGAGAAATGAGGAAGGAAAAGCAAGATGGCCGACTTAAATAGCGCTGTGACGTCACCGGGCTTGCTGGCTGCTGATAGGCTGCATGTGACTGCCCCAGCTTGCACTGGCGCGGGATAGATGTCCAGACATGTCCCGTCCGCCATCTTAGAATGCCTGTATGTAAATGAATGGATGTTAAAGGAAAACTTCGAGCGATCGAATCGCGGGGAAATTCGGATTCGATCCGAATCGAATTTTTCATGAAATTCGGATCGAATCCGGGTTCGTCCGGATCGATTCGCTCATCCCTAATGAAAAGGTTCTCTAAACGAGCCATTAACCTAATCATCTGAACCAACTAATTAACTCTAAACACCTGCAAAAGATTCCTGAGGCTTTTAAAAAAGCCCAGCCTGGTTCATTACTCAAAACCGCCATCATGGGTAAGACTGCCGACCTGACTGCTGTCCAGAAGGCCATCATTGACACCCTCAAGCAAGAGGGTAAGACCCAGAAAGAAATTTCTGAACAAATAGGCTGTTCCCAGAGTGCTGTATTAAGGCACCTCAATGGGAAGTATGTGGGAAGGAAAAAATGTGGCAGAAAACGCTGCACAACGAGAAGAGGTGACCGGAACCTGAGGAAGATTGTGGAGAAGGACCGATTCCAGACCTTGGGAGACCTGCGGAAGCAGTGGACTGAGTCTGGAGTAGAAACATCCAGAGCCACCGTGCACAGGCTTGTGCAGGAAATGGGCTACAGGTGCCGCATTCCCCAGGTCAAGCCACTTTTGAAACAGAAACAGCGGCAGAAGCGCATGACCTGGGCTACAGTCTGGAGGAAGACTGGGCAGAAGGAAATGCCAAAATGCCTGAAGTCCAGTGTCAAGTACCCACAGTCAGTGATGGTCTGGGGTGCCATGTCAGCTGCTGGTGTTGGTCGACTGTTTTATAAAGGGCAGGGTCAATGCAGCTAGCTATCAGGAGATTTTGAAGCACTTCATGCTTCCATCGGCTGAAAAGCTTTATGGAGATGAAGATTTCATTTTTCATCACGACCTGGCACCTGCTCACAGTGCCAAAACCACTGGTAAATGGTTTACTGACCATGGTATTACTGTGCTCAGTTGGCCTGCCAACTCTC
Source organism: Gastrophryne carolinensis (assembly GCA_027917425.1). NCBI lineage: Eukaryota > Metazoa > Chordata > Amphibia > Anura > Microhylidae > Gastrophryne > Gastrophryne carolinensis. The sequence continues at coordinate 438,173,749 of CM051235.1, forward strand.
CTGACCTGAACCCCATAGAGAATCTGTGGAATATTGTGAAGAGAAAGTTGAGAGACGCAAGACCCAACACTCTGGATGAGCTTAAGGCCGCTGTCGAAGCATCATGGGCCTCCATAACACCTCAGCAGTGCCACAGGCTGATTACCTCCATGCCACGCGGCATTAAAGCAGTCATTTCTGCAAAAGGATTCCCGACCAAGTATTGAGTGCATAACTGAACATAATTATTTGAAGGTTGACTTTTTTTTTATTAAAAACACTTTTCTTTTATTGGTCGGATGAAATATGCTAATTTTTTTAGATAGGATTTTGGGGTTTTCATGAGCTGTAGGGCAAAATCATCAGTATTAAAACAAAAAAAGACCTGAAAATTTTCAGTTGGTGTGCAATGAATCTCAAATATATGAAAGTTTAATTTTTATCATTTCATTATGGAAAATAATGAACTTTAGCACTATATGCTAATTTTTTGAGAAGGACCTGTATATGTCGCAAATAATACAATTATATTTACATACAAGTAACCACATCACCTGAATCTGAATGCCATTATAATAAAGCGTAAAAAAGTAGGGTGTGTTTTGGGGTCTTTGGAAAGCAACTAACGCAGCCAAATGACCCCTAAATGTATTGGAAGACCACAAAACATCTGGGGAACATTGTTCTAATAAAAAAAAAAAAACCTATATCATTTAGCCAAATAATGCATTTTTGAAATAGACGAAGAATCATCCTCAATCCCATCTTTGTAAAGGAACACTATCGCAAAAAAAGGGCAGGTTATACAGATCCATATAAATATGCTTGATGGAGGAGGAGGGGTCATATATACACCCGGCATCAAGAAATATCCAGCCAGGCTTTCTTTTAATGGAGGGCAGAGGAAACCGGGAAGGGAGGGCAGGTTCTGCCCCCCAATACAATATTACCCCTGGATTTTATTCCTACTAGGAGAAGAAGACCACAAGCTTGCCAGGAGTTTTATTCAGTTCATCTGTATTAGTGACACCTCCTCTCATTAGTCGATGTGTTTATAGGAATATTTAATACCACAAAATTTCACGATACACCTATTTTCCCCAATAGGTAGGGACACCAAACAAGGATGTCCTTACTCCCCTATTTTATTTATCTTGGTAACTGAGACATTGGCTATGCTAATTGGGAGCAATGTTAACATTTAAGGTGAGCCAACAAATAGTAGCTTTAACCTCAATAAACGAACATGACGAAACGTGGTGTGGGTTAAGGTTTGGAGGCAGTACAAGTTAAGGTATGGAGGTAGTTCATCTAATAAAACATATTACTTTATCAAAGTGACTCAGCAGCTAAATAAAAAAACAAAGGGTCACTTCCCTTTGGTCACGCGCAGCTTATCTGTGCTAGTCTGGCCAACAGTAACTCATCTGATCGCTGCATCCGAGCCCCCGCTGCAACATGCTGTGTTGTCCATGGCCAATACATGGGGCAGGACTGATGGCAGGTCAGGTTTCAGTCACATAGGGGTAGCGTTACACACAAAATCCCCTGATCCCTGAATTCTAATGGAGGCACCGCAGCATGTATTTAGTCCTATATGTCCTCTAAGTGTTTATTATTCAGTCTGAAACACCCTCCCTGTTTTGTCCTACAGATAAATGGCTTCAAGGATTTACCATGGTACTTACATTACTCTTCATAGAGCCTTCTGTATGAGTCTTTAGACACGGACAGTTAATTGAATTGTGGGACAGGGCTGCTGATCTTTATCACCAATTTTTGGGATTGCCTCCAGGTTAAGACCTTCTGGCGTCAAGTGGTAAGCTTTTGTTAACGTTCCAGTTGAGCCTTATACCCATGATTGAGCAATCTTGGGACTTTGATGATGTTTGTAGGGGCTCCAGGAGAGTGGCCTTTGTTATTTCCATGGTGGAGAAGAAGTGTATCTTACAGCAGTGTACATCAGACCCTCCCATCTCTTTACGTTTTCCAGGCCAAATCTAGGCATATAATTTAAATAGGATGGATTAAATCCGAAACTAGTAAGGAGAGTATGGAGTAAAGATTATTTGATACGTGGGAGATCTTGAGTTCATAGATATGTTTAAACCTAGTATCTAACCAGGTTAACTCCTGGGGACCCTCCAATCCCTGCTGATCATGGAGTGTGTGATGTCTTTTCTTGTCTTTGATTTAGTTTGTGGGCCCCAGGTGAGTGTGTGGTGGAGGATAAACAAACAGTCACTGAGTGAGAACTGGTAGAGGTGGTCATTGATACCAATAAAGATACTCCTTGGGATTGTATATTGCCGCTCAGTTTTTCTTTTATATATAAAGCACAATCAAAATAAAAATCAATATAATAGAAAGAATTTCACCTGCAGCTCATTCTAGAATGCACATGGTTTATTATTTTATATAGCTCAATTGTCTATCTCTTGTTTATAGTTTTTCGGGTACAAATCTGTCAGGTGCATTGGCCTAATTTCAACTCTTTTTTGTATTTATTTTTCTAACAAAAATTTTGAAATTAAAATACAACTTAACTCCCACAACTTTGTGTCCAGGAGGGTCCAGGTCCAGGGACCGCAAACTTTTAAAAAAGAGAGCCAGTTTACTATCCCTCAGACTGTTGGCGGATGGCATGTGTTGAGGGTATAGGGGAGGGATTTGGGTCAGCGGCTGCGAAGCAGGGTTAGGTGAGGAGTCACATATCAGATTCTGTGAAGTGGGGCTAGGTGATGGATTTGAGTCAAAGACTATGGAGGGGGTTAGTTGAGAGATTTGGGTAAGGTACTGAGGGAAGGGGTTTGGGTCAGTGACTTTGGAGGGGGTTAGGTGAGGGGTTTGGCTCAGTGGCTGGAGAGCATCAATAGGTAATGGGTGGGTCATCATCTGGGCATCAGGTTCAAAGTGAGAGGTTTGGGTCGGCAGCTGGGGAGCTAGGTTAATGACAAATTCGGGTCAGTGCCTGGGGAGGGGAGTTAAGTGAGGAGTTAAAAGGAATCCTGGGGGCCAGGTAAATCAACTCCCTAACCCACCACCTCCACCTGCTTCTTAGGTGTGTGGTTGTGACCTGGCAGCTGGCAGCAAGGAGATATTGATGTTGATATATTTATATATATTGATGTTGAGATATGTATATATTTTTTTCCTTTAACATGGATATGGCAATTGTAATAAAAGAAACGTGTGTGCTGATGTGTGTTATGTGGTATGCTGGTGACACCTTGTGTCGTTTTCTCTGCAGTGTGGGAGCACTGGTGGGCTTATCCATAGCAGCTGTGGTCCTGCTGGCCTTTATCATCACTGTCTGTGTCCTTTGTTATCTGTTCATCAGTAACAAGCCGCACCACAAGCTGGACACGGGGCTGAGTCTACAGGCAGCAGGTGAGTCAATAATATTCATCTCTGGGACACTCCATTACCTCTGGTGATGGGGAACAGATACTGTATGAGTAAAGGGAGTTGCTTGATTACTATTATTTATACAGGATCTTTCATGGCATGGGAACCAGTTTACTGCCTAGTTTAACCCTATCATCACTATATAATATTCAGCAAACAGGCATATGAATCCTGTAAAGAAACCAGGGGCCTTGGTTTGCAAACAATTGCAATTGCATGTATTAAACCCCACGCCATGTCAAGGCGCTCCTTTTTTTGCGGTCCCTACTCCTATTTTTGAGTGCCCAAAGTTGGGACATGCAATGCAATCAAGAGATACTGTATCCCTATGATGTGGTATGAGATCAGGAAATGTAGATTTACATTGAAAAAGCATTACCACTTGCCTTTGATAGCCTTCTAGATACACCAATATCAAGAAAACTCTTAAGATTACCAAAGGTCTGCAAATAATAATCAGCGTGCTCCCATACATATAGAAGTTGATTCAAGACCATTTGCAAAAAGTGCACTTTGATGCAAACATTTTATTTTAAGTAAAAAATCTTTAGACCTGGTGTAGAAAAAAATGGAACCTTTAACTCAGGATTTTTGGAATAAATGTGCATTTATTTTCCACCTAGGGGTTGTGTGAAAAAGAGTGCTTCTATTTAATTTTTTTAACAGAGGTGCACTTTTTACTCTAAAAGTGCACTTTTTGCATATGGAACTGATGGTACTGCATATGGTACTGATTCTAAATCGCCCACTGATTCTGATTCTGAATCTCCCACTGGGTAAAAAAAGAAGGTAACTGCATTTTTATTTAAAAAACTGGAATAGTGCCCTCTATGCACTTGACGGAGAATCAGCCCTTTAATATCTCCAGAGTTCATTGACCATTCAATAAAGTGTTCCTGAATTCCTGCACAAGGTTTGGAACCCAACAAAAAAATTGTACTTCCAACTAAACCTAACCCAACTGCCCATTATTGGGCTTCATATATTTATATTTGTTATTTATAAATACCCAATAATTATTAAGATCGTTTTTAGGGGTTAGTCTAGCATGTTGAGGACCATGACCATGTATTTTACTGTGATTATGATTTTAATTTCCCTCACCATCATTTTATCGTCAATATCAATTTTAACTACGGTAATAATGTTTAAATGCTCACTGTAACATTAGCTATTTTTGCTTTATTTTCCAGTTTAGCTTATTTGTAGTCTTTGTATTTCAAGTAATTGGTGCCTCTGTTGTACACACATTTTGTAGGTAGGGCATTATACATTGTCTGGTCTATTAGTGTTTGTTTGTAAAGAGCTATTATCTTCTGTGGCGCTGGCTGGGCAGAATTACAGACAGGGTAAAACAACCAAATGAAACAAACAGTTGTCGGAGATCATAGATGTAAACTGAGAATAAAATGGTCCAAAGACAGATCCTCATGGTAAACTGATGGACAAAAGATGGGAGAGGAAACCATGTTGGATTTTATTGGGGAACACTAAGAGCCCGATTTATGAAGAACGTCAGTCAGCGCTATTTCACCTCCTTCCGATCGGCGACAAGAGCGCTATCCTGTGTGAGCCTGCAAGTATGAAATGGCAGTGACAGCGCTCTTAGCGAAGATAAACGCGGGCTGTGCCTTGTGAGCACTGAATAAAAAAATAGGCAGAGCCTGTTATTTTCGCCATGGTCAGCTAAAACAGCACTGTATTCAACAATCTACATGTCAGCGTTGATGTTGGCAGTAGTTTATGACATCGCTGAAGGGCGCTGCTTGGCGTTCATTGTGACTTAGCAGTGATGGGGACACACAGAGGCATGTTTCCATGCAATTTTACATTTGTACATCCGACATTGTCCCTCCATTGTGCTTAAGAGCAAGAGCAAATCCAAAAGATGCTATGGGTGTCTAACACATTTTGGAGGTTTGGTGGCCAACTTTAACGTTGTCATATTCTAATATAAACATTCAGTGTAAAAATAATTCTTAAAAGCTATTTTGAACTAAGTAAATGTGCAAGATTGGATGAGAGCCCATGCATGTGGTGTGAGATTGGGGGGTTTTGGGGGCCAAATGGGGGTAGGGATTGACACAGTGGAACCAAATGGGATGCCCCCAGGGGAAAGGACCAAAACCTGAGATAGTGAAAACCCTTGCTTTTGGTCCACTGCAATTCATTCCTCAAAGGCGGTGTCAGCGACAAAGAATGGCATTAGAATAAGGGGCACTTAATCACCTTACTCTGCTGGTCAAGTTTGGGTGGGAGGTGCCAGAGGCAGGGGAAAAACAGCATGATTTCCTCTTTCAAGTGCTGCATGGGGGTTGGGGGAGAGGGGGCAGAGGGACTTTGTGCAGCACAAGGTAACCTGCACCAAGCAACATTATCGTTCATCAACAGGCTGAACAATTACTTCAGTGGTCAGTGAGGAGTCCAGCCTTCTCATTCAATTAAAACATAACTTTTAATCCATAGGTATGCCATAATCCACATAAAGTGCAAGAGTCCTTGTGCAAAATCAAATCATCAAACCTAATAATATACGTGCCCGGACCTTATTAATGTCTGCCCCACAGCAGGGACTCTGTGACGCGTTTCGGGCATACAGTTGCCCTTAATCACACTGAACAATTAATTCAACTTGATTGAACAAAACAATGAACCATGTTTTACTTGTCTACACAGTAGTAATGGTCGTCCATTTAATGTATATTGTAGTTAGGTACAAAAAAACAAACATGCTGGACACTCATTCTGCTAAAAGCTGGCTAACTAGGACTTAAGCAAGGACCATTGGCTCTCGTCTGGTGCTCTGCCAGGGGTGCATGGGACAACAGGAATATGCTGGGGAAACACTGCCCACACCTTTTAACTCAGTTGGATGCAGCTAGACAACTAAAGAGTTGAATGTTTCTTATTTTGTCTAAATGATGCTGCATGAGCACAAATGTAGAGCAACAACAATATTGGGGCCCCTGACCTTCTGCAATATCACACCCTGCACCCCTATAGTTACGCTCCTGGTCCAGTGCCCTTCCATGGGAGCACAATGTTTGGGGCACTCCTGGCAAATGGACAAATGGGTTTGTGTCTGGCATGGTCAGAGGCCTGCCACATGGCTTCTGAGTTATGGTGATCATACCCCCAATGTTTGGTGTGCCAGGGTGGTAGTCCCAGAGGGAGGATCCCATGCCATTTTTTTTTCACTTTTACTAAAACGAAAACAACAAAACAAGTTTTCTTCAGCATCGCAGGGTAATGCAGCGTACTGCTGTGCCACCTTCACATCTAAGCTTTGCTTCTGCAAAAATGGAAATCGCTAGTGTGCATGAGTCAGCGCTTGCAAAGCAACTTTAAAAGGTTTCCAAGACCAGCATACTGTAAATGGAATACACTGTTTTGCTGAATCAAAACTAATGAAATTAGGACAGCAATTTATTAAGGCGTTTTAAAATAATAGAGGAATTTTATGTGCTACAGGTTTTCTGGAAGCCATTTTAGATAAACCTTATTTTAGGGGTTCATGGAATATATATTCAATTGAAATGAAATTAAAAACAAAACAGATGCAGAAATTGTAATCAGTCCTCTAATGTCCTCCTGCAGAGTTGTTATTGAGTTGTTCAATACAGGTACAGCAGGTTTGTACAATTTGTACAAACAAATTAGCAATAGATTGACTGCATTTTCAACACGTTACATCCTATCTCCTTGTTATTTACTCCTTTAAAAACATAAACAGTAACAATAACAATAATGCAATGTCATGTAATGTCAGTCCAGTCCATACAGCGCTTTTGCCAGGGCTTTGTTGATCTAATGCATAGGGAGAAAAGAGAAAAGGGGTAGGAGAGAGAAAAACTGGCCTCCCAGGGGTTATACTTTCATTTGAGTTTCTTGTTCTGTGAATACAACTGGTCACTGGAAAAGAAAGGGATCAGCAGAATGTTGTTGCCGCAGTCCAGGTAAGTGGAAGGATAACCATTCATGCTCCATTTTGTACGTAGGCAGCTTTAACTGAAGGGGAATTGTAGTCTGCAAGAAGCTGTTAAAAGTAACCTAAAGTAATTTTATAATTGAGGTCCTTTCTTTTCTTGCTGGATTATCCCAGACCAGTTAAAACAATGGGAAACCAATAGTTCAACAATCACAAATGTAAGTACATGTTGCACCTGTACATTCCCCAAATATCTAACCAAGCCCCATATCTGTGGAAGAGGAAGGTAGAGACTTTGGCTTTAAAACTTTTGTTTGTCAGCAGCTATCTCATTCAGAATGCAAGCAAGGCTGTCACAGAACACTACTAGCCAGAGCCCAGGATTTGCCCCAGTGGTCGGGAATGCAAGGGCAAGACAATTTTCACTATAGCCCCTCCAAGGGAGGATAACCAGGCTGCGTAGGAAGCCCCTGTTGTGCCACCAGGAAATCCAGGATCTGGACAGGCAAGTAGTGTTTCTCTGGAATCAATTGAAAGGCAGCAGCTAGATTGCAGAGAGAGGGTCAGACGTAAGCCAAAGATCATGGGTGGGCATAGCAAAGGGTTTAGGTTGTCAGCAAGGAGTTGTAAACAAGGATCCATAGCAAAGCTTATGACAGGTGGCAGGAAGCATAATCCAAAATCTAGGCAAAGTTCATAGGTGGTGCAGCAAAAAGAACAGTCAGAATTAGAGATGAGCGAACTTTTGAAAAATTCGATTCGACTGATTCGCCGAATTTTCCGACAAAAATCGTTTCGACCCGAATAAATTCGCGACGAATCGCTATTAAAAACGGCTATTTCTGAGCCTCCTACAGCCTCAATAGGGTTGTAAACCATTCAGCCTTGCTGTAACACGCACAGGATGCGTGCTGGGTTAGTTAAATAATACTTTTAAGAAATATCACATGCAGATCAGAGGCATCGCTAATAGAATCGCAGAGCGGCACAATTGCAGAGAGTTGAAGTGGCATCACTATGAGGGGCAGAAGGAGCCCAAATATACACTGGAGTTGGCTTCAGGAGCCCAAAAATTGGATGAATCACACCCTGGAGTTGGCAGAAGTTGGCAGCAGCAGCAGCAGGAGCCCAAATATACACTGGAGTTGGCTTCAGGAGCCCAAAAATTGGATGAATCACACCCTGGAGTTGGCAGGAGTTGACAGCAGCAGCAGCAGGAGCCCAAATATACACTGGAGTTGGCTTCAGGAGCCCAAAAATTGGATGAATCACACCCTGGAGTTGGCAGGAGTTGACAGCAGCAGCAGCAGGAGCCCAAATATACACTGGAGTTGGCTTCAGGAGCCCAAAAATTGGATGAATCACACCCTGGAGTTGGCAGAAGTTGGCAGCAGCAGCAGCAGGAGCCCAAATATACACTGGAGTTGGCTTCAGGAGCCCAAAAATTGGATGAATCACACCCTGGAGTTGGCAGAAGTTGGCAGCAGCAGCAGCAGGAGCCCAAATATACACTGGAGTTGGCTTCAGGAGCCCAAAAATTGGATGAATCACACCCTGGAGTTGGCAGAAGTTGGCAGCAGCAGCAGCAGGAGCCCAAATATACACTGGAGTTGGCTTCAGGAGCCCAAAAATTGGATGAATCACACCCTGGAGTTGGCAGAAGTTGGCAGCAGCAGCAGCAGGAGCCCAAATATACACTGGAGTTGGCTTCAGGAGCCCAAAAATTGGATGAATCACACCCTGGAGTTGGCAGGAGTTGACAGTAGCAGCAGCAGGAGCCCAAATATACACTGGAGTTGGCTTCAGGAGCCCAAAAATTGGATGAATCACACCCTGGAGTTGGCAGGAGTTGACAGTAGCAGCAGCAGGAGCCCAAAAAATGGCCTAAAGACATAAATATGTTTTGCACCATTTGGAAAGTGTAAAACGTGGCACCATGCTGAATCTAGTCGCATGCATCAGGCATTGGTGGGTGGAAATCCTGGCTGATCCATCCCTGATTCATTTTGACAAAGGTGAGTCTCTCCACATTTTTAGTTGACAGACGAGTTCTCCTCGCCGTAACTATGGCCCCCGCCGCACTAAACACCCGCTCAGATGGCATGCTACTTGCCGGGCAGGACAGCTTTTCCAGGGCAAACTCTGCTAGTTGCGGCCACAAATCAAGTTTGGCTGCCCAGAAGTCCAGCGGATCCTCAAGGTGTGTTGGCATGGTCATGTCAAAGTATGACATGACCTGCTGGTTCAGGTCCTGCTCCAGGTCTTCCTGCTGCTCATGAGTAGCCTCACTATGCGGGTGTAGAAAGCTACTCATTAGCGACTGAAGACTGAGGCTGCTGCTGCTGATGGAGCTTCTGCTGCTGCTGCTGCCAACCCCCCCAGCGGCCATGGCAGTGGAAGGTGAGCGCAGAGGTCCCCTCGAGTCAGACCTGCGAGAGTATGGACCATGGCGCAGATAGGCATGGGCCAACTGCCTACGTAGAATGTCTTTGTAGTAGTTGAGTTTGTCCTCCCTCTCGGTGGGTTTAAAAAATGCCCCCATTTTGTGCCGGAAGCGAGGGTCCAATAAGGTGGACAGCCAGAAGTCATCCCGCCGACAGATGGAAACAATTCTGGGGTCACTACGCAAGCACGTGAGCATGCTTCGTGCCATTTGCGCAAGTGACTCGGATGGACTACCTGTCTCCATCTCCACTGCATACTGCCACGGTGTGCCCGGGTCCTCTGTCTCTCCTTCCTCAAAAACCTCTAGCTCCTCTGGCTGCTCCTGCTCCTCCTCTCCTGTCCGCTGACTAGATAAACCAGCCATTTCGCCAAGCCTAAACTGTGTTTCGCTGGGCAACTCCTCCTCCTCCTCTTCCTCCTCCTCCTCCTCCAGTTCAGCTCCAAGGGGGTTCATGTGGCCGTAAGATGTAAACGCCATGTCTCCAGTGCCCTGACCAGCCATGGTTTCCAACATGTGCTGTAGTACATGAAGCAGTGGAATCACGTCGTTCATCCCGTAATCCTGCCGACTGACAAATAAAGTGGCTTCCTCAAAGGGCCTGAGCAAACGGCAGGTGTCACGTATGAGCTGCCACTGGTTGACATTGAAGTTACACAGGGGAGTCCCCCTATCTGCTTGGATCATCAGGAAATCCGTGATGGCTTTTCTCTGTTCATATAATCGGTCCAACATGTGAAGGGTGGAATTCCAACGGGTGGAAACATCGCAAATCAGACTATGTTGGGGGATACCATTCTGACGCTGTAGCTCAAGAAGGGTGTGTTTGGCAGTGTAGGAGTGGCTGAAGTGCATGCAAAGTTTCCGTGAAGTTGTTAGGATGTCCTGCAGATGGGGGGAACACTTCAGAAACCGCTTGACAACCAGATTGAAGACGTGAGCCATGCAGGGGGCATGGGTCAGGCTTCCTTGGCGCAGCGCAGACAAAATGTTCTTCCCATTGTCGGTAACCATGATTCCCATTTTAAGTTTTCTCGGAGTAAGCCATGTTTGGATTTCCTGATGAATACATTTAAGCAGTTCCTCCCCTGTGTGACTCCGTTCGCCAAGACAAACCATGTGAAGCACTGCGTGACACCTCCGTGCCCTGCACACATGGTAGACTGGAGGGGCACTGAGACTTGAGCCTACAGTGGAGGGTGAGGAGATGGCGGAGGATGAGGAGGCCGAGTCGCACGGTGTCACAGGCCCAATGGGCAGAGAGCGCGGAGGCCGAAGCGGCGTGACCTGTCCAAGTTGCTGCTGCAAAGGGACCACATTCACCCAGTGGGCCGTAAACGACATGTACTGCCCCTGACCGTAGTTACAGCTCCAGATGTCGGCGCTGCCATGTATTTTGCTACACACCGACAGGCTCAAGGACTGGCCCACCTTCTGTTCAACAAAAGTGTGCAGCGCTGGTACTGCCTTCTTGGCAAAGAAATGACGGCTTGGGACTCTCCACCTCGGCTCGGCACAAGCCATCAGTTCTCTGAAAGGTGCAGATTCCACCACCTGAAAAGGGAGCGACTGCAGCACCAGCAACTTGGACAGGAGCACATTCAGCTTCTGCGCCGTAGGATGAGTGGGCGCATACTGCTGTCTCTTGGACATGGCTTCGCTGATGGATTGCTGGCGGGATGCATGACTTGGAGGAGGAGGAGCAGGAGCGACAGAGGATGGGTATGACGCACAGCTGCCTTCGGCTGAGGTGCTGGAGCCTTGGCTGGCAGAAATTGGGAGCTCACTTGGTGAGGAAGCAGACTGGACCACCCCTTGGGAGCCTCGGTTCTCCCAGGTCGTTTTATGGTGACGCATCATATGTTGACGCAGGGCCGTGGTGCCAACATTTGGACCCTGGCCACGCTTCACCTTTTGCCTACATATCTTGCATGTGGCCATGTTACCCTCCTGCGGATGCCTCAGGAAAAACTGCCACACTGCCGAGTAGCTACTTTTCCCACCCCCTGGCCTCACTGATTCACTGCTGCTGTTGCCAACTCCAGGAACCCCTGCTCCACTACCTCCCGATAAGGTAGACTGCCGCACAGCAGGTGCTCTACCCCGGCCCCGGCCCCGGCCGGCTCCAGCCTTTGGAATTGTGCCCCCATGCTGACTGCTACCACCTTGCTGCCTCAGCTGCTGACTCCGGGGCAACCTGCACCCCTCTTCTCCTGATGATGACGATGAAGCCCCTTCATCACCCGGCTCCCAAGTGCGATCGGCTTCATCGTCATCATCATCATCATCACCGGGTTGTGGCTGTACGTCACTGATGTTCGTGGATTCGTCAACAGTGTCTGGCGCAGGAGCTGGAACGCTCGCAGCACCCACGACACTGTCCACATCACTATTTGTCTGCCTAGCTAAAGAAGCCACCTCCATTTCTTGGCTGGGCAGTAGCTGCTGACTGTCCTCTATCTGATGGTCCTCCTCACTAAAGAGTGGAGCTGAACCCAAAGCATAGGATACGTCGCTGGGGGAGGGAACGGCGTAGGCCAGAGGCAATGGGAGGACAGGGACTGCTCTCGGGGCATGCCAACTCAGGGTTGTGTCAGAGGAACCTACCGACCCTAGACTGGGGGTCTCAGACGTAAGTTGTGATGATGTTGTTGATGAGCGCGTCAACCAATCTACCACGGCAGATGCGTTACTGGTGGAGACCCGACCGCTAGCAGATACTGGCAGATTAGGTCTCTCAGCGTGACTCCTGCTGCTACTGGCCCCCAGTCTGATGCGAGCTCTGCCTGCGGAATCTTGGCCTCTGCCACTCCTCTTTTCACTTCCAGGCACTTGTCTGCCCGACATAGTCTAACTGGCGTGGTAGTAGGTGATATTTAAAAAAACCCCGGGCAGCGGTGGGTCTATATGAAACAGAATATAATGCACACCAAAAGTGAGCAGTAACACTCAGCCTCCAACAGGCCTGCTTAGTGTAAATAAGAGAGCTGCTTAGTGTAAATAAAGAGGGGTATGCTATGTTACAGAATGGGATGCCTCAACAGAAGTGCACCTGGCAGGCAGCAGTAAGCCTATGCCCAGCAAAAGTGTCTTATAATATAAATATAATAAGAGCAAATGCTTATATGGTCTTAAACAGAGGCTGCTTTAGTCACAGAATGGGATGCCCCGGGCAGGAATCGAGCTGGCAGGGTACAGTAGTGCTTTGGCCAGCAAAAGTGTCTTTATCAGGCCTAATTTCAAATATGATAAGAGCAAATGCTTATATGGTCTTAAACAGAGGCTGCTTTAGTCACAGAATGGGATGCCCCGGGCAGGAATCGAGCTGGCAGGGTACAGTAGTGCTTTGGCCAGCAAAAGTGTCTTTATCAGGCCTAATTTCAAATATGATAAGAGCAAATGCTTATATGGTCTTAAACAGAGGCTGCTTTAGTCACAGAATGGGATGCCCCGGGCAGGAATCGAGCTGGCAGGGTACAGTAGTGCTTTGGCCAGCAAAAGTGTCTTTATCAGGCCTAATTTCAAATATGATAAGAGCAAATGCTTATATGGTCTTAAACAGAGGCTGCTTTAGTCACAGAATGGGATGCCCCGGGCAGGAATCGAGCTGGCAGGGTACAGTAGTGCTTTGGCCAGCAAAAGTGTCTTTATCAGGCCTAATTTCAAATATGATAAGAGCAAATGCTTATATGGTCTTAAACAGAGGCTGCTTTAGTCACAGAATGGGATGCCCCGGGCAGGAATCGAGCTGGCAGGGTACAGTAGTGCTTTGGCCAGCAAAAGTGTCTTTATCAGGCTAATTTCAAATATGATAAGAGCAAATGCTTATATGGTCTTAAACAGAGGCTGCTTTAGTCACAGAATGGGATGCCCCGGGCAGGAATCGAGCTGGCAGGGTACAGTAGTGCTTTGGCCAGCAAAAGTGTCTTTATCAGGCCTAATTTCAAATATGATAAGAGCAAATGCTTATATGGTCTTAAACAGAGGCTGCTGTAGTCACAGAATGGGATGCCCCGGGCAGGAATCGAGCTGGCAGGGTACAGTAGTGCTTTGGCCAGCAAAAGTGTCTTTATCAGGCCTAATTTCAAATATGATAAGAGCAAATGCTTATATGGTCTTAAACAGAGGCTGCTTTAGTCACAGAATGGGATGCCCCGGGCAGGAATCGAGCTGGCAGGGTACAGTAGTGCTTTGGCCAGCAAAAGTGTCTTTATCAGGCCTAATTTCAAATATGATAAGAGCAAATGCTTATATGGTCTTAAACAGAGGCTGCTTTAGTCACAGAATGGGATGCCCCGGGCAGGAATCGAGCTGGCAGGGTACAGTAGTGCTTTGGCCAGCAAAAGTGTCTTTATCAGGCCTAATTTCAAATATGATAAGAGCAAATGCTTATATGGTCTTAAACAGAGGCTGCTGTAGTCACAGAATGGGATGCCCCGGGCAGGAATCGAGCTGGCAGGGTACAGTAGTGCTTTGGCCAGCAAAAGTGTCTTTATCAGGCCTAATTTCAAATATGATAAGAGCAAATGCTTATATGGTCTTAAACAGAGGCTGCTTTAGTCACAGAATGGGATGCCCCGGGCAGGAATCGAGCTGGCAGGGTACAGTAGTGCTTTGGCCAGCAAAAGTGTCTTTATCAGGCCTAATTTCAAATATGATAAGAGCAAATGCTTATATGGTCTTAAACAGAGGCTGCTTTAGTCACAGAATGGGATGCCCCGGGCAGGAATCGAGCTGGCAGGGTACAGTAGTGCTTTGGCCAGCAAAAGTGTCTTTATCAGGCCTAATTTCAAATATGATAAGAGCAAATGCTTATATGGTCTTAAACAGAGGCTGCTGTAGTCACAGAATGGGATGCCCCGGGCAGGAATCGAGCTGGCAGGGTACAGTAGTGCTTTGGCCAGCAAAAGTGTCTTTATCAGGCCTAATTTCAAATATGATAAGAGCAAATGCTTATATGGTCTTAAACAGAGGCTGCTTTAGTCACAGAATGCGATGCCCCGGGCAGGAATCGAGCTGGCAGGGTACAGTAGTGCTTTGGCCAGCAAAAGTGTCTTTATCAGGCTAATTTCAAATATGATAAGAGCAAATGCTTATATGGTCTTAAACAGAGGCTGCTTTAGTCACAGAATGGGATGCCCCGGGCAGGAATCGAGCTGGCAGGGTACAGTAGTGCTTTGGCCAGCAAAAGTGTCTTTATCAGGCCTAATTTCAAATATGATAAGAGCAAATGCTTATATGGTCTTAAACAGAGGCTGCTTTAGTCACAGAATGTGATGCCCCGGGCAGGAATCGAGCTGGCAGGGTACAGTAGTGCTTTGGCCAGCAAAAGTGTCTTTATCAGGCCTAATTTCAAATATGATAAGAGCAAATGCTTATATGGTCTTAAACAGAGGCTGCTGTAGTCACAGAATGGGATGCCCCGGGCAGGAATCGAGCTGGCAGGGTACAGTAGTGCTTTGGCCAGCAAAAGTGTCTTTATCAGGCCTAATTTCAAATATGATAAGAGCAAATGCTTATATGGTCTTAAACAGAGGCTGCTGTAGTCACAGAATGGGATGCCCCGGGCAGGAATCGAGCTGGCAGGGTACAGTAGTGCTTTGGCCAGCAAAAGTGTCTTTATCAGGCCTAATTTCAAATATGATAAGAGCAAATGCTTATATGGTCTTAAACAGAGGCTGCTGTAGTCACAGAATGGGATGCCCCGGGCAGGAATCGAGCTGGCAGGGTACAGTAGTGCTTTGGCCAGCAAAAGTGTCTTTATCAGGCCTAATTTCAAATATGATAAGAGCAAATGCTTATATGGTCTTAAACAGAGGCTGCTTTAGTCACAGAATGGGATGCCCCGGGCAGGAATCGAGCTGGCAGGGTACAGTAGTGCTTTGGCCAGCAAAAGTGTCTTTATCAGGCTAATTTCAAATATGATAAGAGCAAATGCTTATATGGTCTTAAACAGAGGCTGCTTTAGTCACAGAATGGGATGCCCCGGGCAGGAATCGAGCTGGCAGGGTACAGTAGTGCTTTGGCCAGCAAAAGTGTCTTTATCAGGCCTAATTTCAAATATGATAAGAGCAAATGCTTATATGGTCTTAAACAGAGGCTGCTGTAGTCACAGAATGGGATGCCCCGGGCAGGAATCGAGCTGGCAGGGTACAGTAGTGCTTTGGCCAGCAAAAGTGTCTTTATCAGGCCTAATTTCAAATATGATAAGAGCAAATGCTTATATGGTCTTAAACAGAGGCTGCTTTAGTCACAGAATGGGATGCCCCGGGCAGGAATCGAGCTGGCAGGGTACAGTAGTGCTTTGGCCAGCAAAAGTGTCTTTATCAGGCCTAATTTCAAATATGATAAGAGCAAATGCTTATATGGTCTTAAACAGAGGCTGCTTTAGTCACAGAATGGGATGCCTCACAGCAGACTTAAGATCAGTTCAGTATATATGCACAGTTAGTTACTATAAGCAGCCTGAAAACGCTAACAAAGGCTGGATGAAAAAAAAAAAATCTCCCTGTCAGCCAGCTCCGTTTTTCCTACCTTTCCCTGGCTTTCTGTCTGTCTCCTGCCTGTCTCCTGCCTGTCTCCAGCCTGTCTCCAGCCTGTCCCTGTCTGTCCCTGTCTCCAGCCTGTCTAACTGCCTCAGCTACACAGCGTTCTGTCTGTCTGTCACGAATGCAATAGAGAAATGAGGAAAAGCAAGATGGCCGCCGTTAAATACCGCTGTGTGACGTCACCGGGCTTGCTGGCTGCTGATAGGCTGCATGTGACTGCCCCAGCTTGCACTGGCGCGGGATACATGTCCAGACATGTCCCGCCCGCCATCTTAGAATGCCTGTAATGTAAATGAATGGATGTTAAAGGAAAACTTCGAGTGATCGAATCGCGGGGAAATTCGGATTCGATCCGAATCGAATTTTTCCTGAAATTCGGATCGAATCCGGGTTCGTCCGGATCGATTCGCTCATCCCTAGTCAGAATCAAAGGTTTCTTGAAAACAGCAACAGAGGCACAGCTAAACAGGATACTTGGACGATCTTCTGACACCTTCTTGGCGTCAACGCGTCTATTTCATGGCACTTTTTAAAGTCACTTGACTCACTTCATTTACAGAACGTAGCAGAGTTCATTTAGGTCCCAGCATTGTTCCAGTTTACTCATAGCTCTACTGTTGCACAGTTGTCTTTATTATATTATTATTATATTAATTATTATTAATAATTAATTAATTATAGTAATACAAGTGTACTTCAATGTCATCATCTAGGTCTAAAACCAGACTAAAGAGAAAAACAAAAGAGAATGGCAGGAGACAAACAGACAAGAGGGATAGACAGACATGAGAGAAACACAAGATGCTTGCTGTTGCAAGAAATATTAACTGCTGTTACTGTGAAAGCATTCTGGGATAGTAGTAGTAGGTACATTTTACTCAAGGCCAGAAAAAACACTCCCATCCTAGGACACACAGGAATATAGGAAACTGGAAGCAGAATGCTGATAAGTAAATCACAGGTAAGGGGATAAACATAATCCTAACAACTCTGTTCATTTTACATCCCAGAAGAGGAAAACAATAAGGCAGAACCCCAAAAGCCTGACGAAAAGGGAGTTTCCTTTTAAAGTGGACCAACACCCACCGGTGATCGGCCCGGGAATCTATAAGATTCCCGGGCCGATCACCTCCCTCCCCGTGGGACATCCGAGATCGGGATGTCCCGCGGGGTGAAACCCCCCCAAACACCCCCCCCCAAACACCCCAAACTCCTTACCCCTCTAGACGTGCGCGCGCCCGCGCCGGCCGTCTGTGAATGGCCGGCGCGGGCACGCGCGCGTCAAGTGGGACACGCGGGAGGCGGCGGCGGAGGAGCCGCTTGTCCGCGGCTTGTCCGTCGGCTCGGGGAGAGGTGAGTTCGGGGGGTTCGGGGGGGTTTCACACAGCGGGGCACCCCGATCGGGGGTGCCCCACCGAAGTGGACCAAGACCCAGGATAGTCAAAATCCTGGGTGTTGGTCCACTTTAAGAGGTAAGCGTACATAAGAACTTTAATTTTTTTTTACCAGCAAGAGGCTCAGTGAGTTAATAAAGCCTCCATCAAAAACTAATTTTTCACTCAGATATATTAGCTTAATGAAGTCAATTAGATGGATAAGCAGTTTATATGGAGCCACTTGGCCGGATGCCATAGATTTCCACTGCTGGAGAAACCTTTAATTAGAGCAAGTGTCAGTTCATCACAAAAGTCAAAATGAACCGCGACAAAGCATTTCAAAGGGACACGGCGCAAACAAAAGATCTCTTATTAATCCATTATGAAAGCAGATCTGAAAATGACCTATTTTGGCGAAGCAAGAGGCTCCATTGCCACTGTAAGGGTAATAATTTATAATTTTCTTTAGCTTTATTCTGGCTTCTCTCTAAGTTCTTGTAATGCTTTGTGCTCCTAATAAAAAAGAGCATCTGGCTGGTCAAGGGGGCATTCTAGGTTGTTTCTGGGGCTCAGGCACATAGCACACAATATTTAATTGGTATTCCTTTTCTGCACTTGTCTAAGATAATAACACATAGGGGTTCAGCAAAGTCTACTTTGAATACTCAACCGCAAAACCTTATTAAAGATGCTCAAAAATAGGTTAAGAAACTCTTCCCCTCTAAGCTCCAATACCACAATGAAGAGGTCAATTTAAAGAGGAAGTCCAGCTTTTCGCCCCCATTAAACCTCTCCCTCCTCCTGTGCTAAGCCCATTTTGGACACATTTGTACTATACTAATCACCATAAAGCTGTCCCAGCTTACAGCTTTAAAAAAGAGAACCCCCCAGGACTAGTCGAGGATTGCGGTGATCAGACAAGACTGTTTTTAGATTATTACTTCAAGTGGGGAGAACCTCTGAACATTTTAAACCCTCTGCAACTTACCTGATGAATTTTTAAAACTAAATTAAATAATTGAATTAAACAAATAGAATTTGAGGAATTTCAATCCAAATGGCACGTTCAGTGCTCAGAAATCCTCTGGATTCTGGGAAGTCCCATGGTGAGCACGCACCTTAGAATTTCTTGGGTGCATGACCAATGCTCAATGTTTGTTGTGGTCCCTTCCCCCCAGGGGCATACATAGGGCATACATTTTATAGGGCCCCATAGCAAATAGCATGCTTGTTGTGGGCAGCAAAATAATCTTTGGGGTTTTTTTGTACCAAGCCCTGCTTTTGTGGTTACTCAGACATTTATGTCCTCTGTACACATATATCAGATAAACATTTGAAAATGCCACCAATAACACCCATCTTCTTTTTAGATTCTCCCTTATTAGCTTGTGCCTATCTGTTCTGGTTCAGTTTGTAGCAAGTAGTAACAGATATGACTTTCAGTTGTAGCAAGTTTGTTAGTTGTAGCAAGTGAGACAAGTGTAGACGCATTTTGCACATATACATATATATATAATGTTTCTTACTGGTTCATACAAACTCTCCTGATTGCACTTAATTCTGGGGATGAGGGTGATTGGTACGACCTCTTAAGTTGTACCGGAGCCATATAGGCTAATTTCTACTCTCATCTCTTTAATAATCATCATGACTAAAAGACAATATATGGATATGTGCCTAAAAATCTTAGGAAACAAACAATGGTATCAAAAAGCCCCTTATTCTAGATTTAAGAAAGATGAGGGGGAATACAACACTATCATAGAGAATACATACCTACACAAAGTAATTGATAAACCCACTAAAGATTTCTTGACAGTGACAAACCCAGTAACACAAACGTTCTATGCACTCCCCAAGATCCACAAGTCAGCAAAGGATCCCCCCGGCCACCCAATAGTGGCAGTTATCAGCTCACTAACAAGTAAAGCCAGTGAGTACGTAGATGTATTTTTGCAACCCTTTGTACAATCCCTGACGTCCTATATCAAAGACACTCCCCATCTGCTACAGATTTTACAAAACATTATAATTTTACCTAACAGCAGACTAGTTACATTGGATGTTGAAGCCCTCTACTCAAGTACCCCCCATTCACTAAGCAGTCAAATACTACTTAGATAAAATGGATATTACACAATATGATCACAATCATCTACTCCTAGATCTACTGGAATTCATACTCACGCACAACACATTCCTGTTTAGAGACCAACTTTATCACCAACTGCAAGGCACGGCAATGGGGACAACTTGAGCCCCATCTTTTGCCAATCTATATCTAGGGTGGTGGAAGGGAAGAATATGGCAAGATTAAACAAAAGGAAAACACACCCAGCACATAGCTACTTGGCTTAGATATATCAATAAAATACTGATAATATGGGAGGGTACGGTACCAGAACTCACAGACTTTGTGGAAAACCTCAACAGAAAAGAACTGAATCTAAAATTCACCTTGGCTCATGATGACAAGTAAATCACCTTCTTGGACCTGAAGATCAGTCTGGACACCCAGGGCAGAATCATGCCAAATTTCTATAAGAAATCAATGGCAGCCAACAATATTTTAAGGGCCACAAGTTCACACCTCACACCCCTATAGAACATTATACCATATGGGGAATATCTCAGCGCAAGTAGAAACTGTACCACAACACAGATTTCAAACAGGCAGCCAATGGTATTAGATTCAGTTTACTTGACAGAGGTTACAGTTAAAAAGGCAAAAAAAAAGCCTTTAACAAGGCAAAAGAAAGAAACAGAGATCAGTTACTCAACCCCAGCATTACACAACGGGGTAAAAAGAAATTGGACCATATTCCATTCATTTTAACATACAACTAACAGCACAAGGAAATCAGAGAGGCCCTATTAAAGCATTGGCATATATTGTTCATGCATCCATGCAGAACTATGAAACAGATAACTCTTAGACAGATGGATGGATTTTCTCAAGGCTGTGTTTCAATGCAAATATGGCCCATCATTTTATGTATGAGCATCTTGATAACCCAGACACTTATGTCAGAATTCTTTTTGTGGATTTTAGTTCGGCATTTAACACTATAAGTCCAAACTTGCTAGTGGAAAAGATGTCTAAATGCAGCACTCCTGACAACATTTGCACCTGGATAGGGAACTTTCTAACAGATATATCCCAAATGGTTAGACTTGGAATGGTGCGGTCCAGTGTCAGACACACTAACACTGGTGCCCGTCTGTTCTCTATTTACTCTAATGAAGGCATCTCCACAGCAAACTCGGTGAAAATCATTCTTTCAAGTTTGCCGATGATACAACTGTTATAGGTCTTGTCAACTAGGAAGATTGCCGTGGAGCAGTGGATGAACTAGTCAGAAGGTGCGCTAGACATAATCTGATGATTAATTAATCAAAGACTCTCGAGATGACAGTGGATTTCAGGATTTCCCCTATCCATCAATGGGGAAGAAATTAAAAGAGAAAAAGAAACAAAGTTTCTGGGCAAGGTCATGTCCAACAACCTCATCTGGGAAAAGAACACATTGGCTGTACTGAGGAAAGCACAACAGAGTTTTTTCTGATGCAACTTCCGAACTATAGCCTCGATTCAGACACATTCGTCCGGACTTCCGTAGCTGTCTGTGAAAGTTTGGGTGGGTGTTAGTCTTTTTTTTGCTTTTTTTCGTTCATTTTTCATTCGTACGAATGTTCGAGAATGCGCTTTCGATGAACGGAAGCAAATCGGAACATTTCCGTTAGTTCGGAACATTTTCCAAACAAAATCGGAAATTTTCCGTTCGTTCATATAACTTCCGTTGTTGGGATGGGTTTCTGTCTGATTCAGAGAGCTGATTTCCGATGGATCACCACCCTATAAATCCGTTTCATTTCCGATCCACTTACGGGACCTTTGAGGGCTCGGATTGCTATTGTTGAACATGTTTTGCGGCTATGTGGAGGAGTCTGCGTGCCTTTAGCACCAAGGCATTCCATGTATCAGCATGGCCGAGGCCATAAATTGTATAGCAATGCATACCTGAATCAATACATTTCATGTATGCCTTATAGATGCATTTTAATGCTGACCTAAATTAGTCCATAGCATGTAAACATTTATTTTCCCACACATCCATATAATTGCTATATTTTTTTAGACTTATATCCTTTGTGAATTATATTTGGATTGTTGAACTTGAATCTTAATTTGTTGTAGGAGTTATTGTTTTAGTTGGTTACCTTTGCTTTGTGTAATTATTTTATATTTGGTTGCAGGAACTGCAAGATGTGCCACTCGCCCTTGCTCCTGATGCCCGTTCTTTGCCTGCAGAATGCGGGCCAGGGGTTCTCTAATCGGGCACTATGCAAAACCCGCCCGTGGCAAGGGCCCTCTGGCTTTTGAAGTCCAGATTTAGGTGTTTGGGTCATACAGGGGGGGGGGGGGGGCACTGCAGTATGACCCCAACAAGGTTATACCAATATTTTAATTTACGTTTTTTAACAGGGACCACATGTGCCTGTGCCGAGTGGCACAACTGAGTGTCAGGGTCCTTCAGTTGGTGGGCAAGATGCAGGAGCTGCACAACTCGTTGGGGACCACAGATGAAGAATAATGTTCAGTGGCCAGTTGTTAAAATTTGAAATTTTCTAAATTTTTTACAATTTTATGATGGAATAAACAAAAAATAATACATTGACATTTCATTTACAAAATACATTAACACAAAACGAATGGGCCCAGAAATATTTAAAGATGAATATTCACATGACCGAGAAGTGATTTGGGTAAGTTTTAGGGGGCTAAAATGGAAGAAGAACCTAAACGAGAAGTGGTTTGGGTGAGCTTTAAGGGTCCAAAAGGGAAGATGGAGGACAGTGCTAAGTGGTTTGGGTGAGCTTTAAGGGTCCAAAAGGGAAGATGGAGGACAGTGCTAAGTGATTTAGCTAAACATTGTAGTAGAAGTGAGTGAGCCAAATATGTAGGCGAGCACTTTAATGAGTTAAGTTTGTAGTGCACAGGTGCAAGATCGTAAGGATTTCCGTCTGCACGATTATTTATTGAAAAAGGGAAACAGAAACTAACGGGAAACGTAAAGTATTCGTTGGAGTATACGATGGGAAAAGGGCAAAAACGAAAGCCTACGTTGTAACATGTGAAAATGAAACGGAAAAGTCTGGATGGAAAATGACATCCTCATATTCGTAATCTGCCGTACGAACGGACGGAAACTTTACAGAAGGTTTTCAATGCATGCACAGAATCGCTCGTGCACTCATACAAGAACGGAAACATTTCACAAAAAAAACAGATCGGCACTAAAACTGAGTTTTTTGTTGTCTCTCTGAATCGAGCCTTATGTTTTTCCTTTTCTTTCTGGTTTGAGGGAGCTACTAAAAGAGATGAGTGTAGACATCAAAGAACAATCAATATTGCAGGAATAATTATTGCAATGCCCTTACTGTTCATGCAGAAATTGCAGAAACTTAGAACAAAGTCATGGGCGGAAAAGACTGACACCACCCACCCTGGACATGCCCTATCCCAGACATTTTGCTGTACCAGCTTGCAGAACTTCTAGATCTAGAAAGCCAAATCCCTTTGGCTCTCAGCACCCTAAACAAAAGCCAGGCCATTGCAGGCCTAGCCCAGAGGAACTCCAACTACTGTAGTCTGTATTACTTTCACTATTCTCGATCTCTTGTAAGTTCTTTCTATTCCTATTGTATGTGAATTTCTGCACTGTGTATATGCCAAAAATAATTCCTTGTTCATCTCTGATGTACTTGGCGAACCAATACATTGAACTGAGTTATGAATCCAAATTATAAGTGAAAATTAATCAATATGCAGGTTACAGGTGGCACCAAAATGGCTGGCTAGGATACACAAGGAATTACACTAGACAAAATATGGTAGATTCACTCGGCTGCACAAAGACAAATTCCAACTTGCATACTCACTTAGTGCATCATAGGTTAAATAAATTAGAAAGGACACCTATGTGCTTTGCTTTCTACAAACCTGTCCACAATTCCATCTATGGCAAGGTGTTTTTCAATGCTTAGGATTAGGGATGAGCGAATCGATCCGGACGAACCCGGATTCGATCCGAATTTCAGGAAAAATTCGATTCGGATCGAATCCGAATTTCCCCGCGATTCGATCACTCGAAGTTTTCCTTTAACATCCATTCATTTACATTACAGGCATTCTAAGATGGCGGGCGGGACATGTCTGGACATGTATCCCGCGCCAGTGCAAGCTGGGGCAGTCACATGCAGCCTATCAGCAGCCAGCAAGCCCGGTGACGTCACACAGCGGTATTTAACGGCGGCCATCTTGCTTTTCCTCATTTCTCTATTGCATTCGTGACAGACAGAACGCTGTGTAGCTGAGGCACTTAGACAGGCAGGGACAGACAGGGACAGGCTGGAGACAGGCAGGAGACAGGCAGGAGACAGACAGGAGACAGACAGAAAGCCAGGGAAAGGTAGGAAAAACGGAGGCTGTGACAGGGAGATTTTTTTTTTTTCATCCAGCCTTTGTTAGCGTTTTCAGGCTGCTTATAGTAACTAACTGTGCATATATACTGAACTGATCTTAAGTCTGCTGTGAGGCATCCCATTCTGTGACTAAAGCAGCCTCTATTTAATAGCATAATAAACATTTGCACTTATTCTCATAGAAATCAGGCCTGACAAAGACACTTTTGCTGTGCATGCTCTCTGGTTTTTGTGGCACTGGCATCCCATTCTGTGACTAAAGCAGCCTCTATTTAATAGCATAATAACCATTTGCACTTATTCTCATAGAAATCAGGCCTGATAAAGACACTTTTGCTGTGCATGCTCTCTGGTTTTTGTGGCACTGGCATCCCATTCTGTGACTAAAGCAGCCTCTATTTAATAGCATAATAAACATTTGCACTTATTCTCATAGAAATCAGGCCTGACAAAGACACTTTTGCTGTGCATGCTCTCTGGTTTTTGTGGCACTGGCATCCCATTCTGTGACTAAAGCAGCCTCTATTTAATAGCATAATAAACATTTGCACTTATTCTCATAGAAATCAGGCCTGACAAAGACACTTTTGCTGTGCATGCTCTCTGGTTTTTGTGGCACTGGCATCCCATTCTGTGACTAAAGCAGCCTCTATTTAATAGCATAATAACCATTTGCACTTATTCTCATAGAAATCAGGCCTGATAAAGACACTTTTGCTGTGCATGCTCTCTGGTTTTTGTGGCACTGGCATCCCATTCTGTGACTAAAGCAGCCTCTATTTAATAGCATAATAAACATTTGCACTTATTCTCATAGAAATCAGGCCTGACAAAGACACTTTTGCTGTGCATGCTCTCTGGTTTTTGTGGCACTGGCATCCCATTCTGTGACTAAAGCAGCCTCTATTTAATAGCATAATAAACATTTGCACTTATTCTCATAGAAATCAGGCCTGATAAAGACACTTTTGCTGTGCATGCTCTCTGGTTTTTGTGGCACTGGCATCCCATTCTGTGACTAAAGCAGCCTCTATTTAATAGCATAATAAACATTTGCACTTATTCTCATAGAAATCAGGCCTGATAAAGACACTTTTGCTGTGCATGCTCTCTGGTTTTTGTGGCACTGGCATCCCATTCTGTGACTAAAGCAGCCTCTATTTAATAGCATAATAAACATTTGCACTTATTCTCATAGAAATCAGGCCTGATAAAGACACTTTTGCTGTGCATGCTCTCTGGTTTTTGTGGCACTGGCATCCCATTCTGTGACTAAAGCAGCCTCTATTTAATAGCATAATAAACATTTGCACTTATTCTCATAGAAATCAGGCCTGATAAAGACACTTTTGCTGTGCATGCTCTCTGGTTTTTGTGGCACTGGCATCCCATTCTGTGACTAAAGCAGCCTCTATTTAATAGCATAATAAACATTTGCACTTATTCTCATAGAAATCAGGCCTGATAAAGACACTTTTGCTGTGCATGCTCTCTGGTTTTTGTGGCACTGGCATCCCATTCTGTGACTAAAGCAGCCTCTATTTAATAGCATAATAAACATTTGCACTTATTCTCATAGAAATCAGGCCTGATAAAGACACTTTTGCTGTGCATGCTCTCTGGTTTTTGTGGCACTGGCATCCCATTCTGTGACTAAAGCAGCCTCTATTTAATAGCACAATAAACATTTGCACTTATTCTCATAGAAATCAGGCCTGATAAAGACACTTTTGCTGTGCATGCTCTCTGGTTTTTGTGGCAATGGCATCCCATTCTGTGACTAAAGCAGCCTCTATTTAATAGCATAATAAACATTTGCACTTATTCTCATAGAAATCAGGCCTGATAAAGACACTTTTGCTGTGCATGCTCTCTGGTTTTTGTGGCACTGGCATCCCATTCTGTGACTAAAGCAGCCTCTATTTAATAGCATAATAAACATTTGCACTTATTCTCATAGAAATCAGGCCTGATAAAGACACTTTTGCTGTGCATGCTCTCTGGTTTTTGTGGCACTGGCATCCCATTCTGTGACTAAAGCAGCCTCTATTTAATAGCATAATAAACATTTGCACTTATTCTCATAGAAATCAGGCCTGATAAAGACACTTTTGCTGTGCATGCTCTCTGGTTTTTGTGGCACTGGCATCCCATTCTGTGACTAAAGCAGCCTCTATTTAATAGCATAATAAACATTTGCACTTATTCTCATAGAAATCAGGCCTGACAAAGACACTTTTGCTGTGCATGCTCTCTGGTTTTTGTGGCACTGGCATCCCATTCTGTGACTAAAGCAGCCTCTATTTAATAGCATAATAACCATTTGCACTTATTCTCATAGAAATCAGGCCTGATAAAGACACTTTTGCTGTGCATGCTCTCTGGTTTTTGTGGCACTGGCATCCCATTCTGTGACTAAAGCAGCCTCTATTTAATAGCATAATAAACATTTGCACTTATTCTCATAGAAATCAGGCCTGACAAAGACACTTTTGCTGTGCATGCTCTCTGGTTTTTGTGGCACTGGCATCCCATTCTGTGACTAAAGCAGCCTCTATTTAATAGCATAATAAACATTTGCACTTATTCTCATAGAAATCAGGCCTGACAAAGACACTTTTGCTGTGCATGCTCTCTGGTTTTTGTGGCACTGGCATCCCATTCTGTGACTAAAGCAGCCTCTATTTAATAGCATAATAACCATTTGCACTTATTCTCATAGAAATCAGGCCTGATAAAGACACTTTTGCTGTGCATGCTCTCTGGTTTTTGTGGCACTGGCATCCCATTCTGTGACTAAAGCAGCCTCTATTTAATAGCATAATAAACATTTGCACTTATTCTCATAGAAATCAGGCCTGACAAAGACACTTTTGCTGTGCATGCTCTCTGGTTTTTGTGGCACTGGCATCCCATTCTGTGACTAAAGCAGCCTCTATTTAATAGCATAATAAACATTTGCACTTATTCTCATAGAAATCAGGCCTGATAAAGACACTTTTGCTGTGCATGCTCTCTGGTTTTTGTGGCACTGGCATCCCATTCTGTGACTAAAGCAGCCTCTATTTAATAGCATAATAAACATTTGCACTTATTCTCATAGAAATCAGGCCTGATAAAGACACTTTTGCTGTGCATGCTCTCTGGTTTTTGTGGCACTGGCATCCCATTCTGTGACTAAAGCAGCCTCTATTTAATAGCATAATAAACATTTGCACTTATTCTCATAGAAATCAGGCCTGATAAAGACACTTTTGCTGTGCATGCTCTCTGGTTTTTGTGGCACTGGCATCCCATTCTGTGACTAAAGCAGCCTCTATTTAATAGCATAATAAACATTTGCACTTATTCTCATAGAAATCAGGCCTGATAAAGACACTTTTGCTGTGCATGCTCTCTGGTTTTTGTGGCACTGGCATCCCATTCTGTGACTAAAGCAGCCTCTATTTAATAGCATAATAAACATTTGCACTTATTCTCATAGAAATCAGGCCTGATAAAGACACTTTTGCTGTGCATGCTCTCTGGTTTTTGTGGCACTGGCATCCCATTCTGTGACTAAAGCAGCCTCTATTTAATAGCATAATAAACATTTGCACTTATTCTCATAGAAATCAGGCCTGATAAAGACACTTTTGCTGTGCATGCTCTCTGGTTTTTGTGGCACTGGCATCCCATTCTGTGACTAAAGCAGCCTCTATTTAATAGCATAATAAACATTTGCACTTATTCTCATAGAAATCAGGCCTGATAAAGACACTTTTGCTGTGCATGCTCTCTGGTTTTTGTGGCACTGGCATCCCATTCTGTGACTAAAGCAGCCTCTATTTAATAGCATAATAAACATTTGCACTTATTCTCATAGAAATCAGGCCTGATAAAGACACTTTTGCTGTGCATGCTCTCTGGTTTTTGTGGCACTGGCATCCCATTCTGTGACTAAAGCAGCCTCTATTTAATAGCATAATAAACATTTGCACTTATTCTCATAGAAATCAGGCCTGATAAAGACACTTTTGCTGTGCATGCTCTCTGGTTTTTGTGGCACTGGCATCCCATTCTGTGACTAAAGCAGCCTCTATTTAATAGCATAATAAACATTTGCACTTATTCTCATAGAAATCAGGCCTGATAAAGACACTTTTGCTGTGCATGCTCTCTGGTTTTTGTGGCACTGGCATCCCATTCTGTGACTAAAGCAGCCTCTATTTAATAGCATAATAAACATTTGCACTTATTCTCATAGAAATCAGGCCTGATAAAGACACTTTTGCTGTGCATGCTCTCTGGTTTTTGTGGCACTGGCATCCCATTCTGTGACTAAAGCAGCCTCTATTTAATAGCATAATAAACATTTGCACTTATTCTCATAGAAATCAGGCCTGATAAAGACACTTTTGCTGTGCATGCTCTCTGGTTTTTGTGGCACTGGCATCCCATTCTGTGACTAAAGCAGCCTCTATTTAATAGCATAATAAACATTTGCACTTATTCTCATAGAAATCAGGCCTGATAAAGACACTTTTGCTGTGCATGCTCTCTGGTTTTTGTGGCACTGGCATCCCATTCTGTGACTAAAGCAGCCTCTATTTAATAGCATAATAAACATTTGCACTTATTCTCATAGAAATCAGGCCTGATAAAGACACTTTTGCTGTGCATGCTCTCTGGTTTTTGTGGCACTGGCATCCCATTCTGTGACTAAAGCAGCCTCTATTTAATAGCATAATAAACATTTGCACTTATTCTCATAGAAATCAGGCCTGATAAAGACACTTTTGCTGTGCATGCTCTCTGGTTTTTGTGGCACTGGCATCCCATTCTGTGACTAAAGCAGCCTCTATTTAATAGCATAATAAACATTTGCACTTATTCTCATAGAAATCAGGCCTGATAAAGACACTTTTGCTGTGCATGCTCTCTGGTTTTTGTGGCACTGGCATCCCATTCTGTGACTAAAGCAGCCTCTATTTAATAGCATAATAAACATTTGCACTTATTCTCATAGAAATCAGGCCTGATAAAGACACTTTTGCTGTGCATGCTCTCTGGTTTTTGTGGCACTGGCATCCCATTCTGTGACTAAAGCAGCCTCTATTTAATAGCATAATAAACATTTGCACTTATTCTCATAGAAATCAGGCCTGATAAAGACACTTTTGCTGTGCATGCTCTCTGGTTTTTGTGGCACTGGCATCCCATTCTGTGACTAAAGCAGCCTCTATTTAATAGCATAATAAACATTTGCACTTATTCTCATAGAAATCAGGCCTGATAAAGACACTTTTGCTGTGCATGCTCTCTGGTTTTTGTGGCACTGGCATCCCATTCTGTGACTAAAGCAGCCTCTATTTAATAGCATAATAAACATTTGCACTTATTCTCATAGAAATCAGGCCTGATAAAGACACTTTTGCTGTGCATGCTCTCTGGTTTTTGTGGCACTGGCATCCCATTCTGTGACTAAAGCAGCCTCTATTTAATAGCATAATAAACATTTGCACTTATTCTCATAGAAATCAGGCCTGATAAAGACACTTTTGCTGTGCATGCTCTCTGGTTTTTGTGGCACTGGCATCCCATTCTGTGACTAAATCAGCCTCTATTTAATAGCATAATAAACATTTGCACTTATTCTCATAGAAATCAGGCCTGATAAAGACACTTTTGCTGTGCATGCTCTCTGGTTTTTGTGGCACTGGCATCCCATTCTGTGACTAAAGCAGCCTCTATTTAATAGCATAATAAACATTTGCACTTATTCTCATAGAAATCAGGCCTGATAAAGACACTTTTGCTGTGCATGCTCTCTGGTTTTTGTGGCACTGGCATCCCATTCTGTGACTAAAGCAGCCTCTATTTAATAGCACAATAAACATTTGCACTTATTCTCATAGAAATCAGGCCTGATAAAGACACTTTTGCTGTGCATGCTCTCTGGTTTTTGTGGCAATGGCATCCCATTCTGTGACTAAAGCAGCCTCTATTTAATAGCATAATAAACATTTGCACTTATTCTCATAGAAATCAGGCCTGATAAAGACACTTTTGCTGTGCATGCTCTCTGGTTTTTGTGGCACTGGCATCCCATTCTGTGACTAAAGCAGCCTCTATTTAATAGCATAATAAACATTTGCACTTATTCTCATAGAAATCAGGCCTGATAAAGACACTTTTGCTGTGCATGCTCTCTGGTTTTTGTGGCACTGGCATCCCATTCTGTGACTAAAGCAGCCTCTATTTAATAGCACAATAAACATTTGCACTTATTCTCATAGAAATCAGGCCTGATAAAGACACTTTTGCTGTGCATGCTCTCTGGTTTTTGTGGCACTGGCATCCCATTCTGTGACTAAAGCAGCCTCTATTTAATAGCATAATAAACATTTGCACTTATTCTCATAGAAATCAGGCCTGATAAAGACACTTTTGCTGTGCATGCTCTCTGGTTTTTGTGGCACTGGCATCCCATTCTGTGACTAAAGCAGCCTCTATTTAATAGCATAATAAACATTTGCACTTATTCTCATAGAAATCAGGCCTGATAAAGACACTTTTGCTGGCCAAAGGCCTACTGGACCCTGCCAGCTCGATTCCTGCCCGGGGCATCCCATTCTGTGACTAAAGCAGCCTCTGTTTAAGACCATATAAGCATTTGCTCTTATCATATTTGAAATTAGGCCTGATAAAGACACTTTTGCTGGCCAAAGCACTCCTGTACCCTGCCAGCTCGATTCCTGCCCGGGGCATCCCATTCTGTGACTAAAGCAGCCTCTGTTTAAGACCATATAAGCATTTGCTCTTATCATATTTGAAATTAGGCCTGATAAAGACACTTTTGCTGGCCAAAGCACTCCTGTACCCTGCCAGCTCGATTCCTGCCCGGGGCATCCCATTCTGTGACTAAAGCAGCCTCTGTTTAAGACCATATAAGCATTTGCTCTTATCATATTTGAAATTAGGCCTGATAAAGACACTTTTGCTGGCCAAAGCACTACTGTACCCTGCCAGCTCGATTCCTGCCCGGGGCATCCCATTCTGTGACTACAGCAGCCTCTGTTTAAGACCATATAAGCATTTGCTCTTATCATATTTGAAATTAGGCCTGATAAAGACACTTTTGCTGGCCAAAGCACTACTGTACCCTGCCAGCTCGATTCCTGCCCGGGGCATCCCATTCTGTGACTAAAGCAGCCTCTGTTTAAGACCATATAAGCATTTGCTCTTATCATATTTGAAATTAGGCCTGATAAAGACACTTTTGCTGGGCATAGCACAACTTGTCCCTGCCAGGTGTACTTACTGCTGGTTTTTAGGGCATCCCATTCTGTGACTACACCAGCCTCTATTTAAGAACCTAACCATTTGCACCTATTCTAATTGAAATTAGGCATGATAAAGACACTTTTGCTGTGCATAGTCTTACTGCTGCCTGCCAGGTGCTCTCTGGTTTTTGGGACATCCCATTCTGTAACATACCATTAGCCTCTGCATTAACTGTAAGCTGCACAGTTATTTAAAGAAATTTGGCCTGTATGAGCCTGCTAACACACTGCTGCTGTGTGCATATATACTGATCTCAAGTCTGCTTGGGGCATCCCATTCTGTAACATACCATTAGCCTCTGCATTAACTGTAAGCTGCACAGTTATTTAAAGAAATTTGGCCTGTATGAGCCTGCTAACACACTGCTGCTGTGTGCATATATACTGATCTCAAGTCTGCTTTGGGGCATCCCATTCTGTAACATACCATTAGCCTCTGCATTTACTGTAAGCTGCACATTTATTTAAAGAAATTTGGCCTGTATGAGCCTGCTAACACACTGCTGCTGTGTGCATATATACTGATCTCAAGTCTGCTTTGGGGCATCCCATTCTGTAACATACCATTAGCCTCTGCATTTACTGTAAGCTGCACATTTATTTAAAGAAATTTGGCCTGTATGAGCCTGCTAACACACTGCTGCTGTGTGCATATATACTGATCTCAAGTCTGCTTTGGGGCATCCCATTCTGTAACATACCATTAGCCTCTGCATTAACTGTAAGCTGCACAGTTATTTAAAGAAATTTGGCCTGTATGAGCCTGCTAACACACTGCTGCTGTGTGCATATATACTGATCTCAAGTCAGCTTGGGGCATCCCATTCTGTAACATACCATTAGCCTCTGCATTAACTGTAAGCTGCACAGTTATTTAAAGAAATTTGGCCTGTATGAGCCTGCTAACACACTGCTGCTGTGTGCATATATACTGATCTCAAGTCTGCTTTGGGGCATCCCATTCTGTAACATACCATTAGCCTCTGCATTTACTGTAAGCTGCACATTTATTTAAAGAAATTTGGCCTGTATGAGCCTGCTAACACACTGCTGCTGTGTGCATATATACTGATCTCAAGTCTGCTTTGGGGCATCCCATTCTGTAACATACCATTAGCCTCTGCATTTACTGTAAGCTGCACATTTATTTAAAGAAATTTGGCCTGTATGAGCCTGCTAACACACTGCTGCTGTGTGCATATATACTGATCTCAAGTCAGCTTGGGGCATCCCATTCTGTAACATACCATTAGCCTCTGCATTAACTGTAAGCTGCACAGTTATTTAAAGAAATTTGGCCTGTATGAGCCTGCTAACACACTGCTGCTGTGTGCATATATACTGATCTCAAGTCTGCTTGGGGCATCCCATTCTGTAACATAACATAACCTACCTACCATACTAAGCAGCTCTCTTATTTAAACTAAGCAGGCCTCTTGGAGGCTGAGTGTCCACTTTTGGGTGTGCATTTATATTCGGTTTCATATACAGTGGGGTATCCCAATTTGTAAGATAACCTACCCCAACCATGTAAACTAAATAGGCCTGTTGCAGCCTGAGTTTCTCTGCTTGCGTATGGCCTGCATTACAATCTGTCTCTTTCAATGACACTGCTGCCTGTGGTATCCCAATTTGTAAGATAACCTACCCAACCATGTAAACTAAAGGTTACGTCCTTCCAGAAGGAAAACTTATGCCGAACACTATTTTTGTTAGGGGCATTGACCTTTGGATTGATCGGCATGAAATTAATTTTTTTTTTTCAAAGTATGGCGCTGTGAAGAAGGTCAAAATGATGTCTCATACTTGGATTATTGTTACTTTTTGTTCAGCTTGAAATATAACAGGCCACACGGGCATCCCAAGGCACATGCTATTTTAAACCTATCTGTTATACAACATAAGCGTTGATCAGGCTACTTCAGTTTGCACTTGTTTTTGACTGATTTTAATAAACCAGGCCGCAGGGCACCCCAAAGCTGCACCTTGCACCCTATCTGGTATACAACATAAGCGTTGATCAGCATCAGCTTCATTAAGCTACTTCAGTTTGCACTTCCTTTTTGACTGCTTTCATTTAACCAGGCCGCAGGGCACCCCAAAGCTGCACCTTGCACCCTACCTGTTTATACTAAATAAGCATCTACAGCCTCAGCTTTATTAAGTTATTGCATTTTGAATTGGTTTTGGTCTGCTTTAAATACACCAGGCCGCAGGGCATCCCAAACCTGCATGTTGCACCCCATCTGTTATACTAAATAAGCGTTGATCAGCATCAGCTTTATTAAGCTATTGCATTTTGCATTGGTTTTTGTACTGCTGCCAAAACACTAGCCCATATGGGCATCCCAAACCAGCACATGTCACCCTATCTGTTATACTAAATAAGCTTCTACAGGCCCTTTTTTTATTTATTTATTTTTATTTATATAGAGCTGCAATAGCTTATATTGTGAGGTTAATTTGCCATTTTGCAGCATAATATAGAGCAGCCCCTGTGTAAATCTGAGGGGCAATAGCTTATATAGTGAGGTAAATTTGCCATTTTGCTTCGTTATATAGAGCAGCCCAGTTGCCATCTAAATCAACTACTGTCCGGCCAGTACAGCTTTTCCAGGGCAAACTCTGCTAGTTGCGGGCACAAGTCAAGTTTGGCTTCCCAGCAAATCCAGTGGATCTTGAAGGTGTGTTGGCATGGTCATGTCAAGGTATGACATGACCTGCTGTTTGAGGTCCAGCTCCAGGTCTTCCTGCTGCTCATGAGTAGACTCACTATGCGGGTGTAGAAAGCTACTCACTAGCGACTGAAGACTGAGGCTGCTGCTGATGGAGCTGCTGCTGCTGCTCCTTCCACCCCCCCAGCAGCCATGGCAGTGGAAGGTGATCGCAGAGGTCCCCCCGAGTCAGACCTGCGGGAGTATGGGCCATGGCGCAGATAGACATCGCCCAACTGACTACGTGGGATGTCTCTGTAGTAGGTCAGTTTGTCCTCCCTCTCAGTGGGCGTAAAAAATGCCCCCATTTTGTGCCGGAAGCGAGGGTCCAATAAGTTGGAGAGCCAGAAGTCTTCCCGCTGACAAATGGAGACAATTCTGCGCTCACTAGTACGCAAGCATGTGAGCATGCATCGTGCCATTTGTGCAAATGACTCGGAGGGACTACCTGTCTCCATCTCCACTGTAAACTGCCACGGTGTGTCTGGGTCCTCTGTCTCACCTTACTCACAACCCTCTAGCTCCTGTGGCTGCTCCTGCTCCTCCTCTTCTGTCAGATGACTAGATAAAATGGTCATTTTGTGAAACCTAAACTGTGGTTTGCTTTGCCCCACCCCCTCCTCCTCCTCCACTTCAGCCCCCACAGGCTTCATGTGGCTGTGAAATGTATGTGCCATGTCTCCAGTGCCCTGACCAGCCATGGTTTCCAACATGTGTTGTAGTACATGAAGCAGTGGAATCTCATCGTTCATCTCATAGTCCTGGCAACTGACTAATAACGTAGCTTCCTCAAAGGGCCTGAGCAAACGGTCGGTGTCACGTATGAGCTGCCAATGGTTTACATTGAATTTACACAGGTGTCCCCCTATCCGTTTGGATCATCCAGAAATCCGTGATGGCTTTTCTCTGTTCCTATAGTGCAGTGGTCCTCAACCCTGTCCTCAAGGCCCACCAACAAGTCATGTTTTTTGGATCTCCAAATAGCCAGCTCTATTGCTCTGCAGCTGCACTAATTACTCCACCTGTGCATCTTTGTGGAGATCTGCAAAACCTGGCCTGTTGGTGGGCCTTGAGGACAGGGTTGGGGACCACTGCTATAGTGGATCCTGCATATGGAGGGTGGAATTCCAACGGGTGGAAACATCGCAAATCAGACTATGGTGGGGTACACCGTTGTGACGCTGAGGCTCAATAGGGTTGTGCTTCGTGGTGTAGGAGTGCCAGAAGTGCATGCTAACTTTCTTTCCTGTTGTTCTTTCAGATGGGGGCAAGACTTAAAAACTAGACTGAACACGTGTGCCATGTGAGGACGCATGACTTTGGCTTCCTTGTCGCAGCGCAAACAAGATGTTCTTCCAAGTGTAATGCAGCAGGCTGGACTTATGGTGACGCTGTCTGAGAGGAGAAATCCCTCAGACATCAAGATTAAAAATTCCAAGAATTTTTGAGGGCTAATTATTCAGAGGCAAATGATAGCTAGTTGTTTCTGATTTAATTACAAGGTGGAAACACACCCTCAAACAAAACTTCACTTTGGCAATACTATTGCATTTGTCTATTCATAATTTTATGTATATACACTAACTAACCTACTTTTTCTCCCCAGGATGCTGCATGAAACACTGCCACATCGCTGAGTAGCTGATTTTTCCGAACAACAGTCCGCAATAATCTGCTGCTGCTGCCGCCGCCACCGCCGCAAACTCCAGGGACCCTCTTCCACTACCTCGGCTTGCAACACCTCCTCCCACGACACTCTCCTCATCACTAATTGCCGGCTACTGGAAGAAGAGGCGAGTGTCTCCTCCACTTCTTGGCTGGGCAGTAGCTGCTGAATTTTATGATTATCAGATCTTCATCAATGGATAGTGGAGCTGAACCCAAAGCATAACAGACAGACAGTTGACTGGGGGTGTCAGATGCCACTTGTGATGCAGTGGACTGCTTTTGCAGCACTTCGAGACAAAGTTGCTTCATTGGCTGACACAATGACTGGTAAATCTGTGGAACATATGGTTTACAAGCAAGAATAACCATTTGTTTTTATATGAAAAAGACCCTGGTTTATACAGACTTTTTTTTTCCAGAGACTGCCCTGCGTGGAAATGAATGGCGCTTGGATCATCCAAGCTTTCCTCCCAACAATGCCTGATGTATTCCAGTAGATTGATGACGGGGCCAGACCTACACTAAAGAAAGATGGATCGTGCAAAACAGATTTAAGGCGCTGCTCTCCAGTTACAGACATTCCTCCGCATCGGACCACAAGTAAGTATTGATAAAAAATCCTTTCCGTTACTCTTACTTTTTATTAATATTCTTCGGATAAGACGGATCAGACATGATTCCAGATTAAAAATTCCAAGAATTTTTGAGGGCTAATTAGTCAGAGGCAATGATACCTTCTTGTTTCTGATTTAATTAAAAGGTGGAAACACACCCTCAAACAAAACTTCACTTTGGCAATACTTTTGCATTTGTTTATTCATAATTTTATGTAGATATTACTAACTAAGCTACTTTTTCTCCACATGACTCTCCACAGGGTGTGATTCATCCAATTTTTGGGCTCCTGAAGCCAACCCCAGTGTCTCTTTAAAGTAATATTTGGGCTCCTGCTGCTGCCAACTCCAGGGTGTGATTCATCAAATTTTTGGGCTCCTGAAGCCAACCCCAGTGTCTCTTTATAGTAATATTTGGGCTCCTGCTGCTGCTGCTGCCAACTCCAGGGTGTGATTCATCCAATTTTTGGGCTCCTGAAGCCAACCCCAGTGTATATTTGGGCTCCTGCTGCTGCTGCTGCCAACTCCAGGGTGTGAATCATCCAATTTTTGGGCTCCTGAAGCCAACTCCAGGGTCTCTTTAAAGTAATGTTTGGGCTCCTGCTGCTGCTGCCAACTTCTGCCAACTCCAGGGTGTGATTCATCCAATTTTTGGGCTCCTGAAGCCAACTCCAGTGTATATTTGGGCTCCTGCTGCTGCTGCTGCCAACTCCAGGGTGTGATTCATCCAATTTTTGGGCTCCTGAAGCCAACTCCAGTGTATATTTGGGCTCCTGCTGCTGCTGCTGCCAACTTCTGCCAACTCCAGGGTGTGATTCATCCAATTTTTGGGCTCCTGAAGCCAACTCCAGTGTATATTTGGGCTCCTGCTGCTGCTGCTGTCAACTCCTGCCAACTCCAGGGTGTGATTCATCCAATTTTTGGGCTCCTGAAGCCAACTCCAGTGTATATTTGGGCTCCTGCTGCTGCTGCTGTCAACTCCTGCCAACTCCAGGGTGTGATTCATCCAATTTTTGGGCTCCTGAAGCCAACTCCAGTGTATATTTGGGCTCCTGCTGCTGCTACTGTCAACTCCTGCCAACTCCAGGGTGTGATTCATCCAATTTTTGGGCTCCTGAAGCCAACTCCAGTGTATATTTGGGCTCCTGCTGCTGCTACTGTCAACTCCTGCCAACTCCAGGGTGTGATTCATCCAATTTTTGGGCTCCTGAAGCCAACTCCAGTGTATATTTGGGCTCCTGCTGCTGCTGCTGCCAACTCCAGGGTGTGAATCATCCAATTTTTGGGCTCCTGAAGCCAACTCCAGGGTCTCTTTAAAGTAATGTTTGGGCTCCTGCTGCTGCTGCCTGCTGCTGCCAACTCCAGGGTGTGATTCATCCAATTTTTGGGCTCCTGAAGCCAACTCCAGTGTATATTTGGGCTCCTGCTGCTGCTGCTGCCAACTCCAGGGTGTGATTCATCCAATTTTTGGGCTCCTGAAGCCAACTCCAGTGTATATTTGGGCTCCTGCTGCTGCTGCTGTCAACTCCTGCCAACTCCAGGGTGTGATTCATCCAATTTTTGGGCTCCTGAAGCCAACTCCAGTGTATATTTGGGCTCCTGCTGCTGCTGCTGTCAACTCCTGCCAACTCCAGGGTGTGATTCATCCAATTTTTGGGCTCCTGAAGCCAACTCCAGTGTATATTTGGGCTCCTGCTGCTACTACTGTCAACTCCTGCCAACTCCAGGGTGTGATTCATCCAATTTTTGGGCTCCTGAAGCCAACTCCAGTGTATATTTGGGCTCCTGCTGCTGCTGCTGCCAACTTCTGCCAACTCCAGGGTGTGATTCATCCAATTTTTGGGCTCCTGAGGCCAACTCCAGTGTATATTTGGGCTCCTGCTGCTGCTGCTGCCAACTTCTGCCAACTCCAGGGTGTGATTCATCCAATTTTTGGGCTCCTGAGGCCAACTCCAGTGTATATTTGGGCTCCTGCTGCTACTACTGTCAACTCCTGCCAACTCCAGGGTGTGATTCATCCAATTTTTGGGCTCCTGAGGCCAACTCCAGTGTATATTTGGGCTCCTGCTGCTGCTGCTGCCAACTTCTGCCAACTCCAGGGTGTGATTCATCCAATTTTTGGGCTCCTGAGGCCAACTCCAGTGTATATTTGGGCTCCTGCTCCTGCTGCTGCCAACTTCTGCCAACTCCAGGGTGTGATTCATCCAATTTTTGGGCTCCTGAAGCCAACTCCAGTGTATATTTGGGCTCCTGCTGCTGCTGCCAACTTCTGCCAACTCCAGGGTGTGATTCATCCAATTTTTGGGCTCCTGAGGCCAACTCCAGTGTATATTTGGGCTCCTTCTGCCCCTCATAGTGATGCCACTTCAACTCTCTGCAATTGTGCCGCTCTGCGATTCTATTAGCGATGCCTCTGATCTGCATGTGATATTTCTTCAAAGTATTATTTAACAAACCCAGCACGCATCCTGTGCGTGTTACAGCAAGGCTGAATGGTTTACAACCCTATTGAGGCTGTAGGAGGCTCAGAAATAGCCGTTTTTAATAGCGATTCGTCGCGAATTTATTCGGGTCGAAACGATTTTTGTCGGAAAATTCGGCGAATCAGTCGAATCGAATTTTTCAAAAGTTCGCTCATCTCTACTTAGGATAGCTAAACCAGAGAGTCTATGCTCTAACATTTTATTCCAAAAACACAGAGCAATCAATGATAAAACAACACACTTTAGGTCAGCTTTAACTCTTAAAACATTATATAAAAAATTCCAAGCTTCTGGGGTGGTTCCCCAATCTGAGAGTATCCTCTAAGGCCAAGGATTTTAGTGACCTTCTATCACATGGATGTTCAAAACACTGTAGCAAATTCCACCACGTGTATATAACAGCAAATTGCTGATGTGAATCTGGTGCCCACCACCTCCTTCAAAATACTCTTACCAGATAATAATAAGCTTTAGTGCCTTATTAAAAATCCTCCATGTTTTATTCCTCTCTTATTGGATAGGAGAAACGGTTAAATATTCTGGTCCCCGCTTTAACAGGTGGAGGTGTGCTTGAATGCCTTATTAGATCCTAAATATTCCATTCCTCTCTTGTTATTAACAGAGCCGATTTGGTATTCTTATCCCACTTTGGCTTTTAAAATTGTCCCAGATTGGACAAACCACATAGAAAGGAAAAACCAAATAGAAAAATCTAGCGTAATATCGTTTTAATCATGTGCACTGGTTAAGTTAAAAATGCACTCACATAAAAACAATCAAGTATTTAGGAGACGCCAGGCAAGATTCTCACCAAACCCTCAATGTGTCTAGGCCGATTGATGTCTCAAAGGGAGGGAGGGGAAGTGAAGTATCCCTGGAGTGTAGCTTGCCCGCGTACTGATAAGATCCGTCCGCCGCCGTCAACGCGTTTCATTGGTAACCAACTTTCTCAAGACAAGACTCTTGAGAAAGTTGGTTACCAATGAAACGCGTTGACGGCTCTCTTTTTATTTATGCTGAGTTAATCAAATGCCTTTTTACTTTTGGAATTTGTTTTACTTTTTCCAGCTGCATGCTAATAAGACGGCATTCTCTTTGGCTTCCTCAAAATGATTTCTGTATTTAGAATATTCTTCAGCTGCATTTTTAATTAACTGGGTTACCTTACACAAATCCATATTAGGTGCCTTTAGCATGATGGACAGAGCATTAATAGTTTGTAATATTTTTATTTGAAAGACAACAAAAAAAAAGTGAAATTATCCCATTTTTTAAAGATTGATTGTCTCATTGATTTCACTTATAATGATTTTGGACAATGCCATAATTATATTAGCAAATCGAAATCAGAGGGCAAGAAGTGACTCATAACGGGATGACCAGTGTGTAGGACACAATTTCTTTAGTGTTATTAAAGAAAGGATTGTAAATGATAACAAAAGATGCAGAATGTTTTCCCCAGAAATGTTGTAATACATCAGAGAAATTTAAAATTACTGTAATTTCTGAAACTGCATCCTGTAGGAGTAGATTTGGGTTATGTGCTGCACAGTGCACATACATAGCATTTATTTTTTTCTTTCTATAAAATTCTAGCCTGCATTCCAGAGTAGATACCACTCATTGTGGCAGCTCTATTGTAGCCCTGACCATGACACTTATATAAGGGAAGGCAGTTCTGTCTATACATTCAAGGATTTTTTTCTATATATATTCCTTTTCTATAGCAAGCAATACTCCAGTCCTGAATAGCATGAAAGCATCGAAAGCCTTATGGATGAATACTCTTGTGGCTCTCATATTTGCATCTCTTTCAACTGACACATATCTAACCACTTGGCTCATATGATCACTTTTTGATATATCTTGGGTCGTATCCATAATCATTGAATAAAAGTGAGCTTCTTCAGATACAATATCTGATAGTAACTTTGTTGACAGGATATCTATTAGCTCATTTTGAATTCTGGGACTAAGGTACTTAGCTGTGCCCTGTAGCAGTTCTAACAGTTCCTTAAGCAGGGGGTCATAGACTGCTGGTAACTCAATGATTGCCAAGAAATTCCCACTATTAACTTTACCAATTTGTTCTCAATGGCCACGAAATGCCATATTAGGCATGGCCATAGTTATGGTAACATTCACTATTCTTTTAAAAAATTGGCGCCAGAAATTATGTTCCTTTCTTAAAGGAGGGCTATCGAGAAAAAATGACCCAATAATAAAAATCCTAATAAATATGCTGAATGGCGAGTGGAGGGGTGACTTATACATCCAGCATCAGGAAATATCCAGGCAGACTTTTTTATTTTAACGGTAGAAAGAGGAAATCACAGGTGACTGGCTCTGTCACCCCTCATAGACTAAACCTGTAACCCCTGGATTTTATTCCTACCAGGAGAAGAAACCACAAGCATGGTGGGAATTTTATTCAGTTCAAGTGTATAAGTGACCCCTCCTCTCATTAACCGGCATGTTTATATGGATTTTTTTATATTACTCAATTTCATGATAGTGCTCCTTTAACTGCTTTTCAGTTTCATGATCTTTTTTTGCCTTCGCCACTGATCATAAACAACACAAGCCTCTAAATGACATTGTGAACTTTTGTGACGTATTTTAGTTGATAATCCTTTCCAGTTTTTGATCACTCTTGCCCATGCAGGGGAAAATCCCAATTTTCTGCGGTCACCAAACAACCAGCGTGGTTCACATTTAATTTTGGAGAATAACAAACCCAAATAATTGAAAATGTTTGCCCTGTTTTTGTTTCCTGGTGGTCTGCACGGACCATGTGCAAATATAAACCTCTTAACAGATGAGTCTATTATTTTTACCTTTCAGAAGCAAGGGAGATATTACTGCTACTGCTACCAGATACTGCATCTAATTCTCTACTAATCAATGCAGTGGTGTCTGACCCTATGGCCTCCTTTTCACATACCTATATTTGCCATGCAATCTTCAGTAATACTTACCATTTGCTGAAATTTACTTGCTGCAGGAGGATCATTACACTGTGCCCATTTCTGTACTGAAGAAAGACTTTCTGGCCCCGCTTCAACATCTTGTGTTTTATTGGGGGAGTTTTGCAGATCTTTGGCTTTTTTGTGCCTTTTTGTTAGGTTTCTGAGCA
This sequence comes from Gastrophryne carolinensis, assembly GCA_027917425.1. NCBI lineage: Eukaryota > Metazoa > Chordata > Amphibia > Anura > Microhylidae > Gastrophryne > Gastrophryne carolinensis. The sequence goes on from CM051235.1 coordinate 438,215,857, forward strand.
CCGCTGAGATGTTTGTAGCTTGACAAGTTAAGTGTTCTGTAGAAAAAGTAGAAGTGCCTGGTCACTCAGCAATTACACTAGTATGGTGAAACAAAACAAGTGTTATGGTATTGCTGAAAAAATATTATGCTATGAATAATGAAGAAAGCAAGCTAACCTATCAGGATATCCCATACTCAGGCCACATTTAGCCTAAAGGAAATACATTTTCCAAATATGGTCATTCTTGATGATGGGCTTTTCTAGACCCCAACGGCTCCAGAATGCTGGAGCCCCCCTCACAGCTAACAGCACATTAAGCTCGTAATACACACATTCATTGCGAGCCCGTGGCGAAATTGGCCTCTGGGCGGCCACGTGGGCAGGTCCTGCCGGTGGCTGGTGCAGAGGACGTGACTGCGTTTAAAACAGGTGTTAGTCAGATTCTAACTCAGATTCAAATGGTCTTGATGGGGCTTAAAGCAGGAGAGAGCAAGGTAAGCTCCAGTGGTCCCACAGCAATCTAACCATAGTACCATAGCACTTAGTTATTAGGCAGAGTGTAAGCAGACCCCCCATGTCCTTAATTATAGGGCAGAGTGAGAGCAGATCCCCCTTCAAGCCACGAAATTATTAGGATGAGTGACAGCAGATCCCCCTTAGGCAGGCAAGGCTGACAATTATTGGGCAGAGTATGAGCAACTCAATCCATTATGGCCCACAAGGCCTGTGTGATGCTGGATAAGAGATGTGGTTTCCCCTCCCCGCATGTGCCTCCAGTTGTTTTGGATTATACAGGTAGCCAGTATTTTTATAGAGGGATGTACAGTACATGATTAAACTAACTCCTATGTTTTGCATTTATTTGTGTACTTGTATTCCAGAACTGTGAATTGTGTTTGGAGGATTATTCAATAATTCCTAATTACATTTTAGCTGTAGGGTACATCTCATTGGGGAGTGACACATATAGGTTTTTCCCGTTCTCTTTCTCAGCACTAATTACTTGTGCAAACTTTTTCTATTGTGATACTAAATCATAACTGGCTTTTTGTAGTGTAGTTTAACTGTTTTATGTTTGTGGTTTGGTGACTGAAAGCAGAACAAAACCCGGGAATTTGACTTTTCTGGGTTTGGTTTCATGTCCCTGGGACATCCCGAATTTGGATGCCCCACAGTGTGAATTCCCCTAGTTCACCCACTACAACTCAACTTTCCATGCTCCAATGGCAGATGTGCAGGCTTTTTTCTAATTAGGGCCGCCTGCCAAGATTATGTCATTTGTCAGACGTCTCTTATTGACTTGAATGGGGAGCGGCCGTGTATGCGCTCTCACCCCAGCCTATCTGAATGGCTGTGCATGGGAGCATGCCACCGGGAATGCAGGGGATGTGTCAGCGGATGCTCCCTATTCAAAACAAAGAGAGCCATTTACCGAATGATATAGTCACAGCAGGCTGTTCTCATTGGACTAGAGCCCGCGTATGCGCAGTTGGAGCACTGGAAGGTGAGTTGTAGTGGGTAAATTGGGGGACCGCTGGTGGATTTAGTTCTGCTTTAATAAACAATGAAAGCATTATTGATTACATATTCTTGGGCCTGGTGGATGTACAGTACATGATTAAACTAACTCCTATGTTTTGCATTTATTTGTGTACTTGTATTCCAGAACTGTGAATTGTGTTTGGAGGATTATTCAATAATTCCTAATTACATTTTAGCTGTAGGGTACATCTCATTGGGGAGTGACACATATAGGTTTTTCCCGTTCTCTTTCTCAGCACTAATTACTTGTGCAAACTTTTTCTATTGTGATACTAAATCATAACTGGCTTTTTGTAGTGTAGTTTAAATGTTTTATGTTTGTGGTTTGGTGACTGAAAGCAGAACAAAACCCGGGAATTTGACTTTTCTGGGTTTGGTTTCATGTCCCTGGGACATCCCGAATTTGGATGCCCCACAGTGTGAATTCCCCTAGTTCACCCACTACAACTCAACTTTCCATGCTCCAATGGCAGATGTGCAGGCTTTTTTCTAATTAGGGCCGCCTGCCAAGATTATGTCATTTGTCAGACGTCTCTTATTGACTTGAATGGGGAGCGGCCGTGTATGCGCTCTCACCCCAGCCTATCTGAATGGCTGTGCATGGGAGCATGCCACCGGGAATGCAGGGGATGTGTCAGCGGATGCTCCCTATTCAAAACAAAGAGAGCCATTTACCGAATGATATAGTCACAGCAGGCTGTTCTCATTGGACTAGAGCCCGCGTATGCGCAGTTGGAGCACTGGAAGGTGAGTTGTAGTGGGTAAATTGGGGGACCGCTGGTGGATTTAGTTCTGCTTTAATAAACAATGAAAGCATTATTGATTACATATTCTTGGGCCTGGTGGTGCTAGTATTCCCGGTCCCCTACCAGGGGGCCCACTCTTTTTTCTCTTTAGTGCACTTGAAGTAGGTGAGCCTTTTTTAGGCTTACTTTCCACCTTGTGTGAGCACACTGGGCCGAAACTAGAATTGCTGTGGTGCAGGAAAATTCTTTTATCATCTGTTTTGATTTGAGGAGTCTGCTTCACCACCTGTATATATATGTACCATATTGCCTTGGGAAGTTCTATTATCACGACAAGCTTGTTTTAAACCTGGTTGTCAGTAAGTGAGTGTGGTGAAAGAAAACACACCCTAGGTTCAAGAGTTGAAAAAAATTCTCTTGGTAGTAAAAAATCACTTTAGGAGAAAAAAGCATGAGAATGTCACTGTTGCTAAATCACCAGCTAGGAAGACAATGAAAGGCAATGGCACTAATGTTCACTACTTTTCTTAGGATTAAAAAGTGCCTTTGCCTTTCATTGTCTCCCTAGTTGGTGATTCAGCAACAGTGAAGTCCTTATGTTTTTTTCTCCTAAAGTGATTTTTTACAACCCAGTAGTGATGATCGAGCCTGTAGAAGTTTGGGTTTGGCAAACTCGGCCAAACTTGCCCCAAAAGTTCGGTTTGGGACCTTGACCTTGATTTAAACCTGAACTCCATTGAAAGTCAATGGGGGCCCGAACTTGTTGACCACAAAAATGGCTGTAAAATGAAGGTAGTAAGGGATAGAGGGCTTCAAATTGGGGGTAACAGCAGGGCGATTGTTAGATTTTAAAAGCCACCTCTCTCCAGCCATAATGGGAGCATTTCAAAGGCCAGAAATTTTGAAATACTTGCATTCAGGGCTAGGACTCGTGGGTGAGATGGGCCAAACTTCTACTTTCTCTCCAGTATCTGAGGGATAGACTGCTGAATGCTTCCATGGTATAATGTGGACAGGCTTGGTGATGGTGGAGGTCTCACATATGCCCTTTGGGGGGAGACAGATAGCCATGTCATTGGTAGAGGCTGAGACAAAATGCAAATGAAAAAATGCCACACTGGTGAGAACCTTTGAGCCAGCTTTGGTGTGCTCAGTCACTAGACGTAGTGGGCAGTAGTAGCAATGGGCTGACCACTGATGGTTTGTACCCTTCTCTTCTGCTGGCTGGCATTGTTGGACAAAGTGTATAAGCAGCCTGTCCCAGGATATGCAATTCAATTAGGGGCAGATCAGATGTTATATTAAAGGCCTAATGAGTACAATTCACTTTGGCGCAAATCAGACATGGTAGTACAGGCCGTGGGAAAAAAGCCAACGGACAGTCCTTGAAAGTCTGCTTGCCAGTCTTTTTGAGCGGTGTCCCATACAGATACTGTGCATTTACTGGATTGCAGCTTGGTAGTTGCGGCTTAGCCCACTGCACTTGATATCCGATGGCTTATGAAACCAGGCCTCATTCTCCTGGTTTCAGTAGCGCTCCGATTTGCTCCTGATTTGTTTCCTTCACCCATTGAAAAGGGTGAAATGCTCTTTGATTTTTAAACACGTGAGAATAACTGAGATATAACTGAGGAATATTTAGTAGTTATTAATAATAGAAAACTTTTACATAAAATCTTTTTCACAGCACCCTTAAATGAAAACACACCTAGCGGGAGTTGGTCCCTTCTTTCCTAGTAGGCCAGGTGACAGCACATACCTACTGCGCTGATTGGGCGGAAGGGAGCACATAGTCTAGCAGGAGTTAAAATTCAACTTACACCTATATCGCAGCTTTCCAGTTTGACTGACAGGACGACACTGCGAGGAGCGGGAACGCCTGCATCTCTTTGGTCCATTATGTTGCGGCGCCCGCCATCCAATGGCAGGGCGCAATTGCTCGCAGCGGCAGACGCTCTGGTGATCCGGATAAAGATGCTAGACCGGATCTCAGAGCGCAGGTGCTTTAATTTCATGCAATTCTCCATCCGGCTTTAGTGGCGACGGAACGAGAGGGTGAGCCGCCTCACAACCGGCTCCCGTGATGAGAGACGAGCCGTGGGCTCTCCCCTCCATCTAAAGGATTTGACTAACCAGCGCAGCTGAGACAATCCCTTCTAGCTCCAACTGCCACTGCCTAGCCTTTATGGGGATGCCAACAATCTCTCTAGGAAGTCTCTTTTCTTATAAACCCCCCTCTATCTTTCTATTTTTTCTATTGTTCTCTCAATGATAGAATTAAAGGAGCATTGTCTGTTAAAAAAAAAACCCTGATATATACATCCTAAGTGCAAAACTGGTCCAGCTCCACTTTAAGTTCATGAAACTTTGATAAAGTGAACATGTATTTGATAGTTTGTTCTTTCAAGGAGATGTATGAATCTGAATTGTATTTGTGATCGATTTCAGCAGATGCTTTTTTATTCTCAAGTAATAAAATATATTTTAAAGTAACTCAAAAAGCATGGTAGTGGGAGCTTCTGGGGGAACAGTGCCCAACCCAGGTCCCATTTCCTTTCTTTCTCTTGTCAGTATTCTTATACCCAGCCCTTAACCAGCCTTAGTGATTTATCCACTCATATTAATATGGAAACTTGAACAAAGGGAGGAAGCGAATATTCCCTTCTACCAAAAATTTAAAATAGAAAAAGAATGTAAAGAAATTGTCCAGGGTAATTGCAAAATAAAAGCAAACAGGTTTTACCTCTCAGTTGTATTCTACATTTGCTGTGTACAGTCTTTTGTGGCAAAAGTGCTGGATTATTATCTCATGTTGTAAAGCTATTGCTTCTATTTTTTGCTGCCTGCGTGAGTCACAGCCAGAAGCTTACATTTCAGTCACTGAAAGAACAGGTGCTCCTGTCTCTCTTCCTGTCTATATTTATTTCAAACAAAAATAGGGGGGGGGGGTTAAAGCAGTATGCCATGGGCCTGACCTGTAGGTTCTTTTCCCAGTTTTTCCTAGTGCCCAATAGGATTTTTGGGGTGGGGTGGGCAAGCAGTCTTTTTTAGTTTTGCCTGCGAAATCTATAGCATCTCCCCCAGTGTGCTGATTTCTAACTATCCACTCCCCACGAAGGCCCTCCGCCCGGACCTTCACCTCTCACTGGATGCCATTAAATGGCCCTTCACAAGAAGTGGTTGAGTATCCCTGGTCTATAGTGTGTACATGTATATGTGTGCGCGAGCATGCTGTTACTTTTATGTTCCAAAACATACTTTTAGTAAAATAAGTATCTTCAAATCACAGGTCCAGTGTCCTCTCTTGCCCTGGTTGATCAAAGTCCTCATACTCCAGAAATCGAGCTGTAGTGAGGGCCAACAGATCAGTTTTTAGAGAACATGGTTTCAGAAGTGAAGGCTGCAAGAAAAGGTCAACTGATCTGTGAGTAACCCAAGAAGAATTAACGTAGTGAGACACTGTTATGCAGAATATGCAGGACTTCCATCAGGGCAGTACAGGTAGGGCTCCTGTATGGGGTCCAGTCACTCACAGGGGCAGAGCCTCTGGCCCTGATGGCAGCCTTGTGACTTCTAACCTGCTTCCACACTTTCAGAGAATCCCTACCTACTGCAACCCTTGCCTGACTAGCCTATGTGCTGTTTCTAGCAGCAGGTATCTTGTGTATTCGCGCACAATGGCAAAAGTAATTAATTTCTGCCAGGGAAAGGGGATTTAGCTGCACCCTCCTAAATGTGACCTGGATAATATACTGGAATCCATAAGAGAGACTTACTTTAACAAACAAACCTCAAGTGTCCCCCCATCCTCTAAAAGTCGCTATCGATTTACCAAGTTTTCACCATTGATTGTTAAAGTGCTTATCCAGTTAAATTGGGACTTTTTAAAACTGTTTTAAAATAGTTTCAAATAAATAACTACATAGCAGAAAAGAAATGGTTCATAAAAAGTTTTCAATGCGCTCCTTATTCCAGAGGCATAGCTAGGCTTTCTGACACCTGAGGCAAAGATTTGAAATAGAACCCCCCACCTGTGCTCAGGTCCCCCTTTGGCGCCCCCTGACTTGTTGCACCCGGGGCATGTGCCCCTCGTACCCCCCCCCCCCCCCCAGCTACGTTCCTGCTTATTCTAATTAGAGCCACACAGTATCGAAAACATGATTCTGGTCGCAGATATGACAGAGCTGTTCTGATGTGTTTCAGGGGCATCCTCAGATACTGTATGATAATTCCAAAAAACTGACCTTGCACCTAGCTTGATAATGACAGTTGGCTTTATAATAGGACGACGTATGACATGTGACTGTAGAAAGTGATTACATGTAACTCACAAAGTATGAAGTCCTTAAAGGAAAACTCAGGTTTTTGGTGTTCTGCCTTATTGTTTTTCTCTTCTGCAAAGTAAAATAAACATTTGTTTTAGGATTGTACCCCCATATCTGTGAGTTACTTATCAGCATTCTGCTTCCAAGTTTGTTATGTTGTCTTAGTAAGAACGGCTTTCCTAGCCTGGTAACGCTTTTAGTATACTTTCTGACCAATAGTCCCAGAATACTTCCGCTGTAACAGGTGAGCTAATCAGCTGCTTTGGCTAAACAAAACTGCAATAACAACCTCCCCAGGGGAGAAAACTGCCAGTAACCCTACTGGAACACAAGACTATAATCCCCCCATCTTAAGAGGTTGAATAAATGCAGAAGGGATTGAAACTGTTATCTCTGCCTTAGCCAATCAGATGATTAGCAAGCCAGAGTCAGGAAGTTTTTACTATGTACTTCAAAACACCACTTTGGTATACATTGCTAACATAAACCTATTGGGTCGATTCAGAGCTATATGAGAATTCTCACTTTTTTTTAGGAGAGAAAACTGCCATTGCCTTTCATTGTCTACATTGGGGCTTATTCGGGGCCAGGTGAAAAGTTACATCAGGTAGACCTAACCCTGATTCATAGCCTCTCCCGAACACATTCCTGCATGCAGAAATTCCTTTCCGGCTCCTGCTATTCCTTACCTTGTTTTTGGGCTGTGTTTGCTGTTTGCTAAGACTTGACATTTAAGGGTTTAGCCTGCTCTTGCACATTATTCTGAGCCCTACCCCCTTTTTTCTTGTGGGAACGTGGGTTTGCATGCATACATGTTGATGATGCAGCTCGAAGAGTTCCTGGAGGAGTATGAGCATCTGCTGGGCTGCTCACCTTGTACCTTCCAGAGCTTAGGCATACCTGCCATTGTCTGGACGTTGTTGTCCGATCAACAGGTGTTTTAATTGACCCAACTGAATCTCCAACTTCTCTGGAGAAGCTGTACTCAGAGTTGTGGCCATGGTTGGCCCCTGCCACAAGAAAGGGGCATGCAACTGAATGTATGACCAAATAGGTTGGCTGCCTTCAATTTCTGGCGAATGGCTCCTTCCTGAGACTTGGGGCACTATCTGTTGGCATGTCTCAGTCTTCGGTTTAGTTGCTCAATTGTCCTCCTTCTTGCCAAGTCTCCTCTGTTTATGATATACTTTGTTCTGCTCCCCTAAACTTGCTAATCCTTGTTGCTCATTGTGCCCCCTGATCCCTGTGTCTAAGTTGCATTGCATTTGCAATGTTGGATGTTGTTATCAGCTGGGCCCCATAGTTTGTATGTTTTGTTGTTTTCTTTTCCTGAAAACTATCTGTCAAATGGCCAAGTAAATCTTGACCTACTTGCAGCTGTGTCAGTTCCCGAATCATCTGTAATTGGGCACCCAGAGCTGGACAATCACATTTTTCGGAGACCTGGCGTACAACCTTGGCCTCCGGCCCCGCACTGGCGACTGAGCAGGCAATCTGTTCCCCCACGAACTGCTTTTGTTGTAGTGTGGGACCGGGCCCCAGTCAGCTTATCAAAGTTATCGGAGACTCCATTCAAAAGGGCCTCCAACTGTGTGTCCCTGAAATGGGCTTACCCCTAGTCAGCTTGCGCTCACTCTGTTGGGCAGCAGCTTCTCCCTGGAAGCTGTGCTGGCCATGGGAAACAGAGCCACTGTGGCCACTCCCAGGCCCAAAAGGGGTGGTGCCCAGGCTGGCAGGGAAACAAACAACCCCGGCTGTAGCTCTGCTAGTCCTGGTCGTGGGTTCCACACTGGGGTGCACACTGGGTTTCGGTGTCCCAGCCAGTGTCTGGAGCATGGTGGGGTGTGACTGGAGCCCTGGGTGTGGCTCCCCCACTTCTGTCGGCCCACACTGCTGCGGGTGCCCCGCTCAGAGTGAGTAGTGTGGCTGGCAGGGGAGTGCCTGCAGAACGAGCAGGGGTGTCTGGGGCTGCTGTGGCGTCTACTCTACCTGTTCTGGACAGGTAGGGGGTAGACAGTTAGAAATTTAGGTAGGGATAGGAATTTCTATTAGATAGGAATTTAGGATAGGTCGGTAGACATGCGAATAAATACATCAGTAGGTAGATGCGTGGGTAAGTTATATATAGATATATAGTTGGATAAGTAGGTGAGTAGGTAGGGTGGGTGGTTAGGAAGATAGGTGAGTGGTTAGGTAGGTGGGAGGTCAGGTAGGGAGGTTGGTGGGAGCAGGGCCGGATTAAGTGTGGTGGAGGCCCCTGGACACAAAATCTGGTGGAGGCCCCAGATACAGTATTTTTTCTTTAAAACAATAGTCCAGCCAAGTATATGATTGGTGGTTGTCTGGCACCCGGCTACTTACTCGAACATCAGATCGAGTCCCTTGTGCCATTATTGTGCGGGTGTGTGCTGCTCGGGAACTCCTGCTTTGCCATACTGGGTGGGGGGGTTAGTATAGTTTCCCAGCTAGTCCAGCAGTAAACTATTCCCTGCATTGAGCTGCCAGTGTCTGTGTTTGGTGGCTTATGTGCAGTGAGCGGCTGCACGCACCGATTACCCCGTGGCCCATCAGACCAAAGACTGAAAAGCCTGGATCAGACCGTAACCCAAAGGTTGGGGGAGGCCCCCTTTGCAGTGCAAGTGGTGGAGGCCCCGGGGCTCTAGCCCCTTGTGCACCCCTCATAATCCAGCCCTAGGTGGGAGGGCAAGGAGGGGGGAAGGCAAGTGGCAAAGTAGGTGGGTGGGCAACTGCCACCTCAGCTCCAGGGTCTGACAATTCTGCTTTTGCACCAGGGCTGCCATTCCAGGTCCTTGGTAGGGAGGCGAGTGGGCAGGTACGTATGTAGGCGGGGGGGTCAGTAGGCAGTTGGATAGGTATGTAGGTTGGTCAGCAGGCAGGTAGATAGGTAGGAGGGTGAGTGGGTAGGTGGGTAAATTGGTGAGTGGGGAGGCAGGTAGGTAGATGGGTAGGTGACTGAAATCACTGCTGATCTGGGCTGGAGAATCCTGTTGAGTGCTGTCCTCAGCACTGTCCACCACTTGTCTCCGCTGGCTCCAGTCCTTGCTACCTCTCTGAACTGTCCTTGGTGCAACCAGTTGGTTGCTAGCCCACAGATCCAGGGCTCCAAAGTGGGTCACCCTGGGAATCGATGCACCTTGTTCAGGGAGGTTCACTTCTTAACCCTAGTTCTCTAGGACCATGGGGGCAAGGAAGCCCACACTTACTGGGAATGTATCTGAGATCTTCAGCTGCAGAATGCCTGGGATTTAATGTACCTTGTTCAGGATAGTACACTTCCGAGCACCAAATCTCTGGACCTAAGGGGGCTAACAAACCACTGGAGGTGCCGTTGGAAAGGAGAGAATCTCAGGTATACACCCTACAAGGGCATGTGGATCAGGGCTGAATGGACCAATCAGCAGCACTGCAAGGTCCCAGTACCGTTGTTAATGGGTGCCAGAGTAGTACACATCCAAGTGTCGGCTCTGGTACACTGGAGGTATCGTTGGAAAGGGTAGAACATCGGGTATACACCCCCTACAAGAAGATGTGGAACAGGGCTGACCAGACCAAGTGGCGGCACCGCAAAATCTCGGTACCGTTGCTTGTGGGTGCTGGGGTGGTACTCCAAACCTTGGGGGGCTAATGATCCACTGGAGGTGTTGTTGGGGAGAACCTCAAGTATGCACCCCTACAAGAGCATGTGGATCAGGGCTGACTGGATCAATCAGCAGCACTGCACAGTCCTAGTATTATTGCTTCTGCATCCCAGAGTGGTAAACATCCAAATGTCGGCTCTCCGGACCTAGGTGGGCTAAGGTCTCACTGGAAGTATCATTGGAAAGGGCAGAACCTCAGGTATGCACCCCTACAAGGACAAGTGGATCGAAGCTGACTGGACCAAGCACCTGCACCGCAAAATCCCGGTACCATTGTTCACAGGTGTTGGGGTGGCACCATTCAGAGTGTAGTATCTTCGGATCTATGGGGGATAAGGACCCAGTGGTATTGTTAGAAAGAGGTAAACCTCAGTTATACCCCCCTACAAGGACATGTGGTTTGGGGGAGACCAGACCAAGCTGCAGCATCGCAAAATCCCGGTACCATTGTGTGCTGGCGTGGTACCATTCCGAGTGTTGCATCTCCAGACCTATCGGGGCTAACAACTCACTGGAGGTGTTGTTGGAAAGGGGAGAGCCTCAGGTACACACCCTTACAAGGGCATGTGGATTGAGGCTGACCTGACCAAATTTCTGATACTCCAACCATAACTCCACAGTTGGTGGAGGCCCTCTTGCAGGGCAAATGGTGGAGGCTCGAGCCCCTTGCTCCCTGTCTATAATAATTGTTTAGAGATCTAGTTTTATTGTTTTTTATTTTAGTTGGGTTTTCATGTAAGGCCCACTCTGCCCCCGCCTATTTAGCTGAGCATTTCATATTTTCAGTGCTAAAACTAGAGAGCCAAAGAACTCTTTTATTTCATATCCTTACCCTATTTAAACTGTGATTGAAGTACCATAAATTATGATACTGTGTTGTGCATGCAGACGTTACAATTTCCTGTTGAGCCACTTTACTGTGTTAAGTGTTATTTTAGTAACTGGGTTCATCTGTTTTGGAAAGCGCTGCTTCTTTATTACTGTATTTGCAAATCCAATCAGCGCTGCATCTTCCTGCAAGTAATCAGTGAACTCTGCAGAGTTCAAAAAACTCATAATGAATTTTGAAACCCACTTTACCTGAAAGTACTTGTTTGTGCAAAACCTCAAATATATAATTACAAAATGTTTACAAGGTGCCACATAGCGTAATAAGAGCCACATTTTCATTTGGGTTATAGATATGACAAAGCTGTTCTGGTGTGTTTTATAGATAGACCTGTCTGCTTCCTCAGTTAGGCCCAACAAACCAACATTTGCGACTTGAGAGAATGATTGGCTTGATAATGACATTTGGTGTAATAGTAACATTCCTAAGTAGGACACCATATGATATTAAAGTCTCTCAATTTGAACACACAGTGATTAGGAGCAACAGAAAAAGTATGATGCTGGCGAAGCTGACTTTCCTAAATTCCTGCATTTTCTAGCTCCTAGGAGTCTACCAATGGCCAAAATTGTCATCCTGGCTTTAATTTAAGCTATGGTCCGGAACGCTGGAGAAATAATATATGTCCTCTTTTATTTAGCTTGGGTGTCTGTCCTGGGCATTTTGTATTATTTGGGGTTATCTGGGGAGAAATAGGAGTTTATTTTAAAAATGTTGTACAGGACCACTAATATAGGTCTCCATCTTCCATGTTTGAAGCGGACCAAAGGCTGTGACACAGGGTTCGGTGTCCGGGGGGGGGGGGGGGGGGGGGGTCAGGGAGTAGGCAAGCCTTGTCAGTGCAGCACAAATGCTTATGTCATTGCCACAGTAGCCAGCAGCATGCTCACTCCTTCCGCTCTGGGGGCTTCCGCCAACAGTCATCCAAATTGGCATGTCCTGCTGGGAAGTTTTTTACCATATTGTATTTTAGACTTTTGGTCTGTTGGTGCTTTAAAAAAAAATTTGTTGGCAGATTTTAAAGAATGGTTTTTAATGGCCTATATGTATGGAGGACTAGAACCCTGGTTTGGATACCCATATTTTTCACCAGGTATCATATGGATCTAGTTATGCAAAGTTAATGAATAAGGTTGTAGTCCAGTTGGGTTAGAGGCTATTGAGGGCCAAGTTTAGAGTTTGTGTCATTCTGCAATATGCTTGGAGCTGCCACCTTTAACTTAAAAGTAATTGTATGATGTGGCAGTAGTTTCTAGCAATCCCCTGTAATCTTGGAGGCATTGGGACAGTTGGGTGCTGATTAGTCACTCAAGCCCAGGGTAGCAGCCTCAGCACTAAAAGCAGTGCTGTATAGTGCTGCTACCAGGGGTTCACCTAAGGGAGGAGGGAGTCCCAGATCTGGACTCCCACAGAAGGGCAGAGAAGTGTTTCAACTTTTTTATAATTTTTTAAAATATAATTTGTGTATCATTTCTGCATCCTGGAGACAGTATAAATCAAAAAGGAGGCGACCTATGCACACCATAGACATTGTATTTTAGACTTCAAACAAAGAAATAAGATTTGGACATTCACATAAATATTGAAATACAGAGGTGATCACTATGAGAGATCACTTTTCGAAAAAAAAGTATCTTTTACAGGCAGCAGTGTCTGACATGTGCAACAAGACAAATGTAACACAAATAAAGATACATTATGGTGGCAATTTACGAAACAATACGCTGGCATCCGCCAGCTATCCGCTGGGTTTACGCATTCACCAAGTGAAATTTTGCATGTTCCTTGTCTTTTGGATTCACCTCTACCTCAGTTTTGCTCGGTGAATTCTGGCAAACACTTTTGCATTCGCCTCCTTTTAGTGGCGAACTCCATAGGAATCAGTGTGAGAGGGAAGGATTGTCACTTTAGCATCTTATTTTTCTAGCGTAAACATTAGAAAGTTACCCAGTATGTGAAAAACAACTAATAATAATGTTTTTACATGACTTTTATATTTTAAGTAAACATTTATTCTTAACCTTTTCAAACAACCCACACACTCCCAAGATCCCCCACATATATTCTGAGACCTCCCTATGCCGACATATGCTATAAAAGTTTGTTTTCAGCAAGATTTTTCTAGCGTAAACATTAGAAAGTTACCCAGTATGTGAAAAACAACTAATAATAATGTTTTTACATGACTTTTATATTTTAAGTAAACATTTATTCTTAACCTTTTCAAACAACCCACACACTCCCAAGATGCCCCACATATATTCTGAGACCTCCCTATGCCGACATATGCTATAAAAATACAATTCTGTGATTACTCACCTGTAGAATTGATATTATGAGTGTACATCCCTTCCTGTTCCGAAAGATATCCTTACTCATGGGTTATTCATCTTCAGATGTCACGTGACTGCAGAGCAGAAAAAGTGGCCCCTCCCGGCCCATATATACCGAGGCACCTCCCACAGAACCCCAGTATTTAAAAAGCAGTTAACAAAAGCCGGTAGAGAATAACCATCAATCACCATAAAGAGGTAACAAGAACAACAAGGGTGGGGCGGAACGGGACGGGATGTACACTCATAATATCAATTCTACAGGTGAGTAATCACAGAATTGTATTATTCTTAGTGTACATCCCGTCCCGTTCCGAAAGATATCCTTACTCATGGGACATCCAATAGCAGTGTCTGTAAGGTAGGGTGGGATCCCCAAAGGCAACAATAAACAGTCTAAACCACTGCCGCCTGCAGAACTTTGCGGCCAAACGCAGCATCAGCTGAGGCCTTAACATCAACCTTGTAAAACTTAGAAAAAGTATGAACAGAAGACCAAGTTGCGGCCTTGCAAACTTTCCGCAAGGTGGAAAGGAGGTTTCTTTCCCTTAGCAGAATAGGCCTGAATCACGGCCTGACGGATCCACTTGCTGATAGTGGATTTAGCAGGAGCCTGGCCCTTCTTAGGACCAGACGGAACCACAAAGTAAGCATCAGTCTTCCTGAAGGGTTCAGTAGCCACCAAATAGAACTTCACAGCCCTAACAACATCGAGAGAGTGTAACACCCTTTCCTTGGGGTTACCAGGGTTAGGGCACAAAGAAGGCAACACAATGTCCTGATTGAGATGAAAAGCAACCAAAAAGGCTATCTTGACAGTGAGAGTGGACAAAGCCGCCTCCTGCAAGGGTTCAAAGGGAGACTCTTGCATGGCAGACAAAACCAAGTTCAAATCCCAAACAGATAACATGGGCTTGCGGAGGACGCAAATGAGTAATGCCTTGAAAGAAGGTCTTGACCAGATGATGCTGAGCAAAAGATCTTTGGAAAAAAGCAGAAACATGGCCCTTCAGAGTACTAAGCTGAAATCCCATGTCCAAGCCATTTTGTAAGAACCCCAATATCCTGGGAATTGACACACAACACCCGACATGGAAGTGACCTAGACTCACACCAGTCAATGTAAGCACGCCAAACCCTGTAGTAAATGGTAGAGGAAGACTTCTTCCTAGCTCTGATCATGGTATTAACTACAGAGGCTGGCAACCCCTTGTCCATCAAGATGGAGGTTTCAGAAGCCAGGCCGTCAAAGCCAGTGTTTGTAAATTGGGGTGGCGCAGCCGCCCCTGAGTCAGCAGGTCCGGCACCAGAGGCAGGACGAACTGATCTACTGCCAACTGTACGATTTCTGCGAACCAAATTCTTCTTGGCCAACACGGGGCCACCAGAATGGCTGCCACTCCCTCCTGGGATATTTTGCACAGCACCTTGCCCAGCAGAGGAAACAGAGGAAGAACATAAAAGAGCTGAAAGCTCTTTCAAGACATTGCCAGAGCATCCACGGACAGGGCCAGGGGATCCTGTGACAGGGATACAAAGACTGGAAGCTTGTGATTGTGACGTGACGCACACAGAGAGTGAAACACCCTGTTGCTGAGGGACCATTCTCCCATGCGAAAGGCCCCCCTGCTCAGAGAGTCTGCTTCCAGATTCTCCACTCCCGGAATGTACACCGCTGAGATGAAGGGAACATTGTCCTCTGCCCAGGACAAAAACAGGGACACTTCCTTGAGAGCCCTCTTGCTCCTGGTTCCTCCCTGATGATTGATGTAAGCAACCGCCGTCTTGTTGTCTGAGCGGATCTGAACCGCCAGACCCCGAAGGTGCATGGTCAGCTGGTAAAGCACTAATCTTACTGCCCTCAGTTCCAGAATGTTGATAGGGGCATGGGCCTCCTGAGGACCCCACTGCCCCTGGAGTTTCAGGGACCTCCAAAAGCCCCCCCAGCCAGGCATCCTCGAAGCTGGACACCATCAGACCCACCAACTGCATAGCTTGTCTGATGGACGGATGAGGGCAAGACAGAAGGAGTTGTGTTTGTGCCTGAAGACCCTCTACCTTCAGCTGAGGGAGAAAAACCTTGACCTGAGAGGTATCCAGAGTCATGCCCAGAAAAGGCTTTACCCTGGAAGGAGACAGGGAAGACTTGGGAAGATTGATCACCCAGCTAAACTTTTCCAGAGTGGATACCACCGCCTGAACGTCCAACTCTGCTTGTTGCAAAGTCTGAGAAACTACAAGAATGTCGTCCAAGTAAGGGAGAATGCGAATGCCCTGAGGTCTCAGCAGAGCCATTACTCCTGCCAACACCTTGGTGAACACCCTGGGAGCAGAAGTAAGACCGAATGGCAGAGCCACAAACTGGTAATGCTGATCTTCCACTGCGAACCTGAGACATTTTTGATGGCCTGCAAAAATTGGCACATGAAGGTAAGCATCCTTGATGTCTATAGAGGCCAAGAAGTTCCCTGGGCGAAGAGAATTTATGGCAGAACGCAGAGTCTCCATGCGAAAGTGCCTGAACCTGACAAATTTGTTGAGGAGCTTTAAATCCAGGATAAGCCTGACTGATCCGTCCTTTTTGGGGACAGTGAAAAGATTGGAATAATAGCCCATGCCTCTTTCCCGCAGAGGGACCGGGCAAATGACCCCCAATTCCAGTAGGTTTTGGACAGCAAGGTACAGATACTGAGCTGACAGGGGGTCCTGAGCATCCGTGATTTTGTGAATCTTGGGGGCGGCCAGGCGATAAACTCTATCTTGTAACCGGAGGAGACTACCTCCTGAATCCACCGGTCTGAGATAAGACGTCTCCAGATGTGTGCAAAAAAACGAAGCAGTCCCCCCACCTGGATGGGTGAGGGCGCCCCTTCATGCCTGCGGTGGTTTGGGAGAGGATTTTGGCTTAGAACCCCAGGAAGGACCAGGCCTGCCACATCCTCTGCTTCTGCCCCATGACTCACCACGGCCTCCCGCAGGGGGAGCCACCCTTCCTCTCCTGGGGGAATAAAAGGGGGACAGAGCAACTCTGGACCCCTGAGTGGCTTCTTGCGCTGAGGCAGCTTGCCTTCCTTGGCAAACAGATCCAGACGTTCTCCAAAAAGGTGCAGTCCTTTAAATGGGGCCCCAGCAAGAGCCTTTTTAGCAGCAATATCAGCCATCCATTGGCGCAGCCAAACCGAACGGCGTATAGCAACCAGCAGGGCAGAGGTTCTTCCGCACATTCTAATGGCATCCTCCAAGGCAGCAAGAACATATGAAGTAAATTCTTTACAATACATAAGCCAGTTAAATACATCTCTGCCCAAAGTCGCAGAACCGCCCTCTAAGGCACTACTGATCAATATTATAATTGCCACAGTTGTAATAGCAGATGCACATACAGGACGCAGCGCGGTCCCCGCACAGGCAAAACCCTGAGTGGCCAGCTGATCAATGCGCCGGTCTTCCACATCCTTTAAGGTGGTAGTATCAGGTGAGTGCACCACAGAGGTATGAGATAGTCCAAGAATTGGTGCCTCAACCTCAGGTGGGGAACACCATAATTTAGCAGTTTAAAATAATTCTTCCTGCTGCTGCGGAGGGGCAACAGGGGGAGAGATTTCAAGCAATTCAAATAAATGTGCTAGTAGCCTGTCAGTATCAGCTGCATCCCAAGGCTTGGACCCAGTCCTGGGATCATCAAAAGACCTATTCTGATCCTCAGATTCAGACTCAGAGAATAATTCCCCCTCAGGGGAAAACCCAACAATGTCTTCCAGCACTTCAGAAGTCATAGGGCAAGCATATGTATTATCAATCAAATGCCGTGTCTTGCCAATAGCCTTGCGCGGCTCATAACCGCCCATCCGCCTCTCCAGATCGGCCAATCTAGTAGCAAAATCAGACTGGGCATCCCCGCTAGCATGCGCCGCAACCGGAGCCGAATGCAAGAGAAAGGGAGTAGGCAAGGCCACAGGGGAAGCGGCCCTCAGCAGGGGCATCCCAGACAACTGCGCAACCGTTTGCTGGGCGCAGGAGAGACAGACCTTGAAGTCGCCAGGTACAGGGGAAATCCCACAATCAGTACAGAACCGGCCTTGTCCTGAAGGAACCCCGGACTCATTGTCTTGAGAAGCCTCCATATGGTGATTATTGTGGCTCAAATAGGCCAAATGGGAATAATGCAGAAGCAAACCCGGGATGCCCCCAATGCACCGCAAGGGAAGTGGGAGGATTTAAGATATTAGACAAATTTCCCTTAATCAATGTAAAGGCCGGGAGAAACCACTAATTCTATAGGCCTAAAAGAAAAAAAAAACATAAGAGAGGATCCCGTAAGGCACATATACATAAAACTGTAAGAAATAAGAATAGCCCACGAGGGCACTTACAGACCACACACGAGAGATGTCAGCCGCGCAGCACCGCCGAGGCAAGATGGCGCCCAGACATATAACTCGAGGGGCGGGCTGCGGGGGAGCAACGCAAAAGGTGTCACTCGCCCCGCCCGGCTCCCTCAAAAGAGTGCGAAAAAGACGCATCCACGTGACTTATACAGCCAATGGCTGCGCAAAGGAACCTGAGGTACATGTCGTCGCCATATACAAGGCGGTGTACAAGAGTGCGATATCAGAGAAAAAGAAAACAGTGCAACCAATTCAAACGGGGATCACTGCATAATGCGCTCCACATACGCCGGAGCATGAAAAACAAAAGGTGCCACACAATACAAGATACACGCATATAACATAAAGGAGAACCCCCCCTTTCCCCTAAGGGACTCAGATATACGAGGGGAGTCAGCGGTCACAAGGGAACCCACTATTGAGGCACACAAATGCGGGCAGGGCATACCATAAGGCTCACCATGGCCTGAACCGTCTACCCTTTGGTGGGGGAGTTGCAGTGGAGCATAGCTCCTTAGCACCTAATATGGTGCCGTCTACCATCACCCGAACGCTGCAGCCAAGGCTGGGAGGCAGTATAGTAAAGACAGCACGGTTGGGAATAGCTCAACAGGTCCATAAGACCCCGCTGACCTGCCTGAAAAAGACAGAGCCACTTTCTCGTCCTGGCAGTCCGAGACTGCAGAGAAAATCTGGGGTTCTGTGGGAGGTACCTCGGTATATATAGGCTGGGAGGGGCCACTTTTTCTGCTCTGCAGTCACGTGACATCTGAAGATGAATAACCCATGAGTAAGGATATCTTTCGGAACGCGACGGGATGTACACTAAGAATAGTTTGTTTTCAGCAAGATTTCATGTTTTATGGTAAAGAGCTGGCATATTGTTGGCATTCTACAAACCACTTTTCAACATAAATACATGTGACCTTCATCAGCAAATTGCCAAGACAGCGAAATGCATTGCAAATGTCTTTGTTCACTGGTGTTCCTGCCATATATTTTGCATATTCGCTGGTCTGTTACGCATACATTGCGCATCCAGCGAACATATTTTTATGTCAAGTAGCGAATGGTAGTGAACATAGTAAATCCCCCTATATGTGTACTTGGAAAGCTGGCAACAGATTAGCTTCATAGAATAAACACACTGATTCGGATCTGATAAAATGCATAGCTCCAAGTTCACACTATAGATATCCCTGTATATAGCCGCTTTTTCATGGGGTCACATGGTGCAATTGTAAATTAATGGTCATAGTCTCTGCAGCACCCCTTGCTGTAGAAGCATATAGGGGTGTATTCAGCACTATTTTGAGTCTGTTCTATGGGGTTAAATGTGATAAAAGTAATATTCCTATAAGGAGTGTCTGAGGGGTAGGGTGTTGGTGTTTTATCACCCTCTACCTGTGTTTCAGCAGCCAGCTAATGCCTCTCCTCAAACTCAGTAACTTGACTCTAGGTTACTTAACCTTTTATTTAAAAGGTAGGGTAAAACTGTGGACAAAGCAAGTACACTACTTAATATTAATAAGCACATTAGCATAGTAAAATAGTAAAATACAGTGAATCTGCATTTAACAATAATGGGGACAGGAAACACTAAGTGGATGGATGCAGCGGGGACAGATATTAGCATATGTCTGAACTTCTGCACAGCTATGTGCAGCAACAAATTTACAGACCTTGCATAAAACATCAATAAACGTACCAGGATTTTCTGTGGGCCATCATCCAACATGGGTTCAACCACACTCAGTAGGCAGAGGGATGCTGACTTCCTCACTGGGAGGCCCAAGGAGTTGGACATAAAGTCGGATATCCGGTCCCTGAATGTTGAAATTGTCGGGCATTCCCAGATCATATGTATTAAAGAACCAATGCCAGTGTTACACCTAGGGCAAAGATCCGTCTCCATTAGGCCCATCTTCTTCATTCTAACCGGGGTCAGGTACACCTGGTGCAGCCACTTAGCCTGGATCAGCCTATCCCTGGCGTCTATGACCGATGAGTACAGGTTGTCTACCGCCTCTTCCCAGTCATCCTGGTCTATGCCCGGAATAAATTCTTCCCACTTCCTCCGTGTGTTCTCTAAAGGGGACGGTTGGCTTAGGAGGAGGGCATTATATAGCGTGGAGGTGGGTTTGCTTAGGTTATCAGACCTTATCAGGGATTCGATTGGCGATTCCACCAGCTGTAATCCCACTATAGGGATCTGGGACCTCAGAGCATGTCGAAGTTTCAAATATCGAAAGAATTCTGCTCATAAGTCCCCCCAAAGAATATCTGAGCTAATGAGACTATTCCTCGCTTTTTCCAAAAGGACGTGTCAGGAAGGGCCCTCAGCTCTGGCAGTTCCCAGATAGGCATATTAGGGGACCATTCAGAGGGAGATCTCGGGGGGTTCCCCATACCCTGTACCTTCTTCCACACATGCAGGATCGTTCTTATACATGCAGTGGCATGCGGAATCAGCAGAGAGGACTCAAGAGCCACCACGAGGTTACTTGTGGGAGGGATCTTCCACCAAGTAGCATACACCAGCTGCGCGGCATAGAAATACAGCATCATGTGCAGTGTGGCCAGGCCACCCAGTCCCGGCGGAGCTCTAAGGACGGTCCTGTTCATTTTAGGGGGAGAAACCCCCCAAATGAAACCGAATAGAATGGAGTCCAAAAGCCGAAAGTGTGAGGCTGGCAACACAACAGGCGAGGCTTGGTAAAGATATAGGAACTTAGGAAGAAAAATCATTTTGAATATATTAATACGCCCGATGACTGAGAGGGGGAGGGCCGTCCACTGGGTCACTTTTCTCCTGAGGGTGTCGATCACTGGGCTGATATTGAGTTCTAGAAATTTAGAGGGGTCCGTGTGCATGATTATTCCTAAGTATTTAAACTTATCTACTATACGGAGCGACAAGGCTGGAGAGATCCGAGCGCCCCCTGGCTCATCCACTACATATAAGATGGATTTTTCCCAGTTGACCTTTAAGCCTGAGAACGAGCCAAATTCATTTATTAGCTCCAGCAGAGCCTCTAAAGAGCCTCCAGCATCAGTCAGGTAAACCAGGGTGTCATCTGCATACATGAAAACCTTCTCAACCGTCTGTCCAAGTCTCCACCCCTTAATTTCAGGGGAGTCCCGGATTAGCGACGCCAATGGCTCAATCGCCAGCGCAAACAACAAGGGAGAAAGTGGGCACCCTTGCCGCATGCCCCGGCCCAGAACCAAGGCGGCCGCAATGACTTCGTTGACTCTGACCCTCGCTTTGGGATATTTATAGAGCAGCTGGACATATTTGATAAAGGTTGGGGGGAGACCAAATTTGGTTAGGACAGCCCTCAAATAATACCACTCAACAGAGTCAAAGGCCTTTTCATTGTCCAGTGAGACAACCACTCTACTCCCCACATTGTCATGCTTGATTTGCAAGTTACTAAACAACCTTCTCAGATTGATACTCGTCGTTCGGCCTGGCATGAAGCCTGATTGATAATTACCAATGAGAGAGAGTATCACCCTATTTAAACGGAGTGCTAGAATCTTAGGAAGGAACCTTGGCATCCTGATTCAGGAGAGAGATCGGTCTATAAGAACTGCAGTCTTATAGATCAGGGTGATAGTGGCCTGTGCAAAGGACTCGGGGAGGGACTCCGATATCAGGGCCTCTGAGAAAACCTCCAGCAGCCTTGGTGCTATAGTTTCACTGTTTTTTTTGTACCATTCGGAGGGCAACCCATCTGGCCCTGGGGCCTTCTGGTTAGACATCAGGGCTATTGCTCTTACAATTTTGTCACACATTATTGGACTATTCAACATTACCCTCTCTGGTTCTGACAGAGATGGAAGGACTACGGGAGTAAGATAAGATTCTAGCTCTTTTGGATCGTAACATACTCTAGAGGAGTAGAGGTAACTATAATAATCGTAAAATTTCCTAGCAATTCCCTCCGAGTCCGTAATGAATTGGGTTTGATCTGTGATACCTGCAATTAGTGTTTGTGGACTCTCTGCTCTGGAGAGGTATGCCAAGGTTCTCCCATTCTCATCTTCTTTCTTGAAGACTGTCTGCTGTTTAAATAATAAGCTCTTTCTCATGGAGTCTGTTAGTGCCAGGTTATACTCCCTTTGCAGGGCGTTAAGTAAGTTGTGGTCCGCAGGGTTTGCCGTCTCCACAAATCTCTCCTCTGCTTTTGCCATTTTCTCCTCTAGCTCTCTTATTGATCTTCCCCTTTTTACCCTGACCCCTTTTATGGTGCTAATGGCACTACCCCTAATTACCGCTTTGAATGCATCCCAGTGTGTATTGATTGAGGTCTCTTCTCCATTGCACTGCCAGTACCTCTCCTGCTCACCAACCATAGTGCCAAATACTTCCTCATCCTCCAACCAAAGGGGGTTCATTGCCCAGGATCTTAGGCCCTCCACATGCCACATGCATATTGTCATATCAGCCGTGAGTGATCTGAGATGTCCCTTGGCAACCCAAGCTGGGATTTAATGCACTGACAGGTTCATTATAAAGATCAAACTGAGCTGGACATTTAATGTTTAGGTGGAGTAAGTACCAAAAGTATTAAAGAAATATTAAAGAGCTTCTCCATCACTGCACAGTATTCTATCAGAAAAATCCTGCAGAAGTCAATTTGTAACTACCCCATCATTGCTTTCTATACCCTGATTTATCAATATGTGCCTCTATTCTGCCTGCAGTTAAAGCAATTTCTCAGTCTACATAACAGGGCTATTTTCAAGTAAATAATTAAATGAAATGGAGTGGAATCTTGTTTTCCAGGATGGTGGGAATGTCCAATCATTGGGAAAAGTATTCATCTACCTTACAGAATATGTCTTAAAGACAGCCTCTATGCAAAATCCAGGCGTATCACAGTGATCGCCCTTTTACCCCACGAGTGTAGAAGATGTGTTCCAGAGGCACATTTGCTTTGTGAGCAGCTTTCAGAACAAAAGCATGAATGAAGGAGTATACATTTAAACCAACCACTTTACTGTTGGGAATGGATGGTCAAACTATTCCATTCTGTATTTACCTAAGCTACGCCAAATTAGCTTTAAACACTGCTCTGGCCACTATTTTCTTTATTCCGTATTTTAGGTATTTAAAAGTTTTCGGTTTAGACAGAACTCAAATGAGGCCAAGTGGTCCACCAACTGGAAACCTCATCTCCCTTCCTGGAACATCGAGGAATAAAGGCACCTGGAAACAACTATCCTTACAGCTCATGGTTCTGGTGTTTAGAACCCAGAATCTATTTCCTGAACATCGAAAATAGTGTCCTGCTTGGAAGGATCATTGAATATGTTTTCTGCATGCTACTTAACTCTCCTGAAGTGGAGGACATAGATTGAAGGGGGCAGCAGACTTTTAATTCTTTCTGCTGGTAGCCAGAGTTTGTGTCATTTTGACGCTCCATTGTACCAAACAATTGAGACGCTTATACAGTGATAACTGTCCTTGAATCATTTTGAAGGACGTCACACCACATATGAATTGACGTGTTACCCTTGATTCTATTTTCTCTTTATTTTCTCTTATTCTTTATTGGCCATTCAATGCACTGGATCATTGTTCATAGTGAAACCAAGGACAAACCACTGCTATAACGAATTCTCACAAAGTTTCAGGAGTATGCATTAAAACATTTATCTAGCAAAATCAACGCACCAACATACACGTCAAGCATATACAGGCTTTTAATAAGAATAATGCACAGAACAGGCAACGGATATAACATCAGAAAACATAGCAAAGACTAGCTCTCCAAATAGTAACATTTCTTCTGTTTAAGCTGTCAAAGGGAGGACAACATGTCAATCTGTTGCCAAGTGATTTTTGTGCCTTGCTTTAATAAAGAGAGTAGAAAATTCTACTACAGGCAGTCCCTGTGTTTCCTTTGTGAGAATGGTATACACTCTTCAATCTATAATTGCACACCTCTATTAAACCTTTATTAAAGCAAGGCAAAATACTTTGGTTCAGTTGATTTAAAGCACATATTCTGTACTTTGGGTACACAGTGGTCGACTCGACATCATTTTTACAACCTCATTTGGGATTTTCATTTAAACACTTGCCTGCTTAACTGGAACAAAAGCTTGGTTTGCCGGTTACTGTCTACTGTCAACTTACACATAGTTACAAATGACTAGGGGTTGATTCAGAGCCTGGTGAAAAAAACTCACTTCTTTTTTTAGGAGAAAAAAATTTACACCCGGTAGACAATGAAAGTAAATGGCAGTTTCTCTGCTGAAAAGGAAGTAAGTTTTCTCACTAGACTCTGAAATGACCCTAGGTCAGCAGTGGGAGGGACTGTTACACAAAAACACATAAAATGACATGGGTTCCCCCTCTCTTTGCTAACAGCATGGCATGCCAGATACCTTCAAGCCCCCATAGTTTAACAGTGAAATACTGTCACAAACCCCCTTCAAGATTGGCGAGATACTGCTTTTATCATTAATAATAAATAGGTTTTTGCTCTATTCCTTCTGCTTGACCCCATAATGTATTGAGAATGCAGATCGCACACTATGGACGCTGGCTTATATAATCAGAGAGCACTATTTTGATGCATGCTGTCTGGCTGATGCGATTCCCATTGCCCCTGCTCTTCCTTCTCTATACCTCAGTTTTGTCTTGCAAATGCACAACACGTTGGAAAACTATGCATCTCTCTTCTCTTTACAAAAAAAATTAATTACTTTACTTGGCACCAAAGTTCACATGAATAAATGAAGGATTGGTTTTGGATCCCATTATCCATTGGAGTTGGTGGTTTTTGGAGTTGCTGAATCTGGAGCTGCGTTTAAGTTAGTTGATGTATTTGGTACTGAATGTGTTTCTGCATCAACATTGTCCAACTGCTTTGTGTTTGTTACTAGTGATGAGCGAGTAGTATTCGACCGAGCCGGTATTCGATCGAATACTACGCTGTTCGTCATACTCGATTTCGATCGAGTACAGCGGCGATGGCGCACTCACAATTCGTTTCCCCTCCCACCTTCCCTGGCGCGTTTTTTACACCAATCACCATGCAGGGGGGGTGGGACAGGTCCTGGGAGGACGCTGGCATCGCGAAAACGGCGTCTACACGCATTGGCTGGAAAAACCATGTGACCTCGAATATACAAAACTCAGCACTTCCTCTTCGTCAGCATTAGCAGCTTGAACTTAGTGAGGGACAGACGCTCACAGCAGGGAAAGACAGGCTGTCGCTGGCAGGGCCCCAGAAGCTCGGAATATCGCTTTTACCACCATCTATACCAGCTACCAGAAGACAAGACAGTCCTTAATAGCCCTTATTAGGGCTGCTACGCTGAACAGTATATAGCTCATTTTCTATTTAGTCAGGCAGGGCCCCAGAAGCTCAGAATATACCTTTTACCACCATATATACCAGCTACCAGAAGACAAGGCAGTCCTTAATAGCCCTTATTAGGGCTGCTACGCTGAACAGTATATAGCTCATTTTCTATTTAGTAAGGCAGGGCCCCAGAAGCTCAGAATATACCTTTTACCACCATATATACCAGCTACCAGAAGACAAGGCAGTCCTTAATAGCCCTTATTAGGGCTGCTACGCTGAACAGTATATAGCTCATTTTTTATTTAGTCAGGCAGGGCCCCAGAAGCTCAGAATATACCTTTTACCACCATATATCCCAGCTACCAGAAGACAAGGCAGTCCTTAATAGCCCTTATTAGGGCTGCTACGCTGAACAGTATATAGCTCATTTTCTATTTAGTCAGGCAGGGCCCCAGAAGCTCAGAATATACCTTTTACCACCATATATACCAGCTACCAGAAGACAAGACAGTCCTTAATAGCCCTTATTAGGGCTGCTACGCTGAACAGTATATAGCTCATTTTCTATTTAGTCAGGCAGGGCCCCAGAAGCTCAGAATATACCTTTTACCACCATATATACCAGCTACCAGAAGACAAGACAGTCCTTAATAGCCCTTATTAGGGCTGCTACGCTGAACAGTATATAGCTCATTTTCTATTTAGTCAGGCAGGGCCCCAGAAGCTCAGAATATACCTTTTACCACCATATATACCAGCTACCAGAAGACAAGGCAGTCCTTAATAGCCCTTATTAGGGCTGCTACGCTGAACAGTATATAGCTCATTTTCTATTTAGTCAGGCAGGGCCCCAGAAGCTCAGAATATACCTTTTACCACCATATATACCAGCTACCAGAAGACAAGACAGTCCTTAATAGCCCTTATTAGGGCTGCTACGCTGAACAGTATATAGCTCATTTTCTATTTAGTCAGGCAGGGCCCCAGAAGCTCAGAATATACCTTTTACCACCATATATACCAGCTACCAGAAGACAAGACAGTCCTTAATAGCCCTTATTAGGGCTGCTACGCTGAACAGTATATAGCTCATTTTCTATTTAGTCAGGCAGGGCCCCAGAAGCTCAGAATATACCTTTTACCACCATATATACCAGCTACCAGAAGACAAGGCAGTCCTTAATAGCCCTTATTAGGGCTGCTACGCTGAACAGTATATAGCTCATTTTCTATTTAGTCAGGCAGGGCCCCAGAAGCTCAGAATATACCTTTTACCACCATATATACCAGCTATCAGAAGACAAGACAGTCCTTAATCCCTTATTAGTGCTGCTATGTTGAACAGTATATAGCTCATTTTCTATTTAGTCAGGCAGGGCCCCAGAAGCTCAGAATATACCTTTTACCACCATATATACCAGCTACCAGAAGACAAGACAGTCCTTAATCCCTTATTAGTGCTGCTATGTTGAACAGTATATAGCTCATTTTCTATTTAGTCAGGCAGGGCCCCAGAAGCTCAGAATATACCTTTTACCACCATATATACCAGCTACCAGAAGACAAGGCAGTCCTTAATAGCCCTTATTAGGGCTGCTATGCTGAACAGTATATAGCTCATTTTCTATTTAGTCAGGCAGGGCCCCAGAAGCTCAGAATATACCTTTTACCACCATATATACCAGCTACCAGAAGACAAGGCAGTCCTTAATAGCCCTTATTAGGGCTGCTACGCTGAACAGTATATAGCTCATTTTCTATTTAGTCAGGCAGGGCCCCAGAAGCTCAGAATATACCTTTTACCACCATATATACCAGCTACCAGAAGACAAGACAGTCCTTAATAGCCCTTATTAGGGCTGCTACGCTGAACAGTATATAGCTCATTTTCTATTTAGTCAGGCAGGGCCCCAGAAGCTCAGAATATACCTTTTACCACCATATATACCAGCTACCAGAAGACAAGGCAGTCCTTAATAGCCCTTATTAGGGCTGCTACGCTGAACAGTATATAGCTCATTTTCTATTTAGTCAGGCAGGGCCCCAGAAGCTCAGAATATACCTTTTACCACCATATATACCAGCTACCAGAAGACAAGGCAGTCCTTAATAGCCCTTATTAGGGCTGCTACGCTGAACAGTATATAGCTCATTTTCTATTTAGTCAGGCAGGGCCCCAGAAGCTCAGAATATACCTTTTACCACCATATATACCAGCTACCAGAAGACAAGACAGTCCTTAATCCCTTATTAGTGCTGCTATGTTGAACAGTATATAGCTCATTTTCTATTTAGTCAGACAGGGCCCCAGAAGCTCAGAATATACCTTTTACCACCATATATACCAGCTACCAGAAGACAAGACAGTCCTTAATCCCTTATTAGTGCTGCTATGTTGAACAGTATATATCTCATATCCTATGTAGTCAGGCAGGGCCCCAGAAGCTCAGAATATACCTTTTACCACCATATATACCAGCTACCAGAAGACAAGACAGTCCTTAAGAGCCCTTATTAGGGCTGCTACGCTGAACAGTATATAGCTCATTTTCTATTTAGTCAGGCAGGGCCCCAGAAGCTCAGAATATACCTTTTACCACCATATATACCAGCTACCAGAAGACAAGACAGTCCTTAATAGCCCTTATTAGGGCTGCTACGCTGAACAGTATATAGCTCATTTTCTATTTAGTCAGGCAGGGCCCCAGAAGCTCAGAATATACCTTTTACCACCATATATACCAGCTACCAGAAGACAAGGCAGTCCTTAATAGCCCTTATTAGGGCTGCTACGCTGAACAGTATATAGCTCATTTTCTATTTAGTCAGGCAGGGCACCAGAAGCTCAGAATATACCTTTTACCACCATATATACCAGCTACCAGAAGACAAGACAGTCCTTAATAGCCCTTATTAGGGCTGCTACGCTGAACAGTATATAGCTCATTTTCTATTTAGTCAGGCAGGGCCCCAGAAGCTCAGAATATACCTTTTACCACCATATATACCAGCTACCAGAAGACAAGACAGTCCTTAATAGCCCTTATTAGGGCTGCTACGCTGAACAGTATATAGCTCATTTTCTATTTAGTCAGGCAGGGCCCCAGAAGCTCAGAATATACCTTTTACCACCATATATACCAGCTACCAGAAGACAAGACAGTCCTTAATCCCTTATTAGTGCTGCTATGTTGAACAGTATATAGCTCATTTTCTATTTAGTCAGACAGGGCCCCAGAAGCTCAGAATATACCTTTTACCACCATATATACCAGCTACCAGAAGACAAGACAGTCCTTAATCCTTTATTAGTGCTGCTATGTTGAACAGTATATAGCTCATTTTCTATTTAGTCAGACAGGGCCCCAGAAGCTCAGAATATACCTTTTACCACCATATATACCAGCTACCAGAAGACAAGACAGTCCTTAATCCCTTATTAGTGCTGCTATGTTGAACAGTATATAGCTCATTTTCTATTTAGTCAGGCAGGGCCCCAGAAGCTCAGAATATACCTTTTACCACCATATATACCAGCTACCAGAAGACAAGACAGTCCTTAATCCCTTATTAGTGCTGCTATGTTGAACAGTATATAGCTCATTTTCTATTTAGTCAGACAGGGCCCCAGAAGCTCAGAATATACCTTTTACCACCATATATACCAGCTACCAGAAGACAAGACAGTCCTTAAGAGCCCTTATTAGGGCTGCTACGCTGAACAGTATATAGCTCATTTTCTATTTAGTCAGGCAGGGCCCCAGAAGCTCAGAATATACCTTTTACCACCATATATACCAGCTACCAGAAGACAAGACAGTCCTTAATCCCTTATTAGTGCTGCTATGTTGAACAGTATATAGCTCATTTTCTATTTAGTCAGACAGGGCCCCAGAAGCTCAGAATATACCTTTTACCACCATATATACCAGCTACCAGAAGACAAGACAGTCCTTAATCCCTTATTAGTGCTGCTATGTTGAACAGTATATATCTCATATCCTATGTAGTCAGGCAGGGCCCCAGAAGCTCAGAATATCGCATTTACCACCATATATACCAGCTACCAGAAGACAAGAGAGTCATTGAGAGCCCTTATTAGGGCTGCTATGTTTTAAAAATTGTGTGGAGGCCCAAGAGCTGAGACCTTTTAAAAATTGTGTGGAGGCCCAAGAGCTGAGACCTTTTAAAAATTGTGTGGAGGCCCAAGAGCTGAGACCTCTCAAACATTGTGTGGAGGCCCAAGAGCTGAGACCTTTTAAAAATTGTGTGGAGGCCCAAGAGCTGAGACCTTTTAAAAATTGTGTGGAGGCCCAAGAGCTGAGACCTTTTAAAAATTGTGTGGAGGCCCAAGAGCTGAGACCTCTCAAACATTGTGTGGAGGCCCAAGAGCTGAGACCTTTTAAAAATTGTGTGGAGGCCCTAGAGCTGAGACCTCTCAAACATTGTGTGGAGGCCCAAGAGCTGAGACCTTTTAAAAATTGTGTGGAGGCCCAAGAGTTGAGACCTCTTAAAAATTGATTGTATTAAGCCTAAGAGGTGAGCCATAATTTTTTTCATTAATACAGCAATTCTACGGCGGTTAAGGAGGAGGAGGAGGAGGAGGAGGAAATGGCACTTCATACAGATGGCACTTCACTCTTGGCTGCTTTCCACTGTTGTACAAGCAAAGTCCGGGTCAATCCACTTGCTGTTCATTTTGATTAGCGTCAGCCTGTCGGCACTGTCGGTTGACAGGCGGCTGCGCTTATCGGTTATAATGCCCCCGGCTGCGCTGAACACACCCTTTCTGATAGCTCATTTTCTATTTAGTCAGACAGGGCCCCAGAAGCTCAGAATATACCTTTTACCACCATATATACCAGCTACCAGAAGACAAGACAGTCCTTAATCCCTTATTAGTGCTGCTATGTTGAACAGTATATATCTCATATCCTATGTAGTCAGGCAGGGCCCCAGAAGCTCAGAATATCGCATTTACCACCATATATACCAGCTACCAGAAGACAAGAGAGTCATTGAGAGCCCTTATTAGGGCTGCTATGTTTTAAAAATTGTGTGGAGGCCCAAGAGCTGAGACCTTTTAAAAATTGTGTGGAGGCCCAAGAGCTGAGACCTTTTAAAAATTGTGTGGAGGCCCAAGAGCTGAGACCTCTCAAACATTGTGTGGAGGCCCAAGAGCTGAGACCTTTTAAAAATTGTGTGGAGGCCCAAGAGCTGAGACCTTTTAAAAATTGTGTGGAGGCCCAAGAGCTGAGACCTTTTAAAAATTGTGTGGAGGCCCAAGAGCTGAGACCTCTCAAACATTGTGTGGAGGCCCAAGAGCTGAGACCTTTTAAAAATTGTGTGGAGGCCCTAGAGCTGAGACCTCTCAAACATTGTGTGGAGGCCCAAGAGCTGAGACCTTTTAAAAATTGTGTGGAGGCCCAAGAGTTGAGACCTCTTAAAAATTGATTGTATTAAGCCTAAGAGGTGAGCCATAATTTTTTTCATTAATACAGCAATTCTACGGCGGTTAAGGAGGAGGAGGAGGAGGAGGAGGAAATGGCACTTCATACAGATGGCACTTCACTCTTGGCTGCTTTCCACTGTTGTACAAGCAAAGTCCGGGTCAATCCACTTGCTGTTCATTTTGATTAGCGTCAGCCTGTCGGTTGACAGGCGGCTGCGCTTATCGGTTATAATGCCCCCGGCTGCGCTGAACACACCCTTTCTGATAGCACGCTGGCGGCAGGGCAGGCAAGCACCTCCAAGGCGTACAGGGACAGTTCCAGCCACGTGTCCAACTTGGAGACCCAGTAAGTGTAGGTCGCCGAGGGATCGGGGAGGACAGGGGTGTGGTCTGCCAGGTAGTCCCGCAACATCCGCCGATACTTGTCCCTCCTGCTGATAGCGGGCCCCGCAGTGATGGAAGTTGCACGAGGGGGTGACATGAACGTTGTCTCCACAAGCCTAAACGGCAACATCTCCAGGGCCAGCAGTTTGGAGATGAGGCAGGTTAAGGCTTGGGCTTGGGGGTGACTGGAGGCGTACTTCCGCCTGCGGTTGAACGCCTGCGAGATGGACAGTTGATGGGACGAGGAGATGGAAGGTGCAGACGAAGATGCGGGGGAAGGTGGGGCTGAAGGAGAAGGCTCCAAAGTAGCCGAGGCAGAGGCAGATGTGGAGGTGTCCTGGCTGGAGGTCTGGACCGCAGTGGCAGCACACAACAAAGGGGAAGAGGCAGTGGCAGCAAGACGGGGCGCAGGTTGTATTGCGTTTGCTCTCTCCCACTCAGCCCAGTGCTTGAATTCCAAGTGACGGCGCATGCCTGAGGTGGTCAGATTGCTCTTCTCAGAGCCCCTACTCAGTTTTGAGTGGCAGATTGCGCAAACCGCGCTCAGTTTGTCATCCGCGCAAACGTTAAAAAATCTCCACACCACAGAAGTACGAGGCCTCGATGGGGGAGCTTTGCGCGACTGCCTGCTGCCGGGAAGAGCTTCGGCCCTGCTGGCTGTGGCCTGCCTTCTCTGTTTGGACTGTCCTCTGCCTCTGGACTGTCCTCTGCCTCTTGCTGCCTTATTCGGTGATGCGCAGACCGCATCTCCACTGCTTTCCCCGCTGGACATCACCCCTGTCCAAGTGGGGTCGGTCATTTCGTCGTCCACCACCTCCTCTTCCACTTCCTCTCTCTGCTCCTCCTCCTGCCCACTGGACATTCCAACAGCCTCCCTTGATGGCAACTGCGTCTCATCATCATCGCTCATGATAGCAGATGCTGGTTCCGGGTCCACATCACTAGCAGATGGCGGATACTCAAGTGTTTGGGCATCACTACAAACAAATTCCTCTGCTAGCTCCTGGGATTCTTGCAGCACATCTGGAAAAGGACCCGAAAAGAGGTCCTGGGAGGGGTCAAGGTTGGGCTGACTCTGTTGGCCAGGTTGGGAGGAAGGAGGGTCAGAGTGAGACTGTGTGGATGACTGGGTGGTGGACAAGTGACTGGAAGCGTTATCGGCCATCCATTGCACCACCTGTTCACGCTGCTCAGGCCTTAACAGAGGTGTACCCCGCCCCCCGCATAACTGTCCCATAAAGGCAGGGAAGCTGGATGAGCGTAATGCTGGCTGCCCCTCACCAGCACGCATTGTATCCCCACTGGCTTCAACGCGGTTTGTGCCCCCACCAGCATTTCCGCGCCCCCGTCCTCGTCCACGTCCCTTTGCGCTAGCCCTCCGCATTTCAGACGTTTTACTTTTTTGGCCACGCGTTATGCCAAATATAAAAATATTTTTAAGAAGAACACCTGGCATCACATACAGCCGTATACTGCCAGAAGGTGAAATGGTGCCTATACGCACCGTGTATAAAACAGTGTTTTGTTGGCACAGAGGACACAAAACAGTAGTGCCAAATATAAATATATTTTTAAGAACACCTGGCTATACAGCCGTATACTGCCAGAAGGTGAAATGGTGCCTATATACGCACCGGGTATATAACAAGGTTTTGTTGGTAAAGAGGACACAAAACAGTAGTGCCAAATATAAAAAATATTTTTAAGAAAAACACCTGGCTATACAGCCGTATACTGCCAGAAGGTGAAATGGTGCCTATACGCACCGTGTATAAAACAGTGTTTTGTTGGCACAGAGGACACAAAACAGTAGTGCAAAATATAGTTTTGTATATAGGTGCTAATACACCGCTGAAGTCTTTCTGTCCCTATTCCAGCATCAGCAGCTACCCCTCACTAAAGCAGCCGTTTTGAGCAGAGTGTATATAGTTTTGTATATAGGTGGTAATACACCACTGAAGTCTTTCTGTCCCTATTCCAGCAGCAGCAGCTACCCCTCACTAAAGCAGCCGTAGCTGCAGCACTAATAAGTGCTCAGCTCTTGGGCCTCCACACAATGTTTGAGAGGTCTCAGCTCTTGGGCCTCCACACAATGTTTGAGAGGTCTCAGCTCTAGGGCCTCCACACAATTTTTAAAAGGTCTCAGCTCTTGGGCCTCCACACAATTTTTAAAAGGTCTCAGCTCTTGGGCCTCCACACAATGTTTGAGAGGTCTCAGCTCTTGGGCCTCCACACAATTTTTAAAAGGTCTCAGCTCTTGGGCCTCCACACAATTTTTAAAAGGTCTCAGCTCTTGGGCCTCCACACAATGTTTGAGAGGTCTCAGCTCTTGGGCCTCCACACAATTTTTAAAAGGTCTCAGCTCTTGGGCCTCCACACAATGTTTGAGAGGTCTCAGCTCTTGGGCCTCCACACAATTTTTAAAAGGTCTCAGCTCTTGGGCCTCCACACAATGTTTGAGAGGTCTCAGCTCTAGGGCCTCCACACAATTTTTAAAAGGTCTCAGCTCTTGGGCCTCTACACAATGTTTGAGAGGTCTCAGCTCTTGGGCCTCCACACAATTTTTAAAAGGTCTCAGCTCTTGGGCCTCCACACAATTTTTAAAAGGTCTCAGCTCTTGGGCCTCCACACAATGTTTGAGAGGTCTCAGCTCTAGGGCCTCCACACAATTTTTAAAAGGTCTCAGCTCTTGGGCCTCCACACAATGTTTGAGAGGTCTCAGCTCTTGGGCCTCCACACAATTTTTAAAAGGTCTCAGCTCTTGGGCCTCCACACAATGTTTGAGAGGTCTCAGCTCTTGGGCCTCCACACAATTTTTAAAAGGTCTCAGCTCTTGGGCCTCCACACAATGTTTGAGAGGTCTCAGCTCTAGGGCCTCCACACAATTTTTAAAAGGTCTCAGCTCTTGGGCCTCCACACAATGTTTGAGAGGTCTCAGCTCTTGGGCCTCCACACAATTTTTAAAAGGTCTCAGCTCTTGGGCCTCCACACAATGTTTGAGAGGTCTCAGCTCTTGGGCCTCCACACAATTTTTAAAAGGTCTCAGCTCTTGGGCCTCCACACAATTTTTAAAAGGTCTCAGCTCTTGGGCCTCCACACAATGTTTGAGAGGTCTCAGCTCTAGGGCCTCCACACAATTTTTAAAAGGTCTCAGCTCTTGGGCCTCCACACAATGTTTGAGAGGTCTCAGCTCTTGGGCCTCCACACAATTTTTAAAAGGTCTCAGCTCTTGGGCCTCCACACAATTTTTAAAAGGTCTCAGCTCTTGGGCCTCCACACAATGTTTAAGAGGTCTCAGCTCTTGGGACTCCACACAATTTTTAAAAGGTCTCAGCTCTTGGGACTCCACACAATGTTTGAGAGGTCTCAGCTCTAGGGCCTCCACACAATTTTTAAAAGGTCTCAGCTCTTGGGCCTCCACACAATGTTTGAGAGGTCTCAGCTCTTGGGCCTCCACACAATTTTTAAAAGGTCTCAGCTCTTGGGCCTCCACACAATTTTTAAAAGGTCTCAGCTCTTGGGCCTCCACACAATTTTTAAAAGGTCTCAGCTCTTGGGCCTCCACACAATGTTTAAGAGGTCTCAGCTCTTGGGACTCCACACAATTTTTAAAAGGTCTCAGCTCTTGGGACTCCACACAATTTTTAAAAGGTAATACACCACTGAAGTCTTTCTGTCCCTATTCCAGCAGCAGCAGCTACCCCTCACTAAAGCAGCCGTAGCTGCAGCACTAATAAGTGCTCAGCTCTTGGGCCTCCACACAATGTTTGAGAGGTCTCAGCTCTTGGGCCTCCACACAATGTTTGAGAGGTCTCAGCTCTAGGGCCTCCACACAATTTTTAAAAGGTCTCAGCTCTTGGGCCTCCACACAATTTTTAAAAGGTCTCAGCTCTTGGGCCTCCACACAATGTTTGAGAGGTCTCAGCTCTTGGGCCTCCACACAATTTTTAAAAGGTCTCAGCTCTTGGGCCTCCACACAATGTTTGAGAGGTCTCAGCTCTTGGGCCTCCACACAATTTTTAAAAGGTCTCAGCTCTTGGGCCTCCACACAATGTTTGAGAGGTCTCAGCTCTAGGGCCTCCACACAATTTTTAAAAGGTCTCAGCTCTTGGGCCTCTACACAATGTTTGAGAGGTCTCAGCTCTTGGGCCTCCACACAATTTTTAAAAGGTCTCAGCTCTTGGGCCTCCACACAATTTTTAAAAGGTCTCAGCTCTTGGGCCTCCACACAATGTTTGAGAGGTCTCAGCTCTAGGGCCTCCACACAATTTTTAAAAGGTCTCAGCTCTTGGGCCTCCACACAATGTTTGAGAGGTCTCAGCTCTTGGGCCTCCACACAATTTTTAAAAGGTCTCAGCTCTTGGGCCTCCACACAATGTTTGAGAGGTCTCAGCTCTTGGGCCTCCACACAATTTTTAAAAGGTCTCAGCTCTTGGGCCTCCACACAATGTTTGAGAGGTCTCAGCTCTAGGGCCTCCACACAATTTTTAAAAGGTCTCAGATCTTGGGCCTCCACACAATGTTTGAGAGGTCTCAGCTCTAGGGCCTCCACACAATTTTTAAAAGGTCTCAGCTCTTGGGCCTCCACACAATGTTTGAGAGGTCTCAGCTCTTGGGCCTCCACACAATTTTTAAAAGGTCTCAGCTCTTGGGCCTCCACACAATTTTTAAAAGGTCTCAGCTCTTGGGCCTCCACACAATTTTTAAAAGGTCTCAGCTCTTGGGCCTCCACACAATGTTTGAGAGGTCTCAGCTCTAGGGCCTCCACACAATTTTTAAAAGGTCTCAGCTCTTGGGCCTCCACACAATGTTTGAGAGGTCTCAGCTCTTGGGCCTCCACACAATTTTTAAAAGGTCTCAGCTCTTGGGCCTCCACACAATTTTTAAAAGGTCTCAGCTCTTGGGCCTCCACACAATGTTTAAGAGGTCTCAGCTCTTGGGACTCCACACAATTTTTAAAAGGTCTCAGCTCCTGGGACTCCACACAATGTTTGAGAGGTCTCAGCTCTAGGGCCTCCACACAATTTTTAAAAGGTCTCAGCTCTTGGGCCTCCACACAATGTTTGAGAGGTCTCAGCTCTTGGGCCTCCACACAATTTTTAAAAGGTCTCAGCTCTTGGGCCTCCACACAATTTTTAAAAGGTCTCAGCTCTTGGGCCTCCACACAATTTTTAAAAGGTCTCAGCTCTTGGGCCTCCACACAATGTTTAAGAGGTCTCAGCTCTTGGGACTCCACACAATTTTTAAAAGGTCTCAGCTCTTGGGACTCCACACAATTTTTAAAAGGTCTCAGCTCTTGGGCCTCCACACAATGTTTGAGAGGTCTCAGCTCTTGGGCCTCCACACAATTTTTAAAAGGTCTCAGCTCTTGGGCCTCCACACAATTTTTAAAAGGTCTCAGCTCTTGGGCCTCCACACAATTTTTAAGAGGTCTCAGCTCTTGGGACTCCACACAATTTTTAAAAGGTCTCAGCTCTTGGGACTCCACACAATTTTTAAGAGGTCTCAGCTCTTGGGACTCCACACAATGTTTGAGAGGTCTCAGCTCTAGGGCCTCCACACAATTTTTAAAAGGTCTCAGCTCTTGGGCCTCCACACAATGTTTGAGAGGTCTCAGCTCTTGGGCCTCCACACAATTTTTAAAAGGTCTCAGCTCTTGGGCCTCCACACAATTTTTAAAAGGTCTCAGCTCTTGGGCCTCCACACAATTTTTAAAAGGTCTCAGCTCTTGGGCCTCCACACAATGTTTAAGAGGTCTCAGCTCTTGGGACTCCACACAATTTTTAAAAGGTCTCAGCTCTTGGGACTCCACACAATTTTTAAGAGGTCTCAGCTCTTGGGACTCCACACAATGTTTGAGAGGTCTCAGCTCTAAGCTTCCCTTACTGCTGGGGTGACACACTGTAACAAACCTCCTCCTGTAAGCTTCCCTGACTGCTGGGGTGACACACTGTAACAAACCTCCTCCTGTAAGCTTCCCTTACTGCTGGGGTGACACACTGTAACAAACCTCCTCCTGTAAGCTTCCCTTACTGCTGGGGTGACACACTGTAACAAACCTCCTCCTGTAAGCTTCCCTTACTGCTGGGGTGACACACTGTAACAAACCTCCTCCTGTAAGCTTCCCTTACTGCTGGGGTGACACACTGTAACAAACCTCCTCCTTTAAGCTTCCCTTACTGCTGGGGTGACACAATGACACAAGAGGACATGTCTGACCACATCTCACACACACACACACACACACACACACACAATGACAATTAGGGGTGGGGTCTATTTATTTTCCCCCTTGCCTATGCCATCTGTGGTTGTCATTAGGCAACGTGATTTTAAGGGGTGCAGAATTTTGTTCTTCTTTTTTGTACAGTTTGGCTTGGGGTCCATGGCAATGTAGAGGAAAGAAGGTTTCCTTGTCTTGTCTCACTTTACGTAGAAGTAATATTGTGTTTGGAGTGTATTGTTGAGAGGCTGTGATAGTGGCGTAATAGTGCGACTTGGGCGCGTTATATGCACCCAGACATGCTTCCCCTGCTGTCCCAGTTGCATTCCAGCAGTGTTGGCATCATTTTCTGATGTTTCAGGGTGGACTTGGTGACCTCCAAGTGGTCGAATTGAGATTTCCAAGTGTCGAGCATTTTTTTCCCATAGACTATAATGGGATTCGATATTCGGTCGAGTAGTCGAGTAACGCGGTCTATTCGAATCGAAATTCGAAATTTCGAATATTTCACTACTCGCTCATCTCTATTTGTTACTACTGGAACATACCATTTTTTTTAACCCTTTAAACCGGACCTTCACCCTAAATAAGAGCCTATCTTATATGTTTCCCACACCCTGTACATACAGATTGCTCACATTAAAAATCATCCTACCTGCATCTACTGCATGTTATGAGCCTTTAAACATCCATCATGGCAGCTCATGGAGGTGCAGGCTGCCTGCAAACAGGAAGTGTCCTCTGTGCCGCTCTGCATTCTGGGATTGCTGACCTGTTACTGACCCCAGCTCTGCTCTGGTTGTGCAAAGTACAGCTATAACCCTGCTCTCCTGCACTTTTTACCCCTCTCAACTCCTCAGTATATGATGCTTCATGAGTCAAGATGGCGGCGCTCATATCCTGGTGTCCTGAACAGAATTGGAGGCCAGTGAGGGAAAGAATAAAAAGTAAGTGACTAAAAACATTAAATATATTAATTGTAGATGCTGGGGAATAGTTTTGTAAGAGTTTGGGCTTTTCATTAAATGATGCTGAAGGTCCGCTTTAAGTGCCAAGCACGTAACACCTACGGGCTTGCTTGTCCGGGCCTTAAAAGTGGTCCTTCACTCTGAATAAGAGTCTATCTTACATGTTTCCCACACCCTGTACATATTGCTCACATTAAAAATCATCCTACCTGAATCTGCTGCATGTTATGAGCCTATAAACATCCAAGATGGCAGCTCATGGAACACCAGGCAGCCTGCAAACAGGAAGTGCCTTGTGATATTGCTGCTCTGCATTCTGGGATTGCTGACCTTTTCCTGACTCAAGCTCTGCTCTGTCTGAGCAAAGCGCAGCTATAACCTGCCCCCCTGTACTTTCTCACACTCTCCTCTCCTCAGTACGTGATGCTTCTGAGTCAAGATGGCGGAGCCCGTATCCTAAATTCCTAAACAAAGTTGCAGCCCAGTGGGCGAAAGAATGATAAGTGACTAAAAACTTAAAATATATTAACTTTAAATGCTTGGAATGGCAAGTCACCTGCGGCTAGCGGGTGACTTGCCATTAACCCCCGGCACGCCCAATTACCTGCCTCCACAAAGCCCGGGGGGGGGGGGGCAGAAGACCCCGGGCCCACAGAGGGTATGTGGGCTTGTAGGCTGCAGGGTTGGGGGGGGCCACCAAAGCTGGCCCCTGCACCCTGATCTACAAGCCCCCATAGCTGGTCCCGGGCTGGTAATGCTGGGTAAGGGGGACCCCATTTCATTTTTTGGGGGGGATTTTTAAGGGTTTTTTTTTTTAAATGGGGTCCCTATGTCATTTTTTTTTAAATTAACCCCTTATGCTCTGTCGCCCAGCAGCTATAAAAGGTTTCCAGCAGCAGCAGGAGAGCAGAAGCCAGAGTGATCAGCATGGGGACACAGTGGCCGAGGATGGATGGGAGGAAAGTATTAAAAAAAATAATAAATAAAATATTTTTTCTCCTTGTGTCTGTGTTTTTTTTTACACTTAACCCCTTGTGAACTGATAAGGGATCCATGAGACCCCTATACCAGTTCACAAGGCTGGGGGCTGCGGCTAGTGGGTGACTTGTCATTAACCCCCGGCACCCCCAATTACCTGCCTCCTCAAAGGCCGGGGGGGGGGGGGCAGAAGAGCCGGGGCCACAGAATCTATGTGGGCTTGTAGCCGACAGTGTGGGGGGCCACCAAAGCTGGCCCCAGCACCCTGTTCTACAAGCCCTGCATAGCTGGTCCCGGGCTGGGTATGCTGGGTAGGGGGGACTCCATGTAAATTTTTTGTTGTTTTTTTAAGGGTTTTTAACCCTTAAAATTCCCCCAAAAATGGGGCCCCCCCCGGTAGGGGGGACCCTATGTAATTTTTTTAAATAACCCCTTATGTTTATAGTGTGGATAGTAGTTATAAAGTGCTCTTTTCAGTTTGGGGGGTTTCCTGGGCAAGAATGGGGGGCTACCAATACATATGTGGTACCGTTGTAATCGGAAGAAATGGGGCTTTCACATGCAATATGGTTTTCTCTAATAAAGTAAATGTTTTATTTAAAATAAAAGAGACAATTTTCTAAAAAATAATTTTTATTTATTTTTTGTTCTTTTTATGCAAAAATATTTAAAAAAACAGTAGAAAAATTACAAACAAGACATTTCATGTTAAAGCCCAAACTCTGCTGCACAAAAAAAATATCTAATTTTCCTGTAAATTCCTCCAAAAATCACGGTTAAACATGGTGCAAAATGGTGAAAAATTACCTGTCAACAGAGGGTGAAAAAATTACAAGTAGGCAGGCAATTAAAAGGGTTAATAGTACCTATGCATTTGGGGTATTGTTCTGCTCAGGGGATTTTGCGCTTTCAGATTTAGCTTGTTTTTTCTTGTTTGCATATTGATTTTTTAAGAAAATGTGTTTTTTATTCTGCTTTTTTATAATTTTTTTGAGGGAAACCCTGTGCAACCTAAGAATTCTTCAAGGGATTACCTCTAAAATGATGAGCCCACTATAACAAGCTGGGTACGCTTAGAAAGTTTAACATGTGCTCTTTCAGAGAATATATGGTTTGTGGGGGGTATTCCAAATGTAAAGGGTTGTTTTGGCAGAAAAAGTACAAGGTGCGCACTTTGTCTGCAGAGCTGAAATTTTCAAGTAAAATTACCCTTACGCAAATGCTTTACTTTGGGGTGTTTGACGACTCTTCCCTTGACAGTAGCTATGCATGTTCTTGTATTTTTCTGTTCAGGTGACCTTGCTTTTTCAAATTGGGCTTGTTTTTTCTTGTTTGCATATTTTTTTTTTAGGAAAAATACAATTCTGTGAAATACTCACCTGTAGCATTGGTATTATAAGTATACAGTACGTCCTGCTCCAAATGTAATACTTACACTAGGGTTATCCTCCACCAGATGGCGCTGCACTGCAGAGACATGCAAAACAGGCTCCTCCCGGCCCCTCAAATACCCGGGGACCTCCCACAAATCCCCAGCATTGAAAAGCAGTGAACGAGAAGCCGGGAGAATGTAACCACCCAAACTGGTAACTATAATAATGATAACAATCACCATACTGGGGATCCAGAATAATGCAAAACCAAGGGTGGGGTGGAGCAGGACGTACTGTATACTTATAATACCAATTCTACAGGTGAGTATTTCACAGAATTGTATTATTCTTAGTATACAGTACGTCCTGCTCCAAATGTAATACTTACACTAGGGGCATCCAATAGCAGTGTCCAAACAGTAGGGTGGGATCCCCAACAAAAAGGTAACAGCAGACAGTTTAAACCACTGCCGCCTGCAAAACCTTGCGGCCAAAGACAGCATCAGCTGAGGCCCTAACATCAACCTAGTAAAACTTTGAAAAGGTATGAACAGAAGACCAAGTAGCGGCCTTGCAAACTTGTTCAACAGAAGCCTGGTGCTGGAAGGCCCAAGAGGCACCAATAGCACGAGTAGAATGAGCAGTAAGGCGGAAGGGAGGACTCTTCCCCTTAGCAGAATAGGCCTGAATCACAGCCTGGCGGATCCATTCGCTAATAGTAGACTTGGCAGGAGCCAAACCCTTCCTGGGCCCAGAAGGGACCACAAAAAGAGCATCAGTTTTCCTGAAGGACGCAGTGACCACCAGGTAATACTTCAAACACCTGACCACATCCAAGGAATGCAAAACCCAAGGATTAGGGCACAAAGAAGGAAGAACAATATCTTGATTCAAATGAAAAGCAGACACTACCTTAGGCAGAAAATCTGGCTTAAAGCGGAACACCACCTTGTCCTGGTGTCTCTCAAAGTATGGGGGCTGAATAGAAAGAGCCCCAACCAGACACATGCCTGACCGAAGTAATGGCTACCAGAAAGACAACCTTGAGGGTAAGAACAGCCAGAGCAGCATCCTGTATAGGTTCAAAGGGAGCACACTGCAAAGCAGACAAAACCAAGTTCAAAT
This sequence comes from Gastrophryne carolinensis, assembly GCA_027917425.1. Classification (NCBI taxonomy): domain Eukaryota; kingdom Metazoa; phylum Chordata; class Amphibia; order Anura; family Microhylidae; genus Gastrophryne; species Gastrophryne carolinensis. Next base: position 438,257,552 of record CM051235.1, read on the forward strand.
CCCAAACAGGGACCACAGGTTTACGTGGGGGATGCACATGAGTAACCCCCTGGAAAAAGGTCTTAATCAAAGAATGCTGAGCAAAAGACTTCTGAAAGAAAACAGACAGGGCAGAAACCTGACCCTTCAGAGTACTGAGTTGGAGTCCCGACTCCAACCCATGCTGTAAGAACTCCAGAACCCTGGGGACTGAAAATACCCGACAGGGAAGAGACCTAGACTCACACCAGTCAATGTAGGTATGCCATACCCTGTAATAGATGGAAGAAGAAGTTTTCCTCATAGCCTTCACCATGGTATCAACTACTGAGGCGGACAAGCCTTTCCCATCAAGATGGAAGTTTCAGCAGCCAGGCCGTCAAAGCCAGAGTTTGTAAATTGGGATGGCGTAAGGAGCCCTGAGTGAGCAGATCTGGCACCCCTGGCAGAACGTACTGGTCTACTGCCATCTGAACCACGTCTGCGAACCACACTCTTCTTGGCCACCTGGGGGCCACCAGAATCGCTGGCACCCCTTCCAGAGCAATCTTGCGCAGAACCCTGCCCAGCAGGGGGAATGAAGGAAAGACATACAGGAGCCGAAATTCCTGCCATGACATGGACAGAGCATCTGTGGTCAAGGCCAGAGGATCCTGAGACAGGGAGACAAAGGCCGGGAGCTTGTGATTGTGACGGGATGCAAACAGATCCACATCTGGCAGACCCCAACGGTGACACAGGGACTAAAAAACCCTCTCTCCCACTCTCCCTGCTCAGAGAGTCTGCCAGGAGATTCTCTGCCCCCGGGATGTACACAGCCGAAATGCATTGAACATTGGCCTCCGCCCATATCAGAGTCCGAGACACCTCCTGGACGGCCCCCCTGCTCCTGGTCCCTCCCTGATGGTTGATGTAGGCAACCGCCGTCCTGTTGTCTGAGCGCACCTGCACAGGCAGATCCCGCAGGTGGTGGTTCAACTGATCCAGTACCAACCTGACCTCCTGAGGGCCCCACCTCCCCTGGAACCGCAGGGACTTCCAGAATCCCCCCATCCCGACAGACTGGCATCCGTGGTGACCGTCTCCCAGTAGGGGGGCCAGAAAGGATCTGCCCCCCAGCAAGTTCCTGGAGTCCAGCCACCACGAAAGGGACCGGCCGACCAGGGGGGAGAGCACACAGACCCCAGGGTCCCCTCCAGGGTCCTTGTCCCAAACTGACAGAAGGTGAAGTTGTAGAGGCCTCAAGTGGAACTGAGCAAAAGGCACTGCCTCGAAGCACGCCATCATCAGGCCCACCAATTGCATTCCCTGCCTGAGGGAAGGATGGTGACACGACAGCAGTAACCTGACCTGCGCAATTAGAGCTTCCAACTTCTGTTGAGGAAGGAAAATCCTTGACTGAACCGTATCCAGAATCCAGGAACGGGGTCACCGAGGAAGGGGACAGAGAGGACTTGGGATGATTGATCACCCAGCCGAAGGACTCCAGGGTGGACACCACCAGCTGAGTGTCCAACTCTGCCTGCTGTAGAGACTGGGAGGTGATGAGTATGTCGTCCAGGTAGGGCAGCACGCGGATGCCCCTTGACCTGATCAGAGACATCACCCCAGCCGGCACCTTGGTGAACACTCTGGGAGCTGAAGTGAGACCAAATGGCAAGGCCACAAATTGGTAATGTTGATCTTCCAATGCGAATCTGAGGTACCTTTGGTGTCCTGAAAACACAGGGATGTGAAGGTAAGTGTCTTTGATGTCCACAGACGTCATGAAGTCCCCTGGGCGCAGGGAGCTGATGGCCGAGCACAGAGTTTCGCCTGTTCCTGACAAATTTCTTGAGGATCTTTAAATCCAGAATGGGCCTGACTGACCCATCTTTTTTGGGAACTGTGAAGAGGTTGGAATAGAACCCCTTGCCTCTTTCTCTTAAAGGGACCCTGCAAATGACCCCCCAGACCCAGAAGGCCTTGCACGGCCTGCACCAATACCTGAGCTGAGACAGGGTCCTGAGGGATCCAGGACCTGATGAATCTTGGGGGGGGGGGGGTGAACAGCAAACTCTATCTTGTAACCGGAGGACACTACCTCCTGAATCCACCGGTCTGGGACGTGATGCCTCCAGACGTGTGCAAAGTGCTGTAGCCGTCCCCCCACCTGGATGGGCGAGGGCGCCCCATCATGCCTGGGGGGGCTTGGGAGAGGATTTGGGCTTGGACCCCCAGGAGGAGCCAGGACGACCCGTCCTCTGCTCCTATGCAAGGAATCTCCACGAGCCCCCGCGAAGGACACCCCTTTTCCTTGTTTAGCACCACGGTAGGGGGGTGAAAAGGAGCTCTGGCCCCGAAAGGGCCGATACTGCCGCCTGCGCTGGGGTAACTTACCTCCTTTAGCAAAAGGGTCTAGGCGGTCCCCAAACAGGCGTAACCCCTTAAATTGAAGTCCAGTGAGGGCCTTCTTTGCAGCATTGTCAGCAGCCCACTGGCGCAGCCAAACCGAGCAGCGTATAGCCACCACCAAGGCAGAAGTTCTAGCACACATCCTAATGGCATCACAGTTAGACAGTGCATTAAATACCTCAGGTAGCAAATCTATGAATTTACACCGGGCCGGGAGAAGCCAATGGGTTCACCCGACTGAAAGACACAATGAAAAGAAAGAGTCAGATCCATACACACTAAAAATGAGCATAAAGCCGCCCACAAGGGCACTTACGGACAGCGGTAAGTAGAACCGTCACACACGTCCGCACGACCAGACAAAATGGCGCCGGGAGTACCTCGAAGGGCGGGCCAGAGTGAGCCGTGATGCAGAGCGCGCCAAGCCAGGCCCCGCCCCCCCGAAGAGCGCGAAGCCCACAGACAAGCAGCCAATGAGAATGCAGAAGCGGTAACGCCACCGCCCGGCGCGGAACATCCAAATGAAGGAAAAGACGCGCGCGGCGGCGGCATTTTGCAAATAGTAAAAAGAATAAGTCAGCGCGGAGGCTGACACCACATATACTAGTCAAAAACAGACAATACACCGTATGCACAAATCACAATACACACTCACCCCCCTTCTTTCCCCCCCGAAAGCTACAGGGAGAATGAGGGAGGACAGCGTCCCTCTGTACAGGACCCACCGCTACATGGGGCATGGGGCGATAATGCGGGAGGGGCATCCCATAAAGGCTCACCATCAGCCTATACCGCCTACCCTTTGGTGGGGGACTGCGGTGGAGCAGCGCTCCATAAGCACACATGGTGCTGCCTACCTTCACCCGACCAGCGCAGCCCAGGCTGGGAGGCACATCACACAAGGAACGGGTGGGAATAGTCCAACAGGGCCGCAGGCTAATAGCCCCGCTCCCTGCGAGAGAGTGATAACTTCATGTCTTTGCAGTAAGCACTGCAGAGAAATCTGGGGATTTGTGGGAGGTCCCTGGGTATTTGAGGGGCTGGGAGGAGCCTGTTTTGCATGTCTCTGCAGTGCAGCACCATCTGGCGGAGGATAACCCTAGTGTAAGAATTACATTTGGAGCAGGACGTACTGTATACTAAGAATATATGAGTTTGATTCTGCTTTTTTATTCTTTTTTAGTGAAACTCTGTGCTACCAAAGAATTCATTGAGGAATTACTTCCAAAAAACTGCACCTATGTTAACCTAGAAAACTTGAGGCGTGTACTTCCAGAGAATATATAGTTTGTGGGGGGTATTTCAAATGAAAAGGGTTGTTTTTCTTGAAGAACTGCAAGGTGCGCACAGCGCTGAGCATATTTGTATTTTAACTGAAAATCTCCTAAAGCGCTGTTTCAGTTTGGGGGAATCTCCTGGGCAGGAAAAGGTTTCTACCAATACATATGTGGTATCGCTGTAACCGGGAGAAATTAGGATTTCACACGCAATAAGATTTTATTGACAAACTTACTTTTTTTATTACAAAAAACACTACAAATTGTAAAAAAATTGATTTTTTTTTGCACATATTTCACCTCAAAATATTGAGAATACACCTAAAAAATGACAGACATTTCATGTTAAAGCCCAGATTCTGCTGAAAAAAAGAATATATAACTTCCCTGGGAAATCCCTGGAAATCCCTTCAAAAATCACAGCTGAACATGTGGAGCGCAAAATAGTGCAAAATGGTCTGGCAACAGAGAATGAAGAATGCTCCAGGTAGGCTGGCACTTAAAGGGTTAAATGGGACACATTTCAATATTTTTATTGTATTTTAAACAGAACCGGCACGAAAAATTACACGGTCAATACAGCCATCCTGTGCTGACAATCTGTTTTAAACAAGGTTGAAATCCAAGCTGGTTGCATTATTTTACAATACTCCACAAAAGAATGAAAAATAAAAGTATAGCAAGTAAAGGATACTGGATAGTCCCTCATTTATAAAGAATCCATTCATCCTCGCCAACACCTCTGATATCGGGGTGAATTTCTTTCTTCATGGCTTAGCAATGGTCTGCTTGGCAGCAAGGAGTAGATAGACAAATTGAACGAGCTAATGCAAGCCAACTCCCTGGGTCTTAGCAAGTTGGTGCACCTAAACCAAGGGTGGATTTGCAGCACACCAAACCGAAAGACTCATTACATCTATTATTTATTTTAAAATTTCATTAGAAAGGATCTTTGAATATTAAGTGACTGGAACTTTAGTGACAATAGCCTCGATTCAGATACACATTCTGTCTGTGAAAGTTTTGGTGGGTGTTTGTCATTTTTTTGCTTTTTTTCGTCCATTTTCTACTCGCATGAACGTTCGGGAATGCGCTTCCGATGAACGGAAGCAAATCGGAACATTTCTGTTAGTTCGGATCATTTTCCAAACAAAATTGGAAATTTTGCGTTCGTTCAGGCAACTTCCGTTGCTGGGATGGGTTTCTGTCTGATTCAGAGAGCTGATTTCCGACGGATCACCACCCTATAAATCCGTTTCATTTCCGATCCACTTACGAGACCTTTGAGGGCTCGGATTGCTATTGTTGAACATGTTTTGCGGCTATGTGGATGAGTCTGCGCGCCTTTAGCACCAAGGCATTGCATGTATCAGCATGGCCGAGGCCATAAATTGTATAGCAATGCATACCTGAATCAATACATTTCATGTATGCCTTATAGATGCATTTTAATGCTGACCTTAATTAGTCCTTAGCATGTAAACATTTATTTTTCCACACATCCATATAATTTGCTATATTTTTTTAGACATGTCCTTTGTGAATTATATTTGGATTGTTGAACTTGAATCTTAATTTGTTGTAGGAGTTATTGTTTTAGTTGGTTACCTTTGCTTTGTGTAATTATTTTAGATTTGGTTGCAGGAACTGCAAGATGTGCCACTCGCCCTTGCTCCTGATGCCCGTTCTTTGCCTGCAGAATGCGGGCCAGGGGTTCTCTAATCGGGCACTATGCAAAACCCGGCCCGTGATGGCGAGGGCCCTCTGGCTTTTGAAGTCCAGATTTAGGTGTTTGGACCATACGGGGGGGGGGGGGGGGGACACTGCAGTATGACCCCAACAAGGTTATACCAAAATTTTAATTTACGTTTTTTAACAGGGACCACACGTGCCAGAGTGGCACAACTGAGTGTCAGGGTCCTTCAGTTGGTGGGCGAGATGCAGAAGCTGCGCAACTCGTTGGGGACCACAGATGAAGAATAATGTTCAGTGGCCTGCCATTGCTATGTATTTTGTTTTTTATAGTTTGAAAAATTTGAAATTTTCAAATTTTTTTCAAAATGTTATATTTTATGATGGTATAAAAAAAATGTTACATTGTCATTTCATTTACAAAATACATTAACACAAAACTAATGGGCCCAGAAATATTTAAAGATGAATATTCACATGACCGAGAAGTGATTTGGGTAAGTTTTAGGGGGCTAAAATGGAAGAAGAACCTAACCAAGAAGTGGTTTGGGTGAGCTTTATGGGTCCAAAAGGGAAGATGGAGGATAGTGCTAAGTGGTTTGGGTGAGCTTTAAGGGTCCAAAAGGGAAGATGGAGGACAGCGCTAAGTGATTTAGCTAAACATTGTAGTAGAAATGAGGGTGGCAAATATGTAGGCGAGCACTTTAATGAGTTAAGTTTGTAGTGCGCAGGCGCAAGATCGTAAGGATTTCCGTCTGGACGAATATTTATTGAAAAAGGGAAACAGAATCGAACGGAAAACGTAAAGGATTCGTTGGAGGATACGATGGGATAAGGGCAAAAATGAAAGCCTACGTTGAAAAGTCTGGATGGAAAATGACATCCTCGTAATTCGTAATCTGCCGTACGAACGGACGGAAACTTTACAGAAGGTTTTAAATGCATGCATAGAATGGCTCGCACGCTCATACGAGAACGGAAACATTTCACAAAAAAAAAACAGATCGGAACTAAAACTGAAGTTTTTTTTGTCTCTCTGAATCGTATGAGCGTGGAGGACAGGAGAAGGTCGGCAGCAGAGCGGAGGCTGCGTCTAAGCTAATATTGTTGGAGTAGAGATGAGATGTAGGGAGAGGCCTGGCTGGAGAGAGCTTTGTAGGTGAGAGTTAGCATTTTGAACAGGATTCGCTGTGGGACTGGCAGCCAGTGTAGGGATTGTCAGAGAGGCGCAGAACTGGCGGAGCGAGAGGAGAGATGGATGAGGCGAGCAGCGGAGTTCAGAATAGATTGGAGGGGTGGCAGTCTGTTAGTTGTTAAGGAGCAAAGAAGGATGTTGCAGTAGTCCAGTCGGGATATGACCAGGGCATGCACTAACATTTTAGTGGTGTCAGATGAGAGGAGGCGACAGGAGGTAGCTAGGGAGTGAATGAGGTTTAAATAAGAGGGCAGAGTCCAGATTGACCCCCAGGAACTGAGCTTTTGGAGTTACAGTTATGTATGATTGTTGACAGAGATAGATGTGTTAGAGAGGGGAGGGGAGCTAGATGGTGGAAAAATTACCAATTCTGTCTTGTCCATGTTTAGCTTGAGGTAACGAGATGACATATAGAGATAGCTGCTAGGCAGTTGGGGAGGCAATATAGGAGAGAGGAGTGATTGTGACCAGAGAGGAATATTTAAGTGTCATTTGCATAGAAGTGGTATTAAAAGTGAAGTTATAAGTTTGCCAAGACCATAGGTGTAGACTAAGAAAAGTAGGGGGCCTAGGACAAAACCTTGTGGCACACTGAAAGGGAACGGGAAGAAAAACCCCAAAGGATACAGTGAATGATCTGTCAGAGAGGCAGGAGAGGAGGGAATATTAAGAACCAGGGAGTGATCAACAGTGTCAAAGGCTGAGTATAGTTCAAGGAGGATGATGATGGAGTACTGACCTTTGGATTTAGCAGTGAGCAGATCATTAGTGTCTTTGGCGAGGGCAGTTTCATTGGAATGGTTAAGGGGGAATCCAGATTGTAGGGTATCAAGTAAGTTGTTGGTATATAATTAGTCTGCCAGTTCTGAGTGGACATGCTGTTCAAGAAGTTTGGAGGAGAAGTTTAGTAGTGAGATAGGGCAGTAGCTGGAGAGGGCAGAAGGGTCAAGAGAGGGTTTCTTGATTATCGGAGTAATTACTGCATGTTTGTAAGAGGAAGGAAAGGTACCAGTAGAGAGGGAAATGTTAACTATAGAGGCTAAGGCTAGGATCAAGGGAGCAAGTAGTCAGATGGGCCCTGGATATGAGAGAGGTTAGTCCAAGTTATTGGAGTGAAGAAACTAAAAGAGTAAGGCAGGGTTTTTTTTGAGTGGTGAGGGATTCTGAGGGGCAAAGCCAAGTCGAATGTTGTCAATTTATTCTTTGGAGATTGTTGAAAGTTCCTCTGCGGTTTATTTCTATTTATTGGAATACAAATTCTGAACAAATTAAAGCAGAGGTGCTCAACTATTTGAAGAGTGTGGGTCATATAATCAGGATACCTACTGTCTCCACAAACTCCATAGATATTTTTTACTTATAGGTTCTTCCACCACACCACCCATTACCACATCTAACATTCCCCACACACTAGCAATACATATGCTGATTGCCTCACCTCTCCAAATATATGGGTCAATTGCCCATCTCCAATCAATCCCAGATTGTAACCTATTACCAATACTCAGATCCAAATGCCTTTCAATGCTAAACATACAATTATATGTAGAAAAAAACTCTTGTTATGGTGCCAGAGATTTCACCCAGAGGTGGTGTTGCACTACCAATGTCACCATATTCCTCCAAGCCACAGTGGCCACCTCTATTTGGCAATGGGCCCCTCCTATATCACTTTCCTTGCAATCTCTCATCCTTACTGATCCTCCATTTACGTTTACATGCCTTTTTTTAACCCTTTTACTTTCCCCACAGCAGGTCAGGGGCCACATCAGATGGGCATTGAGCATATGTACTTAAAGGGACATTCTAAGCAAACGGTTAAAATCAGCTGCTTTCTGCTTGCCCCATGCTGGCTGTCAGGAATGGCATCTTTCATTCACCAACACTACACTGAACACTACACCAAGGAATGCATGAATAAATCTTGTCTCGCTCTGAGCTGATTGGGGAAGGGATGAAAAGAGAATGTCATTGACTGAATCTGTATCTCGCTCATTTCTGCTTCAATATATGATTGGAAAACGGTTTAGAACATTGCCGAATGTAGCTCGACACAATGGTGTAACAATTACCTTTGCCTGCGGTATCACTTTAAATGAGGGGAAAGAGAGGCCAAAGGACATGCAGTGAGCTGTGAGAGCTCAGGCAGATAGAGCCGACTGCGCTGCTTATCCCCATTAGATCATCTGCCACAATTGGTGTATTGTGTAAGAATATAAAATGTGGCTATAAAATATCCGACATTTTAACCTGTGTAAACTCTCCTCAAGCCCGAAAGAAAAGTCAAGCCAATTCCCTACCACGCACTGGCACATCCCTATTCAGATAGACTAGGACAGAAGCTTGCAGGATGCTGGGGATGCAGCAGTGCGTGCTACTCCTTGAAGTCAGTGGCAACCCTTTTCCGAATGACAGTCATGCCCATGTGCCGCTGGAACAAAGAAGGGGTGAGTGAATAGCGGTGTTATGGGAATGTCATACAACGGGGCATCCCGATTCAGGAATCCTCAGGGAAAACGGAACACATTTTCTAAAGTAGCCCCATTGTGGCATTGTTCCTCTGTTTTCTTTATTGCATGGCACGGCCCACTTCGGTATTCATAACAGTTGGGTTATTCCGCCACAATGTGGCACAGTGGTACTGCAGAAAAGCTGTGGCTTGTCCCGGCTCCCTATAAAAACGGGCTTAACCATAGAGTTCCCCAGTGTTTCCTCTGCAGTGGAACTGCAAAGTTAGAAGATGGCTCTCTCTCTTGCGCAGGTGAGCGGGGCAGCCAAGCCTGCGGCCCTGCATGTCTATTTTCATCCGTTTCTGGACCCTCACTGCCTCCCAGCCTTGGCTGACAGATCGGGTGAAGGTAGAAGAGCACTAGGGTCAAGTGCTCCTGGAGCGCAGCTTCAAGCCGCAGACCCTGTAACACAAAGGGTAGCCGGCCATAGGCTTTATGGTGAGCCTATTAGGGATGCGGAGTTTCTGTCCTAGCTTCTGAGGGGGTAAGTAGTTTGGGGAGTGTGTCCCCTCTTTTTCCTTTGGGTCCCCCTGCGCCCCCTTCCCCCCTGACCATGGCTGCTCGCCACTGCTCCTCTCTCTCTCTCTTCCCCCCCCCTAACTTGGTTGGGGGGGAAGGGGGGTGGGTGGTAGCGGCGAGTAGTCATATCTGTGGTGTTTTTACATTTTTTTGGTGTGTTTTCTGGTGTTTTTAGCTGCCGCTACGCTTTGTACTGCGTTCCGCGGCTGTGGGCGCTATAACCGGAGGTGATTTTGCTTTGTCATGGCGTCGGCAGCTCTTCGGGGGGGGGGGGGGGGCGGGTGATGACGCGTATCGCCCCTCGAGGTACCTCTGCCGGCGCCATTTTGGACGAACTGCGCGTCTGGATTTCTCCCTTCCTGGCTGCAGCGCTGCTTCCTCTGGCGGGTCGCCTTATTCAGCGGCCTGTGCCTGTGTGACCCCGCGGTGTCTTTGGTCCGTGAGTCCCCCTTGGGGGGTTTTTAATTGAGTTGGGGTATTTTGCTGTGGGATGCTTATGTGTGATTTTACTTTCAGGCGGGATACCATTGGGTTGTGGTTTCTTCCGGCTCCGCTCCTTTTCTCCCCCTCATCCCCCCTTTATTAACTTCTGGGGGCATCCCATGGGAGGGCATCCCGGGTGGCTTCTGTATTAAGTCTGTACCCACTGCTGGCCTATTGCGCCTGTGCTAATCACCGTATGGAGGCTTCTAGGGATAGTGCGCTTGGGGGCCCTTCGGGGCAAGCACGGCTGTGTTCCATGTGTGGGGTATCCCATGTGAGTAACAGTGTCATGGTGTGCGTGCCGTGTGCTGAAAGTGTCCTTGCGCTTCAAGCTGGTTTGCCTGCTTCGCTTCCCAGCTCTGCGCCTCACTCGGCTTCACCTACTCCCCTGCTCCTGCAATTGGGCCCCAGTGAGGGGAATGTTGGCAGGGAGTCACATTCTGATTTGGCTCTGTGGGTGGCTAACATTGAAAAGCAGCTTGCCAGGAATGCTCCTAGGAAGGCCTCTGGCCAAAAGAGACACCTTGGACCCCAGGCCTGCTCCCCTTACTGAGATGTATGTGGGGATTGATGAGCTTGGTGACTGTCACCCCCTTGAGATGGGGGAGCTCTCCCAGGATTCTGACTCCTCTGGGAAACAGCAGGAGGGTTGCGATAGTGACCCTGGGTCTGCGTCCGGAGAGGAATCATGGTACCCTGAGGACACTGATAATCTGCTGTCACATATTTTTGAAATTTTGCACATTACTGGCCCTGAGGTAGCTAAAAGAAAGCAGGGGGAGCTTTTTCGCCCTGGTAAACAGTGTTTAGAGTTCCCTAAGCAGGAAGATTTTACCACCTTGTTGCTTAAAGAATGGGAGAGTTGCCTGCGGTGCCCAAGGGTTTGGATAAAAGGTATCCCTTTCCCGTTGATCTTGTTAAGAGGTGGTCATTTTCCCCTGAAGTGGACGCTCCCGTGCTAGGCTTGTCCAATACTTCGGTCATGCCTTCCCCTGACACTACCACTCTGAGGGACGGAGAGGACCGGCGCATGGATCAAGTGGCCTGCCATGCTTTTACCTGTGTGGGGGCTGGCTTGCGCCCTGTATGTGCTGCCGCCATTACTGCTATTGCCCTTAAGAAACTGCTTAAGCTTCTCATTGATGGCACAACAGCTGGTAGTGTGGGGGAGGAATATAGGACTCTCTTACTTTGCACTGATTTTGTGGCCTTTATCCTTACTGCTATGGATGATGCTGTGCGGCTGTGTGGAAGGACCTCTGTGCTCTTGGTGGCTATGCGCCGCTCTGTCTGGTTGCGCCAGTGGGCAACTGATGCTGCGGCTAAGAAAGTTCTCACTGGCCTCCCCTTCGTGGAGCTGCGGCTGTTTGGGGAACGTCTTGATGTTCTAGCCAAGGATGGGCTGCTGCCTCAGCGTAGGAGGCAGTCTCGGCCCTTTCGGGGGGTCCTGTGCCCCCCTCCTTTCCTTTCGCATTCCCAGAGGGGGCCGTGGCTCCCTCCTCTCCAGTGGTCGCAGAGATTCTTGGGGCCATGGCAGAACCCATGGTCATCCCGGTCTCTCCTGGAATCCTAAGTCCAAACCCTCTCCCAAGCCCCCTCAGGCATGAAGGGGCGCCCTCAACCATCCGGGTGGGGGGGGCGGCTTCGGCTCTTTGCTCATGTCTGGAGGCTTCATGTCTCAGACCGTTGGATTCAGGAGGTGGTGTCCTCCGGTTACAAGATAGAGTTTGCAGCCTGGCCCCCCCCCCAAGATTCATCAGTTTCCGGATGTCTTTAACCCTTTAACCGCCAGCCTACCTTGAGATTTTGTCACCCTTTGTTGCCAGACCATTTTGCACTATTTTGCGCTCTCCATGTTCAACTGTGATTTTTGAAGGGATTTCCAGTGATTTCTAAGTGTATTCTCAATATTCTGGGGTGAAAATTGTGCAAAACAATAAAAAAAAACTATTTTTTACAATTTGTAGTGTTTTTTTGTAATAAAAAATGTAAGTTTGTCAATAAAATCTTATTGTGTGTGAAACCCCAATTTCTCCTGGTTACAGCGGTACCAAATATGTATAGGTAGACACCCTTTCCTGCCCAGGAGACTCCCCCAAACTGAAACAACACTTTAGGAGATTTTCAGATAAAATACAACTATGCTATGCAATATGCGCACCTTGCAGTTTTTCAAGAAAAACAACCCTTTACATTTGAAATACCCCCAACAAACTATATATTCCCTAGAAGTACACACCTCAGGCTTTCTAGGCGTACCAGGCTTGTTAACATAGGTGCAGTTTTCTGGAAGTAATCCCTCAATGTATTCTTTGGTTGCACAGGGTTTCCCTAAAAATGAATAAAAAAGCAGAATCAAAACCACATTTTCCTAAAAAAAACTACATGCAAACCTGAAAATCTGAAAAAGCAACATCCCCCAAACAGAACAATACCCAACATGCATAGGTTCTGTCAAGGAGAGAGTTGCCAAACACACCAAAGTAAAGCATGCGCATAATGGTAATTTTACTTAAAAATTTCAGCTCTGCAGACAAAGTGCGCACCTTGTGCTTTTTCTACCAAAACAACCCTTTACATTTGGAATATCCCCCATAAACCATATATTCCCTGAAAGTACACATGTTAAGCTTTGTAAGCGCACCCAGCTTGTTGTAGTGGGCTCATCTTTCTGGAAGTAATATCTCAATGAATTCTTAGGTTGCACAGGGTTTCACAAAAAATGTATAAAAAAGCAGAATAAAAAACAACTTTTCCTAAAATATCAATATGCCAATAAGAAAAAACAAGCTAAATCTGAAAGCGCAAGGTCCCCCGAGCAGAACAATACCCAACATGCATAGGTACCTGTAACCTTTTAACTGCCAGCCTACTTGAGATTTTGTCACCCTCTGCTGACAGGTCATTTTTCACCATTTTGCGTGATGTTTAACTGTGATTTTTGCTGGAATTTCCAAGAAAATGGCATATTTTCTTTTTGTGGCAGAATTTAGACTTTAACATGAAATGTCTTGTTTGTATTTTTTCTACTTTTTTTATATTTTTTAAAGTAAATAAGTAAAAAAAATTACAAAAATATATATTTTTTAAATTGTCTCCTTTATTTTAACAAAAACATTTATTTTATTACAGAAAATCATATTGCACGTGAAAGCCCCATTTCTCCCGATTACAATGATACCACATAAGTATTGCTAGCCCCCCTTTCCTGTCCAGGTGATCCCCTAAACTGAAAAGAGCACTTTATAATATTTACAAATAAAATACAACTACTATCCACATAATAAAGGGTTAAATAAAAAAAAAATTGGTGTGGGGTCCCCCTTCACAGGGGGGGGGGGGGGACACCATTTCTTGGGGGAATATAAGGGTTCTTTTGGGAGGCAGGTAATGGGGGGTCTCGGGGTTAATGGCAAGTCACCCACTAGCCGCAGGTGACTTGCCAGACCCAGAGCCTTGTGAACTGGTATAGGGGTCTCATAGATCTCTTACCAGTTCACAAAGGGTTAAAAGTAAAAAAAACACACACAGAGACACACTTTAAAAACAACTTTATTAAAAAAAATATATTTTTTTAAATTATTTTTTTTAATACTCCCATCCATCCCTGTGTCCCACGCTGATCACTTAGGCTTCTGCTCTCCTGCTGCTGCTGGAAGCCTTTTATACCTACTGGGTTACAGGTAACATAGGGTTAATTTAAAAAAAAATGACATAGGGTCCCCCCTCCCAGGGAGGGGGACCCCATTTTTTGGGGGGGATTTTTTAAGGGTTAAGACCCTTAAAAATAAAAAAAAAATGGCGTGAGGTCCCCCCTACCCAGCGTAACCAGCCTGTGACCAGCTATGGGGGCTTGTAGAACAGGGCACAGGGGCCAGCTTTAGTGGCTACAAGCCGTCATAGCCTAGGGCCACGGCTCTTCTGCCCCCCCGGGCTTTGGGGAGGCAGGTAATTTGGGTGGCCAGGGGTTAATGGCAAGTCACCCTCTAGTTGCAGGTGACTTGCCAGACCCCCGAGCCTTGTGAACTGGTATAGGGGGTCACATGGACCCCTTACCAGTTCACAAAGGGTTAAAAGTAAAAAAAAACACACGGACACACTCTTTCAAACAAACTTTTTAGAAAAAACATTTTTTTTTTACTTTACTCACCCCCGATCTGCTGTGTCCCGCGGGAACATATGCAGGTTACGGCTGGGCAGAGGAGGGGGGAGGCAGGCGATCGGAGGATCGCCTACCTCCCTCCTCCTCTGTCCAGCCCTCACCGGCATCTGAAAGCTGAACTGCTGGGTGCCCCTACGACACCCGGCGGTGACGTCATCGGCTAAAATCCAAGATGGCGGCCGCCATCGGAAGCTGCGGAGGGAGGAGGGCTGTTATGCCCCCTCCAGAAGACGGAAGAGCCGGGGGGGTGATCGGAGCCCCCCCCCCCCCCCGTGAAGAGGAGAGCTGGCGGGAGCCGGCGGGCACGAAGGTAAGTAACTGTCATTTTTTTTTTTTTTTGCAGGCAATCCCGGCGGCTGCTGAAAGGGGGGGCACCCTATTTTGGGCACTCCCCTGCAGCCGGATGAGCCCCAATCGGTGATCGGAGCCCCTCTGGCTGAAGAGGAGACCCAGCTGGATGGAACGAGGGGTCAGGTAAGTGACTTTTTTAAAAACTTTTTTTACTATTAGTGGGGAAAGTCAGGCACGAAAAATGTATGTGGCTGGCGGTTAACTGCAGGGGAGGCAGCCACGTAAATTTTACGTGGCTGGCGTTTAAAGGGTTAAACCTCCTGTCCGCTCAGGGGTTGCTTCTGGCGGTTCATTGCCTGTTAGAGGCCGGAGTCATTTGTTTGATGCCTCATCAAGAAAGAGGTCAGGGGTACTATTCCAATCTTTTCACGGTCCCCAAAAAGGACGGCTCTCTGAGGCCCATTCTGGATTTGAAGGGCCTCAACAAATTTGTCAGATTCAAGCATTTTTGAATGGAGCCGCTGCGCTCTGCTGTCAGTACCCTTCTCCCGGGCGACTTCATGACCACTGTGGACATCAAGGATGCTTATCTTCATGTGCCTATCTTCCCAGGTCATCAGAGATTTCTAAGGTTCGAGCTGCAGGATCAGCATTACCAATTTGTGGCAGCACCCTTCAGTATCACCTCGGCACCTCGGGTGTTCACCAAGGTGCTGGCGGGAGTGATGGCTTTGCTAAGGAACGAGGGCATCCGCATCATTCCTTACCTGGACGACATCCTGATTGTGGCCGAGTCTTTTCCTCAGGCCGAGCGGGACACTCAAATGGTGGCATCCACTCTGGAGTCTTTCGGCTGGGTGATCAACTATCCCAAGTCTTCTCTGTCCCCATCATTGGTGAGGACCTTTCTGGGCATGACGCTGGATACCTCTCAGGTCAAGTTGTTCCTTCCTCAGCAGAAGGTGGAGGGTCATCAGCTGCAGGCTTGGGCTCTGCTGTCGTGTTCTCATCCCTCCATCCATCAGGGGATGCAGTTGGTGGGCCTGATGGTGTCCTGCGTCAAGGCAGTCCCCTTTGCTCAGTTTCACATGAGACTTCTTCAGTTGCACCTCTTGTCAGTTTGGGATCAGGACCCTGTGTCCCTGGATCAGGAATTTGTTCTGTCTCCCCTGGCCAGACAGTCTCTCTCGTGGTGGCTGGACTCAAGGAACCTTTTGGGGGGCAGGTCCTTCCTGCCCCCGTGCTGGGAAACGGTCACCGCGGATGCCAGTCTGACCAGCTGGGGAGGCTTCTGGAAGTCCCTGAGGTTCCAGGGTCGGTGGGGCCCACAAGAGGTCCATGCTTCCATCAACATCCTGGAACTGAGGGCGACCAGGTTGGTTCTTTCTCGCCTATCCACTCACCTCCGGGGTCGGGCTGTTCAGATTCGCTCAGACAACCAGACGGCGGTTGCCTGCATCAACCATCAGGGAGGAACTCGGAGCAAGCGAGCCTTCAAGGAAGTGTCCCTGATTCTGTCTTGGGCGGAACAGCATGTTCTCTGCATCTCAGCGGTCTACATCCCAGGGACAGACTCCCTGAGCAGTGGGACGTCTCGTCTGGAGGAGTGGTCTCTCAACAACCTTGTGTTTTTTCTCCCTCTGTCACCGCTGGGGTCAGCCGGACGTGGACCTGTTTGCGTCCCGTCACAATCACAAACTTCCCAGATTTGTCTCTCTGTCTCAGGATCCTCTGGCCTTCGCCACGGATGCCTTGGCAATACCTTGGACAGAGTTTCAGCTTCTCTATGTGTTCCCTCTGTTTTCTCTCCTGGGCAGGGTCATGCGCAAGATAGCCCAGGAGAGGGTACCAGCCATACTGGTGGCCCCTTGTTGGCCAAGAAGAGTTTGGTTCGCAGATATCGTGTGGTTGGCAGTAGACCGGCACGTCTTGCCCAAGGATCCAGATCTTCTCACCCAGGGGCAGCTACGCCATCCCAATTTACAAACTCTGGCTTTAACGGCTTGGCTGCTGAAACCTCCATATTGATGGAAAAGGGGTTGCCTGCTTCTGTTGTTGATACCATGATTCGGGCTAGGAAGAAGTCCTCGTCCTTTATCTATTACAGGTCTGGCATGCTTACATTGCCTGGTGTGAGTCCAAGTCTCTTCCCTGTCGAGTGTTTTCTATTCCCAGGATTCTGGAATTCTTGCAACATGGTTTGGATCAGGGCCTTCAACTTAGTACCCTAAAAGGCCATGTTTCAGCTCTGGCAATTTTGTTCCAAAGATCTTTTGCCAATCACCAGTTGGTTAAAACCTTTTTTCAGGGTGTTTCTCATGTGCGTCCACCCCGTAAGCCTTTGCTACCAGTCTGGGATTTGAATCTGGTGTTGTCTGCTCTGCAAGGGCCTCCCTTTGAGCCTATCCGTGATGCTACCTTGTCTATTCTGACCCTTAAGGTAGCCTTTCTGTAAGGCGAGTTTCTGAGCTAGCGGCACTTTCCATCAAACCTCCTTATTTTGAGAGATATCAGGATAAGGTGGTGTTCCGACTCAAGCCGGACTTCCTGCCAAAGGTTGTGTCTGCCTTTCATCTTAATCAGGACATTGTCTTGCCTTCATTGTGTCCTAATCCTGCTAATTCCAAGGAGCGGACTCTGCATTCCCTGGATGTGGTCAGGGCTCTGAAGTTTTATTTGGTCGCCACTGAGCCTTTCAGGAAGTCTGATGCTCTTTTTGTTCTCACTTCTGGACCTAGAAAGGGTTTGCCTCCGGATAAATCCACTATCAGCAAGTGGATCCGTCAGGCGGTGGTTCAAGCCTATTCTGCTAAGGGAAAGGAACCTCCCTTTAGGATTACTGCTCATTCCACTCGTGCTGTTGGTGCCTCTTGGGCTTTTCAGCACCAAGCCTCTGTTGAACAAGTTTGCAAGGCTGCTACTTGGTGCTTCAGGTGGTAGTGACTTGAACTACTGGCCGTTACTCTTTGGGGATCCCACCCTACTCTGGACACTGCTTTTGGATGTCCCAACTGTTATGAATACCAAAGCGGGCCGTGCCATGCAATAAAGAAAAAAGCAATTCTGTGAGTACTCACCTGTAGAATTGTTTTTGTTCTTGCATGGCACGGCCCGCTTCGCCCCACCCTTGTTATCGTTATTCTTGGTTGCCTCTTTATGGTGATTGTTCCAAGTCAATTGGGGTTTTTTACCTTTTTCACATTTTTTACTTATTCTCTCCCGGCTTCTTGTCTCACTGCTTGTGTGCGCTGGGGAACTCTATGGTTGAGGCCGTTTTTATAGGGAGCCGGGACAAGCCACAGCTTTTCTGCAGTACCACTGTTATGAATACCGAAGCGGGCCGTGTCATGCAAGAACAAAAACAATTCTACAGGTGAGTACTCACAGAATTGCTTTTCACCAACTGCTGATACTTACCTTACCCCTTCTAGGAGCACTCCATTGCAGCCACAGAGCAGCCTATAGTGATTGCAGGGTGCACAGTAATGTACACAGCTAGCATGATAGGGTAGTGGTTAGTATCAAGGCCCCATTTCCAGTGGTATGGCGGGCCAATGTACACGAGAGCATCCAAATTTGTGATGCCCCCTGCCGTGGACTAATGTGAATTTCTGTCATTTTTGACTGGACTTCATTTTTAAAGTGGAACAAACCTGAGAATTCAGACTATCCATGGGTTTGTACCTTGCTCCCCCTGGGCATCCCGTTTTGGGATTTGGGGTTCACAAACAACTAGAGTATTTGCACATTAAAGTCTCTGATTGTTAGTTAATAACAGATATGATTGATATGACGGACACTAAAGCAAACAAAAAACAAAAACAAACAGCAACTGGCCTTCACTGCGACACAACAGTCCTGTCTACTGCTTGGAACGACGCTGGGGGCATCGATGGGGGTGGGGGCTCTCTGCTTCCCGACCAACAGAGAACAGCGCTCACTGTTTGGTCCCGCACATCCACCAGATCGAGCTGCGCCCTCCATTTATTGCAATGGAAAATGGAAGGGTGGACCCAGAGGAACCAGGAACGCGGTCCACTGAAACCGGGAGGTTTCAGAGCGTCAAGGCGGACCTGGCGAGCTGCAGGGGAGTAAAGGTGAGTTCCTGTTTTTTTTCCTTTGGCTTCAGTAACCGTTTAATGCATCTGTTGAGTTTACATTGTTTAAATATTATTGTGGTAATTGTATTAAATATATATTAAATAATTAATAGCACACCATTTGGTTCAGAATATTTTCTGAATATTTTCCTCTAAACTCTGCATTTTATGGTCAGGTGTGTCTCCCAAAGCGCATTCAGTGCAATGCAAATACGTGCACTTCCAAAGCGCATGTGCACGCTCAGGGGGACCAGACGTCTAATCAAGTGGAAGATCGGGCCGCCTAGCAGGTGGAGTGGCAACTGGTAACTCTCCTCAGCGATTGTGAGGGAAACATGCCCCCCTCCCTTCTAGGAGCGCTCTTGCTCACTATATGTCAGTGAAGCCGGGAAGGCAGGCACTGCTTTTGCAACAGCTGCAGCCTGAGGAAGAACCTTCCCCTGCTCCCTGCTGCACCGCATCGTGACCGCTGATGGAAAGAGATGGGCTAAACTTCTCTTCCTCGCTGTTGGTCGTATCACTGAATGCTGGGGGAAATAGCATGTCTTGCTCCCAGCATTCAGTGGCACGGCCAGCAGTGGGAAGGAAGGGTTTGCCTGACTCCTTTCCTGCATGAATTGGTGCAATCCAGCGGGGACCAGAGGAAGGCTGCAAGGCTGCGCTTTCCTCCCCTCGCTGTCTATGCTGACAGCTTGGGAGCGAGAGCGCTCATTGCAGGGAGGAGGTGTGGTTCACAAAATTTGACTGGTGGACAGCATCAGTGGGAGGTGGCCAGAGCCGCAGTGGAGGGACATCGCTGGAGCGACGTTTGGTAAGGTAAGCTACTGTTTATTTTTAAACCGGGCAACCATTGAGATGATTTATCGGCCCTGAAGAACTCAGATCGGTGGGTTTTGTGGGGAGGGGGTTTGTTCAGCCTTAAAGAGACTTAAACTAGCAAGCTGCTGACCTGATGCTGGCCCATTTTCCCTCTTCTCCATTTCCTGCAGCACAAGGGAGAGGCTGTAGCAGAGCACCAAAGTTAGCACTTTTTTAATTCATTCCACCAGAACCACACAAAAAAAGTGGTCCCACAACTACTCTTTCCCTTTGTGATCTCAGCATGAGCAAGCACGGTAGGCCACAGAGGTCCCACAGCTGTGTCTGATCCCAGTAGAGCATGCTCAATACTCATAAAGCTGCATCTTGACATGCCTCTCCCAGCTCAGCCATGACCCAGGAACTAAAGCAAATAAATCTTTTTTTGTTTTGAATACATAAGGTGTGGTAAAAGTATCAATTAATTTTCAAGTTCAACAACAGTTTTCATGGATTACAGCCCCTAGTAAATCACTGGCTAGATACGCCTTGGCCAAGACAACCGCACAAGAACCACAGACAACAGTTATGTAGTTAACAGTGTGATTACATTGAATGAATATAGAGGTAAAAATGGTTATATGGTTTATACAGGTATTGGCAGAAAAAGTAAAAACATTCAATTAAATGCAATTAGGCGGTCTTACAAATAGCCAATAAAATCAAACTTACAAGTTGGAGACACGTCTATATTTGGCTAATATCCAACTGGCACTGCAATAGTTACTTCTAAAACCACAGAGCATGAGCAGTTCATCTTATAAGAGGTCAAACGTGCCAAGCAAATGTCAAGTTACAAGGCATGGAATTTATAGCTGTAGCACCATGAAGCGTGAAATAATAGAACCTAGTCTGGCTTCTGCATTGCAAAATGTAAAATGTGAAATGTGGAACAAAACAGCTTGAAACTCCACTTAAAGAATAAATCTTCACTCTAACAGTATTTACATACAATTTGGGTTTCTTCAAGTGCTTTGGGTGTTTTCAAGTGCTGAACACATGTCCACTAGTTGGATGTGTTTGGCTGCGTAAATTTAAAGTTATTCCTTGGCGTTGCACCCTTAGCATTTTTAAGGGCCTCAGATTGCTCAGAGGCATAAAGAGATGATTTGCATAGCTCCGTTTGCTGCAAGGATTGATGGGTAATGCTATGTTTCCTTTTGTGCAAATACTTTCCATTTTAGGAAGCGCCGCTTTACCTTTGAGTAGATGTTTTTTTAATCTATTTAGCCCCCTTTAATAAGCCTAACATGGGTCTCACCACATAGTGGCTTGTGACTCTGTTTTGGTACTCACCAAGTCAGAAACAGCTGCCCTAGTGCTGATGAGAGCCTAAAGCTTGAAACCAATGTCCACTAGTTGGATGTGTTTGGGATTTCATCCTTAGCATTTCTAAGAGTCTTGGATTGCTCAGAGACATAAAGAGATGATTTGCATAGCTCTAGCAGCAAGGATTGATGAGTAATGCTATTTTACCTTGTGCTGGATAATGTGCAAATACTATTCGTTTTAGGAAAGTGCCTCTTTACCTTTGAGTAAAGGGTTTTTAGTCTCCTTATTAAGCCTAACACGGGTCTCTCCAAATAATGACTTGCGACCCTGTTCAATTGCTTTTTTACTGTTCCCGAGGGGGATAAGGTGGAAGAAAGTGTGTGTCTGGACAGGGACTTTAAGAGGGACTGGGACATGTCCTTGCAATGCTATAGTGTGCTTTCTGACTGGCTGAGAAAAACACTGAGGGGAGGCTGAACAGGGATGTCACAGGCTGATTTCAGCAACTCACTGACTTAGCAACTGGGAAAGACGATATTCATTGAAAGGAAATAAAAAATATAAACATAGCTATGCACTCAATACATGGGCTATAAAACTATACAAGCACATCCGATAGCCGAGCAGATGGCCTGGCTGCTACTACATGATTGCTTTTGAAAGAGGGCTGGCTTACTGGTCACTTGTATCCTGGGTAAACTACAGTTACTTTTAGGAACTAACTTTAGAGGGCAAATATTCAAATTCTGTAAGAATGTGCCATCTAGCAACACAACTATCTTGAACCAAAGAAATCTAATACAACTATGAAAATGTGTGCACCGCCTAGTTCAGCAATAAATTGATGGTGTTGCTTGCCATTTCCTTTCTAGGTATGAAAATACACATACGATAAACAGGAAATTCTGCTGAAAGCATTTGCTGAAGGCATAATACCCACCAAACAATGGGAATGCCCTATAATGTAAGTCTACAGTCAGGGACGTATTTGTCACTAGACAGACCTAGGCACTAGCCTAGAGCGGCCCCACGCTGCTGGAGAAGGGTGCTGACAGGGCAATCAAAACCTGTCGGGGCACTGGGGGTGTTTGAACGTAGTGCACAGAACATCATCTCAGGGGAGCAACATTACTTTGTGTTGGCGATTGCTATCAAGTTGTGCCCCACACTACTCACATTTTCTGCCTTCTTTATCATTTCCATTTGGTCAATTCCCCTGTCCCTTCCTGCTGCCCTCTGTGCCCCTTCCCACCATGCTCTCTTCTTACTGCTCACTGTGCCCCTTTTGGCTGCCCACCCTACCCCTTTCGGCTGTCCCCAATGCTCTCTTTCTTATGCTCTCCATGTTCCCAGCTGCCCTCCATGCTCACAGCTGCCCTCCATGCTCTCATTCTGCTGCCCACAGTTCTCTCTTCCTACTGCCCACCCTGCTGCACACTATGCACTTTTCTGTCTGCCCACCATGCCCTTTTCCAGCTGTCCAATGTGCTCTCTTCTGCCTCCCCACAGTGCTCTCTTCCTGTAGCCCACCGTGTCCCTTCCTGCTGCTTACCATGCTCCCTGTCTGCTGCCCACTGTGTTCTCTTCTGGCTGCCCACAATGCTTTCTTTATGTTGCCCTTCCGGTTGCTCGCTAAGCTCCCCTCCTGTTGCCCCCTGTGCTAGTTCTGGCTGCTCACCCTGTTTTCCTCTGGCTGCCAAGCATTTACTCTTCATGCTGCTCACCATGCTCTCTTCCAGCTGCCCACCGTGCTCTCTTCTGACTGCCCACAGTGCTCTCTTCCGACTGTCCACCATGCTCTCTTCCGGCTGTCCACCATGCTTTCTTCTGACTGCCCACAGTGCTCTCTTCCGACTGCCCACCATGCTCTCTTCTGGCTGTCCACCATGCTTACTTCTGACTGTCCACTGTGTTCTCTTCTGGCTGTCCACTGTGCTCTCTTCCAACTGCCCACTGTGCTCTCTTCCAGCTGCCCACTGTGCTCTCTTCCATTTGCCCACTGTGCTCTCTTCCAGCTGTCCACCGTGCTCTCTTCCATTTGCCCACTGTGCTCTCTTCCAGCTGTCCACCGTGCACTCTTCCGGCTGTCCACTGTGCTCTCTTCCGGCTGTCCACCATGCCCACTCTGCTCTTTTTCTGTTTCCCACTGTTCTTGTTTCCTGCTGTCCTTCATATCCCTCCTGGAGGTCCATGTTTCCATCTTTCTAAATCTTTATCCAGCCCACTGTGCCCTTTTTCTAAATCTTTTTCTAAATCTTGCTGTTCCCTTTCTCCCCCTGACGGCTGCCCATGGTTCCTCCTTTCTACCACCTTCCTGCTGACAACTTCCCTTTGGCTCTGCCTCTTCCTAATGTCCACAGTGCCAACATTCTCCTTTTTTGCTTGCTTCTTCTGCATATTTTTCATCCTTTCAGGCCCGATCCATCCGCCCCCTCCATTTGATTGTGCCATAGTTCAGCCTTCTGGGGGGCTGCAATTTCTACCTTCTGTCCTCTTCATGATGTCCACTTTTTCCAGTTTGTCCCATCCTGTGACGAATGTACCCCCTTTCTGCTACCCCTTTCTCTCCCCCAGGAGACAATCAAGTTACAAAGCCACCGGGTAAACCCAGTAATCTGCTGACGGTCATGTAAACAGCAGGGATGGTAGCGGATGCAGATGTGGTAAATAGGGGCTGCTAGGGGGATACACAGTGTGCTTAGAGGGTGAGCGGACCTCCAGTCTTGAGGTCCCCTTAAACACAAGATGGAGCATGGCCTAAAAGTGCAGAGGGCAGCATGAGCCCTAAATACAGCTCTGTCTACAGTAGGGCTAATTCCCTTTTATGGTACCCTATTTTTTAGTTTCCAAGACAATCCTGCATTCCCCATACCCTAACATCACTTGCCTGGCATGTGTTTGAAAGGACCTGGCTGGGACTGTGCTGTGAGCAATAACCACCTATTTTTGTAACATCCATCACCTGGCCTAAATAATTGCTGCCACCGCCACCATTGCTATCCTCTCCGCTGCTGATACCTCCTTTTGAAGCCATGTGCTACTTCTACCTGAAGCTGTGTCAATAGAGCCTAGGGCTTGTTGACTTTTCATCAAGGCTTCACCCAGCACTCACACTCTGCAACATTATTATCATTCTACCAACTGGTGACCAAGACTAATGTCTCAGCAGTTAGCCTACATTCACGCATAGGCAGTACACTGCATTGCCAGTGATGTCTAAAGATTTCTTGCACAACACTTGCTGTTCTCTGTATTGACTGCATTACATTGTCATATCTTCCAACTTTTCCGGGTGGGAAAGAGGGATCATTTCTAAATTGAGAAATGGATAGGAGATAGGTTACAACAGTAAAAACACTTTAAATAGGCACATTAATCCTTTATTGATGCAGATCTGCATGTTATACCTCAAAGAGGAACAAATGAGAGCAACGAGTGACAGGGGACATCGACTTAAAAGAGGGACAGTCCCTCCAAATGTGGGACAGTTGGGAGGTAGGTATTGTAAAGGGTTTGTAAGCTCTACATAAACTGAACTTTAAAGCAGACCTTAACCATGAGACTCCAGGGCCAGCAAATTTCCTCTCCACGGTGCATCCCTGTACCCAGAATTCTTAACTGTCCAACAAGCCCACATGCGTTCGTGGCCGGCAGCATGACTTGCGTTCTGCATGGCCCCACACAGCCGAAGGATGCGAGTAATGCCACGCGCCGCCAATGTGTGTGGCCGGGATTTCATTTAGGTTCTCCAGCCGCACATTATTATGCATGGCCAAAGAAGTTGATTGTACGAGAGCTGTGCATGTGCCATTGGGCAGAGGAGAGGTGGGTTTTACTGGGCGAACAGCTGCATTTCACACATACCAAACTGAGCTGCCCCAGGAGAAGAGACCAAAACCTGGGATAGTAAAAATCTCACATTTGGGCCTTGATTCAATACAGGTAGAAAAAAATTCTCATGGTAGTAAAAGATTAAATTCATGAGAAAAAAGCCTTAGAATTTCACTGTTGCTGAATCACCAGCTAAGAAAACAATGAAAGTCAATGGTACTTTTTTACTTCTAAGAAAAGTAGAGAACTGTTTACTCCTTTCTACACAGTTGCCATTGACTTTCAGTTTTACTACCATGAGAATTTTTTTCTACCTTTATTGAATTGAGGCCTTTGAACCACTTTAAATATACTGCTACAGATGTCTTTAAAAAAAATTCTTGCTGACTTTTTCCAAAAAGCCTCCAGCAACTTTATCACAGTTATTTTAAGTATACCACATTCCAATGTATGTTCCCAACGAGCCAATTAGCAAAATCATACCTATTTCCAGTGCAGAAAAGAAAGGGATAATATAACTAGAAATGAGCTGTAAAAGATTTTACAACACACGTTTTATTTCTGTAGGGCTGTAATGAAGAATAATCGGGTTGATTCAGAGCCCCTTACTCGACGTTTTTTGGAGGTCTTGCTACCAAACGAAAAATCATGCAAAAATGAAAACATAAAGGCTCTGCTGAATCAGATGAGGGGAAAAAATAGATGAGAATGGAAATTTTCACGCAAGAAAGTGGCTCTGAATCATCCTTAATAATTAAATAAATCAACTCTTAGTCTCTGAAAATGTCAGGGCCGCAGCTGCTCTTAACCTGATTAGATTTCTATGCGTATTTGGTGTTTACATGGGTCACGTCTTCCAGGTCAAGTGGTTCCAGAAGGCCAACGTGACTCTCTTGTTCCCGTAGCCAATGAATGATCTGTATCACTCATACTCTGAGCAGAATTCACAGTAGTAACGGGAGTGGGGGGTGGAGTGGTATCAGGTGTTCCATCAACAAGTTCTTTAAGGATTAAGAGCTAAGAGGTGGCTTAAGTGTCTTACTTATTTCTATCCAGGTGTTAATTGTTAAGAGATACAATAATGATTTACAGTGATTATGTCTCATCCAACCACCATCACGGGAGCCTGTAGGACACAGGAGCTGAAGGCAAGAGGAATAGAAAATGAAATGATCTAATCCTAAAGCAAAACTGGATTGTGTTTCTGTGGATTGGCTGGTGTGATGGAACAATCTTGGGCCCTTATTTACCAAGGGATAGCGCCAGGTAGCGAATGGTGAGCGAACGGTAATGACGCTCACCGCCACGAGAACGCTGGCTCCCCTCCGCAATCACACATTTATCAAGCCGATCCTGCTTAGCGACTGACAGAGCGCCAGATAGCGAATTATTCATCATTATTCCAGCCTCACCCCACAGCGCCAGCGAGCGACCTTGAACAGCGACAGGTATGACCTCTCGCTACCTGGCGCTCTCCAATGCATTTCAATGGAGCAATCTTTAAATATTCATAATTAATTGCTATTAATTTTTTTTTTTTTTTTTTAAATGTCAAAAATTCTGTGACCACTTCTGCAATGTTAGTTTTTTTTTTTAAGGTTAAAAAAAAAAAAAGAAAGAAATTTGTGCAGAATTGATATTACAGGTCTGATATTAATGTATTTATATTACAAAATGTTTGGAAAAACATGTTTTTTTTTTTTCAAAAAATATGGTTGTTTGGGGGTTAAAAAACTACTTTTAACCCATCGCCGCCAGCGCTCTGGGGTTTAAACAAGCATTTCACAGCGCGAGAATTTTTGGAGCGTGATTTGTTAATGAATATGCTGGGAGCCGTTCGCTATGGCCGTTCGCTGTCATGCACTCCCATACAGCGCGGAACCTGTCAAACAGCGACTCCTAACCCCGTATTCAACATTACCGCACACCGACAGCAACAACAACGCCCAAGCACAGCGAATACTAGCGGGCGCTGTGAAAATAACGCTACTGTCGCTCATCTGTCGCTACCTGGCGCTATTAATGAATCAGCCTGCCCGTGTTAAAGTTATACTAAAGGCAAGCCCAGTTGTTGTCCCAATTTCAATTCGTTTTCGAAAAGACCCTGTAGTTCCAAAGTTATCACTAAAAGTATTAGAGCATTGGAGATGCAGGGATATAATGAAGAGAAACAGTGGGTGTGGCAACAATGATGGTATGTAAGCACACTGTGTGATTTGCATATTCATAATTGGTGGTCTCTAGGGTGTGCCTGAGATCGCTATATTTACTAGTAAATCAAATCTCTTCAGTATTGTCCTGCCAGGGATTCTTGGCATTTTTAATGTCCAAAAGTCAGTACAAATAAATAAATCTTACCTGGCCATTATCCACCACTGATCAGCAGCACAGAGCTCCTTTCGTCTGCTCTGTGCGTGGCCCCTCTCCTTCATTCAGTGGAAAAGACACACTGGCAAACGGCTTCACAGGAAAGCCCATACAAGCTCTTTGCTGTTGGATCCTGGCAAGAAAGAAAGAGAGAAAGAAAGAGAGAAAGTTAGAGAAAGCGAGGGTAAAAATGAGAGAAAAAGGGAAAAAAAAGAGAGAGAGAGAGAGAGAGACCTACAAACAGAAAGATGGGGAAAAGGTACAGACAAAAAAGAAATAGCTGAGAGAGAAAAAAGAAAGAAAAATATAGGGATAGACAGAGAGAGTGGAAGAGAAAAACGGAACAAGGGAAGGAGGGGGAAATATTAAGGGAAAGAAAGAAATAGAAAAATAAAGAGAAGGAATGAATTAGAGAGAGAGATAAAGACATAAAAAAGAAAGTGGGAAAAGAGGACAGAGAAAGAAGAAAGACTGAGAGAGAGAAAAGAGAAAAAAAAGAAAAAAAAAGATAGGGATAGAAAGACAAAAATAGAAAGAGAAGGAAAGAATGCTTTAGAGAGATATAGAGAGAAAGAAAGAAAGGAGGGACCTCCAAAAAACACAGGTGGTTAAGTGTGAGACTGGCACTAGCAGACAGACCATTACTATTAATGCCAGAAGATGTAAATGTATTAAATATATTGCACATAACAATGGCACAAGTCAGGACAGTACACGCCAATTTAAAAAGGAATAAAACACACAAAATTGTATTACTATAAAATACTTGCACACCAAGGGTGCTTGGAGGGCATATTAGCCTAAAATATCTCTGAAGATAAAGTGGCAATCCATGGCGGACATGTAATGACTTTTCCTACAGGCTGTCATCCTGCTGGAGACGGGGAGGCCGATTCATTAATAGCCCCAGGTAGCGACAGATGAGCGCCAGTAGCGTGATTTTCACAGCGCCAGCTAGTATTCGCTGTGCTTGGCCAGTGTTTGCCTGTTGACAGCGACTCAGTCGGTGTGCGGTAATGTTGAATACTGGGTTAGGGGTCGATGTTTCACAGGTTCCGCGTTGTATGGGTGCGCCTGACAGCGAATGGCCAGAGCGAACGGCTTGCTGCAGATTCATTAACAAATCACGCTCAAAAATTTCTCGCGCTGTGAATTCCTTGTTTAAACCCCAGAGCGCTGGCGGCGATGTGTGTAAAGTAGTTTTTAACCCCCAAACAACCATTTTTTTTTAATGTAAAAATTATACAAGTTTTTCTAAACATTTTGTAATATGAATACATGAATATCAGACCTGTAATATCAATTCTGCACATATTTTTAGATAAAAAAAATATCTAACATTGCCGTAGTGGTCACAGAATTTTTAACAGTTAAAAAAAAACAAAAAAACATAAACTCAATTAATTATGAATATTTAAAGATTGCTCCATTGAAATGCATTGGAGAGCGCAAAGGAGCGACAGGTCATACCTGGCGCTGTGATGGGATTAGCAGCGGCGCTGTTCGTTGCAGTCGGCTACATGATGAATCCCGCGCTAGCTGACGCTCTCGCCGGCGCTAGCCTCATTTAGCATGATAAATGCGTCATTGTGACCGCCGCCGGGCGTACTTGAGTCGGTAGCCGCCGTTAGCTGGCGGTACCTGGCGCTCGTCAGACACTACCTGGCGCTAGCCCTTGATAAATAAGGCCGCAAATTTACCTCTCCCATGAAAGGCTGGAACGCAGAGATGTCACAGAATCGCACTTGCAGGCTATCAGATTTGATCCCTCTGTTTTTTGGGTCTTGGTCATAAACAGTGGTCTGGTTTGGCTTTAAAGCAATAGGAGGGGGAAGCCAGAAAGCTGCCTTTTATTTTTAAAGGTCCAGTTCACACATATGCACTGCATTGCGCAAAATTTTGCACAATGCAAAGCTAAAAGTCCGTGGCAATGCAAGTGGAGGAGAGCTCTTATCCCTGTTAGTTCTATCCTTAAAGAGGAACTTCGTAGGCCTCCCGAGTTCCAGTTCTTCGGGCATCCCAAATTGGTTGAAACCCCCCTGGAACACTTACCCTTTCCGGAGCCCTTGCCGCGTCGGCTGCCAGGTGGGCGGAGGATGTGGCTGGCAGTGCCGGAGAGAGCCGAGTGACAGCGAGCACGCTGATCAGCACACTCGCTCTTTCCCAAGTCTGCGACGTGGGAGCGGAAGGAAGGTGAGTGGAACAGGACAACCTGGGGGGTACACACAGCGGGGCATCCCAATTTGGGATGCCGCTGCAGAGAGGAACAACACACAGGAAAGTCAAACTTATGTATGTTGTTCCTCTTTAACAGTTACCAACTGACACACACTGTCACTAGCCGACACCTTTAAAGATGAGCAAACTAATGCTGTGGCCCTTATTTAACAAGGGATAGCGACAGGTAGCGACTGGTGAGCGGCCGGTAATGACGGGCCCCGCCACGAGAACGCCGGCTCCCCACCACAATCACACATTTATCAAGGCAATCCTGCTTAGCGACTGAGATAGCGCCAGATAGCCACTCATTCATCATTATTCCAGCCTCAGCCCACAGCACCAGCGTCCGACCTTGAACAGCGACAGGTATGACCTCTCGCTACCTGGCTCTCTCCAATGCATTTCAATGGAACAATCTTTAAATATTCATAATTAATTGTTATTATTATTATTATTTTTTTTTAATGGGAAAAATTATGTGACCACTTCTGCCATTTTAAATAATTTTTTGTAAATAAACAGAATTGATATTACAGGTCTGATATTAATGTATTCATATTACAAAATTATTTAAAAAACTTGTTTTTTTGGTTTGCAAAAATATGGTTGTTTGGGGGTTAAAAAACTACTTTTAACCCATCGCCGCCAGCGCTCTGGGGTTTAAACATGCATTTTACAGCGCGAGAATTTTTTGAGCGTGATTTGTTAATGAATATGGTGGGAGCCGGTCGCTATGGCCAGTCGCTATCATGTACCGAACAACGGCCAAGCACAGCGACTACTAGCGACTAATAGCGACTACTAGCGGGCGCTCTGAAAATGCCGCTACAGTCGCTCAACTGTCGCAACCTGCCGCTGTTAATGAATCGGCCTCTGTGTGTATACCCGGCGATCGCCCTGTATACTCACCTCACCGGCGATCCCATAGAGCATGCATGGGTCGCAGCTGAATCCCGCTTGCCTCTATGGAAAAGGAGGATTGGGCTGTGATATGGGGAATGTCACACAGTGGGGCAGCCCAAATCGCGAAAATTCCAGGTCTTGTTTCTCTTGAAGTCATGTCTCACAATTTGTAGCCAGTTGGTGATCTCAAAAGTGCAGTGTGGACGTTGCCTCAGTGTTGGTCTTTTTTTGTCACAGATATTCAGACAGGGAGGGTAGGTGTGAGGCACAGGGGGTGGGGGGAAGGTTTTTGTGCCACTTTAGGCAGTACCAACTGCTTTTGACCCAGCCTCTCGTCTCCACTGTTATCCTATTGTAAGCTTGCAAAGGCAGGACCTTCACTATAAAAGCAGACCAGAACCCACTAAACTTGTGAATTACATTTGGCCAAAGCCCCTGATGATACTCCCTTCTTAGAGTGTAGAGCTAGAAATGGATATTTTGGCTTTTCAAATTGCCGTGGAACACTGATTTTTTGCTGCCCCTCTCTGTAAGATGGCAGGTGATCAGTCATTGCATAGGTGTAGCAATGACATCATTACCACACACAATAGTAGCAATGCACTGAGGAGGCAGGGCTTTACAGCTAATACAGGTGGCATCATCTGGGATTGGAGTAAAGCAGGAGCAGTACAAATTTGAAATATATACTCTTTATGGGCGGAGCATTTCAGGAGAAGTGTGTTGAAAATGTGGGTTTTAGTCCGCTTTAATGTACTTCCTAAATTTGCTGTTACTTCTAACACATTTACTTATAGGGGGACTGTATACCCACCTAATTATTTTTCAAAGTGTAGCCCAAAACAGATTGCTCTTAATTAATACAAAAAAATATTTTAATAATGAATACACTATGATCAGCTTAAACCTACACAAGATACAAGGATGAAATCAAATATGTTGCAAAATGTCACGTCACTGTGAACACAGTATATAAATATACACATACACAAATAAATATACACAAATATACACATGTAACAAATAATCTGTTCAGATAAGAAACAAGGAGACTGTCTGAAATATATCTCCAAGTGCTAACATTATACTCAACATACTTTAAGAGTTATAAAGTTCATGTGCAAAAGAAAAAAATCCAAAAGGTGATAAAGGGGATGCTTGTCTAGTAAGGAGTTAATGTGCCAAAGGGTCACATGATCCTCAAAGTATTTTTGTTGTATATAATGTTAGCACTTTAGAGACAGTGGCAGTGGGCACAATTGGGACAGTTCAGCTATGCAGCGGCAAGGTCCTGCGGACGCTAAACCTCTTGTTTGGCAACCAGAAGACAGTGGTCAGCAATCGGGCTAGGGGATTCAGGTGGTGGCAGTTAGTTCCTGCACGCTTACTCCCAGAATGAATGCCTCAAGACAAACCGGTATGGCAAAAAGTCCTTGGGGTAGGTATATATTATGATACATCCCTATTTTTAATTTATTTTCTGTGTTTCCTAGCCTAACCCACCAAAGGTCATTTAAGACCTTTATACTTTAAGTAAGTATAAAGATAGGGATAAGGATCTTCTCAAGGAAATGCCCCAAGAGCCTAGGCCCATCAAGTGATGTGAATTATGCAGCTCTACGCTGCCAGAATCATGGCAAAGAAATTCTTGTCAGCTTTTTCCACAGCTTAAGATGGGGGAGAAATCTGCAGCTATGTTTAAAGAGATATTCGCCATGAGAAATTAGATGACTTCTGCTTTATTTATAAGGCCTTTGCGGCCCACTTCGGGGACTCCACTTCTGACGCATCTGTCCCGACTCCAGGGCAAGCTCCTCAGGTCTCTAGACCCCCAGTTTACCAGCTAACAGCTAATGTTATAAAGCCTAAAGAATCCTATGCTCCTGCTCAGACTGAGACAGGTTCAGAGATTGCAGGAGAGAGTGAGGCTGAGATTTCCTCTGAGGATTCTCTTACCAAGGGCATCCCAATGGAGAATAGAAAGGGTGCCTCAGGCTCATCTAAGATTTGCCAGAAAACTTGGCAGGTTTATTAGAAGTTGATTAGAAGATCTATGATACTTGGGGCATTAGAAATAATGAGAAACCTCTCTCTCTGATGGCAACCCAAGTTCTCTTGAATTCTCTAGGCTGGATCATCAGATTAGAAAAGTTGAACCTGGTTCACAGCTTCCTCTGCAAGTTTCTGGGGGTACAAGGTAAACAGTATATCAGAATAGATACTGCTACCTTTCAAAAAGGCAGACAGGATGATTGTAGAAGTCCAATCCTTCCTCAGGGATACTATAGTCTCTCTAAGGCAGATTATGAGACTCCTAGGATTCATAATGGTGGCAATTTCAGCAGTTCCGTGGGCGCAGCTTCACATGAGAAATCTGCAAAAATTTCTCTTGTTAAGATTTGACAAGAGACCGGAGTCGCTGGATCAGAGTGTTCACTTACAGGAAGATACCTTACAGGGTCTTCAGTGATGGACAGATCCCAGCCATTTAAGAATGGGAAGGTTATGGAGACAGAGGGATCCAGTAACCATTACTACAGATGCCAGTTCCTGGAGCTGGGGGGCCCACATGCATGACCATCATGTCCAGGGTCATTGGTCCCTGTACATAGTAAGGAGATCATCAATTTACAGGGAATTGAGGGCTGCGAAGTTAGCTCTGGAGTATTTTTTTTGCCAATGATAACCAACAGAGACCTGCAGATTCACACACACAATCCTGCGACAGTGGCATATTTGAATCACCAGGGAGAGACCAGGTCACCCGCTCTTATTGCTCTTTCAGATTCAATTCTCTTCCCGCTTCAGGATTTGCTCGGATCTCGGTGGTCCATCTGAAAGGAACCTTGAACACAGTTGCAGACTTTCTAAGCCGAGTCAGGATTCATAAGACGAAGTGGTGTCTAAATCAGGAGATCTTTCTCCAGTTGATAGCCCACTGGGGTACCCTGCAAATAAACCTTTTCCCCAACACAGATGATTCTAAATGCAGGGACTTTTACCCACTAGTAAGGGGAGACAGTGTGCTGGCAGTGGATGCTCTGGGCCAACCATGGCATTTTCAACTGGCTTATGATTTCCCTCCCCTCAGAATCCTTCCTCAAGTGATCAGGAAAAAAGCGCAAGAAGAGACCAGAGTTCTGTTAATAGGGCATTTTGTCCAAGAAGATCCTGGTTTTCCAAATTTAAAAAGATGGTAATGAAGGGCCCCTGATAGCTTCCAAAAATCCCAAATCTTCCTTATCAGCGACCTGTTCTCCATCCGAACCCAGAAACCCTGCGCCTCTCGCGAAAAACAGACGCAGGGCTGGATCATATCTGGTGGAGGCCCCTAGACACAAATTCTGGTGGAGGCCCCAGATACAGTATTTTTTTCCTTTAAAATAATAATACAGGCAATCACTGTTTTTGGCTACACTTAGGGGGAACTATATGCCCACTCACCTTCTTTTCCTAATATGAATCCTGAATGGACAAATAACGAGACATTGAAGATGCTTCCCTCCACACTGTCTGCAATGGGGTGATTGGGGGGGGGGGATTCTGTACACTGTCTGCAATGGGGTGATGGGGGTGGATTCTGCACACTGTCTGAAATGGGTTGATTGTGGGGGATTCTGCACATTGCCTGTAATTGGGTGATTGTGGGGGATTCTGCACACTGCCTGCAATGGGGCGATGAAGGGTGGATTCTGCAAACTGTCTGTAATGGGTTGATTGTGGGGGGTTCTGTACACTGTCTGTAATGGGGTGATTGTGGGGGATTCTGCACACTGCCTGCAATGGGGTGCTGGAGGGTGGATTCTGCACACTGTCTGTAATGGGGTGATTGTGAGGGATTCTGTACACTGTCTGTAAAGGGGTGAATGGAAGGGGATTTTGCATGCTGCCTGTTATGTGGTGATTAGGAGGGGGTATTTTAGCACGATACTTGGTTCAAAACATGTTTTTATTATTTTCCTCCTATAAACCCTAGCTGTTTTTACCCTGGCAGTAATTTCTACCTTTTACAGTGCCATGAAAGATGATGGAACTTTTTAAATAATAATAATAACAATAGTGCACTGGATATTGGACAGGTTTTAACTTATGTTAGTAGTCAGTTAATACTAACTGCTGCTTAATTAAGTGATTAGTACCTTTAACACTCTTAAAAAGGGTGCTGCACACACCATAAGTGATGAGCAAACCCGTTGAAGTCGGCACAAAAGTTTGGTTTGGGAGTAACACCAGCGTGATTG
Organism: Gastrophryne carolinensis; assembly: GCA_027917425.1. NCBI lineage: Eukaryota > Metazoa > Chordata > Amphibia > Anura > Microhylidae > Gastrophryne > Gastrophryne carolinensis. The sequence goes on from CM051235.1 coordinate 438,291,846, forward strand.
CCCTGCACAAAACGGAGTAGGGAAAGTACTTAAAATAATAACATAACAAAAAGAAATACATAAATAAGAAATTAAAAACTGTGATGCTATGATATTTTTACATATATTTTGTTCCCAAAGAAATTGTACAAATCTTATACAATCAAAACATACACTGTATATAGGATTACTGTTTTGGTTAGCCAGCATGGCTTCCTTAATTAATATGCAGCGTGGTGGGAGACCTTCCTTTGTTCTAAAGACTAGCTTGGTAGCTTTCAGTCTGAGTTTAGTTTCATGCGTGCATTTGCATGCAAATTAAGTTGGCCAGCAGAAAATCAATTATATGATTTTTATCTGAGCCAATCAGTTAGTTTGTCTGTGCCATTCAGAGATCATCTAAAATTTAAGTGAAATAAAGGGGTCAGCCTGGAAATAACCTGCTTTGTGAACTTCAATACTGAAGCCATTTTATTTGAAGATTGGATGAGGCATGCTTAATTTTGCCTGAATCAGATTAAACAGATGAGTAATCCATTTTCATATATGTTTTTGTCCTGTTAGGCTTTCTGTGTTTTAACAGTACTTGTAGCGTTTTTGTATTTGTACATTTCTTGCAAGCAAAGTATAAAAATAACTCTTTAAAGTGCATCATCTAGCTTTTCCTTGGAGTTACTGACAAATGAACTTATTAGACAATGTGGTGTAATTTCTGAAGATATACATATATTTCAACTTTCAAATTGCCATATACATTTAAGGGCTGCAAAAATACTTTAGCAAAATTGCACCCAACCAAAACAAAAACAAACAAAAGGGGGAGGAGTTAGAGGCGGATGTGGCACTGTAGGTGGAAGAGGCAGAGGAGGTAGCCAACACTTTAACCACTCAGTCAGGGACTGGCACAGCCAAGTCATGCCAAGTAGTGCCTCCACCAGAATGTGTTTGTACTCTTTAATTTTTCTATCATGCCTCAGTACTGGAATCAAAGAGGTGATGTTATTCTTATAGCGAGGATCCAGCAGGGTGGCCACCCAGTAATTGGCACTGGTGACTATATTTACAGCTCTGCAGGCACTGGAAAATGTAGTGGCTCATGTGAGCCAGCCAGGTGTCTCCCCCTCCTTATCCACCCAGCCACGCTCCAGTGTCACCTGTGAGCTGCACTGGGTGACATCCTGCTTTGATGAAAAAAATTGTCTGCTGGCTAGACAGTGGAGTACCTGGCCGCTGTCAGTCCAGCAACCCACCATGTGTGAACTGACCTGACACCTGGGTAAATGTACCTCTTCCTCCTCTGCTTTGTTTTGTGTCCCCAACACATCTGAAGTGTTATATTTCTAGCAGACAAAAGATGGGGATGGTAGCGCTGACAATGGTGTTATCAGCAACCATATTGGTGGTGTACTGGAAGCATTGCACTCTTTGGTGTTGAAGTGCTGTTGATCTGCACTTCGACTCACCCGGGCACCTGACACACACTCTTTCCAGCATATGTAAAGTGGAATTTTACCTGGTTGGCAAATCACATACAAGTGTAATAAAATGGGCAAAGAGAAGACGTTTTTCTATGTGCACAGTAGCTGGCAGGCCCTGCAAGTGTGCAATTAAAGTGGACCAACACCCATGATTTTCACTATCCTGGGTTTTGGTCCACTTCCGCGGGGCACCCCACTCCTACGGCGCATACGTGGCCGCATGTCCAATCAGCACGCTCGGAGCCGCTGTGGTATGCGCGTCCAAGCAACGTACAACCACAGTGGCTCCGAGCACGCTGGCAGCCGCATCTCGCGCTTCCCTCTAACAGGGAGCGCACCCGCGCCAGCCTTTCACAAATGGCTAGAGAGAAGCGCGAGATGCGGCCGCGGTCCGTGCATGCGCCGTTGGATCGGGAGTAAGGTAAGGTAAATGGGGCATCCTGGGGGGGTTTCACACAGCGGGGCATCCCGATTTTGGATGCCCCGTAGGGAGGGATTGAATCTTATAGATTCCCGGGCTGATCACGGAGGGTGTTGGTCCACTTTAACTGGGCACAGAGCAGATGTTTTTCTATGTGCCCAGTGACTGGCATGCCTGGCAAGTGCAATTAATGGGGCAAAGATCAGATGTTTTTCTATGTGCTCAGTAGCTGGCAAGCCCAGGACGTGGATTTAAATGTGCTAAGAGCAGATGTTTTTCTATGTGCCCAGTAGATAACCAGCACTACAATTACATGGGCAAAGAGCAGATGATTCTCTATGTGCCATGTATCTGGAAGGCCCTGCAATTGCAATTTAATGGGCAAAAAGCAGATATTTTTCCATGTGCCCAGTGGCTAGCAGGCCCTGCAAGTGCAATTAAAGGGGCAAAGATCAGATGTTTTTCTTTGTGCTCAGTGGCTGGCAAGCCCTGGACATGCAATTACCCATAAGACACACTATTCTAAGTATACAGCACGTCCTGTTCCAGAATACTCCTTACACATGGGTAATACATCCACAAGATGGCGCTGGACTGCAGAAAACAGCTTGTGGCTCCTCCCGGCCCTATATAAGTCAGGGACCTCCCACAAATTCCCCAGTTCTTTCTGCAGTCTGGACTGCGAAGACAGAAGATAGCTCTCTGTGGCGCAGGTGAGCGGGGCTTATATGCCTGTGGCCCTGCAAGACTATTCCCACCCGTTCCGTCTCATTTACTGCCTCCCGGCCTCGGCTGTTAAGGTTCGGGTGGAGGTAGGTTAGCAAGCACCAATGGTGCTGAGGAGCTAGGCTCCTACCGCATTCCCTGCTTTAACAGGGTAGGCTGTTTAGGCTAATGGTGAGCCTTTTTGGGATGCCCCCACTGCCTCATGGGTTTTGCCAGGTTATTCTGTGCAGTTAAACCCTATTCATTCCCCCTCCACCCTCACTTCTCACATTAGTCCTCTGGGCGCCATTGTCCCTGGGAATTCTGCTGTTATCCTCCCTCACTCTCCCCTTGGGGGATCTCCGGGGTAGGGGGGTCGTCTAGTGATTCAACACTGTTTTTCACTCTGACATGTTTTTAGTGCTTGTAACTTTATTATATGACGCCGCCGCGATCTGTACTGCGCTCCGCGCCTGGCAGCCTCATTCACCTCAGAGCTGCTGGGCCGCTATTGGCCGGCCAGATCACGTGGGCGCGTTTCGCGCTATTCTGTGGGGGCGGGCCCTGTGAATGATGCATTTACCTCATAACTCCACGGCCTGCCATTCGAGGTCTGCGGACACCATTTTGTTTCCTTGCTGCGTGCTGCTTGGCTCTCTGCGGTCCGTGAGTAACCCCGATGGGGTGATTTTTTTCTAAAAGTTTTTTCTAACTGCCTTATTCTCATGGGAATGTTGATTATGTCTTCCAGGCGGGTGAATAATTTAGCACTGTGGTTTCTCCTAACTCCCACTTCCCTAGCGGTTCTTGGGGCATCCCGGGTATCTCTTTAGCGGAAACCCTTACTGGCCTATTGTGCCATTCATATCACCATATGGAGGCTTCTGGGGATAATGGGCCTGGGGCCTGGGTGTTGTGTGTGAGGTATCCCCCATAAGTGATGATGTCAGGGTCTGTGTACCCTGTGCCCAGCAGATACTTGCGATGCAGGCTGGGTTGCCTGTTACTGGGCCTGGCGGTGCGCCCCCTCTGGCCTCACCTACCCCCCCACGCTTACATCTGACCCCACTGCGGGGCATACTAGTGGGGAGTCTCAACCTGATTTAGCTGAACGGGTGGCCAGCATTGAAAAACATCTTGCTGGGTCTGCCCCGTGTAAAGCTTCTGCTAAGAAGCAGCATTTATCGCCCTCGCGGTTTCCCTCTTTCCTGAGGAAGATGTGAGCCCTTACTCACTCTCAGGTCCCGACCCCCTTGAGGAGGGGGAATTATTTTATGATTCAGAATCTTCTGAGGAACAACCTAAGATATACGGTGGTACTGGGACTCCCTTTGGGGAAGACCCGTGGTCCCCTGATGACACTGACAGATTGCTGAGTCACATATTTGAAGCGCTTTGTATTTCTCCCCCAGCAGTGGCTCCGCAGCAGCAGGGTGAGCTTTTTCATACAGTTAAGCCACGCTGAGAGTTTCCTGAGCAGTCTCACTTTAATAATCTAGTGCTCAAAGAATGGGAACGGCCTAGCAAGCTGTCCGGGGTGCCTAAGAGTTGGGACAAGAGGTATCCCTTTCCTGCTGATGTTGTTAAGCGTTGGTCATGTACTCCCGAGGTGGATGCGCCCGTTCTCGGGTTGTCCAATACATCTGTCATGCATTCTCCTGACACTAATACTCTGCGAGATGCCGAGGACCGGCGTTTGGACCAACTGGCCTGTCATGCCTTTGCCTGTGTGGGGACGGCACTGCGCCCGTTTTTTGCCTCTGCTATTATGGCTATTGCCATTAAAGGGGTGCTTAAGTGTATTTTGGATTGGGCATTTGAGGATGCGGGTACAGAGGAGTATAGATCTCTCCTGCTTTGTGAGGAATTTATTGCATATATCCTCTCTGCCATGGATGATGCCATTATAATGTGTGGTAGGACTTCTACCCTGCTGGTGGCTATACGCCGCTCTGTCTGGCTACGTCAGTGGGTGGCCGACAATGCTGCAAAGAAGGCTCTCACTGGTTTCCCCTTCAAGGGCCTGCATCTGTTTGGGGAACGCTTGGATTTGTTTGCTAAGGGTGGTAGGTTACCTCAACGCAGGAGGCCATCTCGTTTTCTGGTTACAAGATAGAGTTTGCAGACTGGCCGCCCCCAAGATTCATCAAATCCCGGATGGCTCAAAAGCCCCTTTTAGCCCAGGGTCTGCGCCTTGCTGTCCAAAACCTTCTGGAGTTAGGGGTCATATGCCAAGTGCCTTTACAGGAAAGGGGCAGAGGCTACTATTCCAATCTTTTCACTGTTCCCAAGAAAGACGGGTCCAACAGACCCGTCCTGGATTTAAAGCGCCTCAACAAATTTGTCAGATTCAAACGCTTTCGCATGGAGACTCTGCGCTTAGCTGTAAATTCACTACACCCGGAGGACTTCATGACCTCTGTAGACATCAAGGATGCTTACCTTCATATAAATAATATATAATAGTGATTGAGCTGCTCCCACCCCCCTTTGTACCTTCATATACCAATCTTTCCAGGTCATCAGAGATTCCTCAGGTTCGCTCTGGAGGATCAGCACTACCAATTTGTGGCCTTGCCCTTTGGTCTCACCTCAGCTCGCAGGGTGTTCATCAAGGTGCTGGCGGGCATTATGGCTCTGCTGAGATCTCAGGGCATTTGCATCCTTCCTTACTTGGACGACATTCTCATCACGTCTCGGTCCTTCCAGCAGGCCGAGCTGGATACCCAGATGGTGGTGTCCACACTGGAGTCCTTCGGCTGGGTGATCAACCATCCCAAGTCTTCCCTGTCACCGTCAATGGTCAAGTCCTTTCTGGGCATGACTCTGGATACATCTCAGGTCAAGATCCTTCTCCCTCAGCAGAAGGTGGACAGTCTGCAAGCTTAAGCCAAGCTTCTTCTGTCTTGCCCTAGTCCTTCCATCCGACAGGGGATGCAGCTGGTGGGCCTGATGGTGTCTTGCTTCAAGGCTGTTCCATACGCTCAGTTTCACATGAGGCCTCTTCAACTTCACCTCTTGTCAGTTTGGGATCAGGACCCGCTGTCCCTGGATCAGGTGTTTGTTCTGTCCCCTCTGGTCAGGCGGTCTCTCTCGTGGTGGCTGGACTCAAGGAACCTGTTGGTGGGCAGATCCTTTCTGGCTCTGTGCTGGGAGACAGTCATCACAGATGCCAGTCTGACAGGTTGGGGGGGTTTCTGGAAATCCCTGAAATTCCAGGGTCAGTGGGGCCCTCAGGAGGCCCACACCCATATCAACATTCTGGAACTGAGGGCGATACGGTTGGTTCTCGTCCAACTGACTCCACACCTCTGGGGTCGGGCTGTTCAGGTCCGCTCGGACAACCAGACGGCGGTTTCCTACATCAATCATCAGGGAGGGACCCGAAGCAAGAGGGCTTCAAGGAAGTGTCTCAGCCTTTGTCTCTCTGTCCCAGGACCCTCTGGCCTTGGCCATGGATGCATTAGCAATGTCTTGGCAGAGCTTTCAGCTCCTTTATGTGTTCCCTCCGTTTCCTCTGCTGGGCAGGGTGCTGCGCAAGATATCACAGGAAGGGGTGCCAACCACCCTGGTGGCCCCCTGTTGGCCAAGAAGAGTGTGGTTCGCAGACATTGCGCAGTTGGCAGTAGGTCATTACGCCCTTCCCAAGGTTCCAGACCTGCTCACTCAGGGGCAGCTACGCCATCCCAATTTACAAACGCTAGCTTTAATGGCCTGGCTGCTGAAACCTCCATCTTGATGGAAAAGGGGCTGCCTGCCTCTGTTGTTAATACCATGATTAGGGCTAGGAAGAAGTCCTTGTCCTCCATCTACTATAGGGTATGGCATGCTTATATTGATTGGTGTGAGTCTAAGTCGTTTATCTTTCGGGTGTTTTCTGTCCCTAGGATTCTGGAGTTTCTGCAACACGGTTTGGATTTGGGTCTTCAACTTAGTACCCTTAAAGGTCATGTTTCTGCCTTGGCCATTTTCTTCCAAAGATCTTTTGCTCACCATTGTTTGGTTAAGACCTTCTTCCAGGGGGTTACTCATGTGCGTCCCCCACGTAAGCCTATGTTACCAGTCTGGGATTTGAACTTGGTCTTATCTGCCTTGCAGGGGTCTCCCTTTGAGCCCTTGCGTGCGGCCCCTTTGTCTATTTTGACGCTTAAGGTAGTCTTTTTGGTGGCCATCACCTCTGTTAGGCGTGTTTCTGAGTTGGCGGCACTTTCCATCAAACCCCCTGACTTTGAGAGACATCAGGACGAGGTGGTGTTTCGTTTTAAGCCAGATTTTCTGCCTAAGGTTGTGTTTGCTTTTCATCTCAATCAGGGCATTGTTTTGCCTTCTCTGTGCCCTAATCCTAGTAACCCCAAGGAGCGGGTTTTACACTCTCTGGATGTGGTCAGGACTTAAGAAGGGTCTGGCTCCAGCTAAGTCCACTATCAGCAAGTGGATCCGTCAGGCTGTGGTACAGGCCTATTCTGCTAAGGGGAAGGAGCCTCCCTTCCACCTTACTGCTCATTCTACTCGTGCTATTGGTGCCTCTTGGGCTTTTCAGCACCAAGCTTCTGTTGAACAAGTTTGCAAGGCCGCTACTTGGTCTTCTATTCATACTTTTTCTAAGTTTTACAAGATTGATGTTAGGGCCTCAGCTGATGCTGCTTTTGGTCGCAAAGTTCTGCAGGCGGCAGTGGTTTAAATTGCCCGCTGTTACTTTTTGGGGATCCCACCCTACCTTACGGACACTGCTATTGGATGTCCCATGTGTAAGGAAAATTCTGGAACAGGACGTGCTGTATACTTAGAATAATACAATTCTGTGATTACTCACCTGTAGAATTCGTATTATACGTATACAGCACGTCCTGTTCCATCCCACCCTTGTTATCATTATTCTTAGTTACCTCTGTATGGTGATTGTTCATATGTTCATTTTTGAATTCTTGTTATTATTGTTCTCCCGGCTTCTTGTTAACTGCTTGTCAATACTGGGAAATTTGTGGGAGGTCCCTAACTTATATAGGGCCGGGAGGAGCCACAAGCTGTTTTCTGCAGTCCAGCGCCATCTTGTAGATGTATTACCCATGTGTAAGGAATATTCTGGAACAGGACTTGCTGTATACGTATAATACCAATTCTACAGGTGAGTAATCACAGAATTGTTTTTTTTTTCTCTAAAAGTGGACACATACACGCACATCTCCGGTGTCCCCTGCCTCTGCTGCCTTCACCATTGCTGTTGTCCACTGCCTCCACTGCCCTCGCCTCCACTAGGCACCACCTCCACTGCCTTCACTGTCGCCATACCTGCTACTAGAGTTCCCAGTTGGGGCGTGGCTTGTGAATCATGCTAGAGTCCAGTGACACAGGCCACGCCCACCCAGAACCCAGGGGGGTTGGCGCGGGGGGTTTAGCACACCATTTGGTTCAGAATATTTTTTTCCTTTTTTTCTCCTCCAGATCCTGGGTGCTTCTTATGGGCAGGTGCACCTTATGGGGTGAAAAATACAGTAAATGTGCAAATAGCAGATGTGTTTCTATGTGCACTGTAGCTAGCAGGCACTGCAATTGCTAATAAATGGGAAAAGAGCAGATATTTTTCTATGTGCCCAGCAGCTGACAGGCACTGCAAGTACAATGAAATGGGCAAAGAGCAGATGTTCTTCTATGTGTCCATGCCTATGTACAACGGTCACGGGTCACGTGTCCCGTCTGGCCAATCACAGCCATGCCCTGGCTGTGGCTGTTAGGGGCTGAAAGCTGGTTGATTGGCTCAGCAGCCCATCAATCAGCTTTTCCAGGTTCAACCAAACACCAAGCCTGAAAACAGACTTGTGGTTGAAGTCTGTGTTTGGGATTGGGGACTCGAACTTGCAAAGTTCAGCACGGACCTGAACTTCGCGGTTCAGGTTCGCTCAACACTAACTGAACTAAATTGAAAGTCCAACATTTGTCAGTATACTGGACATTTTTATGTATCTGTATGTGAATAAGTATATCTAACATTTTTGATATGGGTGGTCATTGCAATTGTAATTTACTCTTATTTTAAGTGTTTATGTCATATGTTCTTTATGCTGTGCTGGAAATTGGTGTATTTTAATTTTTGCAATGGAAACAGGAAGATTTTAGCAATGACTAGAACTTTTGGCTTTCTCTTTGGCCACTGGGCTACCAATGTAAGCAGGTTATGCATGAATAAGGGGTGCCCTGTGCACTTGAAATGCGCTACAGCCAAAGTGCAAAGCAAACTGTTGTGGAGGTTTTATATGGAGTTTTAAAAAATAAAGGCTAGGTTTGATCTATTTCGGACGAGCGGCTGGATCAATGGCCTTGATTCACAGCCTCCTTTACCTTCACTTTCACATGTGTTTGTGTATTTTTTGTGTGTTTTTTCAGCCATTAACGGGATTTTCGTGTCTTTTTTCATGCGTATGTGTGTTTACGCGAATAAGCATATTCGATGATCGTATTTTTCGCGTAAATAGTTCGCTTTCTCAGGAATGTTACGATATTGGAATGGGCTTGCACATGATTCCGCGCCTTGATTGTTGATTCGAACACGGCGAATAAAACAAGGGTGTTTCCACTAAACTTACGGAGTGTATTTCCTGGTGAAAGTTTGCTGTCGTGTGAGTTACAGTGTGATGGAGGCGGATTACGTGGAGGAATATGAGCGCCTGCAGCGACGCGGCATACTATGCATCTGCATATCAGATTTCAGGTTGCATTGCGCACGTTTGGATATCGCTCGCACGCATGACGTTGAGTTATTCGAGCTCACCCGACTGAACCGTGTTTCCTTTGAGAAACTGTATAGTGAGCTGCGGCCATGGTTGGCCCCCACCACAAGGAAGGGGCATGCAATTGCAGGTATGACCAAATTGGTTGCTTCCTTTAAAACAAGTGGGCCAAAAATGTTGATTTAAACGCACCTAAAAGCGAATATTTGTGCGCACATGTGTGCAACAAACAAATGTACTATCCGAGGATAGGTCCAGACATTAACAATGATTTAACATGTTTGGGGAAGTGCTAATAATAACCTGCTTGCATAATTAAAATGATTTGTATGATGCTTTATTTAATGTCATCTGTTTTTCTTCCACCGTTTAGATGATTCTGACCCATCAGTATGATTACCTGCCGAGCAGCTTTGAAAAACGGACCTTGGCACTGGACATAGTAGCCAAGCTGCAGGAGGAAACTGACGCCACCTTCACCTATACCCAGATCATCCAGCACTGGTCGGACCTAAAACGCAGGAAGAGGCCCCGGGTGAGGAAATTCTTCAGGAAAAATTTCCTAAGTAAGTACATTACCATTACATCTTAGGAATACACTGACCTTAGCCAGGCCTGTGTTTATGAATGCTATTCTCTTCTAGTGAGTGAATATACTTATAGAATTAGGCCCACCTGGAGGCATGGAGTCCGGCCAAGGCTGGAAAGATCTGGGAGACGTGAAGGTGGTGGCAGTCCAGTGCCAATGTCCTCCCCCTCCTCTGCAAGTCCTGAAGAGCAACCACTGGACCTGTCTGCAGAGGAGGGGCATCAGCTGCTCGGCAGGGAATCGGAGGAGCAGCAGCACTCAGGTATGATTATCACACACAGGTACATGCACTGTAAACACACACTCATTTCTTACTTTTAGATGCTGAGGTGGCGGGTGAAGAGCCTGGAGTTGAGGCAGGAGGTCACAGCCCACAAGGCCAAGCACCTGAGGTGCAAGGAGAAGGTGGGTGATGTCACACACAAATTCAAATTTAAATGTCGTCATTAACAAATATGAAATTATACATTACTATATTTTTGCTTCCTCTACAGAGTCAGACCAAGAGGAGTGGCAGGCCCCAGAGAGGAGGATGGTCCCCCAGGAACAGGTCGCCCACCAGCCTAGTACGTTTTTAGACGTTTGTTGATTTACGTTAACATGCCTTCATCAACAGGTATTCCCAATGCATAGGCTAGAATATTAGATGAATTTCAGGAACAATGCATAGGCTAGAAATTAATATTATTTTACTCAACAGGTATTCCCAATGAATATACTAGAAATTAATTTAATTTTTCTTTTCACAGGCAGCACACAGCAGCGCTTACTGACAGCTGCTGCTCATAGGCTGGTGGGCGAAATTGAGGAGCTTGCAGCTTCAATGGGGACCATGGAGGAATAGAATCCTGAGAGCCTGCCACTTTTTTGTAAATAGTTTTAAATAAAAATGTTAAAATTTTTAATATTTTTATAAAAAAATATTAACGATTAACAATTATTACCATAAAAAAAATACTAGCAAAAAAAAATAAAACTACTTTTAATACATTTTTTACTACTTTAAAATGTTAATGATGCCTATCATTTATTCATAATTAATATAAATGTAATGATTTCACAAATCCACTTTTGCACATAAATCCGAAAAAAAAGCCACAAGGAATTGAAAAATATCTAAAGAATACATGAAATTAAGGTAAGCATGAAAATATGGGGATAGAGAAAAAGAAACACTCACAAGGGAGTTAAGGTAAGCATGAATATATGGGGATACTGGAAAACATACAGTGACAAGGGAGTTAAGGTAAGCATTAATAGAGTGGGACAGAGGAAAAAAAAAACACAAGGGAGTTTAGGTAAGCATTAATAGAGTGGGACAGAGGAAAAAAAACACTCACAAGGGAGTTAAGGTAAGCATGGGAGCAGAAGTGAGTGAGAGAATAGTTGAAACGGGGGACATGAATGCGTACATGCGTGCAAACATAGCAGCTTCTACAACAAAATTAGGTTCCTACGTATATTTTGAGAAACATGCAAGCTGAATATCGCGGGACACTGAAATTCTACGTCGGAAGGTACGATGAAAAACACAGAAAAACGGTAGTATACGAGGATTACAAAGCATCGTAAACGAAAACCTCGTCCTCTCGCGTACGCTGCGAGAGCCGTACACAGCCATTCACAATGGCGTATGCAGCTACGAAAAGTAAATGGAACGCTCCCTATGGTGGCTCTGCATCATGCGTACGCACGTAGACATGCGGGAAAATAGTGAAAGTTACACATTACGAGACAAAAACAAGATGGTTTTGAGAAGGCTATGAATCAGCCCTAATGTCCTCTTAACCCTGACTGATCCTAAAATGTTTATTATCTTTCATGCTAGTAAACCTGGTAGACCACTTTGTAGGTACTCTTTAAATATGTCAAAAAATAATTAGTGTTATGCAACTCTATGGAATTCAAATCAGTACATAGTTTGAGGTCAAATTTAAAAGCTAGCACTGCATGTAAAATGGGGTTCCGGTGTGTAATATGCGTCATGTCTAATATTAGCTTTTGCAGTAAACGCCATGAGGATAGACATAGGGCTGACATGTTCTATTTTGTTAACAGTTTTTATATCTATAATTGAAGTTATTCAACCATGCAAAGGCCAAGGATATTCTTTCTCTGACATTTTTCCCCATTTGGTTGTAATAGGATCTAATAATGATTTCTCCAAAATGTTGTTATTTCAAGCGGACCTGTACACTAGATTCCCCTACCCACATTCCAGTGCAGTGTGTTCAAGCTCTATATACTCTGTTTTTGCTTGTGAGTTTCCTGTTTCCTCACAGCTCTGTCAATTGGGAGCTTAACCCGTCGGCTCTGAAAGTCCTGCCAATGTGAATTGCAGGTAGCATATTTAATTGCTAGTGCAATGATGTCACCACCTTAGAAGTGGCATCCAGGGGTGAACTGGGGCCAAAATCTTTTTTTTTAACTACCTGCTGCCAACTCACCCCTACTTACTGAGCTTTGCTGGTATTCTAAGCTGAGGTTGGTATTGAAGCTTCAGTATTGGTCACATAGGAAGAAGTTAACTATAAAGCTAAGGCTTAAAGGGACTGTCCAGGCAAAATGTAACAAACATGATGTAGCAGCTTACCTCCCCAAATCTGCCCTCTCTCTTCCTGTAACCTCGCAGCAGTACCTAGAACAAGAAACTTGGCACTGACTTCTGGCCCCCGTGGCTGTCTGTGTGTTGAAGCATTGTGATTGTGTGATGTCAATGTATGCTGCTATAAACATGCTGCCTGCTATTGTCCTGCCCCTCCCATTGGTTGGGAATTTAAAAAAAATAGAACTTCAAAATAAGGCTTGGGAGGGGTGGATGCTAAGGATACAGAATTGCAGAAACATAAGAAAAAGGTAGTGTATCATATTTTGGTCATTACAAACAGGCAGAACATGGGGATATTCATCTCATCATTTGCAAACGGACATTCACGGCTGACTGCATTCTTTCACACATCTCAGCATCTCCAAGACCCATCCAACCTCAACAACAGCCATCTGAAGCTCATTATCCCGTTTACAGTTTTTCTGGCATGGATTGGGCCTGGACTGGGCTAATTGACCAGCAGGACCCACCCAGCTTCCCTTACTGGCCAGACTTCAGGCCTTATGTTCTTTATTTCTAGTTCAGTGCCTCCAGCCAGTCGAGCCTGATGAACACAGGGGATATGCTGACTGACAATATCTTTTAATAAAACGTTAACATCCTTGCTTCCTCAGTAATAGGGGAACGACTGATAATGAACTGCAAATGAGGAGTCCAGAAAAGTCTATAGCTATTACTCCAGTGTCCAATAAAGTAGAACAGTTCACTCAAAGTTATAAAGTAAGAGTTCAATTCCCTGCAGGTGAATTCTCATATGTAGTAGGCTGGTTCTCTGTAGCAAAGGAGTAGCTAGGATTTCTGGCACACGGGCAAAGATTTAAAAAGGTGCCCCACCTGTTCTCAGGCCCCCCTTTGGCGCCCCCCTGACCTGCTGCACCCGGGGCAAGTGCCCCCCGCTCCCCCTAGCTACGCCCCTGCTCTGTAGACATATGAAGCTGCTGCTCTCCACACTAGGCAGGGGATAAAGACCTAGAACAAAGGCGCGGCCTCTTTTATAGACCCTGCCCCATCACTGGGAAATCACCAGCTGATGACCTCACAAACAGAAACAGTCTCTCTACCATCTTGAAGGATGACAGATAGCAGGGAAACACAACACATACCTACATTCTCCCCCAGGTGAAATTCCTATTGACCCAGCAAGGCAACTGTAACATTTTAAATCAGTAACATTAAACTACAACATCATTGTCACCTTTTGTAGACTGCTCCTCCAGAAACAGTTCTTTACAGCAATTAGCTGAGAGAAACAACATTAACAATAGAAAGGCATCATACTAACCAATTTAGAATATGCAGCAATCATGTCCATCAAAGCATAACATCGCTAGCATCATATAACTTTGTACAGTGTGACAGGGTTTTCCCAAGTCATCATCTGTAAATACAGGTGAAGGTCTTCAAACTCGACTCCCTCTCCTAACGTCATCAGGCATCATGCCAGTCAGCCCCAAAGGAGAGTTATTATAAACACCAGATATTCCAATCGCACTAGTAGCTGTTGACACCAAATCCAGAAGCCTTGGTTCAAAAATGGAAGAGTTAGAAACCTCTCAGAGGAAGGCCATAATTTGTGGGTATCAGAGTCTGTGCAGGGGATTTCCGGGGGGTGTGGGGGGCTTTGAACCACTCACTTTCACTGACCTAAGCCCTTTCTTCACTTGAGGACTCATCATTTGGCTCAGGTACAGGATCAACTTGCTCAGTGGGCTCAACAGTGAATCCTCAGTTCACGGAGGAACCACGGCACAGGGAATAGGTGATTTTGATGCCAAGCCTTAACACGACGATCTGGCCCTTTAATGTCGAAAATAGGTATCCAAGGCAGCTGAGTTACAACTTCAAACAACTTCCAGCAATATGCTATCTTATGTTTAGCTGAAGGACCATTTATGATTTGTAACTTATCCATTCTCTAAGGTAGTATGTGCTTTCTGATGGTATTGTCTTCTTCAAACGAGTAGGATCCTTGCTTGCATATGACTGATTCTCTCACATGTCTGATAACAAGGTCCCTCTTTTGTAAACAAATCATGTATTGAGTTCTCAGATGAGCATCTTCAGTGATTCCTAAAGCTGAAGGGCAGCAGTACATTTCAGGGATACCTCTCTCATTGTATCCCAAAAGAGTCCACAACTTACATATCAGAGAACGTAATTTTATCTCCTTAAACAGCAGCCATAGCACAATAAACCCCCACAGCAGGCCCAGAAACCTCTAGTCAACACATAAGTAAGTGGATTACTGTCAGTTCTTACTTCAAATTAAGCCATATAAATAATCATGCAATTTGTCCACAATAGCCCATTAAAGTGCTAAAAACTCCAATTTGTGTACATGATAGTCCTTCTCAGATAAACTAAAACTCCTACTGATGTAAGCCACAGACCTCAGGCCTCCAGGATGCTGTTGTTGCAAAACTCCTAATCCATCATAGTTGGCATCCACATGCAAGATGTATGGCTTTTGTGAGTCAGACCAACACCGGTGCATCAGTAAGGCATTGTTGGTGAAAAAGCATCATCACAGGCAGAAGTCCACTTCTCATTGAAAATAACTTTGTTAGAAGCTGCAGTGCCTTTGTCGGAGGTAGAAGCAGTTTTCATAAAATCATTGAAAGGCTGTGCCATCTTAGAATAACCCTCCATGAAACGGCGGTAGTAACCACAAAATCCTAAGAAAGACCTCAATTTAGTCAGATTGGTAGGGCGTAGCCAGTTAACCACAGCTTTCGCTTTCACAGGGTCAGTTGCCACTCCTTCTCCAGACACATGTCCTGCAAAGTTCACCGAAACCTGCACAAATTTGCACTTGTCAATTGAGAGCTTTAACCCCTCTTTCCTCAGATGATCAAATACCTTAAATACTCTTTCATCATGTTCCTGCAAGGTGGAGCAAAAGACGATAATGTCATCAAGATAGACAAAACACTCTCTAGGGCAGAGGTCCCCTGGCAAGCAGTTCAGGTGGCAATGTATGATCTTTCATCTTTTGAAGGCAGTCCTAAACATCTCCCATAACTTTAAGAAGAATGCATTGTCATCTTTCTCTAAAGGGGATGCTATCAGTTAAACGGATGCTATGCAGAGTGCTCTTAGGACACCCCACGTCCATAACATTAATAGAGAAAACATCTCTGCATTCCATTTGTTTTTGCAAGTGTGTCTTTTTGTGCTTGTGGACTGTCAGCATCCTCTGTGGAAATTCAGGGGAACCTCCTCTCTAATAACTTCAGCATGGTAAGATTCAACATTCTCCATTGGATAACAATAGGCCACTTCCTGCCAAGCTAGTAAAATTACAGGATAACCTGTAATATTGCTAATAGTAATACCATCCATTCATGGGCAGCAGAACGATAATCTTCCAACCATGCTTTGCAACTTCTTCAGGATCATTCTCTAGTAGAAAATAACCCCAGCCCACTCCAGGGGTGATTTCTACATACACTTTTATAAACTTTTACTCCTCCTGGTGGAAGTTCTAAGAAAGTTCTCCCCCAGGTAATTCTGGTGCAAAAGGGTGGCAAATGTCCTGTAATTCAGGGGCCACTGATGAAGCCGTGAGTGGAGTCCCCCTTTTGAGGTTGAAGAAATGTCAGGAGAGCAGCTTTTACAGCTTCAACATGTGACCCCACAATCATGGGTGTAGACTCCAGGCAAGGACTGACATAAGTAATAACTTTTAAGGGAGGATCCCCTTCAGCAACCATCCTGGGAATGTGTAAATCCACTTTGCAACAGCCATTCACAAAGACAGGGTTCTTCCCCATCCCATAGTATTCACAAGGTGCAATATGACTTAAACCAGACCAACAGCCTGGCACAGTTGGAAAAGAAAGTTAGCGCCCATTTTGGAGCTTCTTCTCCCAGCATCTCAGCCATGCTGCTGCTTGGATTCAACTGACATAACTGACAATGCACAGTAACAGGAATCCCAGCAGAATTTCCTGTTTGCAGGTGACCTGCAAATGCATAAGCCGCCATTTTGTTTCAATCTAAATTACCCTGGGGAGGCATGCGTAGGAGCACTGTTTGTTGTGTTGGTCTGGTTTAAGTCACTTTTGACTGTTGGTCCACTTTAAATGCTGTTGATTAAAAGGATGGTAAATAATAGTCATTTAGGGGCAGCGGTGGGCCCTTTTTGACACTGAAGGTGGCCCACTGTGTGAAACCCCCAGGTCCCTGAAACAAACTCACCTCTTCCCAGTCCTATGGCGCATGCGCGGCTGCTCGTCCAATGTCCGCATTCCCCACTACCCTCCACATATGCCTGGCACGGGCACGTGTCCTGCTAGGGGGATAGTGGGGATGTGGGCGCAGCTCGCGCATGTGCTGTTGGACTGGGAAGGAAGGTAAGTTTATGGGCAACCTGGGGGGGGGGTTCTCATAGTGGGGTATCCGGATTTTGGATGCTCCGGGAGGAGGAATCGATCGCCGTGGGTTTTGGTCCAATTTAAGTGGACTATAGCAGACTCTGGCTGACCACAATGGAAACATGTCATCTTAAAACCCGTATTGGAATAGTGAGGCTTAACTACAGAGGAAAGGCCTCAGATGTGGATCGTTTATGGTTTATTGTGGTTTGATCAGTCTCTCACCTACCCCTGGGCCAGTGGACCTGACTTTACTCTTAAAAGGTGTACTAAAATGAATGCCAGCCTCTTGTTTCTTTACTTCGGTCATTGTCTCAATAAAAGTAAAGCCTTTCTCTCTTAACACAACACGCCACACAGGAGATGCAGGATGATATTTCCTTAATCTATTATTTTTGTCCATTCCTATACATTGCTATAGGCATATTCTGTGCGTGAGCCTGCATGTGTGCCTGCGCCTATGTATAGCTAAAGAAATGCTGTGGATACCACACATTTGAAAAGGCCTGGCCAGGCAGATCAGTAAATCCTGCTGCAGCTGTCCTGAACATCCTTATTGTCTCCAGTACTGTGAGGAACAGAAAATCATGCTCCTTTTTCTCTGCCGTCAGTGCCTCCCCTCAAAATCCAGTCCACCAATGGAAGCCTTGGGCTTTAGGCTAGACCCCCCCCCCCCCCCATTAATTAAGATTTAGACTAGGATTGAAGAGTTTAAACTGTTAGATTGTCTATGCAGCACAAACAAATGGTCAATGTCACTGAGGAAATCCTCACCATATGTGAGCTAGTACCAGCAAGAATTGGAAAGGCAGTCCTGTTTTGTGACTTCTGTAATAGACACCTAAAATAAGGCACCTTTTATCTAGAGTATTTGGTTTACTTTATAACCTATACCAAACAATAAGTCATAAGAACCTCTAGGTTGATAATTACAATGATTAGCATTTTCAGAACCTGGTTTGCTTTTGGTTAGAAAAGTTGGTCATTGCTAGCTCTTGGAAAAAGACCAGTGTCCATTTCAAAGTGTCTGAAAAAGACATGCATAGTATGCTTTTCCTGCTAGTGTGAGTGGCAGTACTCATTTTCTTCTACTGTCAAACAATAATCCGCTGCCCCACCTCAGTCCATAAATTTAGACTGACCCAACCAACATGTGGCCTTCCCAGAAAGACCCCTAGGACTGCCAGGGAAGAGGGGCAAGGGGCTAATAATCAGTGTGATGTATCTATGCTTAAGTATTAGATTAGAGGTTGTAACATATGTTGATGGACATTTTTTTGTGCTTAGGCAGAGTCACAGCGAGAAAATAATCCATCATCCACACTAATAAAGCATTTCAATGGCACTGACAGGTAAATCCCTGGTAAGATCTAAGTAAGCTTTTCAGAGAATTGTCAGGGGAAAAGAAACTCAAGCTAAATGATCTGTTCCCTTGAGAGATGGCCAGCTTCACAGTACTTAAATAATTATCATCAAGTATCAGAGGTAATGCTAGTTTGTATCAGGCAGATTAAATACAAATGTAATCTGCTTACTTTAGCTTGCGTTTGAATTTCATTTCATATGGCCGCTCTTTGCTAATATTTGCCATGTTCATACCAGATAAAGTTGTTTAATATTTCCCCTCCTTCAAGGTCATATGCCCTATATAAGACTAGTCTAGATCTGCTGAGATAAGGAGACCACAAGCTTACAGCTTTAGTCCTCTACAATCATACATCATTTTCAAAGTATCAAATAAACTACCTAAGTTTCTCCATGGTACTTTTATTTACTGCTCCATGGAAGGCTGGAAGGGTGGAAGTTATGGCAAGTTCTACCTCTACAAGCTCACCCTGTTACAGAACAAGGGCTGTCAGCTGTGTGAACCAGCTACTGGTGCCTCTAACACAGCACCTACTGCCAGCTAATGGACAGGAACGACGTGGAAGCTGGGGTTCAGTTAAGTGAATGATACTCACCTATTCTCTCGCGATCATCAGTGCAGGGTTCCCACGCCACTCTTCAGTCAGGATTCAAATCCTTTGCCCAGCACTGATCTCTGCCGCCTGGCCCCAGATGCAATTGAGGGCTATTTAAAGTGCAAGGTGGTTGGGAGATCCAGCTCCCTGCCCATCAGAGCCCAGTGAGGGGGGGCTTCCTGTTCTTTCATCCCACTGAGGACATTGCCTGCCACTGGAACGAGGTTGGAAGTGATAAACAATCTTTGCTGCTTTCATGGATGCGCTAGTATAGGCTTTTTTTCACATAATTGGTGGGAGTGTCTCCTGGTAAAAAAGTTCTGGGCTCGAGTTCTTAGTAATTCAGTATACAGTATACACAGTTCTTAGTAATTAAATTCCTAAAGTAGCAAGCAAAACTTTGCTTAATAAACCTGTCCAGAGGTGCAATACAAATCAGCGAAACCTGTTGTCGGCCAAACAAACTATAGCAAAACACTGGACGTTCTCTAATTTGCCCTACATCCTGTTCAGACAGAGTTGACTATATTAGAGAGCACCGTACATGAATAGTGCATGATTATGTAGGGGCTTTTATCACTCAGGTGAGCTTCAAATATGTGTACTTAAAGTCATACTTAAGTCAAAAATACTCATCATCCAGTGCAGGTTATCGCTGCTGGTGCTTTGTAAAGAAATTACTGGATAGCCCACTGTCAGCCCCACGTGGGGCACCACCTCCTCCTCCTCCTCCACCGCCTCAACGCTCGACATCACTGTGTGGAATGTGACTATGGTGTACCCCTTTTCTCTCTTTTCTCCTTCTCTTTTCCTGTTCACTTCCCATCCTTTTTTCCTGTATTTTTTGTTCTATCTCTATTTTCCCTTGACCTATCTTTTTTTATTATCATTTGAGAGTAGACAATACAGGTTTTGGCATATTTTGGAGATACAAGAGATTGGGCATTACCAGATTCATTCCATGTAAACAACCTGAGCATACACCCAGAGTTTGGGTTTTAAGAAGAAATATATTGTTTGTAATTTTTTCAGTGCTTTCACAATGTTTTGGGGTAAAAAAAAATGTTTTTTAATTTCTTGCGTTTAAAAAAAATAAATTTTTTTCAAGAAAACCATATTGCATGTGAAAACCCTATTCCTCCCGATTACAGTGCCTCATGTGTATCGGTAGACCCTCATTTTCAAATGAATTACAACTAGTATCGAGGGCTAAACCATTACAAATAAAAGAAGGTGAAATTAAGGTGAGCATTTTATTTTAAACAGGGGAAAATGCCAGCTGTGTGAAATTCACATAGCTGGCACTTTATGGCCTGAGATGCAGCTAAGGTTAAAGAGGAATTATTCTTTCACTGTGAAAATATATTATTCTGTTAAAGAGGTTTCTTCTTTCTTTTTAACACTTTCAAATATATTAGTTGGCTACAGGCAAATTACTGGTGTTAAAAGAATTTGTTTTAATTTTGCCAATATTCTGTTTTGGCTGAACCGATCGAATTTACTTTTGACCTGAATCCATAACCCAACACTAGTCAGAAGCAATGTGTGGCCTTGTGGGGTTACTAAAGTTAAAGCAGCTTTAAACCCTCTGAGACCACATTGTGCCAGGTAGGGTCCAGGTCTTCCGGAACAGAAAACTCACCTCCCCCTGCCTGCTGCCAATGCGCCCTTGCAAGCTTACAATCTAAAGAGTATTTGTGGGATTGTATGTCCTTTTTATTTAGCAAACTGCTATCACAGCTTAGTGGTAAGTTTGCTTTCTTTACCGCCAGATATTGTGAAAACTGTTTCCAGACGGTGGGCAGATTTGTCAAGTAATTCTTCCTCTGGGTCTTACTGTCTCTTTATCATTACAATGTTGTGAGGAATGGGACACAGTGTGTTATGGTATGCATAAGTTAAGGAAAGTCTGCATTGTGAGTGGAGGAACAGAAGAAGCATGGTACTCCCAATGTGATACATTCAGATGAAAGCAGGGAACATATTGTTCTATATTCCTGACTACAATGAAACGGGAACAGACACGATCTACCAGGCATCATAATCATCTATTTCTGGTCCCAAATAACTAGACTTTACTAAAGTTATCATCTAGACTGCGCTGAATAAACATTTTACAGCACGTTTTCTTTTTGATACAGTGGGTAAGGTTTAAAACTATAAATTGTAAGTGCAAATTGATGGGCCCCATTAGGGTTTTGCAGCTTTGCCCATGATGAGCACATAAAATATAACAAATGGTGAGTATTCGCAATCTCTGCAGTATGTGGAGGATCCACTTTTGTAGACTTTCCAGAAGAGTCCAAAGGTGAAGGTGTATAGAGGTGCACATTGTTTTCTTATATATCTTCTAGCAAACATGGGCTTGTCTAAAGGTGAAGCAATGTTGACAGACGATTCGAACTTACATTATTGTGGGTGTGCTTGCCAAACTTTAGTGGATACTAACCAACTGAGAAAGCAAGCTCCCCACATAAGGCAGCCAAGTCCCCCAAATGGGAAGAAGAGCTTTCCATATTTGACTAGCCCTCTTAGTATCCCCGGGGCACGCCAGTTTGGGATGCCCTGCTGTGTGAAACCCCCAGGTTGCCCAGTAAACTCACCTTTGCCCGGTCCTACAGCACAAGCGTGAAGAGTCTAGAGGCACCGAGAACAGACAAGGGGGAGGGAATAAAACCCCTTTTGTTCCACTTTAATGACTTTGGTGGGTAAAAAGGGATGTTTTTTTACATAATTTATACATTACAATGCAAAAACAACTTCCAGGCTTCCAAGAAATAGACTATGGCATTTGGTTCTAGGGTAGGAACTTTGTCTTCTAATGAAAGGCAGTTATAATCTACAGCATATTTTAGGATGAATCATATCTTGTAAGGTGTTGCCACACTGCCTATATGGGAATGGGAGGGGGGAAGCCATGTTCCCTATATGGGAATGGGAGGGGGGCAGCCTCACTGCCTATATGGGAATGGGAGGGTGTGCCACACTGCTTATATGGGAATGGGAGGGGGGATACCACACTGTTCATATGGGAATGGGAGGGGGGGAAGCCACACTGCCTATATGGGAATGGGAGGGGGTGCCACACTGCTTATATGGGAATGGGAGGGGGTGCCACACTGCTTATATGGGAATGGGAGGGGGGATACCACACTGTTTATATTGGGATGGGAGGGGGGAAGCCACACTGCCTATATGGGAATGGAAGGGGTGTTACCACACTGCCTATATGGGAATGGGAGGGGGAAATGCCACACTGCCTATATGGGAATGGGAGGGGGGTTACCACACTGCCTATATGGGAATAGGAGGGGGGTTACCACACTGCCTATATGGGAATGCCAGGGGGGAATGCCACACTGCCTATATGGGAATGGGAGGGGGAATGCCACACTGTCTATATGGGAGGGGGAATTGCCACACTGCTTATAGGGGAATAGGAGGGGGGGTGACACTGCCTATATGGAAATAGGAGGGGGGAATGCCACACTGCCTATATGGGAATAGGAGGGGGGATGCCACAGTGCCTATATGGGAATGGGAGAGGGGGAATGCCTCACTGCCTGTATCTGCCTCCTTCTCTGCAGTGCCAGCGCACACAAACACCCGGCCTGTTACAGTGGTGGGCGTGCTGAAGCTCAAGCATTGGCCACGCCCACAGCTATACCAAGCTGGGTGTTCACTTTGTGTATGCTGGCGCTGCACAGAGGAAGTGATGGAGGCAGCTGTATCTGCCCCCTTCTCCGCGGGGCCTGCACATACAGTCAGCTTCATACAGCGGTGAGCATGACCATTGCTTGAGCATCGGCCACGCCCACCGCTGTATAAGTCCAGTGCGAGCGGCGGAGGCAGCTGTATCTGCTGCTTGCCACCACTATACCAAGCCGTGTTTCTGTGTGTGAAGACGGCGGGTACAGTTTTTTTTTTTTTTTTACTTGACCATGGGAATGGGAGGGAGGGAGAATGCCACACTGCCTATATGGGAATGGGAGGGGGTGCCACACTGCCTATATGGGAGCAGGAGAGGGGGGTGCCACACTGCCTATATGGGGAATGGGAAGGGGGGTGCCACACTGCCTATATGGGAATGGGAGGAGGGATACCACACTGCCTATATGGGAATAGGAGGGGGGAAGCCACGTTCCGTATATGGCAATGGGAGGGGGGGCAGCCACACTGCCTATATGGGAATGGGAGGGGTGCCACACTGCTTATATGGGAATGGAAGGGGGGATACCACACTGTTTATATGGTAATGGGAGGGGGGGGAAGCCACACTGCCTATATGGGAATGGGAGGGGGGTGCCACACTGCATATATGGGAATGGAAGGGGGAATACCACACTGTTTATATCGGAATGGGAGGGGGGGAGCCACACTGCCTATATGGGAATGGAAGGGGTGTTACTACACTGCCTATATGGGAATGGGAGGGGGGATACCAAACTTCCTATATGAGAATGTCAGGGGGGAATGCCACACTGCCTATATGGGAATGGGAGGGGAAATGCCACACTGCCTATATGGGAATGGCAGGGGGGTTACCACACTGCCTACATGGGAATGAGAGGGGGGTTACCACACTGCCTATATAGGAATGGCAGGGGGGAATGCCACACTGCCTATATGGGAATGGGAGGGGGAATGCCACACTGCCTATATGGGGAATGGGAGGGGGGAATGCCACACTGCCTATATGGGAATGGGAGGGGGAATGCCACACTGCCTATATGGGGAATGGGAGGGGGGAATGCCACACTGCCTATATGGGGAATGGGAGGGGGGAATGCCACACTGCCTATATGGGGAATGGGAGGGGGGATGCCACACTGCCTATATGGGGAATGGGAGGGGGAATGCCACACTGCCTATATGGGGAATGGGAGGGGGGAATGCCACACTGCCTATATGGGAATGGGAGGGGGAATGCCACACTGCCTATATGGGTGGGGGAATTGCCACACTGCCTATAGGGGAATAGGAGGGGAGGATGACACTGCCTATATGGAAATAGGAGGGTGGGATGCCACACTGCCTATATGGAAATCGGAGGGGGGAATGCCACAATGCCTATATGGGAATGGGAGGGGGGGATGCCACACAGCCTATATGGAAATAGGAGGGGGGAAGCCACACTGCCTATATGGGAAAATTAGGGGGGAATGCCACAATGCCAATATGGGAGTGGGAGGGGGGATGCCACACTGCCTATATTGTGAATGGGTGGATGCCACACTGTCTATATGAGGATTGGGAGGGGGTATGCCACACTGGCCATGGGGGATGCCTGGAATGGAGGGATTCTGCACATTGCCTATTATATGGGAATAGGAGGGGGGATGCCACGCTGCCTATATGGGAATGGGAGAGGGGGAATGCCACACTGCCTATGGGAATGGGAATTGCCACACTGCCTATAGGGGAATAGGAGGGAGGGATGACACTGCCTATATGGAAATAGGAGGGGGGATGCCACACTGCCTATATGGGGAATGGGAGAGGGGGAATGCCTCACTGCCTATATGTTAATGGCAGGGGGGATGCCACACTGCCTATATGGTAATATGAGGAGGGAATGCCACACTGCCTATAAGGCAATGGGAGGGGGGATACCACACTGCCTATATGGGGAATGGGGGGATGCCACACTGCCTATATGGGGATTGGGAGGGGGAATGCCACACTGCCTATATGGGAAATGGGAGGGGTAATGCCACACTGCCTATATGGGAATGGGAGGGGGAATGCCACACTGCCTATATGAGGATTGGGAGGGGGAGTGCCACATTGGCCATGGGGGATGCCTGTAATGGTGGGATTCTGCACATTTCCTATTATCTGGTTCTTGGGGGCGTGGAGTTTTAGCACAACATTAGGTTCAGAATATTTATTTTCTTATTTTCCTCCTCCAAATCCTAGGTGCGTCCTAAGGGCAGGTGCGTCCTTTAAGGCAGACAATACGATAATTTATCATTTCTTTTCACACTTCTGCAAGCTGCTGCCCTGTAAGACATATTAACTAAAACATTAGAGGTTCAGCAGCATGCTGGAAAAAATCTAAATCATATTTTGCACTTCTAGAATGTTCACTGAATTGGCATTGTCTGGCATAAGTGCTTGATAAATCAGGCCCTTAACGTTTAGATGACATGAACAACAGGGATGTTGTGCTTCTTTTGGAGTGCAGTTTTGGTCCAGAAATTTGCAAATGTTTGTATTCACTAGAATTGTATTTCTGAGCGGTAACTGCATTTAGATTCACTCTGACTATATCCGATGTTCGAAAGTTTACTTTAAAACCAAAAAATGGTTGAAAATAAGGCATGTGGTGTATTCAATACCCTTTTTCATTTAATATTCACTGATACTGTTAACTGATTTTTTTTAAATTGACTGATCTGTATGTAAACCTCATTAAATGCTGGCACCTGTCATTTAGACAAGATCCTCTGATGTGAGGATTTTTATGTATATACTGTTATACGTACTTGTCGCTAAGGTGGGTACAGGAAATATAATGTATCAGGGTTTATTCTGATGGCAGCCTAGAGAGGCAATGTACTCCTAGCATTATACATAAAAGCAGGGAACATGTTGTTCTGTATTTCTGACTTCAATGAAATGTGAACAAACACATTCTACCAAAGGCATGATAATGTTCGTTTATTTTTGGTTTGAGTAAATCTGTAACACCAAGGTGATCAGCTAGACTGCTGAAGCTGCATATTAAAAAGTAACTTGGTAAGTAAGTGGATGCCCAGACACTCAGCATGTCTAAGTAAGCCTGAAACTTTTGAACATATTCAATGGACTGGACTGTCATACATATATTGGTGTCTTCTGCAGATAATAGTGGGCCTAGTACTGACCCCTTGCTGTATATCACTTACAACTGGGGATTATTCTTAATCTCCACCAGGATCGTCTGAACACTCAACTCTTTTTCGTCCATTCAGCAACTCACGTTTCATTCAGATTTTCTTTGCCAACCTGAGCTCAGAGTAGCAAGAAAAGATGATTGGAGTGGACATCATTTTACACAGCTTCCAAGAGTGAAAAAGCTAGAAATTAGTGTATGTCTGGACAGGGACGTTAACAACGGGTTTCAACCAGGAGGGATTTCATTATACCTGTTACCTATAAGAATACATTTTGCAAAAGTAAGTATGCATCATTTAGGAAAATCTGCATTGTAAGTAGAGGAATAGAAAAAGGATGATCCTCCCAATGTGCTACATTCAGATGAAAGCAGGAAACATGTTGTTCTAAATTTCTGACTACAATGAAACAGGAAGAGACACGATCTACCAAAGGCATCATAATCATCTATTTCTGGTCCCTGAAAGTTATCATCTAGACTGCTGAATATATATTTTACAGCAGGTTTTATTCTAGAGCTTTTGATACAGTAGGGAACTATATATTGTAACTGCAAATCGATGGTCCCCATTAGGACTTTGCAGCTATCTCCATGATGAACACGTGAAATATAACAAATGGTGGGCATTCGCAATCCTTGCAGTATGTGGAGGATCCACTATTGTGTGCGTGAAAAAGTGGGATGAAGTTAGTGTATGTCTGTCCCTCCTGGTTTCACCCAGGAGGGATTTCATTATACTTGTTACCTATAGGAGTACATTTTGCAATGTTCGTACTAAAAATGATTTAGAACGCTTCTGTGTCCTTATTCAACAACATATGCTCCCAGCTGATGTCCTGGTATTGAACCTGGGGAAATTTTCCTTTTTAAAGTTTAGTGTTCTTGCCCTTCCAGACAGACTGTTTTTACAGTTTAGGCTAACTTAAACTACAGTGCATTGTGGTTTTGAATGTTGACTGTCCCCACAAGTTTTTTATCGTTAGATATTATCAAATCACCTTGCAGATGAAGCAGAACGATGGCCCCCAGTCAATATCGGTGTAGTTAAAATCTCCTATTATCACCAATGTTTCAGCCTGAGTCATCTGCTCGAATTGTTTATGCAGCTGACTCTCTATATCCCCATTGACTTTGAGAGGTCTATAGTTTTACACCCACAATTATTTTTTACATTGTTTATATCTCCCCTGCACTTCTACCCACCAGGATTCAACATACTTACAATCTTCAGCTACTATAGCAAGTTCTCTTTCTATTTCCAACATAGAATAGAGGCACACTCTTCTCCTCGATAAGTATAAAACCTTGACATTTATCAGCCCAGCTATCTCCAGCCATGTCTTAGAGGGCGATTCATTAATAGCGGCAGGTAGCGACAGTTGAGCGACTGTAGCAGTATTTTAACAGCGCCCGCTAGTAGTCGCTGTGCTTGGCCATTGTTCGGTTGTTGATAGCGACTGAGTCGGTGTGCAGTAATGTTGAATACGGGGTGACGAGTCGCTATTTGACAGGTTCAAGCGCTGTGAAATGCATGTTTAACCCTTTAAGTGCCAGCCTACCTGGAGTTTTTGTCACACTCTGTTGCCAGACCATTTTGCACTATTTTGCGCTCCCCATGTTCAAATGTGATTTTTGAAGGGATTTCGAGGGATTTCCCAGGAAAATGATATATTGTTTTTTCAGCAGAGTCTGGGCTTTAACATGAAATGTCTTGTTTGTCATTTGTTAGGTGTATTCTTAATATTTTTGGGTGAAATATGTGCAAAAAAAAAAAAAAAAACATTTTTACATATTGTCGTTTTTTTTGTAATAAAAAATGTAAGTTTGTCTATGAAATCTTATTGCGTGTGAAATCCCAATTTCTCCCGGTTACAGCGGTACCACATATGTATAGGTAGACACCCTTTCCTGCCCAGGAGACTCCCCCAAACTGAAACAGCGCTTTAGGGGATTTTCAGATAAAATACAACTATGCTACGCAATATGCGCGCCTTGCAGTTTTTCCAGAAAAACAACCCTTTACATTTGAAATACCCCCAACAAACTATATATTCTCTGGAAGTACACACCTCAGGCTTTCTAGTGGTACCAGGCTTGTTCATGTGGCCATAGTTTTCTGGAAGTAATCCCTCAATGGATTCTTTGGTTGCAAAGAGTTTCCCTAAAAAAAGGATAAAAAAGCAGAATCAAAGCCACATTTTCCTAAAAAAACTATATACAAACAAGAAAAAACAAGTTTAATCTGAGAACGCAACATCCCCCGAACAGAACAATACCCAACATGCATAGGTTCTGTCAAGGGAAGAGTTGCCAAACACCCCAAAGTAAAGCATGTGCGTAACGGTAACTTTACTTGAAAATTTCAGCTCTGCAGACAAAGTGCGCACCTTGCGATTTTTCAACCAAAACAACCCTTGACATTTGGAATATCCCCCATAAACCATATATTCCCTGAAAGTACACACGTTAAGCTTTCTAAGGGTTCCCAGCTTGTTCTAGTGGGCTCATCTTTCTGGAATTATTACCTCAAAGAATTCTTTGGTTGCGCAGGGTCTCCCTAAAAAATTTATAAAAAAGCTGAATAAAAAACACCTTTTCCTAAAATATAAATATGCAAACCAGAAAAAACAGCTAAAAGCTAAAGCTAAAAGCTAAGTCTGAAAGCGCAAGGTCCCCCGAACAGAACAATACCCAACATGCATAGGTACTATTAACCCTTTTAATTGCCAGCCTACTTGAGATTTTGTCACCCTCTGTTGACAGGCCATTTTTCCCCATTTTGCGCCATGTTTTGCGCCATTTTTTCTGGAACTTTCAGGAAAATTATATATATTATTTTTTGCAGCAGAGTTTAGGCTTTAACATGAAATGTCTTGTTTGTAATTTTTTTTTTTTTTTTACAATATTATTAAGTAAAAAAAATAAATAAATAAATAAAAAAATTTTTTTGCAAATTGACTCCTTTATTTTAAATAAAAAATGTATTTTATTAAGGAAAACCATATTGCATGTGAAAGCCCCATTTCTACCGATTAGAACGGTACCACATATTTATCGGTAGCCCCCTGTTCCTGCCCAGGAGACCCCCCTAACTGAAACAAGTATTTTATAACATTCACAA
Source organism: Gastrophryne carolinensis (assembly GCA_027917425.1). Lineage (NCBI taxonomy): Eukaryota > Metazoa > Chordata > Amphibia > Anura > Microhylidae > Gastrophryne > Gastrophryne carolinensis. The sequence goes on from CM051235.1 coordinate 438,320,689, forward strand.
AAAAATACAAATACCATCCACACTACAAAGGGTTAAATCGAGAAAAAAAATGACATAGGGTCCCCCCTCCCAGGGGAGGGAGACCCCATTTTTTTTTTATTTTTAAGGGTTAAAAACCCTTAAAAATAAAAAAAAAATTGACGTGGGGTCCCCCTTACCCAAAGTAACCAGCCCGGGACCAGCTATGGGGGCTTGTAGGCACAGAGTGGGGGGGCCAGATTTTTTGCCCCCCCCACCCTGCAGCCTACGAGCCCACATAGCCTATGTGGGCCCGGGCTCTTCTGCCCCCCCCTGGCCTTTGGGGAGGCAGGTAATGGGGGTGCCGGGGGTTAATGGCAAGCCACCCGCTAGCGCAGGTGGCTTGCCATCCCCCCAGCCTTGTGAACTGGTATAGGGGTCATGGACCCCTTACCAGTTCACAAGGGGTTAAAAGTAAATAATCACACAGACACAAGCAGAGAAAAAAATATTTTATTAATTTTTATTTTTTTTTTACACTGTACTCACCTCCCATCCATCCTGGAGCACTCTGTCCCTCGGCGATCACTGGCTTCTGCTCACTTGCTAGAAGCCTTTTATAGCTGCTGGATGACAGAACACAAAGGGTTAATCAAAAAAAAAATGACATAGGGTCCCCCCTCCCAGGGGAGGGGGACCCCATTTTTTTTTGATTTTTAAGGGTTAAAAACCCTTAAAAAAAAAAAAAAAAAATTGACGTGGGGTCCCCCTTACCCAAAGTAACCAGCCCGGGACCAGCTATGGGGGCTTGTAGGCACAGAGTGGGGGGGGCAGCTTTTGTGGCCCCCCCACCCTGCAGCCTACGAGCCCACATAGCCTATGTGGGCCCGGCCTCTTCTGCCCCCCCCTGGCCTTTGGGGAGGCAGGTAATGGGGGTGCCAGGGGTTAATGGCAAGTCACCCGCTAGCGCAGGTGGCTTGCCATCCCCCCAGCCTTGTGAACTGGTATAGGGGTCATGGACCCCTTACCATTTCACAAGGGGTTAAAAGTAAAAAATGACACACACACATAAGAAAAAAAATCTTTATTATTTTTTTTTACCCTGTACTCACATCCGATCCGACGTCCCTCGCCGCTGTCCCACGCCGATCATCTCACTGACAGATGCCGGAGCTCGGAGGGGGTATAGGAGGAGCGGGATGACGTCATCCCGCTCCTCCCACAATGGGCGGGGCTAGGAGGCGGCGGCCATCGCCGCCATTACTAGAGGTGAGGACCCGGAAGAGGGTCCTCACCTGAAGACAGCAGGATCGGACCCCCCCCCCCCCGGTGAAGAGGAGACCCGACAGAAGGCTCGGGCGCGGAGGTGAGTAAATGACAGTTTGTTTTTTTACAGCGCCGATGTCAGCGCTGGAAACGGGCGGGGGGGGGGCTGGTTTCGGGCCCCCTCCTGAAGACGGAGGACGACGGGGGGACGATCGGATGCCCCCCGCAGGAAGAGGGGACCCCAAGCTTCACGGGGATACCGGAGGTAAGTGTTTTTTTTTTCTATTTTTTAACTGTTTGGGGGAAATGCCAGGCACGTTTCTACGTGCTTGGCACTTAAGGGTAGGAGAAGCAACCACGTGGAAACTACGTGCTTGGCATTTAAAGGGTTAAACTCCAGAGCGCTGGCGGCGATGTGTTTTTTTAAGTAGTTTTTTAACCCCCAAACCACCATTTTTTTGGAAACCAAAAAAAAAAAATTTTTAAAAGAATTTAGTAATATGAATACAAAAATATCAGACATGTAATATCAATTCTGCACAATTTTTTTTTTTTTTTTTTACCTTAAAAAAATTATCTAACATGGCAGAAGTGGTCGCAGAATTTTTCACATTTAAAAAAAAAACAAAAAACAAAAACATTAATAACAATTAATTATGAATATTTAAAGATTGTTCCATTGAAATGCATTGGAGAGCGCCAGGTAGCGAGAGGTCATACCTGTCGCTGTTCAAGGTCGGATGCTGGCGCTGTGGGCTGAGGCTGGAATAATGATGAATGAGTGGCTATATGGCGCTATCTCAGTCGCTAAGCAGGATTGGCTTGATAAATGTGTGATTGTGGTGGGGAGCTGGCGTTCTCGTGGTGGTGCCCGTCATTACCGGCCACTCACCAGTCGCTACCTGTCGCTATTCCTTCATAAATAAGGGCCTTAGTTACATCAATGAGGTTATTGGTAGTCTCTAACTGCCATAGAGTACCGTTTTGTACTCTTCTGTGGCCTCCCACAGCTGAAAGGTGGCACAATTTATGAAAATGAAACATGGGGGGGGGGCTTTCAGCATACCCCATAGGACACTGTTGTTTCCAAACTTTTGAGAAATCGTCCTTATCTTGGAAAAATGATGTACTCCACATGTATAAATGCCCCATTGCGGGTGCAAGTATATTTTTAGGGAAATTTGAAGAAACACTTTTTTATTAAATTTATTTTGTGCGTTAAAGTGATAACCTTCAATTTCAATTCACACCCAAAAGTGCACCCAAATTTAAACTTGCTTCAGAAAGTAAATAGCATGAGCCCTACTCTTCAGGCACATGGGCTAGCATTAAATACTCTCAGCCCATCTGAATATATTGCATGATCCTAGATTTCCCCTGGGTGTGGACAATTTACCCTCATCCTGCTGATAGCTTGTTCATCATTTTTTATAAATACACCATCCCATAAATTACTCAGGGATCAGGGGATTCAATGAACTTAAAGGGACTGTAAACCCAAAGACAATAATAAGGTAGCCAGCAGATCACCTTATTCCTGTCCCATGTGCCTCTCATCTATATCCTACAGTCCTGGTTACAAGCCATAGCAGAGCTCTAAATCTGCCCTCCTTTCAATTTTAGTTCTCCAGAACCACACAAAAAATGGTTTAACAGCCAATCTGTCCCTTTGGAGCTCTCAGTGTGAACGAGCATTGCAAGCCACAGTGATCCCACAGTTTCTCTGACTACAGCAGAGCATGCTCATGACTCATAAAGCTTAGCCACAACCCAGGAATTGAAGTTAAAAAAGCATCTTCTAATACATAAGGTATTTACGTACAAATCAAAGATTTTGTGATGCATTGAAATGGCTAATTTTAAAATGTTGCCAAGGGGGATAAAGAGGAAGGAGGTTAGTGTCTGCTCAAAAACAACCTTAATCTGAGATCTTCAGGTATTCTCATTTGCGGCACTGGGTCCAGGGACTACTAGTGAGGTGCGCTGATTTTTCTCTCTTTATGGACTTTGAGCGTATGTGTGTTAAACATTTGGCTGCTACGAGTTTTAACATGCCTTACAGTTCCTTAAAGTGGACCAACACCCAGGATTTTGACTATCCTGGGTTTTGGTCTACTTCCCCAGGGCACCGCGATCGGGGGTGCTCCGCTATGTGAAACCCCCCAGATTGCCTGATTCAACTCACCTCACCCCGCTTCTATGGCGCATGCGCGGGCGCTCGTCCAATCAGCGTGCTTGGAGCCGGTGAGGTATGCGCGTCAAAGCAATGTCTTGCTCTGTCAGCTGTCAGCCACATTTCGCACTTCCCTCTAACAGGGATCGCGCTTGCGCCGGCCATTCACAAATGCTAGAGTGAAGTGCGAGATGCGGCTGCGGGCCGCACATGCAGCATTGGACCAGGATTCAGGTAAGGTTTGCGGGCATCCTGGGGGGTTTCACACAGCGGGGCATCCCGGTTTTGGATGCCCCGCGAGGAGGGATTGGATCGGCCCGGATCCTGCTGGGTATTGGTCCACTTTAAACAACCCCCCCTAAATATAACGCTTTACCATATGTGAAGAGGTTGGCCCTGGGACTGGGGGAGGAGAAGGCTTTGAAGGACTGGGTGAAGATTTGGCTAACAACGACTAAATGTTCTGTTAAGGTTTTTTCAGTTGAAACAACCTACACTTCATCGATAATATGGTATTTTGTCCCAACCAGAATAGTTCATGTTGTGCCTGGATATTCTGACAGATGTAGGGATGTGATATGCCTGGTGACATCATGCCTATTTGGTAGAAATGTCCAGCAGTAGTCCATATATTGTCCAGAGTTTTTGGTCTGTATTAGTAGGAACCCTTGGGAAGCCCTTTTACACCAAGAGGTAGAGGATTGACTATAAATCAGAACAAACAGTGTCAGACTGGGATCAGTAAAACTGACTATGGGGGCCCACCTCACATTTAGATGCAAGTATTACTGCCTTTGATTGAGGGTCCATGCACAGAAACATTATGTCAAACTATATTGTCTGTGTGTATGTGCACTTGTGGTGGCACAAAGAAGCTATACATAGTTCAGGTTTGGTGATGGAGGCCCTCAAATGGGTCCTTGGGACCTGGATTTTTCCTGGTAACCCTGTGGGCCAGCCTGAGCCTGAGAACAAACTACTTGTGTTCATTCTGCTGTCTAAACAGGCCATTGCTGGAAAACTTGTTCGATATCATTTATAGAAGTTAAACTGGACCTTCAGGCCTAAACCCTTAAAAAACTATTCCCCAGCATCTAAAATTAATATACTTTAAGTTTTTAGTCACTTACTTATTGTTCTTTCCCCCATTGGGCTGCAACTCTGTTCAAGACTCTAGGATACGGGTGCCGCCATCTTGCCTCAGAAGCATCACATACTGAGGAGAGGAGAGGAGGATAATGTGCAGGGGGTGGGGTTAGAACTTTGCTTTGCACAGACAGAGCAGAGCTGGTGTCGGGGAAAGGACAACCATCCCAGAATGCAGAGATACACAGACAAAAGACACTTCCTGTTTGCAGGCTGCCTGATGCTCCATGAGCTGCCATCTTGGATGTTTAAAGGCTGATAATATGCAGTAGATGCAGGTAGGATGGTTTTTAATGTGGGCAATCTGTATGTACAGAGTAGTGTAGGTCCTGTAGGGATTTACCGGGCCTAAATGAGATATATTGCAGCTATTTTTTCGCTAAGCCTCCCAAGTGACCCAACCCGTCTTACCTCCGTCTTTCTTTTATTGTCTGTCTGGTGTATGTTAAAGACAATAGGGTTGATTCAGAGCCCCTTTCTCACCATTTTTTTGATTGAATATTTCCATTCTCATTCATTTTTTCCATTCGTCTGATTCAGCAAAGCCTTTTTTCTGCGAGAACTTTAGTGTAAAATGTTTTTATTTTTGCATGATTTTTCGTTTGGTAGCAAGACCTCCATAAAAATGATGAGAAAGGGGCTCTGAATCAACCCTATTGTCCAGGCTTAAATAAAGAATGCTATATACTCACCCTTTGTGCCCCACAGATGATTGCTCCTAGTCTGGCCCTGGCTGCCTTTCCTGAACTTCGCTGCAAGGCCCGATCATCCAAAGCCTTCTCCTTCTCTATGCATTGCCAGCTCGACCATCAGACACAGCAATGGAGGGCATGTTGAAACCTGGCACTCCCCCTCTTTTGACTGCAATGGACGGGACTTGCTGCCATTACTGTGATTGATGGTGGTGGTGGTCGGGGGGAGGGTCAAGAAGGAGGAAGCTCTGGACAATCGGGCCTCATGGTGTGGGATATGTGTTGGATGATCAGGTAAGGCAGCCAGCGCCCAACTAGGAGCAATCATCTGAAGGGAGCAAAGGGTAAGTATACAGAGTTTTTTTTATTATAGCTGGACAATTTCTTTTTTACAATGTCTTGGGGTAACTTCATATGTCTTTTTTTAACCGTATTAACTATGAAACAATGTTCCCTAAGGTTATGATAAAAAATTTAAAGTTACTACCTTTGGGTAGACATGACTCTGGTTCTTAAAGAGGAACATTAGAGTTCCACTCCTTAGGGCATTCCAAATAGGGATACCCTCCCAATCGCCATTTTCACTCACCTTCTACTGGAGCCCTCACTGATTCTGTGTGCTTCGTCTGCATCCCAGCTCACCTCTAGCCGTGTGCGCGCCCATGCCCGACCTTTCTGAATGGGCAGCGTGGGCACGACATGGCTGCAACGTGGGCGGGGGATGCAACTGATGGCACCGCTTGGCTCCTTTCAGTACCGCTTAGCTGCTCAGCCATCGAGATGGCTTATCCGCTAGCGGTGCCGAAGGGAGCCGAGTGACAGTAATCAGTGCACTCGCTCTATTTGAGTCTGCCCTGTGGGATTGGAAGGAAAGTGAGTGAAACAGGGCAACCTGGCGGGTACACACAGTAGGGCACAAAGGAACAACACATGGGAATGTGAAATTCCTGTGTGTTGTTCCTCTTTAAACTTGTCAGAAGCGTAATCTTACTGCGATGTATTATGTCTCAAAAAAAAACAGAAGTGTTTCTGTTTCTTTAAATGTTATTGTCAAAAATGTAATATAAGAAACATTCTGCAAGACTGGTCAGAGCAGACATATAATATTGTTCTATTCACAACCTAATCACCAAAGCTTAGCGGCTCTTGACCTTGACTATGAATTCCTATTGAAAAATAAGGCTTGTCAGGCTAGCTACCTTTCTGCCACTGATAGGCTAAAGGGCTCCTACAAACTATTACCACAGTTCTACCTGTTACAGGTGCTTTTGCTTCCAGTCCCTTAACACATCAGAAACCCGGCAATGGAGAGTGTAAATCAAATAAGACGCTTGCCATCTCTTGTGGACGTAGATCTACTTTAAATAACACTAATCTTATTTTCTGTTTTGTAGGTCCAGAATTAAGCTCCCGGGAAGGCACCAGCAGGTCCACCCAGTCAACAGCCCCTAATGGATTTAAGCGACACTTTCTGAGCCATAAATTGGACTGTGATAACCAACCCCACGACCCTGACAGATTGTTCCAGAGATGTTTCCTTGCCACTGTGACCACAATTAATGTACAGGGACCCTCGTGAGGTCAACTGTCAGCCATTCATGCACATTCAGATCATTTCATGAGCTTCTGTCTCTTCTGACAGCCTCATTACTCTTTACAAATCTGTGATCTGTAACAGTTTTCTACAGGGCTCTATTTGTGTAGCATTTTACAGCAACATGTAATTTTTATGCTTTGTGTACGAATAAATTGCTATCCCCAGTTCACACGTGGATAATAAATCTTGCACTTGACATGCGTTTTATTGGTTTTATAATCTTCCAGTGAAAATTTAAGGCAGGGAAGTTTGGAAATAGACCAGTGCGGTGACAGCAAATATAGGTGATGACATTTATTTGTTACACACAGTTTTTATAAGAAGAACAATTACAATATACAAGACATTCTTCTAGAAAACAAACACTAATGGGCACAGGGGACCAATGAAGTTTGATGAAATTCTAAATCAGATGTTCCAACTCATAGAAACAACTCAATACATAAAATGGATCTCCAGCTTTAAAGCAAAAGAAACAAATGCTCCACAGCTAAGAAGGGTAACCTGAAGAATATTGTATACCAAAGAACCCCCTAGAACGGGGGGCTGGGATTTGGGATGGGGTCGCTGCATACCAGAGAATGCAGGTCACGCTTAGTTACCCCCCTAAACTTTTTTGCCCAAATAAACGTGTTTTCCCACAAACAGTATAATAGAACAAATAAAAAGCACTTTACATAGTAACATAGTATATATAGCTGAAAAAAGGACTATCCAGTATCATAGCCGCTAAAGTTATTACATGCAAGGAAGGCATCAAGGCCACATTTCAACTCTTTCAGTGTATCAGTGTATCATGACTAGAGATGAACAAACTTTTTAACAGTAAGTTTGGTGTAACTTTCTGAAAAGGTTCGCGTTGGTCCGAACTTTCATCTAAAACACATGGAAAACAATGACTGATGGCACTAAAAGTCCCTTATAACACGCTGTCACCCAAGGCTGTATAAAAACATGTTTTAGTTGACTAATGAGCAATTGAATTGGCAGTGACTAATTAGCATACAAATCAACCACCTAATTAGCATTTCAATAGCCCATGGTTGTCTTTGATCGTTTAAAGCACATTAAAAAAATGGGGAGAAGCAACAGATTTTGCATTCCGGCAAAGTGAATAGAAGTAATGGCATTTTACAAGCACTGCAAAAAGTATCCATTTTGGGCATCACAGGGGGTAGACCTGGTCTTGTAGGCCTGGCAGTAGGGGACTTGCCCTCAAAAAATTACCCAATCTTTACAGCGGTAGCAAAAGGAGGTGGCAAAGGAGGTGCTGTTAGTGGTAGTAGAGGCATTAGCAGTAATGAAAGACTAAACAGAGGCACATGAGATCTGTGGTGGTTGTGTAGGGCTGGCACTAGCAGGCAAGCCCCCCAAAAATTAACCTATTTTTACAGCGGTAGCGGTAGCTGTTGGTGGCAGTAGTGGCATTACCAGTACTGAAAGAGTAGGCAGAGTGACAGGAGACCTGTGGTGGTTGTGTAGGGCTTGTGTTAGTAGACGCCAGCAGGGGTGCTGCTGGTGGTAGCAGTAGCAGAGGCATATATTTTAATGACTAGGCCAAATGACACCAGACCTCGGGTTGTTGTGTAAGCCTTGTGTAGGCCAGTAGCTGATAATCATTCAAAAATGATATAGGTTGTAGAGGGGTAGCAACAGGATTGGCTTCCTGGAAATTGAAGATGGGAAATTCGATTGTACCATGCAGCTTTGTGATGCTGCTCCGGGTGGCTGTCACGGTACACTTACCTAGAGTCCGGTCCCGCTTATCTCCAGGCGGTGGAGTCTCCACAGCGGGCGTCTCTGCCTCCGCCTCCTTCTCTCCCCATCACGTTCCTCACTGCTTTGCTCATGCTCGCGCGCGCACTGCTGATTTATGCCGATGCGGATTTAAAGGGCCAATCAGCCCAAAGTTTGTTGTCAGTGCACACCCTAAGGGTTCAAACTGGGCAATCAGCCTAGATGTTATTATAGGGTCAGCTTCTTCCCGTCCAATCCCCTGCATCCTTGATATATAAAAAGGATCCCCTGCCATAATGTCATTGCCCATGATATTCCTGAGACTCTAGTCTTGTTTATCCATTGCCGACCTTGCTAGCCTTACTGTGCCTGACTGCCGCCTGTACCAACCTCTGCCTGAATTATGACCATGTATCTGTCTCTTCCCTCTCTGATCTCCTGGTTTGACCCTTGGCTTGACCTTTGACCTTAACCGTGTTCTCCCTTGAAGCTGTAATCTGCGTTTACCTTGGCTACTCGACTGCACCCATTCTTACCTTCGGTTCATCCGTCATCACCCCCGTGAGTTTACATCCTTTGAGCTGACAAGTCGTGAGGGCAACCGTGTCTGGTGTGATGTTTAAAGCTTCCTAGCAAACGGGGGCTTGGCTAAAGGTGAAACTAGCTGCGGAGATTGGGGGTTGTAAACTCACTAAGAAGACGGGTTTGACAATGCCTATATAGAGCCATAGTTCCTTATCCTAGATTTGTGGCCAGGCTACGGCTAACTTTCTGCTTGCAGATCTGACATTGTGCTAGTATTTGTTCTCCAGGGAAGGTAGGAAAGAATTGCCACACGGCAGCGTACCCTAAATAAGAAGATCTAGAATGTCCACCACCACACTCCAAAGGCTGACTGTCATCAAACAAATTCTCCTCATCACTATCCATAGCAACCGGGCTGGCGCCCCACTAGGAGGGGACAGAAAAGAGAGTGATGATGGAAGAGAAAGGCTTCTTTTATTGTGACATGTAGCTGTAGTGGAGGAAGAAGCCACTGAAACCTGGTTCAAAGTCATGAGATGAGCGGTAGCTGGTCAACCAGTCCACAATGGATAGAAATGCAAAAGTTCCACTGGAGGAAATGGACAACTCTGGCTTGCTGATCCTGCTACCACTACCATGTACCATGTACATTCTTGCTGCTGCTACTACTACCGAGTACATTGCTGCTGCTACTACTACCGAGTACATTGCTGCTGCTGCTGCTGCTGCTGCTGCCACTAAAATGGCTGGGCCTGGACAAATGGCTGGTGCTATTTTTACTGGGCCTGGGCACATGGCTGCTGACCACAGTGTTGATACTGGCACCAACATCTTTATCCTTAGTGTATTTCTCTCTACCGAACTTTTCCTGAAATTCAGGTCGAAATCGGGTACTACTGGTTCGGTTCGCTCATCTCTATTAATGACTACCTCTTTTGGCAGGGAGTTATATAGTCTCACTGCTCTAACAGTAAAGAACTTTACTCTTAAAACTATATGGTGTCAATGCCACCCCACCTATTTCCAAAGACCATGAATGAAAAAGCAACAATAAATAGAAAATAATGCATTACCATTTTGTATTACACTAATGGTTATTAAAATTATTATTTAGATATATTTCAGCATCCAAATAAATATGCAAAATACAAATAAATACCTATATATCTCCTACATATGGGGGTGGTGGAATGGGGTTAATACATTACATAGAATGAAGGGCCACACTCAGGTCCCAGTTGCCCACCTAAATTGAGTGCAAAGTTATAACATTTTTATATATTTTGTTCCCCAGGAAATTGTAAAAAGCTTATACAATCAAAATTGCACTGAATGAAAATAGGACAGTTGCAAAACAGGTTTGTTTAGCAACATGTCTACTGAACACTTAATATTTGTGGGTGAAATATGTGCAAAAAAATTCTGTAATAAAAAAGTTTTTCAATAAAATCAGGACAATACCCAACATGCATAGGTACTGTCAAGGGCATGCATGTAACGGTAATTATACTTGAAAATTTCAGCCGTGCAAACAAAGCGCACACCATCTTTCAACCAAAACAACTCTTTACATTTGAACCTCCCCCCCAAATACCATATATTCCCTGAAAGTACACACATTAAGCTTTGTAGGCGTACCCAGCATGTTTTAGTGAGCACATCTTTCTGGAAATAATCCCTTGAAGAATTCTTTGGTTGCTCAGGATTTCCCTAAAAAAATGTATAAAAATGCAGAATAAAAAACACATTTTCCTAAAATATCAATATGCAAACAAAAAAAAGCTAAATAAAAGTGCAAGGTCCCCTGAAAAGAACAATACCTAACATGCATAGGTACTTTTAACCCTTTTAATTGCATGTGATAGCCCAATTTATCCTGATTACAATCAGGGCTAGAACAGCGCGCAGAGGCCAGCCTCTGTGGCCCCTGGCCCTTGAGGCTACAAGCCTGTGTAGCCGTCGCATACCCAGGATCTTCTGCCCCCACTTCTCGGCCCGAGATCTTCTGCCCCCTCCCTGGGGAGGCAGGCAATGGGGTCTTTGGGAAGGCAGGTAATGGGGCGGCTGGAGGTTAATGGCAAGTCACCCGCTAGCCGCAGGTGATCTGAACAAAAAGAGACTATTTACCTTGCACATGGAAGTAAAATACATGCAAATACATACGTGCATATGTGCAGTGAACCCTTGTATGGGGGACACAATTTAGACATACCGGTAAAATATGTGCGTTATGTCCCTTATCTAGAAGGAGGACTCCTATCTGTGAAGTGTCTGACAGCTAAATGACTCACTGTAAAATTCCAATGTGACAGCTGTTCTATCCTGGGTGGCAAGCAGACGATAGCAAGTGCCAAGCTGGATGACTATCTGTATATCCACAGCACAGTGATGGAAAAATTGAGACCAAAAACACAATGACTGTATATACATGTGGCACAGGCGATCAGGGAACAGACACCCTAAATGCATACAAGAAATACAAAAGTAGTAGTAAAGTACAATAGTACTTAAACCAGAATGAAACAGAGCATCAATAGACAGTGACATACACACAGAGCAAAATTCGGTAGCTGAAAGAAAGAATTGAACTCTGACTGAAAGGATCAAATGTATGGTGACAGACTCTGGACTACCACAAAGATACTGGGGTGAGGCAGAAATGACAGCCCCTTTTTGCAGAACAGAGGACAGAGCAGAACAGAAATGCCATATAAACTGTGGTACAATGAAAAGCCAAGCCACCTAAGAGTTTTTACATGTAAAGCATTCATTCCAGGAAAAATGCACCAAACTTGAAAACAGAGCATTTGAAGGAATCTTTGCTGGATACCATATCAATGATAAAGGTTACAGAATCTTAAATCCCTTTTTTAGGAGAGAAAACTGCCATGGACTTTAATTGTCTATCTGGTGTAAATTTTCGCCTGGCTTTGAATCAGCCCCAAGGTAAAAACATTGAGTCATCTGGCATTACCTATCTCTCCCCAAAAGATCACTTAAAAAAATTGTGAACACAGATTTCCCAGAGAATACACTCCAAAATGGCGAAAAGAGATTTACAGAAAACACAGAAGCTGTAGAGATCAAATCGTTATGGAGAAACAGTAAAGGAAAGGAGAGAAACATAGGTGACCATCAGAAGCAGTTAAAGCAAACCAAAACTCACTAAGCTTGTGAAATAAATTTGGCCAAAACCCCTGCTAATACTCCCTTCTTAGGTTGCAGACCTAGAAATGGATATTTTTGCCTACAGAATTGTCCTGGAACACAGATTTTTTTTTGCTGTCCCTCACTATAAAATTGTATAGTCATTGCATAGATTATTCTCACTACACTCACTACAGTGGCAATGAATGGAGGAGGCATGGCTTTACAGCTAAAACAAGCAGCATTAGCATTAGCTGGGGTTTTGTGGGTTTTGGTTCGCCTTAAGCAATTACCTGGTCAAATGCGCATGGGGCAGGGCCATTTGTGCTTCAAAGCAGCAGATTTTTGCGTGCTTGCCATTTGGTGCGGTGCGCACACAGCCATGAATCATGCACCTAATCGCATGCAGAATTGTTGCCTGAGCATTTTTGTGCACCCCTAATATGATGACAACAGAGGAAGTAAGAACAGAAGAGAACATTTACACTGATCATCCATCTGTAACTTATGAACAAACAGTTGAAGTAAGTGCAGATTTTACAAGTACTGAAAAGCAGACACAAGCAAGCTCAGACACAGAACCAAGATGCTCAACAAGAGAAAACAAAGTTAAACCACCCATACGTCTCTCATACAAGGCAAGCACTGCCAGTACCTGCAACTTGGGAAGATACATCTCAGCTTTTAGAAGGGGAAGCCAGTAAATGAATATAGGCTACAAAGAAAGAGATAAAATCCATGCATGACACCAAAACACTTACAGAACTACCACCTTGAAGGAAAGCCATAGGCTGTAAATGGACAATGCACAATGCAGATGGCACAGTGGAGCGATACAAAGCAAGACTCGTAGCCAAGAGTTATTCTCAAAAATATGGAAAGGACTATGATGAGTCCAGTAGGCAACATTCTACAATACTAACTTTGCTGAGAGTAGCTGCCACAAGGAAAATGTAAGTAAAGCACTTTGATATGAAAACAGAGCGAGTTAGCCGACAACATCTACATGGAACAACCACCAGGATTCAAAGAAGAACACAGACCATATGTTCTTCAGAGGAGAATATATGGTCTAAAGCAAGCCACCAGAGCATGGAATATAAAAATAAATAAAGTGCTTACACATGAGGACTAAAGGGTAGGAGTAAAGCAGACCCCTGCTTTTATACAAAGAAATTGGCAGACAGATGGATCTATGTGCTAGTTTGTATGAGCAAACTCCTAGTTTGTTATGAGCAAGAAGGATATGAAACAGAAATACTACAAACCCTATTATTTTATTGCCCTACTGAGTATATGACAGCAGATATCCTTAACAAGCCCTTGAATGCTGAAAGAGACTCACGGCTTTTAAAAGAAAAGGGGTTTATCAGATTAAGCCTCAGCTGTTGGGAAGGGGTGTTGGAGATACAATATCTATGCAACAGCCAATCTTACTCTATTGCAGAGTGACGTTTGCTGGATTGGCTGCAGTTTATATTTATGACACTAGATGACACTGTCACATTTATGTACAAGTAATCTCTGTAATCTTTGTTGCACAATGCAGGGAGGTCACACTGAGATCCACCTCCCTATATAGTTCACAGACATGAACCTTACCTCTAGAAAAGTGAGTGTGCGATGATCCTCCCAACCACCAAGATGTATTATGCATGATGCACAGTGATCTCTCCCAACTGGAAGCTGCAGAAACAGGTAAGTTGGCTCACTTCTCCATCTGCCTGATTGCTGGTCCTGAGCAATGTGTGTGTGCCCAGACTTAACAGCACACAGCAGGGGTCCACAATCCACATTTGGCTACATGTAAGGGAGCCCTATACTACAGTCCTAATAAGCTGCTATTGTCCTGTTCTACCAAAGGGTTGCAAATTGAATTTATCATTGAACTGACCATACAACATACATAGATTCCAAAGAAAACCTCTCCTCCAGAGTAAAAAGATCTTATTACTCTGAAGGAGTGGCTTTCTTTGGTATCTGTTGTGTGGTTCCAGAGGTGCAGCACACCCCTTCTTATTGTTGGAGATAATATCTATTCAATATCTATTCAACATCCAAGCTTAGTCTAATGAAGAGTGACTTTTGAGGATTGGCTGCAGTTTACATTTATATCATTAGCTGTTACATATATATATGCGCATGTTGTGTTTCCTGTACATTGATGTGATCTCTATGACTTCTTTTTCCTGTCTATGTTATCCACCATGTAAGGTCAGTTCTTATTACACCACAAATGTCTACCTGTATTTGACTCTGCTGTGCCCAGCACTCACACTCTGCAACACATATTACTTTTTATATTTTCTATTGTGATATATGACTCCATGGTAGTGTGCCCTGCTCTTTCTTGGTGACTATGAAACTTATTTGTTTTTCTACACCACATATTCTGCTTCTAATCTTCATTTAGTTTGGTGTTTTTGTGCAGGTTAGTATTCTTATATTTCCATTTCCTTGTTTTTACGCACAGGTTATGATGTGCGACAATGACCCTGGCTTTAATCTGCCACACCTGGAGCCTCATATTCTGGCGCTTCACATTCCATCAATAAGCACCTTCTCGGCTTATTCACATGCTCCCTTCTTCCATTCTTACATGGCATTCCTTTTAATCTTTCCATTCTACTTTTTGAATGGCAAATCTATTGATTGATGACAATACAGATTTTCTCTAAGCAAGACAGTCTATTATAAATGTATTTAGTTCTGCTCACCAATACTTTACACCAAACTATTTTATAAGAGAAGACTGCAAATGAAATCCAGAACAGTTATCTTTACCTTTGATAAGGAAAGGTGGCTTGATGAGCCAAACACCTCTCTATTTTGCTTGGCAGCTATTTGGCTATATAATTTCCAGTATACCACATGTCATACTCCAAAAGGGAAAAACCTACGAAAAATACATGGTTCCTCCTCCTCCTGGGGCTACAAAGCCATGTCTGTGGCAGTGTGCTAAAAATGAACAAGTGGGGCCTGTTTTCCTCTGAAAAAAAAATGCCAGAGGACGCCTTAGATGCTGATGAGGGGTTGATGAGTGGTTCATGCAGACATCCCAGTGACCAGCCTCCTGCAATCAAGTCAGAAGCAAAGTCTTTACACAAACCAAAGAGGACCTCTAGCAGCTTCTGGCTTTAAGCAAACCTATGCACCTCTGGAGGAACAAGGGGCTGGTATGCCACCACAGTCGGAAACTGGTATGCCACCACAGTCGGAGCCTACCATTGGGCCTAGTGCCTCTGTCAAGTCTGTCCTAGGGAAACCACAGGGCAATGTTGATGCTGAAGTTTTGAATGACACAAGTCAAAGCTCATCACTAGTTATAACCACTTGTGTTTTTCCTCTCTGTGATACTATTGTGGGATGACAGGGGTTAGGCAATAAAGTATAGAGGGAGTAGCTTCTCAACCTCAGTGTCACCTTTCTCCTTCACAGTCACTGATGAGCACTATACTTCAAAACATTTATAGATGATTCCCAGTGAAATCAGGTCACTGCTTAACACTTCAACACACCCCTGCATGGTCAACTCCCACCAGCTTTGAATTGTCATGATACCGTTTATTGCCCTCATGTATGGTACGTGGACCTTGGCTGTCCACGTCCACAGGTCCTTGAGGGCAGGTGTCTGGTTTGGTCACAGCTCCCTTTGCTACTCTATGCCTCTCTTTCCTGCAAATTCAGTGTCCACAGCTTAAGAACAGCCTGTTCTAACTGGTTCCTAACCAATAAAGGCTCCCAGCTGCAAAGAGTGTATCCTCATATGTTATGTCATGTGAGGAAGATTATAGCTGAACTGAGAAACTAGTCACATAATCACACAGCCATTTACGTTCCCAACTACTAACTATAGTTAATGATCCCTGTGTCTAATTACAAATGCATAGAACCATCCCAGGTTCAGTCCATGTTATTGGCTTTTTATTAATTAGCATTATTCCCAAATGCAGGCGTGAAAGCATCTGCTCTAAGGTTCATAATTATCTACAGGTCATTAAATACGCAACACAGACTGTTTATTCTGCTAATGATCTGCTGGTAATTTTCATCTAATTTTAAATGACAGAAAAAACAAATTCTTTGTAGGTTGATAACAGATGACAGCAATTGCTACAGGCCAGTCCAGCTAATTGGCCGATATTTATAAACTGATCACAAGAAAGACAACACTTCAACACTTTTTTGTTTTATTATTTCCCTGTATTGTAAAGACTGATATCAACATGAAGACTCAGTCAGGTTCCTTCTATAGACAGCAACATTTTCTGGGAACACCTCTACCAATGTTTTCATACAGCACCATCTCAATGGTTCTTGGTTTTGCGATCACATCAATAAAAGTTATATAATTAGAAAGGTCATCTGCCATACTTTGTGAACATTGGTATGTCTCATTGTTAACGATGGACTGTTCAGGATGTTCTCCAAATGGCAACAGTAATGGTTGTTTATTCCAGAACAATCAGGAACAAAATCTAGAGCTTAAACCGGTCCAATAGTCTTGCCCATTTGGAAAAAAAACTCCCCAAAACTCACTTGCCCCATATGCATGCATGATACTAAATAATTGTCAGCACTTACATTTGCTCCAGCACCCTTTTAAAGCTGAAACGCCAACTTGCCAATTTTCTTCTGGTAGCGGCCATTTTGGTGCTTCCTTTCCCAGCATCCAAGCCGTGCTGCTGACTGGATTTAACACGCATAACCCCACAATGCACAGAAGGTCTCCAGCTCCATGAGACGCCATTTTGTTTTTAAAATTGATTATTGTTATTAGCAGCATAACAAACTCAGCAAACAAACATTCATAGACATTAATTTAGTTGTTGCACAACACAGACGGTACTTTGTTAATTTGCCATGCCTCATGTTCACATGTTATATAGGTTTGAAAACTACAAGATGGTCTGCAGCAGATATTACTGCAAGAAAGAGCAGGGTAGTAATGCAGTTTCTGTTGCTAAAAGGGATGTCAGCCCAGCCCAGACATTCATGCGGACATGGTCCAAACATCATGTCCAATGGAATGTATGGCAGAGAGAGACTGGACACCTCCCCCCCGTTTTTTCTTTCTTCTTTTACTTCCCTTTTCTCATTTTATATTATTTTTGAACAAATAAGTGATCAAACCTAGGTTGGATTTATGTTGGAAATTGGAAGAGGTGACATGCAATATAGTGAATAGATTTTGGACATATAATGTGTATGTATGGTCAAAAAATGGTTGCATAGAGTTTTGTATAAAATCACTTTGTCTTGATAAAGTGGTTTGTAATAAAAATAATGAAAGACTAAAACCGTTCACTTCAACAATCATGATGTTCTGGGAAACCTTCAGTGATAACCAATTCAGAACCATCTCTTGGGTGAAAAACTTGTGAATTTTAGGTGAGGCTCTGAACATTTAAAATGTATGGTCCATATTTCACAGTCATCTGGACATACTGTAAGGAAGATGTTGGCCAATCAGTCCCAAAACATTTGTTAGCAGATTAAACGTGTGTCCAAGTGCAAACCTTACAGGTAATTCTGTAATACAGAGGCGTTGAAGTAAGGCATGGAGAGTTGACCAAGGTTTTTATTCTCCTTATTTGCCTGATTTGGCACTCTAAAATTATTATGTCTTTTCTAATTTGAAGACGCAAATTAAGGGAACCAAATATGATTCAATTTCTGGTGCCCAACAAAAGTAATAGTAATTGGATTGGCTAAAATAGTTCTAACGCCTCAGAAGTGCATAAATGTCCTAGTGGATTATATGGTATAAATGTGACTTTTATAACAATTGTGGTCAGGGCTGGTAAAGGAGACAATACGAAAGTTTACTAAAATTTATAGATATAAGTTTGATGAATAGAGTGCAATTGTACCAAACAAATCCATTGTAATAATTTATTTAGCCTCTAATGGGGCAAATATTGACTAGTGTCAACAATGTGAATCATTTTAGATTAGTTTTAATATATCTCAGTAGTATTATCATGTAATAGTTTATTACTTACTATTAGAGATGTTTAAACACAAGGGAAAGGGGGAATAGGAAGAAACCGCACTGAAAAAAGTTTTTTAAATTAATATTTCAAATTCCAGAATCTGTGCCCTATGTGCCCAAAAACGGTGTGAAAACTAGGTCCTCGGCGCGGTGTGCGTCTGGCGGCGCTGGAGCCTGCCAGGTGAATATAAAAGGTTATTGTGTCAGGTCATGTTTGATTTGTTGTCCACCCTGAGGAAGTGACGCGGTCTGACGTCACGCAACGCGTAGGCGCACGGGGGGGGGGGGCGTTTGGTCCTGTTTCACATGTAAGATTTTTCTGCTATTGAATGTATATTTCTTCTGATGCTTACCTGGCTGGTGTCTTCTGACACTGCAGGATAGGTTTATGTATATTGTGGCACTTTAGCATTGGCACTTTTCTTTATATTTTATTATTGTAAATATTATATATTATATAAAATTTCTGTATGTTAGCACTTTAGCACTTTAATATTGCCAGCCCGGTACTATTTATCATATACATACTATATATATGACCATGAAATAACAATTTGTCCCCCCCCTACTTCCTTGAAGGCCTTGTCCTTATGTGTTATATGTTTTTTAATATGTCAAATTAAGTGTAGATATAATTTTTGCAATAAATATTTATTATTTTGATATCTTAAACAGTGGTGCCATACATTTTTCATAGAGGTAGGTCAGGGAGTTGTGGGACTTCCTTCAAACTTTTGGTACTATTAGAGATGAGCAAACTTTTAAAAAATTTGATTCGAGTAGGGTGGCCTTGGAAGCCAGAATGAGCTCTGAAAAACATTTGCGTGCAGCGGTACACAACTGAAACTTTGGGCCTAAATTATTAAGCACTTCTGCCAGACAATGCCATTTGAGTGCAAATTAGAGTAGTGCAAAATATGTTTTATACATTTTTCAGAATGTTGCTGCATCGCTAATATTTTAGTAAATGTGTTTCTTGCAGTGCAGCAACATGCGCAAGTTTGAAAAAAAAAATGATAAATGATATTTTTCACTACTCTAATTTGCACCAATGTGGCACTGTCTGGCAGAAGTGCTTGATAAATCAGGTCCTTAATCTAGATCTAAATCAATGCTATTTTGCATGTAAATAATATGGTAATTTTTTTGCAGTGTGCAAGGACCTATCAGCACGCCTCATAAAGAATGACATTTGATCTATATTTAGTGTTCATAATTCTATTCTCCAAGTGGTGGCCATTTTTGGAAAACCTGCTTCACAGTGGCACATGTGCAGTTCAAATGATAAAGCAGGGTCCTTGATGAAAATACAGTTAAAGCTTAAAACAAATACAATAATTTGTATAAATATACAACCTAACTAGGCAGGGAGCACAAGACCTACAGGCACTAAATCAGACCTGGGCAATGTACGGCCCGCGGGCCGTATACGGCCCTTTGCTAGGCTCTTACCGGCCCGGGCTGAGCTGGCCAGTAAGAGACGCAGAGGAAGGGAAAACATGCCAGACTCGACGAGCCGAGTGACCAATCGGCTGCTGCTTAACTTAGGTGATCGCCTGTGTACAGTGCGAGAGGCTTAGGTTAAGCAGCAGCTGATCGGCCGCTCGGCTCGTCGGGTCTGGCACATTCTCCCTTCCTCTGAGGAAGCCAGACCCGATGAGCAGGTGATAGAGACCTGGGGACTTTGAAAGGGCAGAGTAGGAGCTCCAGAGCATCAGTAAGTCTGCTCAGAAAGATTATGTCGTTTGCTTGTGTTTTCCCTTCCTGCCTGCTGTCTCTTTTTCACCATGTACCTGTCCACCATGCTCTCACCATGCCCCCTTCCTGCTGTCCACCATGCTCTCACCATGTCCCCTTCCTGCTGCCCACCATGCTCTCACCATGCCCCCTTCCTGCTGCCCACCATGCTCTCACCATGCCCCCTTCCTGCTGCCCACCATGCTCTCACCATTCCCCCTTCCTGCTGCCCACCATGCCCCCTTCCTGCTGTCCACCATGCTCTCACCATGCCCCCTTCCTGCTGCCCACATGCTCTCACCATGCCCCCTTCCTGCTGCCCACCATGCTCTCACCATGCCCCCTTCCTGCTGTCCACCATGCTCTCACCATGCCCCATTCCTGCTGCCCACCATGCCCCCTTCCTGCTGTCCACCATGCTATCACCATGCCCCCTTCCTGCTGCCCACCATGCTCTCACCATGCCCCCTTCCTGCTGTCCACCATGCTCTCACCATGCCCCCTTCCTGCTGCCCACCATGCTATCACCATGCCCCCTTCCTGCTGCCCACCATGCTCTCACCATGCCCCCTTCCTGCTGCCCACCATGCTCTCACCATGCCCCCTTCCTGCTGTCCACCATGCTCTCACCATGCCCCCTTCCTGCTGTCCACCATGCTCTCACCATGCCCCCTTCCTGCTGTCCACCATGCTCTCACCATGCCCCCTTCCTGCTGTCCACCATGCTCTCACCATGCCCCCTTCCTGCTGCCCACCATGCTCTCACCATGCCCCCTTCCTGCTGCCCACCATGCTCTCACCATGCCCCCTTCCTGCTGCCCACCATGCCCCCTTCCTGCTGCCCACCATGCTCTCACCATGCCCCCTTCCTGCTGCCCACCATGCTCTCACCATGCCCCCTTCCTGCTGTCCACCATGCTCTCACCATGCCCCCTTCCTGCTGTCCACCATGCCCCCTTCCTGCTGCCCACCATGCTCTCACCATGCCCCCTTCCTGCTGTCCACCATGCTCTCACCATGCCCCCTTCCTGCTGTCCACCATGCTCTCACCATGCCCCCTTCCTGCTGCCCACCATGCTCTCACCATGTCCCCTTCCTGCTGCCCACCATGCTCTCACCATGCCCCCTTACTGCTGTCCACCATTCTTACACTTTGCCCCAGCTGATCTGAACTTTCCTTCCAGACTGCCAGAAGCCAAGGGCTTCTCTGATTGGCTGGGAAATTATCACATCAGAACGTTTGAAGTGGACCAAAACCCTGCTTTATCAGCCCGGAAATCTTATAGATCCCCTCCCCGCGGGGCATCCAAAATCGGGATGCCCCGCTGTGTGAAACCCCCAGGTCGCCCATAAACTCACCTTCTTTCCCAGTTCAACGGCGTATGCACGAGCTGCGGCCGCATGCCCGCTATCCCTCTAGCAGGGCGCGTGCCTGTGTCGGCCATTTGAGAATGGCCAGCACGGCGCGCTCCCTGTTAGAGGGAAGCTCGAGATGCAGCCGCCAGCGCACTCAGAGCCGCTGAGCTTAGACGTTGCTTAGACGCCCATAGCTCAGCGGCCCTCCACAATATTTTTAGTTTCTCATGTGGCCCCATGGAAAAAATAATTGCCCACCCCTGCACTAAATGGTGAGATGGGGCGGACCACTACCTGCAGCTATCACAATCATTTTAGAAGGCTCTTGACACAGGAAAAGAAACAGGAGAAGGCAAGTCAAAAAAAGGTTTGGTGAGTTTATTAACAGACCTGATATCATATCGAATATCAGTCTAAAAAACACAGGAACATGCGTCAGACACATCCCTCACACACAACCCCACACTCCTCCCTCCCCTCATTGTACTTACATCACATCGCTGTTGCCACACCCACTGGAGATGTTTTCTCTGCATCCCCAATACTTTTATACTTTTACTAATTATGTAGCAACTACAGTGTCTTTTTGAAAATGGATTGAAGTTTAGGACATTGTAAAGTGTAGTCCAAATGGAACAATGGGACAAAAATTGGGCTGGCCTTTAGAATAAACTTTAAGTTTATATTTTTATTTACACAAGGTCTTTTTTTATTATGAATTTGTTTCATTGTAATTATCATATTAGTGATTCATTTACTGTGACTATAATAATATAATAATAAATAGGGTTAGTGCACTTAAGGAGGAACAACACACCTGATTTTCACTCTTCAAGGTGTTGTTCCTATCAGTGGGGGCATCCCGAATCCCCACTGTGTGTATCCCCCCGGGTTGCCCCATTCACTCACTTTCCTGACGCTCCTATGGCGCAGACTCGTATGAGACTGAGTGCTCGCTTTCACTCAGATTTCTTTAGAGCCACTGATGGCTAAGCCGCCTGGATGGCTAAGTAGCTGAGCAGCACTGAAGGGAGCCAAGTGTGCCGCTGTCCGCATCTCCTGCTCACCTTCTAGCGTTGCGTGCCCACGCTGCCCATTCAGAAAGAGGTTTTAAACAGCGGGGCATCCCAATTCGGGATGACCCAAGGATTGGAACTCAATGTTCCTCTTTGAGTTTATAGATACATGTTTGATCAAAAGGGTGCAATTGTACCAAACAAATAAAGTCTAATAATATATGTTGACTCTAATGGGGCTGGTATTGATTAGTGTCAACAGTTTGATTTATTTTAACTCTCGTTTCGATAGATCTCAGTAGTATTATCATGTAATAGTTAATTTCTTATTATTTGAGATGAGTGAATTTTCGAAAAGTTCGATTCACCAAGAAATTTGGGTTTGTCCGAATCAAAATTTTAATGATCTTAGTGAAAAAAATAAGCTCATTTCAGTCCCCTTTCCAGTGCTGGGTGATGGTCTTTTCAGTGAGACAGAGGAAGTGAGCAGGCATCGGCTAACTCTGCCAGTATAAAAGACCCCTCCATGCAGCAGGAAGTGAGGTGTCAGAAGCTGGAGAGATCGGAAGAAGCTCCCGCCAATCTCTCAAGCTTTCAGAAGCAGTGGCGGACTGCGCAGCACATCGGCAATAGATCAGAGGTAAGTAGGAGGGGAAGAAAAAATAAAATATTTTTCTCTGTGTATGTGTGGTATGGCAGATGCCAGATAACTGCCCTCCAATCTTGTCTCAAGGACTCCTTACTAGTGTTGTGTGCTGTCCACTACTGCTTCTGGCAGCTGTAGCGATCAATGGAAGCCGTACGCAGGGCAGAGCTGCCTCACGCCCGGCTTCTGCTGATCTCTACGGCTTCTGATATCTGACATCAGGGGAAGCTGATGTTAGCTCACTTACCAGTATACAAGCCCCTCCCTGCAGAGGTAAGCAAGATGTCAGGAGCTCAGAGTTTGTGTTACTAATTTTCCTGAATTATTTTCAATACTGGAATGGATTTCAAAGAATGAATTTATCATTATGGTGGTAAAAATGTGGCATAACTAATCACGTCAATCAAGCCAGCATAGGCCATACAGGAATTCCCACTCCATTAAAGGTGTGGTATCGAAGTTCCCTCCTCTTTGTGGATGCCAAATTCAAATCCCACAAAATTGACTTTTATGTTTCTGCATGTCCTCCCACTAGGGTTGCTAAATTTCCCACTTTTAATAATATAAATATATTCATAAATTCCTAAGGTTTGTTAAGGTTCTTTCTGTATGACCTATGAAAAATAAAAGTTACAAATACCACAGGGTATATTTCGTTATTTTTCGTTTATGATTGAAAATTGCCTTTACTAACTGATCATTTCCTTCACTATATTCAAAAAGATATGTAAATACAGACTACCTGTGGGTAGTTCTTATTTTATATAACCCTCTTAAAGGACCCTCACCCTCCCCAAAATTTTAATTTCATTATACCTTCTATGGTTTGTTGGGGATGAGTCTTGCCATTCTTCAGTTAGTCCCCTTTGGTCATATAATAACCTTGAGTTAAATTCTCTTATATAAAGGTTTAGATCTTCACTGTTATTAGTAGGACAGTCGATGCTCAGTTTTAAAGATGCCCAACAAATTATTTGTAACACAAATGGGTGTTGCACCCTTGGTCCACTGTCTTGGCGGGGACATTCAGATTACTGGAGCCCCCCACACGTGCTACCAGTTTTACCTACTTCCACTGCGATTTGGCTATGTGATTAGCTGCTGACAGTCACATGGTACGATGTCTCTTCCACTTTTCCAGATGGACCCCACTACCGCCAGTGGCCAATTGGAATCCGACACCCACTGGAAGATTTAAAAAAATGTTTTATGGAATGCTTTATTTGCTCCACCTGTACTATGCACAGTGATTGTGATGATAGCTTGACAATATTCAGCTGTGAGTCTAGTTTTTATGGTCACTGATTGCATTTAATTTGTCGAAATTGCTCAATTTGCCTCTATGTGTATTCTTCCCAATAGTATCCCTAATGCAGTAGACAAAACAGGACATTATATAGCTGGCCTTTTTACCTTAGCTATCCACATGACACATGAGAAAATATATAGACAAAAAAATCAAATGCTTTCTGTTCTATCATTACCCAGCTGGGCTTTTCTCCACTAATAAACGTCTGCTAATTGAGCAGAAACATAATAACTATATAAATTTAGGACACCAAAGCCCCCTTTTCATTTGCTATATATTAAATGATTCTTCTACTTTTGTCTGCCCAAATAAATCTCAACAGGTTAGATCGAAACTTCTTTAACCCTTTAACTGCCTACTTGGAGATTTTGTCACCCTCTGTTGCCAGACACTTGTCAATATTTTGCACTGTACATGTTCAACTGTGATTTTTGAAGGGATTTCCTAGGAAAATTACATATTTTTTTTTCAGAGTGCATTAACATGAAATGGCATGTTTGGCCTTGTTTTAGTGTATTCTGAATATTTGTGGGTGAAATATGTGCAAATGAAACATCAACAACACTACAATAAAAAATAATAAACATGTTTAGTGTTTTAATTAAATAATATTGTATGTAAGAGTCATATTTCTTTTGGTTACAACAGTACCACATATGTATTGGTAGACACCCTTTCCTGACTCCCCCAAACTGAAACAGCGCTTTAGAAGATTTTTCAGATAAAATACAACTACTATGCACAGCTTGCAGGTTTTCAAGAAAAACAACCCTTTACATTTGAAATTCCCCCCACCCCACAAACGATGATATATATTCTCTGAAAGTACACTACGCATGCTTTCTAGATGTACCAGGCTTGTTGGCAAACTTTGGTTTCCCTAAAAAAAGAATAGAAAAGCTGAAATAAAGCCACATTTTCTTAAAAAACAATATGCAAACAAGAAAAAACACATTAAATCTGAAAAAGCAAGGTCCCCTGAACAGAAAAATACACAACATGCATAGGTACTGTCAAGGTTAGGGTTTCCTAAATACCCCAAAGTAAAGCATGTGCATAACAGTAATTTTACCTGCAAATGTCAGCTCTGCAGACAAAGTGCGCACCATGCCCTTTTCAACCAAAACCCTTTACGTTTGGAATACCCCCCACTAACCATATATTCCCTGTAAGTGCACTTGTTAAGCTTTGTAGATGTACCCAGTGTCACTCCCAGGCGAATAATATTGCTGGGCATTTAAGGTGTGTTGGGAAATCCCTGGTTTAGGAAGGTGGCTCTCAGCCAGGCAGTTAATTCCTTCCTGGAGGCCATAGTCAGGGGTCACTGTCTGGGGGCAAAGGAAGCTAGGAAGCTGACTAGGAACAGAAGGACAAAGGACAGACAACCTGCCCATGCCACCAAAGCGGCAAGCTGCCAACCACCCGGAGAGTGGGTGGTCCCATACTCGGAGAGCTCATAATCCACCCAGTTCTTCAGCAGTGCCCCTAAAGGTGGGGATGCGCAGGCCCTGGGTAGTCACTTGGTGGTCACATGCTTGGGAAGGGGCAACACAGAGCAGGGCAGACGTACACAAGACACGAACAGGTGATCTGGGCCCCGGAACAGACTGGTGGAACTGGGCCCAGCGCAGACTATGGTGGAGCTGGGCCCCAATGCAGACTTGTGGCGGAGCTGGGACCCAGAGCAGGCCAGTGGTGGAGCTAGGCTCCTGTGCAAGCTATGGCAGAGCTGAGCCTCCATGCAGGCTATGGCAGAACTGAGCTCCCATGCAGGCTATGGTGGAGGTGGGCCTCAGTGCAGTCTGTGGTGGAGCTGGGCCCCAGTGCAGGCTATAGTGGAGAATACAATGGCGGTGGGGCCAAGCACATGCATTTATAGGTAAGCCAACAGCATGATTAATGCTGGGTGAGGTTAAACACTGCGACACTAGGACCCAGGGAAGAACCACACCACTCCAGTGACACACAGCAACACCACAGCAGACAGCACAGTGGTGAGAGCAGCGGACTTGGAGCAATGATGGATGGTAGGTTCAAGACCCTGTCAATGCCAGTCCTAACACCCAGCTTGTAGTGGGTGCATCTTTCTGGAAGTAATTCCTTGTAGAATTCTTTAGTTGCACAAGGTTTCCCTAAAAAATGTATAAAACCACAGAATAAAAAACAAATTTTCCTAAAATATCAATATGCAAACAAGGAAAAACAAGCTAAATTTGAAAGTGCAAGGTCCCCCAAACAGAACAATACCCAACATGTTTAGGTACTTTTAACCCTTTTACCTGCCGGCCTACTTGAGATGTTGTCACCATCTGTTAACAGGTCATGTTCACTGTGTTTAATAAAATAAATACAAATTATGTTTTTTGAAAGGTTTCTTATATATTTTAAATAAAGAATGTATTTTATTCAAGAAAACCATATTGCACGTCAAAGCCCCATTTCTGCCGATTATAACGGTACTACATATGTATCGGTAGCCCCTGTTCCTGCCCAGGAGACCCCCCCAAACTGAAAGAGCACTTTATAACATTTACAAGTAAACTACAACCACTATCCACACTATAAAGGGTTGAATAAAAATATGTTATGGGGTCCCCTTCACTGGGGGGGGGGCACTTTTTTTTATCTTTAACGGTTAAAACCCTTAAAAATTAAAAAAAACATGGTGTGGGGTCCCCTCTTCCCAGCATAACCAGCCCGGGGACCAGCTATGTAGGGCTTGTAGAACCTTGTAGAGCCTCTGTGGCCCCCGCCCTGCCCGCTACAAGCCCACAAAGCCTAAATGGCCACGGGGTCTTCTGCCCCCCTGGGCTTTGGGGAGGCAGGTAATGGGGGGACTGGGGATTAATGGCAAGTCACCCACTAGTTGCAGGTGACTTGCCAGACCCAGAGCCTTGTGAACTGGTATAGAGGTCTCATGGATCCCTTACCAGTAAAAAAGGGTTAAATGTGAAAAAAATATAAAGAAAATCCATCCCTGAGCACTGTGTCCCACAATGATCTCTCTGGTTTCTGTTCTTCTGCTGCTGCTGGAAGACTTTTATACCTGCAAAGTGATGGGCCGTAAAGTGTCAATAAACAAAATAACATAGGGCCCCCTCCTGGGGTGGGGGGCCCCATCTTTTTATTTTAAGGGTTGCATAGGTTCCCCCCTACCCAGCAAAAACAGCCCAGGGATCAGCTTGTAGTGCTTGTAGAACAGGGTGAAAAGGCCAACCTTGGTGGCCTCCCACCCTGCAGACTACAAGCCTGCACAGCATAAATGGCCCCAGGCTTTTCTGACCCCCCTGGGCTTTGAGAAGGCAGGTAATGGAGGGCTTGGGGTTAATGGCAATTTACTGCTAGCCGCAGATGACTTGCCAGCCCCTACTCCATGTGAACTGGTATAGGGGTCTTATTGATCCTTTACCAGTTTACCACAGGTTATCTGGAAAAAAAGATCAGCGGCCCTCAGGGTGAATAGGAGAACCAGCCGGATCGATTAACCCTTCAAGTGCCAGCTAAGTGAGTCTCACGTAGCAGCCTCTACTCCACTTAAGTGCCAGCTACGTGAGACTCAGCTGACTTTAAACCCCCACATAATATAAAAAATATAAGTTAAAAACTCACCTGACCCCTCGTTAGATTAGGCCGGGTCTTCTCTTCACCCGGGGGGCATCCGATCCCCCCCCCCCCGGGCTCTTCTGTCTTCAGGAGGGCGCCCGAAATAGCACCCCCACAAGGGTTAAATGTGAAAAAAATATAAAGAAAATCCATCCCTGAGCACTGTGTCCCACAATGATCTCTCTGGTTTCTGTTCTTCTGCCGCTTCGGCCGCTGCCACAAACTGTAAAAAAAAAAGAAAAATTACATTTACTCACCTGCAGCCCCGATCCCTCCCGCGGGGTCTCCTCTTCATCGGTGACTCAGCAGCCGGGACCCGAAGCTCAGTCGCTGTTGGAGATCGGAGGAGGAGGGCTGGTTACCAGCTCTCCTCCACCGATCTTCAGCAGCTGTCATCTGAACGTCGTGGGACATGATCGGGACATTGGAGGTGAGTAGAGAAAAAAAAAAATAATAAATGTCATTTTTTTTTCTAATGTGTCTGTGTGTTTATTTTTATTGTTAACCCCTTGTGAACTGGTAAGGGGTCCATGAGACCCCTATACCAGTTCACAAGGCTGGGGGCTGGCAAGCCACCTGCAACTAGCGGGTGACTTGCCATTAACCCCCGGAACCCCCAATTACCTGCCTCCCCAAAGCCTGGGGGGGGCAGAAGAGTCCCAGGCCCACACAGGGTATGTGGGCTTGTAGGCTGCAGGGTGGGGGGCCACAAAAGCTGCCGATAAATATTTGGTACCGTTGTAATCGGGAGAAATGGGGCTATCTCATGCAATATGGTTTTTATTAATAAAACAAATGTTTTATTTAAAATAAAGGAGACAAATGTCTAAAAAATATTATTTTATTTATTTTTTGTTTTTTTACGCAAAAATATTTAAAAAACAGTAGAAAAATTACAAACAAGACATTTCATGTTAAAGCCTAAACTCTGTTGCAAAAAATATGTATATAATTTTCCTGGAAATTCCAGCAAAAATCATGATTAAACATGGCGCAAAATGGTGACAAAACTTCAAGTAGGCTGGCTATTGAAAGGGTTAATAGTACCTATGCATGTTGGGTATTGTTCTGCTCGGGGGACCTTGTGCTTTCAGATTTAGTTTGTTTTTTCTTGTTTGCATATTGATATTTTAGGAAAACATGTTTTTTTATTCTGCTTTTTTATAATTTTTTTAGGGAAACCTTGTGCAACCTAAGAATTCTTCAAGGGATTACTTCCAGAAAGATAAGCCCACTACAACAAGCTCAGTACGCTTAGACAGCTTAAAATGTGTACTTTCAGGGAATATGTGGTTTATGGGGGATTTTCCAAATGTAAAAGGTTGTTTTGGTTGAAAAATTGCAAGGTGTGCACTTTGCAGAGCTGAAATTTTCAAGTATAATTACCGTTATGCTCATGCTTTACTTTGGGGTGTTTGGCAACTCTTCCCTTGACAGTAACTATGCATGTTCGGTACCATTCTATTCGAGGGATGTTGCTTTTTCAGATTTTGCTTGTTTTTTCTTGTTTGCATATAGTTTTTTTTTGTAAAATGTGGCTTTGATTCTTCTTTTTTATTCTTTTTTAGGGAAACTCTATGCAACCAAAGAATTGATTGAGGGATTACTTCCACAAAACTACACCCACATAAACAAGCCTGGTACACCTAGAAAGCTTGAGGCGTGTACTTCCAGAGAATATATAGTTTGTGGGGCACATTTCAAATGTAAAGGATTGTTTTTCTGGAAAAACTGCAAGGTGCGCATAGCATAGTTGTATTTTATCTGAAAATCTCCTAAAGCGCTGTTTCAGTTTGGGGGAGTCTCCTGAGCAGGAAAGGGTGTCTACCAATACATATGTGGTACCGCTGTAACCGGGAGAAATTGGGGTTTCACACGCAATAAGATTTTATTGACAAACTTACATTTTTTATTACAAAAAACACTACAAATTGCAAAAAATAGACTTTTTTTTTAATTTTTGTACACATATTTCACCCAAAAGTATTGAGAATACACCTAAAAAAGGCCAAACAAGGCATTGCTTGTTGAAGCTCAGACTCTGCTGAAAATAGCAATATATAATTTTCCTGGAAAATCCCTGGAAATCCCTTCAAAAATCAAGGTTGAACATATGTAGCGCCAAATTGTGAAACGTGGTCTGGCAACAAAGGGTGACAAAAATTCTAGGAAGGCTGGCACTCAAAGGGTTAAGGGATCAGGTGAGTGACTTTTCTTTTGGCCACAAGCAGGGGGAAAGCCAGGCACACAAAAAATGTATGTAGCGTTTAATGGTTGGTGAGGCAGCAGCGTAAATTTTATGTGGCTGGCGTTTTAGAATGAGATTGGTCTATCTGATTCTGCACTGATCCTGTTGAATATCTATAGTATCAATTATTTGCCCTATATTCTCAAAATCTTTTTTTCAAATCAACAGTCAGTTTATCATGACCCATTTTAAGCTTTTTGTCCAACAGTAGTGATATATGTGATATAAGGACGTTATCTTTCTTAGTCTCTGCTTTAAGAGTGTGAAGAATCACCTCCTGTGACTGACTGAGTGAAAAAACAGCTTAATCTCTGTGTCTAGATGAAGCTCTGGAAACAGCTGACATTAAATCAGTCAGAAGATTTCTTCTCTAGTAAAATATTCCTTGTTTTTTGTTTCTCAGCTGAAGGCTGTTGTCCTTGCTGAGTAACCATGATGCGGCTTTCTCTCATAGTAGGTGCTTCCGCCATTACAGTTGTCACTGCGGGACATGATGTTGGCGTTGTTGCCGGGGGATTGTTGACATGGGCACTTAGTTTACCTTGGAAAAGAAGGCTAAATGTGCTTATGCTGCTGTGCAAGGCATTATTAATTTTCTTCGATGGTGAGTTTATAATGCTTTTATGCCCTCAGGGCGCAGAGCTCCTGAATCATGGGACCACCATGTTCAGGCTCGCACAGCTCGCACATGTGCCTCCTATTATGCGGACTTCATAATAGGGTTGAATAGTCTAGATGACTTGTTATGATGTGTCTATTGATTCCTGATTGAACCTGACAGGATTATCTGTACCAATCTCAGTTAAATTTCATTTTGCCTGTTCTATACAAAAGCACAGCCAATCATGTGACTACAAATGTATGTCATGCTATGCTATGCTATGCTGGCTGGTGAGACGAGAGTTATAAATGGCTCAAGCTTATAATTGCCTATAGAATGATTTAGTGATTGTTTGAGCAAAAGAAGAAAGACATATAGTAATTGAAAGACGCCCTTGCCATAGGCTGAAAGCATCAAAGCAATCATTGCAGAAACCTTTTTTTTAGATCAGTAAAGCATAAAAGTGATGTGATTGCATTCAAGCTGATGACAAAAAAAGGTCCTCTAACATTTATTTCAAGCCATTGAAATCCTTGGTGTTAATGAAGAGCAAAGAAAAAACACTTCTCACTGGTGCTGCATTCCAGTATTCTGGGATTTTGGTGTCTCACACTTACAACTTTAACTCAGAAGACTTCTTCTTTATTGTATCACTACCTACTGAGCATAAAGTAGATTTTAATGCTAAAGGGACTAACCACACGAACTTTAAAATCATTTGCATGACAGCTTACCTGATACATTGTCAGCCCCATGTTGTCTCTTTGCCCTGGTCACAGAAAGGAAGGCAAATTTTCCTTCTCCTTTTTCTGCCCCCAGCACCTTCCACCCGGATCTGGACCACCACTTTAATCCTGAGTGTCGTGTCAAGTTGACACCTCCTCTTTTGGTGCTGGTATGACTCAACCCTGCCACAAGAGCACAAAAAAAGGTGAAACTTTAATTTTAAATTACTTTGGCAACATAGATTCATCATTAAAAAGAAACAAATTAGAAAATTTCCATGTGTAACCCCAACACAAGAAGGAATACGTTTGAGTGTGCCTGAACAATTACTCTAAATGTGCTGCGGCGCCTCTCTGTGTCCACAATGGTCACAATATCCACCATTCTATAGGCATCCCAATTTGGAATTTCCATCTGCTTAAATTGGACCAAAACTTGATTATTTTCCCTCCAGGGCATCCTGAACTGGGATGCCCCACTGACTCACCCGATATCTTTACCTGTCTGATGAGCTCACTGCGCAAACAACAGCCTTCCACAACCAAATGGCTGTGCGTGACCGCACATCCAAAGCATGTGAATGCCACATGCCCCCTTTGTGTGCTCCTGAAATGCCATTCAGCTGAGTGGACTAGAGGTTGCGAATGCGCCATTGGACAGAGGAGAGGTGAGTTTACTGGGTGAACAGCAGGGTTTCACACTGCTGGGCACGTGACAAAACTCAGGTTAGTGAAAATCCCTGGTTTTGGTTCATTCTAAAGCAGATCTAAAGTAAGGAATGACTTAAGGTGCCTCCTAACAATCACCCCCAGGCCTTTGGGGTGACCCTCCAGCTAAGGATGCTTACCTTCTATTTCTGGAGGAAGTACAGCTGCTGCAAATGTATTCAAATATTTCATGCCCCCACAGATTGAGCTCAGCTAGGGAATAAATATTAGGGGGACAAAAAAAACGATTTTTTAAAAAAACATTTCTTAAAAAGATCTCTCCCTAAAAATCTCAGACTATACTTACAAAACAGAGGACTAGGGGATGGAAGTCTCCTCTGAAATAAATTTATCTGCTAGGACAAGGTAAGTATTTCTCTAATGCAGAGCTCATTGTTGGTGTAAATGCTGGGTTTGTTTTCTCTCCATGTGAACCAGAACTGTCCCTGGCACATAGATCCCTAGCATCTGGTGCTTCTTCCTTCTTGATGTGGCTCTGCCCTTCAGTGTTGGTCATATTAAAGTGGCACAAAACCCTCCTCCCGCTACCCTCCTTTTTATAGACTCCAGGGCCAGCCTGCGTGGTTTTTAAGACACTTTAATGCTGGCAAGCCCCCTTCCATTGACTGCGTGTCGCCATTTCTGTGACTGATGACAGGGCGCGGTACTGCACCAAAAAGGTGGAAGCATCAGATGATCAGGCCAGGCGGCATAGGACCTGGATCTGCCAATACATAAAAGATAAGTCATTATTGAGCATCTGAGTGCATTTAGCAACATTCTCACCCTGCTTACTGCCCTCTTGTGATAAATATCCTTTCAGAAACGTACATTACCAGATTGTAAATCTAGCTAATCCAATAGACTGGGTAGTCTGAATCAGTGGAATTAAACCCTCAGAAATTCCGGGCAATGCAAGTACCATCATAACATGGTTAAACCATAACACAACTGATCAAGGATCCTGTTTTTATGTATATCAAACTGCAGCACGCATACAAGAGCTCAAATAAGTAAACTGAAAATAAGCTCCATAAATAACCTGCATAATGAAAGCAAGATTTCCAGCAAGTTACATAAGCGAGATTCAGCCTAAAATGGCCAACACGCATACAAAATGGCATCACAGTAAGCAGAAATACCAGCTCCATTTCCACCTGGCAGGCACTTGGGCAGTGCTGGAACCCAGAAACATTGTTATGGCCATTTCCATCAATCAATGGCTACAAATGGGGGACAAATGGCACAATCTGGTGAGAACGAATTCTTGCTGCAATCTAGTGGTGAATGAAAATGCATTTGTTGGTCGAGTGTCATTGACATGTGACATGTGAAAAGACAGGGATGAGAGGAAGGTGTTGGGCTAAGCATGTCTGGGTGGCTTTAAAAAACAAGACAAAAGGGTACTTACCCTTTGACTCAGCCACTGATCTAGTCTGGTGATCAGTGATTCACTTGATTGCTGGATTCATACTCCTGCAGCAGCCGCCACACCCCGTGCCATACGAGGCCTATATATGGGGCTGAGTTTGATAGTGGGTTGGGTTTGTGGCCTGCCATCAGTCACAGCGTGCTGCCACACCCTCTCCATTTACTGCAACGGAGGGAGTGTGCCGAGGCCTGATCAAATCCTCCTCCATTGTAGTGAATGGAGAGGGCATGGCCCCGCCCCTGTGACTGATGGCGGGGTGGCATTGTATGGTACAGAACTGATAGTAAAAGGAGTTTAAGGGTCCAGATGGTGCGGGATGTGGTGGCTGCTGCAGGGGCATGAATCCAACGAGAGTTCATAACCAGTGATCAGATGAGTTACTGATCACCAGACTAGCACCGATCTGCTGTGGGGGACAAAAGGTAAGTACCCTTTTGTTTTTTTTCCCTGCTGAATCACTTTAATGAGTACTAACACTATTACTGGCAATAAGTCTTTTTTTGATTGTTGGTGCACTTTGAATTATTACAAGAGCATTTACCTCCGCATCACCAAATTCAGTCATTTTAGACTAAACATCACTGCGGGTGAATGCAAATTTCCAATTTCATATGACCAGTAATAAGGTAAGCACTAGGGATGAGCGAATCGATCCGGACGAACCCGGATTCGATCCGAATTTCAGGAAAAATTCGATTCGGATCGAATCCGAATTTCCCCGCGATTCGATCACTCGAAGTTTTCCTTTAACATCCATTCATTTACATTACAGGCATTCTAAGATGGCGGGCGGGACATGTCTGGACATGTATCCCGCGCCAGTGCAAGCTGGGGCAGTCACATGCAGCCTATCAGCAGCCAGCAAGCCCGGTGACGTCACACAGCGGTATTTAACGGCGGCCATCTTGCTTTTCCTCATTTCTCTATTGCATTCGTGACAGACAGACAGAACGCTGTGTAGCTGAGGCAGTTAGACAGGCTGGAGACAGGCTGGAGACAGAGACAGACAGGGACAGGCTGGAGACAGGCAGGAGACAGGCAGGAGACAGACAGGAGACAGACAGAAAGCCAGGGAAAGGTAGGAAAAACGGAGCTGGCTGACAGGGAGATTTTTTTTTTTTCATCCAGCCTTTGTTAGCGTTTTCAGGCTGCTTATAGTAACTAACTGTGCATATATACTGAACTGATCTTAAGTCTGCTGTGAGGCATCCCATTCTGTGACTAAAGCAGCCTCTATTTAATAGCATAATAAACATTTGCACTTATTCTCATAGAAATCAGGCCTGATAAAGACACTTTTGCTGTGCATGCTCTCTGGTTTTTGTGGCACTGGCATCCCATTCTGTGACTAAAGCAGCCTCTATTTAATAGCATAATAAACATTTGCACTTATTCTCATAGAAATCAGGCCTGATAAAGACACTTTTGCTGTGCATGCTCTCTGGTTTTTGTGGCACTGGCATCCCATTCTGTGACTAAAGCAGCCTCTATTTAATAGCATAATAAACATTTGCACTTATTCTCATAGAAATCAGGCCTGATAAAGACACTTTTGCTGTGCATGCTCTCTGGTTTTTGTGGCACTGGCATCCCATTCTGTGACTAAAGCAGCCTCTATTTAATAGCATAATAAACATTTGCACTTATTCTCATAGAAATCAGGCCTGATAAAGACACTTTTGCTGTGCATGCTCTCTGGTTTTTGTGGCACTGGCATCCCATTCTGTGACTAAAGCAGCCTCTATTTAATAGCATAATAAACATTTGCACTTATTCTCATAGAAATCAGGCCTGATAAAGACACTTTTGCTGTGCATGCTCTCTGGTTTTTGTGGCACTGGCATCCCATTCTGTGACTAAAGCAGCCTCTATTTAATAGCATAATAAACATTTGCACTTATTCTCATAGAAATCAGGCCTGATAAAGACACTTTTGCTGTGCATGCTCTCTGGTTTTTGTGGCACTGGCATCCCATTCTGTGACTAAAGCAGCCTCTATTTAATAGCATAATAAACATTTGCACTTATTCTCATAGAAATCAGGCCTGATAAAGACACTTTTGCTGTGCATGCTCTCTGGTTTTTGTGGCACTGGCATCCCATTCTGTGACTAAAGCAGCCTCTATTTAATAGCATAATAAACATTTGCACTTATTCTCATAGAAATCAGGCCTGATAAAGACACTTTTGCTGTGCATGCTCTCTGGTTTTTGTGGCACTGGCATCCCATTCTGTGACTAAAGCAGCCTCTATTTAATAGCATAATAAACATTTGCACTTATTCTCATAGAAATCAGGCCTGATAAAGACACTTTTGCTGTGCATGCTCTCTGGTTTTTGTGGCACTGGCATCCCATTCTGTGACTAAAGCAGCCTCTATTTAATAGCATAATAAACATTTGCACTTATTCTCATAGAAATCAGGCCTGATAAAGACACTTTTGCTGTGCATGCTCTCTGGTTTTTGTGGCACTGGCATCCCATTCTGTGACTAAAGCAGCCTCTATTTAATAGCATAATAAACATTTGCACTTATTCTCATAGAAATCAGGCCTGATAAAGACACTTTTGCTGTGCATGCTCTCTGGTTTTTGTGGCACTGGCATCCCATTCTGTGACTAAAGCAGCCTCTATTTAATAGCATAATAAACATTTGCACTTATTCTCATAGAAATCAGGCCTGATAAAGACACTTTTGCTGTGCATGCTCTCTGGTTTTTGTGGCACTGGCATCCCATTCTGTGACTAAAGCAGCCTCTATTTAATAGCATAATAAACATTTGCACTTATTCTCATAGAAATCAGGCCTGATAAAGACACTTTTGCTGTGCATGCTCTCTGGTTTTTGTGGCACTGGCATCCCATTCTGTGACTAAAGCAGCCTCTATTTAATAGCATAATAAACATTTGCACTTATTCTCATAGAAATCAGGCCTGATAAAGACACTTTTGCTGTGCATGCTCTCTGGTTTTTGTGGCACTGGCATCCCATTCTGTGACTAAAGCAGCCTCTATTTAATAGCATAATAAACATTTGCACTTATTCTCATAGAAATCAGGCCTGATAAAGACACTTTTGCTGTGCATGCTCTCTGGTTTTTGTGGCACTGGCATCCCATTCTGTGACTAAAGCAGCCTCTATTTAATAGCATAATAAACATTTGCACTTATTCTCATAGAAATCAGGCCTGATAAAGACACTTTTGCTGTGCATGCTCTCTGGTTTTTGTGGCACT
Organism: Gastrophryne carolinensis; assembly: GCA_027917425.1. Taxonomy (NCBI): domain Eukaryota; kingdom Metazoa; phylum Chordata; class Amphibia; order Anura; family Microhylidae; genus Gastrophryne; species Gastrophryne carolinensis. Next base: position 438,357,542 of record CM051235.1, read on the forward strand.
GGCATCCCATTCTGTGACTAAAGCAGCCTCTATTTAATAGCATAATAAACATTTGCACTTATTCTCATAGAAATCAGGCCTGATAAAGACACTTTTGCTGTGCATGCTCTCTGGTTTTTGTGGCACTGGCATCCCATTCTGTGACTAAAGCAGCCTCTATTTAATAGCATAATAAACATTTGCACTTATTCTCATAGAAATCAGGCCTGATAAAGACACTTTTGCTGTGCATGCTCTCTGGTTTTTGTGGCACTGGCATCCCATTCTGTGACTAAAGCAGCCTCTATTTAATAGCATAATAAACATTTGCACTTATTCTCATAGAAATCAGGCCTGATAAAGACACTTTTGCTGTGCATGCTCTCTGGTTTTTGTGGCACTGGCATCCCATTCTGTGACTAAAGCAGCCTCTATTTAATAGCATAATAAACATTTGCACTTATTCTCATAGAAATCAGGCCTGATAAAGACACTTTTGCTGTGCATGCTCTCTGGTTTTTGTGGCACTGGCATCCCATTCTGTGACTAAAGCAGCCTCTATTTAATAGCATAATAAACATTTGCACTTATTCTCATAGAAATCAGGCCTGATAAAGACACTTTTGCTGTGCATGCTCTCTGGTTTTTGTGGCACTGGCATCCCATTCTGTGACTAAAGCAGCCTCTATTTAATAGCATAATAAACATTTGCACTTATTCTCATAGAAATCAGGCCTGATAAAGACACTTTTGCTGTGCATGCTCTCTGGTTTTTGTGGCACTGGCATCCCATTCTGTGACTAAAGCAGCCTCTATTTAATAGCATAATAAACATTTGCACTTATTCTCATAGAAATCAGGCCTGATAAAGACACTTTTGCTGTGCATGCTCTCTGGTTTTTGTGGCACTGGCATCCCATTCTGTGACTAAAGCAGCCTCTTTTTAATAGCATAATAAACATTTGCACTTATTCTCATAGAAATCAGGCCTGATAAAGACACTTTTGCTGTGCATGCTCTCTGGTTTTTGTGGCACTGGCATCCCATTCTGTGACTAAAGCAGCCTCTATTTAATAGCATAATAAACATTTGCACTTATTCTCATAGAAATCAGGCCTGATAAAGACACTTTTGCTGTGCATGCTCTCTGGTTTTTGTGGCACTGGCATCCCATTCTGTGACTAAAGCAGCCTCTATTTAATAGCATAATAAACATTTGCACTTATTCTCATAGAAATCAGGCCTGATAAAGACACTTTTGCTGGCCAAAGGCCTACTGGACCCTGCCAGCTCGATTCCTGCCCGGGGCATCCCATTCTGTGACTAAAGCAGCCTCTGTTTAAGACCATATAAGCATTTGTTCTTATCATATTTGAAATTAGGCCTGATAAAGACACTTTTGCTGGGCATAGCACTACTGGACCCTGCCAGGTGCACTCCTATTTGGGGCATCCCATTCTGTGACTACAGCAGCCTCTGTTTAAGACCATATAAGCATTTGCTCTTATCATATTTGAAATTAGGCCTGATAAAGACACTTTTGCTGGCCAAAGCACTACTGTACCCTGCCAGCTCGATTCCTGCCCGGGGCATCCCATTCTGTGACTACAGCAGCCTCTGTTTAAGACCATATAAGCATTTGCTCTTATCATATTTGAAATTAGGCCTGATAAAGACACTTTTGCTGGCCAAAGCACTACTGTACCCTGCCAGCTCGATTCCTGCCCGGGGCATCCCATTCTGTGACTAAAGCAGCCTCTGTTTAAGACCATATAAGCATTTGCTCTTATCATATTTGAAATTAGGCCTGATAAAGACACTTTTGCTGGGCATAGCACAACTTGTCCCTGCCAGGTGTACTTACTGCTGGTTTTTAGGGCATCCCATTCTGTGACTACACCAGCCTCTATTTAAGAACCTAACCATTTGCACCTATTCTAATTGAAATTAGGCATGATAAAGACACTTTTGCTGTGCATAGTCTTACTGCTGCCTGCCAGGTGCTCTCTGGTTTTTGGGACATCCCATTCTGTAACATACCATTAGCCTCTGCATTAACTGTAAGCTGCACAGTTATTTAAAGAAATTTGGCCTGTATGAGCCTGCTAACACACTGCTGCTGTGTGCATATATACTGATCTCAAGTCTGCTTTGGGGCATCCCATTCTGTAACATACCATTAGCCTCTGCATTAACTGTAAGCTGCACATTTATTTAAAGAAATTTGGCCTGTATGAGCCTGCTAACACACTGCTGCTGTGTGCATATATACTGATCTCAAGTCTGCTTTGGGGCATCCCATTCTGTAACATACCATTAGCCTCTGCATTAACTGTAAGCTGCACAGTTATTTAAAGAAATTTGGCATGTATGAGCCTGCTAACACACTGCTGCTGTGTGCATATATACTGATCTCAAGTCAGCTTGGGGCATCCCATTCTGTAACATACCATTAGCCTCTGCATTAACTGTAAGCTGCACAGTTATTTAAAGAAATTTGGCCTGTATGAGCCTGCTAACACACTGCTGCTGTGTGCATATATACTGATCTCAAGTCTGCTTTGGGGCATCCCATTCTGTAACATACCATTAGCCTCTGCATTAACTGTAAGCTGCACAGTTATTTAAAGAAATTTGGCCTGTATGAGCCTGCTAACACACTGCTGCTGTGTGCATATATACTGATCTCAAGTCTGCTTGGGGCATCCCATTCTGTAACATACCATTAGCCTCTGCATTAACTGTAAGCTGCACAGTTATTTAAAGAAATTTGGCCTGTATGAGCCTGCTAACACACTGCTGCTGTGTGCATATATACTGATCTCAAGTCTGCTTTGGGGCATCCCATTCTGTAACATACCATTAGCCTCTGCATTAACTGTAAGCTGCACAGTTATTTAAAGAAATTTGGCCTGTATGAGCCTGCTAACACACTGCTGCTGTGTGCATATATACTGATCTCAAGTCTGCTTGGGGCATCCCATTCTGTAACATACCATTAGCCTCTGCATTAACTGTAAGCTGCACAGTTATTTAAAGAAATTTGGCCTGTATGAGCCTGCTAACACACTGCTGCTGTGTGCATATATACTGATCTCAAGTCTGCTTTGGGGCATCCCATTCTGTAACATACCATTAGCCTCTGCATTTACTGTAAGCTGCACATTTATTTAAAGAAATTTGGCCTGTATGAGCCTGCTAACACACTGCTGCTGTGTGCATATATACTGATCTCAAGTCAGCTTGGGGCATCCCATTCTGTAACATACCATTAGCCTCTGCATTAACTGTAAGCTGCACAGTTATTTAAAGAAATTTGGCCTGTATGAGCCTGCTAACACACTGCTGCTGTGTGCATATATACTGATCTCAAGTCTGCTTGGGGCATCCCATTCTGTAACATAACATAACCTACCTACCATACTAAGCAGCTCTCTTATTTAAACTAAGCAGGCCTCTTGGAGGCTGAGTGTCCACTTTTGGGTGTGCATTTATATTCGGTTTCATATACAGTGGGGTATCCCAATTTGTAAGATAACCTACCCCAACCATGTAAACTAAATAGGCCTGTTGCAGCCTGAGTTTCTCTGCTTGCGTATGGCCTGCATTACAATCTGTCTCTTTCAATGACACTGCTGCCTGTGGTATCCCAATTTGTAAGATAACCTACCCCAACCATGTAAACTAAAGGTTACGTCCTTCCAGAAGGAAAACTTATGCCGAACACTATTTTTGTTAGGGGCATTGACCTTTGGATTGATCGGCATGAAATTAATTTTTTTTTTTCAAAGTATGGCGCTGTGAAGAAGGTCAAAATGATGTCTCATACTTGGATTATTGTTACTTTTTGTTCAGCTTGAAATATAACAGGCCACACGGGCATCCCAAGGCACATGCTATTTTAAACCTATCTGTTATACAACATAAGCGTTGATCAGGCTACTTCAGTTTGCACTTGTTTTTGACTGATTTTAATAAACCAGGCCGCAGGGCACCCCAAAGCTGCACCTTGCACCCTATCTGGTATACAACATAAGCGTTGATCAGCATCAGCTTCATTAAGCTACTTCAGTTTGCACTTCCTTTTTGACTGCTTTCATTTAACCAGGCCGCAGGGCACCCCAAAGCTGCACCTTGCACCCTACCTGTTTATACTAAATAAGCATCTACAGCCTCAGCTTTATTAAGTTATTGCATTTTGAATTGGTTTTGGTCTGCTTTAAATACACCAGGCCGCAGGGCATCCCAAACCTGCATGTTGCACCCCATCTGTTATACTAAATAAGCGTTGATCAGCATCAGCTTTATTAAGCTATTGCATTTTGCATTGGTTTTTGTACTGCTGCCAAAACACTAGCCCATATGGGCATCCCAAACCAGCACATGTCACCCTATCTGTTATACTAAATAAGCTTCTACAGGCCCTTTTTTTATTTATTTATTTTTATTTATATAGAGCTGCAATAGCTTATATTGTGAGGTTAATTTGCCATTTTGCAGCATAATATAGAGCAGCCCCTGTGTAAATCTGAGGGGCAATAGCTTATATAGTGAGGTAAATTTGCCATTTTGCTTCGTTATATAGAGCAGGCCCTGTGTAAATCTGAGGGGCAATAGCTTATATTGTGAGGTAAATTTGCCATTTTGCAGCATAATATAGAGCAGCCCCTGTGTAAATCTGAGGGGCAATAGCTTATATTGTGAGGTAAATTTGCCACTTTGCAGCATAATATAGAGCAGCCCCTGTGTAAATCTGAGGGGCAATAGCTCATATAGTGAGGTAAATTTGCCATTTTGCTTCGTTATATAGAGCAGCCCAGTTGCCATCTAAATCAACTACTGTCCGGCCAGTACAGCTTTTCCAGGGCAAACTCTGCTAGTTGCGGGCACAAGTCAAGTTTGGCTTCCCAGCAAATCCAGTGGATCTTGAAGGTGTGTTGGCATGGTCATGTCAAGGTATGACATGACCTGCTGTTTGAGGTCCAGCTCCAGGTCTTCCTGCTGCTCATGAGTAGACTCACTATGCGGGTGTAGAAAGCTACTCACTAGCGACTGAAGACTGAGGCTGCTGCTGATGGAGCTGCTGCTGCTGCTCCTTCCACCCCCCCAGCAGCCATGGCAGTGGAAGGTGATCGCAGAGGTCCCCCCGAGTCAGACCTGCGGGAGTATGGGCCATGGCGCAGATAGACATCGCCCAACTGACTACGTGGGATGTCTCTGTAGTAGGTCAGTTTGTCCTCCCTCTCAGTGGGCGTAAAAAATGCCCCCATTTTGTGCCGGAAGCGAGGGTCCAATAAGTTGGAGAGCCAGAAGTCTTCCCGCTGACAAATGGAGACAATTCTGCGCTCACTAGTACGCAAGCATGTGAGCATGCATCGTGCCATTTGTGCAAATGACTCGGAGGGACTACCTGTCTCCATCTCCACTGTAAACTGCCACGGTGTGTCTGGGTCCTCTGTCTCACCTTACTCACAACCCTCTAGCTCCTGTGGCTGCTCCTGCTCCTCCTCTTCTGTCAGATGACTAGATAAAATGGTCATTTTGTGAAACCTAAACTGTGGTTTGCTTTGCCCCACCCCCTCCTCCTCCTCCACTTCAGCCCCCACAGGCTTCATGTGGCTGTGAAATGTATGTGCCATGTCTCCAGTGCCCTGACCAGCCATGGTTTCCAACATGTGTTGTAGTACATGAAGCAGTGGAATCTCATCGTTCATCTCATAGTCCTGGCAACTGACTAATAACGTAGCTTCCTCAAAGGGCCTGAGCAAACGGTCGGTGTCACGTATGAGCTGCCAATGGTTTACATTGAATTTACACAGGTGTCCCCCTATCCGTTTGGATCATCCAGAAATCCGTGATGGCTTTTCTCTGTTCCTATAGTGCAGTGGTCCTCAACCCTGTCCTCAAGGCCCACCAACAAGTCATGTTTTTTGGATCTCCAAATAGCCAGCTCTATTGCTCTGCAGCTGCACTAATTACTCCACCTGTGCATCTTTGTGGAGATCTGCAAAACCTGGCCTGTTGGTGGGCCTTGAGGACAGGGTTGGGGACCACTGCTATAGTGGATCCTGCATATGGAGGGTGGAATTCCAACGGGTGGAAACATCGCAAATCAGACTATGGTGGGGTACACCGTTGTGACGCTGAGGCTCAATAGGGTTGTGCTTCGTGGTGTAGGAGTGCCAGAAGTGCATGCTAACTTTCTTTCCTGTTGTTCTTTCAGATGGGGGCAAGACTTAAAAACTAGACTGAACACGTGTGCCATGTGAGGACGCATGACTTTGGCTTCCTTGTCGCAGCGCAAACAAGATGTTCTTCCAAGTGTAATGCAGCAGGCTGGACTTATGGTGACGCTGTCTGAGAGGAGAAATCCCTCAGACATCAAGATTAAAAATTCCAAGAATTTTTGAGGGCTAATTATTCAGAGGCAAATGATAGCTAGTTGTTTCTGATTTAATTACAAGGTGGAAACACACCCTCAAACAAAACTTCACTTTGGCAATACTATTGCATTTGTCTATTCATAATTTTATGTATATACACTAACTAACCTACTTTTTCTCCCCAGGATGCTGCATGAAACACTGCCACATCGCTGAGTAGCTGATTTTTCCGAACAACAGTCCGCAATAATCTGCTGCTGCTGCCGCCGCCACCGCCGCAGACTCCAGGGACCCTCTTCCACTACCTCGGCTTGCAACACCTCCTCCCACGACACTCTCCTCATCACTAATTGCCGGCTACTGGAAGAAGAGGCGAGTGTCTCCTCCACTTCTTGGCTGGGCAGTAGCTGCTGAATTTTATGATTATCAGATCTTCATCAATGGATAGTGGAGCTGAACCCAAAGCATAACAGACAGACAGTTGACTGGGGGTGTCAGATGCCACTTGTGATGCAGTGGACTGCTTTTGCAGCACTTCGAGACAAAGTTGCTTCATTGGCTGACACAATGACTGGTAAATCTGTGGAACATATGGTTTACAAGCAAGAATAACCATTTGTTTTTATATGAAAAAGACCCTGGTTTATACAGACTTTTTTTTTCCAGAGACTGCCCTGCGTGGAAATGAATGGCGCTTGGATCATCCAAGCTTTCCTCCCAACAATGCCTGATGTATTCCAGTAGATTGATGACGGGGCCAGACCTACACTAAAGAAAGATGGATCGTGCAAAACAGATTTAAGGCGCTGCTCTCCAGTTACAGACATTCCTCCGCATCGGACCACAAGTAAGTATTGATAAAAAATCCTTTCCGTTACTCTTACTTTTTATTAATATTCTTCGGATAAGACGGATCAGACATGATTCCAGATTAAAAATTCCAAGAATTTTTGAGGGCTAATTAGTCAGAAGCAATGATACCTTCTTGTTTCTGATTTAATTAAAAGGTGGAAACACACCCTAAAACAAAACTTCACTTTGGCAATACTTTTGCATTTGTTTATTCATAATTTTATGTAGATATTACTAACTAAGCTACTTTTTCTCCACATGACTCTCCACAGGGTGTGATTCATCCAATTTTTGGGCTCCTGAGGCCAACCCCAGGGTCTGTTTAAAGTAATGTTTGGGCTCCTGCTGCTGCTGCTGCCAACTTCTGCCAACTCCAGGGTGTGATTCATCCAATTTTTGGGCTCCTGAGGCCAACTCCAGTGTATATTTGGGCTCCTGCTGCTGCTGCTGCCAACTTCTGCCAACTCCAGGGTGTGATTCATCCAATTTTTGGGCTCCTGAAGCCAACTCCAGTGTATATTTGGGCTCCTGCTGCTACTACTGCCAACTTCTGCCAACTCCAGGGTGTGATTCATCCAATTTTTGGGCTCCTGAGGCCAACTCCAGTGTATATTTGGGCTCCTGCTGCTGCTGCTGCCAACTTCTGCCAACTCCAGGGTGTGATTCATCCAATTTTTGGGCTCCTGAAGCCAACTCCAGTGTATATTTGGGCTCCTGCTGCTACTACTGTCAACTCCTGCCAACTCCAGGGTGTGATTCATCCAATTTTTGGGCTCCTGAGGCCAACTCCAGTGTATATTTGGGCTCCTGCTGCTGCTGCTGCCAACTTCTGCCAACTCCAGGGTGTGATTCATCCAATTTTTGGGCTCCTGAGGCCAACTCCAGTGTATATTTGGGCTCCTGCTCCTGCTGCTGCCAACTTCTGCCAACTCCAGGGTGTGATTCATCCAATTTTTGGGCTCCTGAAGCCAACTCCAGTGTATATTTGGGCTCCTGCTGCTGCTGCTGCTGCCAACTTCTGCCAACTCCAGGGTGTGATTCATCCAATTTTTGGGCTCCTGAAGCCAACTCCAGTGTATATTTGGGCTCCTGCTGCTACTACTGCCAACTTCTGCCAACTCCAGGGTGTGATTCATCCAATTTTTGGGCTCCTGAGGCCAACTCCAGTGTATATTTGGGCTCCTGCTGCTGCTGCTGCCAACTTCTGCCAACTCCAGGGTGTGATTCATCCAATTTTTGGGCTCCTGAAGCCAACTCCAGTGTATATTTGGGCTCCTGCTGCTGCTACTGTCAACTCCTGCCAACTCCAGGGTGTGATTCATCCAATTTTTGGGCTCCTGAAGCCAACTCCAGTGTATATTTGGGCTCCTGCTGCTGCTGCTGTCAACTCCTGCCAACTCCAGGGTGTGATTCATCCAATTTTTGGGCTCCTGAAGCCAACTCCAGTGTATATTTGGGCTCCTGCTGCTGCTGCTGCCAACTCCTGCCAACTCCAGGGTGTGATTCATCCAATTTTTGGGCTCCTGAAGCCAACTCCAGTGTATATTTGGGCTCCTGCTGCTGCTGCTGCCAACTCCTGCCAACTCCAGGGTGTGATTCATCCAATTTTTGGGCTCCTGAGGCCAACTCCAGTGTATATTTGGGCTCCTTCTGCCCCTCATAGTGATGCCACTTCAACTCTCTGCAATTGTGCCGCTCTGCGATTCTATTAGCGATGCCTCTGATCTGCATGTGATATTTCTTCAAAGTATTATTTAACTAACCCAGCACGCATCCTGTGCGTGTTACAGCAAAGCTGAATGGTTTACAACCCTATTGAGGCTGTAGGAGGCTCAGAAATAGCCGTTTTTAATAGCGATTCGTCGCGAATTTATTCGGGTCGAAACGATTTTTGTCGGAAAATTCGGCGAATCAGTCGAATCGAATTTTTCAAAAGTTCGCTCATCTCTAGTAAGCACATTCCATTTCTAAGGTAATCACCTCATTATTATTTAGAAGCAATGTTGGCGGCAGAGGACTTTTGCAACAAGCCTTTCTGATAGTTCTTGATAGAAACTGAAGGTGCCTAAAGCGGCAGTGGCAGTACTGGCGGTAACTAAAATAAGAAGTCCAAGAAGAGTTTAAAGTGGACTTACACCCACTCTGGTAACTTTACCCAGGGAACATGTGGGTACTTTAGCTTTTAAGCCAATGCACTGATCCCTTTATGCTAAAAGGGTATTAAAGGGATAGTCCAGTCTAAATAACCCCTGTATGGGGGCAGCCATGATGGGATTACTGTGGCATGCTACCATATTGTCTTGAGAGGAGAAGGGAGGGGGAAGTGCTTTGTCTTCTACATATCAATAGAAAACAAGAAGGCCGGCCATTATGGCTGCTTCCATGAAGACTGTACTGTTCCTTTAGGGTGGTCCTCCAATCCACTATTGGCCAATTTGGTGACCCTCATCCCTCTTACCCCTGTAAGTTAGAATTGTTTTTTTTATTAAATTACTTACATGCTCAACACTAGGCACCTGATCCCCAAGGTGAAGCTGCTGCACAGAGCTGGAGTGACTGTCTATTTTTCCGGTCACCACAGCAGAGAGATTAATGGTCTCTCACAATCTCTACAGCAGCCCAATGCTCGCATATGAGCCTCGATTCAAAGACACATTCGTCCGGACTTCCGTAGCTGTCTGTGAAAGTTTGGGTGGGTGTTAGTCTTTTTTTTGCTTTTTTTCGTTCATTTTTCATTCCTACGAACGTTCGGGAAAATGTGTATATGCGGTTTCGATGAACGGAAGCAAATCGGAACATTTCCGTTAGTTCGGATCATTTTCCAAACAAAATCGGAAATTTTCCGTTCGTTCAGATAACTTCCGTTGTTGGGATGGGTTTCCGTCTGATTCAGAGAGCTGATTTCCGACGGACCACCACCCTATAAATCCGTTTCATTTCCAATCCACTTACAAGACCTTTGAGGGCTCGGATTGCTATTGTTGAACATGTTTTGCGGCTATGTGGAGGAGTCTGCGCGCCTTTAGCACCAAGGCATTGCATGTATCAGCATGGCCGAGGTCATAAATTGTATAGCAATGCATACCTGAATCAATACATTTCATGTATGCCTTATAGAAGCATTTTAATGCTGACCTTAATTAGTCCTTAGCACGTAAACATTTATTTTCCCACACATCCATATAATTGCTATATTTTTTTTAGACTTATGTCCTTTGTGAATTATATTTGGATTGTTGAACTTGAATCTTAATTTGTTGTAGGAGTTATTGTTTTAGTCGGTTACCTTTGCTTTGTGTAATTATTTTATATTTGGTTGCAGGAACCGCAAGATGTACCACTCACACAACATACAAGCAGTGTTTGGTCCAGCTATGCGATTCCTCAGTGTTCTTGCAGGGCATCCAGGGTCGTCCCATGATGCCTATATATTGCAGAGCTCCGGCTTATTTCGGCAGTTTGAGTTAGGAGAATTATCTGGTAGATGGCTCCTGGGTAAGTTTGCTCACATTCCATCAATCCATTTTCACTGTATGGCAATGAATATAGTTGATGACTCATGACTTAACCTATTGCTGTTTTTAGCCCTTGATGACATGTTAAAGAATATTGTAGCTTAGAATGTGTATTTTATGTTATTATTTTTAAATTCTTTGAGGGGATTCTGGATATCCACTCCTGCTCTTGCTCCTGATGCCCGTTCTTTGCCTGCAGAATGCGGGCCAGGGATTCTCTAATTGGGCACTATGCAAAACCCGGCCCGTGGTGGCCAGGGCCCTCTGGCTTCTGAAGTCCAGATTTAGGTGTTTGGACCATACAGGGGGGGGGGGCACTGCAGTATGACCCCAACAAGGTTATACCAATATTTTAATTTACGTTTTTTAACAGGGACCACACGTGCCAGGTGTTTGGACCATACAGGGGGGGGGGGGGCACTGCAGTATGACCCCAACAAGGTTATACCAATATTTTAATTTACGTTTTTTAACAGGGACCACACGTGCCAGAGTGGCACAACTGAGTGTCACTGTCCTTCAGTTAGTGGGCGAGATGCAGGAGCTGCGCAACTCGTTGGGGACCACAGATGAAGAATAATGTTCTGTGGCCTGCCATTGCTATGTATTTTGTTTTTTATAGTTGTAAAAATTAGAAATTTTCTAAATTTTTAATATGTATATAATATGTTATATTCTATGATGGAATAAAAAAAAAATGTTACATTGTCATTTCATTTACAAAATACATTAACACAAAACTAATGGGCCCAGAAATATTTAAAGATGAATATTCACATGACCGAGAAGTGATTTGGGTGAGCTTTAAGGGTCCAAAAGGGAAGATGGAGGATAGTGCTAAGTGGTTTGGGTGAGCTTTAAGGGTCCAAAAGGGAAGATGGAGGATAGTGCTAAGTGATTTAGCTAAACATTGTAGTAGAAGTGAGGGTGGCAAATATGTAGGCAAGCACTTTAATGAGTTAAGTTTGTAGTGCGCAGGCGCTAGATCGTAAGGATTTCCGTCTGGACGAATATTTATTGAAAAAGGGAAACAGAATCGAACGGGAAACGTAAATGAGGATATGATGGGAAAAGGGCAAAAATGAAAGCCTACGTTGTAACATGTGAAAATGAAACGGAAAAGTCACGATGGAAAATGACATCCTTGTATTCGTAATCTGCCGTACGAACGGACGGAAACTTTACAGAAGGTTTTCAATGCATGCATAGAATCGCTCGTACACTCATACGAGAATGGAAACATTTCACACAAAAAACAGATCGGCACTAAAACGGAAGTTTTTTTTCTGTCTCTCTGAATCGAGCCTATGGAGCGAAGTTAGAGAAGTGACGCTCTGGATGACCCACTTCTGCCATGGAATCAGGCAAGTGACTTTTTTTTCAAAAAAGTTTTTTATATTTAGTATGTTGACATGAAAATACGATGTGTCAAGACACCTTAGATGATATCTAGAGATGAGCGAACTTTTGAAAAATTCGATTCGACTGATTCGCCGAATTTTCCGACAAAAATTGTTTCGACCCGAATAAATTCGCGACGAATCGCTATTAAAAACGGCTATTTCTGAGCCTCCTAGAGCCTCAATAGGGTTGTAAACCATTCTGCCTTGCTGTAACACGCACAGGATGCGTGCTGGGTTAGTTAAATAATACTTTGAAGAAATATCACATGCAGATCAGAGGCATCGCTAATAGAATCGCAGAGCGGCACAATTGAATTCAAGAGAGTTGAAGTGGCATCACTATGAGGGGCAGGAGCCCAAACATTGCTTTAAAGAGACACTGGAGTTGGCTTCAGGAGCCCAAAAATTGGATGAATCACACCCTGGAGTTGGCAGCAGCAGCAGCAGCAGGAGCCCAAAAATTGGATGAATCACACCCTGGAGTTGGCAGCAGCAGCAGCAGGAGCCCAAATATTACTTTAAAGAGACACTGGGGTTGGCTTCAGGAGCCCAAAAATTGGATGAATCACACCCTGGAGTTGGCAGCAGCAGCAGCAGGAGCCCAAATATTACTTTAAAGAGACACTGGGGTTGGCTTCAGGAGCCCAAAAATTGGATGAATCACACCCTGGAGTTGGCAGCAGCAGCAGCAGGAGCCCAAATATTACTTTAAAGAGACACTGGAGTTGGCTTCAGTAGCCCAAAAATTGGATGAATCACACCCTGGAGTTGGCAGCAGCAGCAGCAGGAGCCCAAACATTACTTTAAACAGACCCTGGGGTTGGCCTCAGGAGCCCAAAAATTGGATGAATCACACCCTGGAGTTGGCAGCAGCAGCAGCAGGAGCCCAAATATTACTTTAAAGAGACACTGGGGTTGGCTTCAGGAGCCCAAAAATTGGATGAATCACACCCTGGAGTTGGCAGCAGCAGCAGCAGGAGCCCAAATATTACTTTAAAGAGACACTGGGGTTGGCTTCAGGAGCCCAAAAATTGGATGATTCACACCCTGGAGTTGGCAGCAGCAGCAGCAGGAGCCCAAATATTACTTTAAAGAGACACTGGAGTTGGCTTCAGTAGCCCAAAAATTGGATGAATCACACCCTGGAGTTGGCAGCAGCAGCAGCAGCAGGAGCCCAAACATTACTTTAAACAGACCCTGGGGTTGGCCTCAGGAGCCCAAAAATTGGATGAATCACACCCTGGAGTTGGCAGCAGCAGCAGCAGGAGCCCAAACATTACTTTAAACAGACCCTGGGGTTGGCCTCAGGAGCCCAAAAATTGGATGAATCACACCCTGGAGTTGGCAGCAGCAGCAGCAGCAGGAGCCCAAATATTACTTTAAAGAGACACTGGGGTTGGCTTCAGGAGCCCAAAAATTGGATGAATCACACCCTGGAGTTGGCAGCAGCAGCAGCAGCAGGAGCCCAAATATTACTTTAAAGAGACACTGGAGTTGGCTTCAGTAGCCCAAAAATTGGATGAATCACACCCTGGAGTTGGCAGCAGCAGCAGCAGGAGCCCAAACATTACTTTAAACAGACCCTGGGGTTGGCCTCAGGAGCCCAAAAATTGGATGAATCACACCCTGGAGTTGGCAGCAGCAGCAGCAGGAGCCCAAATATTACTTTAAAGAGACACTGGGGTTGGCTTCAGGAGCCCAAAAATTGGATGAATCACACCCTGGAGTTGGCAGCAGCAGCAGCAGGAGCCCAAATATTACTTTAAAGAGACACTGGGGTTGGCTTCAGGAGCCCAAAAATTGGATGAATCACACCCTGGAGTTGGCAGCAGCAGCAGCAGGAGCCCAAATATTACTTTAAAGAGACACTGGAGTTGGCTTCAGTAGCCCAAAAATTGGATGAATCACACCCTGGAGTTGGCAGCAGCAGCAGCAGGAGCCCAAACATTACTTTAAACAGACCCTGGGGTTGGCCTCAGGAGCCCAAAAATTGGATGAATCACACCCTGGAGTTGGCAGCAGCAGCAGCAGGAGCCCAAACATTACTTTAAACAGACCCTGGGGTTGGCCTCAGGAGCCCAAAAATTGGATGAATCACACCCTGTGGAGAGTCATGTGGAGAAAAAGTAGCTTAGTTAGTAATATCTACATAAAATTATGAATAAACAAATGCAAAAGTTTGCCAAAGTGAAGTTTTGTTTGAGGGTGTGTTTCCACCTTTTAATTAAATCAGAAACAAGAAGGTATCATTGCCTCTGACTAATTAGCCCTCAAAAATTCTTGGAATTTTTAATCTGGAATCATGTCTGATCCGTCTTATCCGAAGAATATTAATAAAAAGTAAGAGTAACGTAAAGGATTTTTTATCAATACTTACTTGTGGTCCGATGCGGAGGAATGTCTGTAACTGGAGAGCAGCGCCTTAAATCTGTTTTGCACGATCCATCTTTCTTGGTCTGGCCCCGTCATCAATCTACTGGAATACATCAGGCATTGTTGGGAGGAAAGCTTGGCTGATCCATGCGCCATTCATTTCCACGCAGGGCAGTCTCTGGAAAAAAAAAGTCTGTATAAACCAGGGTCTTTTTCATATAAAAACAAATGGTTATTCTTGCTTTTCAACCATATGTTCCACAGCTTTACCAGTCATTGTGTCAGCCAATGAAGCAACTTTGTCTCGAAGTGCTGCAAAAGCAGTCCACTGCATCACAAGTGGCATCTGACACCCCCAGTCAACTGTCTGTCTGTTATGCTTTGGGTTCAGCTCCACTATCCATTGATCTGATATCCAAGATCTGATAATCATAAAATTCAGCAGCTACTGCCCAGCCAAGAAGTGGAGGAGACACTCGCCTCTTCTTCCACTATCCGGCAATTAGTGATGAGGAGAGTGTCGTGGGAGGAGGTGTTGCAAGCCGAGGTAGTGGAAGAGGGTCCCTGGAGTCTGCGGCGGTGGCGGCGGCAGCAGCAGCGAATTATTGCGGACTGTTGGTAGGAAAAATCAGCTACTCAGCGATGTGGCAGTGTTCCATGCAGCATCCTGTGGAGAAAAAGTAGGTTAGTTAGTGTATATACATAAAATTATGAATAGACAAATGCAATAGTATTGCGAAAGTGAAGTTTTGTTTGAGGGTGTGTTTCCACCTTGCAATTAAATCAGAAACAACTAGCTATCATTTGCCTCTGAATAATTAGCCCTCAAAAATTCTTGGAATTTTTAATCTTGATGTCTGAGGGATTTCTCCTCTCAGACAGCGTCACCATAAGTCCAGCCTGCTGCATTACCCAGTGGTGGACCTTTCAGAGAACTGATGGCTTGTGCCGAGCCGAGGTGGAGAGTCACATGGCATGGTTGTTGAACAGAAGGTGGGCCAGTCCTTTAGCCTGTCAGTGTGTACCAAAGTGCACAGTGTTGTCTACGCCTGGAGCTGTAACTATAGACTCATGGTGGACAATATATATCCTTTTAGGCCCCCTTGGTGATTGTGGTTTCACGCTGTTCTTCACATGGTTTTCCTTGACCATCAGAGTCACACATGGGAGGAACTACTAAAAATGAGAACTCAATCCATGAAAGCATTGCTTAATCCACGAAAACTGCAAATTTGGACCCATGGTGACTGACACTTGGAAGAACATCTTGTTTGCGCTGCGACAAGGAAGCCAGAGTCATGCGTCCTGACATGGCACACGTGTTCAGTCTAGTTTTGAAGTCTTGCCCCCATCTGAAAGACATCCGAACAACAGGAAAGAAAGTTAGCATGCACTTCTGGCACT
Organism: Gastrophryne carolinensis; assembly: GCA_027917425.1. Classification (NCBI taxonomy): domain Eukaryota; kingdom Metazoa; phylum Chordata; class Amphibia; order Anura; family Microhylidae; genus Gastrophryne; species Gastrophryne carolinensis. Next base: position 438,373,451 of record CM051235.1, read on the forward strand.
CCTACACCACCAAGCACAACCTTATTGAGCCTCAGCGTCACAACGGTGTACCCCACCATAGTCTGATTTGCGATGTTTCCACCCGTTGGAATTCCACCCTCCATATGCAGGATCCACTATAGCAGTGGTCCCCAACCCTGTCCTCAAGGCCCACCAACAGGCCAGGCTTTGCAGATCTCCACAAAGATGCTCAGGTGGAGTAATTAGTGCAGCTGCAGAGCAATAGAGCTGGCTATTTGGAGATCCAAAAAACATGACATGTTGGTGGGCCTTGAGGACAGGGTTGAGGACCACTGCACTATAGGAACAGAGAAAAGCCATCACGGATTTCTGGATGATCCAAACGGATAGGGGGACACCCCTGTGTAAATTCAATGTAAACCATTGGCAGCTCATACGTGACACCGACCGTTTGCTCAGGCCCTTTGAGGAAGCTACATTATTAGTCAGTTGCCAGGACTATGAGATGAACGATGAGATTCCACTGCTTCATGTACTACAACACATGTTGGAAAGCATGGCTGGTCAGGGCACTGGAGACATGGCACATACATTTCACAGCCACATGAAGCCTGTGGGGGCTGAAGTGGAGGAGGAGGAGGGGGTGGGGCACAGCAAACCACAGTTTAGGTTTCACAAAATGACCATTTTATCTAGTCATCTGACAGGAGAGGAGGAGCAGGAGCAGCCACAGGAGCTAGAGGGTTGTGAGTAAGGCGAGACAGAGGACCCAGACACACCATGGCAGTTTACAGTGGAGATGGAGACAGGTAGTCCCTCCGAGTCACTTGCACAAATGGCACGATGCATGCTCACATGCTTGCGTACTAGTGAGCGCAGAATTGTCTCCATTTGTCAGCGGGAAGACTTCTGGCTCTCCAACTTATTGGACCCTCGCTTCCGGCACAAAATGGGGGCATTTTTTACGCCCACTGAGAGGGAGGACAAACTGACCTACTACAGAGACATCCCACGTAGTCAGTTGGGCGATGTCTATCTGCGCCAAGCCCATACTCCCGCAGGTCTGACTCGGGGGGAAGTCTGCGATCACCTTCCACTGCCATGGCTGCTGGGGGGGTGGAAGGAGCAGCAGCAGCAGCTCCATCAGCAGCAGCCTCAGTCTTCAGTCGCTAGTGAGTAGCTTTCTACACCCGCATAGTGAGTCTAGTCATGAGCAGCAGGAAGACCTGGAGCTGGACCTCAAACAGCAGGTCATGTCATACCTTGACATGACCATGCCAACACACCTTCAAGATCCACTGGATTTGCTGGGAAGCCAAACTTGACTTGTGCCCGCAACTAGCAGAGTTTGCCCTGGAAAAGCTGTACTGGCCGGACAGTAGTTGATTTAGATGGCAACTGGGCTGCTCTATATAACGAAGCAAAATGGCAAATTTACCTCACTATATAAGCTATTGCCCCTCAGATTTACACAGGGGCTGCTCTATATTATGCTGCAAAATGGCAAATTAACCTCACAATATAAGCTATTGCAGCTCTATATAAATAAAAATAAATAAAAAAAAAAGGGCCTGTAGAAGCTTATTTAGTATAACAGATAGGGTGACATGTGCTGGTTTGGGATGCCCATATGGGCTAGTGTTTTGGCAGCAGTACAAAAACCAATGCAAAATGCAATAGCTTAATAAAGCTGATGCTGATCAACGCTTATTTAGTATAACAGATGGGGTGCAACATGCAGGTTTGGGATGCCCTGCGGCCTGGTGTATTTAAAGCAGACCAAAACCAATTCAAAATGCAATAACTTAATAAAGCTGAGGCTGTAGATGCTTATTTAGTATAAACAGGTAGGGTGCAAGGTGCAGCTTTGGGGTGCCCTGCGGCCTGGTTAAATGAAAGCAGTCAAAAAGGAAGTGCAAACTGAAGTAGCTTAATGAAGCTGATGCTGATCAACGCTTATGTTGTATACCAGATAGGGTGCAAGGTGCAGCTTTGGGGTGCCCTGCGGCCTGGTTTATTAAAATCAGTCAAAAACAAGTGCAAACTGAAGTAGCCTGATCAACGCTTATGTTGTATAACAGATAGGTTTAAAATAGCATGTGCCTTGGGATGCCCGTGTGGCCTGTTATATTTCAAGCTGAACAAAAAGTAACAATAATCCAAGTATGAGACATCATTTTGACCTTCTTCACAGCGCCATACTTTGAAAAAAAAAAATTAATTTCATGCCGATCAATCCAAAGGTCAATGCCCCTAACAAAAATAGTGTTCGGCATAAGTTTTCCTTCTGGAAGGACGTAACCTTTAGTTTACATGGTTGGGGTAGGTTATCTTACAAATTGTGATACCCCCGGCAGCAGTGTCATTGAAAGAGACAGATTGTAATGCAGGCCATACGCAAGCAGAGAAACTCAGGCTGCAACAGGCCTATTTAGTTTACATGGTTGGGGTAGGTTATCTTACAAATTGGGATACCCCACTGTATATGAAACCGAATATAAATGCACACCCAAAAGTGGACACTCAGCCTCCAAGAGGCCTGCTTAGTTTAAATAAGAGAGCTGCTTAGTATGGTAGGTAGGTTATGTTATGTTACAGAATGGGATGCCCCAAGCAGACTTGAGATCAGTATATATGCACACAGCAGCAGTGTGTTAGCAGGCTCATACAGGCCAAATTTCTTTAAATAAATGTGCAGCTTACAGTAAATGCAGAGGCTAATGGTATGTTACAGAATGGGATGCCCCAAGCAGACTTGAGATCAGTATATATGCACACAGCAGCAGTGTGTTAGCAGGCTCATACAGGCCAAATTTCTTTAAATAAATGTGCAGCTTACAGTAAATGCAGAGGCTAATGGTATGTTACAGAATGGGATGCCCCAAAGCTGACTTGAGATCAGTATATATGCACACAGCAGCAGTGTGTTAGCAGGCTCATACAGGCCAAATTTCTTTAAATAAATGTGCAGCTTACAGTAAATGCAGAGGCTAATGGTATGTTACAGAATGGGATGCCCCAAAGCTGACTTGAGATCAGTATATATGCACACAGCAGCAGTGTGTTAGCAGGCTCATACAGGCCAAATTTCTTTAAATAAATGTGCAGCTTACAGTAAATGCAGAGGCTAATGGTATGTTACAGAATGGGATGCCCCAAAGCTGACTTGAGATCAGTATATATGCACACAGCAGCAGTGTGTTAGCAGGCTCATACAGGCCAAATTTCTTTAAATAAATGTGCAGCTTACAGTAAATGCAGAGGCTAATGGTATGTTACAGAATGGGATGCCCCAAAGCTGACTTGAGATCAGTATATATGCACACAGCAGCAGTGTGTTAGCAGGCTCATACAGGCCAAATTTCTTTAAATAAATGTGCAGCTTACAGTAAATGCAGAGGCTAATGGTATGTTACAGAATGGGATGCCCCAAAGCTGACTTGAGATCAGTATATATGCACACAGCAGCAGTGTGTTAGCAGGCTCATACAGGCCAAATTTCTTTAAATAACTGTGCAGCTTACAGTTAATGCAGAGGCTAATGGTATGTTACAGAATGGGATGCCCCAAAGCTGACTTGAGATCAGTATATATGCACACAGCAGCAGTGTGTTAGCAGGCTCATACAGGCCAAATTTCTTTAAATAAATGTGCAGCTTACAGTAAATGCAGAGGCTAATGGTATGTTACAGAATGGGATGCCCCAAAGCTGACTTGAGATCAGTATATATGCACACAGCAGCAGTGTGTTAGCAGGCTCATACAGGCCAAATTTCCTTAAATAAATGTGCAGCTTACAGTAAATGCAGAGGCTAATGGTATGTTACAGAATGGGATGCCCCAAAGCTGACTTGAGATCAGTATATATGCACACAGCAGCAGTGTGTTAGCAGGCTCATACAGGCCAAATTTCTTTAAATAACTGTGCAGCTTACAGTTAATGCAGAGGCTAATGGTATGTTACAGAATGGGATGCCCCAAAGCTGACTTGAGATCAGTATATATGCACACAGCAGCAGTGTGTTAGCAGGCTCATACAGGCCAAATTTCTTTAAATAACTGTGCAGCTTACAGTTAATGCAGAGGCTAATGGTATGTTACAGAATGGGATGCCCCAAAGCTGACTTGAGATCAGTATATATGCACACAGCAGCAGTGTGTTAGCAGGCTCATACAGGCCAAATTTCTTTAAATAACTGTGCAGCTTACAGTTAATGCAGAGGCTAATGGTATGTTACAGAATGGGATGCCCCAAGCAGACTTGAGATCAGTATATATGCACACAGCAGCAGTGTGTTAGCAGGCTCATACAGGCCAAATTTCTTTAAATAAATGTGCAGCTTACAGTAAATGCAGAGGCTAATGGTATGTTACAGAATGGGATGCCCCAAAGCTGACTTGAGATCAGTATATATGCACACAGCAGCAGTGTGTTAGCAGGCTCATACAGGCCAAATTTCTTTAAATAACTGTGCAGCTTACAGTAAATGCAGAGGCTAATGGTATGTTACAGAATGGGATGTCCCAAAAACCAGAGAGCACCTGGCTGGCAGCAGTAAGACTATGCACAGCAAAAGTGTCTTTATCATGCCTAATTTCAATTAGAATAGGTGCAAATGGTTAGGTTCTTAAATAGAGGCTGGTGTAGTCACAGAATGGGATGCCCTAAAAACCAGCAGTAAGTACACCTGGCAGGGACAAGTAGTGCTATGCCCAGCAAAAGTGTCTTTATCAGGCTAATTTCAAATATGATAAGAGCAAATGCTTATATGGTCTTAAACAGAGGCTGCTGTAGTCACAGAATGGGATGCCCCAACAGGAATCGACCTGGCAGGGTCCAGTAGTGCTTTGCCCAGCAAAAGTGTCTTTATCAGGCTAATTTCAAATATGATAAGAGCAAATGCTTATATGGTCTTAAACAGAGGCTGCTGTAGTCACAGAATGGGATGCCCTGGGCAGGAATGGACCTGGCAGGGTCCAGTAGTGCTTTGCCCAGCAAAAGTGTCTTTATCAGGCTAATTTCAAATATGATAAGAGCAAATGCTTATATGGTCTTAAACAGAGGCTGCTGTAGTCACAGAATGGGATGCCCTGGGCAGGAATGGACCTGGCAGGGTCCAGTAGTGCTTTGCCCAGCAAAAGTGTCTTTATCAGGCTAATTTCAAATATGATAAGAGCAAATGCTTATATGGTCTTAAACAGAGGCTGCTGTAGTCACAGAATGGGATGCCCTGGGCAGGAATGGACCTGGCAGGGTCCAGTAGTGCTTTGCCCAGCAAAAGTGTCTTTATCAGGCTAATTTCAAATATGATAAGAGCAAATGCTTATATGGTCTTAAACAGAGGCTGCTGTAGTCACAGAATGGGATGCCCCAACAGGAATCGACCTGGCAGGGTCCAGTAGTGCTTTGCCCAGCAAAAGTGTCTTTATCAGGCTAATTTCAAATATGATAAGAGCAAATGCTTATATGGTCTTAAACAGAGGCTGCTTTAGTCACAGAATGGGATGCCCTGGGCAGGAATGGACCTGGCAGGGTCCAGTAGTGCTTTGCCCAGCAAAAGTGTCTTTATCAGGCTAATTTCAAATATGATAAGAGCAAATGCTTATATGGTCTTAAACAGAGGCTGCTTTAGTCACAGAATGGGATGCCCTGGGCAGGAATGGACCTGGCAGGGTCCAGTAGTGCTTTGCCCAGCAAAAGTGTCTTTATCAGGCTAATTTCAAATATGATAAGAGCAAATGCTTATATGGTCTTAAACAGAGGCTGCTGTAGTCACAGAATGGGATGCCCTGGGCAGGAATGGACCTGGCAGGGTCCAGTAGTGCTTTGCCCAGCAAAAGTGTCTTTATCAGGCTAATTTCAAATATGATAAGAGCAAATGCTTATATGGTCTTAAACAGAGGCTGCTGTAGTCACAGAATGGGATGCCCTGGGCAGGAATGGACCTGGCAGGGTCCAGTAGTGCTTTGCCCAGCAAAAGTGTCTTTATCAGGCTAATTTCAAATATGATAAGAGCAAATGCTTATATGGTCTTAAACAGAGGCTGCTGTAGTCACAGAATGGGATGCCCCAACAGGAATCGACCTGGCAGGGTCCAGTAGTGCTTTGCCCAGCAAAAGTGTCTTTATCAGGCTAATTTCAAATATAAGAGCAAATGCTTATATGGTCTTAAACAGAGGCTGCTTTAGTCACAGAATGGGATGCCCTGGGCAGGAATGGACCTGGCAGGGTCCAGTAGTGCTTTGCCCAGCAAAAGTGTCTTTATCAGGCTAATTTCAAATATGATAAGAGCAAATGCTTATATGGTCTTAAACAGAGGCTGCTTTAGTCACAGAATGGGATGCCCTGGGCAGGAATGGACCTGGCAGGGTCCAGTAGTGCTTTGCCCAGCAAAAGTGTCTTTATCAGGCTAATTTCAAATATGATAAGAGCAAATGCTTATATGGTCTTAAACAGAGGCTGCTTTAGTCACAGAATGGGATGCCCTGGGCAGGAATGGACCTGGCAGGGTCCAGTAGTGCTTTGCCCAGCAAAAGTGTCTTTATCAGGCTAATTTCAAATATGATAAGAGCAAATGCTTATATGGTCTTAAACAGAGGCTGCTGTAGTCACAGAATGGGATGCCCTGGGCAGGAATGGACCTGGCAGGGTCCAGTAGTGCTTTGCCCAGCAAAAGTGTCTTTATCAGGCTAATTTCAAATATGATAAGAGCAAATGCTTATATGGTCTTAAACAGAGGCTGCTGTAGTCACAGAATGGGATGCCCCAACAGGAATCGACCTGGCAGGGTCCAGTAGTGCTTTGCCCAGCAAAAGTGTCTTTATCAGGCTAATTTCAAATATAAGAGCAAATGCTTATATGGTCTTAAACAGAGGCTGCTTTAGTCACAGAATGGGATGCCCTGGGCAGGAATGGACCTGGCAGGGTCCAGTAGTGCTTTGCCCAGCAAAAGTGTCTTTATCAGGCTAATTTCAAATATGATAAGAGCAAATGCTTATATGGTCTTAAACAGAGGCTGCTTTAGTCACAGAATGGGATGCCCTGGGCAGGAATGGACCTGGCAGGGTCCAGTAGTGCTTTGCCCAGCAAAAGTGTCTTTATCAGGCTAATTTCAAATATGATAAGAGCAAATGCTTATATGGTCTTAAACAGAGGCTGCTGTAGTCACAGAATGGGATGCCCTGGGCAGGAATGGACCTGGCAGGGTCCAGTAGTGCTTTGCCCAGCAAAAGTGTCTTTATCAGGCTAATTTCAAATATGATAAGAGCAAATGCTTATATGGTCTTAAACAGAGGCTGCTGTAGTCACAGAATGGGATGCCCTGGGCAGGAATGGACCTGGCAGGGTCCAGTAGTGCTTTGCCCAGCAAAAGTGTCTTTATCAGGCTAATTTCAAATATGATAAGAGCAAATGCTTATATGGTCTTAAACAGAGGCTGCTGTAGTCACAGAATGGGATGCCCCAACAGGAATCGACCTGGCAGGGTCCAGTAGTGCTTTGCCCAGCAAAAGTGTCTTTATCAGGCTAATTTCAAATATGATAAGAGCAAATGCTTATATGGTCTTAAACAGAGGCTGCTGTAGTCACAGAATGGGATGCCCTGGGCAGGAATGGACCTGGCAGGGTCCAGTAGTGCTTTGCCCAGCAAAAGTGTCTTTATCAGGCTAATTTCAAATATGATAAGAGCAAATGCTTATATGGTCTTAAACAGAGGCTGCTGTAGTCACAGAATGGGATGCCCTGGGCAGGAATGGACCTGGCAGGGTCCAGTAGTGCTTTGCCCAGCAAAAGTGTCTTTATCAGGCTAATTTCAAATATGATAAGAGCAAATGCTTATATGGTCTTAAACAGAGGCTGCTGTAGTCACAGAATGGGATGCCCTGGGCAGGAATGGACCTGGCAGGGTCCAGTAGTGCTTTGCCCAGCAAAAGTGTCTTTATCAGGCTAATTTCAAATATGATAAGAGCAAATGCTTATATGGTCTTAAACAGAGGCTGCTGTAGTCACAGAATGGGATGCCCCAACAGGAATCGACCTGGCAGGGTCCAGTAGTGCTTTGCCCAGCAAAAGTGTCTTTATCAGGCTAATTTCAAATATGATAAGAGCAAATGCTTATATGGTCTTAAACAGAGGCTGCTTTAGTCACAGAATGGGATGCCCTGGGCAGGAATGGACCTGGCAGGGTCCAGTAGTGCTTTGCCCAGCAAAAGTGTCTTTATCAGGCTAATTTCAAATATGATAAGAGCAAATGCTTATATGGTCTTAAACAGAGGCTGCTTTAGTCACAGAATGGGATGCCCTGGGCAGGAATGGACCTGGCAGGGTCCAGTAGTGCTTTGCCCAGCAAAAGTGTCTTTATCAGGCTAATTTCAAATATGATAAGAGCAAATGCTTATATGGTCTTAAACAGAGGCTGCTTTAGTCACAGAATGGGATGCCCTGGGCAGGAATGGACCTGGCAGGGTCCAGTAGTGCTTTGCCCAGCAAAAGTGTCTTTATCAGGCTAATTTCAAATATGATAAGAGCAAATGCTTATATGGTCTTAAACAGAGGCTGCTGTAGTCACAGAATGGGATGCCCTGGGCAGGAATGGACCTGGCAGGGTCCAGTAGTGCTTTGCCCAGCAAAAGTGTCTTTATCAGGCTAATTTCAAATATGATAAGAGCAAATGCTTATATGGTCTTAAACAGAGGCTGCTGTAGTCACAGAATGGGATGCCCCAACAGGAATCGACCTGGCAGGGTCCAGTAGTGCTTTGCCCAGCAAAAGTGTCTTTATCAGGCTAATTTCAAATATAAGAGCAAATGCTTATATGGTCTTAAACAGAGGCTGCTTTAGTCACAGAATGGGATGCCCTGGGCAGGAATGGACCTGGCAGGGTCCAGTAGTGCTTTGCCCAGCAAAAGTGTCTTTATCAGGCTAATTTCAAATATGATAAGAGCAAATGCTTATATGGTCTTAAACAGAGGCTGCTTTAGTCACAGAATGGGATGCCCTGGGCAGGAATGGACCTGGCAGGGTCCAGTAGTGCTTTGCCCAGCAAAAGTGTCTTTATCAGGCTAATTTCAAATATGATAAGAGCAAATGCTTATATGGTCTTAAACAGAGGCTGCTTTAGTCACAGAATGGGATGCCCTGGGCAGGAATGGACCTGGCAGGGTCCAGTAGTGCTTTGCCCAGCAAAAGTGTCTTTATCAGGCTAATTTCAAATATGATAAGAGCAAATGCTTATATGGTCTTAAACAGAGGCTGCTGTAGTCACAGAATGGGATGCCCTGGGCAGGAATGGACCTGGCAGGGTCCAGTAGTGCTTTGCCCAGCAAAAGTGTCTTTATCAGGCTAATTTCAAATATGATAAGAGCAAATGCTTATATGGTCTTAAACAGAGGCTGCTGTAGTCACAGAATGGGATGCCCCAACAGGAATCGACCTGGCAGGGTCCAGTAGTGCTTTGCCCAGCAAAAGTGTCTTTATCAGGCTAATTTCAAATATAAGAGCAAATGCTTATATGGTCTTAAACAGAGGCTGCTTTAGTCACAGAATGGGATGCCCTGGGCAGGAATGGACCTGGCAGGGTCCAGTAGTGCTTTGCCCAGCAAAAGTGTCTTTATCAGGCTAATTTCAAATATGATAAGAGCAAATGCTTATATGGTCTTAAACAGAGGCTGCTGTAGTCACAGAATGGGATGCCCCAACAGGAATCGACCTGGCAGGGTCCAGTAGTGCTTTGCCCAGCAAAAGTGTCTTTATCAGGCTAATTTCAAATATAAGAGCAAATGCTTATATGGTCTTAAACAGAGGCTGCTTTAGTCACAGAATGGGATGCCCTGGGCAGGAATGGACCTGGCAGGGTCCAGTAGTGCTTTGCCCAGCAAAAGTGTCTTTATCAGGCTAATTTCAAATATGATAAGAGCAAATGCTTATATGGTCTTAAACAGAGGCTGCTTTAGTCACAGAATGGGATGCCCTGGGCAGGAATGGACCTGGCAGGATCCAGTAGTGCTTTGCCCAGCAAAAGTGTCTTTATCAGGCTAATTTCAAATATGATAAGAGCAAATGCTTATATGGTCTTAAACAGAGGCTGCTTTAGTCACAGAATGGGATGCCCTGGGCAGGAATGGACCTGGCAGGGTCCAGTAGTGCTTTGCCCAGCAAAAGTGTCTTTATCAGGCTAATTTCAAATATGATAAGAGCAAATGCTTATATGGTCTTAAACAGAGGCTGCTGTAGTCACAGAATGGGATGCCCTGGGCAGGAATGGACCTGGCAGGGTCCAGTAGTGCTTTGCCCAGCAAAAGTGTCTTTATCAGGCTAATTTCAAATATGATAAGAGCAAATGCTTATATGGTCTTAAACAGAGGCTGCTGTAGTCACAGAATGGGATGCCCTGGGCAGGAATGGACCTGGCAGGGTCCAGTAGTGCTTTGCCCAGCAAAAGTGTCTTTATCAGGCTAATTTCAAATATGATAAGAGCAAATGCTTATATGGTCTTAAACAGAGGCTGCTGTAGTCACAGAATGGGATGCCCCAACAGGAATCGACCTGGCAGGGTCCAGTAGTGCTTTGCCCAGCAAAAGTGTCTTTATCAGGCTAATTTCAAATATAAGAGCAAATGCTTATATGGTCTTAAACAGAGGCTGCTTTAGTCACAGAATGGGATGCCCTGGGCAGGAATGGACCTGGCAGGGTCCAGTAGTGCTTTGCCCAGCAAAAGTGTCTTTATCAGGCTAATTTCAAATATGATAAGAGCAAATGCTTATATGGTCTTAAACAGAGGCTGCTTTAGTCACAGAATGGGATGCCCTGGGCAGGAATGGACCTGGCAGGGTCCAGTAGTGCTTTGCCCAGCAAAAGTGTCTTTATCAGGCTAATTTCAAATATGATAAGAGCAAATGCTTATATGGTCTTAAACAGAGGCTGCTTTAGTCACAGAATGGGATGCCCTGGGCAGGAATGGACCTGGCAGGGTCCAGTAGTGCTTTGCCCAGCAAAAGTGTCTTTATCAGGCTAATTTCAAATATGATAAGAGCAAATGCTTATATGGTCTTAAACAGAGGCTGCTGTAGTCACAGAATGGGATGCCCTGGGCAGGAATGGACCTGGCAGGGTCCAGTAGTGCTTTGCCCAGCAAAAGTGTCTTTATCAGGCTAATTTCAAATATGATAAGAGCAAATGCTTATATGGTCTTAAACAGAGGCTGCTGTAGTCACAGAATGGGATGCCCCAACAGGAATCGACCTGGCAGGGTCCAGTAGTGCTTTGCCCAGCAAAAGTGTCTTTATCAGGCTAATTTCAAATATAAGAGCAAATGCTTATATGGTCTTAAACAGAGGCTGCTTTAGTCACAGAATGGGATGCCCTGGGCAGGAATGGACCTGGCAGGGTCCAGTAGTGCTTTGCCCAGCAAAAGTGTCTTTATCAGGCTAATTTCAAATATGATAAGAGCAAATGCTTATATGGTCTTAAACAGAGGCTGCTTTAGTCACAGAATGGGATGCCCTGGGCAGGAATGGACCTGGCAGGGTCCAGTAGTGCTTTGCCCAGCAAAAGTGTCTTTATCAGGCTAATTTCAAATATGATAAGATCAAATGCTTATATGGTCTTAAACAGAGGCTGCTGTAGTCACAGAATGGGATGCCCTGGGCAGGAATGGACCTGGCAGGGTCCAGTAGTGCTTTGCCCAGCAAAAGTGTCTTTATCAGGCTAATTTCAAATATGATAAGAGCAAATGCTTATATGGTCTTAAACAGAGGCTGCTGTAGTCACAGAATGGGATGCCCTGGGCAGGAATGGACCTGGCAGGGTCCAGTAGTGCTGTGCCCAGCAAAAGTGTCTTTATCAGGCTAATTTCAAATATGATAAGAGCAAATGCTTATATGGTCTTAAACAGAGGCTGCTGTAGTCACAGAATGGGATGCCCTGGGCAGGAATGGACCTGGCAGGGTCCAGTAGTGCTTTGCCCAGCAAAAGTGTCTTTATCAGGCTAATTTCAAATATGATAAGAGCAAATGCTTATATGGTCTTAAACAGAGGCTGCTGTAGTCACAGAATGGGATGCCCTGGGCAGGAATGGACCTGGCAGGGTCCAGTAGTGCTTTGCCCAGCAAAAGTGTCTTTATCAGGCTAATTTCAAATATGATAAGAGCAAATGCTTATATGGTCTTAAACAGAGGCTGCTGTAGTCACAGAATGGGATGCCCCAACAGGAATCGACCTGGCAGGGTCCAGTAGTGCTTTGCCCAGCAAAAGTGTCTTTATCAGGCTAATTTCAAATATAAGAGCAAATGCTTATATGGTCTTAAACAGAGGCTGCTTTAGTCACAGAATGGGATGCCCTGGGCAGGAATGGACCTGGCAGGGTCCAGTAGTGCTTTGCCCAGCAAAAGTGTCTTTATCAGGCTAATTTCAAATATGATAAGAGCAAATGCTTATATGGTCTTAAACAGAGGCTGCTTTAGTCACAGAATGGGATGCCCTGGGCAGGAATGGACCTGGCAGGGTCCAGTAGTGCTTTGCCCAGCAAAAGTGTCTTTATCAGGCTAATTTCAAATATGATAAGATCAAATGCTTATATGGTCTTAAACAGAGGCTGCTGTAGTCACAGAATGGGATGCCCTGGGCAGGAATGGACCTGGCAGGGTCCAGTAGTGCTTTGCCCAGCAAAAGTGTCTTCATCAGGCTAATTTCAAATATGATAAGAGCAAATGCTTATATGGTCTTAAACAGAGGCTGCTGTAGTCACAGAATGGGATGCCCTGGGCAGGAATGGACCTGGCAGGGTCCAGTAGTGCTTTGCCCAGCAAAAGTGTCTTTATCAGGCTAATTTCAAATATGATAAGAGCAAATGCTTATATGGTCTTAAACAGAGGCTGCTGTAGTCACAGAATGGGATGCCCTGGGCAGGAATGGACCTGGCAGGGTCCAGTAGTGCTTTGCCCAGCAAAAGTGTCTTTATCAGGCTAATTTCAAATATGATAAGAGCAAATGCTTATATGGTCTTAAACAGAGGCTGCTGTAGTCACAGAATGGGATGCCCTGGGCAGGAATGGACCTGGCAGGGTCCAGTAGTGCTTTGCCCAGCAAAAGTGTCTTTATCAGGCTAATTTCAAATATGATAAGAGCAAATGCTTATATGGTCTTAAACAGAGGCTGCTGTAGTCACAGAATGGGATGCCCCAACAGGAATCGACCTGGCAGGGTCCAGTAGTGCTTTGCCCAGCAAAAGTGTCTTTATCAGGCTAATTTCAAATATAAGAGCAAATGCTTATATGGTCTTAAACAGAGGCTGCTTTAGTCACAGAATGGGATGCCCTGGGCAGGAATGGACCTGGCAGGGTCCAGTAGTGCTTTGCCCAGCAAAAGTGTCTTTATCAGGCTAATTTCAAATATGATAAGAGCAAATGCTTATATGGTCTTAAACAGAGGCTGCTTTAGTCACAGAATGGGATGCCCTGGGCAGGAATGGACCTGGCAGGGTCCAGTAGTGCTTTGCCCAGCAAAAGTGTCTTTATCAGGCTAATTTCAAATATGATAAGAGCAAATGCTTATATGGTCTTAAACAGAGGCTGCTTTAGTCACAGAATGGGATGCCCTGGGCAGGAATGGACCTGGCAGGGTCCAGTAGTGCTTTGCCCAGCAAAAGTGTCTTTATCAGGCTAATTTCAAATATGATAAGAGCAAATGCTTATATGGTCTTAAACAGAGGCTGCTGTAGTCACAGAATGGGATGCCCTGGGCAGGAATGGACCTGGCAGGGTCCAGTAGTGCTTTGCCCAGCAAAAGTGTCTTTATCAGGCTAATTTCAAATATGATAAGAGCAAATGCTTATATGGTCTTAAACAGAGGCTGCTGTAGTCACAGAATGGGATGCCCTGGGCAGGAATGGACCTGGCAGGGTCCAGTAGTGCTTTGCCCAGCAAAAGTGTCTTTATCAGGCTAATTTCAAATATGATAAGAGCAAATGCTTATATGGTCTTAAACAGAGGCTGCTTTAGTCACAGAATGGGATGCCCTGGGCAGGAATGGACCTGGCAGGGTCCAGTAGTGCTTTGCCCAGCAAAAGTGTCTTTATCAGGCTAATTTCAAATATGATAAGAGCAAATGCTTATATGGTCTTAAACAGAGGCTGCTTTAGTCACAGAATGGGATGCCCTGGGCAGGAATGGACCTGGCAGGGTCCAGTAGTGCTTTGCCCAGCAAAAGTGTCTTTATCAGGCTAATTTCAAATATGATAAGAGCAAATGCTTATATGGTCTTAAACAGAGGCTGCTGTAGTCACAGAATGGGATGCCCTGGGCAGGAATGGACCTGGCAGGGTCCAGTAGTGCTTTGCCCAGCAAAAGTGTCTTTATCAGGCTAATTTCAAATATGATAAGAGCAAATGCTTATATGGTCTTAAACAGAGGCTGCTGTAGTCACAGAATGGGATGCCCTGGGCAGGAATGGACCTGGCAGGGTCCAGTAGTGCTTTGCCCAGCAAAAGTGTCTTTATCAGGCTAATTTCAAATATGATAAGAGCAAATGCTTATATGGTCTTAAACAGAGGCTGCTGTAGTCACAGAATGGGATGCCCTGGGCAGGAATGGACCTGGCAGGGTCCAGTAGTGCTTTGCCCAGCAAAAGTGTCTTTATCAGGCTAATTTCAAATATGATAAGAGCAAATGCTTATATGGTCTTAAACAGAGGCTGCTGTAGTCACAGAATGGGATGCCCCAACAGGAATCGACCTGGCAGGGTCCAGTAGTGCTTTGCCCAGCAAAAGTGTCTTTATCAGGCTAATTTCAAATATGATAAGAGCAAATGCTTATATGGTCTTAAACAGAGGCTGCTTTAGTCACAGAATGGGATGCCCTGGGCAGGAATGGACCTGGCAGGGTCCAGTAGTGCTTTGCCCAGCAAAAGTGTCTTTATCAGGCTAATTTCAAATATGATAAGAGCAAATGCTTATATGGTCTTAAACAGAGGCTGCTTTAGTCACAGAATGGGATGCCCTGGGCAGGAATGGACCTGGCAGGGTCCAGTAGTGCTTTGCCCAGCAAAAGTGTCTTTATCAGGCTAATTTCAAATATGATAAGAGCAAATGCTTATATGGTCTTAAACAGAGGCTGCTGTAGTCACAGAATGGGATGCCCCAACAGGAATCGACCTGGCAGGGTCCAGTAGTGCTTTGCCCAGCAAAAGTGTCTTTATCAGGCTAATTTCAAATATGATAAGAGCAAATGCTTATATGGTCTTAAACAGAGGCTGTTGTAGTCACAGAATGGGATGCCCCAACAGGAATCGACCTGGCAGGGTCCAGTAGTGCTTTGCCCAGCAAAAGTGTCTTTATCAGGCTAATTTCAAATATAAGAGCAAATGCTTATATGGTCTTAAACAGAGGCTGCTTTAGTCACAGAATGGGATGCCCTGGGCAGGAATGGACCTGGCAGGGTCCAGTAGTGCTTTGCCCAGCAAAAGTGTCTTTATCAGGCTAATTTCAAATATGATAAGAGCAAATGCTTATATGGTCTTAAACAGAGGCTGCTTTAGTCACAGAATGGGATGCCCTGGGCAGGAATGGACCTGGCAGGGTCCAGTAGTGCTTTGCCCAGCAAAAGTGTCTTTATCAGGCTAATTTCAAATATGATAAGAGCAAATGCTTATATGGTCTTAAACAGAGGCTGCTTTAGTCACAGAATGGGATGCCCTGGGCAGGAATGGACCTGGCAGGGTCCAGTAGTGCTTTGCCCAGCAAAAGTGTCTTTATCAGGCTAATTTCAAATATGATAAGAGCAAATGCTTATATGGTCTTAAACAGAGGCTGCTGTAGTCACAGAATGGGATGCCCTGGGCAGGAATGGACCTGGCAGGGTCCAGTAGTGCTTTGCCCAGCAAAAGTGTCTTTATCAGGCTAATTTCAAATATGATAAGAGCAAATGCTTATATGGTCTTAAACAGAGGCTGCTGTAGTCACAGAATGGGATGCCCCCAACAGGAATCGACCTGGCAGGGTCCAGTAGTGCTTTGCCCAGCAAAAGTGTCTTTATCAGGCTAATTTCAAATATGATAAGAGCAAATGCTTATATGGTCTTAAACAGAGGCTGCTGTAGTCACAGAATGGGATGCCCCAACAGGAATCGACCTGGCAGGGTCCAGTAGTGCTTTGCCCAGCAAAAGTGTCTTTATCAGGCTAATTTCAAATATGATAAGAGCAAATGCTTATATGGTTCTTAAACAGAGGCTGCTTTAGTCACAGAATGGGATGCCCTGGGCAGGAATGGACCTGGCAGGGTCCAGTAGTGCTTTGCCCAGCAAAAGTGTCTTTATCAGGCTAATTTCAAATATAAGAGCAAATGCTTATATGGTCTTAAACAGAGGCTGCTTTAGTCACAGAATGGGATGCCCTGGGCAGGAATGGACCTGGCAGGGTCCAGTAGTGCTTTGCCCAGCAAAAGTGTCTTTATCAGGCTAATTTCAAATATGATAAGAGCAAATGCTTATATGGTCTTAAACAGAGGCTGCTTTAGTCACAGAATGGGATGCCCTGGGCAGGAATGGACCTGGCAGGGTCCAGTAGTGCTTTGCCCAGCAAAAGTGTCTTTATCAGGCTAATTTCAAATATGATAAGAGCAAATGCTTATATGGTTCTTAAACAGAGGCTGCTTTAGTCACAGAATGGGATGCCCTGGGCAGGAATGGACCTGGCAGGGTCCAGTAGTGCTTTGCCCAGCAAAAGTGTCTTTATCAGGCTAATTTCAAATATGATAAGAGCAAATGCTTATATGGTCTTAAACAGAGGCTGCTGTAGTCACAGAATGGGATGCCCTGGGCAGGAATGGACCTGGCAGGGTCCAGTAGTGCTTTGCCCAGCAAAAGTGTCTTTATCAGGCTAATTTCAAATATGATAAGAGCAAATGCTTATATGGTCTTAAACAGAGGCTGCTGTAGTCACAGAATGGGATGCCCTGGGCAGGAATGGACCTGGCAGGGTCCAGTAGTGCTTTGCCCAGCAAAAGTGTCTTTATCAGGCTAATTTCAAATATGATAAGAGCAAATGCTTATATGGTCTTAAACAGAGGCTGCTGTAGTCACAGAATGGGATGCCCTGGGCAGGAATGGACCTGGCAGGGTCCAGTAGTGCTTTGCCCAGCAAAAGTGTCTTTATCAGGCTAATTTCAAATATGATAAGAGCAAATGCTTATATGGTCTTAAACAGAGGCTGCTTTAGTCACAGAATGGGATGCCTCACAGCAGACTTAAGATCAGTTCAGTATATATGCACAGTTAGTTACTATAAGCAGCCTGAAAACGCTAACAAAGCCTGTCAGCCAGCTAGTAACACTCAGGCTGGATGAAAAAAAAAAAAATCTCCTTGTGACAGCCTCCGTTTTTCCTACCTTTCCCTGGCTTTCTGTCTGTCTCCTGTCTGTCTCCTGCCTGTCTCCTGCCTGTCTCCAGCCTGTCCCTGTCTGTCCCTGCCTGTCTAACTGCCTCAGCTACACAGCGTTCTGTCTGTCACGAATGCAATAGAGAAATGAGGAAAAGCAAGATGGCCGCCGTTAAATACCGCTGTGTGACGTCACCGGGCTTGCTGGCTGCTGATAGGCTGCATGTGACTGCCCCAGCTTGCACTGGCGCGGGATAGATGTCCAGACATGTCCCGTCCGCCATCTTAGAATGCCTGTAAATGTGAATGAATGGATGTTAAAGGAAAACTTCGAGTGATCGAATCGCGGGGAAATTCGGATTCGATCCGAATCGAATTTTTCCTGAAATTCGGATCGAATCCGGGTTCGTCCGGATCGATTCGCTCATCCCTAATGATATCCAAAAGGTATAATAAAAGGAAGAACAGCAAAGGCGTACATACTGTAATGAATTTTTCTTTAAGCATCAGGGACATAACTACAGGGGGTGTAGACTTATGTGGTCAAGGAGCCTCATTATTGTTGCGCCACCAACTTGTTGGTGCCCCATTATTGTTGTGCCACCAACTTGTTTCAGAGTTTTGTTCACATGGCATTGTGTACAGACAGAAGCACCTTTTTTATTTGCTGTTTTAGTCTTCTTTATTATTCTAATTGTTTCTCATTCAGAACAGAATGTTAATGCATGAGCCTTTAAATGTTTGTGCCAGGGCCCTGTTAAATTTAGTTATGCCTGTGTTAAGCAGTAATTGTTAACTCTCATTTCAGTCAGATTATATGGAGACCCATGCAAATATATGTTGGAGCTCATACCAACTAAAACAACAGTAAACATAAGAGATGATCTCATAGTAATTTTCCAGCTCATTTTGTACTCTGCGGTGGCCGCGACCCCAAATTATAGCAGGCCTAAATAGTTTTTCGTAGATCCCGTCTATCACCCTTGTGAGGAACCTAAAATGTACTTTGGACTTTAATCTCTAAGACTAGAGTATTTAAGCTTTCCTAGATATTGAAACATTCGATTTTAAGTGTAAATGTACTTGCAGTATTCCTATTATCTTTGAGACTAGCGTATTTAAGCTTTATACATGGAAAAAAGCCTCAAATTAAGTTAAAATAGATTCTTTGTTTATACCGGTAGCTGCTTCTGTAATATACAGAACGACAATACGTGTTGCCCTGTGTGAAAGGTGTAAAAGCTGGACTTGGCTTACCATGTGCTCATTGTGAGACTTCCTGATTTCCGAGGCAAGGCATAATGTACAGCATGCCCCCAGAAAAAAAACGTACATTCCCGGAGCTCCCACACTGCAGCAACGTCTTCCACAGACATAAACACAAAGACACACACACATTACCAGCTTCTACCCCTGTACACTGCCCCTGTTGCTGCATCTGCTGCCTGCCGCCTCCACACAAACAAGTTCCTGTGATGTCTGTTCTGGCTCTTAGATGGGGGTAGCCTGTGACTCGTGCCAGCGTCCAATGATGTCACAGGCTGGCATGAGTGACAATGTCATTGCTGGAACTGGCGCCCCAGGAACTTGTTTGTGTGGAGGCGGCAGGCAGCGATGGGGTGATGTACAGGGGTAATGTGTGTATTTGTGTTTATGTTGGCAGGAGACGCTGCTGTGGCATTTTTTTAAATGGCTGTGGCATAAGACGCAGCAAGACACCCTCCTTTAGGGGACAGTGCATCTTATAGGGCGAAAACTGCGGAAATTTTAATTGACAAGTGCCAGTGGAATGCTTTTTGATGTAAGAGATGGAAACCTAAAATGATGTACCCAGCACCACCTAACCAGGGGCATAACATGAGGGGCAGGGCATGCAACCACACCGGGGCCCAGAAGGTCAGGGGGCCCATTATTGTTACTCCTCCCCCTTATTTATTATAATGTGTGCTCACTTGGCATCATTTAGAGAAAGGACGCTCCATTTGTCCCTGTAGTTTCAATAACTCGATGTCTAGCTGCATCCAACTGAGTAAAAAGACAGAAAAAGGTTACTGTATGAGCCGTGAAAGGACCCCGCTTAATGTTCGCACCAGGGCCCCTTGATATTAAGTTACGCCACTACACTTAGAGGCTGATTCATCATTAGCGGCAGGTAGCGACAGATGAGCGTCTGTAGCAGGCATTTTCAGAGCGCCCGCTAGTAGTCGCAGTGCTCGGCCATGGGCCGCTACTTTATAGCAACTCAGTCGCTGTTCAGTAATGTTGAATACATTGTGAGGAGTCGCTATTTGACCAGTACATCGCTGTATGGGAGCGCATGTTAGCGACTGCTCATCACGACCGACTTACACCATATTCAGCAAAAAAACAGCCTCACAAATCTCTTGTTTGAAGCCCAGAGCGCAGGAGGTGGTGTGTTTAAAGTGTGTTTTCAAGCATCTATCAACTAGTAAAGCGAAAACATATGGAATTACATTGTAACAACATTGTAACATGAACACTTTAATGCCAGACCTGTAATGTCATTTATGAGGAAATATATAAAAAATTATGAAAAAACTGC
The DNA here is from genome assembly GCA_027917425.1 of Gastrophryne carolinensis. NCBI lineage: Eukaryota > Metazoa > Chordata > Amphibia > Anura > Microhylidae > Gastrophryne > Gastrophryne carolinensis. The sequence goes on from CM051235.1 coordinate 438,393,341, forward strand.
TATTTCAATGCCAGAAGAGGTCAAATAATTATTTGTGATTTTTTTTGAAAAAACAAACAAAAACAAAACCCCGTTTAAAGAGAAGAAAAGGATCGTCCATTGAAATGTATGGGAGAGCTACAGGTAGCGAGAGGTCATACCTGGCGCTGTGCAAGGCTGAACGCAGGCGCGGAGGGTGTGAAAATGATGAATCAGACGCTACATGGCGCTATCCCAGTCGCTAAACAGATTCTGCTTGATAAATGTGTAATTGTGTGCCGTGTCCGGCGTTCACCAGTCGCTACCTCTCATTAACAAGGCACTACCTGACGCTATCCCTTCTTAAATAAGGGCCTTAATCTAAGGAAGCCACAGATCCAAATACTGGAGGTGCCAGATCACATGTGATCATTTGGCTTTTGTAGAAAGCGTTGTGGGCGGCTTCCTGAATGAAAAGATAATTTTTTAATACAATTTAAGTGCAGGATAGATTGTGTAGAGACTATTGGCCTGATGCAGAGCCTCCCCGTTCAGCTATCCGGTACGTTTTCCTGTTGGTTTTGGGCTGTGATCGGGTCATGAAAGGATGCTACGTTGGTTTTTGTGTGCGTTTATGCGCTCAGGTGTGTCGGCATGCGCCTTTCCGATTGACGGCTCGCAAGCGGCTGAACTCCGTGAAAACAGACGGCCCGTTGATTGGTCCGTTTTTTAATTGATTCAGAGCCTTGATTTCCGATTGAAAGCCCAATTTAACGAGGGTGTTGACGCTTCACTTACGGGCAGTCTTAGCAGCCGTATTTGCTCTCCGGGAGTTTGAAATGCATTCTTCTGTGCGCGATCATCAAAGGCGTCAGCTCCGTGGGCTGGTTCTTTTGAGCATGGCAGAAACCAGGCTGCACCGAACACGTTTGGACCTCGATGGCATGCATGACCTTGAGCTATTCGAGCTCACCCGCCTTAACCGTGTTTCTCTCCAGGACTTGTATAGCCAGCTGCGGCCATGGTTAGCCCGCACCACAAGGAAGGGGCATGCAATTGCAGGTATGAACAAATTGGTTGGCTGCCTGCAGTTTTTGGCAAACGGCTCGTTCCAGAGACTGGGTGCCTTCTCCGTGGGGATGTCCCAGTCTACGCTGAGCCGCAGCCTTACCAAGTTTTTGGATGGCATGGCTACCCTGGCACCAAAATTTATTTTTTTCCCTGACACAGCGGAAGCCTGGAATGCGGTTAAGTTGGGCTTTTATAATATAGCCGACATGCCAACGTATGTGTTTAAAAATAGTTGTTGCCGTCCAGCATGATTTTTCTGATTGGTCTGTGCCTGTACCCCACTAATCTGTTATAGACTCCAATGAAACAGTAGAAGTTTACACTCACTTACTTACCAGTATTTCCTCCTATGGCTTTGTTTGTGATTCGCCACTATACCTTTCTGTCCTGGGCCTTTTAGCTATGTTACATCCCAGAGTCATTGTACAGGAGTGTGCTGGGTGGATGTGCATGTTGCCTCATCAGAACTGTGCTTTGCACTGACACTGCACAGCTCACCTATTGTCCCTGTTCACTAATGCTGGAATGCTAAACAGCACATTATTGAGCCTCTTCCCCTTAGGCCTCTGTCTGTTGTTCCCTGTTCTTAGCAGTTTAAAGTAACCTAACATGCTGTATTTGGAAGTAGCATGTAAGGTACTTGTGGCTCTTCCTTAGTAGCATAATGGTACTTGTTCAGATACACTTTAGATGGTTGTTGTTTAGGTTTCTCTGTCTCGGCTGGTTATGGGGCCTGCCACTACATATGTGGCAAAGGGGCCCATTTGTCATTTGTTTTTGGGATTATGGTGTGTGCTTATTTTGTGTATCTTTTTTGGCAGGTGATTCTGGCTATCCATTGCTCCCCTGGTTACTCACCCCCATCCTCCACCCATCCTCGCAGGCCCAGGAGCGGTATAACACTGCACATAGGAGGACTCGCTCAGTGGTGGAACGGGCCTTTGGCTTGATGAAGATGCGCTTCCGCTGTCTGGACCAGACTGGGGTTGGCCTGCTGTATGAGGCCGCCCAGGTCATCAAAATAATAATTGCGTGTGGGGTCATGCACAACCTGGCCATACAAAGCCGGGTATCAAGATACACTGACCTGCCTGAAGCCACTTTACAGATTTCGGAAGAAGTCACACCTCCCTACTCCGGATCCCAAAGTGGCAAAGCACAGGCGATCCGTTCACAACTTGTGGACAATGTTTTATCATCAATAACATTCCTTTGTTTGTTTGGTTTGGTTTCATTTTTGGGGATCCCGGAAAAATTAAGATACAAACTTTTTGGTTGTATTCTGTAAAGCTTAACGTGGGGTCAAATACATAAACTCATCCGTTTAGTGGTCTGATTAATGAGCTGCCATTGGTGGACCATTTCACCCATATGCCTGGTTAGTAGTCTGGTCTCTTGCAGCAGGCCAGAGACATTTTGGTTTAAAACCTCTAATTGGGTAGACATCGAGGTGATTTGGGTACACACAGTTTCATTAAATCTCTGTGTGTTTGCAGAAAATTCAACATTCTCCTGGTGCCAGGCTTCCTCCATGATCTGCAGCTGTCTCCTCTGGCTGATATGTCGCCTTGGATGTGTTCTGCCACTGGCACGGGTGGGTGGTTCTGCTCCAGATTGAGTGGCTGCTGGTGGCTGGCTTGGCGCAGAGTCTGTTGTGCGGACGGTAGAAGAGGTTGGTGCCACAGAGGTTGGGTTATTGGACACCAGGGGCTGAAGTTGCTGGGCCTGTTGGGTCTGATGTTCGCCCACTGGTTTGGTTGCCCTTGGCCGCATCTGAATTGTGTCCTCCTCCTCCTCCAAATCACGAATGTCTTCTATAATTGGTGGACTGGGTAGGTTCTGCCAAGAAATGTAGCAGGTATTGAGTCCACTATTTAACATTAAATGGATGCAAGTGCAATTTCATAAGTCTACACAGTGGACCATTGACTTACCTCATCCAAACACTCAGGTTGGTTTGTGTGGACTGAAGGCAGTTGTTGCATGGTCCTCCGGGACAAGCCAGGGGTAGTTTGGCCTAGTGGCGTGTCTTGAGTTGGTTCTGGGATGAGAGAATGTACTTTTAGTGTTTCAGCAAAGGCCAGTGTGTATTAAGGATTCTAAAACTGTTTGGGTACCCATTTAAAAGTCTCAATGTAAAAACATACTCACCTCCGGACCTGACATTCCTGTCTGTGTCTTGGCCCCCTGGCAGGCCCTGAAGGGTTGCCGGGTGAATATATGTAAACCCATGTTCTTCTGCTGGTGTTAGGATGATTTTAGTTGGGATTCCACCCCCGTCTGCAGGCTGGGGAAGATTAAAGCACACCTAATAAGTGTTACATCCTGTTACAAAGCAGCCTATACATGCATTTACACTCTAAATGGACTTTACCTCTGCTGGCGGCGCATGTCCATTTTTTTTTACCATAATATTTCAGGTCACCAAATTTTCCCTTAATTTGCTCAACATCTCTCCTCACAGAACCAACACTATTAACTTGCCGGCAAATCTTATCCCAAATCTCCTGCTTGGCCTGCTTTGTGGTGGATTTGGAATAACGCCCAAATAGGGCATCATAGTGCTCACAAACAGCAGTGGCTACAGCCATGCTTTGGACATCACAAAAACGGACTGTGAGCCACGGCGCAGCTGGCGCCCACATGGGTGTGTGGTGTCCTTCGCAGCAGACGAGATTGATGGCTGGCTGTCTGGGGAGTAGTTTAGGTTTCTTGGGCTGATGGGTGAGTGTGATGGAGTGTGGGTGGCGGTATGTGATAATGGCTGGGTGCCTGTTGAGCTGTCACCTGTGGAGCTCTCTATTGATTGTGTGGTTGTGGTACTTGGGGACACAGAGTGTTGAGGAGGAGGGGTGGTTGGCCTGGGTGGGCTAGTGGTTTTGGACCTACGCTTCCCCTTGGTGGTGTGTCTGGTTTTTGCCGCATGCTTTGTGTGTGGAGGAGTTGGAGGATGCAGGGTTGAAAGAGATTTGTGTCTCTTGTGAGGCCTGGCTGATTTAGCAGGTGGTGGCGAATGTGGCAAGGGCTTCTTGCTCCTGCGTTTTTTGTGAGCAGCCTGTGTGTCTGGCTTATCCACCCTTTGAGTATGTGCATGTCCCTCCCGGCTCTTGTGCCTGCTCTTGTGTTGTTTTTGGTGAGGTCTATCTGTGCGGCTAGTATGTGCCTCTGGGCTTTTGGGGGTCTTACGGCTCCCTTTTGGTCTGCCCATGGTGATATGGTAGGCAACGCAGAGCTGAGTGCATTGACCTTTAAATAGTTTTCCCGTGAGGGCGTGTTCGGCAGCGTGTGTGGCTGTGTGCGCGCGTGCACGCATGCCACCACGGGGGAACGTCATAACCACACCCGGAAGGAAGAGCAAGATGTCACCAGCCATCTATACTGAGGAGCAGGACAAAATAATCATGGATGTGAGTAGGCGAGCGTGCGTTTATGTGCGCGCACAAGGCGCTAAACCAAAAATAGCAATGGCAGGCTTAGATTAGTGAGGACCAACTGACTTGTTTAAGTAAACTACTAGACCAGCTTAGTTTTAAACATGTGCACAGCAGCACACTAGCCTAGAGGCAGATAGACTTAGAGGCCGATTCATCAATAGCGCCAGGTAGCGACAGATGAGCGACTGAAGTATGGCGCTATGAGCGCCGCTAGCGTCAGCCGCGGGCGGTAGCGATTCGCTATAGCAGGCCTCCTCAGTCGCTACCTGGCGTTGTTGGGAACAACGCCTACATTGCTGAATATGATGTTGGCCCTCAGCTTTGTAGGCGCTGTCAGTCAGTGTGACCACGCTATTCTACACAGCGCCTGCGCTTAGCTTTGCTGTGGCCTGGGCATCCAGTACCTTCAGAATAAAACACATTGCAACATGTTTCTTTACTTTTTTGAGTTTTTATTTTGTGTTGAAAAGGACATTAAATTAAACCAGATATTAGAATATAAATGCAAAATAAAACATAATTAAACACATAGCCACATTTTAATTTAATTTATTTATTTTTTAAAGAAAAAGGAAATACAATTAAACCACCAATGAGAAAGAAAATGAAAATAAAAACAGAACAGAGAAAGAAAAGGAAAATAGAAAAGGAAAATAAAAACATAACTGAGAAAGAAAAGGAAAATAGAAAATGAAAATAAAAACAGAACAGAGAAAGAAAAGGAAAATAGAAAAGGAAAATAAAAACATAACTGAGAAAGAAAAGGAAAATAGAAAATGAAAATAAAAACAGAACAGAGAAAGAAAAGGAAAATAGAAAAGGAAAATAAAAACATAAATGAGAAAGAAAAGGAAAATAGAAAAGGAAAATAAAAACATAAATGATAAAGAAAAGGAAAATAGAAAATGAAAATAAAAACAGAACAGAGAAAGAAAAGGATATTAGAAAATGAAAATAAAAACAGAACTCAGAAAGAAAATGAAAATTAAAATAGGAAGTAGAATGCAAAGGAAACTTACAACAGAATTAAACACATAGCCACATGTATCTATATATAGTAGATTTTATTTTTACAATACTAAAAAATTAAAAAAGTAACAGAAGAGAAAATGAAATTCAAAAGTCAAACAGAAAGGAAAAAGCAAAGTAAAGGGAATGAAAGTTTTTAAAGTTCCAAATAGGGTTCAAGGTGCATCTCTTGGTGCCTGAAAAAATAAGAAAAGTGCAGTTAGTATAGATCTTTAAAGTAGTATTGTTGTTGCAAATAAAAAAATGCATTACTTGATAACCAACATTGGCGTCTTACACCCCCCTTAGAGTGGTTTGGATCATCTTACACCCCCCCCTTAGAGTGGTTTGGCTCATCTTACACCCCCCTTAGAGTGGTTTGGATCATCTTACACCCCCCTTAGAGTGGTTTGGCTCATCTTACACCCCCCTTAGAGTGGTTTGGCTCATCTTACACCCCCCTTAGAGTGGTTTGGCTCATCTTACACCCCCCTTAGAGTGGTTTGGCTCATCTTACACCCCCCTTAGAGTGGTTTGGCTCATCTTACACCCCCCCTTAGAGTGGTTTGGCTCATCTTACACCCCCCTTAGAGTGGTTGGGATCATCTTACACCCCCCTTAGAGTGGTTTGGGTCATCTTACACCCCCCTTAGAGTGGTTGGGATCATCTTACACCCCCCTTAGAGTGGTTTGGGTCATCTTACACCCCCCTTAGAGTGGTTGGGATCATCTTACACCCCCCCTTAGAGTGGTTTGGCTCATCTTACACCCCCCTTAGAGTGGTTGGGATCATCTTACACCCCCCTTAGAGTGGTTTGGCTCATCTTACACCCCCCTTAGAGTGGTTTGGCTCATCTTACACCCCCCCTTAGAGTGGTTTGGCTCATCTTACACCCCCCTTAGAGTGGTTTGGCTCATCTTACACCCCCCTTAGAGTGGTTTGGCTCATCTTACACCCCCCTTAGAGTGGTTTGGCTCATCTTACACCCCCCCTTAGAGTGGTTTGGCTCATCTTACACCCCCCTTAGAGTGGTTTGGGTCATCTTACACCCCCCTTAGAGTGGTTTGGCTCATCTTACACCCCCCTTAGAGTGGTTTGGGTCATCTTACACCCCCCTTAGAGTGGTTGGGATCATCTTACACCCCCCCTTAGAGTGGTTTGGCTCATCTTACACCCCCCTTAGAGTGGTTGGGATCATGTTACACCCCCCTTAGAGTGGTTTGGGTCATCTTACACCCCCCTTAGAGTGGTTGGGATCATCTTACACCCCCCCTTAGAGTGGTTTGGCTCATCTTACACCCCCCTTAGAGTGGTTTGGCTCATCTTACACCCCCCTTAGAGTGGTTTGGCTCATCTTACACCCCCCTTAGAGTGGTTTGGCTCATCTTACACCCCCCTTAGAGTGGTTGGGATCATCTTACACCCCCCCCTTAGAGTGGTTTGGCTCATCTTACACCCCCCTTAGAGTGGTTTGGCTCATCTTACACCCCCCTTAGAGTGGTTTGGCTCATCTTACACCCCCCTTAGAGTGGTTTGGCTCATCTTACACCCCCCCTTAGAGTGGTTTGGCTCATCTTACACCCCCCTTAGAGTGGTTGGGATCATCTTACACCCCCCTTAGAGTGGTTTGGGTCATCTTACACCCCCCTTAGAGTGGTTGGGATCATCTTACACCCCCCTTAGAGTGGTTTGCGTCATCTTACACCCCCCTTAGAGTGGTTGGGATCATCTTACACCCCCCCTTAGAGTGGTTTGGCTCATCTTACACCCCCCTTAGAGTGGTTGGGATCATCTTACACCCCCCTTAGAGTGGTTTGGCTCATCTTACACCCCCCTTAGAGTGGTTTGGCTCATCTTACACCCCCCCTTAGAGTGGTTTGGCTCATCTTACACCCCCCTTAGAGTGGTTTGGCTCATCTTACACCCCCCTTAGAGTGGTTTGGCTCATCTTACACCCCCCTTAGAGTGGTTTGGCTCATCTTACACCCCCCCTTAGAGTGGTTTGGCTCATCTTACACCCCCCTTAGAGTGGTTTGGGTCATCTTACACCCCTCTTAGAGTGGTTTGGCTCATCTTACACCCCCCTTAGAGTGGTTTGGGTCATCTTACACCCCCCTTAGAGTGGTTGGGATCATCTTACACCCCCCCTTAGAGTGGTTTGGCTCATCTTACACCCCCCTTAGAGTGGTTGGGATCATGTTACACCCCCCTTAGAGTGGTTTGGGTCATCTTACACCCCCCTTAGAGTGGTTGGGATCATCTTACACCCCCCCTTAGAGTGGTTTGGCTCATCTTACACCCCCCTTAGAGTGGTTTGGCTCATCTTACACCCCCCTTAGAGTGGTTTGGCTCATCTTACACCCCCCTTAGAGTGGTTTGGCTCATCTTACACCCCCCTTAGAGTGGTTGGGATCATCTTACACCCCCCCTTAGAGTGGTTTGGCTCATCTTACACCCCCCTTAGAGTGGTTTGGCTCATCTTACACCCCCCTTAGAGTGGTTTGGGTCATCTTACACCCCCCTTAGAGTGGTTTGGCTCATCTTACACCCCCCCTTAGAGTGGTTTGGCTCATCTTACACCCCCCTTAGAGTGGTTTGGATCATCTTACACCCCCCTTAGAGTGGTTTGGGTCATCTTACACCCCCCTTAGAGTGGTTGGGATCATCTTACACCCCCCCTTAGAGTGGTTTGGCTCATCTTACACCCCCCTTAGAGTGGTTTGGCTCATCTTACACCCCCCTTAGAGTGGTTTGGGTCATCTTACACCCCCCTTAGTGTTTTTTTGGGCTCATTTTGATGGGAGTTCAAATACATTTAGCCAGTAGTGCAGTACTTGCATTATAGTGAAGGGTAGTTAGTTTACCGCAAAAATAGAAGTGATCATCCTTTCCCTTAGCTCATCGCCAGTCTGGGTGTCCTCACTTCTTGCTGCGGGCATGTTGGGGATTTCTGGCACCAGTGCTGTCTCCTCGGGGGCTTGGATTCGGTGGCAAATACAAATATTGTGTAGCACACAGCAGGCAAGGATGATCTTGGAGACCTTCTGTGGGCTGTAGAGCATCTCTCCTCCTGGCCGTGCCAAACAGAGAAAGCGTGCTTTCAGCAGGCCGATGGTTCTTTCCACAATGCTTCTGGTCTTGCGATGCGCTGCATTGTAGCGTTCATGGGCAGAGGTCCGTGGGTTCCTGACCGGAGTCATGACCCACGTTCTCTGCCCATATCCCTTATCCGCTGTAGAAAAAACACAAGGAGAGAGACAGCAATTAGTACTAGTACATGTTTTGTTTATCTTTTTTTCAAATTTGGCTTACTAGGCCACATATTTGCTAAATACATTGACATGGTTAATTTATTACCCAGTAGCCAGCCAGCTGGCATTTCGTTGTTATCAAACTTCCGGCACAGGACTGTCCGCTGCAAGACGTAAGAATCGTGGCATGAGCCGGGGAACCCCGATCTCACCGCCCGCAGCCTCATGTCTGGGTCACAGACCAACATAATATTAAGCGAATGGAACTGCTTCCGGTTTCTGTAGGACAGCTCCTGTGCACGGGGAGGGCGGAAAGGGATATGTGTACCATCAACGCACCCTAGCACATTCGGGATCCCTCCCATCAGATAGAAAGCATGTTTTATTTTGGCAACCTCTTCCTCATCCTCAGGAAACTTGATGTAAATTGGGATTAAATCACAAATTGCCAGAACTACCTGGATTAGTATGCGGCTCATAGTAGCCTGGCTTATCCCGCTGAGGAGGGCGGAGGTTGCCTGGAAGGTCCCTCGTGCCAAAATATTCAGAGCGGCACACAGGCGTACTATGCCTGGAATGGAATGAGTGCGTTTGGTGGATGGCTCGATTTTGTGCTTAATCTGATCATATAGGGACTGTAGTGCAGCACGATTCAGACGGAAGCGGCTCCTGATCTGCTCGTCACTTAAGTCCCATACTGAAAGGCGGATTGCAAAGGAGCGGGGTGCCCTAAGCCTCACAACACCCCGCTCCCTTTCCTCCTGCTCTTTCAGCATACACATACATCCATCCACCCAGACACCATACATCACCCTCTTATCCATCACACACACTCAAGATATATACAAAAAAAACAAAAAACAAACCACAAACACACAACACACACACAAACAATCACACTACACACACACCCGCTACAATGCAGCTCACCACAAAACCAGAACTATAGTGGTCCAAACCACCAGCCTGCTGAAAACCAGCTTTCTAAGTTAGGCACAACCAAGAGGGGAGTTGCTGCACAGCCCACAAAAGGCCCCAAAATCAAGCCTCACTTGCTGTATGCTACACAATATTTGCAGATGCCACCAAAAACAAGCTCCTAAAGAAACAGCACTGATGTCAGAAATCACCCAACAAGCCACAGAGAGTGAGGACAGAAACCAGACAGAGGCTCAAATGAGCTAAGGGAAGCGAGCACAGCACCACACCACAGCCTTTGCCACAGTGTAAGAATACCAGAAGCTTGAAAATTCCTTCCATTTATACTTCTCTTTCACAAGGGACAGGTCCGCTTTGCCGCCTTTTGCGTCGCTCTGCTATTTCCGGGCGCCAATTAGCCGACCCAGGTGTGCGTAAAACAGAGTGCGCACGCGCACGCTAGTAGCGCTACTAGCGTACGTGAGCCGAAACTTGCGTGCATTAACGGACATGGCCCAAAAATCAGTGGTGGCCCAATGAAAGGTAAGCTGCTGTTTTTTTAAATAGCCGTTAGGCTAACCACATGTCACAAGGGTTTGAGATACATCAGTCCATTGTTGTATTTGGGTGTGTGTTGTTTGGTTAATGAGGTCTGTAATGAGTTAATTGGCTAACACACATGCTTCAGTCAGTGCAGTGGAGGTGTGGCTAGAAGGAACTGGGCTGTATGTGTGAATCAATTAAGTGGCCTGCTTTTTGATTGGCTGTTAGAGCACATAAAACCTGCCCAACCCTAAGAGATTGCGATGCCATTCTGTAGTCTGCATGCGTGCTTGTTGGGTGTGTATTTGTGTTTGTGTGCAGCTACAGGATGGAGCCAAATTCAGGACATCTGCCGGCCACAGCAGGCCCAAGTAGGAGTTTGGTGGGTGCTGTGCGCAGACCTCCCTTACGGAAAAGGGCACAGCCTGAAGGTGGGGCAGCACCCCAGGTTAGCGCCCAGGTGCCAAGAGGGAGCCTGAATTTAATTTGGCTGAGAATAATCATCTTGTGCGCCTTACACTTGCTAAATGGGAGCTGATATTTGGCTCCCAAAGCAAGTCCATAGGCAAACAAGAAAGAAGCAAACTGTGGGATGCCATTGGTGTGGAGCTTAGTAGCACTGCTCAACACCCACGTAGTGGCCCATCCTGCAGGAAACGCTTCTACACTTTGCGAGGGGCCCTTATGAAAAAGATGAATCACGATCTTGATGTGGACAGTGGGACCATCCAGGCTCCAAAGAGTACCTACAGGCCGTATGAGGAGATGCTGAAGGCCAAAATCCCACTGGCTCGGCTGCAGGGTGTGGATCCTGGGGATGACACCACAGGTTGGACTGAAGGTACATATTTTCTGCCTTTTTTACAAACCTAATGTTAATGTATGTGATTAGCATTTTTTCATTCTGACCAACTAACAGTAGGACCTGTGAAGTATTACATTAGAGCTCAAACATTTGTTACTTTTCTGTCTGTTGCTTTCTGCATAGGTGCACATGCTGCTGTCCGGGATGTGCCTCAGGACACCCAAGCTCCTGCCCTTCCAGCAACCTCAAGGCTACCCCAGTCTGCCATTGAAGGTATTTACCCCTAATTTTGGTGCTGGTTGTTTGGGGAACAAATGGGTGTGGGAGCAGCTCAAACAATCGAGTGTTGCACTGTTGAGTATTCATAATATGGGCCTGCGGCCTAATTTCACGCCCACTGTAACACTCACAGCAACTAACTAACAAGGCCCTAACATGTGTAGATATGTTTGAAGCCAGAGATGTGTAGCCATATATCGGCATATCAATGTGGGAGCCACACTGGCCTTGATTAGTGAATATTAGTGAAAGAGCTGCTCACACACACACCTTAATGCATGTTGTATTTTTGCACGCACATTAACTATGGCTCAATGTTGGCTTCATTTTTGCCTAGCTCCCATGCCCTTGGCCCCAGCATCTCCTCCGGATCCCACCTACTCTTTGGATGTCGGTAAGTGCATGTGTCCACCTTGCTTTATCCACTTTTACCCAAGTGCATGTGTCTCATTCCTCTTTTTTCTTGGTAGGCCAAGTGACTGGTTCATCTTTGGACCCCACTTCCGATGTTGCAGGTCAACAGGACCCTGTTGGTGTGTATAGCAATACATAATGTATCCTTTATGCTGTTTATGTTACACTGGTTCAATTTGGTTAGTCTACTAATCTACATGTTTGCTTGGTAAACTTGAAGATGCCTCTTGGGAGTGCTTGTTGCCTCCCCAGGGTCAGTCTATTAGTTATTGGAGTGATAGCAATGTATTTGGGCGGACATATTTTTTGCCAAACATTCCCCGTAGTAGTTTGATGAATATTTAGAGACATTCCTTGTGTTTTTTAGTTGACCCGAATATCGGAAGTGGCTGTCCAGAAAGGGCCCCTCAAGTTCAGGCTGCCAGAGATGAGGGTAAGTAGTTTTGCCTTGCTCTAGTCTGTATTTTGGCTCTACTTTTGTTGCACTTGCTTCTGGCAACTTGTGTGTCCACATGTATTTTCAAGGTCCAAGCTCGAGTGAGGACCCCACTCCAGACATCTGGGAGATTGCGGGTATGTGTAATTTAAGCAATGTTTCTGATGTGATTAGCAAAAATTATTGCCTCTTAGTCCTGTAACATACATGTTAACAATCTGAGTTTAACAGATACCTTTGGTCTAGTGTGTATTTTGGCACTTTTTAGAGGTATGGCCTCGATAGCCTAGCCAGGTTACATTTGAGTTTGGGCCACAGACCTACTAACCTGATTTTCCTGTTTAGCATATGCCAACTTGCCGGACATCTCGGATGTGGAATTGCCACTCTCTGGCAGCGAAACCTCGAGCCTACCTGTGCCGGAGGACACGCAGGTAACATGGCTGATGTAGACGACCTAGAACCACATTGGCATGTTCGTGGGTAGTGGATGAAGCAACATGTCACATTTCCTTTCATTGTTGTTTTTGCAGGAGGCGGAACCAGAACCCCAAGCTGGGACCTCTTCCCAAGTCCCATGTGGCCAAGCTTCCGAGGCTCAGACAAGGGTAAGTTGTATAGTGACTGTTTAGGGTAATTATTTTGAGGGGCATACCTGCATTGGTTCTGTTTGACTAAAATGTTGTTTTCTATTTTGTTAGGCTCAAACCACAGCAAGAGGAGGTGTGGCACCAACCAGTGCTGATTTTTATGAGCTAGGGGTCCGGATGCTGGAGGACTACAGTCGCCAACAGCCGCGTGATGGAACTAATGAGCGCATTGCGGCGTTGGAAAATCAGGTGCTGATGTGTCAGCAACAAAATGAGGCCCAGCAGCGCCAGATCGACCAGTTGCTCCTAAACCAACACCAGAACCAGGAACTTGGTCGGCTGGCCAATCTAATGGAGCAATCTCTCCTGCGCCAGGAAGAATCGATACAGCGCCAGGAAGAATGTCTCCAGCGGCAGGACCAAACTTTGTTGTTGATACAACAGCTCATACAACAGCAGTCTATATTTTTTACTGCACTGTTGTCCCCCAACACCGCCCCTAGCAATGACTCCCAACCTCCCCGGCCACCCAGCCAAGAATATTAATTTTGTTTGTTTTGGTTTTTGTAAATATATTTGCTTCACCCACCTCTAAATTGTGTTTTTCCTAAGACCTAGCTAATAACACAGTCAGGGATGAGTATCTTGATCTACATATGTCAATGTATTGGTCAATTTAGCCCACACATTTGAGACCATAGCTTACTATGGTTAACACATGAAATGGCTCCAAAGGTATGGCTAAATTGACACACAAATGGGTTTTGAGACAGTTAAACTATGCTTTGCAATGCACCACACTGTAATGATGGTAATCAAAAAATTTATTATAAAAACATGGCCAACAGGGCCAACATTGCCCAAAAAAGGGCATCAAGAGGCCAGCCTTCCCCCCACCCTAACGACGCCGCCGGCGCCTCTTCTTGGCCAGCAGCATCAGCTTCAGGAGCCTGATCTCCCGCCACAGTCTGCGATGCTGGTTTTCACAAGCTGTAGAGATGTAGAAAAAACAATTTATTAATAAATTGGATGTGACCTCAACAGACACAGATGTAGCAATGTAATGTCAGTGTGTCCAATTAGGTGACACTCACATTAACATTGTTGACCACTGTGTGCTTATTGGTTAACATGATATGAGTACGATTGACTGGCAGGAATGTGAACAACACATCCCAAGCATACATTTACTCTTAAAGTGTACCAACACCCACCGGTGATCGGCCCGGGAATCTATCAGATTCCCTGCCCGATCACCTCCCTCCCCGCGGGACATCCGAGATCGGGATGTCCCTGGGGGTGAAACCCCCCCAAAACCCCAAAATACCTACCTCAGTTTCGGTGGGGCAGGGCCGCCGGGCCCTCCCTGGCGCCCCTCTAGACGTGTGCGTGCCTGCGCCGGCCGTCTGGGAATGGCCGCCGCAGGCACGCGCGCGTAAAAAGGGGCGCGGGGGAGGTGGAGGAGGAGCCGTGGCTTGTACGTTTGCTGGAGTCAAAGTGAGTTCAGGGGTTTGGCACACAGCGGTGACGATCAGGGGTGCCCCACCGTAGTGGACCAAGACCCAGGAAAGTCAAAATCCTGGTTGTTGTTCCAGTTTAACTCTTGGGAAGCCAAGAAGGTATAAGTCCCAGTGTGTCCATTTTTGGGTTTAGTCACAGCCAAACATCAGGGCCTAAGTCCGAACGAGTACACGAGTTTGCCCTATAATGTTAGAGGTCCAGACCTAATAGGGCCCATTTGGTTGTGTCTAAGGCAAAAATAGTCTCTATGTGGCCAAATGAAGAATGTGAGCCAACAATCAAGCATGCAAACAGGCATGTTGGATTATTGTACAAACACATTGAATCTAGATGTGTGTGAAATTAACACATAGGTACATTTTAAATGTCTGCAGATGTGACTATAAGACATAGGTTTCACAAGTCTTTAGGCATATGAAGTGGGATGTACTCACCATCGCAGCTGTGGCGGGGGCCCATGCTGCTGGCCGTCCCTGGAGCTGGGGTGGGGAGGAGGGTCTCTGGCTCCGTCTGCGTAGCAACATCTGTCAACAGAAAGCAAAAGACAAAAACACAATTAGTGGGCCAATGACACCTGACTATTTGACATCCATCTGGTTATTGAGTCTGAAAATGCAAAGGCTTGCATGGTTACATACAGGTTGTCCTAAATTAGCATATTTCCTGGACCATGAGTTAATGTCAATTAGTTAGGGTTGACACATGTATCCCTAAAGAGAATGTGCAAATAACATAGACAGTGCTATGTAAAGGAATCATTAGCAGTTGTTTGGCTAATGTTAATAGTGGGCCACATGTTTGAGCGGGAACAACTTAACCCAAGAAAAAAAATTAGAACACCCATCATGATGTGGGCAGAAACAGAGGGGTGTTTGACAGTTGGCTACCACTGTAGTGGGGTTTGTGAGGTTAGGGTACCTTATCAAACCAGCTGTGACAATGGACCAGGAAACATGTGTCTGTTACAAGTGGGCCTATACACAGGATTGCAGCAAATCTGGGTTTGGGTCCGCTTTGGCAGAGCAACACAATTTGCGTGAGACAACGTACTCCGCGGCCGCTGCCTTCCACACATCACTCCTCGAGTGTGTGCGCACCCGCAGCCCATTTGGAAACAGAGCGCAGGCGCACACACATCTAGAGTGTCACACAGGAGGCTGGGACGGTGGCTTTGGCAACCCCCAAAGAGGTAATGAGTTTGTGGGGTTTTTTTTTTTGGGTGGGGCCCTGGGTGAGGGATGTGATTTGTCATTGAACCTTCGAGAATCCAAGCACTATCAATGTTTGGGGGTACACTTTAAGGAATGTCATAACATTGGGAATGTGATGGATAACCACAAACACTTACCATGACTATGCCCGTGGAGAATCCTTCGCCAAAACGCCATGGAGGTGCCGCCTATATGATGCCCTGCAAATTAGAGAGGAATGGCAAGGGCTAAGTACAAATTGCAAGATGAAACCTGTCACAGACTAACAATTAAAAAATGTACACTCACCAGGGGATGAAGCGCCACTTGAAGCCCAGGGAGGGCTCTGAGGAGGAGGCGGGGAGCCTCGGCTCCTCACACTCTGGTCAGAAGATCCACCAGGCAAAGGGCCACCCTCCTCCCTCTCACTCCCTGCTTGAGAGTGGCCCCTTGCCTGGTGAGAGTCCTCAGACTCAGAGTGTGAGGAGCTGAGGCTTGATCCTGCCAGCCCCCCAGCAGCACACTCCTCTGGGGCGTCATCCCCTTTCTCCCCTGGGTCCTCTAAATAGGACCCGCGGGAGGGACCCTCCCCCGATGACTCCCCCGAGTCCGCCTGCCTGGTTCGGGGGAGGAATCCCTTCCCACGTTTCCCCAGGGGAGGACGCTTATCTGTGTGGAGGGGGTGAAAGAAAATAATTAATCTAAAGAGCACAAATGGACACAGCTTAGCAGATGATTCTGCACAAAGGCTAAACAGAACATAAGCTTTAACTTACCTGATGCGTAGGCATCATATAGGCGGTACACGCCTTCAGGGTCCCGGCGCTTGAAATCGGACCACTTCTGCTGAATTGATCGGATGGTCAGCTCGGTGTGGAAGCGCCGGGACACTGTGGCCTTCACCTCCATGGCAATGCGTTTTTTCCCTCCACGGGCATAGTCATATTCGGCCACGCAGAAGTCCTATGAAAAATGAACAAACAAACTAAAATCAATACATGACATCAGAACAATGTCATAAACAGTTATACAGAGACCAGATCAAAGTGGACCCACACCCAGGATTATCAGTATTCTGGGTTTGTGTGCACTTTGGTGGGCCACACCAATTGTGGGTGGTCCGCTGTCTGCAACCCCCTTGGAAGGCCACAAATACACCACTGAGGACACTCCCACGTCACTCCGCAAGCCAAACACAGCGCTCCGCGCCGCTGTGGTATGCGCATACAAGGCCGTTGGGACGTGCATACCAGCTCAGCTGGGTCTGCACGGCAAAGTACGCATGTGGCGTTTGACTCTAACAGGGAGTGCGCCTGCACACAAAATTAAAATATGTCTGGCGCAGGGGTACACCCTGCTAGAGGTAAGCGCAATAGGCATCCGCAGCTCACGCATGCCCAGATGGGACGGGGCTGAGGTAATTTTTAGGGCCCTCCAGGGGGGGGCATCCCAGCAGGACATCCACAATGGGGATGCCCCACGGGGAGTGATCAAATTTGGTCTGAAAACAAAGAAATTTCTGACCCAATCCCCCCTGTGTGTTCTGCCACTTTTAAGCTAAAAATACAAAAAAAAAATACTCACTTTGACCACCTGGCCATTTACGCGGCTATCCACCCGGGTGCGCTTTTTCTTACTAGGCCCAGGAGGGGAAGGGGTGGGAGGGGTGCTATTTGGGGAAGGTGAGGTAGGTGGGGGAGGTGGGGGAGGGGTGGTGGGGTCAGAGTCGGAGGAGGAGCTGGGGAGGCGCATAACTCGCCGTCTGGGCAACATAGTGGAAACGCTAAGGAGGAAACAGGAACCGGAAATTACCCAAGCGACATTGGAAAAAAGTTTAAAAAAAAAAAACGCTACGCGCACCAGCAACAAGCTATTCTCAGCTATGTGCAAGCTAAGTGGCGGAAAAACTAAAATGACGCTTGAAAACAAGCTAGTGGCATAAGCGCAAGACAGTTTTACCTTAAGGTGGCGTTGAAACGCAAAGGAGGATCCCGGAACCGGATATGACGCTAGCAACTGTGCTTCAAAATTCAAACACAAACATGCGCGCAACAGGGACAAGCTAATATCAGCTATGTGCAAGCTAAGTGGCGGAAAAACATTAAAATGACGCTGCAAAACAAGCTATTGGCATAAGCGCTAGACATTTTTACCTTAAGGTGGCGTTGAAACGCAAAGGAGGATCCCGGAACCGGATATGACGCAAGCAACTGTGCTTCAAAATTCAAAAACAAACATGCGCGCAACAGGGACAAGCTAATATCAGCTATGTGCACGCTAAGTGGCGGAAAAACATTAAAATGACGCTGCAAAACAAGCTAGGGCCAAAGGCGCCACGAATTATTAGCTTGATTTAGCAGGGGATTCTACATACTGTAATGCATAGGTCCTTCTAAAGCATCCACCGTTGTGCTTAAATATACAAATCTTATTCCTTCCCAAAGTCATCACACAATCAAACTAGACAACTACCTGAAAATGTGGCACACATGAGAATGCATAACGGGTTGTTATGAGCTGGTACGACTGAATGTTAATCCTGCAATATGTGGCCAGGCACGCTCACAACTACAGTGTATTCATTAACAAGGACTGGGGTCGCGGGAAGTGAATTCCTTGCAAATGGCAGAAGGGCACATGTATGAACAGCACAGCGCCGCACAACGCAGCGCAGCGAGGCACAGCGACGCTCGCGCCGCCACATAGCGAATTAAAACAGCGACTGCACAAACACTGACCAACACAGATTCATCAAGGACAGGGCTGCCGAATAGCTTGGGCGCTGACAATTTCTAAGAGCGAACGTGACCGCCCAACCTGACAGGCTACAAAATAGCTTTACAAGGCCCGTTTGTGTGGAAAACCAGCGATTTGGATGCCAATGAGTTTGGGTGGAGGAGATGCAATTCCCATGTCACTCACAACATTACATTGTGAAAAATTAAAAAAAAATCTAATACATATAAATAACCAGCCAGATTCATAAAACATATCAATATAAACATGTGTGGAATTTTGTACCAAAGAAAAAAACCCCAAAACCACTAAAAACAATCATTGCAGCGTCTGCCATTGAAATGTATGGGAGAGCGGCAGGTAGCGCCAGGTAATACGTGTCGCTGTGAAGGAATTTGCAGCGGCGCTGTTCGGGCCAGCCGGCTTCATGATGAATGCCGCGCTAGCCGTCGCTCTCGCCGGCGCTAGCCTCATTTAGCTTGATAAGCTCTGCCGCTACCTGGCGCTCGTCAGACACTACCTGGCGCTATCGCTTGATGAATAAGGGCCTAAGTAGGCCCATGTGAGTAGGAATGAGTCTCCGAAACTGGCTTTAGATAGTGCATGAGACTGTGTCATCTATTTGTGTCACTAATGCTCTGCCATTGTGTTTTTTTATACAGATGATGCTGAGGAACCGTTATGGTTTCCTGCCGTGTGAGTTCGAGAAGAGGACGTTGGCACTGGTGGTGGTGGAGGCAATTGCCAGGAATACTGGAACCACCTATACCTTCACCCAGATCGGCCAACACTGGTCGGATTTGAAGAGGAGGCATAGGCCCCGGGTGAGGCGGCACTTTGCAAAGCACTTTCCAGGTAAGTCTTGGTACATGACATGCAATAAACACACTGCCCTTGCCTGGGCCTGTGTTTATGATTGTGTTTATATTGCAGCGCATGAATGGAATTTGCGCTTCCGCCCCACCCGGACCAGAACCCGAAGCCCAGTGTTGGGAGGTACTGGGGAAAGTATAGGTGGTGCCACACCAGTGCCAACGCCCACCCCCTCCTCTGCCAGTGAGTATGAGGTGCCGCTGGACCTCACTATACAGGGGGGGGGAGTCGCACGGCAGGGAGTCAAACCAGCCACAGCTCCCACCTCACTCCAGTAAGACTCTCAAACCTACATATGTCCGGATACATGCAATAAAGACATATACTAATGTGCACAATTGTTATTTTTAGATGATGACGTCGCAGGACCATCCCAAAGGATAGTGGAGGAAGCAGGCCAACCTCAAGAGGTGCCTGGTGAAGGTGAGTGATTTGATGCATAGAAGCCTAACCTAATCTGACATTCAGGAGGCACAAACAGTCAATAATATCCTTGTGTTTGGGATCCCAACAGCTTCACACCAGGACGAGATGGTGGACCCAGGGAGGAGGCTGTGCCCCCGACGCCTTGTAAGTTTGTTAAATATATCATACATGTAGTTTAAACTCCTGCCAAAAACAACAAACACATGGTCCAAGACACATTAATGTAATAAGTTAGGGAAAATTTACCCCTAATAATGGACCAAACCAAAACCCCTAGATAAGCTAAATACTTACAAGGCAAAACTGATGATGTTTTTCATTCACAGATCAAAGAAAAGGGCAACAATGAACACCAAGAAGAGCCTCCTGTTCTTTTAAATTTTTTATTCCCCAAAAATTTTTTTTACAATTTTAAACAAAAAACTTTTACATTTACTCAAAAAAAGTTTAAGTAAAAAAAACTAAAAACAATTTGTGATGTGTTCTCTTTCATGGCACTGTATGTTCTCACATAACCATACAGTTACATGTCCCAAAAGGTAAGTATATGGGACAAGGAATAGGAGGAAGAAGGAGGAGAAGAAGAAAAAGAAGAAGGAGAAGAGATTCAGGTAAGCATTAAACACAGGGAAGAAGATAAAGAAGAAGAAGGAGAAGAGATTAAGGTAAGCATTAAACACAGGGAAGAAGATAAAGAAGAAGAAGGAGAAGAGATTAAGGTAAGTTTTGGTGTTGGTAAAAGTGTCAGTTTGATGTATGAGGGAAGCTTGAGGAAGGACTAGGGATGTGCGCTTGCGTGGACCCAGATTGTCAACAGGAAATCCATGGAAATGTAAGTATACATGGAAAAACAATCGGAATCGGGGTGAAAACGGAAACAGATGGCAAGAAGGTAAGTTTGGAAACGCATTAAAAAGGAGCCAAAAACGGATCGTCCGTGTGAACGGCAATGGAACCCACGACCACACGGAAAGCACCCGAGAGGGGAAAAAACACTTCCCGAATGAAGACACATAAACGGATCAGTAACGGAGCTCTCCCGACGGCGGCTCTGAATCACATTTGAACCCCGAGACAAACGGAAGGAAAATGGGCCATAGGAAAAACGGAACAAAATAAGGTCAGATTGGGGGAGGCTCTGCATCAGGCCATATATTGTGTAATATAATTTGCTTTGGCATGTTTCCATTAATATTGCTGGAATTACTTAGGCCCTAATTTAACAAGGGATAGCGCCAGGTAGCGAATGGTGAGCGAACGGTAATGACGGTCACCGCCACGAGTACGCCGGCTCCCCTCCGCAATCACACATTTATCAAGCCGATCCTGCTTAGCGACTGACAGAGCGCCAGATAGCGAATCATTCATCATTATTCCAGCCTCACCCCACAGCGCCAGCGAGCGACCTTGAACAGCGACAGGTATGACCTCTCGCTACCTGGCGCTCTCCAATGCATTTCAATGAAACAATCTTTAAATATTCATAATTAAAGCGGACCTTCACTCTAAATAAGAGTCTATCTTATATGTTTCCCACACCCTGTACATACAGATTGCTCACATTAAAAATCATCCTACCTGCATCTACTGCATGTTATAAGCCTTTAAACATCCAAGATGGCGGCTTATGGAAGCTGCCATTTTTGCAGGCAGCCTGCAAACAGGAAGTGCCTGCAAACAGGAAGTGACTGTGCTGCTCTGCATTCTGGGACTGCTGACCTTTCCCTGACCCCAGCTCTGCTCTGTCTGAGCAAAGCACAGCTATAACCCGCCCCCCTGTACCTTATCCCACTCTCCTCTCCTCAGTAAGTGTGATACTTCTGAGTCAAGATGGCGGCGCCCGTATCCTAAATTCCCGAACAGAGTTGCAGCCCACTGGGGGAAAGTATAATAAATTAGTGACTAAACATGTAAAATATATTAATTTTAGATGCTGAGGAATTGTTTTTTAAGAGTTTGGGCTTTTCATTAAATCATGGTGAAGGTCCGGTTTAATTGCTATTAATGTTTTTTTTTTTTTTTAAATGTCAAAAATTCTGTGACCACTTCTGCAATGTTAGATATTTTTTTTAAGGTTAAAAAAAAAAATAAATAAATAAATTGTGCAGAATTGATATTACAGGTCTGATATTAATGTATTCATATTACAAAATGTTTTGAAAAACATGTTTTTTTTTTTTCAAAAAATATGGTTGTTTGGGGGGTTAAAAAACTACTTTTAACCCATCGCCGCCAGCGCTCTGGGGTTTAAACAAGCATTTCACAGCGCGAGAATTTTTTGAGCGTGATTTATTAATGAATATGCTGGGAGCCGTTCGCTATGGCCATTCGCTGTCATGCGCTCCCATACAGCGCGGAACCTGTCAAACAGCGACTCCTAACCCCGTATTCAACATTACCGCACACCGACTGAGTCGCTGTCAACAGCCGAACAACGGCCAAGCACAGCGAATACTAGCGTGCGCTGTGAAAATAACGCTACTGTCGCTCATCTGTCGCTACCTGGCGCTATTAATGAATCGGCCTCTTTTTGTGGAAACTTGTTTACTGTAATGAAAACACCTAATTAGTGTTAATTTTGTGACATCAATGAGCTAAAATCTTCCACTGTCTATCCTTTTTTTTTTTCTTTAATGTAATGCTGTTCTGCACTTATAGGCAGTCCCAGACATTGCAATTAATCGGGTGTGCCAAGGCCTGACACACCTCCTCCATTGCAATTACCCTAATGGAGTAGTCGTGCTGCAGTCACTGACAGTGTGGGGTGACCGATACTCCTGGAGGTTGTGTTTAAAAGAAAAATGAACATGCTTGATTAAACTGGATTTTACAGATACCGAAAAGTTGAGTAAGCTTTTATTATTTTAATTTGCCTAAGATTTATAATAAAGGATAATATATGTTGTTTTTCCTCTTAAAGTGGACCAACACCCACCGCTGATCGGCCCGGGAATCTATAAGATTCCCGGCCCGATCAGCTCCCTGCCTGCGGGGCACCCCGATCGGGTGAAACCCCCCGGGACGCCCGCAAATCCTACCTGTTCCTCGTTCCAACGGCGCATGCGCGGGCCGCCGCCGCCTCTCGCGCACATCCCTCTAGCAGGGCACGCAACCGCGCTGGCCGTTTGTGAATGGCCAGCGCGGGCGCGATCCCTGTAAGAGGGACGCGCGAGAGGCGGCGGGCGCTCTCACCTTGTCCGTCGATGGACCTCGCTTGTCCGTCAGCGGTGATTGGTGGAGCAAGTCACGTTGGAGCGGGGTCAGGTGAGTTTTTGGGGCTTTCTGGGGGGTTTCACACAGCGGGGTGCCCCGCGGAAGTGGACCAACACCCAGGATAGTGAAAATCCTGGGTGTTGGTCCACTTTAAATACATTGCCTTTACCCTAAGGCTTTCAAGATTTTTTCCTTTCACTCTGTCAACTAGAGGTTGTTGTGAAGGAAGACTGCAGAATTTTGTGGACTATGTAAATTTGTCACTATGGTTGGGGGGCGAACCTGAACTGCAAAGTTAAGGCCCGAACCCGGAAGAAGCCTGATTGGCTGCAGACTTCTTCCTTCCCCAGCAACCATTGGCTAGATGGGACACATGAATATAAATAAAGGTGGGGTGTATGCCACGCCACGCTGGCATCTTCAGCAGATAGGGAAAGATGCTGCTGGCTGCTGCTTCAGCTGAGGGACAGATAGGGTTTTTCTTTTTTTTTTTACTAATGATATGCAAGGACATTTGTATAGGTAAAGTGGCTGGCGTAAGGATTAGATAGGTTGTTAAGCATGCTATTGTCCTTTTCAGGACATTTATATAAGGAGTCAGGGCAAGATAGGTTGGGTGCAAGTACTCTTTAACAGCACTTGCTCTACCCACTTGAGTGTATTTTTTATTACCACTTGCTCCAACCATTGGTGTGTCAGTACTCTTTAATAGCACTTGCTCCAACCACTGGTGTGTCAATACTATAAATTGTTAGTGGAGTATCCACTGGTTCAGGACACTTAAGGCCCTCTTAAAAAACATGTTTTTGTGTAGTGCCCACTGGTTCAGGGCACTTGTGTGTCCGTGCTCTTTAATACCACTGACTCCAACCACTTGGATGTGAGTACTCTTTGATACCCCTTGCTCCAACCACTTGGGTGTGAATCTTCTTTAATACCACTTGCTCCAACCACTGGTGTGTCAGTACTCTTTAATACCACTATCTCAAACCACTTAGGTGTCAGCACTCTTTAACAGCAATTGTTAGTGGAGTATCCACTGGTTCAGGGCAGTTAAGGCCCACTTGAAAAAACTGTGTAGTGTGCACTGTTCAGGGCACTTATGTGTCAGTATTCTTTAACACCAATTGTTAATGGAGTATCCACTGGTTCAGGGCACTTAAGACACTCTTGAAAAAAAATATTTGTGTAGTGTCCACTGGTTAAACTGAACCTTCACCCTAAATAAGAGCATATCTTATATGTTTCCCCCACGCTGTACATACAGATTGCTCATATTAAAAATCATCCTACCTGCATCTATTGCATCTATTGAGACTTTAAACATTCAAGATGCGGGCCACGGATGTGCAGGCTGTGGAAGTGGAAGTGTCTTCTGACTTTGCCGCTCTGCATTATGGGATTGCTGACCTTTTCCTGACCCCAGCTCTGCTCTGTCTGTGCAAAGCACAACTATATCCCCTGAACTTTTGATCCCTCTTCTCTCCTCAGTAGGTGATACTACTGAGCCAAGATGGCGGCGCCCATATCCTAGAGTGCTGAACAGAGTTGCAGGCCAGTGAGGGAAAGAATAAAAAGTAAGTGACTAAAAACGTTAAAAAAACGATTCCCCACCATCTAAAAATGTATATATTTAAGGGTTTGGGCTTTTCATTAAATGATGCTGAAGGTCCGCTTTAAGGACAATTGCGTGTCAGTACTCTTTAATACCATATGTTAATTGAGTATCCACTTGTTCAGGGCACTTAAGGCCCTCTTGAAAAAACATTTTGTGTAGTGTCCACTGGTTCAGTAGTACTTTTTAATACCATTAAAATGGTTCCAGCCATTTGGGTGTCAGTACTGTTTATTACCTCTAGTTCAAGCCACTTGGTTATCAGTACTCTTTAATAGCACATGCTGAAACTACTGGTGTGTCAGTAATCTTTAAAGTGGACCAAATCCCGGGAATTTGACTATCCTGGGTCTTGGTTCTTGCACCTGGGGCACCCGCGGATGCCCTGCTGTGTAAACCCCCCAGATCTCCCAGTCTAACTCTAACCTGTCCGCATGTATGGCCTCTCATCCAATCAGCGTGCTCAGATCCGCTCCAGTCGATTCGTCTAAAAATTGTCTAAGCCGAGCAGACCCAAGTGCACCAGCGGTCGCATCCCCGCTGCCCTCTAACAGGGAGCATGCCCACGCTGGCCATTCCCAAATGCCTGGCATGGATGCACACCCTGCTAGACCCATAGCAGGGAATGGCCGCTGCTCGCACATGCACCATTGGAGTGGGGGAGCAGATGAATTTACTGGGCGACAGTGGGGCATCCCAAATAATTATGCCCCAGGGGAGGGAATCAAGCAGCCCTGGAATCTTATAGGTTACAGGGCCATCAGGCTTTAAATAGCCCTTGCTCAAACCACTTGAGTGTCAGTACTCTTTAATAGCACTAGCTCAAACCACTTGGGTGTCAGTACTCTTTAATACCACTTGCTGCAATCACTGGTGAGTCAGTACTGTTTAATACCACTAGCTCCAACCACTCGGGTGCCAGTAGCCTTAAATAGTACTTGCTCCAACCACTGGTGTGCCAGTACTCTAGTAGCACTTTCTCCAACCACTGGTGTGTCAGTACTCTATATGGTTTGTGGGGGTAATGTAAAGGGTTGTTTTGGTTTAAAAAGTGCCAGGTGCGCACTTGTCTGCACAACTGAAATTTACAAATAAAATTACCCTTAAGCACATGCTTTACTTTGGGTTTTACCTTGGGGCGTTTGGCAACTCTTCCCATATTGGATATTGTTCTGCTTAGGGGACCTTGCTTTTTCAGAATTAACTTTTTTCTTGTTTGCACATTAGCCTCGATTCAGAGAAACATTCGTCCGGACTTCTGTAGCTGTCTGTGAAAGTTTTGGTGGGTGTTTGTCATTTTTTCGCTTTTTTTCGTTCATTTTTCATTCGTACGAACGTTCGGGAATGCGCTTTCGATGAACGGAAGCAAATCGGAACATTTCCGTTAGTTCGGATCATTTTCCAAACAAAATCTGAATTTTTTCGTTCGTTCAGATAACTTCCGTTGTTGGGATGGGTTTCCGTCTGATTCAGAGAGCTGATTTCCGACGGACCACCACCCTATAAATCCGTTTCATTTCCGATCCACTTACGGGACCTTTGAGGGCTCGGATTGCTATTGTTGAACATGTTTTGCGGCTATGTGGAGGAGTCTGTGCGCCTTTAGCACCAAGGCATTGCATGTATCAGCATGGCCGAGGTCATAAATTGTATAGCAATGCATACCTGAATCAATACATTTCATGTATGCCTTATAGATGCATTTTAATGCTGACCTAAATTAGTCCTTAGCATGTAAACATTTATTTTTCCACACATCCATATAATTGCTATATTTTTTTAGACTTATGTCCTTTGTGAATTATATTTGGATTGTTGAACTTGAATCTTTATTTGTTGTAAGAGTTATTGTTTTAGTTGGTTACCTTTGCTTTGTGTAATTATTTTATATTTGGTTGCAGGAACTGCAAGATGTGCCACTCGCCCTTGCTCCTGATGCCCGTTCTTTTCCTGCAGAATGCGGGCCAGGGGTTCTCTAATCGGGCACTATGCAAAACCCGGCCCGTGGCGAGGGCCCTCTGGCTTTTGAAGTCCAGATTTAGGTGTTTGGACCATACGGGGGGGGGGGGGTGCACTGCAGTATGATCCCAACAAGGTTATCCCAATATTTTAATTTACGTTTTTTAACAGGGACCACTGTGTGTCAGGGTCCTTCAGTTGGTGGGCGAGATGCAGGAGCTGCGCAACTCGTTGGGGACCAGAGATGAAGAATAATGTTCAGTGGCCTGCCATTGCTATGTATTTTGTTTTTTATAGTTGTAAAAATTTGAAATTTTCTAAATTTTTAATAATGTTATATTCTATGATGGAATAAAAAAAAAATGTTACATTGTCATTTCATTTACAAAATACATTAACACAAAACTAATGGGCCCAGAAATATTTAAAGATGAATATTCACATGACCGAGAAGTGATTTGGGTGAGCTTTAAGGGTCCAAAAGGGAAGATGGAGGATAGTGCTAAGTGGTTTGGGTGAGCTTTAAGGGTCCAAAAGGGAAGATGGAGGATAGTGCTAAGTGGTTTGAGTGAGCTTTAAGGGTCCAAAAGGGAAGATGGAGGATAGTGCTAAGTGATTTAGCTAAACATTGTAGTAGAAGTGAGGGTGGCAAATATGTCGGCGAGCACTTTAATGAGTGAAGTTTGTAGTGCGCAGGCGCAAGATCGTAAGGATTTCCGTCTGGACGATTATTTATTGAAAAAGGGAAACAGAAACTAACGGGAAACGTAAAGGATTCGTTGGAGGATACGATGGGAAAAGGGCAAAAACGAAAGCCTACGTTGTAACATGTGAAAATGAAACGGAAAAGTCTGGATGGAAAATGACATCCTCATATTCGTAATCTGCCGTACGAACGGACGGAAACTTTACAGAAGGTTTTCAATGCATGCATAGAATCGCTCGCACACTCATACGAGAACGGAAACATTTCCAAAAAAAAACAGATCGGAACTAAAACAGAAGTTTTTTTTTGTCTCTCTGAATCGAGCCTATTGTTTTGTTTAAAAAAAAATGGGACTTTGATTCTGCTTTTTTATTCTTTTTTTAGGAAAACCCTGTGCAACCAAAGAATTTATTGAGGAATTACTTTTAGAAAACTGTGCCCACAAGTTTAGTACGCCTAGAAAGCTTGAGGTGTAAAGAAATATAGTTTGTAGGGGTATTTCAAATGTAAAGGGTTATATTTCTTGAAAAACTACAAGGTGCGCATAGCAGTTGTATCTTATCACAAAGTCTCTTAGACAGGAAAGGGTGTCTACCAATAAACATGTGGTACCGTTGTAACTAGGAGAAATTGGGCTTTTACACACAATATGATATTATTGACAAATTAAAATTATTAATTAAAAAAACACTACCAATTGTAAAAAAAGGGTTTTTTTGAGAATACACTAAAAAATGACAAACAAGACATGTTAAAGCTCAGACTATGTTTTCTTGGGAAATCTCTGGAAATCCCTTCAAAAATCACAGCTGAACATATGAGTATAGCGCAAAATAGTGAAAAATGGTCTGACAAGAGAGGGTGACAAAAACTCTAGGTAGGCTGGCACTTAAAGGGTTAATCTCACTTGCTGCAGCCACTGGTGTTCCAGTAATGTTTAATACCACTAACTCCAACCACTTGGGTGTCAGTACTCTTTGATATCACTTGTTCAAACCACTGGTGTGCCAGTACTCTTTAATAGCACTTGCACAAACCACTGGTGTGTCAGTACTCTTTAATACCACTAGCTCCAGCCACTTGGGTGTCAGTACCATTTAATACCACTACTTACACCACCTGGGTGTCAGTACTCTTTAATAGAACTTGCTCCAATGACTGGTGTTTCAGTACTGTTTAATACCACTTCCTCAAACCACTTGGCTGGCAATACCCTTTATTCCACTTGCTCAAACCGCTGGTGTGTCAGTACTCTTTAATACCACTAGCTCAAACCACTTGGGTGTCAGTAATCTTTAATATCACTTTCTCAAACCACTGGTGTGCCAGTACTCTTTGATAGCACTTGCCCCAACCACTGGTGTGTCAGTAACACTAATTGCTATTGGAATATTCACTGGTTCAGGACAGTTAAGTGGCACTTTCTTGTTAAATTATTTTTTTATAATGCCCATTTCTGGCTGTTATAACAGGTGTCTAACATTGCAGAAGGCTAATAAGGGGCAGGGACAGGGTCATGGTGCTGCTGCTGCTGCCGGTGACAGAGCTGGTTCTGGAGGGAAAGGGCGTGTTTTATCCTTGCATGCTACACCTTCCTCTGGTGCAAGCAGGTGCCAGGGTTTGGAGCGCATTTTTCTAGGCCCCAATACTGCTGTCAGAGTAGTGAGGCCAGAGTAATTTGAGGCAGTCGTAGATTATATGGCACGCAGTCGTACCAGTTCCATGGGATTGTCTTCCACCCACTCCACGTGTTCCGGGAGTGCTGAGCTCCTCCCCCTTAAAATCAGCAAGGCCACCCTAGCCACAAGTCGTGGAGTCAATAATGCTCTATCATGACACTCCTAGCTGGGATACTGTGGGCCACCCAACTGCCCCTGCCCCAATAGCATACCTAGGCTTCCCAGAAGCCCAACAGCTTATGTTGGAGGATGAGGACGTGGCCATCTGACCATCACAGGACACCCAAGACGATGATGTAATGCTCGTGTTGACTGTTGCAGCTTTCTGCATTGTTGAGGTTGAGAGGGAGGCTAGCAGGAAGGAGTGGGTGGAAAAGGATTCCAGGGGAGGTCCTAGACCCAACGTGGACTGTCAGCCCATTGCTGCCACTGCCCACTATTCCCAGGGACTGAGCATGCCAAGGCAGGCTTGAAGGATCTCACCAGCATGGCAGTCCACAGAGGGAGGACAAGACACAAGTCAAGCTGCACCACCAGTGCCTGAAATGAGGGACAATTCTTGCACCTGAAGTCAAGGTGGTGTTCAACAATGGGTGTAGCCTTGACCTGGCACATCATTCAGACATGCTGGACCTGCTGCATAAAATGCCTAGTGCATGCACACACTTTTAACGTTCCCACCCTGCTGCCGCTCACCTGACTGCACTGCACAGGGACTTTGGACTTCCCACCCACTGCACTCATATGTGACTTGCCCACCAGGTGGAATCCAGATTGTATATGCTGGAAAGCGTGTGTGAGCAGCAGCAGCAGGCAATAGTCGAGTTTCATCTGCAAAATGCTCGGGTATGTCGAAGTAGAGATCAACAGTACTTCACCACCAATGAGCGGGCCTCTATGAGGGACATCTGCGTGGTGCTGCAGTGCTTCCAGTGCATCAACAATATGGTCAATGCTGATGTTGCCATCAACACCGCTACCATACCCAACCTTTGCCTGCTGGAAAAAAAACCTTCAGGCCATGATGGAGGATGTGATGCAATCAGAGGAGAGGGAGGAAGGCACATTTTTCCAGGTATCAGGAGAGTCCACACTTGGCTCACTGGGTAGGTTGCTGGGTCGACAGCAGCCAGCTATATCACTGTCCAGCTAGCAGACACTTTTGGAGGATTAAAAAGAGAAGGTGGGGGAGGAGGAAGACTTTCTCTCACAGCAAGGTGGCACCCAGTGCAGCTTAGTGGCATCACTGGAGCATGGCTGGAGGGAGGAGAAGGAGACACTTACTTAGGGCAGCCTGGCTCACAGGAGCCACTACAAGCTCCGGGGCTTGTGCAACCACCTAAGAGTTGCCCGCTCAGTCACCAGTGCTAATTACTGGGGGGCCACCTTGCTGGATCCCCGCTATAAGAACAATATCAGTACAAACGAACTCTGGTGGACGCACTATTGGCGGAGTTTCCAGCTGAATTTGATGGATCAGTGGCAGCATGAGGGGGAGGAGGAGCAGCAAGTCGCCAGTGCAGCAGGGGCACCGGCAACACCTCACAGAGGAGGGTTAGCATGGCCACAATGTGGAACAACTTATTCCATTGTCCGCCACATCCACCTCCATGGGATACGGCCCATAGTACCAGGAGGAAGACATTGACTTGCATGGTGCATGACTACCTGTCCATGCATCTTCTGGTACTGCGGGATGGGTTCTCTCCATTTCCTGGGTCGCTAAACTGGTCATGTGGCCAGAGTTTGTCCTCTACCTTGGAGGCAGTGGCCTGCCCCACGCCAAGTGTCCTTGCCGGTGTTCCCCTCGATTTGCAGCCCTCTAGTGATTGCTACCCCAATTTTACAGCCATTTTTGTTTCCCCAAATTCATGTCCCCTTTGACTTCAATTGGGTTCGGGTCTAGACTAGCGGCAGGTTCGTCCAAACTCAGGTGGGCAGGTCGTGGGTGGGTCTGATCACAGATGAACCTCACCGATCTTCCTTGCCCATGGTCCTTCCCATACAATGCAATTCTTTTGTGCACTACTTCAGCTCCTTCCTATACTATTTAAGTAAAGGACTACATCTCTGTGTTCATAGCTTGTACCAGTATGTGGGAGACATGCCATGCTTTTGGGATGAATATAATTTGGTTATGTTATGTTATGTAGTAAAAGTTTTGATTTAAACTTGCTGAGGCTTTTGGAGGCATGGCTGTGAAAGCTGACTGTTGAGGGAGCTGGTCGTGGTAAATTGACCAGAAATTCTCAATTTGACAGTCTTCCAGACATTGTTTGTAAAGAGAGTCCCCAAGTTTTTGAGGAACAGAAAGAAAAAATGCCTGTCCTGCCGAGTTCCACTTCCACTATAATGGATACTTTTCCATTTCTGCAGTGGACAGATATTATTATGCTGAAGTTTAACAGTGGCATATTTCTCTAGTCTTGGGTAATACTGTCCCAGAAGTCTGATTTCTGTGCCTGCATTGTCACAATTCGTAAATCAGTATGGTTTAAGGAAAGATATCACTTGATTTACTTTACCTTGTTAGCGTAATGACACTGACTGAAATTAAAGACAACAAACCTTCCGCAGGTAGCAAAGATTAAAGCGGGGAAGGCATTTATGTGTGTGACCAGACACAGTGTGATTAGCAGTAATTTAAAGAGCTGAGAGTGCCACCATGTACAGTAGACTACATGTAAGCTACAATTACACAATGCCATTAGATGGAGGAGAACAGGATTTTACTGACCTACCACTGTTATGCATCCAATCATTTGCCCACACTGTGTGTTGCGATTCTCACCCCAACACCTTTCATCTTTGAAATTTGCTTCTATTTAGTAATTGGAACACAATTAGAGCATTTATATTTTGAAAATTCTCTGTAGGCCCGGAAATAGCATGTGTGTTGTTCATGAAAGGCAACACATAATGTATTTAATGAAGGTTAACCTATAGTCTGTCATATGGATATTAATGTTGAAAACACATTTGTATTGATTGTTTTTTATTAGTTTGCCAGTGGGCAGCAGGTGTCAGCTGGTGAGTGGTGAATGCCAAGGGGTGTTGGCCGATGAGCGACTGGGTGATGGCTGGTGAGCGATGGGTGCAGGATGGCGGTCGGTGAGTGCACTAGGCAGTCATCAAGTGACAGATGCAGGAGATGCATGCAGAGCTGCAGGGGCAGATGGTGTCTGGTGAGTTTTGGGTTGTGGGAGGCGGCTGTTGAGCGCAAAAGGCTGGGTGGTGGCAGATGCATTGGGAAGGTTTGTGGGCTGTGAGTTTGGGCAGTAGGGCGGTGGCGGCCAGCGGGTGTTTGGGAAGCACTTTTAGTGATGCCAGGGCCCCCCTCAGCTGCTCATCACTTGTGAGCATGAGAGCAGACTGCAGGATAAGGGGCTGGCCGACATGATCATAGGTAAGATGCCAGACACTTCCTGACTCCCGGGTCCCCTGGTGACTTTTCTGGGCCACGGGAACAGGACTGCCAGTGGGGCCCAACTAATTTGCCCCAGTGCTACTCAACTGGCAGACCAGGGTCTGAATGCGGACCTCGGCACCAGATTTCTGGACCCCGCATCGACAGCCCTGCACTCAGTTGCTTTTGTGTTGCCATGCTCAGAGCTGCCCCCTTGATCGTTGATGTAGTGCTTACTCTACCTGCCAGTGTCATGGCTCCCTGGCACCTAGCATTTCAATGTAAAGTCCCATACGGGCAGGAAATGGCATTGCAAGGCCTCTGTCATGTCCCACGACGTGCATTTTAATTTACCTGGGGTAAAAGTTTAATATAATGTTCATTTGCATGGGCTGATCAGTGTGCCTTTAATCCCCCTTGTCCCTTTTTGTCTCCCTTAGTCTTGCTCTGATGCAAGTAACTCCTCTCTTCTTCCCCTCTCCCTAAGCCATTTCTAGTTTGGCATCCAAGCAGTGCACACCTGCTGCTACCTTCTGCAGCTACAGTTTTCTACCTACTGCTGTTTAAGGGTTACATCACAAGTTTTCCTTCTGCACTGAACGTACATGTCTGCTGAAAAAAGTTTTGCTGCAAGATTCTGTGCTGAAATAGCGCTTTTGAAATGTATCCATGTGATCCTCGAGCAGTTGAGGAAGCTATCTGTCAAGCCGTATGGAGTAAAGAAAACATCCATCACAGACACACACAAGCAACATGGAGCTGTCTACAGGATTCACATTACTGCCATCTGGTGAGTCAGAATAGTCTCTTTGCTCCATCCAATCCTTCCCCCCCCGCTCCAGCTCTGCCGCATCCATCCTTGTCCCCTCAGCTCTGCCCCATCCATTCCTGTCCTCCAAGCTTTGCCTAAATAATCCCTGTCCCCTCAGCTCTGCCCCATCCATTCCTGTCCTCCAAGCTTGGCCTAGATAATCCCTGTCCCCTTAGCTCTGCCCCATCCATTCCTGTCCTCCAAGCTTTGCCTAGATAATCCCTGTCCCCTCAGCTCTGCCCCATCCATTCCTGTCCTCCAAGCTTTGCCTAAATAATCCCTGTCCCCTCAGCTCTGCCCCATCCATTCCTGTCCTCCAAGCTTTGCCTAGATAATCCCTGTCCCCTTAGCTCTGCCCCATGCCCCATCCATTCCTGTCCTCCAAGCTTTGCCTAGATAATCCCTGTCCCCTTAGCTCTGCCCCATCCATTCCTGTACTCCCAGTTTTGCCCATCCAATCCCTGGACTTCCAGCTTCGATTACTTTTTCTTCCAGGCCTGGTCATCTATCACCCCAACTCTGCCCATTTATTCCTGTCCTTCTAGTTCTGCCCAGCCACCCCTTCTCTCAGCTTTCTCTCCATCCCTTCCTTTCCTTCCTGGGGGAGGGGGTTAAAGCAGTGTGCCGCGGGCCAGAGCAGCCTTTTTTAGTTTTGACTGGGGAATCTATATCCCCTGCTCCAGTGTGCCAATTTCTAACTATCCACCCCCCGCCTGGACCTTCACTTTTCACTGGATGCCTTTAAATGGACCTTTACAATAAGTGGTTGAGTACTCCTGCCTTAGCCCAAAAATGGCTACAGAACAGAGTTTAGTTGCTAAACCCCCACCTCTGTGCTCTGCCCCTTAATGATGGCAAGTCTGGGCTAGGGGAATATGATGGGCCCCACCAGCAGCCCTGTTGGAGGGGCCCAGCAGTGCAGTGGGGAGCAGGGTGGAGATGGCAGTGTAATGTGGCAGCAGGGAGAAGATGGGGGTGCAGCATGGCAGCAGGAGATGAAGATGAGGGTGCAGTGAAGAGCAAGGTAGATATGGGGGTGCAGCATGGAGCAGGGCAGAAATGGGGGTGCAGCATGGAGAAGGGAAGATATGGGGTGAAGCATAGAACAGGGCAGAGATGGGGTTGCAGCGTGCATCAGGGCACAGATGGGGGTGCAGAATGGAGCGGGGCAGAGATGGGGGTGATTTTTGCCAATTCAGTTTACATATTTTGTGTAAAATTCTCCACCCCAATATTGTTGTCCATATTAATAGGTTATTTTTAATGTTTGACAATCTGGAATTAAGAATATATTGTGGGAATGTTTGTGTTGACACTCATTCAAATTTAAAGCGGATTTACACAGAGCATTTTTTGCCTGTCCCCTGGGAATCTCAATTATCTACCTAAGATTAAGATCCCCCACAAGAAACTCAACCTTTTTTGCCTCCATGATACCCTGTGTGTTGAAGACAGGCCATGTGGGCTCTAAGTCTGTCTGCCTGTCTGATACATGGGAGCCCCAAGAAAGTGATTTTCATATCCCCATTTCCAGCACTTCCAGAGGATTTTATGGGTGGAGGATGCCACAATGGTTGGTTATAGGACAGCATCAAGTTTATTACTCTTTTCCAGTAGAGAAGGAGCAGTCATATTCTATTCTAAACAATGTGCTATAATTAATTTAATTTTTTAATTTTTAATTTTTAATGCATAGATGGCCATTGCATGCTTGCGCACACATAGGAATTCGTCCTCCGCATTTAACCCATCCGTGCAGTGAGTGTACACATGCCCGGAGCGGTGGGCTGCCCAAATTACGGCGCCCGGGGATGCAGTTTGAACAATAATCAAAAGGTGTTACCTTGTAAGAAGTCCCCTTGAGAGATGCTGTTTCATTTGTTTCATTATTTAATAGCTTTCAATAGCTAGGTGAGTTACTGATCGTCGGACTGAGGTCCAGGACAGACCGGAACTGCTGAGCAGGCAGTAACAGAGTGGATCTGCAAATGGCAGATGGTAGTTCAAGCACCAGACAGATGAATAGGCCAAGGTCATGGGCAGATGGATCTGGTTCAAAGTTGATAGACAAGCCGAGGTTGTGGGCATAC
Source organism: Gastrophryne carolinensis (assembly GCA_027917425.1). Classification (NCBI taxonomy): domain Eukaryota; kingdom Metazoa; phylum Chordata; class Amphibia; order Anura; family Microhylidae; genus Gastrophryne; species Gastrophryne carolinensis. Next base: position 438,428,274 of record CM051235.1, read on the forward strand.
AGATCTGGTTCAAAGTCAATAGACAAGCCGAGGTCTTGGGCAGACAGATCAGAAGCGGAGTTGATAGGCAGGCCGGCTCGTTACAGGAAGACAAGCACACTGGAATTCAAGAACACAGGAACAGGAGAAATGACCATCTGGTACTGATGACCAGAAATGAAAGGTGGCTGCCATTTCACGAGCATGCATTGTGCATGCATGTCTGCACGCGCAGGAACCCATAAAAGATTTATTGAAGGATTATGTATCTTTAACCAGGGAAGCCGCCGAAATATTGGAAAAGGATGTGAAGAATTTTAATCAAAACAAAGCCATTTAAAATGCCCAGGGGAGATGCTGGTAGCTAGAGGCTCTGTCTGAAGCATGATGGGCCTGATCTTCAAGGAGGTACTGTCAGCAAAGGAGATCACCAGAGGTGTAGTTCTTGGTTGAGAAGGAATGCTGTTGGAGCTGGCAAATCCCAAGTCCATGAACCTGCTACAGTGCCCAGAATCTATAACTGCAGTAATTTCAATCTTTCTTTCGGGGAGCTGAAAAAGAAGAGGAATAGACATATGGCTAAAACCCGAGAGTAAAAAGGAGACAGGGAGGGTCTTAGGACAAAAGTTCTTACCCAGAGAGTGGCATGAGGCTACGGGTGCATTCTTCAGGAGACAGAGAGAGCCAGATGACCCCCAACTGCATTGGTTTAACCCCGTTATCACTAGGGGAGACAGAAGTAACAGTAACAACGTTCTCAGCCGTTGATCAATCTGGATGGACAATTTAATGAGATCTGAGGAGGTCTGAACGAGCTAACTCATCCTTAACAGAGTCTGCCAGCCCGAGACAGAATTGGTAGCATAAGGCATGATCATTCCACAGAATGTCAGCACTCCAGCAGTGAAATTTGGCAACACATTTCTCTACAGGGCTGCTGCCTTGGCTGACATGGCGAATGGCAGGTTCAGCAGATGCCACACGACCCGGATTATCATACATGGTAGATAGGGCATCAAAAAAGGACATAAAGAGACAATTAGGTCAGATTATTTTAATAAGTGATGTGCCTATGTCTGTGGATCTCCTTGAAGTTAAGCTGGATGGCTTCAGTAGGGTAGGTCTTAGATTGCAAATCAAAATGCAAGAGGCAGTTACTTTTGAAGGAGCGGAAGCAGCTACGATTCCCCGAAAAATGATCCGGTAAGGGAATACTCAGTTCAGATAGGCTTGAAGAAGAGGCAAGCTGCTGGCAACAGCAGAAGTAGCAGGTTTCTTCCTCAGCTGTAGACAGCACTGCTGGGTTTGCTAAGCAAAGTGAGAGATGGCTGTGCCCTGGGAGAGCCATTTGGACTCTGATCCTCTTGGTGGGGTAGGGAAGGTTTTTCTGGCTGTGGGGATGTAGGATCTCTTATCGGGTAAGTATCAGCTGCAAAACAGGGGGGTTTTACAGACTGCAGCATCCCAAATTGGCCCCCAAAGAGCAACAGCTGACCCTGGCATCTTTTAAACGTCATTCAGCTCTGCCCCCTATCCATCCCTATCCTCCCAGCTCTGCCCTGTCCATTCCGTGTCCTCCCAGCTCTGCCCCATCCATCCGGTGTCCTTCCAACTTTGCCCTGGGATGCCCTGTTCTGTGAACCCACGGTGATACTAACCAGATGAACGATCCGATCCATCCGTCCTCCCAGCTCTGGCCCATACTATGTTCTCCCAGCTCTGCCACATTCATGCCCTGTCCTCCCAGCTCTGCCCCTATGCATCCCGTTCCCTTTCAGCTCTGCCCCTATCCATTCCGGGTTCTCCCAGCTCTGCCCCATGCATCCCATGTCCTCCCAGCTCTACTCCTATCCATCCCGTGTCCTCCCAGCTCTGCCCTTATCTATTCCGTGTCCTCCCAGCTCTGCCCCATCCATCCTGTGTTCTCCCAGCTCTGCCCTTATCCATTCCTTGTCCTCCCAGCTCTGCCCCATCCATCCTGTGTCCTCCCAGCTCGGCCACTATCCATCCTGTGCCTCCAAAGCTCTTCCCCCATCCACCCAGTGTCCTCCCAGCTCTGCCTTTATCCATCCCCTGTTCTCCCAGCTTTGTTCCCCATCTACCCAGTGTCCTCCCAGCACTGCCTTTATCCATCCCGTTCTCCCAGCTTTGCCCTCAAGCATCTCCTGTTCAACCAGTTCTGCCACCGACAGCCCTCTCCTCCCAGCTCTACACTATCCATTCCCTTTTCTCCCAGTTCTGCCCCAGCCAGCTCTCTCCTCCCAGCTCTGTCCCAGCCAACCCTCACCTCCCAGCTCTGCAATATCCATCCCCCGTTCTCCCAGCTCTGCCCCAGCCAGCCCTCTCCTCCCAGCTTTGCCCCAGCCAACCCTCACCTCCCAGCTCTGCCCCAGCCAACCCTCACCTCACAGCTCTGTCTCAGCCAGCCCTCTCCTCCCAGCTCTGCAATATCCATTCCCTGTTCTCCCAGCTCTGCCCCACCCATTCCTCTCCTCCCAACTCTGCCCCAGCAAACCCTCACCTCCCAGCTCTACCCCAGTCAGCCTCTCCTCCCAGCTCTGCCCCCAGCCAGCCCCTCCTACCAGCTCTGGCTGTTTAAAATCAGTGTACCAAGGGTAAGAGCTGCAGGTTTTGAGAATATAGGTTTTTTACACCAACCAGTCAATCAGTGAGTTCCACTTTAATTAACAAAATTCAGTGATTTATTCTCGCAGAATGCGTTCTCACAGAATGCAATACAATCAATACACTGACACAGCATGCATGAATACTAGTGGTGCTCATGGCAGGAAGCCAATTTAAAATATATTTTATTCAATCTACACTATACACACAGCAGATGGTTTTGCAACCCGTGACGGCATCAAGTACCATCTTAATAAATTACAAAGGAAGGCCAGCTGTAATAGTTAAAATGTCTATCGTGTTTTGAAAAGCCACTAAAAATATAAATGTGAAGGGCTTATGGTCTCTAATAAAATCAAATCTATCACAACTTTAGCATAACTTAATACAGAGCAGCCTTCGCATCATTGCTTTTCGAAACCACCATAAATCACAGCACAAAGTAACATCATCATCAAGCTAACATCTTTAAATACTCGCCCAGAGTCAAGATGTGAAATTGCACTTCTGATGAACACAAAACTGGTCTTATTCGTCCCAACTGTGAACTCTAACCGGAAGAGACCAGAGAGATTGCAGACAGTCATATACACACAGATCGCTATCTAAGGTTGTCTACCTTAAGCCAACGTCTGTGACTGGCCAACTAGGCGCGACAGTCTCTGAGTCCTCACAGCCAACCCACGCGACCTCTAGAAGCCCTGCTACATTCATCTATCTCCAGCTTGCTATAAGCAAGAAGGAAGAAGAGGCACATGGGACAGGCTTAAGGTGAAGTTGCATTTAATAAAATCTCAGATTTTGTAGCTGTGGTAATGAAAGAGGCAAAATCCTTGACCACCTCCACCATCTGACACAGGCCACATCTCCGTCCTACACATCTTCAACCTGTGCATCTGTAGAAACCCTCGTGTTCCAACCAGGTTAGTAAGGGATAGGCCCAGTGAGTTTTCTGCTTACAAATATAAATCCTGGTGCTAAGTTCTGCTTAAGCAAATGGTCATTAAGTAAGGTGAGTATTATTCTATAATCTTTTTAATCTTAGGAAATTCCGTACCGTATGTGGTCACCATTGTAATGAGGCTACCAAATGAATCTGTAGAAAATCTTCTACCAAGGATACAATAACAAGGCACCCTTCAAGTTTCCACTTTGTAGACTTTAAAGGACCTTAAAGGGAATTGCAAGCACTGATAAGTGCTGATAAGATGCTGATAATCACTGATAAGATGCCAGAAAATCGTGGTGGCACAGTGTTACGATAACGATAATCGCTGTCGTAGCACATGACTTTATTAAAAGACATGCATGTGACAAATAATACTTAATTTGATTTAATTTTGAATCTTGGCTGTGCAACTTTAACTCCAGAGGTCACTTTAGATTTATATCTTTTATGGATTTTAAATAAACTCAAAAAGAAAGATAGGGTGTGCTCATCCAGTCAATATATAGCAGTCAAGAGGTGCTAGAGGGGTGTGACCACACACTAAGCAAAAAAGAAAGTTAACCTTCTGCACACTCATACTATTGAAAAACCTAGCTAACAATTGTTAAGAACATGGACTGTTAGTTAACATAGATTGCAATGAATGTAAAAGCGAGGTAGCCACGTCAAGGCCATCCAATTAGTACCCCGTCCCTAACATTACTAAGTTTAAAAGTTTGTGCAGACATTGCTACTTCTTTACTTGTGTGTGCACAAGCAATGCAATACATGAATCAGCCTGTCTAAAGACATTGCAATAACTTAACTTGCACACACACACAATGAAAAATGCTTTACTTGCCTGCACGGTGTTACAGTTCAAAAGGAGGGTATTTCAGGTAGAGGCCAGTTGGACTCCCTGTTACATTGGGAGAGCTACAAGATTGGACGGCCTTGATGCGGCTACCTCACTTTTACATTAATTGCAATCTATGTTAACTAACAGTCCATGTTCTTAACAAGTGTTAGCTAGGTTTTTCAATAGTATGAGTGTGCAGAGGGTTAACTTTATTTTTAAAATAAACTCAAAATATTTTAACTATTGCCACTGGCTTTTCTTTGGATTGTATGAAGCACAGGAATCAGAGGCACTTTTTGGTCGTGCATGTGTTGATTTGCGGTAGAGGCACTTTCTTGAGGCGCTGTGAGGAGACTGTTCCACTTTAATAAGACTTTTAAGCTTGTTGCAACCAGCGTTTAGCGATTCAGTGTATCAGAGTAGTGTGCTGTATGTACATAGCTCTTTTGTTGCAGTGCATCCTCAGGAGAGGATTTTGTTAGGTCCACAGAGGAATGAGATTTAGAAAGCACAGGCTGGTAAGTAAATACAAAGGCCCCTTTTCCTGGAGATTTTTCCCATCCATGGCACACACCTAATTAACCATATAATACAGATTTCACTTTAAATGTAGTTTGCAGTTTGCTTTAAGATTTCACCATTAACCCTCTCCCACGCCTCCTCTGGTAAGTCATTAAGGATCCAGTGACCACATGCTTCACCCCATAACATCAGCATTATCCTGTGAGGTGCCATTTCACCTGAGTATAACAGGCACTCATGGTCACAGGCAGTGGGACCACAACAGGGCTAGAAGGTTGGCAGCCCATATTTATGCAGAGCCCTGGATTAGTAGCTCTGTGAGCACTTACAGTAAGTAGTGTGTGCTGGGAAGTCTGGTTTTCAATGATTCGTATCTTGTGCTAAATAATTTCCCTACAGACGATGGAATTTGCCATTCCAGAATGGAACATTTTGCTGTTGACTGCTGATGCCACTGCCCCTGGTGAGGGGAGGCAAGTAGAGAAGCTCCGGTGGTGGTGGCAGCAGACAGGGCACAGTTCTTGGAGGGCACATGGGTATGCTGCCATGGCCGAAGGCCAGCTGTCCGGGCACCAAGCTTTGGCGATTCCAGCATGTGTCCTGTATAATAGCCCTTGAGCAAGGGAAATACAAAAATTGGGTGAATAGTTTGACTCCAATTTGCTGAGCTTAACTGATTAGACAAAGTTTGTGTGATGGCTGTATTTCAAATAAACAGCTTCTTGTTTTTTTGCATATTTTCTGTTTTTATCGGGGAGCCCGCTAAGTTTTACTAATACTGACTAGCTGTTGGAAGCAAGCTCCTCTCCTAAGGAAGCATGCTTTCCCGTATAAGAGTTTGCCACATTAAAATAAATAACCTTCTAAATTGGAACTCTGCAACTAAGAGTCCCTTTAGTAAATAACCCACTTCGTTTTTTTTCCATTTTGCTGTGGTATTTGTGACATTAAACAAGATGATTCTCTGAGCTTTAATTTAACAAGCACATGTTCTGTGATGAATTTCATTCCAAATCCCCAGTGATTTCTGCAGTTTAATTTAAAAAGCCAGAGCATTATAAAAAGGGTAAGGGAACAAGAGCATCCTGTGTGTCTTTGTAAAATTGCAGTTTATTTAGTTGGTAAATTGGAGTTGTATAAGCCAGTGGGCTGAAGAGCTTGGCCAATATGTTTTAGATTAAATTAGTTTGGTGGTGGTAGTGGTGCGCATCCCCCGGAGACCAGACAGAAATTCATTGAACAGCAGTCACTTTTCTTCTGCTAAAAACTTAAAGAAAAACTGTCCATTTCTGGCCTCACATTCTACATATTTTTTCTAAAAGATTAGTCTTTAATTATCAAGTTGTTTATTCTAATAACAAGCATTACATCAAACTTTATATGGAGAGGGAGTAAGCATAAAATAAATTAGATGAGAGGCTTGGGAGCACCAGACTATAAACTATATTACTAGTCAGCTCAGTTACAGAGAATCTTTAGATGGAATTGTAAGTGTCCAAAAGAGGAATGGACACAATTAGAATTGGACCCAGTTAGGATCGAGGGAGTTATGATGCTTAAAGCAAAACTCTTTTTTTGTCATGTTTTTGGTGTTCTGCCTTATTGTTTTTCTCTTTAGGAATGTACAATAAACATTTGTGTTAGGATTATGCCCCCATACCTGTAATTTACTTATCAACATAGTGTATCCATGATTCACATATGTTTGGGAGTGGGAGTGGCCTTGAGGGAAAGGCATGGGCTACAAGTCCCACAATTCTTCCAATGCAACAGGTGAGCTCTTTAGCAGCTTTGGCGGGCAGGCTGATTCATTACTAATGCCAGGTAGTGACAGATGAGTGTCTGTAGCAGGCATTTCAGAGCGCCCGCTAGTAGTCGCTGTGCTCGGCCTTGGTTTGCTAGTTCAGAGCTGCTCAGTCGCTGTGCAGCATTGATGAATACGTTGTGGGGCATCGCTATATGAGCAGTACAGCACTATATGTGAATGGTAGCGATTGGTCAGTGCGACTGACTCACATCATATTCATAAAAAAAAACAGCCTCACACACCGCCAGAGCTCAAAAATGCTTCACTGTAGCCCAGAGCACCGGAGGCTGTGTGATTAAAGGCTGTTTTTGAACATGTATCCGCCAGTAACAAAGCGAAAACATATGGAATTACATTGTTATAACATTGTGACATGAACACATTAATGCCAGACTTGTAATGTCAATTCTGCATAAATATATAAAAAATGAAAAAAGTTTGCAAAAATAGCTTTTTCTAGGCCAGGAGAGGTCACAACATTATTTCAGAATAAAAAAAAATAATAAAAACCCCCTGTTTAAAGAGAAGTAAAAGAACGTCCATTGAAATGTATGGGAGAGTGCCAGGTAGTGAGAGGTAAGACGTGGCGCTCTGAAAGTTTGAACGCCGACGCTGTACGCTGAGGCTGGGATAATGATGAATCGTACGCTACATGGCGTTATCCCAGTCGCTCAAGAGAATCAGCTTCATAAATGTGGAATCGCGTGCTGTGTCCGGCATTCTCATGCCGATACCTGCAGCCACCTGTAGCTTAACAGCCACTACCTGTCTCTCTTTTTTTTTTTTTTTTAAAGTTTTATTTTGCAATAAACAGACATACATGACACAACAAAACAAGACCCTTGGTAGATCTTGCTTCCATCTCGGTTTAAGTACAGGACAGAGAGGCTGAAGAGCTTAGTTATTAGACGGGGCGCATGGGCTCCACAATCCCCTACATTATTCATTAGGTTCCAGCTCACGGTCCCAGCTCCCCTAATATACTGTAGATGTTATACTTGACCCCAGAAATCCTCCTCCAGTCCCCCCCCCTCCCGGGCTCACTCGGCGTCATATGCTGACTCCTGGCTCTGCAGCCATGGATCCCAGACCTTTTCGAACTTATCTGGTGCTCCCCTTGCGGCGTAAGTCAATTTATACATGGTGAGTTTCTGGTTAACTAGTCTTTTCCAGGATTGCACTGAGGGCCTAGCGGGGTGTCTCCAGTTCATCAGGATGCACTTCCTGGCGTAGAAGAGCAGCAACCGGACCAGGACCTTTAGAGCCCTCAGCTCCGAGAGCGACTCCACCACCCCAAGAAGACATGTGGAGATAGACCTCGGTACCTGAAAACCCACCACTCTGCTGATCAGACCCATCACACCCTCCCAGAAGCCCGTCAGGACCTCGCATGACCAGATCATGTGTATCCATGAGCCACTACTTTTCCCACATCTAGGACATATATCAGTATCAGTTAGGCCCATTCTGTGCAGACGAACCGGGGTGATGTAAGCCTGATGGATCCACTTGGTTTGGATGAATCTATCCCTAGCTTCCACAACCGACGCATGTAGGTTATCCATTATCTCCTCCCAGTCGTCCCTGTCCAGGCCTGGGTCTAGGACCTGCCATTTAGACTCAATCTTACTCCTAGGGGACTCCAGTTCTCCTAACAAGCATTTATACATCGCTGAGACAGGCTTTTTAAGGTTCTCGTCTCTGATTACATTTTCCACCTTGGACACTGTGATCCTCGGGCCCTCCCTCCGGAATTGGGCGTGCAGTGCATGTCTGAGTTGTAGGTTTCGGAAAAAGTCCCGATTGAGCAGATTAAACTCTTCCTTACACTGATCAAAGGACATCAGCACCCCTCCTCTGTATAGTTGCCCAATCTGCTTAACGCCTTTCCTTGACCAGAACAGCGGGTCCTGCATAGCACCCAATTCTGGCAACCTGGGGTTGTCCCATAGGGGTGCATGGGGGGACCATGCCGGGTCATCTCCCGCCCTCATCCCAAGTTTAGCCGCCCTCTCCCAGATGTTGCTGGCCGCCCTCATACACGTGGTCGCCTCTCGGATCCCTCTCGTGCCCCTGTACGCCAGGGAAGTCAGCCTTTCAGGGGAGCCCAGCAGTGCCACTTCCAAGCACACCACCGGGTTGTCCCGCGGTAGGCAAATCCACCAATGAACAAACAGGAGCTGTGTTGCGTAAAAGTATAATTGCATGTGTGGCACCGCCAGACCCCCGGTATCTATTTGCGCCTTCATTATCTGTCGATTTAGCCTTGGGGGGGGAATGACCCCATATAAAGCTGAAGATGATCGACTCCAGTGCTTTAAAATGGGAGACCGGAAGCATCACCGGGGAGGCCTGGTAGATGTATAGGAATTTAGGGAGGAAAATCATTTTAAATATATTGATTCTGCCCATGACCGACAGGGGAAGGTTCGCCCACTGGGTGACTCTTTGCTTCAATTTCGCTATTACCGGGGAGATATTGAAAGAGACAAACTCCTCAGTCCGCCCACTTATCACAATCCCCAGGTACTTAAATTGCTGAACTCTCTTTAGTTGGGATCTTGGGGAGACATCACGGGGGTCAGTCCCATCAACTAGCAACAGGCTAGATTTATCCCAGTTGACCTTCAAGCCGGAAAATCTCCCAAACACCCCAATGGTATCCAGAGCAGCCTCTAAGGACTCACAGCTATCCGCTAGGTATAGTAGGGTGTCATCCGCGTAAAGTGAAATCTTCTCCTCTATCTCCCCCAGCCTCCACCCAGCAATGGTTGTAGAATTCCTAATGATGATTGCCAACGGTTCAATGGCCAGCGCAAAGAGCATCGGCGAGAGCGGGCAGCCCTGCCTAGTCCCCCTATTTAGCACAAAAGGGTTAGAGTAGCAGCCGTTGACCCGCACTCTGGCCGTTGGGCGGTCGTATAACAGCTTTATGTATGCTATAAAACTCGTGGGGAGCCCAAATCTGGCCAACACTGCCCAGAGATACACCCATTCGATCGAATCAAAGGCCTTCTCATTGTCCAGTGAGACTATCGCCACAGTTGTCGTGTACTATCTGTAGGTTGGATATCAGTCTGCGCAGATTTATCCCCGTTGTGCGTCCCGGCATAAAGCCTGACTGGTCAGGCCCGATCAATTGCAATATGACCCTATTTAACCTATTGGCCAGGATTTTAGCCAGAATTTTGGCATCTTGATTTAAGAGGGAGATGGGCCTATATGATGCACATATATCGGGGGGTTTCCCTTCTTTGTGGATAAGGACCACATGCGCTTCATGGAAGGAGGCCGGGAGACTCCCATCGTCCAACGCCTGTTTCAGAACCTCCCAAAGTTTAGGGGCGATCCGATCCATCTCCTGCTTATACCACTCAGCCGGCAATCCATCAGGCCCGGGCGCTTTCCTGCCGGGAAGTGCTCTCATCGCATTCTTAACTTCCTCAATAGTGATGGGAGAGTCAAGAGATTCCCGATCGGCTGGGGCCAGTTCAGGGAATTTAATTTGGTCAAGATAGTTCTCCAACTCATCCAACCCGTAGTTGACCCTAGAGGAGTACAGGGCCGAGTAGTATCTGAGGAACTGTTGTGCAATTTTCTCACCCTCTGTTACCATCTCTCCTGCAACCACTATCCCGGCAATACTATTGGACTTGTTTTCAGCCCTTGCTAGATAGGCCAGAGTCCCTTATGAGGTTTTCAGCAAATTGCTCTGGAGAGGCTCCCTCCGCTTTTTCAGGCAGGCCTAGGATCCGGACGTTATTCCTCCGGTTCCTATTTTCAGCGTCCTCTGCCCTCCCCATGAGAGTGGTCACCTGCCTCCGCAGGGTGGCAATTTCCTCCGAGTGGGTGGATAGTCGATCCTCTGCATCACCGATTCTCCTCTCCGCCTCCCCGGCGCGGTCACGGATCTTATCCAGGTCATGGCGGAAGTAGTTAAATTGTTCCTGTAGAGTGTCAAATTTGGCTGTGAGGGCACTCTGACATGAGGCAATAGCTGCCATTATAGCTGCAGTATCAGGGTTGGAGGTCCCCTGCTCAGCCCCACACGGGGTCTCCATTGTTTGCGTACTACAGGCAACCACGGTTGTTCTGCGCTTCTTATTGCCTCTCATATGTAGGGGAGCACCCCGGCTGAAACAGCCCCGTCAGGGTAGGATCCAAGGACAGGAGACCACCGTCCACCACGGGCACTCAGGGATCTTTTGAGGGGGGGTATAGTAGGCAGAAGAGCGTCTAGGCGGTCCCAGACCAACCCCACAGATAGGGGAGGGGGTCTCAGTCCCGGGGCAGAGCTTTGTGACCTATAGCCTCCACGGCTGTGCCTCAATCCCGCAGAACGGGTGCCGCCTCTATCCCAGGCAGGAGGTGCACGGGTACCCCAGCCAGCTGCGGTGCAGATGAACAGCACAGGCCAGTTGTGGGGTAGGGTCCAATAGAAAAGGCCCACCGCAGGATTCTCCTGTGCAGGGATATGGGGAACAGCAGAGCGTCCAGGTAGCCCCCACTCCACAGGCAGGGGAGGAGGTCCTGCCTCAGGGCAGCGCTATAGGAATTGCGGCCCCTTCAAATATGCACCCAGCTTGCAGGGTGAGCTATTGTGCTGGCCTGGGCAGAAAGCACCCACCGGTCACAGATCAGGAGCAGGAGAAGAAAACAGGGGCTTATCTGCCCACTCAGAGCGCTTTTCTCCCACGCAGGGGGCACAGGGATCAACAGGGCAGCCTTAAGTGTATTGTGGCCCTTGCTGTTTTGCTTGACTGGGGTTGAGCACCAGGGACGTCAGGACATCGATACAGCTCCCACCCCCTCACCTCTGACAAGATGGCGACAGTCCTCCTGTTTTTTGCGCCACTTCCCTCAGCGCTCCTTCTCCGTCAGGCCCCTCGCACCCCTTACCACCGCTTCAGCCCAGGAGGATGAAAAACTCTGCCGCCGCTGAGGACTCCAGCCGCCGCTGATGACTCCAGCCGCCGCCGATGACTCCCGCCGCCGCCTCCTCTCCGCGCACGTGCGCCCGGGGCCCGCCGTCACCTCCTCCACCCCTCGCACCGCAGCGATCTCCTTGCTGTGAGTTGCCTCTCACATTCCGGGCACCCGTCTCCTCGCCACCGCCGCAGCCCGAATCAGGATGAGGCCGCCGCTGACAGGTCCAACGCCGCAGCCTCTCTCTCCTGCACACACGCCCGAGCTGCCGCCACCTCTCCCGCACTTCGCGTGTGTCTCGCTGCCACTCCCGATGGCCGTCTCCGCTGCCGCCGCTCTGCACTTAGGCTCAATCCCTGAGCCAGGGAGAGCCTCAACAAGGGTTCTGGCCGTCCAGTCGCCTATAGATAAGGTAGGAATCAGGATAACTGCAAGGAGCCCCGTTCAGGCACGTCTGCTTAGGTCGCCATCTTGACCACGCCCCCCCCACTACCTGTCTCTATCCCTTCATGAATAAGGCCCCAAGTCTAAGCAGCGGAATATACTCAAAATAATAACAGAAAACCCAAAAAATAAATATATAAATAAATTTATACAATAATTATAATTGTTTATGTGTGTCAGAGGGCAAATCAGGGGGTGGCACTAGGAAAATGGGGTAGGAAAAGTACTCTGAATAATCACAGAAAGCATGAAAATGAATTAAATACATTACTAAATAAATACAAATAACATTTTTCCATGTTTAATTAGTTCCTGTAGCAGGTAATTTTACCTGTTTTTTTTTTATCATTTTTGAAAATGTTTTGGCATTTTTGGTTAGATCCAATTTTTATCTAATAAAGATTAGCCTGACTTCTTTTTTACATTTAATTTTTTTCAGTTTTAACTTTTACTAAATGCAGCTTTTTAAAAGCATCCCATTTAACATTGAAACTGCCTGTGTGTTAGTTTTTTGCCATTAGATACAATTTGTATCTAACAAAAAGGTATTTGTACAATTTTCTGTCACTTTCCCTTGTTTTATTGATTGCCGCTTATCAAGAGTCCCTCTCAAAGGCTACCAGCCCAGACACCAAGCATAAGGGCTTGTAAATACTGGCTCCTGACTATAGTCAACTGGTATAGGGATCCCCAGGACCCCTTACAAGTTCACCCAAAGTGAAAAAGAAATAGGACACCAAACAATAAAATATTTTTATTGTTCTTAATATAACTTATAGTCAGCCATCCATTTCTTCCATCTTCTGTCCCCCGCCAACTTTGGTCTTCCTTGGGTTCGGGAGGTATTCTTTATCCTGTGTCATCTCTTCTTCCTTCTTCTGGGGTCTTTGGGGCCCCCTTCATTGTGTAGATGTGGCAGCCCGGACTGTCAGAAGCTGACGGCTGTGCCGCCATTTATATGAAGACGGAACATAGGTTTCCCCTATCATCCTCACTACCCAGTGAGTGACTGAAGTGAGGCCAGGGGAAGCCGCTTGTAAACTTGGAGGCGTGGCCTTCATGGCCTCATCATCTAAATATCAAGCAACAAACATGTCTAGCTATGTGGAAAGATAGAGATTTGGTTGCATATATCTGCAGATACATGTGGAAGCCACACTGCCCCGGCAAGGCACTCTGTACTTAGTGTGGTCCCTACTCTTAATTTTGAGTCCCCAACATTGGGACATGCAATGCAGACAAACATCTGAGAGCTACTCACCTGGGAAGCTGCCAGCCTCCCTTTAGAACACTTCACAGGGAGAAATCCATATTAACTGAATTCCTCCCTGCTTGTGCTCATGGCAATTCAAATGAATAAAGGGGGGTGGGAGTAGCTCAATCACTATTATTTATACAAAATTATTATTATTATTCAGGGCCTGGGAACTAATTTACCCCCCCCCCCCCCCGTTTAACCCTCTCATCATCTAAATATCAAGCAACAAACATTACTTCACATTACTTCATGGAATTTTCCTGATGTCATTGCTGATGTCACAGAGGGGGAGGGGCATAGAGGGGATTTTCCTGTGACACCCCCTTTAGGCCCCTCACCTTTTGTGGCATCATAAGTGAGGTCGGGAGATTAATATAAAAGTCGCTCTCCAGCGGCTCATAATGGAGTTCCCAGGCTCCGTCCAGGAGTTGGGGTAAACAGAGGGGAACCTTCCTTGCTAAATGCTGCCGGGGTGTCTAAGGACACTCTACATACATAGAAAGGAGTCTGCATGGGAGCCCAGAGGGGGAAAGTACGTATAAGTTTATTAAGATTAATAATTTTTTTTTTAATGTGTGTTTTTTTTCTTCTACACTTTCACTTTGAACTGGTAGGGGGTCGCATACCAGTTCATACTCCATTACCCGCATTACCAATGGCAAGGGTGGTGCAGATGACCCTGGCGGCCTATAGCATGGGCCGCTGCTAGGCACCGGACCTGTGCTATGAGGCATAAGAGCTTGTAATGCTCAGGGCCAGCGGCTGGCTGGGTGGCCATTGGGTCCTGGAATTACAAGCCCCTATGTTTGGTTTGCTGGGCTGGTAATGCTTAGAGGGGGGAACCCCATGCATTAAAAAAATGTTTAAACATGTTGGGTGCGAGGTTAGATTTGAAATAATTTACCCGCCAAAAATGTAAAATAAATGCTTGGGGTCCCCCGTTAAGCATTAACAACCACCCCTTGGAACCCCTTGCATTATACTTATTGGGACTTACTTGTTGGGACCCCTTGAATAACATTTTTTGGGCCTTTGATAAAACTACTTACGTGTTGGGACCCCTTGCATTATACTTTTGGGGCTTTGATATAACTACTTGTTGGGACCACTTGGGCTTTCAAAAACTGTGAAGCTCCTGAAAAATGGACCAAAACCAGAGATGGTCAAAACCACAGGTTTTAGTCCCACTTTAAAGAGGAATAAAACCCCCAAATGTCCCTTTCTTCCTCTATATCCTACTCTGACTGCTAGCTCGCTGAAATGTGAAGCCTGTGAGGTCCGGCGAGTGCCTAATGTGTACATCTTCCAGACCTGCCTCTCTAATCATACTATTCCAAAATAGACAATCACAGCCCTGCTTACCTTTGAAGCCTCTCCTGTCCATAGGCCTAGTTATGGTGTTAAAGTCACCTCCAAAGACTACTGGCTGTAAAATGAAAGAGCTTGATATTTGTAAAGAGGCATTTCCTGTCCCACTTAGTCTAGGGTCCATAGATATTTATTAGACACAGGTCCCACCCCTTCACAACACTGTCCAAGTCCATGCACCTGCCAACCTCCACCTCAATGACTGGCAAGTTACCATATAGGTTTTAAAAAGTACCACCACTCCACTGTAAGGCCTGGCCACAAGAGAACAAAAGGGGGGGGTCCTCCCACCTAAGCTGGATCAGAATGCACCTGTTGAAACTGCTGCCAGAGGCATTGGCCTCACTGGGCACAGATGCCCTCTCGCCAGCAGCTTCTCCTCCACTCCTGGCCGCCTGGGTATAGGACACGGGGACTGCACTGTAGTACCAGCATTACTCCCAACATCACCCTGCTGGATAAAGTGCAAGGAAGGACTCCTTGCAGCAGGGGCTCCAGCATTTGATGGCACAGTCTTGTTAAAGTCCACATAAGGGGCAGATACAGGGAGGATAACTGGAGAGTCGGAGGCCAGCAACAGCAGTCACAGCTGAGAGTTCAACAACAGGAACAGAATTACCAACTGCAGTAGACATGGAGGAACGTTCATCAGTAACCACAGAGGAAAGTTCAGCAGCAATAGTTACAACAGATAGGCCAGCAGCAGTCACCGGCGGCAGGCTAGCAACAGGAAAAGGGGAAAGTCCAGCAGCAGGCACAGGATGCTGGCAGGCACTAGACACTGGAGGCAGGTTGGCATTAGACACAGGGTTTTGGCTATCATTAGTCACAGAGGACAGGCTAGCAGCAGCAGTAGTGACAGAGTGCAAGCTAGCAGCAGCGGTGATAGGGGCAGATTTGGAGCATAGAGGGCAGGCCAGCAGTGGGCAGAGGAGGCAGACTAGAAGGAGACAGAGAGGGAAGGCTGGAAGCAGACACACCAGAGGATGTAGGAACATCTGAAGACTTCCCAGACAGACCAAATCCTGTGGTTAAAACACCCATGGTCCAGCACACCCTTGACCCAGGATAGGTGCCAGGACAGCAGTTGAGGCTGGCGCCTCTTATTCTTTGCAGGATAAGGAGCACCAAAATCTCCAAAATCCAGTGCTACCGGCACCCTCCACATGATGGCTGGTTAAGGAAGCACCATACTGAGCTAGCATCAGCTCCTCACATGGTGGTGGCAGATCTCCACTGCACACCAATGCTGCACACACCTGGTGAACTGCTCCAGACAGATATGTTACATGCACCGGTTCCAGGGTTCCTGACTGGGGTGAACATGTAAGCTCTTCTCCTTCTGAATCCTCCCTTATATTCTAATAGATAGTAAGCTCTTCTCCTTCTGAATCCTCCCTTTTACCCTAATAAATTGTAAGCTCTTCTCCTTCTGTATCCTCCCTTATACCCATATAGAGTTTACACTCTTCTCCTCCTGTATCCTCCCTTATACCCTAATAGATTGTAAGCTCTTCCTCTTCTGTTTCCTCCCTTATACCCTAGTAGATTATAAGCTCTTCCTCTTCTGTATGCTCACTTACACCGTAATAGATTGTAAGCTCTTCTCCTTCTGTATCACCCTCATACCCTAATAGATTGTAAGCTCTTCCCTTTCTAATCTTGTCATATAAATTTAGTCATATAAATATATACATATATACTAAGTTTCAATAAATAAAATAAATAAAAATGATAACTGTATATTTTATAACAATTCAGCATCCAATATATCTAAACTAATATTACTATATACAATCCTTTATACAAACTAACACTACACTATACACAATTCAGCAGGAAGATTAAAAGGCCCCCTCACGTGCACGCAGCCATTCTTCACAAATCTGCCATTGTTATAAAAAATCACCATGCATTGCATGCAAACTCGCAGACCACGATTTTGCAAATACCTGTATTATTACCGTATTTTCCGCACTATAAGACACACTTATTTTTCCCCAAAAGTTGGGGGAAAAATGTCCGTGTGCCTTATCGGGCGAATGTAAAAAAAAAAATAATAAAAAAAAAAAAAACTCACCCATTCCCGGCGCTCCCACTTTGCCTGCCACACTGCGAGAGGCCAGATAAAGACAGAGGAGCGTCGGGCTCTGTCTCGCCCCCGCGATCGCTGTCTTTTCAGGCAGCAATAGCAGTGGCAGGGCCAGAGACAGTGCCCGCCGCTCCTCCATCTGCTACCTCTTCCGCCTGGGGCACACGCGAGCACCCAGGTCCCTGCAGCAGGTGGGTGTGGTCTGCACCGAGTCAGTGCAGGCCACGGCCACCTGCTGCTCTGACCTGGGTGCTCGCGTGTGCCCAGGAAGAGGCAGCAGATGGAAGAGCGGCGGGCACCGTCTCTGGCCCTGCTGTCATCGCTGCCGGAAAAGACAGCGATCGCAGCGGTGGGGCCGGGACAGAGCACGGCGCTGCTTCTTACGGCCAGCTCCGTGAATGGGGTGGGCGTGGCCTGCGCGCCGCTGACGCGGAGTAGGCCACGCCCACCCGACTCACAGAGCTGGCCGCTCAGCGGAGCGGTGTCAGTGGACAGGTGAGTTTTACTTTTTTTTTTACTTAAGCCGACTGCCAATGGGAATTGGGGGAGAGGGGGATGCCACACAGCCTATGGGAATGGGGGGCACACACTGCCTATATGGGGAATAGGATGGGGGGCACACTGCCTATATGGGGAATTGGAGGGGGAAATACCACACAGCTTATGATAATGGGGTGCACACTGCCTATATGGGAATGGGAGGGGGGATGCCACACTGCCTATATGGGGAATGGGAGGGGGGATGCCACACTGCCTATATGGGGAATGGGAGGGGGGAATGCCACACTGCCAATATGGGGAATGGGAGGGGGAATGCCACACTGTCTATATGGGGAATGGGAGGGGGAATGTCACACTGCCTATATGGAGAATGGGAGGGGGATGCCACACTGCCTATATGGGGAATGGGAAGGGGGAAATACCACACTGCCTATATGGGGAATGGGAGGGGGAATGTCACACTGCCTATATGGAGAATGGGAGGGGGATGCCACACTGCCTATATGGGGAATGGGAAGGGGGAAATACCACACTGCCTATATGGGAATGGGAGGGGGGATGCAACACTGCCTATATGGGGAATGGGAGGGGGGGTGCCACACTGCCTATATGGGGAATGGGAGGGGGAATGTCACACTGCCTATATGGAGAATGGGAGGGGGATGCCACACTGCCTATATGGGGAATGGGAAGGGGGAAATACCACACTGCCTATATGGGGAATGGGAGGGGGAATGTCACACTGCCTATATGGAGAATGGGAGGGGGATGCCACACTGCCTATATGGGGAATGGGAAGGGGGAAATACCACACTGCCTATATGGGAATGGGAGGGGGGATGCAACACTGCCTATATGGGGAATGGGAGGGGGGGTGCCACACTGCCTATATGGGGAATGGGAGGGGGGGTGCCACACTGCCTATATGGGGAATGGGAGGGGGGAATGCCACACTGCCAAAATGGGGAATGGGAGGGGGAATGCCACACTGTCTATATGGGGAATGGGAGGGGGAATGTCACACTGCCTATATGGGGAATGGGAGGGGGAATGTCACACTGCCTATATGGAGAATGGGAGGGGGGATGCCACACTGCCTATATGGGGAATGGGAAGGGGGAAATACCACACTGCCTATATGGGAATAGGAGGGGGGATGCCACACTGCCTATATGGGGAATGGGAGGGGGGATGCCACACTGCCTATATGGGTAATGGGAGGGGGGAATGCCACACTGCCAATATGGGGAATGGGAGGGGGAATGCCACACTGCCTATATGGGGAATGGGAGGGGGAATGTCATACTGCCTATATGGAGAATGGGAGGGGGGATGCCACACTGCCTATATGGGGAATGGGAGGGGGAATGTCATACTGCCTATATGGAGAATGGGAGGGGGGATGCCACACTGCCTATATGGGGAATGGGAGGGGGAATGCCACACTGCCTATATGGGGAATGCCACACTGGGTATACGGGGAATGGGATGGGGGCATGCTACACTGTCTATGGAATGGGGGCATCCCACACGGCCTATGGGAATGGGATAGGGGAATGCCACACGGTCTGTAATGGTGCGTTTTTGGTTTAAAATATTTTTTTCTTATTTTACTCCCCCAAATCCTAGGTGCGTCTTATGGGCAGGTGCGTCCTATATGGCGAAAAATACAGTATTAATATTATCTCAGCCACATCCGAGATTTTCTCGGCCAGGCGTACATGAGTGGCCCAGCACTTTGCTTCATGGCACTTGTAAGGAGAAAAGAAAGGCAGGTCAACATTTGCTTGCACATGTCTTCCAGTTCTCCCTGACAAATACCCCCAATTGCTTATTACTTACTGCATCCCTGTTGTTTCCCATTTTATGGAGCCAACCTCTGCCTTGGCATCATGCCTTCAGCGGGGTCTGTAAGGGTATGAAAACACAATTCTGAACTAGGCACATGTGTGATGTTAGGCATGCTCCTGGAGGCGTTCGTTTGTGATTTGTTGAACCTATCTGAGTCATGGGAGGTTCCTGCCTCATGGCCCCATAGCACCAAATTCTCCAGGGTCCAATGAGTCTGTGGGGAAAAAGAAGCACAAAACAACTGCACTTAGCAGACATGTCATTGGGAGTTCCTTGCCTTTAGGTGTGTGTTGTTTGTGGGGATTCCAAAGAGAATGATGAGGACATTGGCAATCTTCAGGGGTTGACGCCTTACCCACACACTCACTTTGCCATGGCACTGGTCGGACCCTTCGGCTCTGGATGGGCTTGATTTTCTGTCAGAACGCTAGAAGAAAAGTACAATTCTGTGACACAGTTTTACATTAGTGGACAACTTATCTATGGACCAGCCACATTTCCTGGGAACTTCTGGCAGAAAAACTGCCTCACCCAGGGCCTCTTCCATCTCTCCTTTAGGTGTAATGTTCCCCACCAGTCTATTGCATGATCTGCTGCTTCTTCTCCAATCATATATTGCCCTAGTTTAGCTCCACCTTCCCCTCATTATGATGTGACACTTCTCAGAGCAATGTTTTTCCTTATCTGGGATGTAAAATAAACATTTGTGCTAGGATTGTGCCCCAAAACCTGTGATTTACTTATCAACACACTATCTCCAAGTCCTCTATATTCCTTTGTGTCTGTGTTGCAAAAATGGGAGCGGTTTTCTAGCCTTGAGCAAAAATTACTCACTACATATTCCAGAATGCTTGCACTGTAACAAGTCACACAGCAGTAATAAGACTTCCAGCTGAAAACATTGCCTGTAACCATTTAGCTACTAGAAGACAGGGTTGTGATCCTCCCTATCTGAATAAGTTGAATTACAGCAGAAGAGGTTAAATCTGTTGCCTGTGTCTTAGCCAATCAGATGTTTAGCAAGCCAGTTGATATACATGCTAAGGTAAACACATTGTTGCTAGGAAAAACTGTTAGCCTGTTAAATAGAAAAAAAAAAAACAGATAAGCTTAGAAAACAGATAAGCTTAGCACATTGATTACATCATTTTGGCAAACAATAATGGAAACTTAAAATAAATTAATTGAAAGTGGAATTACTCTTTAAATACCTGTGTCTCACATTTCCCCCATATGCAGCAAACCAATTCATGTATTGGTCTACCCGTTTTGGCTGGCGAGTGATCTCGCCACTATGTGCATATGTGCCACTGAGGAGGCGCATGTTGCTACAGCATGTGCATATGCATCTCCTAATAACTCCTTGCTGTGGCGCTGAATCACTGATGCACCTACACTAACTGGCGAACACAGCCCTCCAGACCACCATTACTGGTGGATTGGAAGTTCTATGGCCTCGCTCCTGTCTCATCCTGCAACCGTGCACTGGCATACACACATCTGAGCCCCCCAGCGTCCCCAAGAGACAGGGCAGGGTGGTACATTTTACAGTGGCCAGAGCATATGAGTAACGGCATGTTCACTAAGGCACTTGTGGTGTGGCACACTAATGGTGGTTTCACGTCTAGGCCTTCAACAGGCAGACAGGGTTGTGGTCTGCACATGTTTGCTCTCTGAAGCAGACCCCAACCCTGTCTGACTTGGAAAATGAAGCCTCCATCATTACAGTGCTCCACACCATGTGCCTTGGTTTGTATGCCTTTGCTCCAGTGGAGCCTGTCCACTCATTTGCCTGTCCACTCATTTGCCTGTTCATTCATTTGCCTGGCTGTAAAGCGCCACATGTGTAGGCGAAGCATAGCATAGCATGTGTACTTACCAGCATAATGTACTGCTGCTCGTTGGTAGTGGGCAGGGAGGGTGCCATGATGCTGAGTGTCTCTTCCACCTTGTTCCAGCAGTGTGACACACTCCAGCGGATCCCAGAAGTGTTGTGCTGGATGTGCATACGCCCATGATGTTGTAGCTTCTAGGTTGCAAACGCCTGACATCTGTACTTTGATGGTAGTGATTACTGATGGCAGAAGGTTGCCACGACCTTGCAGCCCCCAGAGCTTGAAATCCAGGCATGGCATATGGGAACACAGCACGCAGACAAGGCTCCATAGCCCCAACCCCAGGCACTACCGCTCGGGTTACAGACACTCCCCTGCTGCCAGCCACAGTACCCACTCTGAACAGGTCACCGGCAGCAGTGTGACCTGGCAGCAGGAGATCCACACCCATGGCTCCCGCCCAGGACCGGCTCCAGGTTTATTTGGGCCCTTGGGCGGCATGGTCTCAGTGGGCCCCTTTGTGGTGAAGAGTCACATCAAATCACAGAGGGACGCCCCAAATCTGGATGCCCCCTAAGGATCATGCCCCCTACTTTGAAGCACACCAAACCCATTTAAACCTGACCTCGGAGTCTAAACGAATCTATATTCACCTGATTCGGATGCCTATGTGTGTGACCCTCCTTTGTTCATTACTTTCCTGGAACTGGTGAATGCATTGTGGGATCGCCAGTTTGAGTTAACGGCCAAACCAGGGGGGCTCTTTCACAAACAGGGGCAACAAGCGGATGGAATTGCTTGCATAGTGGGTATGCCAGAGATCCCAGAGGGTTTCACACAGTAGGGTATCACAGATTGGGATGCTCCAGGGATAGGAAATCAGCTGGAGTGGGCAACTTAAAAGCAGAACAAAAGCCAACACTTCCAAAGGCTGGCCCTGTCAGTGGGCCCCCCCGGAGGGTGGGGGCCCCTGGCAGCGGCCCCACCTTGCAGGGTGCTGACGCCGGCCCTGCTCCCGCCACACAACACCATGTTCCAGTCACCGCTCTGGACACTGGAGTGCACACCTCAGTGTGGGCCCCACTGTGGGGCCCCATGGCAAAGCAGCAGAGCCACAGCTGCGGTTGTTCATTCCCCTGCCATCCTGTGCACTCCTTCTGGACCTAGGAGTGGTCACAGTGACACCTTCTCCCCTGCCCACCCCAGTCACCAGGGAGCAGCTGCTGCTCCACAGAGGGGCTGGAAGTTGACCTGTGGGAAGGTCAGTGGCCACTTCAATGGCACACAGTTGGAGGCGCCGGTGGACGGGGTGTCAGATAACTTTTAGAAGCTGGCTGGGAAATGGTACCGCACTACACCCAAAGTGGTGCTGAATTAAATCTGGCACCAGATTGCCCGGCGGGTGGCTATTGCAGGGCCAAAGTCCAAGAATGCTGACTTAAAAATAGTGGTACGGAAAAAATAAACTGGAGGCGGAATGAGTGGTTAGTGTGCACCAAGAGACACGCACAGATGTGTTTACCTACAATTCCAATCCAGAACAGCCCTTGTAATTGGTTGGTGTGGTGGGCACAAATTGCTGTGGTGCCCAGTGTTTACCCCATGTTGAGTAGCTTAAGGAGTGCAGCCAAGGAATGTGTTTAGCTTAATTTGTTTCTCCTTTGCCTTGCAGCAACCACCCAACCATCACCCATGCCTCTACCCCTGGCACCCACTGAACTTCCAGCCACTGCGGCTCCACGTCCTTTGCTCTATGCTTGTTACACGTTGTTTCTGGGGCCAAGTGTGGTAGCTCCAAAAATAAGTTACTCTAAAAAAAAAAATAGTTTTGTATGTTTTTAAGTGACAGCAAAGCAAATACAAAGAGGTGTACACACCAAAACAAAAACAAAGCAGACACAAATTAACTGAAAGAATAGTCCACCAGGTGCTGGCATACTGACTGCTCAGCATTGCTCTGGGTGCCAGAATAGAGATGCCCAGGCACCTCCTGAGCAGCTGTGGTGGTTTCATGCTCCAGGTAAGCAGACACCTTCTCCAGCAAGGCAAGACTGTGAAGCGTAGTGGAGGACACTATTATCTTAACCACCTTGGCCGGCTAGTACTGGAGCACTCCACCAGTCTGGTCCAGGCAGCGAATGTGGCTCTTTAAAAGGCCAGGTACACCATTCCTGTCATAGAAGACAGGCGTTGCTGCGAGCAGGGGTCGAGGCGAGGTGGGGTGAGTTGGGGCTGTGTGTTTAGGAATGGGGTGGTTTATGGATTGGGAGGTGGAAGGGTTCCCACTGATTCATCAATGAGTACTATTAGAAACTGTCCAGCTATCGCCAACCAAGATGGCAGCCTCGCCGCAGGCAAGTTACATTTTTTTTTTATATTACCGTATATACTCGAGTATAGGCCGACCCGAATATAAGCCGAGGCACCTAATTTTACCACAAAAAACTGGAAAAAGTTATTGACTCGCAGTGGCGTTGCTAGGGCTGGTGTCACCCGGGGCGGTAGGAAATGGTGTCACCCCCCCCCCCCAAAGAAAAAAAATTTTTGTATGTTGAAAGAACTCAATGTTAATGCCCCCCTGTCATTACTCAGACTGCACCCCATATACCCCAGCCACCCCTGTCATTACTCAGACTGCACCCCATACCCCATACCCCCTGTCATTACTCCGACTGCACCCGATACCCCAGCCCCAGCATACCCTAGCATCCCCCACACCATAGCACCCCCTGTCATCACTTATACCAGCCAAACCCCCGCCCCGCGCAGCACAGAACAGCTTTTGACTTACCTTACAGTCAAGTGATGGGGAGGTCACGTGATGCCGCCAGCGAGTCGCGGGTGTTCTTTCCTCTCCAGCAAACGAGCGCCTGCGCCTGTGATTGGCCGGTGCCCGGTGGAGCCACGCACCAGCCAATGAAAAGCTGAGTTTTGAGTTTATGGGGAGGGGCGGGGTTTATCAGGAGCAGGCGCCGAAGGAGAAGCGGCGCCTGCGGTGTGATGCTTTTTTTTTTTTTTTTTCACACCTGCCCCGGAAACGCGCGGACGGCGAGCGCAGCTGCGCGGGGAGGCGGGCACGGGTGCGCGGCCGTGCAGCTTAGCGGGAACACTGCCCACCAGGTCCTATGGTAGGGCCGGCCCTGGGTGTGCGGTGTCACCCTCTAGGTCTGGTGTCACCCGGGGCGGTCCGCCCCCCCCGCCCCTGGGTCGCTACGCCACTGCCTTTGTTCAATACTCAAATCCCTATTTCATTGATCCATTTTCGATCTGATCGGAATTTTTATTCGACAGAAGGAGAAATAAAATCCGATCCAGCAAGAGGTTCCGCAGCAGCAGCAGCAGCTGTCACAATGACTCTACAGCTGATGACCGCCCCCCTGGCTACAAAAGAACTACTATTCCCAGCATGCTCCGGCCCAGGTACCGCATACACTGGTGGATAAAGCTCAGCAAGGCATGCTGGGAATTGTAGTTCCACGATCAGTTCCCCTTGCAATCACATCGGGGAAACGGCCCTGCAAATCAGTTGTCTATGGAAAGAGCTGCCGGAGCAATCGCTGCCCTCCCTTACCTCTGCAGTACTTCTGCATGGCTGCTCCGGGGCCTCCGCTTCTCCCGGGCAGGGGCTCCCGGTGTAACAATGGCTGGAGCGACCGCAGATGATCCGGAGAGCCGAGCAGCGGCGGCAGCGCTTGTGCTATGGAAGGAGGCAGCCAGCATGGCCTGACTGACACCTCCTCCGGCCAATTGGAGGCGGGTACAGGCACCAGGTCCCATGGTAGGGCCGGCCCTGGGTGTGCGGTGTCACCCTCTAGGTCTGGTGTCACCCGGGGCGGTCCGCCCCCCCCGCCCCCGGGTCGCTACGCCACTGTTGACTCGAGTATAAGCCTAGGGTGTTGGAGGGTAGCGGAGGATGCAGCCGCCAGCGCACTCAGATCCACTAGCCTTAGACAAGCTATTAGACGAAGGGGCAGGAGCGGACCTGAGTGTGCTGACTGAACCAGAGGCATTAGCCCCAGCCTGTGCCTGTCCCAATGGGCAATGCCCCAGCTATTCTACAAAACTGCCAGCCACAGTCATGGAATTAGCCCCAGTCTGTGCCTGTCCCATTGGGAATGCCCCAGCTATTCTACAAAACTGCCAGCCACAGTCATGGAATTAGCCCCAGTCTGTGCCTGTCCCATTGGGAATGCCCCAGCTATTCTACAAAACTGCCAGCCACAGTCATGGAATTAGCCCCAGTCTGTGCCTGTCCCATTGGGAATGCCCCTGTCATTCCAGAATTAAACACTGCCAGTCATGGCATTAGCCCCAGCCTGTGCCCTGTCCCATTGGGAATGCCCCTGTCATTCCAGAATTAAACACTGCCAGTCATGGCATTAGCCCCAGCCTGTGCCCTGTCCCATTGGGAATGCCCCTGTCATTCCAGAATTAAACACTGCCAGTCATGACATTAGCCCCAGTTTGTGCCCTGTCCCAATGGCCAATGCCCCTGCCATTGTAAAATAAAACAATGTGATCATGGCCACAGCAATGACCCCCCCAGTATAGTGTCACCCCCTCACACAGCCGCTGGCAGCCTGCCCTCCCGATGCCCAGTCATATTGGAATGGCAGCCTGTGACGGGCATGATGCTGCCAATCAGCAGCACTCAGTAATTTGGTTTTGTTCCTTTCTGGATGAGCAACCTGATTTGGCATACTGCTGTGTGTATCCCCAGGAATCGCCCCTTAATTCACTTTTTCCTTGTTCTGATGGCACATGTGTAGGGCACTAAATCAATCAGCCATGCTCATTCTATTTAGATATCCTTTACTACTCTGAGCTCAGAGCAGCAAGGAAATCTAAATGGAGTGAGCACTTGCCGCATCCCCACTTGCCTTTAGCTGTGGGCATGCGCTGTCCACACCAACCATTCAAAGGTGCCGAGATGTGGCAAGGACTCGGGGAAGAGGCGAGTTAACCCAGCGGCCCTGAGATTTCACACAGGGGGCATACCAATTTAGGTTGCCCCAATAAGAAGTAGGGATGTTGCCAACATATCTGCATGAACACTGGATGTGTACTGAAGAACATAGTGTCTGGAGGCCAGCTGCTTAACTTCCAAACCCTAGACATACCAGCCATTATGCCTGTTGCACCAGGGTAGGAGCCTGGAGGGAGATGGAGTGACAACATTTTATTGCTAGACCTAGGCCAGAGTTTAAAAAATAAGGATGTACAAGGATGGCTTTCTTACAGATACGGGCATGATGGGCATGATGCTGCCAATGAGCAGTGCGAGGGAAGCAGCTGCCAATATTACCTGGGCTGGAGGCTGGAGTGGGCATGGTCACACGCACACACGGACACTGCAGCCGCCACCCTGTCCTCGTGACTGCAGCACGAGGACCCCCCCCCCTTACCTGTTGTTGCGCGCTGGCCACCTCCGTTCCCTCTGCCTCCGCCGCCGCCTCCTCCTCCGCCGCCTCCTCCTCCGTCTCCTCCGCCGCCGCCGCTCTCACAAAAGCGCAGGCACTTCCTGGTTGTTGCGCGCCGGTTGGTGGGCGGGCCCCATGTGGTCGGCGTCCAATAGAAACAATGGACGCCTCCCACCAACCTGTGCGCAACAGCCAGTAAGTGTCAGTGTGTGTGAGAGCACTGACTCGAGTATAAGCCGAGGCGGCTTTTTTCAGCCCAAAAAGTGGGCTGAAAAACTCGGCTTATACTCGAGTATATACGGTAAATTGATGCTGTCCTTCGCCTTAAGCCCTCCCCCATCCGTAGAGATAAGCCTACGTTTGCTTTGTGGCAAATACGACCCTGGAAATGCCTGCACACAAAAACCCAATCTGGCCCAAAAGTCCCTGTAAATCACACGAGTGTACACTTTTTGTGGGAATTTCATGGGATTTTTCACACCAAACCAAAGTTCTGGCAAACAATATCTTGCTCAATAAAAATGGCTGAACCGGGAGAGGGGGGTAAGATGGTCGAGAATAGATTTTTCATGTCTAAAACCAGATGAGAATGCAGTCTCATAGGGATCAGGTTGTAAAGTAATGTGTCAGCCTCTTGCCTGGAAAGGCAGCAGACTTTATGCTCAGGATTGGTGTTGGAATACATCTGTAGAGACTTGTGCTAAGAGTATCCTGCGAAAAAATAACTGAACTTTAGGTCCCTCTCCAGGTGCACGCTAAGTTTCTCCCACCTTATCCCCTGTGGGAACAGTATAAAATTAATAATTTTATAGCATCTCAAAATCCCTGATTATATGTAAATAGCTTATTATTATTTAGGGGTTGCGGCTGAGCTGGGAAGGGCATGTCAGAGCACAGTTTATGAATCATGAGCTCTGCTGTGGTCATCATTACAGAGAGCCATTATGTTGGATTCCATTTCCCACCCTAGGAGTCATCCATATCCAAGGGCCTGATTTTACCACAATGGGATGTCCCTACTCTGCCTGTTTCTCCCCATTATAAAGAAGGGTGCATATCACATAACCATCCTGGGACTTCTCATAGTGTCCAAGGCCCTCTCTAATACTCCATTCTTATTAACTTTTAAATATACTCCACATACTGCTCCTATAACACTCTAGGTCATTTTTACTCTCTAATTTTCCACAAATGCCATTCAGAAAACACTAACCTGTGACTGATTCATAGTGCTTAATGCCCCATTATATAACCTTTCATCTGTACACAAACATAAATACCATCATGAAAAAATGATGGGTGGCATCGGGGATAAAGATTGCTCTGTCTGGATACTATTTACAGCAGGAAAATGACTGGGTCACATACTGAAGTAAAAACTATACTGCCCAAATAGCAGCCCTGTGATTATCTATAGGAAGGGTAACTCGTCATTTTTAAATATTTGTAGCAATGTGTAGCATTTGAATGCTACTAAGGGTTTATTATTGACACCTTATTATGCATTTTTTGAACTGATAAGAATACAATGTGACTTGCAGACTTTTATAAAGCCATACAAAATTAGACTAATAAAAATAATGTTTTAACAAGCTACTCCAAACATCCCCAAATAGCAAAAGCAATATAGCCAACATATTAAGAACCTTATTGATGAAGGGTGCATTTTACTGTCACATTGATCCACTTTCGAGTGCCTGCATCTATTTATATATAGGCGCTGTTATTTTTACAGAATGGCACTGCAAGTCACAACGTCTGATGTTAAAAAATCATCTTGGATTGGGGCAATCTGTATTGGCTGGCCTGTGTCAGGGCCTGTTGGACCCTTATGCTGATTATAACAGTGCCAGTGGGCGCTGCGCGCCGTATTTATTCATTTTTGTCATGCTGAAAAGATTGGCGCTGTATTTAATAGCCGCTGGTCAATGTTTCTTCATTACAAGTTACAGGATATCATTGCTGTGAACAAAGGGGGCAAACTTTACATTGCGTTTATGCTGTGTTTTAGTTGTTGTGTTCCAAATGACCCTTTGGTTAGAAAAATAAGCCTTTAAAAATGAGTTTACAAGAAAGCAATAAAATAACATTTGGCAACATCTAAGTTGTGTTTATCTGATTGACAAGTCACAATGCAAGTTCTGTACAAATTAATGTGTGTAATATTAATTCTAAGCAAGAAACACTTCAGTAAATTTCTGCCCATTGGTGTTCTATGGGATCTAAACCTACGGCACCACCCTAAACTGGCACAGCTTTGAGAAAAGCGCTGGTCACTGAAATACCGTATATGGTGGCAGTGATAACTCAACTATAGTGCCGAAAAATTATGCAGCGCCGGGTGCTCTGGTTGAAGCAGCACCAGATGAAGCCTGGCGCTGGAGCTCAAGATTCCATAGAGCATTATGAGCAAATGGATTGTTGTGTTTAATGCTTTTAATTATATTAACCCTTCTAGTGCCAGATACGTGAGTCTCACGTAGCAGCCTCTTCTACCGTTAAGTGCCAGCTACGTGAGACTCACGTAGCTGACTTTAAAGTAAAAAACTCACCTGACCCCTCGTTGGATCGGGCCGGGTCTTCTCTTTGCCCGAAAGAGCGCCCCCCCCCCCCGCTTCGGCCGCTGCCACAAACTGTACAAAAAAAAAAAATGATATTTACTCACTTGCAGCCCCGATCCCTCCCGCAGGGTCTCCTCTTTACCGGGGGGGAAGGACCTCCAATCGCCCCCCCCGGGCTCTTCCGTGGTGAGGAGAGGGTGAGAAATCACCCTCTCCCCCCACTTCCTAGGTCGGGACTGCTAGCCCTGCCCCTTGGGGGCGGGCCAGGTGACGTCATTGGGGACTCGGCACCTGTCACCCGGCAGCCGAGACCCGAAGCTCAGTTGCCGTTGGAGATCGGAGGAGGAGGGCTGGTTACCAGCTCTCCTCCTCCGATCTCCAGGAGCTGTCATCTGAGCAGCTGAGACATCGTGGGACATGATTGGGATATCGGAGGTGAGTAGAAAAAAAAATAAATGTCATTTTTTTTCTTATGTTCCAGTTTGTTAATTTTACATTTAACACCTTGTCAACTGGTAAGGGGTCCATGAGACCCCAAATACCAGTTCACAAGGCTGGGGGCTGGCAAGTCACCTGTGGCTAGCGGGTGAGTTGCCATTAACCCCCGGCACCCCAATTACCTGCCTCCCCAAAGCCCAGGGGGGGGGCAGAAGAGTCCAGGCTCACACAGGGTATGTGGGCTTGTAGGTTGCAGGATGGGGGGCCACAAAAGCTGGCCCCTCCAATCTGTTCCTACAAGCCCCCATAGCTGGTCCTGGGCGGGTTATGACGGGTAGGGGGGACCCTATGTCATTCTTTGGGGGGATTTTTAAGGGTTAGAGTTAGAGTTAGCCTAACCCTAACCCTAACAATTCCAAAAAAAATGCCCTCCACCCCTCTGGGAGGGGGGCACTATGTCATTTTTTTTTTTAATTAACCCCTTATGTTTATAGTGTGGATAGTAGTTGTATTTTATTTGTAAATGTTATAAAGTGCTCTTTTCAGTTTGGGGGGGTCTCCTGGGCAAGAATGGGGGGCTACCGATACATATGTTGTACTGTTGTAATCGGGAGAAATAGGGCTATCACATGCAATATTGTTTTCATTAATAAAACAAATGTTTTATTTAAAATAAAGGAGACAATTGTCTAAAAAATATTATTTTATTTATTTTTTTGTTTTTTTACGCAAAAATATTTAAAAAACAGTAGAAAAATTACAAGACATTTCATGTTAAAGCCTAAACTCTGCTGCAAAAAATATGTATATCATTTTTCTGGAAATTCCAGCAAAAATCACAGTTAAACATGGCGCAAAATGGGGAAAAATGACCTGTCAACATAGGGTGACAAAATTCAAGTAGGCTGGCAATTAAAAGGGTTAATAGTATCTATGCATGTTGGGTATTGTTCTGTTCGGGGGACCTTGGGATTTCAGATTTAGCTTGTATTTTCTTGTTTGCATATTTAGATTTTAGGAAAACATGTTTTTTATGCTGCTTTTTTAGACTTTTTTTTAGGGAAACCCTGTGCAACCTAAGAATTCTTCAAGGGATTACTTCCAGAAAGATGAGCCCACTACAACAAACTCAGTACGCTTAGAAAGCTTAACATGTGTCCTTTCAGAAAATATATGGTTTATGGGGGATATTCCAAATGTAAAGGGTTGTTTTGGTTGAAAAATCGCAAGGTGCGCACTTTGTCAGCAGAGCTGAAAATTTCAAGTAAAATTACTGTTATGCGCATGCTTTACTTGTACTTGACAGTACCTATGCATGTTGGGTACCATTCTGTTCGAGGGATGTTGCTTTTTCAGATTTTACATTTTTTTCTTGTTTGCACATAGTTTTTTTTTAGGAAAATGTGGCTTTGATTCTTCTTTTTTGTTCTTTTTTAGGGAAACTCTGTGCAACCAAAGAATTGATTGAGGGATTACTTCCAGAAAACTGCGCCCATGTCAACAAGCCTGGTACACCTAGAAAGCTTGAGGTGTGCACTTCCAGAGAATATATAGAATATATATATAGTTTGTGGGGGTATTTCAAATGTAAAGGGTTGTTTTTCTGGAAAAACTGCAAGGTGCGCTTAGCGCATAGCATAGTTGTATTTTATCTGAAAATCTCCTAAATCGCTGTTTCAGTTTGGGGGAGTCTTCTGGGCAGGAAAGGATGTCTACCAATACATATGTGGTACCGCTGTGACCGGGAGAAATTGGGGTTTCACACGCAATAAGATTTTATTGACAAACGTACATTTTTTATTACAAAAAAACACTACAAATTGCAAAAAATAAATAAAAAACGGCCAAACAAGACATTGCATGTTGAATCTCAGACTCTGCTGAAAAAAACAATATATAATTTTCCTGGAAAATCCCTGGAAATCCCTTCAAAAATCAAGGTTGAACATATGTAGCGCCAAATAGTGAAATGTGGTCTGGCAACAAAGGGTGACAAAAATTCTAGGGCTTTCCATCCCATCTAGCTGCTGTCCGTGCTGCATACAGTGGTTACTCAGGATATAATAATGTGGCACAACTGTGTATATTTCTGATTATGTGCTTTTTTGCTTTCAAATTGTAGAATGATATATAAAATGTAAAATATGTAAGTCTCAAGGAAGTTTAACAATAAGTTTAGTAGCAGCAATTATGAATACATCTAAGGCACCTTCAAAGCTCAACATGTGGCATCGTTTGGTTCAAAAGCTTCCTTGTGTGCTGTCCATGGTGCTGAATGGCTGATAGCCCTTCATCTTATCAGGCATCACGCAGATTTTGCAAGAAGGTTTGAAAGGAGCCTGGCTACTCCTAGCACAGCCTTTTTATTTCTTGAGTGCCAACAGAAAAGGCTAAGATATGGACATGTAAGTATATCTCTATATTTATCACTCTGGCAATTTAGTGTCTAAGAAAGACTGTCCTTGTCATTGCATTACTGTTGGCCTTCACCCTGTCCTTGCTGCAGCCTCATCAACATTTCTCAGCAATGATAACCATTATTGTGCAGGACAGAGTGTTTATAAGATAAGAGTTTGCTGTGGATGGAAATTAAACATGGTCAGTAATGTATATGAACAGAATCAAAGTCTGTTAAGTTCACTTCATGATGATCAAAAGTTGAAATCAATATAGAAGAAATTGTTTTCAAAGTGGACCTAAACCCATGGTCCTAAAGCCCTGGAGTCTATAAGATTCCAGGGCCGCTTGATTCCCTCTCCCCGGGGCATTCAGAATCAGGATGCATGTGTGAAACCCCTCAGGTTGCCTGGAAACTCACCTTCTTCCCCTGTCCAACCGTGCACGCGCAAGCAGAAGCCGCATCCCCGCTATCTCTTTAGCAGGGTGCATTTGTGAATGGCCGGCACGGGTACCATCCCTGTTAGAGGGTAGTGGGGGATGCAGCCGCCAGCGTGCTCCGATCCGCTCGCTTAGACGAGCCCTTAGATGAAGGAGCAGGAGCAGATACAAGCCCACTGATAGGAAGAGAGGCTGCGCAGGCGCCTTAGGACCGAGGAAAGGTAAGTCAGATCGGGTGACCTGGGGTGGATTGACACAGGGGGACACCCCTCGGTCAGGGTGCCCGGGGGGCAAGGACCAAAACCCAGGATAATCAATGTCCTGGGTTTCAGTCCACTTTAAATTGCACTATGTCTTGCTATACGTAACATATGTGTAAAATAGACAAGTGGCAGAAAATGTTTTTTAAATGGCCCTCCAGTCAATAGTGACTTAATGTCTGTTTACACCCCTGCCCCCAGGGAATCCCAATTTGGGATGCCCCACCAGTTAAAAAGGAAACCTTAATAAGCAATACAACATACTAGGTCCACACTCCAGCACCATTGACGCATCTTACTAGGTGTGTGTGCACATCACATACATGCCTGTCTGATTATCTCTCTTGGATGGTGAAAGAGCAGGGAATGCAAAGTCAGCACAGGAGTGTGCAGCAGGTACAGCTGCCATCAGGAAGGGGAGTTTATTTTGCTTTCAGTGGCAGGGCATCCCAATTTGGCATGTCTCAAGTATAGAATATGAGCAGACATTTTGACTGGAGGTTCCCCAGCATCTAAAATTAATATATTTTACGTTTTTAGTAACTAACTTATTCTTCTTTCCCCCACTGGGCTGCAACTCTGTTCTGGATTTTAGGATACGGGCGCCGCCATCTTGACTCAGAAGCATCACACTTACTGAGGAGAGGAGAGTGGGATAAGGTACAGGGGGACGGGTCAGATAAAAGTCAGCAGTCCCAGAATGCAGAGCAGCACAGTCAGGAGGCACTTCCTGTTTGCAGGCTGCCTGATAAGATGGCAGCTTCCATAAGCCCCCATCTAGGATGCTTAAAGGCTGCATAACATGCAGTAGATGCAGGTAGGATGATTTTTAATGTGGCCAATCTGTATGTACAGGGTGTGGGAAACGTATAAGATAGACTCTTATACAGAGTGAAGGTCCGCTTTAAAAAGACCAGAGGAGTAGTTAGGCTTTCTGGCACCCGGGGGAAAGATTTAAAATGGCGCCCCCCACTTGTTCTCAGGCCTCCCTTAGGCGCCCTCCTGACCTGCTGCACCCGGGGCAAGTGCCCCCCCTGCTCCCCCCTAGCTATGCCCCTGAAGACTTCCAGACCGGGCATTTCCCTCTCCCTGGAGCATCCTGCACCCTCTATTCCTTTAGCTGAATGTGTACCCACACTAGGCATCATGAACCTCACTTGAGGCAGTGAACTGTTGAGGGAATGCTGAAATATTCTGCTGTCCGCTCTCAGGCTTCCAGCTACAATATGGATGATCAGTCATTTTTATTCAGACTCGGTTTCACTATTTTAACATCTTTGGCTTCTATATTGTCTTCAAAATACAATACCGTTCTGACACATATTTTCAAGCAGTAGAATAACACAGTATAGCTCAAGGTCTGCAGAGCAATCAAATCTTATGCCCTATTGACTTCTCTTGAGAGGAGAAGGGAGGGCTGCTTTGTGTTATACATCTGACTAGAAGACAATGGGCAGCAGCCACAGAAAATCCCATCATGGCTGCTCCCATTAACCACAAGATTTATTTTGACTATTAATTAGACTGGACTGTCCCTTTAAGCATCATAGTTTGTGCTATGAGTCGTTCACTATGACAGGCACTCACTGGGGGGAGTACAAATTGTAGTTGCAAGGTCTGTGTATGTGCCATAAGCAGAGCCCTGCCCCTCCATAGCTGGCGAAAACCCAAAGGAACACTATCGAGAAAAAATGGCTCGATGATAAAAATCCATATAAATATGCTGGATGGCGGGAGGAGGGGTTCACTTTTACACCCGACATCAAAAAATATCCAGCCAGGCTTGTTTTTTAATTTTAATGGAAGGACGAGGACATCTTGGGTGACAGGCTATGTCACCCCTGATAGATTAAACCTGTCAACCCTGGATTTAATTCCTACCATGACAGAATAAACCACAAGCTTGGCGGGAGTTTTATTCAGTTCGGGTGTGTAAGTGACCGCTTCTCTCATTAACCAATGTGTTTATTTGGATTTTTAATATTACACAATTTCGCGATAGTGCTCCATTAAATAAACTGCCAGTTTGCATTTCCTTTGAGAGCAAAACTGGGCATGTACCACTATTTGAGTAGCTGGTGGCCCCCTCCCTTATAGTAGTACAGCCCTTTCTTTGGCCAACATGGCTGAAGAATTCAGTATACAGTATTGTTGAATGCTGTAGGACCAGGAAAAAATGGTAAAAAAATGACAACCAATTATTTAAAACACATTAAAAAGCATTAATTTACTTAATTACATATATATATATTATTTTACATTTAGAGATAATTTTCCTTTAAGAAATGTTACAAAGAATGTATTCCTAGGCAATGCTGTTTGTGTCAGAGGTTCAGGAAGACTATTTTTAGTTAAAACAGACCATCACCATGATTTATTGAAAAGCCCAAACCCCTAAAAAACGATTCCCCAGCATCTAAAGTTAATATATTTTAAGTTTTTAGTCACATACTTATTATTCTTTCCCCCACTGGGCTGCAACTCTGTTCAGGACTTTTGGATATGGGTGCTGCCATCTGGACTCAGAAGCATCACACTTACTGAGGAGAGGAGAGCGGGATAAAGTACAGGGGTGGGGTTATAGCTGTGCTTTGCACAGACAGAGCAGAGCTGGGGTCAGGAAAAGGTCAGCAATCCCAGAATGCAGAGCAGCACAGTCAGAAGGCACTTCCTGTTTGCAGGCTGCCTGATGTCCCATGAGCCGCCATCTTGGATGTTTAAAGGCTCATAACATGCAGTAGATGCAGGTAGGATGATTTTTAATGTAAGGAATCTGTATGTACAGGGTGTGGGAAACATATAAGATAGACTCTTATTCAGAGCGAAGGGCCGCTTTAAGCATTTATTTATAATACGTGTTGACATAGTAACATTTTTCTTCTGACTTCTGACTGTAGAAGCTTTAAAGTGGACCAACACCCAGGATTTTGACTATCCTGGGTTTTGGTCCACTTCGGCGGGGCACCCCGATCGGGGGTGCCCCGCTGTGTGAAACCCCCCAGAAACCCCAAAAAACTCACCTCTCCCCGCTCCCACGTGAACGCCGCAGCCAATCCCCGCCAACGTCCAGGCGGGGGACAGGAACGTCCAAGCCGCTTCTGCCGCCTCCCGCGCGTCACTGTCGGCGCGCGCGCGCCCCCGCCGGCCATTCACAGAGGGCCGGCGCGGGCGCGCGCACGTCTGGAGGGGCGCGCGGGAGGTGGCGGCGGCGGAAGCGGCGGCGGATCAGGTAAGATCTTTTTGGGGTTTCTGGGGGGTTTCACCCCGCGGGACATCCCGATCTCGAATGTCCCGCGGGGTGGGAGGTGATCGGCCCGGGATCTTATAGATTTCCGGGCCGATCACCCCTGGGTGTTGGTCCACTTTAAGACAGAAGTAGCCTAAGGCTAAGAAAAACTTTCCGTGGCATGACTTTGTATTGAGGCTGTGCCAATCACACAGCATACCCACTTACCCACGCCTAATTATACTGCACCTCCCAGAAAAGACAAAAGGTCAAGCCCACCACAATAAAGAGGATTGTGGGACCAATTCCATTATATTTTGTCTTATGTTGTTTTAAAATGTGCACATTTCAAGGGACTGTCCAGGCTGAAGGAAAAATAATAAATAATAATAATATTCATCTTTTCTCCCCCACAGCTGCTGTGTCTGGGTAAGAGCTTAGCAACTTCCTTACCCGTTTCTGAGATTGAGTCTTTGGGCGCCTGTTCAACTTTCAGAGGCAACATAGGGGTTTATGACCCCACACCTGCATCAGTCACATTCCATTCACTGCAATAGACGGGGACCTGATAACAGGACCTAGTAACTGCGAGGGGCAAAATGTTCCGCATGGAAAGACACTTGAAATGTATACTAAAGCTTAAAGGAAGACTATCGTGAAATCTGGAGATTTTTTTTTCTGGGCATCATTTTTATTAATTAATAAACTAATAATTGTGGCAAAAAAAATGTTCAAAATGTTGCAGTTTTTACCAAATCCCGATCATAAAGAGCCCTGGGGAACAGGTTCGGTACCCCAGGGCGGGTCCACTTTCTTCTGCGGGGGGAGAACATTTTTCTGTCTATACACTCCTCTCCACAGTGCAGTTACCGGCATACAGCGCATACGTGTGGAGGGAAGCCGAATAGCCTGAACCACCGCTTCTGCTCTTGATAGGAGACTGTTGCGCTTGTGCTGTGTTGTACATAGCTAGAATCTACCTCGTTCTTGTTGCCCCCCTTCCATGAGCAGCGTGTGAGCTCGTAGCTTCAGCCTCCCCCTCCCAACTGTTGGGTGCAGCAGCTAGAACAGCTCACCATCACATAGGGTGTGAGAGGGGCTTACAGTTCCTGGGTGAGCTGCTGTTGCCATCTATTCTTTTCTCCTCAGGTGTGTGTGTGTTGTGTGCAGGGCCAGATTAAGAGTGGTGGAGGCGCCTGGGCCCAAAATCTGGGGAGGCCCCAGATACAGTATTTCTTTTTTATTTACAATAATAATCCAGCCAAATAACTGATTGGTGGTTGTCTGGCACCCGCCTACTTACTGGAATACAGATTGAGTCCCTTTGTGCAGGTGCGTGCTGCTTGGGAACTCCTGCTTTGCCATACTGGGTGGGGGGTGTAGTCACCCAGCTGGTCTAGCAGGAAACAGTTCCCTGCATTGAGCTGCCAGCGGGTGTGCTTGGTGTCTTATGTGCAGTGACAGCTCTGCACCCACCCATCACTGTAGCGTTGCTGACGGCGGCTTTTCTGCTCTAGACTGTGGTGGCTTTGGCCGCAGGTTTGCAAAAACAAAAAAAGGTGGGGACCACTACTGCCGCCGATAGCATTGTTGCTGGACCCGCGGCCCATCAGACCAAAGGCTGAAAAGCCTCCTGGACCAGACAATAACCCAAAGGTTGGTGGAGGCCCCCTTTGCAGGGCAAGTGGTGGTGGCCCCTTGTGCCTGCCTCATAATCCGCCCCGGGTTGTGTGTGTTGTCATGGAGGCTGATTCATTACTAGCGGCAGGAAACGGCAGATGAGCGTCTGTACAGCGGCGCTAAGAGCGACCGCTAGTGGTCGCTCTGATCGGCCGTGAGTGTCTATTAAGGAGCGCCTCAGACACTGTAGTAACATTGCCGGCATTGATGAATTTGATGTGTGAGTTGAACGGGGGCGAACAATAGCGACTGGTCAGTGTGAGCGACTCAAACCAAATTCAGCAAAAAAACAGCCTCACACAGCGCTGGCGCTCAAAATTGGGTCGCTGTAGCCCAGAGCGACAGACGCTGTGTGATTAAAGTCTGTTTTTGAACACAATCCACTAGTAACAAAGCAAAAACATGGAATGACATTGTTATTACATTGTGACATTAACACTTTAATACCAGACTTGTAATGACAATTACAAAAAAATCTAAAAAGTTTTCAAAAATGACATTTAATAAGCAAGGAGAGGTCAGACAATGATTTGAATAAAAAAGTAAATAAAAAAACCCTGTTTAAAGTTAACAAAAGTATTGTCCATTGAAATGTATGGGAGAGCGACGGGTAGCGGCGATAGGTAATACCAGGCGCTCTGAAAGCCAGAGCGCCGCCGGGATCTGCTGAGCCGTCTGTGATGATGAATCGGCCGGTACGTGTCGCTGTAAGAGGCGCTCACCAGAATCGCCTACATAAATGTGGTATTGCGTGCCGCGGCCGACGTTCACCTGACGCAACCTGCCGCTACCTGTCGCTTACAAGTCACTACCTGTCGCTATCCCTTGATGAATAAAGCCCTGAGTCTATTCAAGTTCCACTA
The DNA here is from genome assembly GCA_027917425.1 of Gastrophryne carolinensis. Lineage (NCBI taxonomy): Eukaryota > Metazoa > Chordata > Amphibia > Anura > Microhylidae > Gastrophryne > Gastrophryne carolinensis. Next base: position 438,466,555 of record CM051235.1, read on the forward strand.
AGTATTCCTATTAAACCATTGCTGTTTGGCCACAACATCCACCCCCATACATCAAAATCAGGTGGCAGACTAGTAAGTACTAAGGTAGAGCTGCAGGCTGGGTTAGTAGTGCTACCAAAGCTATATTCAAATATGTTGCCATAGAATAGTATTAAAGAGGAACATAACCTGGGATGTGGCCGTCCACTGACATTTACATTGCAGAGGGAGCCAGGAAGCAGGTTAGTTTTGCAGCCACCCGGTGGGGGAGGGGCGTTACACAGCAGGGCATAGCGATTTGGGATGCCCCGGGGGGCAGCATTTAGATTCCAGGGTAGGCTGTGTTGTGTTTTGTTCCGCTTTAAAGGGAGCTCTCTTTGGCAACTCTAAACAAACCTAACCCGGTGTTCAGCAATTCTGTATCCATATTGATTAGAGTATATTTTTTTTACTTAGCTGGGCTGTTGTTTCAAACCACAGACCACAGAGACCCTAACCGCAATTTCACCACCAGTAAACCTTTTAGTGCAAGCGATCCTTCCTTCCCTTTCTCCTTTCTTCTCTTCCACATTTACAATAATTCCTTTCCTCTTTCTTAATGTCTCTAATTCTTTATCTTTTTCTCCTTCCTCCTCATTTCTTTATGTTTCTTTCTGGTTTCTTTCTTCCTTTCTCTTTGCTTCCGCCCTTCCCTTTCTTTATCTTTCCTTTCTTTTAATTTTTTATCTCCTTTCTTTTCCCTCCCTACTGCCTTCTTTCTTTCCATACATTCCCCTTTCCCCCTTTCTTTTAATCCTTTTTTCCCCCATTCTTTCTCTTTTCTTTTTTTTCTTTCTTACATTCCTCACACATTTTTCTCTTTTCATCCTCCTTCCTTAATTTTTTTTCTTCCTGTCTTTTTCTTTCTTTCTATCCTCTTTTCATACTTTTATTCCTTTTTTTCCATTCTCTTTATTTCTATTTTTCATCAAGTGCTTCCTTTCTTTTTTCCTTTCCTTCTCTTTCTTCTCGCTTTCCTTTACTCCCTACTTTCCCATTTTATTTCTCTGCATTCTTCTTTCTCTTTTCTTTCTCACATCTTCCCTTTTTCTTTCTTTCCAACATTCCATCTCTTTCCTTTTTCCTTCCATCTCTCATTACTACCCTCTTTTATCCTTAGTTTCTTTCCTTCCTGTTTCCCTCCCTTTCTTTCTATGTCATTCCTTCCATTCTTTTTTTTCATGGTATATCTTCCTTCCTTTCTTTGTGTCATTTCTTCTTTTCTTCCTCTTAATTTCTGTGTCATTACTTTTCTTTCTTTTTCTGGCATGTCGTTTCTTCTTTCTTTCTGTCTCATTCAGTTTATTCTTTTTTCTGCCATTCCTTCTTTTCATTTTTTTTCCTTTTATTGCTTTCTCTTTTTTTTAGTGTAATTCCTTCCTTTCTTTCTTTCTTCCTTTTCTTTGTGTCACTCCTTCTTTTTTGCTTTCTCACTCCTTTTTTTCTTTCACCTGGCACCTGTTGGCACTATCTTTTCTGAAGGGCTTTTGGGGTAAGTCTATGAAAGTGGTATTGCACCATACCTGCAGCTTAACTGCCATGTGTGTCACAACACAGCGCAAACCTGGAGATAACCCTGTAAATATATACACACGCACTCATTCAAAATAGAAAACATTTCTGCTGTTGCTAGGAGACCAAAACACTAGCATGCTTGGTTGCTTCCCTCAATGGTCAGCTGTCTGCAATAACCTCACTGATTACAGGCCAGCGAATTCCCCTATTCAGTGAATTGACTGAGCCACATACAGTGGCAATTTTCATTCTTAAAACGGATCAACAGCCTGGCACAGTTGGAAAAGAAAGGTAGCAGCCATTTTGAAGTTTCCTCCCCCAACTGACATAACTGAAATGCACAGTGACAGGAAACTCAGCACGACTTCCTGTTTGCAGGTGGCCTGCAAGCCCATGAGCCGCCATCTTGCTTTTAACATTTATCCCAGTAGGCGTTAGAAAAAGGTCAATTAATTTTTATGAGCAACAATCTATATTGCCCTGGGGAGGGGGGCATATGAGCTTTGTTTGTTGTGTTGGTCTGATTTATTTCATCTTTGACTGTTGGTCATGTAGGAATACATTTTTTCTATACTATTGCTGTATTATTATGTTCAAAATAAAAATATTCTGAACATAACCCTTGTGGCCCACAACAGTTTCAAAATCTCTCAAGGGGCCTGTGACCTTCAACTGGTTGAATGGTATATGCAGTATACAGCTGCTTCAATGGCATTTAAAGTAGTGCACTTTTTGCATCATTTATTGATGCAGATCTGCATGTTACACCTCAAAGAGGGACAAATGAGAACAGGGACTCAAGAGGGGGACAGTCCCTCCAAATCAGGGACAATTGGGAGGTATGAATGGGTCATTTTCTGCTACTAATTGCCCTCCAGTCTTTATTGCTGTCTCTACAGCCACCAATACATCCTCTAGTCCTTATTGCCTGCTCTATAGCCACCAATACATCCTCTAGTCCTTGCTGCATTCTCTACTGCCACCAAGCACCCATCAACCCTTACTGCTTGCTCCATCATTGCTGTCAGTTGTCACCTGGTTCTCACCACCTTCTGAGCTTCCATCAATTGCCCTCCATTCCAAGCTACCTCCTCCATTGTTGCTGATTATCCCCTGTTGCTGGGGCTAGCCATGAGAAGGTCTGCACACAATACCCTGCATTTAATTGTTTGGGTCCACTGTAAAATAATAACATGGCAAAGTGTGATCCTGAGTGGGTCCCTGAAGATGCCAGGAGCCCTGGCAATTGCCCAGGTTAGCGCTGTGCTGGCGCCGCCCCCACTCTCAGGCATCCTACATTTGTAATATCCTCTGGCTTCAATTCCCATTCCTGAAAATCAGGCAGGAATACTCTCACCTTGCCCATACTACAGGTTGGACAGTGGCCAACGGGGGGGTCAAAAAATACCAAAGAGGGGATACAAAGGAGGGACACCTGAACCAATTTATAACTAACCTGGGACGTGCACGTGAGCAGGGCAATAAGAATGAGGAAATCTTAAAGTGGCCAGAGCACCCAATCTGGTTAGCTAGCAACCAGTTCTATAGTCTGTATCTGAAATCTGTCTCGGTTGGCACACATCTGCAGAAATATGTTGAAGCTGCATCACCAAATGCTAAGGTACCCACAAATCTTTGAAAGCCCGCTTTGGGGCATACAATGCAATAGATAACCAGATTTAGGGACAGATTATAAGACTGGTTGCAAGCTGCGGCCTTTTTAGATTTGTGTATTCTAATTGCCCTGCTCATGTGCACTGCTCAGGTTAGATATAAATTAGTCTGAGTGGCTTCCACCTCTCCTTTGTATCTTATGACTCACGCAGTGAGGGGTCTAAAGCTGCACGGGGGAGGCTTTTGATCTCCTAGGAGAGGAGAGGATCTCCTATTTAAAGCGGACCAAAACCCAGATTTTTAACTTGCATCCTGTGAATTGCTCCCCTCATGAAGAGCACCTTTTGCTTATTTTCACTACTCCCGCTTCACTCTAATCCCAGATAATGGCGCCTGTTTTACCTGTAAAGCTCCGCCTCCTCCATTCATTGTCATTGTTGGGTGAGGCAATGATGTCATTACCACACTTATGCAATGACTGTTCGCCTGCCATCTTACAGGGAGGAACAACAAAAAAATCAGTGTTCCAAGACAAATCGAAAGCGGAAATATACATTTCTAGCTCTACACCCTAAGAAGGGAGTATTGGAAGGGGCTTTAGCCAAATGTATTTCACAAGTTCAGTGGGTTTTGGTCCGCTTTAACTGTTGCTGTTTATTTGGGCCCAAACTCCAGTTTCTCACTAATCTGTGTCTTGATCCACTTTTCTGGGGCAGCCTGACTTGAAATGACCCGCCTAGTGAAGGCTCTGGGATCGCCAATATTCTAACCTGACCAGTGATCCCATGGCTCATGTGTAGCTTGCCTGGCATCCCATGCTTCTGCCTCTGCTAAATGTGTGCGCCTTGCCTGAATGGCCAGCAAAGTTGTGCACCACTAGAGGCGAGCGGCATAACCCCATTATTTGAAATATCATAATAAAATGGCAGGGGACACAATCTCTTCTGAATGAATGGATTGTAGAAGTCTACATACACACTGTGGGATTGGCAGTCAGGTAAAAATATCAGGCGAACTTGGAGGTATCACACAGGGAGGCACCCCAAATCGTGATGCTCCAAGGACAGGGAATTGGCCGGCCTTAGTCTTTTAGACTAAGCCAAAGCTTTTTTTGGTCTGCTATAAGGAGAACCGATTTCCTCACCTCCTGTGTTTTAGTCTGCTCAACCAGGGTATCCCAATGTGGGATGCCCACAGTCCTGCCATATTTTTACCCCACTCCACATTCCCCCTTTACATGTGCAGACTCTCATCTGAAAAGAATATGTTGGGTGCAAATTAAAGTCTGGCAATCTATTCTGAATGAATTTACTACCAGAGTGCCTACTGCTGGCTGATTTCTTTAGTTGAGTGCACCCACCTTAAGCCACTGAGATATGCCTGGCATAGGTGTGGGCATCATTTAGAGGCCTGCACATGCTCTGTGGGAGCAGGGGTCAAGGTACGTTTACCAGCAATTCCAGGAGCTTCACACTGTGGAGCATCCCAAATGCCCCATTATAGGTTTTTTGACAATCATGGGTTTTGGTTTGCTTTAAAGATTAGATGTTTAATTTTATCAGTTGCTTTATATTGCTTAGAAAACGGTACATGCCCCACCACGCATGGAGTTCTCTGTTGAGAAAACAAAATAAACAGCTTAAGCATTGCTCACGGCCTGAAGGACATATCCCTGAAGATCAGTCTGAGTAGATGTTTAATGTTACAGCACAGAAAAAAACAGTACAAGCTCAATTCCCTATGTACTGACAAAAAATATTATATAATGTCATGGACCACATATCACACCTGCTAGTTATTAGGACTGTGAAAAGCACAGGGCAGTTGGACATTTTTACATATTGACAGCAACATCCTCTTAAAATCATTAGACCCTAGCTGGGCTGTTGGTTTTATAGATATTACAGTAATTCTCACTTTTGATTATCGAAACAATGGTAATATTAGATGTTACATACAAGCACTTGTGCAAAAATAAAGAAAGGAATGTACAACAAGTGCTTAGATTTCTCAGTTTTCATTATACAATCCGTTTGAGAATGGTTAATCTATTGTAGAGCTCAGATTGTGTGTTAACATAAACCTGTTCCTGAAGTAGTCAAAAACCATTGTTCAAAGTAAAACTCAAATGTACTAATACTCCGAGCATATTACATCTGGTGTCTTTTTTTGATAAGTCACTCTAGAGGACAACTTATAGATCCTGAATTATTTGGTGTCTCTACTATATATATTATGTTATATAAGCCCTGTGTCCAGACCATCATCAGTGACGTTTATGCCTGTGGGGTGTCTATTGATGCTCCGCCAACATTTGAAATAGAGGGGAATCCTCCTTTTATCCTGGCCTCATGCCAGGAAATGCTTACTTAGCTGGGGGGAGTTGACTTTTATAGTGAGAGGTGGAGTCTCTCTGGGATCTCCCCCACATGACTTACATGTCACAGGAGGGAAAGGGCATAGGGGGTGGTTTCCTGGCGACGTATGTAGTCATGTGTGAGAGAGCCCAGAGAGGACCTCGCTGATAACGAAGATGAACGGGGTAACTGTTTATCCCCCTGTTCTCCATCACCAAAAGAAGATGGTGGAGGGGGCACAGAAGACCCCCGAAGATTGGTGGAGACCAGCGCGGGACACCCGGCAGACAGGATAAGGATGCGTGGAAGAAGATGGGGACTGATAAGTAGTCAAATTTAAATGAATAAAAAATGTTTGTGTGGTGTTATTTTTCACTCACTTTGGGTGAACTGGTAAGATGTCCAGATGACCCCTATACCAGTTCATTGGGTAGGGGGCCGGCATGTCACCTGCCAGCATAAGCAGGTGACATGCTGCTACCGAGCCCAATTACATGCACCCCCATTGGGGACGCTGATGGTGTGGAAGAGACGGTACCCATACCCGGTGCTGCCTCTCAGCCTTGGGTTACCAGCCCTTATGCCTGGTGCCCAGGCTAGTTAGTTTTTAAGGAGGGTAACATTTTATTTTCTTAATAAAAACTAACTATAGTAAAAAAACTAAAAAAAAAATACCGGCTGTCACAGTAGTGGCATGGTTTTCGTCAATGAAAAACTTTACAACTCTCTGACAGTGATTCACTAAACTGTCATGCGAGTTGTCAATCCAAGGATGTAAGTGAGAATCACTCTGTTTTCTCGCATGCTTCTGCAAAACCGAAACCATCTCAGAAGTGTGCCCTGAAACATGTAAATGGGATTCACGACTGGGAGTTTGCTTTTTCACCCATCCAAATTTTATGCCACTTGAGCTTTATCTGTCCGGGGCTACTTTTGTTATCACCAGCAGTAACCCCCTCACATACATATTGACATCCAGACTAGGAGACTTAGAACAATGATGGGTGGCCAGATTAGCTCCCATTAATTTACAAATTAAGTCCAAAATGTTGCTGCCCTCTCCCACGCCCCTTGGAAAATGCCGGCCGGGAATAGAGATGAAGAATTAGAGAAGGTTTACCCAGCTGGTTGGAACTGGACAAGATGGACACAAATCCTGAAACCCCAGGCCTTCTTAGAAATCTAGACCATCAAAATCATAGGGTAGATACACATTCTGTGTAGTACCAAACAGAAAGACCCGCCCATCTCCCTGCTAAATAACTGTGTACAGAGGCAACGGTTTACGCCTCTTAAAAACTGTCATTGCTGATCAGAGGAGATCGAAAAATTTCTAAAACACTGGGAACAGCTCCAGGTTTGCCACTGGGTTCTCAAGCAAAGAATCACCCTGAAATGTTACTCATGGCCAGTCTTGCAGTTTGTGTTAATCCAAGCCTTAGCAAACCAGGTAGTCAAACACAACTATCAGCAACTGGGCCATTGAGACAAACATCCCTAAGTTTGGCTAAGATCATAACATGTCAGAACCTAGGAGCTGGTCTTAGGGAGTTGGGGGTCCACCCTCATGGTATGGTGGAAAATGTCATGAACATAAAAACAAAACACTACAAATTAATACTTAAACTCCCCAAGGGAACATCACTTACAGGCAAAACTGGGGACCACACAGTGGAACACTGGGATAGTCAGGTAAGGGCGGGAGGAGTCCAGATGGCAGGATTTAGATGGGTCCAACAGCAGTTCCTTGAAGTCAGTCAATGTCCTGGATAAGGTCCACAGGGCCACTTTAGGAACAAGAAAAGGAAAAGGGAAATAGAAGTAGAATCAGGGCAGCCCAACCAGGTCATAATCAGACACCTACCTATTTACCTCACTTCCGATGGAGACATCCCCCGACATCAGTAGCAAGACTGTGCGTGGTAGGGTGGAGATCCCCTCCCCATATATAGCGGTCATCTTGACTCGGCGATCCTGGGAGTCCCGCTCACCGAGATGTGAGGGATTCATCTTAGGGGTGGAAGGCTCCCCCATGGTATAGGTCTAAGTGCTAGGAAGTGTAACAGCCTCTAGGTCTCTCAAAATGAAACCTGAGCTGGGACTATAAATGTGCAGGAGCTGTGGGAACAGTGTGAGAGAACTGTGTGCCTTCCTCTAGTTTTGTTCCACTGTCGGGGACACCCTGGTTCAAAATGTCCTGCTGCACATGTGTGGGCAGCTCAGCCAACCGCAGTGACTCGCATTCCTTTCAGATATTTTTTTTCAGACTCTGAGACTCGCTACAGAATCTACAGTGTGCTTCAGGAAATGCAAAGAGGTACATGAGACCTTGCCTTAAATAGCCTTTTAAACATTTATAATGGTGGTCCAGCTTCAAAAGAGGATATTCAGACTTATTAGTATTAAATCAAATTTAAAAACTTCATACACAGCTTACGAAAATGAAACTTTTAAGAATAGTTTTATCAAAGCAACAAGCTGTTCTACATCAAGGCCGTAAAAAAAAATGTAGCAGAATAGTTTTGCATAATCACATAAAATGTTGAAATAAATATAGGCTAAATACGCAAACCAGTACATAGAGCCTTTCATTTTTATTATCACTGTGTTATACAAATGGGTAAGTGTAAAAATAAAGGTCAGAGACCTAAAAAAGAGAAATGGTGATAAAATGTAAAGTCATTATCCAGACACGCTCAAAAGTATTCCCATTGTGTAGGGCTACACAAGGCAATGTTCTTATTTTCTTTTTTAAAACGAAGCTATAGTTCCAGTGGAGTGAGCTGGGATTGACAGTGTGAAGGGCCCCTTTCTAGCCTATCTCTGAGCAGGGCCGTATTTAGTATTTGTGCTGCCCTAAGCACTTTTTTGGTCACCCCCCCCCATATTTAAACAAAACCCGGGAACTAGATTTACGAAGGGAGCAGAGTGCGCATCTAGGCAAATCCCCTGCTCACCTCCTAGTCGCCGCGTGTGCGGTGGGTGTGTGGGTGGTGCACCCATTCAGAAAGGCCAAGCGCAGGTGCGTGCAGAGGTGAGCCGGGATGTGGCCGCTTTTCCCAGATGCGGTGAGGACTCTGGGACAAAGTAAGTGAAATGGGGCTTCTGGGGGGGGGGGGGGGGGTTACACAGCACGGGATCCCAGTTCAGGATACTCCGCTGTGTATAACCCCAGCGGGCTCTGGTCCAATGAAAGCCGCCCACCGTCACTGCGTAATTCAACAGGCTGGGATCCCCATTAATTTTAATTAGAGCCACCTGCCAAATTACCTAGTGACAGTGGCCAGCTCTCATTGGACCAGAGCCTGCGCATGCACCATTGGACCGGGAAGAGGTGAGTGTCTATGGGTATTGTGGGGGCTGGCCTCTGATCTTCCCCCCAGGGAGTTCCAAATCAGGATGCCCCTAGGGAAGGACGCCAGCTGGCCAGATTGGTCAGCCACTCACCCTCCCTCTACAAAATCATCATCTATAATCAATCATCTATATTCATCATCTATTTTTTATTTATTTTTTTTTTAAGTGGACCAAAACCCATGATTTTGGTCCAGAATGCCCAGATCAACTCACCTCACCCCGTTCCTACGGCGCATGCGCGGCCGCTCATCTAATCAGCGCGCTTGGAGCCGATGAGGTATGCACGTTAAAGCGATGTCTTAGCTCAGCGCCTCCGAGCACGCTGGCGGCCGCATCTCGCGCTTCCCTCTAACAGGCAGTGCGCCCACGCCGGCCATTCACAAATGGACATGCACCCTGCTAAACAAAAGCGCGAGATGCGGCCGCGGCCCACGCATGCGCCGTTGGACCAGGAGTAAGGTAAGGTTAGGGGGCGTCCTGGGGGTTTCACACAGCAGGCCATCCCGATTTTGGATGCCCCATGGGGAGGGATCGGATCAGCAAGGGAATCTTATAGATTCCCGTGCCGATCCTGCTGGGTTTTGGTCCACTTTAAATCTCATACAATTAATTTATATTGGCTCCTTACCTTTTCTCCCGGGGTCCTCAGGTCTCGGCTGCAGGGGTGGCGACTCAGCAGGTCTTATGTCCCGCGCAGCAGCTCTCATGTCCCGCGTCGGCGCTGCTTCCTAACAGGCCGGGGCAAGCTGGCCAATCACAAGGCAGGCTGACAGAGCCGCTGAATAGGAGGGGCGGGTGAGGGCGCCGGAGCAACTGATCGCGCACCTGACAGTTTGCTCTGGCGCGGGGGGGGGGGGGGGGCAGGCAGGGGTTTTTTTTTTAGTTTACGCTACGGCCACGGGGCTCCCGCGCGAGCCTTCCGGCTCTTGTGCCCGCGGTGTCACCAAATTGCCCACAGCACCCCCCACGTTGGAGCAGCCCGTCCAGCGCTCGTGCCCGCAGTGTGCCACCAAGCAGAACCGTGCGGGTGGATCTGCTTGGTGACACCGCGGGCACGAGCGCCAGACGGGGGCGCTCGTGCTGAAAAGATCTAAAACTGTTCTGAAAAGATCTAAGAGGATACATATTATTGGCTAATCAGCCATAAGCAGCATGTGTATCCATGGTAGAGATGGCAGTGAAAAATATGACTTGACAGTAAGGAGAGCTTCTACATCTTCTGGGGGTCAAGAAGTGAAAAAATTCTCAACCCCTCCCTATATTTAAAGCTACAATAAGGCAGGGTACTTCGATCACAAGTGGGGTGGACTGGCCACAGGGAGCACAGGGAGAATTCCTGGGGACCCGCACTGTGTTGTGGCTGACTAGGTTGCTTGCTCCCAACCCCTCCCATATACCTGACATCAATGTGCACCCAAGCCAAACACCCCAGCCCAAATATTTGCCCTTGCAAAGTTACAGCCCAAGCATCATTGCTGTGGGGGCCATACTCTTCCCTTCCATGGTGTCTGTCCCTACAATACTAAATCTTAATAGTAGTAATAGTGGCCATTGTGTGCTTATGCACTCATTGAGTTTTGCCTCCACATTTTCCCATCCGCGAACAACACATTAGTAAATGAACATGCCCTTGAATAAATGCTATATTAGTGACTACACTCAAGTGACCACACTAGTTAATAAACACCATATCAGTGACTAAACAAGTGAGTAACACTAAGGGGCAGTGAAGCATACATGTGCCTGGAGCAGTGGGAAGCCCTAAACTCAGCATCTGGGGCAATTTGGGGTTATGTGCCTTGTTCAAGAATTTAACTTGCCACCCTTCGGTCAAAAGGCCACTTCCTTACTGCTAGGTCATGACTGCCCCAAACTGACTATCTTCAGTGGCCATTCAATAAATGCACTTGTTGATAGGCTTGATAGCACCCAGAGCATCTCAATTTCAGATGCCCCAGAGGCAGGCTAGCAGCTAACCCTTGGGTCTTTTAAACTCTAGGACTACACTGCATGGCTTTACAGCTTCTTTATTTGTTTCTTTACCTAACACTAATACTGCAGTGAGTAATTTCCTTAGTATAGTGCCTTTTGCTGGTACTTTCTACTTGCTGTCATTTCTGCTGCTACTCACGGGTAGGGATGAGCACATCTCTCAAAGTTTGGGTTAGGCAAGTTCAGCCAAACTTTAAAAAGAAGTTCGGGTTCCGGGACCCGAATTCGGTCCGCATTGATTTCAAAGGGAAAAAAGTTTGGGTCCCGGAACCCAAACTTTTTTACGTTTGGCTGAACTTGTCTAAATCAAACTTTGGGGGTGATTCTGCTTCGGGGGGCGCTGCTTTTCAACTTACCTGGGCCCTGCAATCCCAATCCCGGTCCTGGCAGTGCTGGCACTAGGAGTGTCCTCACTCATGGGAGCGGCGGCTTCCTTTCTGTGGCCCTAACCGAGCACCATTTTAAAGGAACACCGCCGCCTACAGCACCAGGAAAGCGGGGCGCAGGTAAGTTGTTCAGCATCCTTTAGGTGAAGCTGGTTGATGGGCTGCTCAGCACCATTCCACACACCATTCCCAAACATATCCAGCACACTCTGGCAGGTCCGGTTCCATAGCCGTGAATGGACTGGGAAAGATTAGTAAAGAGGGCACAGTGCCTTCCCTAGGCCTAAAGAGGGGTAGCAAAAGTATAGCTTACCTTGGTGGGAGATATGCATCCTCAGTCCTTTGAGAAGATCCAGATTTAAGAAACATAGTTCTGAAAGACTATGGTTTATTTTCTGTATGTTAGAGTAACGCTTTAACGCTGGACTTTTCTGTAATTGCTTTTGCAAGGCTTCTCCTTATCCCTTATTCCTTATCTAAGGAATGTGCTGCTTCGCATGGGGGGCTCTGGGAACTGAGAAAACTATAAAATACTCCCTGAACTCAACCTTGTACATGGTCATAAATTTTCTGTTCTCATTATTTTTAACTTAGGTAATTGTCTGTTCTGCGCATGCACTAACTATGAAAGTTTTCAATAAAATCAGGGGTCAGAAGCGTCCCCTGCTCAGTGTGTTTTTCTCTGAGGTTTTGCTACACACCTTGTCGCGTGTATTGATTTCTCTTAGAATATAGTAATTAGGAATCGGACAACAGAAGCCAGACCAAGTCCGGTTAGTGACTTGAACGTAACATTACGTGGCGCTCCGAACAGGGACTCTCTATTTTGTCGCAAGAGGTATCGCACCCGCCGAACGGAACATCAACTGATGCCACCTCGGAACAGCAGACTTCAGAACCTGGCCAGGTAAGAGACAGCTTTTATGTACTCTTATACTCTGCTCTTCCCCTGTGAGGCATCAGCGGGTCCGTTCTAAGGTAAGATAGGCATAGCCAGCCTCTGTGAAAGAGGGTCATTTTAAGAATCCTAAGGTGCTTCTGTTGTCTGCATTTGTTTTGTCTGTTTGTATTTGTCTTGTCTGTCTGTTCCCTTAAGAATTTGTTATTTTTGAGAGTGTGATAAAAAACTTTATGAGCCTGGCATTTAGTTAAAAACTTTGGAAGGTCATTAGACGCCCCATCCCACTGGCGAGGGGAAACCCGCTATAACCCAGTGACGGTGAACGCAAGTGGTGACCAGAAGAAGTTTTAGATAAAAATTTTACCCTGTACGGTTCCATAACTCATTTAGGCGTGAGCCAGTTTGTCAAGTTGACCGGATTTGACGGCGCCTTTACGGTGCATGCCAGCCGATCTTGACTACGTTGAGTTATAAGAACCACAGTTCCCAGGCTTAGTTAGAAGACCAGGACTAGTCGATAGGTGATTTCAGAAAATTAAGGCCAATATTACTGGGATGGGAATAAGATACAATTAGTGTATCTAGGACTGTCACTTACCCATATGATAGGTGATGTGTTGTTTGTGGTGATTTCAGAAAATTAAAGCCAATATTACTGGGATGGGAATAAGATACAATTAGTGTATCTAGGACTGCCACTTACCCATATGATAGGTGATGTGTTGTTTGTGATCCTAATTGTTTGTCTTGGATTATGTGTTGCTATTTGGTTAGCGTGTAGGATCACTAGACATTACCAGGAGAGACCCACAGAGAGGTACTCCAGTTCCTAAGGAGGAAGCCAAAGAAGGCTAGCCCACAGAGAGGTTAGACCCCAATAAGGTGCCTGAGGCAGGTTGCTAGGAAGGTGGGAAAAGAACAGTCCAAAGAGATACCCCAGGAAGAGAAGTGGCAGACATTAGAAGAAATCACCAGGGAAAGGTGTGGCTTAGATGCCGCTAGGAATTTGAAAAAGATTTGGAAGGAATTTAAGCTAGTTCATAAATGACAATTAGATTTAGGGAAATGGGAACAGATAGCTAAAGGGAAACATGGAATTATTTTTGACAAAGGATGGGATCATCAAGTAGAATGTGCTCTGAAACTTTCAAGTTTAGCAGAAAAGGAAGGCTGGACGTACAGTCCACATAGGAAACAATGGAATACTACACCATTGCTTCATCCCCAAGTAGACCCCATACCTGATGCTCCAACAAACCCAGTACCGCCACCCCCATATGAAAAGACAGTAAAAGAAAGAAACTAGTAAGTTGTATCCTAGACTCCCCATTGGCCAGTAACAGTACGTATGGTCCAGATCCAGGACCAGATGATGGCGATAGCGGCTTATGGCAATGCTATTGTGGAATCATAAATAAGGGTTGGGACAGAATGTGTACCCAGTGTAAAGTAAGGGAGCAGGATAAAGTAGTAAATGAAGAAGGAACATGGAAATGTAAAGTTTGGGGTGGGATGGGTGGGGAACAAGAAGAATGTAATGTTTGTGGAGCAGATCAGCAAGGAGGGGATCCAGATGAGAGAATAAATGGTGTTAGCACAAGAAAGAAAAAAGTAAATTTAGTTACTGAAAAATCATGGACTTGCCATCACTGTATGACTTATGGTTTACCAGAAAATGTCACACATTGTCCAAGATGCAAAACTTATATGCTTGCAGGACCCCCTCCTAGAAGCAACACTTATAAATTAGTTGCGCCTGTGTTTACCCATACCAGGCAGATTCCAGATGCTCAAAATGCAGGTCAATTTATTAACCAAGAAACCCCTTATTATAAGCCATGGACTCCAGCTGAATGTATGGCTTTGTTGCAGAATGCACCTGATCCCCGTACTAGCCCTACTAGGTTTGGCAGGTATGTAGTACAAATGATGGAGTCACATAATGCCACCTGGTTGGATGGAGAAGATCTTTGTAGGATGAAAATGTCCCCTACTATGTTTCATCAATTTACTGATTATATGAGAGCACATGTACCACAGAATGTTAGACTTGGGGACAGTAGAACTGATTTTTTTTTTTATTTTGAACCAACATATATTGATGAAGGCTTAGATGTGGGAAATATTGGAGTTCAAAGGTTGTTTGTTAGAGCCTATATTGATGGTTTAAAACCAACCATTAAGGAAAAGTTAAAGGCTTCTACCCCAGATTGGAGAACTAACCATACTATGGCACAATTGTTAGCTAAAGCACAGGGTATTGAAATGGATATGCATGACAAGCCCAAGGTGCGTATGGTTGCCCAGGTTAACACTGATGTTAGACCTAAATCTCAAGGTAATTTTCAGAGTAAAATTTTAAAATGTTACTACTGTGACAAACCTGGTCACATTAAGAGGAATTGTAGAAAGTTTGCTGCTGGTCAAGGAACAGCCCCCAATAAGTCAGCATCTAAAAGTAAAGAACAAGACTGACTATCGGCAGTAACATTCACAGTACCAGCCAAAACACCCATAATACCGATTGAAATTGATGGCAAAACAGTTGAATTTTTGATTGCTATAGGAGCGACTAAATCTGTCATTAGTAATAAAGTTTTAAGTAAGAAATAGCAATCAGAAGCCCAAACTATAGCTTCAGGTTTCGATGGTCTGCCTAAAGTTATGCCCATATCTAAACCACTAGAGGGCAGGCTTGGTCCACACATGTTTATCTCTAAATTTTTAGTCTGTGAGTCGGCTCCTTACAATTTATTGGGTGTAGATAATTTAACTAAGTTACAAGCAAAAATTGATTTTCAAGAGGATGGTCAAGTTGTTTTAACCTTACCTGATCATCCTGATGATTTAGAATATTGTATGTAAATACAAGCTCTTGAAGATTTTGAACTCACTAATGTACTTACAGAGAATGATCAAGATTTACTAAGAACTGTACCTGACCATTTATGGTCTAAGTCAGGGTCTGATATAGGACTTCTCCCCGTTTCACCAGTAGAGGTCCATATCAAACCAGGATCTACCCTACCACAGCTTAAGCAGTACCCTTTGAGTGCTGCACAAGAACAAGCTATAGGAGAACAAATTGACGAGCTTTTGGCCAAGGGTGCTTTGATTCAGATGCAATCAGGGGCTAGTACTCCTTTGTATCCAGTCAGGAAAAAGGTTTTGGAACCAGGACAACCTGTGAAATACAGGATGGTACAAGATCTTAGAGCCATTAATAGTATTTTGGCTCCAATGACACCAGTGGTTCCAAACCCTCATACATTGCTTTCTCAAATACCGAGTACAAGCATGTATTTTTCTTGCGTGGATCTAACGGGAGCTTTCTTTTCGGTTCCTTTAGCACCTGAATGTTACCACCTCTTCGCTTTTCAGTCTTGGCAGGATGGAAACCACCAGATTGTGTACTTCTCCAATATGTAGACGATTTGCTTCTTTGCTGCCCAGACAAAATCACATGTGAGGAGGGTACTTTGTCTCTTCTTACATTTTTGGCTGAGAATGGCTGCAAGGCTAGCAAAGAAAAGCTACAATTCTGCCAAACACAAGTTACCTTTCTAGGTCACTGCATTTCACAAGGCACTAGACACCTTACTAAAGACAGAGTGGAAATAGTCAAGAACATGTCACCTCCTAAGACACATAAACAGTTAAGAGCGTTTCTAGGACTCATCTCTTACTGTAGACAGTGGATTATGCATGCCAGTTCACTTATGCAACCACTGTATGATTGTGTGTCAAAGTCACCCTTTTTTTTTTGCCTAACACCAGAAGCAAGAGATGCTTTTGAACAACTTAAACTTGCAGTCACACAAGCACCAGCTTTAGGTCTTCCTGATTATTCTAAGCCATTTACACTCATGGCTACTGAAATACAAGGACACGCTACAGGAGTTTTAATGCAGGCACATGGCACAAAACAAAGACCTATTGCTTATTATTCGTGTAGCAGCAGTTTCTCTATTGGTAGACAAAGCTTCTGAAATTGTACTTGATAATGAATTAGCTGTGTCTACCAATCACGACATTCATGGGATTTTGTCACAAGTAAATCCCAAACACCTGTCAATGGCTAGACAGCTTAGGCTGCAGTGTACCCTTTTACTACCCCCAACAATTAAGTTTCAAAGATGTACTTCTCTGAATCTGGCGACTTTGTTACCAATTTCTTCAGATTCTGAAGGGGGGAGTGATAATAGTGAAGATTTTGAGAATTTTTTAGACTTTGAACATACTGAAGACACACATGACTGCATTGAACTTATGAAGCAAGAAACAATGGGTTTACCACATGTGCATGATACACCTTTAGAAAACCCAGAATTTGAATTTTTTGTAGATGGCAGCAGATATGCTGATGAAAAAGGACAGTTTCATACAGGTTATGCAATAGTAACTGAACATGAAGTTGTAGAAGCTGAGCCATTACCACCTCATATGTCTGCTCAGGAAGCAGAACTTACAGCCCTCTCTAGGGCATTAATGCTGCTAAAAGACACTACAGGCACGATCTGGACAGACTCCGCCTATTCTTGGGGTATTGGCCACGATTACGCCCACCTGTGGAAAGCAAGGGGCTTCTTAACAGCTGCAGGAACCCCCATTAGACATGCTGATTTAGTTAAAGAAATTCTGACCAACCTGAACAATGTCAAATAGGTGGCTATAGTAAAAGTAGCGGCCCACACAAAACAAACAACCAAAGAGGCTAAAGGTAATGAAAAAGCTGACTTAGCAGCTAAACAAGCAGCTTTGAAGAAGATAGAGAGTGTAAGTGTAAATCTTACCCAGGAATCGGCGGTAAGTATGGAACTAATGAAAAATCTTCAGGACAAGGTAATGCCTGAGGAAAAGGAAAAATGGCTCAGAGCAGGAGCCCAGCAAAATGATGGATTATGGGTCAAAGGAAGCCGATTGTGCTTGCCTAGCTTCCTATACCCAGAACAGGCACAGGTATCACACCTGCCTACACATCAGAGTGCAAACTCTATGGTAAGGAGTACCAATCAGACTTGGTATGCTCCAGGCTTTAGTAGCATGGCACGACAATACTGTGCAGCATGCTCTATCAGTTTGACGGAGAACCCAGGACAGGTTGTTAAGACACCGGTAAGACATCAACCTAGGTCTCTCTATCCATTTCAAAGGCTTCAAATTGATTACATCCAACTCCCTAAGAGTGGACCCTTTGAGTATGTACTTGTGTGTATTGACTTGTTTTCGGGATGGCCAGAAGCTTACCCAGTAAAATCAGCAACAGCTAAAACCACGGCTAAGAAATTAATCACAGAATTAATACCACGTTTTGGTCTATGTGAGACCCTAGAGAGTCAGACCGTGGCTCGCACTTTACAGGTGAAATAATGCAAAACGTGATACAAATGCTAGGTGTCCAACAGTCCTTCCATACACCCAATCACCCACAAAGTTCGGGGAGTGTGGAGAGACTGAATGGCACCATTAAACTTAAGTTACAGAAAACTATGAAGGAGTTAAACCATGCATAGATTGTTTACCAATTGTGTTATTTTCAATAAGATGCACCCCTACAAAGAAAACAGGGTTGTCACCTTATGAAATTCTGTTTGGAAGTGCTCCCAGAACTGGGTTGTACTTTCCACAACATCTTGCCCTAAAATGTGATGAATTGACTGATTATGTGATACAGTTGCAGAAACATCTCACTAAACTGCACAAAAGTGTTTTTGATTCTCTTCCAGACCCCGACCAGATAACAGGAACTCATAATCTCCAACCAGGAGACTTTGTCTATGTAAAGAAACATTCTAGAAAATCTTTGGAATCAAGGTTTGAAGGACCCTTTCAAGTTCTTTTGACAACGCCTACTTCAGTGAAGCTTGAAATCCACTTGGATACACGCAAGTCATTGTAAAAAGGTTACAGGTCCAGAGGGAAAATTAAATATTTCCTCTTAACAATGATAATGGCTTTCTGCCTCAATATTTCATCCCCTGCACCTATAAGAAATAGAAGGGAGATAGGCGGCACTTATCATCAAAAGTTTCTTTTGCTAAAGTATAAATAATATTTTGGCATTGTGCCTTCTGGGTATAATGATTTATGTTCTAGTAAAACTAGCTCTTTGCCTTGTAGCCAGGATCAAGACACCTAAAGTAACACATAAACGTATCTTGATTGCAGATAATGCGCTTTCTAAATGAGTAACTATGTTTCTTTCCTTTAGAATTGACATATCATCTGTCAAAATTCGAGACTCTTCTTTGGAAGGATGCTGTTCAAGTACTTGGGGGATGGAACCAGTTGGAGAAGACCTGTGTTCCCCTAGGCAACTCGCCGGCCTGGGATAGTACCTGAGTGACTGAACTGGCTATAAACCTTCCGAAGTGGACACAGTCAAAGGAAAGACAGATGGAGATGTCAAAGGGGGGAAATGAGAAGATCCAGATTTAAGAAACATAGTTCTGAAAGACTATGGTTTATTTTCTGTATGTTAGAGTAACGCTTTAACGCTGGACTTTTCTGTAATTGCTTTTGCAAGGCTTCTCCTTATCCCTTATTCCTTATCTAAGGAATGTGCTGCTTCGCATGGGGGGCTCTGGGAACTGAGAAAACTATAAAATACTCCCTGAACTCAACCTTGTACATGGTCATAAATTTTCTGTTCTCATTATTTTTAACTTAGGTAATTGTCTGTTCTGCGCATGCACTAACTATGAAAGTTTTCAATAAAATCAGGGGTCAGAAGCGTCCCCTGCTCATTGTGTTTTTCTCTGAGGTTTTGCTACACACCTTGTCGCGTGTATTGATTTCTCTTAGAATATAGTAATTGGGAATCGGACAACAGAAGCCAGACCAAGTCCGGTTAGTGACTTGAACGTAACACCTTGTTCCAGTTGCATTGTTCCTGGGTGAGTCAGGGGGGGCGGTTGATTGCCCTATGGTGCTGTGGGAATGCCAGGGACCCCTCAAGCTGATTAGCTGCCCCAGCAGCATAAAGCAGCGAGACCCCCTGGATGTCAGGGAAGAGCTGCGTCAGACTGGACAGCTTTGTCTGGATCTGGGGAGCTAGTATTCCCCAGCACTCCTAGGTTTGGGATGCCACAATGGAGTGTGGTTCTCCATTCAGGGGGGTTGTTTTGCTCGCCGGGGTTCATTGTTGTGTGCAGATTCCTCCCCTCTCTGCTGCTGTCCTCCATTAGAATGGCAGATGAGAGGGGAGGGGGAGGAGCTGCCTTCTAAAAAGAGAGAAGTAGGTTAAGTTATCTTATAACAGGTAGGTAGTAGGTGGAGCTATCTTATAAGCAGAGAGAAGGGGGTGGAATTCCCATAATAAGAGAACAAAAGGGGTGGAGTAGACCTTTAAGCTAGAGGGAAGGGGTGGAGTTAGACCCTGAGCTATATGAAGGGAGTGGAGGCTGGAGTCTCCATAACTACCAGAAGAAAGGTGGGTGGAGTTCATGGTAGGTCACTGGGTGAGTCAGGCCCAGTTTGGCACCAAAGCAGTGAAGTGGCGGGAACAGCAAGCGTGGCGCAGGAGAAAATACTGCTTCATAGTGCAAGGGTTTGGATGCCTAAAATGACCCTGTCAGGAAGAGCCCAGGGGGTGCTTTGGCATGGATTTAACAGAGAAGGAGCCATCTGCCCTGTGAGTGGAAGGCTGAAAGAAGTGCTTTGACTCTGGTAAGGTGTGGCTGCCCCTGTTTGGAAACCTATAAGCACGGGGAAGTCTTGAACCTGGCTAGGATTGTTGTCCCTGGACACTGACCTGTTTCTAAGCTAATAACCAGTGGGACCACTGGAAACTTGAAGCCAAGTAGTGGAAGTTTACTTGTGTAGTAGAGAAGGTTGCCCTAGCACTCATTACCCTGTGTGAATCCCTGCCCAATTTCCTGTGAGTAGGTGCTCATCTCAAAGTGTGGTGGATGACACTGCTAAGTTGAGATTGTGACCTTGCCTGTCATGTCCCACAACCTTTTTAGTAGTTTGGCGCTTGTGCTGCTACCATAGCATAGCTCTGATGTAAACAGTTTCTCCCTACTTCATGCTTTTAGCTATTTTATGCTGTATTCCATAGTGACTGGATGCTCATTCTGAGCTACAGCAAGAACATCCTTTTTTTCCCGCTGTTTAGAGAGTACATTGCAAGTGCCTCAACAACTGAGTAACCTATATGCCAAAATCATTTGGGGTAAGAGTAAGTTCTATACAGACACACACAGAGCGAAGCTGTCTCCAGAACCCCCCATGCTTACAGTCACTTGATGGGGGCAGAATATTGCCTTTGAAAGTTACAGCCCTAATATTTGAATGTGCAAATTTTCCAAGTCAATAATAAAGATAAACTACCCATCAGCACCCCAGGCTTCCACTGCTTGCCCCCCCCCCCACCCCTCCAGTTTACTAATTGGCCTATTTGCACTCCAGTCGCTGGGAGCCTTCCGGTGGGCATCATTCTTCACCTCTACTTCCCGGCAGACACTGTGCCCGTCCCAGATCTCAAGCCACAATATTTTGAATTTGGCTGGGAGCGGGGGAGAGAAGACAGGTGAGCGTTTCCGACTGGGAGGGAGCCGCTGTCATTTATTGAGTGACATAGGGGTTTATTCATCATTGGATAGCGGCAGGTAGTGCCTCCTAGAGGCAGGCAGCATCTGGTGAATGCTGGGCGCTGTAAGCAATGAAGGTGATTCTGGTGAGCGACTCTAACAGCGCCATGTAGCATACGATTCATCATTACAGATGGCTCAACTTATAGTTCCGGTGCTCTAGCTTCCAGAGCGCCAGGTATTACCTGCCGCTACGTGTCGCTCTCCCCCACTCATTTCAATGGATGTTCCTTTTCTTCTGTTTAAACAGGGTTTTTGTTTTTAATTTATTTTTTTTTCTTTCAAATAATTGTGTCACCTCTCCTGGCCTAGAAAAAGTCATTTTTGAAAACATTTTAGATTTTTTATATTTTTATGCAGAATTGTCATTACAGGTCTGGCATTAAATTATTACTGTCACAATGTTACAACAGTGTCATTCCATATGTTTTCGCTTTGTTACTGGTGTATATGTTCAAAAACAGGCTTTAATCACACAGCGTCTGGCGCTATAGCGACCAGATCCAGAGCGTTTTTTTGTTGAATATGGTGTGAGTCGTTGAGAGTCGGTCGCAATGAGCTGGCGCTACCTTTTGCTCCCTGCAACGCTGTACTGGTGTTAGAACGCCCAACATAAATCTCATTCATCAATGGTGACCAGGTTAATACAGCGACTGAGGCGCTCTGTTACGGCGCCCAATAGCTGATCACAGCGTCTACTAGCAGTCACTCTAAGTGCCTCTGTACAGACGCTCATTTGCCGATATCTGGCGCTAGTGATGAATCAGCCTGTAAGTATTGTTTAGCCAGAGAATACAACTGTATGTTGGTGATCCACAGATCGCCAACATCCAAAAAAGCAGTGCCAAGGGGGAGAGTTAAATAGCCCTACTCATCGGGAGGTGTGTTGTTCAACTTTAGCTGCAATTGGGATGTGTGTGGATTTATCGGCCTACTGTGACATATGTTGGTTTACAATTGAGTTAACTTTGATTGCTACTGCTGTGTGACAACAGTTAGTAACAGTACAAGAGCACGGAAGCAGGGCCGTATTTGGCACAAGGCAAACCTAGGCCTGTGCCTAGGCTGCCTGTGTGGGAGGGGGCGGCCTGTCTGTGACCCCTTGATCGCCGGTTTGCACTGCACCGCAGCGTGCCGCATCGCGCGCATTACCCCCCTCCCTGTCAGCTCTCGGCCTATCCGCCCCGCCATCTGCTATGCCCCGTTATGCTGCGGGCCGCCTCAGTGCATATGAGAGCCACCAGGCCGGCTCGGCCTTCCTGCCGTGACATCATCATCTAGGCGCAGGAGAAGCCCCATGGGGGCTGCAGGCCTGCTCGCTACCTCCGGAAACCTAGGAGCGCCCGGTGCCCGCACCCCCCTCCCCGCCTCGAAGGATACCGCACCAGCCTCTCCCGCCCTGGAGTGGCGGCTCTGGTGCCCGCACCCCCCCTCCCTCCCTGCCTCTTAGGATCCCGCCCGCACCCGCCCTGGGGAGGCGGCTCCAGCACTTGCACCCGCCTCGGAGGATTCCGCACCTGCCTGGCGAGGCTTGCTCCGGCGCCCGCAGCCCCCCCCCCATCTAGGATGATCTGCCACCCGCAGCAGCCACGTCTCAGAGGCTCCGGTGAGTGTGTGTGTGTCTGTGTGTGTGTCTGTGTGAGTGTGTGTGTGTCTGTGAATGTGTGTCTGTGTGAGTGTGTGTCTGTCTGTGTGAGTGTGTGTCTGTCTGTGTGAGTGTGTGTCTGTGTGTGTCTGTGTGAGTGTGTGTCTGTGTGAGTGTGTGTCTGTGTGTGTGTCTGTGTGAGTGTGTGTCTGTGTGTGTGTCTGTGTGAGTGTGTGTGTCTGTGTGAGTGTGTGTCTGTGAATGTGTGTCTGTGTGAGTGTGTGTGTCTGTGAATGTGTGTCTGTGTGAGTGTGTCTGTGTGAGTGTGTGTCTGTGTGTGTGTCTGTGTGAGTGTGTGTGTCTGTGTGAGTGTGTGTGTCTGTGTGAGTGTGTGTGTCTGTGAATGTGTGTCTGTGAATGTGTGTCTGTGTGTGTGTGTCTGTGTGAGTGTGTGTGTCTGTGAATGTGTGTCTGTGTGAGTGTGTGTGTCTGTGTGAGTGTGTGTGTCTGTGTGAGTGTGTGTGTCTGTGTGTGTGTCTGTGTGAGTGTGTGTGTCTGTGAATGTGTGTCTGTGAATGTGTGTCTGTGTGTGTGTCTGTGTGAGTGTGTGTGTCTGTGTGAGTGTGTGTGTCTGTGAATGTGTGTCTGTGTGTGTGTCTGTGTGAGTGTGTGTGTCTGTGAGTGTGTGTCTGTGTGTGTGTCTGTGTGTGTGTCTGTGTGAGTGTGTGTCTGTGAATGTGTGTCTATGAATGTGTGTCTGTGTGTGTGTCTGTGTGAGTGTGTGTGTCTGTGAATGTGTGTCTGTGTGAGTGTGACTGTGTGTGTGTGCGTTTGAATGAATGGGGAGTCTGATCGTGACATTTGACCAATGGGGGCTCACCCATCCAGTTGATTTTTTTTTAAAGTCCTCCGCGGGGCATCCAGAATCGGGATGCAGCGCTGTGTCAAACCCCCCAGGTCGCCCATAAACTCACCTCTTTCCCGGTCCAACGGCGCATGCGCTATCCCTTTAGCAGGGTGCGTACCCATTTGTGAATGGCTGGCGCAGGCACGCTCCCTCTTAGTGGGAATCGCGAGATTCAGCCGCCCGTGGGCTCGGAGCCGCTGAGCTTAGATGACGCTTAAACGCCCATAGCTCAGCGGTTCTGAGCGCGCTGATTGGAGGAGCGGCCGCGCATTCGCCGTAGGTCCGCAGTGAGGTGAGTTCGCTGTGGCGGGTGGCAGGGGGGGAGTTTCACACAGTGGGGCACCCCCAATCAAGGTGCCCTGGGGGAGTGGGCCAAAACCCAGGATAGTAAAAATCCTGGGTTGTGGTCCATTTTAAAGTGGAACAAAACACTCAGAGAATCTAGAGATCACAGGTCAGGCCCCTGGCATTCCCCAGGGTCATCCCGATTTGGAATGCCCTGGGGGTAAGGTCAGAAGCCAGCCACCACAACACCCATATACACTCATCTCTTGCCGGTCCAACAGTGCATGCGCGGGCTCTCATCCATTGTGTGGCGCCAGCCGTGACTATGTCATTCTGCAAACAGCTCTTACTGAGTAGAATGGGGAGCGTGCGCATGCTGCCCATCCACAGCAGCTTGGCAAATGACATAGTCATAGTCATAGTCAAGACCCCGCACATGTGCATCGTTGAGGAAGAGGTGAGTGGAAAATGTCTTTCTTGGGGGTTTCACACAATGGGGCATATGAATTTGGGGTTCCCCTGAGGGACCAGAACAAAACCCGGGAAAATCTAGTTCCCGGGTTTTGTTTCGCTTTAAATATCGGGGGGGGGGGGGGGGCGGTGACCAAAAAGTGCAGCACAAATCCTAAATACGGCCCTGCACGGAAGAATCCACTACCCACACCCCACTTTTGACCCACAGTGGCATGTGTGTAACAGACTTAAAGCGATTTACAATTTTAGAAATATGGAAGATGCAACAGAAAGAGCCTTGATTCTGAATCTTGAAGACATGCATTTTTATCACAGTTAAGGAAATTATTAAAAAGAAGTGGGTTTGCACCCCACCCACAGTCAAGCACTCGCTAATATTATTCATGAAACACCTATAAATATAGGCATTATCCACAACTGACAGGAAATCTAGAGAACAGATAGCAATAACGATTGAAGAAGCAAATGATAATTTGTTATAGGCCACCCCCTGTTCCTTTATGACTTCATAGTGTGTTTTATAAAACATACCATACTTTATTTTCTGACAAAAAATGAATTAATGCAGGAAAGAGGAAGATAAGGATTTTGCTCTGTAGGGACACTCGGGATGTATGGTGTCTTGGGCACAACCCCTCCCCCACGTATTCCTTGTAAAGGGTCCTTATGTAAACCTACATAAACACACTTGTACGTTGCCAGGGAAGTGGATGAAAGCTGGGAATGGAACTGCTGATGAACTTCAAAGGGCAGAGTCTGAAGCACTGTGCTCTAGTGTTGGCTGGTCCTCAGTCTTGGGCTGACAATCAAAAACAATCAGATAGCAGGAGCACCCAACATTGGAGAGCCAACCTTATCCCAGCTTTTTTTCTGCATTACTAGCTATCAACACATAGAACTTTGATTTGAATTTAAATGCAGTTTCTGAAATGTACAGAATTTCCATAGGAAATATCTAGCGCAAACACATCACTTTAGTGTAAAGTAGGCCAAGGTCCACATATTAGCCTTCTGAATGAGGTCTAGGAAGCCCACATATATACTTAAATATTTGCACTTGTGGCAAACAAGCAGGCCTGGCTTTACAGTATGCTGGGAGGCACACTCTGCAAAACTGCAGAATGGAACCCTCAAAATACTGTCCAATGGACTCCCACCCCTAAAAATAATTTTGACAGAGGCGAGCAGGCAGCGCTTCCTCACCCTGCATCACTAGCTATAAACAGGACAAGCAGAATTGCAGGCAAGAGCTAGTAGCATTATCTAACACATTGTAACTTCTGTCTATGCCTCTTTTGGGTAAGAGGACCACTTTTGGTGGGTCTGTTCCACTTTGTGGCATTTTGTCCGACTGACCTCCTTAAAACTCAGATGATGCTTAAATGCTCTGGCTCATTGGCTGAACAGCCAGGGCCGGTTCCAGGTTTATGGGGGCCCTTGGGCAAAAGAGTCTTAGTGGGCCCTAAAGTAGTGTGTCACATGATGTCACATTTCAGCTCCGCTTCCACAAATGGGTAATCTTCTACTTCTGATTGCCCTTCAGTTCGTATTCCCTCCCCTTTAGCCAGTCCTCTAGTTTTTGTTGCATTCTCTACTACCACCAAGCATCCACTTGGTCCACTGCCACTAAAGACTCCGTCATTGCTGTCAGTTGACACCCGGTTCTCACCACCTTCTGAGCTTCCATCAACTGCCCTCTGCTCCATACCATCTTTTCCATTGTTGCTAATCATCCCCTGTTGCCAGCCATGAGTAGGTCTGCACACAACACCCAGCAATCAGTGGTGTGGGTCCACTGTAAAATAAGACTATGGCCAAGTGTGAGCCAGAGTGGGCCCTTGAAGGTGCCAGGGGTCCTGGCAATTGCCCAGGTTTGCCCTGTGGTGGCGCCGGCCTTGTGAACAGCAGTAGTGGAATATACAGAATGCCTGAGTTTTACTGTATTTTCCACCCTATAATATGCACTCTTTCCCCCCAAAAAAGTTTACGGGGGAATTGCAGTGCATCTTATCAGGAGAATGTAAAAAGAAATGAAAAGAAAACTCACATTCTTGCACTCCTAAGCTGCAGCAGCCATCTCCAGCCATCATAAACACACACAAACATACATTACCGTGGTCCGCCGCCTTCACCCGTGGCCCATCGATCACACCCTCAGGTGTGTAGGTGATGGGCGGCAATGACAGCAGTGGGCGGTGGACCCCGGTGGTTTGTGTGTGTGTGTCTGTATGTGTTTATGTAGTGGGTAGATGGCTGATGTGGCGTGGGTGCGGCATGCTGCATACTGCCTGTATTTGGTATGCCACATACTGCCTGTATTTGGGATGCCCGCACACTGCCTGTATTTGGGATGCCAGCACAGTGCCTGTATTTGGGATGCCAGCACACTGCCTGTATTAGGGATGCCAGCACACTGCCTGTATTTGGGATGCCACTCACACTGCCTGTATTTGGGATGCCACACACTGCCTGTATTTGGGATGCCAGCACACTGCCTGTATTTGGGATGCCACTCACACTGCCTGTATTTGGGATGCCACACACTGCCTGTATTTGGGATGCCAGCACACTGCCTGTATTTGGGATGCCAGCACACTGCCTGTATTTGGGATGCCCGCACACTGCCTGTATTTGGGATGCCAGCACACTGCCTGTATTAGGGATGCCAGCACACTGCCTGTATTTGGGATGCCACTCACACTGCCTGTATTTGGTATGCCAGCACACTCCCTGTATTTGGTATGCCTCACACTGCCTGTATTTGGGATGCCAGCACACTGCCTGTATTGAGGATGCCAGCACACTGCCTGTATTTGGTATGCCTCACACTGCCTGTATTTGGGATGCCAGCACAGTGCCTGTATTTGGGATGCCACACACACTGCCTGTATTTGGGATGCCTCACACTGCCTGTATTTGGGATGTCAGCACAGTGCCTGTATTTGGGATGCCACACACTGCCTGCATTTGGGATGCCGCACACTGCCTGTATTTGGGATGCCGCACACTGCCTGTATTTGGGATGCCAGCACACTGCCTGTATTTGGGATGCCACAGACTGCCTGTATTTGGGATGCCAGCACACTGCCTGTATTTGGGATGCCAGCACACTGCCTGTATTTGGTATGCCTCACACTGCCTGTATTTGGGATGCCTCACACTGCCTGCATTTGGGATGCCAGCACACTGCCTGTATTTGGTATGCCTCACACTGCCTGTATGTGGGATGCCTCGTGCTGCCTGTATTTGGGATGCCAGCACACTGCCTGTATTTGGGATGCCAGCACACTGCCTGTATTTGGGATGCCAGCACACTGCCTGTATTAGGGATGCCAGCACACTGCCTGTATTTGGGATGCCAGCACACTGCCTGTATTTGGGATGCCAGCACACTGCCTGTATTTGGGATGCCAGCACACTGCCTGTATTTGGGATGCCACACACTGCCTGTATTTGGGATGCCAGCACACTGCCTGTATTTGGGATGCCAGCACACTGCCTGTATTTGGGATGCCAGCACACTGTCTGTATTTGGGATGCCACATAGTGCCTGTATTTGGGATGCCACACACTGCCTGTATTTGGGATGCCAGCACACTGTCTGTATTTGGGATGCCACATAGTGCCTGTATTTGGGATGCCAGCACACTGCCTGTACTTGGGATGCCAGCACACTGCCTGTACTTGGGATGCCAGCACAGTGCCTGTATTTGGGATGCCAGCACACTGCCTGTATTTGGGATGCCAGCACACTGCCTGTATTTGGGATGCCAGCACACTGCCTGTATTTGGGATGCCAGCACACTGCCTGTATTTGGGATGCCAGCACACTGCCTGTATTTGGGATGCCACACACTGCCTGTATTTGGGATGCCAGCACACTGTCTGTATTTGGGATGCCACATAGTGCCTGTATTTGGGATGCCAGCACACTGCCTGTACTTGGGATACCAGCACACTACCTGTATTTGGGATGCCAGCACACTGCCTGTATTTGGGATGCCAGCACACTGCCTGTATTTGGGATGCCAGCACACTGCCTGTATTTGGGATGCCACACACTGCCTGTATTTGGGATGCCAGCACACTGCCTGTATTTGGGATGCCAGCACACTGCCTGTATTTGGGATGCCACACACTGCCTGTATTTGGGATGCCAGCACACTGTCTGTATTTGGGATGCCACATAGTGCCTGTATTTGGGATGCCACACACTGCCTGTATTTGGGATGCCACATAGTGCCTGTACTTGGGATGCCAGCACAGTGCCTGTATTTGGGATGCCACATAGTGCCTGTACTTGGGATGCCAGCACAGTGCCTGTATTTGGGATGCCACATAGTGCCTGTACTTGGGATGCCAGCACACTGTCTGTATTTGGGATGCCACATAGTGCCTGTACTTGGGATGCCAGCACAGTGCCTGTATTTGGGATGCCAGCACAGTGCCTGTATTTGGGATGCCACATAGTGCCTGTACTTGGGATGCCAGCACAGTGCCTGTATTTGGGATGCCAGCACAGTGCCTGTATTTGGGATACCTCACACTGTCAGTATTTGGGATGTCACACACTGCCTGTCATATGGGATGTCGCTCACTGTCTGTAATGTGGGGTCTGTAGTGGGGTGATTGGGGGGATTCTGCACACTGTCTGTAATGGGGTGATTGGGAGGGGGATTTTAGCACATTATTTGGTTCAGAATACAGGCAGTGTGAGGCATCCCTGTGCTAACACCGACATGGCCACCAGCTAGCGTCTTATATCACAGTAGCACCAAAATGGATGCAGAACCGGGAGTTCTTGTTGAAGCAGCGCCAGATGAAACCTGGTGCTGTAGGTCAAGATCCCATAGAGCACAATGGGCAGAACTAGATTATGCTAATAATTAATATTGCACACATTTATTTGTACAAATCTTGCATTGTGGCTTGTCAATAATTGAATCTTTTCCTCAACAATGTATAATTTGAAGAACAACAACTAAAACACAGCCACAACGAACTGTAAAGTTTGTCCCCTTTGTCCCCAGCAGTGATATCTTGTAACTCTAATGATGAAAGCACCGGAAAAATACAGCTCCAATCTTTTCAAGGAGGGAAAAAAAAGGTCCAGCGCTTGCTAGCGCCAATATAGTACACAGCACAGCGCCAGATAAGACGGGTATGCCAGCACTGAAGCTGGCGCTACAGCCACAAAAATTATGCTAACAGACGCACATCATAAATTAGGCCCACAGTTTAGTAAGACAGTAGATGGCGCTGTGTCTTGTACTAACATATACCCCTCGATTCAAAGAGCAAAAGTTAATTGATTTCGGATCGAGAATAGTAAGTTTGGGTGGGTGTTAGTCATTTTTTCCTGTTTTTTTGGCCATTTCCGACTCGCACGAGCCTACGTACGAATGCGTATATGCTCTTACGATCATCGGAAGTTCGTTCCTAAATTTTAGGATCAAAACGTAAAACTTAGGATCAAATCCTAAAACTTAGGATCAAAACGTAAAACTTAGGATAATCGGATGTGTTTAGGTGTGATTCAGAGAACAGTTTTCAAACCTCTAAATACGTTTTAAAAGAAAGCCACTGCCGACACCTTTTAGCAGTCGGATTGCTGTTCTTGAACAGGTTTTTTGGCTATGTGGAGGAGTCTGCGCGTCTTGAGCTCCAATGAACTGCATGTATCAGCATGGCCGAGGCCATAAATTGTATGGCAATGCATACCTGATTCATATATGCCTTATAAAAGCATTTTAATGTGGACCTTAATTAGTCCTTTGCATGTAAACCTTTATTTTGCAATATATTTGCGTTAATTAAAGAAACTTATGTCCTTTGTTATTTAATTTTAAATTGATGTACTAGAATAATATTTTTAGATTGCATTTATTGGTGTAGTTGTTTACCTTTGCTTTGTTTAATTATTTAAGCATATCTTTGGTCAGATGCATCACACTTACTGAGGAGAGGAGAGCGGGATAAAGTGCAGGATGTGGGTTACTGCTGTATTTTGCACAGACACAGCAGAGCTGGGGGCACGGAAAGGTCAGAAATCAAAGAATGCAGAGCAACACAGTCACAAGGACCTTTCTGTTTGCAGGCTGCCCGAGAATACCTGAGCCGCCATCTTGGCTGTTTCTAGGCTCATAACATGCTGAAGTTGCTGGGTGTTTTTTAATTTTTGAGAGCAAATCTGTATGTAGAGGGTGTGGGTAACCACACCCAAAATTTTAAGTTGTCCCATTTGAAGCCAAAATATTAAAATTAAATCCACAAGTAAAAAATGCAAGTTAACTAAAAATTAAACAAAGTAAGATTTACTTATGCAAATGCATTCATTAATGGTTGGTTACTACAAAATGAATGAAATAAAGAAAAATAAAAGACCAAATATTTGGAATGCACTTTAATGAGGTAAGTTTGTAGTGCGCAGCCGCAAGATCAGAAGGATTTACGTCCAGACAAAAAAGGAAAAAGGGCAAAACCAATGTTGCAACCTGAGAAATTAAACGGAAAATTCAGGATGGAAACTGACATAGGTCTGATTCCCGAACTGCCATACGAACGGATGTACATTTTAGGATAGAAACGTATTTGCTTATAGAATCACTCGCAAGTTCATACGAACGCACGAGCGTACGGGAAAAATAGGATGATCGGCACCAAAATCAAAGCTGTTACATGTTTCTTTGAATCGACCCCATAGTTCCTCTGTTCTGTATTGTAGTTCCTATTGCAGTTTAATTTTTTGATTCTTCCTGTATGTAATCCTTCATGTTTGAGACAAGTTTTACTCACCACGTGTTCCAGTAAAGCAGTTTATGAACTACCGCACTCTGACTCTGCTTCACCCAGCACACAAACAGCGCCCCCTCCCCCAGGACCAAAACACACTGTCTGCCCTCCTATGAACCTCACAAAAAGCAAACTAGCAGATGAGCTGAGCAGGTGAAGCCCCCCCTTTCATCCTTGTCCTCACCTAGACCAAATTGCACCAGTATATTTTAAAAACCTTTCCCAAATAAGAAAAAGCTCTTGTGTCCCATTAGCATACCTAGAACAAAGGCTTCCGGTACAGCCACTCTATCTGAAGATCCTCAAGGCCGACCATAACAACTGGTTTGACAGGCTTGCTCCCCTGGTTTACCCAACTGGCCGCTAGTTGTCAAGGGGCTTGGGAGTGCATTTCCAAAAGCGCGTTCGCTCTCCATTCAGTCTCAGTGCAGAACCCTGATGCCATTTCATTGGAGGATGCTCAGATATATTACGGTGACTGATTGGCAGTTTAACCAGGTCTGGCTTTATGTGGGATAGAGCCCCGATGTTTGTTTTTTATTTAGCATATACTGTCCATTTAGGGTTGTTTTTAGGCTTCCTATGCCTTGCACAAGAGTGTTTTTTTACTTTTGAAAAAAGTTCAATGACGACCTGAGACATTCACATGAGTGCCTTGATTCACTAAAGATAGAAAAAGAAAACTGAATAGCATGTGAGAATTTTTACAACTTAGGAGTTATTCAGAATGCAAGTGAAAACGACATTGCAATTGGTAAACTGGCTTGATTTTTACAATATATGTGTGTGTGTGTGTGTGTTTGTGCTGCTCAGCTGAACTGCCCCCTGTGCTGACCCTTTGCAAAACTTACAGGCTGATTCATCACTAACGCCAGGTAGCGACAGATGAGCGTCTGTAGCCGGCATTTCAGAGCGCCCGCTAGTAGTCGCTGTGCTCGGCCGTGGGTCGCTAGTTTATAGCGACTCAGTCGCTGTGTAGCAATGATGAATACATTGTGGGGAGTCGCTATATGACCAGCACAGCGCTGTATGGGAGCGCATGTTAGCGACTGGTCAGTGCAAACGACTCACAACATATTCATCTGGCTGTGTGTTTAAAGGTTGTTTTTTAACATGTATCCACATGGCGTTATCCCATTTGCTCAACAGATTCTGTTTGATAAATGTGTAATTGCGTGCCGTGTCTGGCGTTCACCTGCCGCTACCTGTCGCTACCTGTCATTTACAAGGCACTACCTGACGCTATCCCTTCATGAATAAGGCCCTGAATGTTAAATATTTGCTAAGTATGTTAGTTTACATATGTCTCTACATAAATATGTAAACTAACATACTTAGCAAATATTTAGTGCAGGTTTCTGTTAGAAGAGTTACATTTGAGGCTGAGTTTGGATCTGAGTGTAAATTTATCCTGATAATTTGGTTTTCACCACATAGCATTGTCTACGTAATGCATGCTTTCCCTATATCTGTTAGTAATAGATCAAGGCAGCTGGATTTTCAGTTTCAGTTATTTATCTTAGCTCTTATTTAGCTCTGTATGTACATTTTTGGGGGAATGTGAGGGGCCACCAGAGCGTGATTTAGAGTGAGCATAAATACGTAGCTTGGTCCAGGAGCATCCACATATTTGTAGTTTCACTATGTGGGCTGACTTACTTAACTTTCCATGTATAAACTGCGCATGCGCCTCCTCTTGTGCAGTCATTGCTGTATGCCGTGCATAAGAATGTCGACCATATGGGCCTGTTTATGTACAGGGAATGCCAAAAGGCACAAGCAGCGGGCACATCCACTGTTTGCCCTTTTTACTGTGCACATTGGCGTGCCGCAGTCTCTCCATGCTGTTGCCCGTGTTTAATAGTCATGTGTGATTCTCTTAGCAGAATAACTAATTTTTATCAAAGTGCTTATAAATATGCTGTTCCCCTTTTAAAGTGGACCCATACCCATCTCAGGCTGCCCTGGAATCTATTGAACTATCGATTAGCTGCGCGCCTGTACAGTACATGTGCAGTAGAACTGGGGAAAGGTGATTTTTGCTGGCTGACCTGGGAGTTTCACACAGCAGGGAATCCTGAATTGTGATGCCCCAGGGACGAGGACCAAAATCACTTTTTTTTTAATATATTTTTTACTGTTTACATCATTTACATTTTTTTTCTGCTGATCCAGGTCAGGTTGTGCAGCAGCATGCAATGCAGTATCTAACACATTGCACATTACTGTCCTCATTTTGTGGTTGGCCCATGTGTTTTGCTCATGGTCTCCAGGATCATTCTAACCACGCTGTTGTCAGTTATACAGAAAGCACATTGAGCCTCATCCATTTTGTTCCTGACCATGGTATGTCTAATGTCCTGTGTGTGCCACTATGATAGGAAATATAAATGCGTGGCCAAATACAATGTTTATGCTAATATTGGCGGGAACCTATATTAAATATACATTTTGCATGTTTCATGTCCATAGGCCTCCCTACGGTGTACTATGGACTTTTTCCAGGCATCGTGGGTAGAAGGGCTCAATTGTGGAAGTCATCAAACAGCTATAAAAAACTTGTGTGAAACATTTGAATTTAACTCATGTTTGGAGCCAATCAATGGTACCTCAATTGCTAGAATTATTTTACGTCCAAAAATTCTGCACAAATTATTTTCGAAAACAGAATTATTTCCAAGTGCTTTTTCTCCTACTCAAATTGAATTAGGAAAAGGTTGCTGAATCACGTGTAGAATTTTTGCACACAAAAAGCATTTCTTATTCAAAAAAACACACAGAAATTCCAATTTAAACGTTAATAAATCAAGCCCAAGATCTTTAAACTTATTTTTATGTTAATGAATGTGCATTTCAGACTTACAGACCAATGTATTTCAAGCAAATAAAATGCAGCCTGCACTATCTTTTATTAAGAGCATCAGCAAAACACATCCGGTGTGACTGAGACCCATTAAGCATTATTGATTTTATTTTTTACAAGAACAGCATTTTCCTGGGACTAAGCCAAAGGAAATGACAGGTTGGCATTGAGCCCTGACTCACCTGTCACCTTTTTCCCAGTGATATTAGAGCTGTAATATTTTCCTTCATAAAAAAAAAAAATCACCTTCAGGGTACTCTCACTATCTTTCTAGCCCCATAACAAGCAACTGTGTCATCTGCTGCCTGTCAGTTAGCAGCCTTGCAAACCATTTTGCTCGCATGATAGCTATTTGGGAACTTTGCTTACCTAAATTGTTCCTGTGCCTTACACACTGTGCTGGTCTGCATTCCTGGCCATGCTATATACACGGCTAAACTACCTGGGGCCACCACAACCTTCACACAGTGACATGTGGAATATGATAGTTACTCCATGGGATGTAGCTACACAACTTAAAGCGGAGCGAAACCCCAGTGGCTGGGCCATGTAATCTATAAGATTCCTACACCGGATGTCCCGCTTTGTGAAACCCCCCAGGGTGCTGGTAATCTTACCTCATCCCGGTTGGTCCTGCAATGCAATCTTCGCCGGCAGCTCCATCCTTGGCTTTCCTGTAGCCCTGTATCCTATCTGAATGGATGGGCACAGGGGAGCAAGCACGCCCATAAAGTAAACTAGGGATGTGGCTGCTGATATTTAAAAGTAGTGGCACCGCTGCTTGGATTGCAGCTCAGAAGTACTGCTGTTTGTGAATGGGGCAGCCATGCTAAGCAGTCACGTTACAGTAGAAGATAGAGGCTAGGCGAGTGTGCACGCGCCCGGGCTAGAAGATGGCTACGGCTTAAACCAGCTATGTGCTCGCCGGGAAGAGAAAGAGTTATAGCGTGAGTGAAAGGACGCTGAACGGCGAGATTTTACAGAACGCTGAGTGCCATGAATAGCGTTTGCCAGGACGGTACATGAAGTGATTTGTGGGCGATAGAAAGAACTACAAAGAGGACGCTGTGTGAGGCGGTATAGTTAAGATGGCGGCGGTCCCCGGGGCGAACACTATTGAAATAATTTCTGCGGTTTAATATAGCGTCGAACCTGTGGAGAAAGAGCGTTCAGTTTGCAAATTCCCTGTAGGGTGTTGAGGCAGCTGCAAATATATAGAGGCTATTATTTGAGGCACACCAGACCGGGGAAAGAATTTACCTCACGGTTGAGAGAAAGCAAGATGGCGGAGGCCCTCACAGCAGAAATGGAGGAGACTAAGGGCAGAGCCACAATGTCTTCAGCAAGTGAGGGGGAGTCATGCTTACAGACATCTTCAACATCACAATTTCAAGTAAGCCCTGATATTCTTATTCAACTTGAGAACATGCTCACTAAAGCCCTTCCAATAATAAGAATATAATAGATCATTTCACTAGAGAACTTGATAAAGTATCTGGTGGCTTATCCTCCTTAGAGGGTAGGCTAGGAGTAGTAGCAGCAGCACAGAAGGTGCTGGATACAGAAATTAACATTCTTAAGAATGAGAATGAAACATTTCCATCCAAAATGGAAGACATGGAAAATAGAGACAGGAGATCTAATCTCCGCTGCAGGGGCCTGCCAGAACATATGGAAGATGTCAAGTCTGGGATAACCTCTCTGTGTCAGGAGTAAATACCAGAAATCCCTATTGACCGCCTGGAATTTGACCACATTCACAGATCGCTAGGCCTCCGCAGACCCCCGGATGAGCCTCTGAGAGATATTATCGCCAAATTTCACTTTTATAGCACCAAGGAAGGGATACAAAGAGCCTATTGGCTTTCGACAAATTTACAGTTCCAGGGCCATAGATATCAAGTTTTTTCAGACTTATCTTCAACTACTATGGCCAAAAGGAAGGAGATAC
The DNA here is from genome assembly GCA_027917425.1 of Gastrophryne carolinensis. Lineage (NCBI taxonomy): Eukaryota > Metazoa > Chordata > Amphibia > Anura > Microhylidae > Gastrophryne > Gastrophryne carolinensis. Next base: position 438,502,146 of record CM051235.1, read on the forward strand.
GACCTTTATTGTCAATTCTGCAGGAAAAAAGAGTAAAGTATAAATGGGGATATCTCTTTTGTATTACTTTTAGCAATAAAGATATCTCCTTTTCGTCCGTATCGGTAGCGGAATTGCAAGCTCATATGATTACGACGGGCTGAGGAGGCAAACATCATTTAAGTCCCCTAGAGGATAAGAAGAACCCCCTAAAATTCTACAGGCAGGAAAAATATTAAGGCGTAGAACTTTCTCGACTAGCAGGGCAGCCACTCAGAACTTTGATGCCACTTGAAGTTATGTCGACTGCTGATAGTGTTCTTTTCTCTTTAGTCCCTAGTTCGAGACTATTAATTTGCTCTCGCTTTACCACATAAAGGGGTTTGAGGTTTGATTACCGTTATTTCACATCATATATTCAATTATAGGGGTTTTCATAAACGTACCACATTGCTGTGGAAATGTTTGGATCTCATGTTAGTTTTGACGTTCTTTTGCGTATTAGCGTTATAGTGGTCTATCCCTAACTTGTCAGTGGTACTACGGTGACGCACCCCATTTAAACCAGAAACAAAAGTATTTGTGTGTTATTAACTGCTATTTGTAAGTTGTTTTGTTCTTTTTTTTTGCTCTTCTGTTTTTTTTCTGCAGCAGTTTATTATCTTCATTCTGTAAGTGAGCATACCTCTAGACAGGCTTTTTCTTTTTTGGCTGCTCTAGAGTTGTGCTCCTGGTGTCAGATCCAAAAATTGCATCCCGATATAATATGTCTTCAGGAGACACACTTCTCGACATCCTCGAGGCCAAATTCAAACAGTTATATGCGGGCATTCTAATTTAACACTAAACCCCTATCTTGAAGACAATCCCCGATTAACCCATTGATTTCAACCCAAATGACATGGGCCTCGAGGATGTTTAAGAAGTTGCTAGTCTCCTGTGCGTTAGTTGATAGTTGGTGAGAGATGCAACTAGGTAATCAGCATTTTACTCATTTTTCACATCCTCACAATGTATATACGCATATTGATCATATTTTCTTGCCTCACCAAGAGCTACCCTTAATACAAGTGGTCAAGATAGTACCAATCTCATGGTCGGACCATGATGGCGTATTACTTAAACTGTCCTCCATAATTAGCAGGCAATCTAGGTTTTCATGGTCCCTCAATTTGTTCCTTTTATCTGACCCTGAGATTGTAGAGTCCATTTCTGGAGCGCTCTTGGAGTACTTGAGATCACTGGAATAGATGGCTAAGTACGAGGGGGCATCCCGGGGATTTTGCTTCCGAGGTTGTCATTCCATAGGATCCCATGGTCACATCTGGTGAGAGTGTTAAAGAATTTTGAGGTAAAGTTTTTGATGTTCTTGGAGTGATTATGGGGGCAGAGGTTAAATTAATCCCTGGATATCGCTCTTCAACGATTCTATTAGAAATAGCTCTGTGGGACAGAGACAACTGTTCTTTCATATGGTCATTGCTAGTGCCTGGAAATGACAAGATTTAAGTTTTAACGAGTTTATCAACAGAGTTAATAATATTATTGCCATGAAAAACTGTCAGAAATTAATATTGGGGACCATGAGGGATTTCGAAAAATTACTGTAAGGTTGTGTTATATGCTGATTTATTTGTTAATATTATTGCTTGGGGTATGTTTGTTTTTTTATTGTACTTTTTTACTATAGTTAAAGTGTGTGTAGAGGTTAGACATAAGCCTATATACCTTATAATTAGATTATAGAATTTAAATGATGTGTTTATGTGCGCGAAATTGGTAGATATAAGGATGTGTGCAACAGTTGAACAACAAACTACATTGAATTGGTGGACAAACTTCTTAAAGCTGAAAAAAACAGGCCCTCAAGTCTATGAAACTCCAGAGCTGGATGATTCCCCCTCCCCAAGGCATCCTGAACTGGGTGTGAATCTGTGTGAAACCCCACCATTCGCCCAGAATTCCTACCTTTCCGACCAGCCGAAGGACATGGGTGGCCGGTGGCGGCGGCATCACCAGCATTCTCTTTCGGCCATGTCCGCCACAACTGAATGGCTGTGCGTGGCCACGCACAACCAAGAGACCAGCACAGAAATTAGCAGGCACTGCCAAATCATCCTAATTAAATAACAAAGTAAAGAGCGTGCTCCCCCAGGTGCCAATTCATGTACACACCAACAAAAACCTATTTTGGGTCTCCAAATTGGGCACTGCTCCAGGATTAAAAAGTATAAGTTCTATTTTATTAGTTGCCAAACATTAAAAAACACACAGCAACTCAACTAGTAAAACAGAAATCTCTATCATATCCCTAGACTCAAGATGTAAATACACCAACCAATAATAAATTAATTTGTCTGGGGCAGTATCAGATTCAAATAAATACAAAAGGCATGTCCCCTTTAAAAAATCTCCTATAGGTTTCCAAGATAAATGTGCTATATAGATATTAATAAATAAATAATTAGATCTATATAACATTTCTTCACAAAGTATATACAAAACATGTCATTACAAAAAATACCTCCCCCCAAAAAAGACTAATACATAAGAAAGTGCAAGTGCCACAGTGAATAAGAAGTCAATCCTATAAACAATTCAATATATATATGGAGAAATTATGCGCAATTCAAGCCACCATGGGGGTAAGTTCGATTCACTGTTACTATGAAAGTCCATCTTTGGTTCCAAAACTTCTTATCCTTTACAGGCAGGTGCAAAAGCATGCTCAAGGAATGGAATGTCCCTTCCAAATATAATCAAATCAAATTTTCATGTAATTTTACATGTAATCCAGGGCCGGCATTCTCTGTGTATAAAAAACAAAAGGAGAAGCCTCTTCACAGTTAACACCGACCATACTTATGATCCATCAAAAGGTTACATGATGTGAGTGCTGATCACACACTCTCTTTATTGCAAAAGAGGAGGGGGCCCTCACAGGGCATAGAAGCACAGTCCCACATCCAAGCATAGGGGCCCACCTTTTTCTTTCACAAAAATATATATTGGGGCCATGTTTACCCATCTCCGCTATAGGGTGGAGATGTTCACCTGCACATAAGTCAATCATCCTCCAAGATATCCGTTCAAACTCCTCCGCATGCACCTTCCCATCAAATGTAACCCAAAGTGCAGCTGAGAGATGTGAGTGACACCGCTTGCCACCGATGTGTGTGGTTGGGATTCTATTCAGCTTCTCAGAAGCCAATTGCATGAGAGGCTGCACATGCGCTGTTGGAGTGGTGAGTTTACTGGGCAAACAGTGTGATTTCACCCTGCAGGGCATCCCAAACTGGGGTGCCCCAGGGGGCGGACCAAAACCTGGGATAGTGAAAATCCTGGCTTTTGGTCCACTTTAAAGTTTACAAAGCGATGAAGTTCAACATGTCATTGAAAATACATTCTCTGCATTCGCATTTGGAATTCTTCCCTGTAAATTCTGGTGCAGTAAGTGATAAACATGGCAAGTCATTGCACCAATGGAAAAGCATTGTCAAGGCTACTGGGATCCATAAATTCTAGCTGACTATTGCTGGACACTGATAAGCGATGCACTGGACATGAGTAAAATGAAAATCAGCAGCAAAACACTTGGGTTTTGGTGGAACTAATGCTAACATTTAAATGCTTTATAATCCATAAAACATAAAGTCTCTCTCCAGGCACACACTAACTTTCTCCCGACTTTCCCCTTTGGGAACAGTGTAAATGAGCCATTTCAAAGCAACTGAAAATCTCTGATTGTATGTAGTAACCTGATCTATTCTAGGGGAAAATGGTTATTTTGCTTCAATCTCTGGGTGATGTCTGAGATGGAAAGGGCGTGCTGCAGATTTATAAGTGTTGAGCGTACTCTGATGTTATCAGAGACAGCTGCAGGACCACTGTGGTTTGCTGTGCTCGCCCACACTGAGAGCTCCAAGGTAACGTGTAGTCGTTGGACCACTTTTTTGCATGATCATGGAAGAATACAATTTTAACAAATGGCAAACTTTGGAGCCCTGTTACGACTTCTACCCTACACTGCAGGAAATTGAGACGAAACACTTGGACAGGCATCAGGTGAGCTACTTTTATGGCTAATCATTGCCATTGGGTTTAGAGTGCCGTTTAATCTCAAGTCACCTCAAATTTACATGGAAGCAAAACTTTAAAAAAAATGTGTTGTCCAGTTTAATAATTATAAGCTGATTAATTTAAAAAGGGGGGGGGGAGGGGGCAGCATATTCAACAGCAATTTGCTGTCCTTAGAGTATGCCCAGGGATGCCCAGCTGTGTGCTTGCTAAACTCACCTGTTCCATGGCAAAATTCTAAATTTAACACACATTTAACATAAACATAATGTACACTATTACAGTACACTATTACAGTGCAGTACAGTATTACAGAAATATAAAACTTTAGTTGAACAAAATATAATCACAGGTCTCATTTCACCATTTCAAAGTATTTTCAGCAGCAGAAACTCGCTCACACATGAATGTTTCCTGGAAAATTCAAAATAGTGTCTTTTGGCTTACTAAAGCCTTTTCTAACAATCAAATCATAACTTTTTCAAAATCATTTTGGAGCCCATTCGAGTGCATGTATTTAATTTGTCACCTTTGCTGAATCGCTTGATCAGATTTTCCAGCCAATTGATTTTATTTCTATGTTTGTTGAATTGAGCCCCTGTTGCTAAATCCACCTCTGAGTTTCTAAGGCTATGTTCTGGTAGCATTTTGCGGCAGTGTTTGTGGTAGGAATTCAGCTTTGTGTTTGCCTTTTTGTTTGTGTTTTTGCTTGTGCTTGCATTCGCGTTTGAAAAAAGCCTTGTTTCCGGGTCCTATGCCCTGCCTTCCAGTCCACTGAATCCCATTAAAATCTATGGTGCCACAAATGCAAAACGCATGCGGTACCGCAAGGAAAACACACACTTGTGGTCGCGTTTGTGGCCCCAGACTTTAATGGGGTGCTTCTGTGGCCTGGATGCAGCAGCCAGGACTTTTTGCACGCGTGTTTTTCTCTTCTGTGCCGCACTGGATAGGTGTGAAAGGGGCCATAAAGGTGCTGTCGTTGCTTTTATTTTGCGGTACCGAAGCAGAAACGCATGCTGTACCTGTAAATATTTTATGACAGAAAGTGAGCAGGATAAAAATGAATTATTTCTGAGTTGCAGATAAGTAAACCTGGCTAGTTCTGCTTTACCAAAAGGCAAATATTAGATATCAGAAATCTAAGGCCCTTATTCATCAAATGATAGCGCCAGGTAGTGTCTCACTAGCGCCAGGTATCGCCAGCTAACGGCGGCTACCGACTACAGAACGCCAGGCTGCGAACACAATCACGCATTTATCACGCTAAATGAGGGGTAGCGCCGGCGAAAGCGTCAGCTAGCGCGGGATTCATCATGTAGCCGACTGCAACGAACAGCGCCGCTACTAATCCCATCACAGCGCCAGGTATGACCTCTCGCTACCTGGCGCTCTCCAATGCATTTCAATGGAGCAATCTTTAAATATTCATAAATAATTGTTATTAATGTTTTTTATTTTTTTTTTTTAAATGTCCAAAATTCGGTGACCATTTCTGCAATGTTATATATTTTTTTAAAGGTAAAAAAAAAAAAAAAAAAAAAAAATTGTGCAGAATTGATATTACAGGTCTGAAATTAATGTATTCATATTACAAAATGTTTTTAAAAACTTGTTTATTTTTTTTTCCAAAAAATATGGTTGTTTGGGGGTTAAAAAACTACTTTTAACCCATCGCCGCCTGCGCACTGGGGTTTAAACAAGCATTTCACAGCGCGAGAAATTTTTGAGCGTGATTTGTTAATGAATATGCTGGGAGCCGTTCGCTATGGCCATTCGCTGTCATGCGCTCCCATACAGCGCGGAACCTGTCAAACAGCGACTCCTAACCCCGTATTCAACATTACCGCACACCGACTGAGTCGCTGTCAACAACCGAACAACGGCCAAGCACAGCGAATACTAGCCGGCGCTGTGAAAATAACGCTACTGCCGCTCATCTGTCGCTACCTGGTGCTATTAATAAATCGGCCTCTTAGAGTAAATGAAAGAACAATTGTCGGTAATAATGAAAATCTTACATTCAAGGGCCCCTCTCAAACTTCCTTCTTATTATGGATCAATAATAGCATTTCAATTTCCTTTCCAGTTTATTTAGCAGTTTTGGCTCACTGGCTGCTTGTGGATTAGAATAAAAGCTCCCATTTTTCTAATTTGAGCAAAGTTGTTTGTTCATAAATAAAAAAAATAACTTCCAATAATAATAAACTAGCACCGAGCTGTGTGGTGTGTAAAAAGCATGGGTCTATGCCACACTGCAACAAAAAGCTGTACATTTTTGCCGGATTTTGACAACTAGGGGGAACAGTAGCAAAGATTATGGTGGCTGAGATTTTCAAGAAAAACAAACCCAAGGAAATGAAGGCCTTGATTCAATGAGTTGAAAAAAAAAGCCTGAGAATGTCACTGTTGCTGAATCACCATCTAGGAACAATGGAAGTCAATGACAATATTTTACTCCTAAGAAAAGTGAAATCTTTTTACTCCTTTCTACACTGTAGTAAAAGCTGCCATTGACTTCCATTGTCTTTTTTTATCTGCTGATTCAGTGACAGACTTTTTTCTCATAACATGAATTTTTTATTACCATGAGAAATTTTTTTAACTCTTATTGAATCAAGGCTAAAATGACTAGGGATGAGCAAACCCGGACTGTGAAATTCAGGAGTTCCTACCGAACAGCTGGTGTCTGGGTGCCCCAATGCTGACATGGACTTCTCCTAGAAGTCTGTGTTTATGTTTGTTCTGCTGCTCAGATCTTCAGCGCTCCCATAAAAGTTATTAGAGCAGCAGCCGTACATTCTGCTGTGGGTGGGTGGGGTGTATAGACCCCTTTAGTATGCTGTGGGGGTTCAATATGGGGGCTTTGTTCTCAGTATGGGTGCAGGTCCCAGAGGTGGGACCTGCAGCGATAACACAATGGTGGCATATCCTAGCAATATGCCATCAATGAGAACCCTAGTCCTTACAACGACCACTTTGCAGCCATTTTACACCACTAAAGTTCAGGCCCCCATTCACTTCTATGGGGTTTGGGGTCAAGTTTGGGTCCCAAACCAAACATTCTTCTAATGTTTACCCGAACTGAGTGATGCAGAACGTCCACGGGTCCACTCCACCCTAGAAACCCTTTGGAACATTGACAAGCTCTTTACATTAGGATGTGGTATAAGCTCATATTATCTTCTTATTTATTCTAAGTATACAGCACGTCCTGTTCCAGAAGATATTCCTTACTCTTGGGTAATACATCCAGTAGATGGCGCTGGACTGCAGAGACAGAAAAGTGGCTCCTCCCGGCCCCATATATACCAGGGACCTCCCACCAATTCCCCAGTTCTTCTCTGCAGTCTGGGCTGCGATGAAGATGGCTCTTTCTACTCGCAGGTGAGCGGGGCTTATTCGGCTCCGGCCCTGTAGGACTATTCCCACCCGTTCCTTTTCACTGCCTCCCAGCTTAGGCTGCGCTGGTCAGGTGATGGTAGACAGCACCGCTGCCAGGTGCTAAGGAGCGCTGCTCCTACCGCAGTCCCCCACCAAAGGGTAGGCGTTACAGGCCCGTGGTGAGCCTTATGGGATGCCCCTCCCACGGCAGTTTGCCCTTCACCCCTGTCCCTCAGTTAGAGGTCGTCCGCTGCTTCCCCTTCGCTCCCCCTGGGTATATCTGGTATATGTATGTACTATGTGTATCATGTTTTGCCTTGGTTGCCTTGGTTTTGATTATTGCCACCGCCGTGCGCTTGTACTTCGCTCCGCGGACGGTGGCGACATCGCCTCAGGCGCTGCTGCACCGTCATTGGCCGGCCTTGTCACGGGGGACGCGTTTTCGCACTCTTCGGGGGGCGGGCCTTGCGGATGACGTTTTCTGCATCACTTCTCCGCAGCCCGCCCCTCGAGGTATATGCGGGAGCCATTTTGGAGCTCCTGTGCTGCGTGTCTGGCGTCTCCCTATCGCGGTCCGTAAGTGCCCCTACAGGCTGGCTTTTCTTTGTATTTCATTGTATTAGGCTTACGGGTTCTTTGCTTTATGTCTTACAGGCGGGTCAAACTTTTTTGTGGTTTCTCCCGGTCCTATCCCCTCTATTTAGCGTTAACTACTTATTGGAGAGCTATTGTATTTGTATATCTCCCACTTCCCTAGCGGGCTATTGGGGCATCCCGGGTAGCCTTATTGGCGTCAATCCCAACTGGCCTATTGTGCCACAATAATCCCCATATGGAGGCTTCTCGGGATAATGTGCTTGGGATTCCTTCGGGACAAGCCCGGCTGTGTATGGTGTGTAGGGTATCCCCTATAAGTGACGATGTCAGGGTGTGTGTACCCTGCGCCCAGCAGACGCTCACGCTGCAGTCCGGGTTACCTGTGGCTGGGCCTGCGCCCCCTCTGGCTTCGCCTACCCCCCCCACGCTTTCATTTAACTCCTAGTGAGGTGCATACCAGAGAGGAGTCTCAACCTGATTTGGCTGCACGGGTGGCCAGCATTGAGAGATATATTACTGGGTCTGGCCCGCGTAAGGCTTCTGCTAAGAAGCGGCATTTATCACCTGGTGTTACTCTTTTTACTATGGAGGTTGACGTTACCGTTTATACCCCCCTGGAAGAGGGGGAATTATTTTCTAATTCAGAATCACCTGAGGAACAATCTAGGGTGTATGGTGCCGATTCTGGGTCTGACCCATGGGCTTCAGATGATACTGACAGGCTTTTAGCTCACATTTTTGAAGTACTCTGTATCTCTCCTCCTGCTGTGGCTCCACGGCAGCAGGGGGAGCTGTTTCATACTGTTAAACCACACTTGGAGTTTCCAGAACAAGCTCACTTTAATAATCTGGTGTTCAAAGAGTGGGAATGGCCTAGCCGGCTTCCCGGGGCACCAAAGAGTTGGGATAAGAGGTATCCCTTTCCTGCTGAGATTGTTAAACGTTGGTCATGTCCTCCCGAGGTGGATGCACCAGTTCTGGGGTTGTCTAACACATCCGGCATGCATTCCCCTGACTCTACTACACTGAGGGATGGGGAGGATAGGCACATTGATCAGCTGGCTTGCCATGCCTTTGCCCGTGTGGGGACCGCGCTCCGTCCGGTCTGTGCCTCTGCTATTACGGCTGTTGCTATTAAAAGCCTGCTTAGGGGTCTCTTAGATGGGGCCCCTGATGATGCTGGTAGTGAAGAGCATAGAGCTCTTCTGCGTTGTGAGGAATTTGTTGCATATGTTCTCTCTGCCTTGGATGATACCATTCGAATGTGTAGCAGGGCTTCTGCCTTATTGGTGGCAATACGCCGCTCGGTCTGGCTGCGCCAGTGGGCAGCTGACAACGCTGCTAAGAAGGATCTCACTGGTTTTCCCTTCAAGGGGCTGCGCCTCTTTGGTGAACGTTTGGACTTGTTTGCTAAAGGAGGCAGGTTACCTCAGCGTAGAAGGCAGCCCCGGTCCTTTCAGGGTTCAGGTGCCTTTCTTCCCTCCTTCCGGGGTTCCAGAATTGGACGGGGAGCTTCCTTTGCTGGAGCCCGCTGAGATTTTTGGGGCAGGGGCAGAGGACGTGGCCGCCCTGGTCCCTCCTGGGGTCCCAAGCCTAAGTCCTCCCCCAAGCTCCCTCAGGCATCCGGGTGGGGGGATTGCTTCGGCTCTTTGCTCAAGTCTGGAGGCATCATGTCTCAGATCGGTGGATTCAGGAGGTAGTGTCCTTCGGTTACAAGATAGAGTTTGCAGCCTGGCCACCCCCGAGATTCATCAAATCCCGGATGGCTCAAAATCCCCTGTCAGCTCAGGGTCTGTCCCTTGCTGTCCAAGGCCTTCTGGAATTGGGAGTCATCTGCCGGGTGCCCTTGTGGGAAAGGGGAAAAGGCTATTATTCCAATCTCTTCACTGTTCCCAAGAAAGACAGGTCCATGAAACCCATTCTGGATTTAAAGCGCCTCAACAAATTTGTCAGATTCAGACACTTTCGCATGGAGACTCTGCGCTCCGCTTTGAATTCCCTACACCCAGGGGACTTCATGACCTCTGTAGACATCAAGGATGCTTACCTTCACATATCAATCTTTCCAGGTCATCAGAGATTCCTCAGGTTCGCTCTGGGGGATCAGCACTACCAATTTGTTGCCTTGCCCTTTGGTCTCACCTCGGCTCCCAGGGTATTCACCAAGGTGCTGGAAGGAGTGATGGCTCTGCTGAGATCTCAGGGCATCCGCATTCTTCTCTACTTGGACGACATGCTTATCGCTTCTCAGTCCTTCCAACAGGCAGAGCTGGATACCCAGCGGGTGGTGTCCACACTGGAGTCATTCGGCTGGGTGATCAACCACCCCAAATCTTCCCTGTCTCCTTCCATGGTGAAGTCCTTTCTGGGCATGATTCTGGATTCATCTCAGGTCAAGAGTTTTCTTCCTCAGCAGAAGGTGGAGAGTCCTCAAGAGCAAGCACAGCTCCTTCTGTCTTGTCCTCATCCGTCCATCAGGCAGGGAATGCAGCTGGTGAGCCTGATGGTGTCCTGCTTCGAGGCGGTTCCATATGCTCAGTTTCACATGAGACCTCTTCAGATTCACCTCTTGTCAGTATGGGATAGGGACCTCGTGTCCTTGGATCAGGTGTTTGTTCTGTCCCCTGTTCTGGCCAGGCGGTCTCTATCGTGGTGACTGGACTCAAGGAACTTGCTGGGCGGCAGATCCTTTCTGGCCCCTTGCTGGGAGACTGTCACCATGGATGCCAGTCTGACAGGTTGGGGGGGCTTTTGGGAATCCCTGAAATTCCAGGGTCAGTGGGGCCCTCAAGAGGCCCACACCCCTATCAACATTCTGGAGTTGAGGGCGATCAGGTTGGTTCTCGCCCACAACCAGAACCAGGTTGGTTCTCGCGGACAACCAGACGGCAGTTGCCTACATCAATCATCAGGGAGGGACCCGGAGCAGGAGGGCCCTCAGGGAAGTGTCTATGATTCTGTCCTGGGCAGAGGACAATGTTTCCTGCATCTCCGCGGTGTACATTCTGGGGTAGGCGAATCTGGAGGCAGACTCTCTGAGCAGGGGGACCTCTCGTCTGGGAGAATGGTCCCTCAGCAGCAGGGTGTTTCGCTCCCTGTGCCACCGCTGGGGTCAGCCGGATGTGGATCTGTTTGCGTCCCGTCACAATCACAAGCTTCCAGTCTTTGTCTCTCTGTCCCAGGATCCTCTGGCCTTAGCCATGGATGCCTTAGCAATGTCTTGGACGAGTTTTCAACTCCTGTATGTGTTTCCCCCGTTTCCCCTGCTGGGCAGGGTGCTGCGCAAGATAGCTCAGGAAGGGATGCCAGCCATACTGTTTGCCCTCTGTTGGCCAAGAAGAGTGTGGTTCGCAGACATCATGCAGCTGGCAGTAGATCAGTATGCCCTGCTCCGGGTTCCAGATCTGCTCACTCAGGGGCACCTACGCCACCCCAATTTACAAACGCTGGCTTTGACGGCCTGGCTGCTGAAACCTCCATCTTGATGGAAAAGGGGCTGCCTGCCTCTGTTGTTAATACCAAGATCAGGGTTAGGAAAAGGTCCTCTTCTTCCATCTATTATAGGGTTTGGCGTACTTACATTGACTGGTGCGAGTCTAAGTCGCTTCTCTGTCGTGTGTTTTCTATTCCTAGGATTCTGGAATTCCTGCAACATGGTTTGGATCTGGGTCTTCAGCTCAGTACTCTGAAAGGTCATGTCTCTGCCTTGGCCATTTTCTTCCAAAGATCTTTTGCTCAGCATCCCCTGGTCTTTCTTCCAGGGGGTTACTCAAATGCGTCCCCCACATAAGCCTATGTTACCAGTCTGGGACTTGAACTTGGTCTTATCTGCCCTACAGGGGTCTCCCTTCGAGCCCTTGCAGGGGGCCCCTTTGTCCATTCTTACGCTTAAGGTAGTCCTTTTGGTGGCTATTACTTCTGTTAGGCGTGTTTCTGAGTTGGCGGCACTTTCCATCAAGCCCCCTTACTTTGAGAGACACCAGGACAAGGTGGTGTTTCTTTTTAAGCCAGACTTTCTGCCTAAGGATGTTTCTGCTTTTCATCTCAATCAGGACATTGTTTTGCCTTCTCTGTGTCCTAATCCTAGTAACCCTAAGGAAAGGGTTTTGCATTCTTTGGATGTGGTCAGGACTCTGAAGTTCTATTTGGTGGCTACTGAATCCTTCAGGAAGACTGTTTCTCTTTTTGTGCTCCCGTCTGGATCTAAGAAAGGTCTGGCTCCAGCTAAGTCCACTATCAGCAAGTGGATCCATCAGGCTGTGATACAGGCCTACTCTGCTAAGGGGAAGGAGCCTCCCTTCCGCCTTACTGCTCATTCTACTCTATTGGTGCTTCTAAGTTTTACAAGGTTGATGTTAAGTTCTGCAGGCGGCAGTGGTTTAAACTGTCGGCTGTTACTTTTGGGGATCCCACCCTTCCTTACGGACACTGCTATTGGATGTCCCAAGAGTAAGGAATATCTTCTGGAACAGGACGTGCTGTATACTTAGAATAATACAATTCTGTGATTACTCACCTGTAGAATTGGTATTATACGTATACAGCACGTCCTGTTCCACCCCACCCTTGTTATCATTATTTTTAGTTACCTCTTTATGGTGATTGTTCTTATGTTCAATTTTTTATAATGGTTATAATGATTATAGTTCTCCCGGTTTAATTTAACTGCTTTTCAATACTGGGGAATTTGTGGGAGGTCCCTGGTATATATGGGGCTGGGAGGAGACACTTTTCTGTCCCTGCAGTCCAGCGCCATCTACTGGATTTATTACCTAAGAGTAAGGAATATCTTCTGGAACAGGACGTGCTGTATACGTATAATACCAATTCTACAGGTGAGTAATCACAGAATTGTATTTTTTCATGCAATAGAAGTAAAATGCATTTCTGTGGCCTGCTTCTCTGCTGATTAGGAAAGGAAATAGCATCATAATTTTATTACAAAATGGGGCACCCATTTTATGTCTGGAAGGGTATGTCTCTACCCGTCTATATTTATGCCTGACCTTTAAAGTGGACCAAAAATGACCACTGGTCTGCTGAGCAGTTCCTAGGAGCAAGACTAGTACGGGGCATTGGCACTTATCTAGATTTGTGTTTCCTTGCTGCCAGCCACAAGTTCTCTATCCCCAAATTACTGCCAGTGGCCACTGAAGTTTTCTGAAGGCGCACAGTGCTGTACAAACTCATCCCGCAAACCTGATTGCCAATAATTTTTTAGTTGCTGGTCTTCTTTAACAAGCTTTAGGAAAACTCAAGTCTGAAAAGAAGTCTGAGGATTGAAGAGTACGATACCAGGGTGAATGGATAGGGAACCTTGGTCTCCTTGAAGGAAATTTTTGATGCTAGTATCAGTGGAAGAGGACCCCTACAGAAGCCACCAGACATTAGGAAGATGGCACTGAGTGCTGGATGAAGTTGTCAATTTAAATGTATTTGTTTTTGCAAAGGTGTATTTTTTAACCTTTTCACTGCCTGCCCTACACTAGCCCCTATGCCTGTGCCCTGGCTGGTAGCCTCACAAATGCAGTGTTAAACAATGCAAAATTGAAATGTGAAATGTTCTACATGAAATGGAAAGGAATTGTTTACAACTATAAAGTTGTCCTAAAATGCCACAGTGGGTCTGCTGCATCCCCCACTACCAGAGTCTAGAGCAGGGGTACTCAACCACTTCTTGTAAAGGTCCATATACAAGCTTCTGGTGAGAGGTGAAGGTCCGGGCAGGGGGGTTTTGCGTGGGAGGGATGGATAGTTAGAAATCAGCCCATGGGGGCTATAGATTCCGCAGGCAAAACTAAAAATGGCTGGGATGGATGGGGCAGAGTTGAGGGTACTGGGATAGGTGGGGATGGGATGGATGGGGTAAAGTTCGGGGGACAGGAATGAATGGGGCAAACCTGGGGGGGACAGAAATGGATGGGGCAGATATGGCGTGACAGAGATGGATGGGGCAAAAATGGTGGGACAGGGATGGATGGGGCAGTGATGGATGGAGCTGAGGCAGCAGGACAGGATTGGATGGAGCAAAGAGACCGAGAAATAAAGTTTGTGTGCACCTTGCAATGCCACTTCGCGCCCGTGCAGTACTTTATATTGCAAAGCTAGGTGCCAGGCAGCAGAGTCATGACACTGGCAGGGAGACTATGCGCTACATCTCCGATCAAGTAAAGGAGGCAGCGCAACCCAGCAACAACTGAGTGCAGGGCAGTGAGGACAGGGGTCCAGCCAGTTGAGTACCGCTGGTCTAGAGTTTACCCCCCAAACTCTAGTGGTTTCCGTTACGTCACCTCTTGGCAGCCAGTGATGCCAAGGGAGTAGAACACTGGACAACAATTAAGTTTGTAATGATTTTGTAAAAAGAAATTGAATGTTACCTTTTTCATAGTAGCCTTTTCCTTAAACTAGATTGCATATGGAATTGTTTTGGGGCTGGTAAAGCTCAGAAGGTTGATTTTTGCTCATAACAGAGTTTTTCTCAAAGCAGTTCTGACAGCAAATTGTCTATATATAATTTATGTAATTTCCTTGACTTCTCAAGTCAAACCCCCACATTTAGAAAATCAGTCAGTGTTTTATTTTCTATGTATTATTTGTAAATGAAGAAAAAGTGTTTCAGTTCCATGGAAACCCTCCTCTGTCATCTAATCTAGGGAGCATGCCACAAGGCTGTCATAATTTATAGAGTCATTTTTGTGCTGCTCAGTTGCTACGTCTGCACTTACCATGCATGGCCACGCCTCAGAGGTTTTCTAATCCTGTATCATGAGTTATAACTTTTTAATTAACATATTGATTTCTTGCAGTTTATGGAATTTTCTTCCTGAGTAATTACAGCAGGATGTATGTAAGCCCAGTGTCGGACTGAGATGCCTGGAGCCCACCAGTAGAGCTGACTTAGATGCAAGTATTACCAGCTTACATTGCACAGAAACATGATGCCAAACTGTATTGTCAGTGTATGTGTACTTAGGATGCCAGAAATAAGCTATATATAGTTGAGGTTTAGTGATGAAGGCCCCACAAGTTTTTTTCCTGGTAACCCTGTGGGCCAGTCGAAGCCAGGCAGTGAAAATGGGGCTGCTTCAAGAATCAACATAAAGTACATCACAGAGTGATCAGTGTATATGAAACAGTGGTGTATCGTACAGAAGACCAATTCTTAAGAGAGAATATGAAAGGCAGATTGGGTAACCAGGAGAGGGAGAAAGAGAGTGTTATCAAAATGTGTAAAGAGGACACAGCAGGGAATCCTAAATTTGAGTAAATAAGTGAAAGACACAGAAAAGCCAGAAGAGAAAAGGAGGCCAAAAGTGGAGATTATGTTGGGAAAAATACATGCTGAGCTAGCTGATAACATGGTCCCAGAAATCTGAATGACTACATCTACTGATGCGTAATGTGGGGGGCTAGCTCACAGTTCTAGGCAGACTGATTCGATTCAACACACAACAGCTTCAGGTGGTATAAAGGCTAAGTTTTCCTCTAAGCTCTAATTAGCAATTTGTAACAAGGTACATTTGTGTGCAAATATATGCCTAAGGTGATGGTCTCAAGCATATTGTTCTATCAGTGTTGAAATTAAATTGAGTTATTTAGACCACTAGATGGCACTGTATAGGAAAATGAATACATGTACAGCTTTGTTGCTGAGGAAACTGGATGTATTAGTTAATAGAATGAGAAGAGAGAAATCTCTGCATGTTCAGATTCTCTTCGGTCAGTGAATGCCAGCAGCTTGCTTGTTATAAAGCAGAAGCCTATGTCACAGTGAGAGGAGAAGATGAGGAGAACCTGCAGAGAAGCCCTGCAAGCCAAGTAAGGAAAGTCAAAGACCAAGAAAGAAACTGTGGGGGCTGTGACACCCTGGAAGCCAGGGGTGTGATGAAGGCCTTCATACCCAGGACAGCCAAGGCACCATGATAATCAATATAAGGGAAGGCTGGGTGCATATTTGAGACATGTCAATATCAGTTAACAAAGTTTCTCTGTAATGCCATCATTCCCCTCGAGAAGAGATACTCAGGACAGAAAAGTGAGGACAGCACTATGGAGTTCACGATATAACTGCTCATGCAGCATCTGACTGCTTTAAACACAATGCAGCATAAATTAGAGAAAAAAGTAGAACTAGTAAGTTTATGTATCTGGACTGTGAGCTTGTGATGTCATCCAATAGGCAAAGTTGCAAAGTTATTAGAACTATACAACATCCTGCGAGATTTGAGCATCACCTTGTGGGCACTGATGGAGATTACATGTTTTTGAAAGTTACTGTATATTATGTATGTGGACTTTTCCTGCAGTTTAAGATGTATTAATTCTGTTTTGCTGAAGACCTCCTGAAATTAAACTAAGTGAGCAATCTGAATTATGTCAATATCACAACATATAGCTTAGGGACCTTAACAACAGCAGGAAGTGCAAACAGGTACAGCAGCTTCTTGTAAATAAAGAAAAAACTAAATAAATGGCTTGACTCCTCTGAGCGCCAGCTAAACATGACAGTTCTCTCAATGGCTACAACACATATGCTCAACCGTGGCCCCTGACCTACTGTGAGGTGAGTGGGAGGGGTAAGTAGAACTGGCATGTAAATTTGTTCAAGGAGTTGTATCACGAAATTGTGTAGTATTAAAAATCCATATACCGTATTTTTTTTTTACCATATAAGATGCACTTATTTCCCCCCAAAAGCTGTGGAAAATGCTCATGCATCTTATAGGGCGAAGGTGAACCCCCCCAATTTCCAACTGCCACTAAATCAAGAAAAAATACAACTCTGTGAAGTACTCACCTGTAGAGTTGGTATTATATGCAGACAGCACGACCTGCTCCAGACATAGTCCTTACATGCGGGGTATACCTCCGCCTTCAGCGCCGTGCACTGCAGAATCATGAAGAAAACAAGCTCCTCCCGGCCCTACATATACCGAGGGACCTCCCACAAATCCCCAGCATTGACAAGCAGTGAGAGAAGAAGCCAGGAGGAAAACAACCACCCAGAGACTGGCAATAATATCCAAGATAATAATCACCACACAGGGGATCCAGAACAAGGTGAATCAGGGTGGGGTGGAGCAGGACGTGCTGTCTGCATATAATACCAACTCTACAGGTGAGTACTTCACAGAGTTGTATTATTCTAAGCAGACAGCACGTCCTGCTCCAGACATAGTCCTTACATGTGGGACATCCAATAGCAGTGTCCATAAGTAGGGTGGGATCCCCGTGAAAAAAGGCACAGACAACCACAAAGTGCTGTCACCTTAACCATGCTACCAAGAGCAACGAGAGCAATGCTCTAACCACAGCCTTTGAATTCTTGTAAAGGCAGAACTGAACACCAGCAGCGGACTAGCCAGCTTGCTCAACAGAACCTAGTGCTGAAAGGCCCAAGCCAAGCACAAGTAGTAAGAGAGCAAAAAGCAAGAGAGAAGAAGAATCTTCCCTTAACGAGTAGGCCAGAGTAACAGCCTAACCATGCTACTGGAGAAAAAGGACAGCCATGGCAACCTTAGAGCTCTCCCCATCTGGGAATATGAACCCAGGTCTCAGGCGAGACCAGCAGGAATACTGAAAAACAACGCTAACAAGGCTCAGCAAGAGCCGAGACGTTTACTTTAGGCTCAGAGGAACAAAAGCGACCGAGCAGGACCAAGCCAAAGGGCACCTACACCCGTGTTAGCAATCAGATCCGGTACATAAGGATGGAGAAGCCTATAAGCCCCAAGAGGCATAATCCCTACCAGGGACAAGAGAAGGACCAGGAATCTCCCAACACCTGATGAGGGATACAGATCCCTTTCGCTCAGAGTAAGCCAGACAATAGCCCAGAGACCGTAGGGTCTGGACTAAAGGAGAATAAAAAACACCGCCTGGACCCAATTCGGCGTAAGGCGGAACACCCTCACCTCACCACCGCTAACAGAGCCATCCTTTATGGCACATTTCTGACTGAAGCAACCGCCCCAGAAGAGCGATATGAGGGAAGGAACAGTTCAGACAAGAACCTGAATAAGACCACAGGGAACCCTTAGCAGGGCATCCGGATAAGTAACCCCCCAAAAAGGGAGCATAGAATTCCCTGGGGAATGCACCTGAGCAACCCCTGAGGAATGCGCAACACAGAAGATTGAACTAGACTTCTGCAGTAGGTGAACAGGGCGAGCCCTGAAATCTTCAGAGCACTGAGTTGGGGAGCCAACTTCAACCGTGCTATAATAATTCTAGAACCCAGGGATAGGGAACATCCCGCAGGAAAGAGAACTAGTCCAAGCAAAGCAGACTAGAACAGCATACTCCAACATAGCCGGCAGAAAAAGGGAGAAGAAGAGGAGGGAGCTAGGCCTAGCCCTCCAATAGAGAAAAGACACCCAGAGATACCCATCTCCAATAGGGTGAAAAGCAAACCGACCAATCGCCTAAAAGGCCTGTAGGTAAGGGCGACGTAGTAGGGAGCCTGAATAGGCAGAACAGCCCTCTTGAGAGGGCATACAGTACGACTGTCTTCAGCAGAAAATCTGCGAACCACGCCCCGCTGGGCCACCCAGGGCCCCCAGCATAACGGTTCTCCCTTTCTACTGCAAACTTATGCAGAACCCCGCCTGGCAGGGTGAAAGAAGTTAAGACATAAAGAATATAATGTCCTGACAGAAGCAATACTAGGCCCTCATGACCAAGGCCAGAGAGTCCTGGGACAATAACCCAGGACAGAGTCCCTGTAATAGCAAAGGGGCCCCACAGGGCCACACCAGTAGGGACTCAGTGAGATACTAGAATAGACCCTCCTGCCACGTTAGGGCAGTCAGCCAAGCTAATACCAATGAAGTGCAAGGGATGTAAACCCCCACTTACAACCGAGCCGGAACCTTCTTGAAGGGTCAACCTGTTCCGAGACCTTCACAGATAAAAAGGGACAAGCCACTGTCCTCAGACTGACCGAGAGTCCCCAAAAAGTCCTGAAGAGGAGTAGTCCAGCAAATTAGAGCCCACCAAAGGCTCAATGTGTCAACCAAGAAACCGTATGAAGATGGATCCCCTAAGGGGACCCCTTTAGGAACCACGGGGGATTACAGAAGAAATAAGACCCCCCAGTCCACCTGCAAGACTTGGTACCCATGATGACCATCTACAGGGAGAAGAGAGAAGGAAGGAATGGTCCCAGACATCTTCCTTGAATTTACAACCTCAAAAGGAACCCCCGTAACAAGGGGGAACGTACTGACCTAGTTCCAGGGGTGCTGGAACCCTTTCCAGGATAAGTAACCTAAGGTGTCTCAGGGCCCAAGGGCTCCTGAGAATAAGGGACAGCATCTGGGCCGTCACCAACAGGCCCACCAGCTGCAAGGTAAAGGTAGTGTGACATCAAAGAGGGCAAGGCCCTTTCCATAAGTCCACATTTAGCAGAAGGAAGGTTCTAACATGAACCAATCTAAATGCCACCCCGTAGGGGGATACCGAACCGGGGAACACTAAGTAAGTGATGTGCCTGAGCACCAATCCACAGGACTCCCAAAGGAGCCACAAGTCAATAGCCAACACGGCCTGATGCAAAAATAGGAAGCAAAGAAGGACAATAAAGTAGAACCTAGCGGGGACGCCACACGGGAAAGTCCAAGACACCACTCCCATACTCGCCTTGGTGAGTCATCTGGGAGCAGGAGAGGAACCAAAAACAATACCCCAATGCGCAGAGTTGGACCTTCAACACTGGCTGGAAGTGGCCTAGGTGTCCTGAAGGCACAGGGGACTAAAAAGGGATTATAAATCCTCACATGCATCAAGAGGTCTACTGGACAAGAGCGCCTGCGGCCCAACAGGTAGATACCATGTAGAAACTGCCTGTGAAGGTATATATGCTAGACCCCAGAATGCCAACCTGGGTCAGATTGCTTCATCCCGGAGGGGAAGGGTAATGTGGATGCAATCACAGGTCAAGGGCCAACCTGTAAGAGAGCCCAGACCCTACACGCCAAACTCGGCCTGCCTCAACTCCCGAAGGGAAAACAGGGACTAGAAGAACCCTGATAACCTTAGAAAAAGGACCGCCCAGCAGAGTCCATTCTGCATCCGGGGGGACTACCTCCTGTAACAACCTGAAGGAAGCAGCAGTCCACTCGCCCAACAAGGCGAGGGCGTCCCTTCACGCTTGTGCGGTTTCGGCAGATTTGGACTTCGCACAGCCGGAGGACCCAGGGCGTTGCCTGCCCCCCCCTGGGGCGGGTCTCCACTCCAGAAAGTTGGAAGCACACTTCTGGTTCGCGCTTGGCACTAACGTAGGGAAGGGGAGGGGTGTCCCTGCCCCTGGGAGGCCGAGACGGCCTTCTGCTCGAGGGTGCCTTACTCCTTTTTTCCAAAAGGTCCAACCGGGCCCCAATAAGCGTCGTCTCTAAAGGGAAGGCCAGTAAGAGCCTTTTTAGTATCATTGTCAGCCCCCTACTGTCGCAGCCAAGCAGGTGGCGAATAGCCACCACAAGAACCGAGGTTCTAGTGCACATTTTAACAGTGTCATCCATCGCTGGGAGAATAAACTCACAAAAACATCACAATCAGACAGTGCCTTAAAGACCTCCCAAGGGAGATCATCCGGTTGGTGGTCAAGTATCTTCCTAAGAAGGGTCCTGGCGGTCACCGCAGTGATGGCCGCGGCACAGACCGGGCGCAGAGCCGTCCCTGCACACGAAAAGGCGTGGGAAGCCAGACTGTCAATGCGCCGGTCCTCAGCATCCCGAAGGGTACGATGAGTAGAGGCTGTCATGAAGGGAGGGTTAGCAACCCCAATAATAGGTGCATCCACCTCGGGAGGGACTGACTAGCAGCCAACCACATCAGGGGGAAAAGGGTACTTCCAATCCCAGACCCCCGGAACTCCTGTAAGTTCACAAGGTGATTCCCATTCCTTAGATATAAGAGCCTGGAATGATCCTGCTCCAGAAATTCCAAGCGCGGCGTCGCCGTGTGGAAACTCTCCCTCTTGGGCTTGGGAGTTACAAGTAATTTATCAGTGTCACACCGGCCCCAGGAACCAGGGCCAGAATTATCACGGGCCCAAGGTATCTCGTCTGAGGAACCGGAACCTGAGAACAGTCCACCTTCATCAGAAGGATCAAGGACCTGCATAGCAGCAGACTCTTCAGTTTCATTGGGAAACATAGAACCAGGAAGCATCGGGGACCGCTTCTTTCCAGCGCCCAAGCGCTCCGCCAACCAGGCATCACCTGCTCAGCCGTAGGTAGCCTGCGCGGCACCACCTGCTGGTCATCCCCGCTCAAGTGCGACTTACCAGGAGTGAGATTTAAACAAGGGGAGACAGGTGTATTGAAGCAAGGTGCAGCCACTGGTAAACCTGATTGCAGGGCCAGTGCTTGTTCAGCACACGGTCCGCAGACCCGTGCTCTGTCAGCGTCAGCGTGGGGTGGTCCCCACGCAGTACACAGCCAGTTTGGCCCCGCGGGACCCTGGACACATAATTCTGTGATGCCTCTGTATGGTGATTATCAAAGCAATATGCCAGCATGGATTTATGCTATAAGCGACCCTGGATGCCCCAAGACCCGCTAGGAATGTGGGAGAACATAAAAGTGAACCCATTTAGGATATATATCAGGCCGGGGGATGCCATCCGAAATTTTAGCGTCTGAAAGACATAAGGAGAAGAATGGGTGTCAGAGCCATGCGCAGCTGGAAAACATATAAAGGAGTCACCCGCGAGGGCACTTACAGGCCAAGGGAGGAGGGAAACCGCCACCACGCGCGCGTGCGAAGATCAGCAAAATGGCGCCCAGCGAACCTCGAAGGGCGGGCTCGATGCTCGGCCGTGACGCGGAGCGGGGCAATTCAAGTCCCCGCCCACTCCGAAGGGCGCGAAGCTCTGAGGTAACGGCAAAGCAAGGATACAATCACATGCTTAAGGATTTGTAGAAAAACCGTTACGTCTTGTAAGGAAAAGGCGCAACAGCATCTAGACAATGCAGCAAACTGTGCATAAGACATACGGCGGTAGCCGAAAACCAAATAAAGAGCAAGCAGCGCGGCTCTGACATTTCAATGTTAAAGAAGGGCAGAAATAAGGCCATAAGCGTGATATACTGGTACACAGGGACCACCACACACATACCCCCCCCCTTTTCTTTTCCCACTAACTAGTTGGGGAAATGAGGGAGGATGGCGACCCTACACAGCTACACGGGGCACGGGGCAATAATGCGGGAGGGGCATCCACTAGAGGCTCACCATCAGCCTAAACCGCCTACCCTATGGTGGGGGATTGCGGTGGAGCATGGCTCCGTTAAGCACACGAGGTGCTGCCTACCTACCAACGCAGCCCAGGCTGGGAGGCATATTCTTTCACAGAGAGGACGGGTGGAAATAGTCCCGCAGGGCCTCGGGCTGTAAAGCCCCCGCTCGCCTGCGAGAGCGTGATACTTCATGTCTTCGCAGTTCAGCACTGCAGAGAATTCTGGGGATTTGTGGGAGGTCCCTCGGTATATGTAGGGCCGGGAGGAGCTTGTTTTCTTCATGATTCTGCAGTGCACGGCGCTGAAGGCGGAGGTATACCCCACATGTAAGGACTATGTCTGGAGCAGGACGTGCTGTCTGCTTAGAATAATTTATACCCGCGCCGCAATCCTGAAGCCTCCACTCTCCGTAGCCAGTGCACGCCGATGCATCACTGACACCGGCGCTCCGCTCTCTGCAATTTCATTGATGAATCAGCACGGTCGGCTGCGCTACAGCTTACTACTTTACCAGCCACTTTTGTACATTACTTACAGCATACCTCCCAACTCCCTCATTTGGAGGAACTGTCCCTCTTTTAAGCCTATGTCTCCCTGCCTCTTGTTGTTCTCATTTGTCCCTCTTTGAGGTTTAACATGCAGATCTGCATCAATAAATAATTAATTTGCCTATTCACAGTACTTATGTTGTTGTAACTGTATCTCCCCTCAACTGAAAAGTTGGAAGGTATGCTTACAGGTAAGTTGGCATAGTGTGCACTTCTGCAGGTCATCACAAAGGTTGGCCATGATCACATAAGTTGACAGCTATTGAGAATGAAAGGCCAACATTTAGGGTGTATAATTGTGTGATTGCATAGGATGACATGACATTTTTCAGGGGGTGCCCAGAAAGACCATGCATACTCTACCTGTTAGCCAGCTCCTTGGCCCTAACACTGGGTACAGTACTCTGATGTCTAGCAACACAACCAGCCTTTTCAACTGATCACTGGGGTAGGGGTGTGGTTTTTCACCTCCAAAGGCTGGAGGAGGGTTTGGTGCCACACACCTCCAGGCATAATGATTCCATTATCTGGCCCAATATATAATATGGGTATTCTGCATTATATCTTAAAGTGGACCAAATCTATAAGATTCCTGGGCCGATTGATTCCTTCTCTCCAGGGCATCCAGAATCAGGATGTCCCGCTGTGATAAACCCCCCAGGTCGCCCATAAACTCACCTTCTTTCTCGATCCAACGGCGCATGCACGAAAAGAGGCCGCATCTCCGCTATCCCTCCAGCAGGGTGCATGCCCGCGCCAGGCATTTGTGAATGGCCCGCGCAGGCACGCTCCTTGTTGGAGGGTAGCGGGGGATGCAGCTATCAGCCCGCTCAGATCCGGGGTCTGCTTTCGTATTCCCCACAGCTGGTCCTGGGAGCCCATGTCAACAACCAGCGCTGATAGCATTAAAACAACTGTCCTGCGGGCCCAGAGAAAACATGGGATCAAGGCAGAGGAGCGGGCAAAGGGGATGGGAGCCAAGCATAATTTGGGAAAACCTAGCCATCGTCTGGCACACATCTTATACCTAGCCATGAGAAAAGCATTTAGGTATTTTCTACTTTAGCATTATTTGTAAGTTCCAGGTCTGATTGGCTGGCTCTGTAGGACATATGGTGGTATAGTCAAGTTTTGGACCGTTGTCTTACCCCCATATTTGCTCTGGTAATCCCACTTGAGCTGTGTTTGTTGTTTCAATCCCTACGTACCTTGGTACTATGTAGGGATAAGCAAATCTGAGGTTTGCTTTGTTCCAAATTTTCTAAATCTGACTGTGATATTTATTACAGAACAAAATTAATTGGAGCCACTTGTCTGTATCAGATTTATCAGAATCTAATTGTGATTCGTAAGAATTGAATTATGAGATTTGTTTCGTATCCAAATCAATGAAATCAACTTGAATTTATCAGATTTATCAGAATCTAACGGAGATTCTTAAGTACTGAATAATCGAATTATGAGTTTTGTTTGTATCCAAATTAATGAAGGCAACTTGAATGTATCAGATATCTGAATCTAACAGAGATTCATAAGAATTAAATAATCAAACTATGAGATTTGTTTCATATCCAAATTAATGAAAGCAACTTAAATGTATCAGATTTATCAGAATCTGACAGAGATTCATAAGAATCAAATAATCAAACTATTAGATTTGTTTCATATCCAAATTAACGAAGGCAACTTAAATGTATCAGATTTATCAGAATCTGACAGAGATTTGTAAGAATCGAATAATCGAATTATGAGATTTTTTTCATATCCAAATTAATGAAGACAGCTTGAATGTATTGGATTTAACAGAATCAAACTTTTCAGATTTGTAAGAATCTGACTATGATATTTGTATCAGGACTAAATCAATTTTAAGAGGCACAAAACCCGAGATTTTGACTATCCTGGGTGTTGTTCTCTGCCCTGGGGGCATCCCAAATTGGGATGTCCCCATGTTTGAAAACACCCCCAAGAATACCCAGAAGAAATTTCCAGAACCTGTTCCCCCAGAACCTCTCATCCAATCAAAGCCGTTTGCAGTGACTATTCTCTGTCATTTGGCAAACAGCACAGATAGACAGTGGGGAGCACAAGTGATCACATCCACAGAGGCATGCACACTCCCATCTTTGCCTATATGAACAGCTGATGAGGGAGTTCACAGCCCAAGGATGCAGGGGAAGAGGCCGCTTTTGCTCCCCATTGTAAACAGTCAGAGCCATTTGATGAATTACATAGGTATGGCAAAAGGCTCTGCTTGGTCGAGGGTACCACGCATGTGCCATTGGACCATGCAAAGCTGATACTGGCGATCTGGGGGGTTTCGGACAGGGGGCATCACAATTTGTAATGCTCCAGGGGAAGGTCAGCGGCCAGCTGCCCTGGGTTTTATTCCGCTTTAAATCAACAAGAACAAATCCCCCAAGTATCATATGAGTATCAGACCCAAATTGTTAGGAAATTCTAAAAGAATTATTTTCTGTGTCAATCAGTGCCCTCATTTCTATTCCTGAGTTTTCCAGAGCTCATGCAGCATAATTCTTCAATCTCCTGGATCCCCATTATCCATTTGGTTGCCATACTGTAGGGTGGGCAAGTCCAGAGCATGCTGCTGATTGGCCAACATGAAGGCTATCATAAATGCTAAGCTACAACAAAGTGATGGTGGGGAGCAAGGAAGTGAATTGTACAGCAAGTTGTGCTTACTTTTCAAAGTATTCAGTTACTTGCAGAGACCTGTTTGCCCGTTGACATGAAAAAGTATGTCTCTGTTAATCAATGTACAGCAAAATCCCTATTACATCCCCTGTGATTCAATTCATAAAGACATCATATAAATGTGCCTTGCTTTCCCTTTTCTGCACAGATGTTCTATAATATGTAGGAGCTAAGCACAGAAGGAACTTTCAAGCTTATATATTTTTTATTGAGTTCTCTAAAGGAGTTTTTTATATGTAGCTGCTTGCTATCTGAATACATCCAACTTAATTTTTAATGGGCAACTGAAGAGAATAAAATGTGAGCTTTTGAGGCAGCTCAGTTTACAGGCAGCTGGTGAGGCAGCTCAGCTTTTCCCTGGGGTATCCTCAATCGGGATGCTCGCTGTGTGAAACCCCCCAGATGGCCCATAAAGCTCACCTTTCCAGGCTCCAAAGACGCATGCACAGGCTCTCGTCCAATGAGAGCTGCCTGATGTGACTATGTAATTTGGCAGACTCCTCTCATTGCCACATCCCCTGCATCCCCTGCGTCATTCATGCACTCCTGCCCAGCCATTCAGATAGGCTGAGACAGGAGAGTATGTGTCGCTGGAGGATGTGGCAGTGTGCGCTAGCCAATTGTCATTCAGGGAGCTGCCTACTGAATGATGTAGTGATGGCAGACAGCTCTTAAAGAGGAACATCGGAGGCTCTAGAGTCTAAAAGACTCCAGGGCCATCCGAGTTGCACTCCTTGGGGCATCCCAAATTGGGATGCTCCCCTGTGTAAAACCCGCCAGAAGCCCCACTTCCCGCTGGTTCTCATCCGAGTCTGCGCCATGGGAGTGACAGGAAGGTGAGTTAATGGGGCGATCTGAGGGGATACACACAGCAGTGCATCCCAATTCAGAATGCCCCCACTGAGAGGAATAACACCCCAAAAAGTGAAAATCACTTGTGTTGTTCTTCTTTAATGGACGAGAGCCGTGCATGCACCATTGGAGCAGGGGTTGGTCAGATCCGATTGGTTGGCTAACATTCTCATTTCATATACAACCTTAAATTAGATTTTAAATCTGCATAAACAGTATCCACCTTTAGACTATCGTCATGACATACCCAACCTGGCCATCCCCTTAGGAAAGTGGCCAAAGAGTCCTCCTCTAAACACCCTTGCAAGAAACAGTGCCTGTAAAAGGAGAATTATGAAATATGATAATTAAGATGAATATTAATTATCAATATTTCATAATCATAACCGAAAATACGATTATCGGTTATAATTATCAATCTCCGTCTATATCCTATTGTATCCTTTGGTACTTGTTTTCTATCTATACACACACTTTGTCCTGTAATATACGTCACATATACACAGTTGTATGCAAAATTACAACAGATTTATTAGATAAAACCTTAACCCAATAATGTAGTATACAGATTGAATATACAAACAGAACCAGCCCCCAATAACAAGAAAACTATACAACTCATTATTAAAACCCTGATAAACACATACATTTACCGCCCCACACCCACCTACTACACTAAGCTGTCCCTAGGTTCTACAGAGAGGGAGTTACACAAGTATAGAGGGAAGGAGAGATAGGGATGGTTTAGAAAAGAATTGTGGTGAGAGGCTTAGAGAGAAAGATTGAGAGAGAGGGGAGGTAAAGGTAGCTTATTGAGAGATAGAGTGAAAGAAAGAAGGATTGGGAGAAGTAGAGAGAGATTGAGAGATCAAGAGGGAGAGTGAGCAATGATACTTAGCGTATGGAAGTTCTCTTGTATGTTGTTAATAGCCATTGGCTTCTCTGGCAGTGGGGGGGGGGGGGGAGATCTTCCTCAGTCTGTCTGGACCCTGGGCTTTTATGTCCCTTGACAGCAACAGGTGTGAAAAGGTCTACACCTCTTGTGGGAGTTGACTAGTAAGCAGAGGTAAATATTTCATCTGAATCTGATCCACATACCGTAATAACTTTTCCCAGATATGTCCCACAATTAATAAAACATTATCTTCTAACTCAGCAAAATATTGCCCTTCATTTGATACCAAACTTCAAATGTCTATGGCTTTTCATACTGTATATGAGTATGATTTTCTAGCCATGATCAGTGTACTAGCAAATTAATGTTTGGTATGACATGAAAGTGCAATACCTACTGCAACTGTTTGTGTCATTTGTATTAATATCACATGAATGTAACTAAAGTTATCTAAGAAAGAATTTTATGAGACATTTCAAAGTTTAGACCCAAACTTTCCACAGGCTGCCAGGATGTACATCCTTTCATCCTTTACTATGCTAATGTCGCAGGATTTCACAGGGAAGTGTTAACTACTTGGGAAAGGCTGTTGGTCACTGTGTAGGTGTTATGTTTCCCGGAAATCTGCTCACAAATGGTAGTTATATATACTAAATATATACATACACATGATATATATATATATATATATATATATATATATATATATACCAAATGAATCTGTTCCACCCTTTAACATTCCAAAAGTCTTGAAGGAGCAACAGCACTCAATCCTGTTAGCTTGCAGACCAGCCTACAATATGTCTCTAAACTTGGTTAAAAACAGAGGGCTCGGTCATACACATCTGCAGAAGTATGCTTAAGCTGCACCACCACGCCAAGGTGCCTCTGTGGGGTGCAGTCCTAACTCTAATCTCTGAGAGCCCCATTTGGGACATACAATGCAACCCCTCCTTTGACCCTTTAACATTCTCCCTGTTGTCGGAGACCCGACAAATAATGATTGGTTCGACTGTATTTACCTCCTTTCCTTAATGTGGTATAGATCACAGATGCACTGAAGTATAATTTGAGTCCAGGTACTTAGACATGCCCGTCTCACAGGTAAGTGTCACTGCCATCCTTTGTAGCCTGTCATATGGTGTCCACGAAAACTGTTCACTTATGATTTGACGTTAGAAAAGGGTTGTCATCTTGTGGTGCCAGCTGTTATTAAGAATGGCCTATCCAGATTCAACCTTAGGATAGCCTCTCTCTGTGCTCCTTTGGCAACAGCTCACCATGACAACATGGGACTCATTTTTGCCTTTCTGGCAGTCCCACATATCAACTCATCCCTGCACCTTAACTCAGTTCACAGTCACAAGGCCTAGGTGGGCTTGGTGGACTGATGACTGCATCCTTACATGGCAGCATGTAATCCCTGAGAGCTGTTGATGTCTAAGTAGTTGGTGCCTAATTATAGGGAGAAGCAAAGCTTCTCATCCCTTCATGACATTCAGGACATCTTCATTAGAACCATACCTTTGGCAAGTCGTGGTGGTAATCACATTCACCTTCTCTGTCCCTAGTGGTTCCTGTCTATTCCTCCCATGCATTATACCATAGGCACCCCTATATACATATATATTCATCCCCACATACACATATACAATACTTAAACTATGAAAGAACTGTGAGTTGTAAGGGCTTTAACTCTTGTCTCCGGCTGTGTTCGTGGTACTCGGCCAGACTTAGTCTCAGTTGAGAAGCCAGGCCTTTGATTCTTCTGTAGATTAGAAATAGACCCAAATACAATAATATAACAAGAGCGAGGAGTATAATCACTGGTATAAGGAAATTAAAGAAAGATGTGGCTTTAGGATTGTATCCGAATAGGCTTTCCCACCATGAGACAGCTGAGTGCTTTTCAAGCGCATGTACAATGTCGGTGATTTTAGTTGCATCGTGCATTAGCTCGATAGTAGCTTGCCCCTCAGACTCTTTTAGCTTTTAAACAATCTCCTTTTCCTCACCAAAGTCCATGAGGATACGTTGCAGTTCCATGCCAAACCCAAGAGGAATCTTCTGGAGTCTCACAGGGGTGTCTGGCCGTATATCTACTCTCTTCTCCAGAGTAATTGGTGTCCTCCCTTTCAAGTCTGCTACATCGATGCCTAAAACAGGATAGAGAGTACAATATGTCCCTGGGAGAAGTTCTCCTCTTTCGGTACAGTTAGTTGTATATATGGTATATGAAGCAATTTTTATTTGATACTGCCTCACAAAATGGCCATTTGAATGAACCATCTATATTGATGTCAAAGTTAATATCCCTACCCCTGGGGTCCTTCCAATCGGAAGATATATATTTATTCTGTTATTCATCGGTCATGCGGGTCCCATCCATACAGATGTCAATTACTGGAGTATCTACCCCGTTACATACAATGTCTTATCTCCATGGGTT
The DNA here is from genome assembly GCA_027917425.1 of Gastrophryne carolinensis. Taxonomy (NCBI): domain Eukaryota; kingdom Metazoa; phylum Chordata; class Amphibia; order Anura; family Microhylidae; genus Gastrophryne; species Gastrophryne carolinensis. The sequence continues at coordinate 438,531,882 of CM051235.1, forward strand.
AGTCTCTGACATTACCATCTGTGTATCTGGTTCCCAGTAGGCATAGGTGACAAAGTAGCGTCCTGTCACTTCCGGTACACAGTTTTCTCTCATAATGGTAATCATAAAAGACTGTATAGATGGAGACCCCTCTATTCGAGTATACCGTTGATCCTGTGCATCAGATCGCACCTTTAAAACTGCTGCTCTGTATAAGCCTTCCAGTTTCACTGGGCCGCTCTGGTCATTCCACAGTACTTGACCCGAGTTAGTTTAACTTTAACATCAAAACACTGGTCCTCAAATAATCTGTGGACACGTGTCCTTGTGCATATTTTGATTCCCCAGTAATCAACATATGGGAATCCTGCAACATACAGTAAGCCTTCAGGGTTCCCTTTACAGCTATGGGTCTATCAAAATAGGTTCTTACTCTCAACCCATCTTGAGCATTATGTTTTATAAAAATAGCCTTGAGGATGTACCATCCATTATACTCTGCCCCAGTCACATGTTCAGGTCTCAGAATCCTGTCCTTGGTGCACAGTACCCTTGTTGTATTTATAGCCACTTGCCCATAAGGATGCAAGTGGGGGTTCCTTGACACCCATCTAATTGAATTCATAGGTGTTGGTTCTGAATCCTGGAAATGTCTATATTCTTTGAAGCATAGGGCATGTAAGTCATGTTGTATGGTAGATAAATTCTCCACTGGGGTACAGTGTTGAACATCACCATTAGCAAAACCCTCCCTCTGGAAACCATACAGATATCACTCCCCTGGTAAGAATGTAAAATTATGGTATGGCTCCAGAATTTTTCCTTCTAAACATTCTACTGTTAGAAGACTTGACATGCCAGGAGATCTCGCATTCATACCAAAGGTGAGTTCCAAACTATCCTCAGCAGGAGAAGAATCCACCCAAATCATGCTTACCACTAGTATCACAAACTGGAGACAGGCCCTTTTCAAATGAGTCTTACACCAACCAAGTCTTGGTCCCTTGATGGTCTTCTGTACTGTGATCTAATAAGGTATAACAAGACAGTAATTGCATATGTGATATTTACATTTATTACTTATGTGACCCACCCCAACACCCCAATCTAATTGCATAGCCATTATTGAGTTGGGGAGGCTTGAATAGCCTTTGCCTGATCTATATGTATCCAAAGGGTGGTTTTGCACCTATTGGATCTTTTCTTAGCTGTCATTGGCCTTTGTACTTTTAGCATGGTGTCCCCCATCACCTCTAAAACCTTGTAAGGTCCTTCCAAGTTGGTATCCCAGGGTCCTGCTTTGCGAAACACCTTGACCATAACCAAGCTTCCTAGAGGGCATGGGGGTTTCCCCTTGTAGATATGGTTTGTGCATCCGTATGGCTGCACAGCAGTCTCTGGCAATGGCATTTTTTATAGGTTCAGAGATAGGAGGCTCATTGGGGAAGCAGATTGGCATCTTGCGTCCTGTCATAAGCTCAAATGGAGTGATGCCAGTGGTAGATGCTGCAGTGGCTCTGATGCCCATGAGTACCGCAGGGAGGCAAGTTACTCAAGAGGAACCCTTTTCTAACAGAGCCTTGGAAAGTCGTGTTTTGATGGTTCAATTCATCCGTTCCACTATGCCTGCAGACTGGGGATGGTAAGGTACATGAAATCTTTGCTTTATGTCTAGAAGGTCACAAAGTGCTTTCATTATCTTACCAGTAAAATGAGTCCCCCTGTCTGATTCAATCACTTGGGGCCAACCCCATTGTGACAACACCTGCTCCTAGAGAACTCGGGCAGTTGTGGAAGCAGATTCATTGGTTATTGGGATGGCTTCTACCCATTTTGAAAAGACATCCATAACCACCAAAGCATAGCGTCAATTACGGCTACCTACCGTTAATGGTCCTATGTAGTCTATTTGTATTGCAGACCATGGACTTTCTGCTGGAGGAACCTGCTGCAATACTGGCTTCAAAGCAGGTGCCCTAGGATTAACTTGGGCACAAACCAGGCATTGTTGTGTAACTTCCTCTACTGTTCTGGACATTCCTGGCCAGTATATTTTATCCTTTAGAAGGGACAGAAGCTTGTCCCTACCATGATGTCCTAACAACTGATGGTTGAGCCTTGTCAGCTCTGCCTGCAAATGTTTTGGGACTACAGGAAGAGGGAGTGAATTTTCACCAGAGCCATAGCACAAAATACCTTGTTGGACTGACCAGTGGTCTTGTGGTGCTGCAAGATGTGATGCCAGAAGAGGATCTTTTGCTTGCTCCTCCTCAAATAAGACTGGTCCATCCTTAAGATTTTTGCTTATTATTGCAACCCGATATGAGGATGGATTACTAGTGCCTGGTTCACTGGGCTCCCCTGATATTGCAACCAATTTGGCAGCTTCATCTGCTTTGTTGTTTCCCAGGACTAAGGGTTCCTTCCCTTTCCGGTGAGCTGGGATTTTAATGATGGCTGCTTCTCCAGGGTGGGTCATGCCCCATTCCCACAATTCTGTCAGAACCGACACATGTCCCAATGGTTTGTTTTGACTGTACACAAAACCTCGTCTTCTCCAGGTATCTAGATGCAGGGTCAAAGCTCTAACTACATATGAGCTGTCACTATATATAGTATGATTCCCTGGGGGCTGAAGGAGAAGGGCTTCCTTGACAGCCTCTAATTCAGCCCGTTGGGCTGATATATGGCCTGGTAACCTTACCAGTCTTTGGGTGCTTGTGGTCTCATCCAGCACGGCAAACCTGATCATGTATGTGCCATCTACACAAAATCGAGACCCATCAACAAAGATGATCCTGTCTTCTGATTCCATTGTTGTCCTGAAAAACTGTGGACTGGTGATCTGTGGTGGTTGACCACAGTCATGTTCTGTCTTTGTCAGATTTAACAACTGAGACAAAACATATTTGGCTTTGTGATCGACTGTTAAATTACGTCCACTCAAGTCCATGATCCATCTCCCCAATCTCTGCTGATAGACTCCAGGGAGCATATCTCAGAACAAAATAGCCAGAGGTGAGTGTGGGGTCTGCACAATGAGGGGTCTGAATCCTACAATGTGTTCAGTTGCTTTGACAGCATAATGTATAGCTGCAAGTTGCTTGGTACATTTGTCAAATCCTTTTTCTACAGGTGAAAGTATCCTAGAGAAGTACCCTAGTTGTCTACTCTTGGATTCTATCTGTTATAACAGGGCTGCTGTTTAGCTGGTTTAGCCAAGTTTGCCTTATGAGGGCTAAGCTTGAGTCCTGACTGGGCTAGGAGTTCTAACAGTTCCTTTAAAAGAGCCAAGTGTTCCTGCATGGTCTCTGTATGAAGGAGAAGGTCATCTACATACTGCAAGAGGCATTCTGGCCATGAAAATGCACTAAGAATAGCTGCTAATGCCTGATGAAAATATGTAGGGCTGCTATGAAACCCCTGTGGGAGTAGGCAGAACATGAATTGTTTGTTACCCACCAGGAAAGCAAACTTGTACCTACAACTTTCTGTTAGTTCTATTGAAAAAAACCCATTAGCAACATTAATGGTGGAGAATATGCAGCTCTTCCCACTTATCCTTGACATTATGTCAGGCGTTTGTGCCACTACAGGTGTAGACATGGGGGTGTATTTATTCAAGACCCGAAGGTCTGTAGTGAGCCTCCATCCATTGGTGTCCTTCTTTTTTACGGGCCATAAAGGATTATTGCACTTTGAATTACCCTCTATGACCACAACCCTCTTTTCCAAGTCACTGACTGTTTCCAGGATCAACTTTGTTGCTTCAGGTGGAAAACGGTATTGCCGTTGAAGCAGAGGGTCTGGGCCTTGAATGTCCACCTGAACACCACGCATTCTACCACAGTCATTTTTACTCTGAGCCCACAAATCTGGATACTGATACACAATAGGCTCAAGATCTCTGTTATGGGAGACATCTGGCCATTTGTGTTCCAACACATCTGATACATTTTCAGGCACTGGTAGTAAGGGTCCCAAACACTGATGCTGTATGACACACACTTTTGATTTTCTTGGGCCTTTCCATACAATACAGTTTGCCAGATCAATGATCCATCCATTCTGGGTCATTACATCAGCTCCAATAAGATTATCAGTGCCAGCATAGTACCACATGGGAATCTTCAGGGTGATGCGCCTGGAGATTTGGACCAAAACTTCATCTATCCTGTGGGCTCTCACCCCCCCTTGCTGGTGATTGTCACGGTTAACTCACCTCACATTCGGTCCCGCACCGTCTCCGGGCGGCCGGCCAGAGCGCCTCCCGTTCGGCGCCGCCTCTGCTCTCGGGCGCGGCCCCAATCCATCAGAGCGTGCTCACTCGTACTTCTTGTGTCCTAGGTTAAAATTAAAGGGCCGATGAGCCCAGTTTTTTTTTAATTAAAGGGCCAATGAGCCAAGGTGGTTCTGTGGGCTATATGCCCCTCTGGTTATTCTGGTCCAATCTGGACCGAGATCATAGTTGGCCCAATCACACACATACACCCTTTCTCTCCAATCATGTCTGGATTCCTATTTAGGCGGTACCCCGGCAGTGATTCAGTGCCAGTGATAGCGTTAAGCTGAGTGTGCCTTGGATTGAGTTTTGCCTGTTTAATATTGTTGCCGACCTTGCTTCATTTGACCATTCTTGCTTGCTGCCTGGACCGACCCTGCCTGAACCTCGACTACGCCTCTGTCTCTTCCTCTGTACTGTGAACCCGTGACCTACCGGATTGACCTTTGGTCTGACCTCGACCCTTCTTTGCCTATTCCTTTGGTGCTGTGATATTATTGGACTGCCTTCCCGTGTATGACCCAGCCTGTCTACGTTGCCCTGTTGGGCCCTTGGTTCATCTGCCTTAACCCTCCAGTAAGATCACATCCTTTGTGCTAACAAGTCCTAGAGGCAACTGTGTCTGGCGAGGCGTATAAAGCCTCCCGGCAAACGGGGGCTTGTCTAGATGTGAAGCTAGCAGCGGAGATTGGGGGTTGTGAGCTTACTACGAAGGCAGGTGTCCTACGGGGCCTTACAGTGATCAAATCTGATCACCACACATTGAGGACTGTCGGGGTCCAGTCGTGTTTGATATTTGTAATTGAGATCTCTGCCCCAGTGTCCAACAAGATATTAGTGTCCGGATCCTTAATTCTGGCTTTAATGTGGGGTCTCCCTGAAGAATCCAGTGTAATAGGGCACACTGGAGCCAGATCTTTAGGGGGCCCTAACCTTCAGTATATTTACACCAGATTGCCAGTGGGTATTTTAGTTGTGCAAGCTGCCACCTGTTGTTCATCCACTGGGAAATGCTGCATAGACTTGTGAGACTCTGCACCAAATGCTCCATGTCCTGATTTTTCAGGGACATTCACCACAGCTACATTTTTCAATTGCTGCCCTGGTACATGTATCTGGTTTCTGTCAGTCTGTTCCCCAACTGGTTTGGCATAATCAGGTTTCATTTTGAAACTGTTATTATTGCCACTTCTTTCTGGATTGGGACCATTTGTGCGTACCCCATGAGTACAATTTTTTTTAATATGTCCAGGTTTAAAGCACCGGAAACAAATGGTGCTTCCTTTCCAGTGGAGGAGCTGTGGGGTAAATTGACATATGCTGTCCATGTTCATCTTGTGACCGAACACTGGCATTCCTACGCTCTCTAACTTTCATAGATTTCTTATTGTGCAATATATCTTGTCTATACTGCTCAATTATCATGGCTGCATCAGTGAGGGATGGCTCTCTAGCTGCACATAGCCGAATGGCTGTGTCAAGGTATGGAAATGTTTCCACAAACATTCTAATCATGCCTTGTGGAACTTTTGAACCATGGTCCTTTGTAACCCTTTTATACATTGCTTCAAACCTACTACAAAGAGACAAAGGCTCATCATGTATGGTAGGTCTAAACTTTGCAAGGATTTCTGGAGTAACATCCCAATGATCAGTTGCTAGTCTCATGAGTATTGAAAGGCGTTCTTCCTCATTATGAAACTGACCATTTTTGGGATTTATACCCCCTGTTGCCTCATACCTCTGAATGAGATGTGCTGGCAACCACAATTTAAATATCTCCATGCGATATTCAGGGGCCACAGAATATTTTCTGCAATGCCCCTCAAACATATCACATGCTGTAAAGGGATCTAAACTTGGGGCATACCTGGGGATCTCTTTGCAGATCCTCAGCATGTAATGTATCCTTTCCATGTTGTTATGGTTTGGATATTTTTCATTAGACCTTTCAGGACGCACTGATAGATTGGAAGGGGTATGTACAGTTTCCCATCCACTTCCTAAACCCCATGTTGTGTCCGTCCCTGTAAGGTGCCACTACCTCTGTGCTCCAAAGGTGCTGGGATAAATTGTAGTGCACTCTCCACTGTGGTCTGACTAACAGAACTAGAGTCATTAGGTCTCTGATCCACAGGGGGCATGGTGGCTGTGTCCCCCGTGTCCCCCTGTGCTGTTTCTGTAACACAAACATGTTTCATTGGCAATGCGTCCATGCCACCAGTACCAGGCCGAGACAGGTCAGAGATCACGTTTTGCAAATTTGCAATTATTTGTGACTTTGCAGCCAGATAATCTCTGAGTGTTATGATTGTTTGATCAGCAAATGCCAGCCTGTCTTTAAACTGATTTAGCTCAGAATACAGGCTTAAAATTTTGATATTCATGTCAGAATCATAATTTTCATTGTCATTCAGTTTAAATTCTAACATAGAAATTTCTGAGTCCTTGTCAATTCTACCCTGAACTTCCTTTTGCAATTGAGACTGCAGTGCATCCAAGTTCTCAGATTTTTCGACAATGAAAATCATTTTTTCCTTCAGTCTTCTCTGCTTTATTTGTGGCAACAATTGTTTCCACATGTGCAGGTTTCCAAATGGTATTTTCAAATGTATATACTCATTTTGCAAGCATATGAAGTCGTTTAGAAGTCTTATTTAAAACCGTTATTTTGTTAATGTATGCTTTATCATATGCATAAACCTGATCTAACAACGCTGACCACAACATTTCTGCAGATTTATACGTTTGGGGTGGAATTGGGTTAAATGTTGTATTTTTACCCAGCTTTTCAAGTGTACAAAAATTCATACTCACTCTGTCCGCTGCCATCTTTCTCCTGAGTATCCTGTTGCACTGCTTGAAAAAAGACCCTATTGACTGGAACCTCTCTTTCCTGCCCAGGCGAATTACACTCAGGGAAACCAAAGATGATCGCACAGCTTTTTTCCGAGTATAAAAAACAAACAGAAAAACATTAACACCTGAAGATACAATACTATACAAAATAAGTTCTGCTTCAATTATATATGGTGTTAAGCTTTAAACAAACTGTGCAATTTCCTCTGAATTTCAAAGTCTATGCGCCCAACATACGGCCTACACTTCACTGTACACCTATGCTACTTATGCGCCATTCACTTATCTTAATTCCCTGAAATAGCACACGTTTTAATAAAAGAAAAACACACAAATGCAATGAAATAATGGGTGGCTCGCCAATGTAAAAGGAGAATTCTGAAATATGAAAATTAAGATGAATATTAATTATCAATATTTCATAAACATAACCGAAAATAAGATTATCGGTTATAATTATCAATCTCCGTCTATATCCTATTGTATCATTTGGTACTTGTTTTCTATCTATACACACACTTTGTCCTGTAATATACATCACATATACACAGTTGTATGCAAAATTACAACAGATTTATTAGATAAAACCTTAACCCAATAATGTAGTATACAGATTGAATATACAAACAGAACCAGCCCCCAATAACAAGAAAACTATACAACTCATTATTAAAACCCTGATAAACACATACATTTACCGCCCCACACTCACCTACTACACTAAGCTGTCCCTAGGTTCTACAGAGAGGGAGTTACACAAGTATACAGGGAAAGAGAGATAGGGATAGTTTAGAAAGGAATTGTCGTGAGAGGCTTAGAGAGAAAGATTGAGAGAGAGTGAAAGAAAGAAGGATTGGGAGAGTGAGCAATGATACTTAGCGTATAGAAGTTCTCTTGTATGTTGTTGTTAATGGCCGTTGGTGTCTGTGCCAGTGGGGGGGGGAGAAGATCTTCCTCAGTCTGTCTGGACCCTGGCTTTTTATGTCCCTTGACAGCAAGAGGTCAAGCAAGAAGAAAAGGTCTACACCTCTTGTGGGAGTTGACTAGTAAGCAGAGGTAAATATTTCATCCGAATCTGATCCACTTAATAACTTTTCCTAGATATGTCCCACAATTAATAAAATGTTATTTTCTAACTCAGCAAAATATTGCCCTTCATTTGATACCAAACTTCAAATGTCTATGGCTTTTCATATATGATTTTCTACCCATGATCAGTGTACTAGCAAATTAATGTTTGGTATGACATAAAAGTGCAATACCTGCTGCAACTGTTTGTGTCATTTGTATTAATATCACATGAATGTAACTAAAGTTATCGAAGAAAGAAGTTTATGAGACATTTCAAAGTTCAAACCCAAACTTTCCACAGGCTGTCAGGATGTACATCCTTTCATCCTTTACTATGCTAATGTCGCAGGATTTCACAGGGAAGTGTTAACTTGAGAAAGGCTGTTGGTCACTGTGTAGGTGTTATGTTTCCCGGGAATCTGCTCACAAATGGTAGCTATATATACAAAATATATACATACACATGATATATATATATATATATATATATATATATATATATATATTCTAAGTATGTCACACACCCCGCTTCAAGAAATTCATAACGTGTGGGTAATACTGACCTGTAGAGGGCGATATGCAAAGATGCCAGGAAAAAAGAGAGCCCCTCTCAGTCCATAAATACCTGGGACCTCCCACTCAATACCCAGTCTTCATCTCTGCAGTCGGCGAGCAAGTCAGAAGATGTGTTCTCCTCCTTGCACAGGGGGATTTCAGGTAGCCGGGATGACTCCCGGCCCTTTTAGTTATCTTTTTCTGCCTGGATCTTTTTTTTCTGTTACCTCATGCCTCCCAGCCTAGGCTGACGGTCCGGGTGAGGGTAGAAAAGCACCCTTGGTGCTTAAGAGCAAATGCTCTCCTGTGAGACCCTATATAAGAGGTTAGGCGGTCATCCGGGACGGTGACCCCGGTTTGGGATGCCCCGTCCCTTGGCCTTACACTTTGGGTGGTCCCCCCCCTTTGGGTAATGCCCCTCTCTCTAGCGGGATAGCGGAGGGTAGGAGCAGGGCCCCTTATTCGGTGTTAGGTCCAAATTTTTTAATCATTAATTCTTAATAATGTTTTAATGTATTAATTTATTAAATTATCCTCCCAATAGTTATTAACTTATTTATTACTTCATAACAGCGTGTATTTCTCTGTCAAAACGGCGCTGTGGCCGCCATTTTTATGCAGGCTTTCTCCCTGAGGTAAAAGGGGCGGGGCCGGGCGTCAGGGTCAAAGCCACGGCCCGCTCCCCTCCTTCTGTCTCTTCTGAGACCGGCGCCACGGCCGCACATGGCTGCGGTGCCGGCCTTTTTGCATTGCCATGGCGGAGGGGAGCTTCTCCCCTCACGCTTTCACTCTTGGGGGCGGGGCCGGGCTTTCCAGCGCTGCGGCCCGCCCCTGTGTCACAGGCACCGCTGAGGTGCTTTTCTCTGTGCCTGTTTCCTCCGAAGGAGCTGGCCACGCCCCCCTTCTCTCCTCAGAGCTGCTCTTTACCTCACGGAGAGAGGAAGCTGTCTTCAGGACCACAGTGAGTGGCCCGGTGGGCCCCCCTTCTGTCCCATCACCTATAATTATATATTTTTATGTCATATATATATATATATATATATATATATATATATATATATATATATTTTATACTCCGCTTTTCTTATTAGCCTTTTTTATTATGTCTTTCAGATATAATCTACAGTGGTGTTAGGGGGTTTCTCCCGGTCCTAGGGTCCCTGGGTTCTTAATTGGCTTATTGCAAATCCTCCCACTTGGGACATTAAAGGGGCATCCCGGGTTGCTTATATGCGTAATTCCCTCGGTCATTGCGACCAACTATAAGTTCACCTTAGGGAGGCATCCCCGGATACTGGGCTCGGGCTCCCCTCGGGGCAATCCCGGAAGTGTATGGGGTGTGGGGCATCCCTTACTGGCGATGATGTATATCTGTGTATACCATGCGCACAGCAGACTATTACGCGGCAGTCCGGACCCCAGGCGTCTGGTTCAGCGCCACCGGTCTCTCATCCCCGCTCCCAGTTTGATCCGTGGCCAGTATGACGTTTTCATGGGCGGGCAGTTGCAATCGGAGATGTGTGCCCGATTGACCAGTCTTGAAAAATTATTCTCCAGCACGGTCACCAGAAAAGCTCCGGCTAAGAGAAAGCACTTGTCGCCGTCTTCACCGGCGGCCGACTTGGATGATCTTGATAATCTGGACAGGTCTGATTACTCCCAACTTGAGGAAGGGGAGGTATATGCAGAATCAGATAATTCAGACGATCAGCAGTTTGTGGGTGCTGATACCGAGCGGGGCTTGGGGAGGTCTTCGGATACTCCTAATGTTCTGGCTCAGATGTTTGAGGTTTTGGCTATTTCTCCTCCTGAGGTGGTTCCACAGCAAAAGGGGGAATTTTTCGAAGAATCCAGGCCGCGCTTGGAATTTCCTAACCAAAAGCATTTTGATGGGATTATTGCTAAGGAATGGGAGAGGCCTGCCCGGCTCCCAGGTGTCCCTCAGGGTTGGGACAAAAAATATCCCTTTCCCTTGGATACGGTTAAGCGTTGGGCGTCCCCTCCCGAGGTGGATGAACAGATTCTGGGTTTATCCAACACTACTGTTTTAAATTCTCCTGATTGCTCCACGCTTAAAGATGGTGAGGATAAACGCATTGACCAAATGGCTTGTCATGGTTTTGCCAGTGTTGGGTCAGCCATGAGGCCGGTTTGTGCTTCAGCGCTGCTGGTGGTGGCTACCAGGTCGGTGGTCAGGGACCTGTTGACTTCTTCCGGGTTAGATCCGGATAGTGACGAGTTCCTTGGCCTTAAAAGGTGTGAATTGTTTTTGTCATTTGTACTAGCCACCTTGGATGACACACTGATGATGTGTGGCAGAACGTCGGCTCTATTGGTGACTATTCGGCGTTCGGTTTGGTTGCACCAGTGGGCGACTGATTTTGTGTCTAAAAAGTCGCTGACCGCTCTTCCCTTTGTGGGATTACGGCTCTTTGGTGGGGAGGTTGAATTCAGTTGCCTAGGGTGGTAAGTTACCTCAACGCAAAAAACAGCGTCGTCCCTTTCGGGGGGCGGGTTCCTTTGCTCCTTCCTTTCGTGGGGCTAGAGGTGGCAGAGGAATTGTTTTCCCCGCAGCCAGAGGAGATTCCTGGAACAGGGGCAGAGGACGTGCCCGCCCAGGATACAGCTGGGGCTCTAAGCCCAAACCCGCTGCCAAGCCAGCTCAGCAATGAGGGGGCGCCCTCACCCATGTGGGTGGGGGGATGGCTGCAACACTTCTCCCAGGTCTGGGACCGGGAAGTGGTGACTTCCGGCTACAAGCTGGAGTTCGAGCTCCGGCCCCCTCCCAGATTCCTCAGGTCTTGGGTGCCTTCGGACCTTCTGGCCACGCAGGAGCTCCAGGCGGCAGTAAAGAGTCTGTTGGATATGGCAGTTATTTGCCCAGTGCCCCCCTCAGACAGGGGTCGGGCCTTTTATTCCAATCTGTTCACGGTGCCCAAGAAGGACGGCTCGGTTCGACCCATTCTGGATCTAAAGATCCTCAACAGGTTCGTCCGTCCGCGGAAATTTCGCATGGAAACGCTGCGTTCAGCTATCCATTCTCTTCGGCAGGGGGACTTTCTGACGTCCGTAGACATCAAGGACGCCTATCTGCATGTGCCGATTTTTCCAGCGCACCAGAGATTTCTCAGGTTCGTGGTGGAGGATCGGCATTTTCAGTTTGTGGCACTTCCTTTCGGTCTTACCTCGGCTCCAAGGGTTTTCACCAAGGTGCTGGCCGGGGTGATGGCTCTCCTCAGAGCCCAGGGTATTCGCATTGTCCCTTATCTGGATGACCTTCTCATTATGGCATCTTCCTTCAGCCAAGCGGTATTGGACACCAGAACTGTGGTGTCCACTCTGGAGAGATTCGGGTGGGTGATCAACTACCCCAAGTCCTCCCTTTCTCCGTCCAGGTTAGTGTCTTTTCTGGGAATGTCCCTGGATACTTCCCAGGCCAGGGTGTTTCTTCCTCAGTCCAAGGTTCTCTTGATTCAGGAGTTGGTTCGACTCCTGTCTATCCCTCGTCCGGCCATCAGACTGGGGATGAGGCTGGGGGATTGATGGTAGCCTCCTTCGAAGCGGTTCCCTTTGCTCAGTTCCACACAAGGACACTCCAGCTCCATCTGTTGGCGGCCTGGGACAGGTCGCCACTGTCGTTGGATCAGTCCTTCCTGATGACCCCCCGAGTTCGGTGCTCCCTTCAGTGGTGGCTGGATCCAATCAATCTGTCGAGGGGCAGATCCTTTCTGGCCCCTTGTTGGGAGACAGTCACCACGGATGCCATTCTATCAGGATGGGGGGGTTCTGGAAGGATCGTCAGTTTCAGGGACTGTGGGGGCCTCAGGAGGCTCACGAGTCCATCAATGTTCTGGAATTGAGGGCCATCAGGATGGTTCTGTTTCGCTTGACTCATCCGTTGCAAGGATTGCCGGTTCAAGTCCGGTCGGACAATCGGACGGCGGTCGCCTACATCAATCACCAGGGAGGGACTCGCAGCAGGAGTGCCCTCAAGGAAGTGTCTTTGATTCTGGCCTGGGCGGAGACCCACGTCCCGTGCATTTCAGCAGTTTACATTCCGGGAGCGGAGAACACGGAGGCGGACTCTCTGAGTAGGTTCTCAGCTCGCCGGGGGGAATGGTCTCTCAGCCCCAAAGTGTTTCGCTTGATTTGTCTCAGGTGGGGGTCCCCGGTGGTGGACCTCTTTGCATCTCGTCACAATCACAAACTTCCGACATTTGTGTCTTTCTCACGGGATCCACTGGCTCTGGCAGTGGATGCCATGTCTCTGAACTGGAGGGATCTGGGGTTTCTGTATCTGTTTCCTCCGTTTCCCTTGGTGGCCAGAGTGGTGCGCAAGCTGGCCCTGGAGGGTGCGTCAGCAATTCTGGTGGCTCCAAGGTGGCCAAGACAGGTTTGGTCCGCAGATGTGGTAAGGTTAGCAGAGGATCAGTTCGTTCGCCCCTGCTGCCGGATCTGCTCACCCAGGCAGGGTCAACTACGTTATCCCAATTTACCAACGCTGGCTTTGACGGCGTGGCTGCTGAAACCTCCATCTTGAAGGAGGAAGGTCTTTCCGATGCTGTGATTCGAACTCTCATTAGTGCTAGGAAGCGGTCTTCCTCTAATATCTACTATAGGACTTGGAGGTCTTATATTGATTGGTGTGAGATCAGGGCGTTGCCTTGTAGGGAATTTTCCATCTCCAGAATCCTGGAGTTTCTTCAACATGGTCTGGACCTGGGGCTCCAGCTTAGTACTCTGAAGGGGCAGGTTTCTGCCCTGGCGGTGTTCTTTCAAAGGTCATTTGCCCTACATCCTTTGGTTAAGACTTTTTTCAAGGGAGTCACGAACGTGCGGCCTCCTAGAAAACCTTTGCTCCTTGTTTGGGATTTGAATTTGGTTCTTTCTGCTCTTCAGGATTCTCCTTTTGAGCCCTTGAATGATATTGCCTTGTCTTCACTTACGCAGAAGGTGGCCTTTTTGGTAGCCATCACTTCGGTTAGGCGTGTCTCTGATTTGGCGGCTTTGTCCATTCAAGCCCCGTACTTTGAGGGGCATCAGGACAAGGTGGTTTTTCGTTTCAAGTCCGATTTCCTTCCTAAGGTTGTTTCTGCCTTTCACTTAAACCAAGACATTGTTCTGCCCTCTCTGTGTCCTAATCCCAGCAATGACAAGGAGAGGGCCCTGCATTCTTTGGATGTGGTTCGTGTTGTGAAGTATTATTTGGAGGTAACGTCTTCCTTTCGTAAGACGGATGCCTTTTTTGTGGTGCCCTCCGGGCCCCGAAAAGGCTTGGCGCCTGCCAAGTCTTCCATTAGTAAATGGATCCGTCAGACCATAGTTGGGGCCTATTCTGCCAAAGGGAAGGTACCCCCTTTTTCGTGTTACTGCTCATTCTACTCGTGCGGTTGGGGCGTCCTGGGCTTTTCAGCACCAGGCCTCTGTTGAGCAAGTTTGTAAAGCTGCTACTTGGTCTTCTGTTAACACTTTTTCCAAGTTTTACAAGGTTGATGTTCGGGCCTCAGCGGATGCTGTGTTTGGCCGCAAAGTTCTGCAAGCTGCAGTGGTTTAAGTTGTGCCTTGTTGCCTTGTTTTGGATCCCCGCCCTTTATGGACACTGCTGTTGGATGTCCCACACGTTATGAATTTCTTGAAGCGGGGTGTGTGACATACTTAGAATAATACCATTTTGTGAATACTCACCTGTAAAATGGGTATTGTAAGTATGTCACACACCCCGCTTCACCCTGCCCTTTTGTATTCTGGATCCTTTATATGGTGAACTTTGCGTTGTTATGCTTTGTGTTGGGCTCTTCCTGGTCCCTTACCTTACTGCTGTTCTTATACTGGGTAATGAGTGGGAGGTCCCAGGTATTTATGGACTGGGAGGGGCTCTCTTTTTTCCTGGCATCTCTGCATATCGCCCTCTACAGGTCAGTATTACCCACACGTTATGAATTTCTTGATGCGGGGTGTGTGACATACTTACAATACCCATTTTACAGGTGAGTATTCACAAAATGGTATTATATACACCAAATGAATCTGTTCCACCCCTTAACAGTGCCCATATGCAGAGCAATTCAGATTGCTGCACATGGAAATTAATTTACCTTTTTAAGTCCAGCTGTGATCAATTTTACAAACAAAATGGTGTCTCAAGGAGCTGCAGACCGCCTGCAAAGAAGTGCTGCTGGTTTAACTGCTGCTGGACATTTTGGGATTATGTCAGTTGAATCCTGGCAACAGCATGGTTGAAATGCTGGAAAAGGAAGATACACAATGGACACTACCTGGGGAAAATAGGTGAGGCGGAATTACATCTGTGAGTGAATGCAGAGAGCAATCATCCCCCAAGCAGACTAGGTGGCGGAACAAACCCCATCATCCCCATAGCAGACCGTGTGGCAGAACGACCCCCATTTTTCCTATAGAAGACTGTGTGACAGAGCAACCCCCATCATCCCCATAGCAAACTGTGTGGCAGAGCAGCCCCATCATCCCCATAGCAGACTGTGTGGCAGAGCAACCCCCATCATCCCCATAGCAGACTGTGTGGCAGAACAACACCCATCACCCCCAAGGCAGAGTGTGTGGCAGAACACCCCCATCATACCCATAGTAGGCTGTGTGGCAGAACACCCCCCATCATACCCATAGCAGACATAGACATTTCTGAGTCCTTGTCAATTCTACCCTGGACTTCCTTTTGCAATTGAGACTGCAGTGCATCCAAGTTCTCAGATTTTTCGACAATGAAAATCATTTTTTCCTTCAATCTTCTCTGCTTTATTAGTGGCAACAATTGTTTCCACATGTGCAGGTTTCCAAATGGTATTTTCAAATGTATATACTAATTTTGCAAGCATATGAAGTCGTTTAGAAGTCAGGATGCAAACAATGGTGGATCCAGCCAAAGCTAAAATATAACCTTTACTTATGTATATTAAAAATCCAATGAACTCTTGAACACATGCAGTGAGCTACCCCTCAGCACTCTCCATCCCACGTGACGCGTTTCAGGCTCAAAACCGAGCCCTTAATCATATATATGATTAAGGGCTCGGTTTTGAGCCTGAAACGCGTCACGTGGGATGGAGAGTGCTGAGGGGTAGCTCACTGCATGTGTTCAAGAGTTCATTGGATTTTTAATATACATAAGTAAAGGTTATATTTTAGCTTTGGCTGGATCCACCATTGTTTGCATCCTCACTTGAGAGTTTTCAGGAGCCTCTTTTGAATCCGTGCCGGAGTGTCACATCACAGGGGTGAGCTGGTTACAAATAACTTGTTTTGCAACGTTTAGAAGTCAGGCTGTGTGGCAGAACAACTCCCATCACCTCCATAGCAAACTGTGTGACAGAACACATTCATCACCTTCATAATCCCCATAGCAGACTGTGTGGCATAACAACCCCCATCACACCCATAGCAAAACAAAACAAGTACACTACCTAATAATGCATAGTAACAAACATAGTAAGCATAGTAGCATAGTAAAATACAGTGAAGCTGCATAGTAATAATGAACTTAAAGCGGTCCTTCACTCTGAATAAGAGCCTATCTCATATGTTTCCCCCACCCTGTACATACAGATTGTTCACATTAAAAATCATCCTACCTGCATCTACTGCATGTTATGAGCCTTTAAACATCCAAGATGGCGGCTTATGGAAGCCGCCATCTTATCAGGCAGCCTGCAAACAGGAAGTGCCTCCTGACTGTGCTGCTCTGCATTCTGGGACTGCTGACCTTTACCTGACCCCAGCTCTGCTCTGTCTGAGCAAAGTACAGCTATAACCCGCCCCCCTGTACCTTATCCTGCTCTTCTCTCCTCAGTAAGTGTGATGCTTCTGAGTCAAGATGGCAGCGCCCGTATCCTAAATTCCTGAACAGAGTTGCAGCCCAGTGGGGGAAAGAATAATAAGTTAGTGACTAAAAACGTAAAATATATTAATTTTAGATGCTGGGGAACCGTTTTTTAAGAGTTTGGGCTTTTCATTAAATCACCCTGAAGGTCCGGTTTAATGGGGATAGGAAACACGGCGTGAATAGATGGAGCATGGGGGAACAGATACTAGCATGAGAAACAGCTATGTGCAGCAACAAATACACTCTAAACAATGGAGAATAATATAAAGAGGGTATTGGACTGACCAGCTGTGCTGTGTGGAGGGGTGTGTATGACAATGGTCGTAGAATATAGAGACTGAATGACCTGAACATGGCTGCGATTCAGTAAAGTGTCGCTAGATAGCGACATCTACAATGGAACTCTATGGAACTGATAAACTCATTGCACATCAATGTGAATACATCAAACATCTGACACAGATGCAAATGTCTAATATAACAATCACACTCCATCTATGAGGTCTGATAGAAAAGCTTGCAGATAGGCTGTTGCTTTTATTATACTACTTTAATTATACAGATAGAATATTATACAATCTATATTATACTGATGGGAGAGCAATTATTTTGAATAAAAAATAGAATAGAATATTGAAAAGGTGTTTCACTACTATAGGAAATTATTCTCCTATTTTCCCATCAACATCCAGATCTTGTAAACTGTTTTCTACAGCCGGTTCAATCGACCTCGAGGGTTCCTCAGTTCATGGCTTTGATGCATTAAAGAAGAGGTTTTAGAAAGAAAAAGACCCCTTACCTTCTCCTCGGGCCAGCACAGCTCCCCCGGTCTCTGTGTGACCGTCGTGGAGAAAGCACAAAGCTGCATCCCCTGGGTCTGTGCGCAGTCAGGAGTATGCACAGAGCCGGGGGATGCGTGGGCCACTGGATAAGGTAATGGGGTTTTTCTTCTTTCTAACCTTTTGATTAACCTTCCGCCTTAATCACTCATACATAGCAAGTAAATAGAAGGATAGAGAGCATGATGTGGAGATCACCCTGGTCACATACTATGCCCCTAACACCTTCCAGACTCGGTTCTTCACTTACTGTTGGTCATCCAGAGCAACACTAATGGGACCATGCTCATGGGAGGGGACTCAAATCTGACAATCCATCCTGGGCTGAATAGACGGCGCACTGGGTGGCCGGGAACGGCCCTACCGACCTCAGATGCTCAATCCACGACTTTTCGTCATCTCCTCAACCACTACAGCTTGTGTGATGTATGGCGAGAGATGTACCCCCGCATGGCACATTGTGCAGGATAGATCACTTACTGGTCCCTCAAGCTGTGCTACCCGCCATTATTGATTCCAAAATTTACATTACAGCATGGTCCGATCACAATCCAGTAATGGCTGTATTGGACCTCCTGGTCACTACCAAGCACTCCTACAACTGGCTCAACGACTCTCTCTTATCAAATGGCTCCACCTGTTCTAAAATTCAGGTTGCTTTACAGGAATACTTTACGCATAACACAAATTCGGTCTCCTCCCCAATATCTCTATGGGAAGCCCAAAAGGCCACCATGAGAGGGAACATTATCTCAATAGCCTCTGCCGAAAAACGGGAAAGGCAACGGAGAATAAGAGACCCGACTCTGAAGTTTGAGCAGGCGGAGCTGCAGTGGAGGGGGAACCAGAGCGCCAGCAATAAGAGGGCTGTAGATAACCTGCGCAGGGAGCTCAACATGCTCCTCAACGATCGAGCCGAGAAAAGACTCAGATAGTCGAAACCGAAATTCTATACTAGGGGTAACAAGCCGGACACAATGCTAGCCCGAAAGCTAAGGGCTGCTGACCTCGATAGACGTCAGCCTATAAAACTGAAACTCGACTCGGGCGGTGTCACGGCTGACCCTAATAAGGTTGTTTCGCCTTTATGCGGCCCCAGCAAACGTAAATCCAGCTAAGTTGGAAGAATTCTTTGAGGGCGTTGAGCTACAGAATATTGAGCAGAGGTGTGTGGACAGGATGGAGGCGCCCATAACACCTTGTGAGGGGCTGCTAGCTATTAAGTCCCTGAAGACTTCCAAGACCCCAGGTCCAGACGGGTTTAGCGGCCTGTATTACAAAAAGTTTGCCCCCATTCTGGCCCCGCACTTATCAAATCTGTTCAATGCTCTGTGCGTGGAAACCTCACTCAGCCCTAGTTCGCTCCTAGCGGACATATGTATGATCCCCAAACCAGATAAAGACAGCCTACTCATCCCCAACTATAGACCAATATCCTTGCTAAACATTGACGTGAAGCTTTTGGCCAAGGTCCTAGCGGCCAGACTAAACACTTTCGTGGCCGACCTCATACACGGAGACAAGGTGGGCTTTGTACCAGTTCGACAGGCCGGGGACAGTGTTAGGAGGGTCGCGCATCTGGTCCACCATGCCCACTCCAGGAGCATCCCTGCCTTTCTTTTCTCACTTGACATACAGAAAGTATTCGATTCCCTATCTTGGGACTACCTAATGTGGGTACTCTGTAAATGGAGCTTTGGGCAACGGTTCCTTGAGTGGATAGGAGCTCTCTACACGGCCCCTGTGACCCGAGTGAGATACCTGGGCTCTGCCTCTGGACCATTCGATATTCATAGGGGAACCCGGCAGGGATGTCCCTTATTCCCGCTTCTCTTTATTCTGGCCATGGAACCGCTGGGTCTAGCAATCAGGAACTCCATTAGCATAAAGGGATTGGAGGTGGTGGGTGTCCATCATAAGGCCATGTTTTTCGCGGATGATGCTCTGATTGCTATCACCCAGCCGATCACCTCACTCCCGAACTTATGTAAAATCCTGGACCAGTTCGCCTGCATCTCGGGCATAACGATTAATAATGAAAAATCAAGGGCGATGAACATCTCCCTGCCGATGGATGTGGTGGACCAGATCAAGGCTAGTTTCCCTTTTCGCTGGACAGCTAAGCCACTCCCGTATTTGGGGGTACACATCTCTGCTAAGTACTCTGACCTGTATGAGGCTAATTATCCTCCTCTATTCAAATCCCTAACCTGCCTAATGGAGAACTTTGAAAACGTACCCGATCTCTTGGATAGGCTGCATTAACGCGGTTAAAATTTCCATACTCTCGAAGCTGCTTTATTTCTTCAGAGTACTACCCGTAAAGATCCCGATATACATGCTTCGGGTGATGCAGAGGAGGATCCTGGCCTTCATATGGTCTACGGGACGCCCGAGGGTGTCCAGGCGCACTATGCTAGCCCACAAAATACAAGGGGGGCTGGGGGTGCCTGACATACATAAGTATTATAAAGCCGCCCAGATTGCTCAACTGGTCCCTATGCACTCCCCTCTCAGGCCACCAATGTGGATTTTCCTGGAACTTCCCAACTGTGCGCCGATACCTATTGATAGCTTGCTCTGGATGGATCAGGGACATAGACCCAAGACGCTCAGCCCGTTAATGAAGCATTCCCTTGCTGTGTGGGACTCAGTGAGGTATTCAGCTTCACTGATGTCCCCTCATACCCCCCTGGTTCATTTATGGGATAACCCCAACTTCCCCCCAGGAGAACAGAACAAACTGGCCTTTAAGTGATGGCAGGATCGGGGTATTTACAAGATTGCGGACCTGCTCGCGGCGAGGGGGTTTGGGTCTTTTCAGGACCTGCAGGAGAAGTATGGTGTCCCCGGCAGGGAATTCTTTCGCTACATTCATTTAAGACATTGGATCCTGCCTCTGACAAAGCTGCATCCCCCCTTCCGGGTGAGGACCCGCTTTGAGGAATTATGCACTAGTAACCCGTTCCAGAGAGGGACAATCACCTTAATATACTCTGCATTAAATGTAGCCAGACCAGAGACTCATGGGTACGTTGGTAGCTGGGAGAGAGATCTGGGTTCATGCCAGGGTGAGAGGGGGTGGGTGGGTGGAGATATGGTCCAACATCTCTAAATGCTCAATCAATGTCCTGACGACTGAAACGGCCTATAAGGTAATGTTCCGCCGGTACCTGGTGTCGAGTCGCCTGAGGAGGATGTTCTCGGGACAATCTAAGATGTGCTTTAGGGGCTGCAGTGCGGAAGGGGACTTCCTGCATACATGGTGGACTTGTCCCATGTTAGCCCGCTTCTGGAATCAGGTATATAGGCTGGCTAATGGAATTTTCCAAACCAGCATGAGAAAAGACCCCGGGGTCGCCCCCCTGCACTGCAAGCCCCAGGAGCTCACCAGCAAACAGCACAGACTTTTTGTCTACCTCCTCCTAGCGGCTAAGCAGGCCATAGCTAAAGCCTGAAAAAAACAATTTACCCCAATCTCAGAGGTGTCGGCCAGAATGAACGGGTTCCTTGTTAACGAAAGATTATCTAGTATTCTGACCAACACCCACGATACATTTCTCTCGATATGGGAGCCCTGGTTAAGATTTGCTTGGCCTGGCGAATCCCCACAGAGGCTGTAGTGACCATACGTGTTGGCCGGTAGAGTGCGGGAGCATCTTGATCCTTTCCCCCCCCCCGACCTCTCCTCCCCCTCCCTCCTCAACTTTCTCTCCTCCCCTCCAGTTCTTTGTTTCTCTTCCCTTTAGAATATGATCCTAATAGGTTTTCATTACCCCATTCCCGTCAGCGCTCTTGACTAAGCCTGCAAGTCCTGCGGGCTCACTTGTGACGGTGCGGACCGTGGGGTCTGGGATCCCGCGACCTGCATGGTCTCAGACTAGATATAAACACGTCTCAGGTCAAGTTGGTCATGATAAGATGTTGAATGTCCTTTATTTTGCCATTTTCTTCTTCGCTCTGTATACATTGTGGATTGTTACAATATCAGTAATATGATCTATGTATAATCTTATGCAACATAGAATGTTAGCTTTTCCCTTTGTCTCCCCTGCGTGGGATGGCATTATAATGCATAAGCTTCAACTATCTGTACTGTTGAAAACTCAAAACTTCAATAAAAATATTGAAACAAAAGAGGAATAGAGAGCTCTTCGTTGTGTGGAGTGTGTTGTATATGGACTGCACGTTATTTCCCTGGGGTTATTCTGAAGCAACAAGCCTTTAGATGCTTTGTTGACTGTTATTTGAGCGTTAGCTTTTCATTTCCCAGCTGCACTGACTATGCATCATTGTAAAGGCAGTTTAATTGTTGGTCTGTTTGCTGAAGTTTAGTTTCTTCAAATAGATTTATCAGTGTCAATTCATTCAGCATGACTTGGTGTCAAGGCATGTGCTTGCCAACATCCCAATTCAATTTACATAAATCGTCTTCTGCTGCCTAGAACTGCAGATGGTCAGACTCACCTCAGTTCTGCCAAGTTGTGTGAAAACCTTCCAAAGTAAGAGACATGTTTACAGTTATTCATTATGTGTGTGTGTGTCAACTATATATTAGGGCCTGTTTCAATTACATTTCCAAGTATGTATTCCAGCGTCTGATGTCTGAACTGGAATGTATTTCAGTGTGCGAGTTTCTTAGGACTTTCGCTTATATATACCCATGTGTAACCCTGCCTCCCTGATATCTGGGCTATATTCCCCATCAGGCAATCTAGGGCCTTTGCCTAGGGCAGCACAATGCAAGGGAGCAGCAACAAATTTGGTGGAACTGTGGTTCATCTTTTGGGATATTAATGGTCAACTGAACATTTGCATTTAAATCTAAACTGGGGGGTGGGGTCGGAAGGGTGTTATTTGTAATAGTGCAAATAGTGGGCATTGGGTGCTAATGCACATATGAAATTCTTCCTCCACATTTTTCCCATCCGTGCACTGGACAATACATTCCATAAACACCAGTGAGTAAACACTATATTAGTGACACATGCCCGGAGCGGTGGGCCACCCTAAACTCAGCGACCAGGGAGCAATTGGGGGTTCAGTCATGTCCCATGGCAGGGACTCAAACCTGTCACCTTCCGACCACAAGCCTAATTCCCTTACCTCTAGGCCATAACTGCCCCACAATGTATAGGTATGTGCCAACCAGCTGGTCCATTGTAAATCCACACACACAACAGTCTTTTTTTATTAATGGAAATGTAAAAGTAAACACTTTTCATTTCCACTCCGAGCATAGTTGTGTTTTTTACAGTGCAGTACATTCATTTCTTGGTTCTTGGCCTGGGTGATGCGATTTGCAACCAGTCCTCACTTTTCCCTGAGGTCCTCCTCCCATTTAGTTAAATGCCAGTTTGCCTGAATGGCAGGCATAATCATTGAGTAGTAGTAATGGATTTCCACTAGTAAAACCTGTTTTCTCACATTTCTTCTAATTCAGCAGATATTTTTTTTGGTGCAAAATTTTTCTGAATTTTCTAAATTTTCGCTTGGTGGCAGATC
The DNA here is from genome assembly GCA_027917425.1 of Gastrophryne carolinensis. Classification (NCBI taxonomy): domain Eukaryota; kingdom Metazoa; phylum Chordata; class Amphibia; order Anura; family Microhylidae; genus Gastrophryne; species Gastrophryne carolinensis. The sequence goes on from CM051235.1 coordinate 438,554,827, forward strand.
TCATAGGAAATTCTCTCAAAGGGTGTAAACTATTATGTTTCAGGAAGTGTTTTTGGGAAATCAGGGTTTTTATCTGCCAGCATATTCCACGGCGTGGCATTGTTATTTACTATTGTTTTGCAAATATAATTAAATTATTAAAAAAGGATATCCCCCCCAAAGAGCCAACTAGCCTTGGCACCAGGAATAAGGTATAGTAACCTAGGACTCCCTACTGGTATACCAGCCCTTGTGTCCTTTGGTATGGGTTTGGTACTCTTCCAGGGGTGCCATGGGCACAGAGCTCCTCCGCACCCTTGGTGTCCCAAATGGGGGTACAGGAAGGACATAAAGGCTGTTAATGACTAGGACTGGGGGTTGGCTTTTTAGCCCTTGACCCCTGGTATTACCAGCCGCTATGCTTGGTTTGCCATTTGGTAAACTTTAGAGTGGGGCTTTTTTCCCATGATTCTTTTTTTATCAGGGTTGGGGGCCATGTTTTAAAAAATATCCCCATCCAAAGAAATAAAAAAAAACAAAAAACATTCCCCCCCCCCCCCTAAAGCTTACTAACTAGGGAAACCACACATAGGAGCTGATAAACCCAGGGTTCAGTCATTATCAGCACTTATGCCCTACAGCACAGGTCGGATGCTCAGCACCGGGCCACTATGGGCCACCAGGCTTATCCAGTGGTGTGGGTAATGGCATTGAACTGGACATGGTTAAGGACTGTAGACTTCAAGCTGATAAAAGCAACATCATGCTTACTCCTCTCTGTCTCTAGCAGTGCTATCAGAACTGTCAGAAACCAGTGGGGCCCAGGTACATCTTCTCCAAAAAGTCATACCCAGGGCACAGAGATGATGCCAAGTGACTCAACTATGAATGGAAACAAAGGATTCCCATTAAAATTTAAACTTTGGATAAACCCTCAAGCACAAACCCTATAATAAATAAATGATGTGCAAGTCACAAACCTCACTAAATACAGCACCTAGCAGATTTTCAACATAAAACCTGACCTATTAGCAGTTCAGACTTTTTGTTCAAAATTTCCAAACAAGGACAATACTTTCAATAAAAACTAGACCATTTGCACCGCTAATGCTGCCACTAACTCTGCAGATATCAAGAAAGCTGGGATAAAGGTGCCCAGGGTGATTTCCCTATTCGCCCTCCTCTAGAAACTGGAAATTGCAGGGTTGCACCTTATGTGCAGGAGAGGCTTGTCACAACAGTGTTCCGTTAAATAGAAAGTCTGAGGGGGGCATCCAGAATGCTGTAGCCCCACCCCACACATAACCCCCGGGGTCACCTGTAAACCTTACCTTAACCTCTCTCCCCCCGGGCAGAAATCAAGCGCTGCAATTGGCTTCCAGGCATTGACGTGGGCAGTGGTTTTGCTGCCAACGAATGTCCTGCCCATGTGAGCAGCATCAGGCAGACAATTGCGGCTCTGTCACTGTCCACGTGAGCGCCAGCCCCAGCCCTGGTGGGGTTATGTGTGTGGGAGGCTCCAGCATTCTGGATGCCCCCCCCCCCCCCCCAGACTGGATGACCCCAGTCATTTTACCAGCGGCAAGGCAGCAGCCGCCGGTAAGCGACTCACTGAAGAGGGTGTTGGTCTGCTTTAAGTTACACCCATAATCTCTACACTCTCCCTTCTCCTTCTTCCCCCCAGGTGCTTAGTCAGTGCCGGGATTAGGTGTTTGGATAATAATGAGTGGCTGTAGCAACAGTGAAGTATGGTGAAGGTACCTTGTAAGTTTGGGGTTGGTCTAGAACTTTTGCACAATAGTGTATCTCATCAGTCTGACTAAATCAACAAAGTTTTTTTCTATAACCATGTTCTAGGCTTTTCTTGCTCTTTAATCAAACCTATGATTCACATACCAAATAAATAAATAAATAAATAAAATGACATCATATATACTCACCCTTTGTCAAGCTGCTCCTAAATGCATATTCCGGCCATGTCTGGATTTGAAAGAGAACCGTAATCAAAAAGTTAATTTAATGACATTAGGAATAGAAAAGCAACAGTAAAGGCATTTTTATTTGTTCCTAAATTGGAGTTCTGTAATCTAAAAGATAAAAGGCAGATGGCAAAGAAGAGGCTTTCTATTATAAATCTAAACTGAATTCCTGAATACAAAGGCAGATCGGGAGGGGGAGGCGGATCATTTGGGATAAACAATTTGCCAGCATGCTTCACAAAACACCAGGTACCAGAAAATTGTGTCTTTGTTAAGCTATACCCACAATTTGAGAAAATGGGTGTTGACTGCCAATGTGATAGTTGTGGAGAGGGGATCAGGATTGCTGTAGCCCCAGTCGCACTTCCCTCCACCACAATCCCCTGGCGAAATCCAGCCCTGTGTTTGTCCGCCATTGGTTATGTGGTCTGGCATTCCATCGGAAGCTGGAAACACAGAAGAGACTCTGGACTATGTGACTGCAAGTGGCCAATCATATAGAGTGGGCATCCAGATTACTGGAGCTTTATTAGAGAGCTGACTAACAAGGATTAAAGAGGAATAAAGCCAAGGATTCACACAATCACAATCAAATAAAAAAGTAGCTACCAGCAATCCTCCTGTGGTGTGAGGGATGTTCACTCTACTAGGAAGCCGTGAGCGGGGACCTTAAAGCGGTACAAAACCAGAGAATTTAATTTTCCCAGGTTTTGTTCCGTGCCCCCCAAGGTATCCTGAATTGGGATGCCCTGCTGTGTGAACCCCCCAGTTCACCCACTCAATCTCACCTTTCCCCGCTCCAATGGTGCATGCGCAGGTACTGGTCCAGTCAGAGCCCTTTGCCTTGACTACGTCATTCGGCAAAGGCTCTCATTGAAATCAATAAATATGAATGGCTGTGGTGGGAGCGCACACCACCGGGGATGAGAGTCAGAGTCGGCAATCAGCTGTATTTGGTAGTGGGTTTTTACGTGCTTCCTGGTGGGTTTCACACCAATTCAGGATGGGTTTTTTTCCACTTTAAAGTGGACCAACACCCTCCCATGATCGGCCCGGGAATCTATAAGATTCCCGGACCGATCAGCTCCCTGACTGCGGGGCACCCCGATCGGGGGTGAAACCCCCCAGAAACCCCTATATCCCTACCTGCTCCCCGATCCAGCGGCCGTCGCTGCCGCCTCCCGCGCGTCCCTCTAGCAGGATGCGCACCCGCGCCGGCCGTTTGTGAACGGCCGGCGCGGGCGCGCGCCCTATAAGAGGGACGTGCGGGAGGCGGCGGCGGGCGCGCTCTCTTGTCCTTTGCTGCCTCCCGCTTGTCCGCCGGCGGGGATTGGCTGCAGCGGTCACGTGGGAGCGGGGAGAGGTGAGTTTTTGGGGCTTTCTGGGGGGTTTCACACCCCGATCGGGGTGCCCCACCAAAGTGGACCAAAACCCAGGATAGTCAAAATCCTGGGTGTTGGTCCACTTTAAGAGCAAACCAAAAAAAACTTTTATAACACATATATCAGAACTGTCCCAGGTTTCGAACACAGTTGAATCTTTCCCGTGGAGTATATACACCAAAGGTGCTAGATAAAACTTTTGTTAATCCACCACCATAAGGGTTAAATGTGTACCAGATTATGGGGGTTATTCATCAAGGGATATCACCAGGTAGTGCCTCGTAGCGGCAGGCAGCGTCTGGTGAACGCTGGGCGCTGTACGCAATACCACATTTATGAAAGCAAATCTAGTGAGTGACTCTAACAGCGCCATGTAGCGTCCAATTCATCATTTCAGGTGGCTTAGCGTATAGCGCCGGTGCTCTAGCTTCCAGAGCACTAGATATTACCTGTCCGCTACCTGTCGCTCTCCCATACATTTCAATGGACGTTCTTTTTCTTCTGTTTAAACAGGGTTTTTTGTTTTAATTTTTTTTTCTCTCAAATAATTGTGTCACCTCTCCTGGCCTAGAAAAAGTCATTTTTGAAAACTTTTTGGATTTTTTATATTTTTATGCAGAATTGTCATTACAGGTCTGGCACTAAAGTGTTAATGTCAAAGTGTTAAAACAATGTCATTCCATGTGTTTTCGCTTTATTACTGGTGGATATGTGTTCAAAATCAGACTTTAATCACACAGCGTCTGGTGCTCTATGCTACAGCGCCCAGATTTAGTGTGTGTCCTTTTTTGATAAGTATGGTGTGGAGCGCTGAGTGCCAGTCGCACTGAGCTGGCGCTACATTTCGCTCGCTGCAGCGCTGTACTGGTGTTAGAGTGCCCAACATACATCACATTCATCAATGCGGGCCAGGTTACTACAGCAACTGAGGCGCTCTGTTACAGCACCCGATACCCCCTTACAGTGTCTACTAGTGGTCGCTTCGCTATACAGATGTTCATCGTTGACCTCAATCATATGAGAATGGTGCCAAAGAAATGCTTGCTGCGATCAAGTGATGAACGAGAATCCTTCTTTGGTCGATGTTGTTTTGGCTGACATAAAATTTCTCATTCACTGCACAACTGTTGCAGCATGGAAACAAAAAATAACCACATGAAGGATGTGGGGTGCATATCAGCGAACAAACAGTGATCAATAAGCAGACCAATCTACTGTGCCTGAAAACAAACTGTCCATTTGATTGCTCACTTCACAAACGTTAGCTTTATCTGTTGATGGGAATGGGCTTTAACACATGTTTTGATGTATTTTACTAGATTCTTGAATATTTATGGATTGTTATTTATAATTGTCTTAAGCTGGGAGGGTGGGCAGAGCCTTTCTATAGATACTGATAGAGAGTACTAGGGGAGGATCATAAATTGTTAGTGGTCTTATTCATGTGATTGTACTATATGTTGTTTTTCTTTTGGTGCCTTTAAAGTCATTGTCCAGGTAGAGGTTAAATCTTACCATGCAGGTCCTCTTCCTGTAGTGGATACTCCTTTCCAAGCCCTATTCGTCAAAACCCCCTCTCTTTGGGCATCGTCCATCAATCATGGTGATTGGCCTGGACACCCCTCGATTTAAAAAGTTTGCCTCCATTTTCCCCCTCCTGGCTGCTAACCAATCATTCCTTTACCATTTTTGTAAATCATCTGAGTGCTCCCCTTCCACCTCCCAGGAAATTTATAAATCAACATTAAACATAAAATAAGGTTTCTCTGCATTGCAAACTTTGTTTTTAAAAGAATAAACGACAACTGGGATGACATTGGCTACAGCAGTGTCTGGACAATGACTTAAATAAAATAGGACTACATATTAACTTTAGGGGTCTGTTCTGGAGGCCCAGAGCTTAGACGTTAGAAGGGGCCGCAAGTGTGCTGGAAGCAGGTATTTAGGTCTGTGCATGACAGTGAGTTATATTTAACTGTTTTAACAGTCGCTTTGTCCCCTGGTGGTCTCAGTGTGAGAAGGCACAGAAAGCTACAGTGGCCCTGCAGCTTTCTCTCAACGCAGCTCAAAAATGCCTTGACATGTTCTTTACAGCTCAGCCACAAGCCAAAAACTGAATGAAGAAAGTGGCTTTGCTTAGAATTCATAGGGTACTTACAAATAATAAGAGAGTTTTGCATGTTTTGAAATAGCTTATTTTGCTCTGTTCACATAGGGGATAAGGTAGAAGCAAGTTATCAAACTAACTTAAACTAAGCCATCTTTAACTAACCCAAGGGAAATTATGATGGCAAAGTGTTATTGGTGGTTTGTATTACAAGTTTCCAGCAATAAAATGTAGGTCTGCTTTAGCATGCTTTAGATGCATTAAACAAATGTATTCTACATCCACCCTTTAATAAGTGAGATTTTGTTTTCATGAAGTCTAGTTGCCCCTAGAAAACCCAATTTGGACATGTTCGAGAGTGTCATAAAGCTGGATCTGAAGGAGTACCACAATCAAAAATATAATTTCAGGGCAGCATGAAAAGAAAGGTAACAGCAAACACTTTCTTGTTTCCTTTTAAATTGGAGTTTTGTAATCTAAAAGCCAAAAGAAGATGACAAAAAATGCCTTCTATTACAAATATAAACCGCGTTCCAAAGTACAAAGGCAGAAAGGAAAGCAGATCATTTGGGGTAAACAATTCATCAGCGTTCTTAAAAAATAAAAAGTTTGTGTGCACTAAATCTGTCTTTTTGATGAGCAACATCAGTACCTCCACAATTTGATAGCTGACCATTTTGTATGGTCAAGGATCAAGCTTCATTGACAGAAGCTGTTGATAATCCGTTTTACATGCCCAAACTACTGGTTCAAATGAATACAACACAATAGGTGTCATGGTGATTCTCTTTTCTAAACGTTCTACAATGACATAGAGGTGGGAGCTGATACCAATAAAATAAATACTCCCCCCCCCCACCCAAACAGATGCACAGGTCAAAGGTATAACGTTTAAAAAAAGCAGCTTTATTATACAATGACACAACACAAACACTAAACACATATTACACATGTAAATTAAATTACTTGGGCTATACACCTGTACATAGGCAGGCTAATTTAAGACTAGCGCCACGTATTGCCTTTTGAGCAGCTATGTAGCTGTCCAGCAGTGATAAATGTGATGTCTGCAGAGCGCTGGAGAAACCAGCTCTCACTGATTCACTGCAGAGCCAATCGAGAATGCTAGGTGTAGAACAAGTGTCAAGTAACAATAGAACAAGAGGCCGATTCATTAATAGCGCCAGGTAGCGACAGATGAGCGACTGAAGTATGGCGCTATGAGCGCCGCTAGCGTACGCCGCGGGCGGTAGCGATTCGCTATAGCAGGCCTCCTCAGTCGCTACCTGGCGTTGTTGGGAACAACGCTTACATTGCTGAATATGATGTTGGAGCTCAGCTTTGTAGGCGCTGTCAGTTTGACCACGCTATTCAACACAGCGCCTGCGCTTTGCTTTGCTGTGGGCTTGAAATCAAGTACCTTCAGAATTAAACACATTGCAACATGTTTCTTTTGTTTTTTTTTATTTTGTTTTGAAAAGCAAATAAATTTAAATTAAATGTTCATGCAAATCCAAATGGCTGTCATGGTGCATCTCGGGGTGCCTGAAAAAGATTAAAAAGTGCAGTTAGTATATATATTTAAATTGGCTTTTTCGCTGTTAAAAAATATTGCATTAATTGGTAACCAACATTTGGGTCAAACTTGCACACCAACCCTAATTGTTATGTTGTTCAGCTTCCACCCCCCCTTATAGTGGTTTTGGTCATCTTACACCCCCCTTATAGTGGTTTTTGTCATCTTACACCCCCCCTTATAGTGGTTTGGGTCATCTTACACCCCCCTTATAGTGGTTTGGGTCATCTTACACCCCCCTTAGAGTGGTTTTTGTCATCTTACACCCCCCTTAGAGTGGTTTGGGTCATCTTACACACCCCGTATAGTGGTTTTGGTCATCTTACACCCCCCTTATAGTGGTTTGGGTCATCTTACACCTCCCTTATAGTGGTTTGGGTCATCTTACACACCCCCTTAGAGTGGTTTTGGTCATCTTACACCCCCCTTAGAGTGGTTTGGGTCATCTTACACACCCCTTATTGTGGTTTTGGTCATCTTCCACCCCCCTTAGAGTAGTTTGGGTCATCTTACACCTCCCTTATAGTGGTTTTGGTCATCTTCCACCCCCCTTAGAGTGGTTTGGGTCATCTTACACCTCCCTTATAGTGGTTTTGGTCATCTTACACCCCCCTTAGAGTGGTTTGGGTCATCTTACACCTCCCTTAGAGTGGTTTGGGTCATCTTACACACCCCTTATAGTGGTTTTGGTCATCTTCCACCCCCCTTAGAGTGGTTTGGGTCATCTTCCACCCCCCTTATAGTGGTTTGGGTCATCTTACACCTCCCTTATAGTGGTTTGGGTCATCTTACACCCCCCTTATAGTGGTTTTTGTCATCTTACACACCCCTTATAGTGGTTTGGGTCATCTTACACATCCCCTTAGAGTGGTTTTTGCCAAATTATGATGGGAGGTCAAATACATTTTCCCGGTAGTGCAGTACTTGGATTAGAGTGAAGGGTAGTTAGCTTACCGCAAAAAAGGAAGTGATCATCCTTTCCCTTAGCTCATCGCCAGTCTGGGTGTCCTCACTTCTTTCTGCGGGCAAGTTGGGGATTTCGGGCACCAGTGCTGTCTCTTCAGGGGATTGAATTCTGTGGCATATGCATATATTGTGGAGCACACAGCAGGCGAGGATGATCTTGGAGACCTTCTGTGGACTGTACAGCATCTCTCCTCCTGGGCGTGCCAAACATAGAAAGCGTGCTTTCAGCAGGCCGATGGTTCTTTCCACAATGCTTCTGGTCTTGCGGTGTGCTGCATTGTAGCGTTCATGGGCAGAGGTCTGTGGGCTCCTGACCGGAGTCAGCACCCACGTTCTCTGCCCATATCCCTTATCCGCTGTAGAAAAAACACAAGGAGAGAGACAGCAATTAGTACTAGTACATGTTTTGGTTTTCATTTTTTATAATTTGGCTTACTAGGCCACATATTTTAGGCAAAATACTTTGACATGGTTAATTATTTACCCAGTAGCCAGCCAGCTGGCATTTCGTTGTTCTCAAACTTCCGGCACAGGACTGTCCGCTGCAAGACGTAAGAATCGTGGCATGAGCCGGGGAACCCCGATCTCACCGCCCGCAGCTTCATTTCATGGTCACAGACCACCATGATGTTAAAGGAATGAAATTGTTTTCTGTTTCGGTAATACAGCTCCTGTGCACGGGGAGGGCGGAAAGGGATATGTGTACCATCAACGCACCCTAGCACATTCGGGATCCCTCCCATTAGATAGAAAGCATGTTTTATTTTGGCAACCTCCTCCTCATCCTCAGGAAACTTGATGTAAATTGGGATCAAATCACAAATCGCCAGAACTACCTGGATTAATATGCGGCTCATAGTAGCCTGGCTGATCCCGCTGAGAAGGGCAGAGGTTGCCTGGAAGGTCCCTCGTGCCAAAATATTCAGAGTGGCACACAGGCGTACTATTCCTGGAATGGATTGAGTGCGTTTGGTGGATGGCTCGATTTTGTGCTTAATCTGATCATATAGGGACTGTAGTGCAGCAAGATTCAGACGGAAGCGGCTCCTGATCTGCTCGTCACTTAAGTCCCATACTGAAAGGCGGATTCCAAAGCAGCGGGGTGCCCTAAGCCTCACAACACCCCGCTCCCTGTCCTCCTGCTCTTCCAGCATACGCATACATCCATCCACCCAGACACCATACATCACCCTCTTATCCATCACACACACACTCAACAGATATACAAAATCAAACAAACAAAAACAAAAACCACAAACACACCACACACCACACACACACAAACAATCACACTCCTCACACACTCACTACAATGCAGCTCACCACAAAACCAGAAGTATAGTGGTCCAAACCACCAGCCTGCTGAAAAACAGCTTTCTAAGTTAGGCACAACCAAGAGGGGAGTTGCTGCACAGCCCACAAAAGGCCCCAAAATCAAGCCTCACTTGCTGTATGCTCCACAATATTTGCATATGCCAACAAAATCAATCTCCTAAAGAAACAGCACTGATGTCAGAAATCACCCAACAAGCCACAGAGAGTGAGGACCAAACCCAGACAGACACTCAAATGAGCTAAGGGAAACAAGCACCACACCACAGCCTTTGCCACAGTATAACAATACCAGAAGCTTTCAAAATCCTTCCATTTATACTTCACTTTGAAAAAGGACAGGTCCGCTTTGCCGCCTTTTGCGTTGCTCTGCTATTTCCGGGCGCCAATTAGCTGACCCAGGTGTGCGTGAAACGGAGTGCGCACGCGCACGCTAGTAGCGCTACTAGCGTACGTGAGCCGAAACTTGCGTGCATTAACGGACATGGCAGAAAATTCAGTGGTGGGCCAATGAAAGGTAAGCTGCTGTTTATTTAAATAGCCGTTAGGATAGCCACATGTCACAAGTGTTTAATATACATGAGTACATTGTTGGATTTGGTTGTGTGTTGTTTGGTTAATGAGGTCTGTAATTAGTTAATTGGCTAACACACATGCTTCAGTCAGTGCAGTGGAGGTGTGGCTACAAGCACCTGGCCAGTATGTGTGAATCTATTAAGTGGACTGGTTTGTGATTGGCTGTTAGAGCACATAAAACCTGGCCAACCCAAAGAGAGTGCGATGCCATTCTGTAGTCTGCATGCGTGCTTGTTGGTTGTGTATTGGTGTGTGTGTGCAGCTACAGGATGGAGCCCAATTCAGGACATCTGCCGGCCACAGCAGGCCCAAGTAGGAGTGTGGTGGGTGCTGTGCGCAGACCTCCCTTACGGAAAAGGGCCCAGCCTGAAGGTGGTGCAGCACCCCAGGCTAAGCGCCCAGGTGCTAAGAGGGAGCCTAAATTTAATTTGGCGGAGAATAATCATCTTGTGCGCCTTACCCTTGCTAAATGGGAGCTGATATTTGACTCCCAAAGCAAGTCAATAGGCAAACAAGAAAGAAGCAAACTGTGGGATGCCATTGGTGTTGAGCTTAGTAGCACTGCTCAACACCCACGTAGTGGCCCATCCTGCAGGAAACGCTTCTACACTTTGAGAGGGGCCCTTATCAAAAAGATGAATCACGATCTTGATGTGGACAGTGGGGCCATCCAGGCTCCAAAGAGTACCTACAGGCCGTATGAGGAGATGCTGAAGGCCAAAATTCCACTTGCTCGGCTGCAGGGTGTGGATCCTGGGGATGACACCACAGGTTGGACTGAAGGTACATATTTTCTGCATTTTGTTTCAAGCTAATGTTAATGTATGTGATTTGCATTTTCTCCTTCTGGCCAACTAACAGTAGGACCTGTGAAGTAGTACATTATACCTCATAAATGTTTTACTTTCCTGTCTGTTGCTTTCTGCATAGGTGCACATGGTGCTGTCCAGGATTTGGCTCAGGACACACAAACTCCTGCCCTTCAACCAACCTCAAGCCTAACCCAGTCTGCCATTGAAGGTATTTACCACTAATTTAGGTGCTGGTTGTTTGGGGACCAAATGGGTGTGGGTGCACCTCAAACAATAGAGTGGGGCACTGTTGAGGATTAATAATATGGACCTGCGGCCTAATTTCACGGCAACTTTAACCCTCACAGCAACTAACTAACAAGGCCCTAACATGTGTAGCTATGTTGGAAGGCAGAGATGTGTGGCCATATATCTGCATATACATGTGGAAGCCACACTGGCCTTGATTAGTGAATATTAGTGATTGAGCTGCTCACACACACCTTAATGCATGTTTTATTTTTTGCCGCACATTACCAATGGCTCAATGTTTGCTTGGTTTTTGCCTAGCTGCCCCGCCATTGGCCCAAGCATCTCCTCAGGAGCCAAGCTACTCTTTGGATGTCGGTAAGTGCATGTGTCAACCTTGCTTTATCTGCTTTAACCCAAGTGCATGTGTCTCATTCCTCTTTTTTATTTGTAGGCCAAGTGACTGGTTCATCTTTGGACCCCACTTCCGATGTTGCAGGTCAACAGGACCCTGTTGGTGTGTATAGCAATACATAATGTATCCTTTATGCTGTTTATGTTACACTGGTTCTATTTGGTTAGTCTAATAATCTACATGTTTGCTCTGTCAACTTGAAGATGCCTATTTTGAGTGCTTATTCCATCCCCAGGGTCAGTCTAATAGTTTTTGGAGTGATTGCAATGCATTTTTTAAAAATTATTTTTAGACAAACATTCACCCAAGTAGTTGGAGGAATATTTTGAGACATTAATTGTGTTTTTTAGTTGGCCAGAATATCGGAAGTGGCTGTCCGGAAAGGGCCCTTCACGTTCAGGCTGCCAGAGATGAGGGTAAGTTGTTTTGGCTTGATGATCTAGTATGTATTTTGGCTCTACTTTTGTGGCACTTTCTTCAGGCAACTTGTGTTTCCACATGTATTTTCAAGGTCAAAGCTCGAGTGAGGGCCCCACTCCAGACATCTGGGAGATTGCGGGTATGTGTAATTTTAGCAATGTGTCTGATCTTATTTGCCCCAATTATTGCCTCATATTCCTCTAACATACATGTTAGCAATCTGAGTTTAACAGATACCTTTTGGCTAGTGTGTAATCTGGCACTTTGTGGAGGTATGGCCTCGATAGGCTATCCATGTTACATTTGAGTTTTGTCCACTGACCTACTAACCTGACTTTCCTGTTTAGCATATGCCAACTTGCCGGAGATCTCGGATGTGGATTTGCCCCTCTCTGGCAGCGATACCCCGCTCCTACCTGTGCCGGACGACACGGAGGTAACATGGCTGATTTAGAGGACCAATAACCACATTGCCATGTTCGTGGGTAGTCGATGAACCAACATGTCACATTTCTTGGTCGTTTTTGAAGGAGGCGGAACCAGAACCCCAAGCTGGGACCTCTTCCCAAGTGCCATGCGGCCAAGCTTCCGAGGCTCAAACAAGGGTAAGTTGTATTGTGACAGTTTTGGCAAATGATTTGGAGGGGCATAGCTGCATTGGTTCGGTTTGACAAAAATGTTGTTTTCTATTTTGTTAGCCTCAAACCACAGCAAGAGGAGGTGTGGCACCAACAAGTCAGGATTTTTATGAGCTAGGGGTCCGGATGCTGGAGGACTACAGTCGCCAACAGCCGCGTGATGGAACTAATGAGCGCATTGCGGCAATGGAACATCAGGTGCTGATGTGTCAGCAACAAAATGAGGCCCAGCAGCGCCAGATCGACCAGTTGCTCCAAAACCAACAGCAGAACCAGGAACTTGGTCGCCTCGGCAGTCTAATGGAGCAATCTCTCCAGCGACAGGACCAAACTTTGTTGTTGATACAACAGCTCATACAACAGCAGTCTATATTTTTTACTGCACTGTTGTCCCCCAACACCGCCCCTAGCAATGACTCCCAACCTCCCCGGCCACCCAGCCAAGAATATTAATTTGTTTGTGGTTATATTTTTTTTCTGTAAATAGATTTGATTAACCCACCTCTAAATTGTGTTTTTCCTAAGACATAGCTAAGAACACAGTCAGGGATGAGTATCTTGATCTACATATGTAAATGTAGTTCCAAATTTATGCCACACATTTGTGACCATAGCTTACTATGGTTTACACATTAAATGGCTATAAAGGTATGGCAAAATTTACACACAAATGGGTTTGTAGACACTTAAACTATGCTTTACAAGGCACAACACTGTAATTAGCAAAATATAAAAATATTTATTCTAAAGGTGGGCAACAGGCCCAACATTGGCCCACAAAGGGCCTCCAACAAGGGGCCAGTCATCCCCCCACCCTAACGACACCGCCGCCTCTTCTTGGCCAGCAGCATAAGTTTCAGACGCCGGATCGACCGCCACAGTCTGCGATGCTGGTTTTCACAAGCTGTAGAGATGTATAAAAAAAACAGATTTAATAAATGGAATGTGACCTCAACAGACACAGATGTAGCAATGTAATGTCAGTGGGTCCAATTAGCTGACACTCACATTAACATTGTTGCCCACTGTGCCCTTAGTTGTTAACATTATATGAGTACTAGTGGCTGGCTTAAATTTGGCCACCACATCCCAAGCATACATTTACTCTTAACTCTTGGGAATCAAAGAAGGTATAAGTCCCAGTGTGGACATTTATGTGTTTAGTCACAGCCAAACATCAGGGCCTAAGTCCTAACGAGTAAACTAGTTTTGCCAAGAATCTTAGGTCACGACCTAAGCAGGCCCATTTGGTTGTGTCTAAACCACAAATTGTCTCTATGTGGCAAACTCAAGAATGTGAGGCAACAATCAAGCATGCAGACAGGCATGTAGGATTGTTGCCCAAACACATGTAACCTAGATGTGTGTTAAATTAACACATAGGTACATTGTAAATGTCTGCAGATTTGACTAGAAGACATAGGGTTCACAAGTCTTTAGGCATATGAAGTGGGATGTACTCACCATAGCAGCTGTGGCGGGGGCCCATGCTGCTGGCCGTCCCTGGAGCTGGGGTGGGGAGGATGGTCACAGGCTCCGTCTGCGTAGCAACATCTGTCAGGAGAAAGCAAAAGAGAAAAGCAAAATTAGTGGGCCAATGACACCTGACTATTTGACATCCATCTGGTTAGGGAGTCTGAAAAATCAAATGCTTGCATGGTTACATACATGTTGTCCAACATTAGCATATTTCCTGGTCCATGAGTTCATGTAAATTATTTATGGTTGCAACATGGACCCCTAAAGATAATGTGCCAATAACCTTGACAGTGCAATGTTAAGGACTAATTTGCAGTTGATTGTCGAATGTTACTAGTGTGCAACATGTGTTAGCCGGAACAACTTAACCAAATAACACATTTGCTAGCCCCCATCATGGTGTGGGCAGAAACATAGGGGTGGGTGCCAGTTGGATAGCACTGTAGTGGGGTTTGTGATGTTAATGTACATTATCAAACCAGCTTGTACTATGGACCAGGAAACATGTGTCTGTTAAAAGTGGTCCAAGACCCAGGATTGATACTATTCTGTGTTTTGGTCCACTTTGGCAGAGCACCACAATTTGAGTGAGACACCGTCCGCCGCCGCTGCCTTCCGCACATCACTCCTCCAGTGTGTGCGCACGCGCAGCCCATTAGGAAACAGAGAGCGCAGGTGCACACACATCTAGAGGGGCACGCAGGAGGCTGCGCTGGTGGCTTCTGCCACCCCCAATGAGGTAAGGAGTTTGTGGGGTTTTTTGGGGGGGGCCCTGGGTGAGGGAGGTGATTGGGCAGGGAAGCTTTGAGATTCCAAGCACAATCAACAATGGGTGTTGGTCCACTTTAAGGAATGTCATAACATATGGAATGTGATGGATAACAACAAACACTTACCATGACTATGCCTGTGGAGAAGGCGTTGCCAAAAGGCCATGGAAGTGCCGCCTATATGATGCCCTGCAAATTAGAGAGGAATGGCAAGGGCTAAGTACAAATGGCCAGATGAAACCTGTCACAGACTAACAATGACAAAATGTGCACTCACCAGGGGATGATCCGCCACTTGAAGCCCAGGGAGGGCTCTGAGGAGGAGGCGGGGAGCCTCGGCTCCTCACACTCTGCTCGGAAGATCCCCCAGCCAAAGGGCCACCCTCCTCCCTCTCACTCCCTGCTCCTTCAGGGAGTGTGGGAGAGTCCATTCCTTCCACCCCACTTGGACTCCCCACTTGAGAGTGGCCCCTTGGCTTGTGAGACTCCTCAGAGTCAGAGTGTGAGGAGCTGAGGCTTGATCCTGCCAGCCCCCAGCAGCACACTCCTCTGGGGCGTCATCCCCTTCCTCCCCTGGGTCCTCCAAATAGGATCCGCGAGAGGGACCCTCCCCCGATGACTCCCCCGAGTCCGCCTGCCTGGTTCGGGGGAGGAATCCCTTCCCACGTTTCCCCAGGGGAGGACGCTTATCTGTGTTGAGGGGGTGAAAGTAAATAATTAATATTAAGACCACAAATGGACACAGCTTAGCAGATTATTTAAACAAAAGTATAAACATAGCATAAGCTTAAACTTACCTGATGCGTAGGCATCATATAGGCGGTACACGCCTTCAGGGTCCCGGCGCTTGAAGTCCGACCACTTTTGTTGTATGGCTCGGACGGAGAGCTGGGTGTTGAAGCGCCGGGACACTGTGGCCTTCACCTCCATGGCTATTCTTTTTTTTCCCCCACGGGCATAGTCATACTGCTTCACGCAAAAATCCTATGAGAAATGAAAAACAAACACAAATCAATACATGACATCAGAACAATGGCATAAACAGTTATACTGAGACCAGATTAAAGTGGACCCACACCCCGGATTATCACTATTCTGGGTTTGGGTCCACTTTGGTGGGGCACACCAATCGGGGGTGGTCCGCTGTCTGAAACCCCCTTGGAAGGCCAAAAATACACCACTGACCACGCTCCCACGTGACTGCGCCAGGCTAGCACAGCGCTCTGCGCCGCTAGAGGTAAGCGCAAGACGCATCCGCAGCTCACGCATGCACAGATGGGACGGGGCTGAGGTAAGGTTTATGGGCCTCCAGGGGGGTTCATCCCCGCAGGACATCCAGATTGGGGATGCCCCGCGGGGAGTGATCAGATTGGTCCTGAAAACTAATAGATTTCAGGGCAAATCCCCCCTGTGTGTTGGTCCACTTTAAACATAAAATGCAAGAAAAACATACTCACTTTGACCACCTGGCCATTAACGCGGCTATCCACTCGCATCCTTTTTTTTGTTTGCATGCCCAGGAGGGGAAGGGGTGGGGGAGGTGAGGTAGGTGGGGGAGGTGAGGTAGGTGGGGGAGGTGGGGGAGGGGTGGTGGGGTCAGATTCGGAGGAGGAGCTGGGGAGGCGCTGATGAATCCCGCGCTAGCCGTCGCTCTCGCCAGCGCTACCCTCATTTAGCTTGATAAATGCGTCATTGTGGCCGACGCCGGGCGTACTTGAGTCGGTAGCCGCCGTTAGCTGGCGGTACCTGGCGCTCGTCAGACACTACCTGGCGCTAGCCCGTGATAAATAAGGCCCTAAGTGTCCGGCACTCAGCGCTGTAGCCATAATTTAAGAAAAAACTACACACAATCGGTGTCAGCGCTCTAAAACTAGGTGCTCTAGCGTTGAGCACCAGACACTATGTGCAAAAAATTCTGTTTCTCAACACATCAGCACCACCAGGCTTGTTACATCAGCTGGAACATTTGAGATCAGCTAATCAAATGGCTGGAAATAGCCGCCGAGCAAGCAGCAGTGCTACAGATAGTTAAATTGGGAGGGGCAGGGGACATGGGAGTTTTAGAAGGGGATGGTCCACTTTTAACAAGTGTACTTAACTACTCTTCTCTATATGGCTAATTGGCGATGTAATGCTGTCGATGCTGCTTATTTATGAAATCAGAAAACGTTTCCCCTACTGTGGTCTACTACATCTTACTTATACCTTTCACAATCATTTATTATCATCCTATGGGCTCGATTCAACAAAGGTAGAAAATTGATTTTTTGTGTGTTTTGTGCTTAAAAAGTTGCTATTTTGCGAAAGTTATTTTTACTAGTGATTCAGCAACCTAGAACCATTGTAAAACACGAGTCACTCGAATTTAATTTGATTGTGATTGTAAAAGTGCGAAATAAATTAGTGGATCGAAAAATTTACTACTGCATTTTGCGATTCGAAAATTTTACTACTGATTCAGGTGGACTTGATGAGCCACACACATTATATAAATTAGAGTGTTTCACACTAGTTTTTTGATTCAGCTTTTAGCAGGAGAAAACTCATTTTGCTCTTTCTCACAATGGAGCCCTTTTTTCTTTGCAATGGTAGTAAACTCTAATGGTAGTAAAATATTCAATTCATAAGAAAAAAGCCTGAGAATTCCACTGTTTGTGAATCACTAGTTAGGAAGACAATGAAAGTCAATGGCACTTTTTTACTCCTGAAAAAAATATTGAACTTTTTACCCCTTTTTACTAGTAGTAAAAAGTTCCGTAAGAACAGGGGAAGGTACATGGGAGTGGTCGACCTTTGGGTTTTTACACTGCGGGGCATCAAAACCCAGAATAGTCAAAATCCTGGGTTTTGGTCCACGTTATAGTGTAAGCATAAGAATGGTGTACCAGGAGTTAAAGCTAGCAAAGAGCTGCACCCTGCACCCAAGGACTTGTGGTGCTATGTTAGCAAGCTTTGTATAGAAAACAATGGCCACATTTCTGCATTAAAGGAAACATTTTTAATACAGGTCCCTAGCAATCCAACCAACCCCCCCCAAAAAAACAACATACATGCCTCTTACAAATATTACTGTTTAATTAGTACTTCCACTACAGCATACCTTGCCTCTTTATTACATGTATCCACAATGTTAGCCATGTACATACAGCTACACAGGCAACTTAAAAAGTTGTAAAAATTTTATCCATTTACATTTACCCATTGAAAAACCTTACAACACCATGCAGCAGTCAGAAAACAATACTAAACAATAGAAAAAAAATCGAGTACATTTTCCAATAATTTTCGCTTGCGACAGCCTTTTTACGAGCATTTTGAAAATTTTACGAGTGATTCGAAACTTTTACAATTGCATTTTCGAGTGCACGTATTTAATTCAACCCCTTTTCTGAATTACTCGAAAAAGTTAAAAATTTACGCATGCGATCCGATTTTTCGAGTGACACGAATTTATTTCTACCTTGATTGAATCGAGTCCTTTAGGTTTGGGGAAAAGGTCACAGGGTTGGGTCATGACTAGTAGACTGGAGCTGCTAAACAATAAACTCATTTTATTTCAGCTGCAAACCTGTAAGTCAGATAAGGCAAAGATGAAGTCAAGCAAAAGGTTCTCCAGAATAATAGTAATCAAAACTTAAAATATAACATTTAATTCAGCCCAATAAAATCAATGAGGCTCCATCCAAAATGATCCCAGGTGTGAGTACAGCAACACGTTTTGGGGGAGCACAGGTCCCCTTAATAATGCTGCATTAAATGCATTACAGTTCTCACACCTGGGATATTTTTGTATGGAACCTCAATGATTTCCATGGTCTGAAGTGAAGGTTATACAGTATTTTAAGTTTTTATTACTATCCTCCTGGAGAAACCTTTGCTTTGCCTTACCTGCTAGTTGGCGCCAAACTGGCTCCACAGTACCGCCAATGAGTGAGTAAAGGCCCCCTGCCTCTGGATACTTGTTCAGGGCACCATTGGAATATTCTGGACCCATACAACCAAAATATCACCCAGTATACATGCAGATGCATTGCATTTTCATCCAAATAGGTTGAATGGCATTGCTAACAAGAATGGTTTGTTTACCAGTTTTGCTAATTTCCTGCTTCTCATCCACTCCACTTTCAGAATGTAACAGTATTAAACAGTATTAAATCTGAGTAAGTTAAATAGACTGGGCTGTGTGTCAGCATGAATAGGTAGGATGGCGACTTCAGGTCTGATATAGAAAGAAAGTAGGGAATCAGGGTTCATTACAGATGAGCTAGGTGTAGGTCTGGCTGCTGCAGACTGTGTGGATGCCATCTGGTTTAGACGCCCTTTTATACTTTTCCACTGCATTTAGCAAACATTATGCCCCTGCTCAGCACCATCTGTAGATGTGAGGCTGCCTCTCTGTCTGCCTATGATGCTTCAAGGGCATCACGGCAGTAGCTACACATGGCCATCAGGTGGCAGTCTCAAAGGACCACAAAGTGGTTGGAGTCAAGGACTCTGAAGACCGACAACAGGAACAGAGGAGGAGTAAACACTCAAGAGGTGTAAACACAGTTATCGACCAGAAGATCAGCAGAGGACCCTGGCATCATTGGCAGCAGCAGAGACATGTAGACCCAGGTGTTGGCTACAGAAGAAGCATAAAAATCCTATAGTTTGCCAGAAACCCACAAGCGTTTGGGCTGCACTGTGTTCATATTTGCTTCCCAAGGCTACACGCTTTGTTTGCCAAAAGGCATTGGGGTCGATTTAGAGCCAGGTAGAATTTTCACTGTAGAAAACTGTCATTGACTTTCATTGTCATTGTAAGGCTTTAAATCGACCCCCCACATATGAATGTGAAAGTGCCCATTGATTAAAGTGGCCATGATTTTTGTCAGCTTTTGTTAAATGCAGGATTTTCTCTTTAGGTCCCCTTTGCTACATTTGACATTCTTGGTGATACGTACATCTCTTCTCACAGTACCATGTTTTTTAAGTAATGAAACAATTCACTGGCCACCCGTTCAAAATCTGTATCATTTAAACAGTTCTGTGTAATGCAGAGGTGCAAAGCTAGTTGTTTATAAAATCGTATTGCCGACAGTGGGTTTGCTGAAGAGTGTGGTGATGTGACCTTCTATGGATTTGGGGGGACTGGTTATGGTCTGCGGATGTTAAATGGAGGTTCCAGATGTTAGTGTTAATTCCATTAATGAATTCTAGCAGGAATGGTATGTCTTCTGTCCATAACATGAAGATGTCATATATGGAGCAACAAAATAGTGAGGTGTGCTTAATGTAAATTTTGAGTGTTTCCCACTACCCCAGACACAGGTTTGTATAGAACTGAGCACAAGTGCTCCCCATAGCGGTCCTCTGTCCGTGGAGGGGGACCTACTTAAAATAAACTGGCTATGGGCAATTATGCATATGTTATATCCTTGTCCCATTTCACTGAGGAAAGTATGGATTGCATTGAGATCTAGTGTGTGGGGAATACTCAAATACTGCACATCTACACCCAAGCTGGCAAGAATTTAATCTTGGTTAACTGTGAGATTATTTAGTATTGCTAAAAAATGACAAATAGTGGGCATGAGGCTGTAGGATGTAGTCAATGAACCTAATGACTGATTCTCTGCGTGGCCCACATGCAGAAATGCTGGGCTAGGAGGGGTTCTGGGGTTATTGGGATCTTTGTGCACCTTAGATAATGAGTAAAAGGTAGGTGTGGGGTTAGTCATATATTGGCCTTGTTATGGAGTGGTGGCTCTAGTGGAGGTGCCAGTGCCCACTATTTGGTTGAAGTCAATCTGGTGCATTCAGTTTAAAGTCTTTGCTGGATAGAATTATGTGGCTCATAGTTCCTATTGGTCTTTCATCAGGGGAACCTTTGTATGATTTTTGATGATCAGTTTGTTGGCGCCATATAGTTCTGACAGGTCATTTTATTAATCTTGGTTAACCACATTCCACAATATCAGCTACTAGCACATTATAATTACTACCTGTACCTGCATTACCTTTCTACTTTAACTATTTTGATATGTACAAAACACCAAAGTAGATGTCCATTGCTGATGCCCATATGTCCCCTAATACATATTAAAGAGTTAACTATCCATCTATCCATCCATGGCCCTACACTTACTTTATGTTTAGACCCATTTTATGTAATCATTAGGCAGAATTCTCTGTTGTCACAAGCCACATTACAGTGAAATGTATAATAGCAAAGGCATACTGTGTTTCAAGGTTAAATGCAAATGTTTTTGGGATAACCTAATTAGATTATATAGTATTATTTTTAAAAAGCATTGTGTTGTATATATTATGTATATTAGACTTTTTAATATATGCTTATTGACATTCAAGGTAGCGCTGTGGGGCATGTTATTTATTTTGTGAAGTAGGTTTAACTTTGGTTTCGTGATCATCAGGGTAAAGGCAGCATTTTACACTGACAGTAAACTGATCTGTATTCAGTGCCCCCTCTTTTTGGTAACCTAACAAAACTTGTTTTAATGGTCACAGTATAAATAAAACTGGAAAATAATTATTGCTCCATATGCTGTCATTGTTATTTTAATTGCAGGATGCTACGGCTTAGTAATGTAGCAATTTATGTAAAAAATATGCAGCAATAATGAGGCTGGACCCATTGACAATGCTGCAAACTACTGACAGCCCTTATTACGGGCCCTCCATACACAGTAACTACGACAATCGAAACAAAGGGCTCTTCCAGAGCAAACCAGTGTTATTTCCCTATACACAGAGAACAACAGCACCCTCCAGACTCCTAACTTCTCCATCTACAGAGAAAGCAGATGGCTTATGTCATTGAATTAGCTGATTTGAAGAGAAAATTAAAAAAAAATTAAAAAAAGCAAACATTCAGATTAAAAAAAGTTGGAAAAACATAAAAAATCTTCAGAAACAAAAAACGTTGCCCATGGACTGAAAGATAATCAGCCTTAAATATGATCAATGCATCTCTGAAAGGCAGAATGTGCGCTGTGATCAGGAAAGTGTGAATATCACCAACAAACAGGCAGAGCATGAGACTCGCTGGAAGGGAGCCAAATTTGACATTGCCGCAGTAACTGGAGAAATAACTCCCTGTTATTAAAATAGTCCCAAGTGTTATTTACAGGGATTTATGCAAATGTGTTTTGATGTAGCTGTTTTTGTTGGTCAAAAGTGTACATTTTTATTTCCATCTTCAGTATTCTGATATGTCAAATGCCAGTAACGTGGGTTCTGGAGACAGTGTTACCTTGTCAATGTGGGTGTCTGGTTCGAATGAGAGTTTATCCCAAGAGACTATCAGATAGCATAAGATATAGCATATAGCATGAGCTTTATTTTCAGACTGTAATCTTTTGAGAAAATACTCCTAAGCAGGTAAAAATCTTTCTATCACGTTAAATACAGCACAGAAAATGGCTGAATAGAAAGGAAAGAAGAAGCTAGGATACATGAGTTGAGGAGGGAACAAACTAGTGAAAAGGCATAGTGCTCAGCCTATGTAAACAAACTGAATAACAGACCCAAATAGCAGTAATATGGAACACAAGTCGTGGGATATGACACTCCCTGCCGGAAATCTTTAGATTTCCCTATAAAAGACAACATTATAATATGAGATAACTGAGAAATGACATGCACCAGAATAAACAGTACTAAGTAACAATGAACTTAAAGGCATATATAAGCTCTTGAAGGTGGGTTCCAGTCCACAAAGACTGAAAGTCCTGTGGTTCAAGGTTTGTTGCCTAAAGTCTGTGACAACAGTAAATAGACTTTGGTCAATCCACTTAGAAACACAATCTTCAGGTTGAAGAGGCTGCACTAGGCCAAACTACCACCAACCCTTTGTAATCCAAAAAGGAAACATGGCAAGGATGTGGTAGAAGACAGTCAAATGTTCCAAAAACAGAAATGTATTTGTGTGAAACACTTCTGTGACACATGGTAATTCATGATGATTCATGAACATGTCCTCCTCAGGTGACCTCTTCTCTGTTAAGAGTTGTCAGTTCAAGGATGTCCATGGGCCAGGCTGACCTGAGGGTCGTCGGATTCATTGTTTGACTGGTAGTGTCAGCTGAGAAAGGATAATCATAGAAGAGCCATGGAAACAACTTCCAGACCTTGTCTTGATGAACAGCTGCAGACAATACATCCATGATTTCAATATTAGCTGGGCTTGGATCAGCAGAGAAGTGATGCCAGTGGTCTGGGGAATAACACCTTGTGATGGACTCTGTTGAATTGCCATTGTGCCCTAGGACAGTTTTGTTGGTAGAGAGTCATTACTTTGTACAGTTTCAATTGCTGGCAGCTCGAATTTTTACTCAGCATGTACAGCCTTTAAGGTTAGTTGGGTGTTACCCAGAATAAATCCACAGGGTGGTTCCCTGTTGGTTTCTGATGTGTTTAGGTAGTCCACTGGAGATTTGACCTTGACAGATGCATCTGAGTAGACATATTCTCTTGTTTGTCAGAAAGTAGTAGAGTGTCACAGTCTGCTGTATGTTCTCAATGGTAAGCTGTCTCAGCAGTACTTTACCTTGAATGGCGAATAGTATTTCAAAAGTTGACACTTGGAATGTGAAGGTGTCCAGCTTGATGCCCCATAGCAAGCCTCGACTGTGGCTGGCTGCATTGCCGGTTTGACCTGAATGCAGATGAACAGTGCCGGTTTCAGGTTTATGTGGGCCCTTGGGCGGCATGGTCTCAGTGGGCCCCTTTGCAGTGGAGAGTCACGACGAGTCAGGGGTCTATAAATTCAATGGCCAAAACTAAGAAGGGCTTGCCTTTCAACCCCCTGTTACAACAACAAAAAGGCATATTCCAGAAAGCCACACAAGGACACAGGACACCGAGAGCATCAGCAAGTTAAGCCGAAAACAGGTAGAAACTGTTCCGAAACTACTTCGGTTGCAAATGCAGTAAATGTATGTGTACACAAAGCAAATGCGGCCCCTTTCACATAAACAAACTTTTCTTGGAATATGTATGTAAATGATATGAGCGTTCACAATTTCCCAGTTACCGAGATCAGTTCCCCAAAAAAACGAGCATTTACGGGCAGCCTCTGAAACAGGCCGGTTGTCTTTGCTGTTTATATTGAACACTGTTGCTCCAAGGTTGTTATCTTGATATGTTGTCTTGAGGTTTTGCTGACACTTAGTGTTGCTCAGCTTCTCCTTCACGCAGCAAGTCCTGATCTTGCAAGCTATCTAATGCTCTTATTGTCCTGAATGGCATAAACCTTAATATGGCCTTTGATGTATACATTGACTAAACATATTTTTGAGCAGGATTTATCATAAATGTCTTCACCACAAATCTCTGTGGTGATGGGCCTTGCAGCTTGATCTGTATCCTCCGAGCCATGCTGTGACACAGGAGAGGAATTTGCAGGCAGTGCAGGGCTTTGTTGATATGGGTGAAGTGCCTGCACATGGTTTTCATTATTGCACTCCATGCACTTGATGGGATTTTTAAAGTCTGTGGCTAAGTATTCTGTAGAATCACATCTGAAGCATACCCAA
Organism: Gastrophryne carolinensis; assembly: GCA_027917425.1. NCBI lineage: Eukaryota > Metazoa > Chordata > Amphibia > Anura > Microhylidae > Gastrophryne > Gastrophryne carolinensis. The sequence continues at coordinate 438,579,028 of CM051235.1, forward strand.
AAATTCTTTAGAAGATCTTGTAGTGGTTTCTTTCTGAAGCTGATGCCCTTCTTCAGAGGATGCACCAAATTTTTACTACAGCATTGGTGGTTAGGGTTTTCTATGGCTTCCCCCTATCGGTTGCGTTTGTCTTGAGATGATGAGGCTATTCCTCTTTTGTATCTTGACTCAAGTGTAGCTTGTAGCTTGCGTGTTTTGTTAAATATTTTTGGAAAAACCTTGCAATTTTCTTTTACAGTTGAAAAGTGCTTTCTCTATTGCTTCAGGAATGCCAAAGCTTTGTTCAAGTCTTCCCCAAGCAGCAATGAGGCCTGCTCCTGGGTTGATTTACGTCTCTTAACACGTTCTGTAGATTGGAAGCTCAGCAACTTTATTAGTAGATCCAGCTCATCAGCAGCTGTAATGCCAAGGTCACTGATTGAGATTCTAAAGGCACATTTCCAGACTCTGTAGTTCTCAGGCTGGTCATCAAACCTTGTGAAACTGGTCTTTGTGAGTTATTGGTGAACCATGTATCTAGCAAGTTCTGACATGTCTGATTTTTCTTACATTAAGCAGGGAATTGTTTACTCAGAAGTGACAGGCCAGGCATGGTATGGGGCTGCATAAACAATCAGTAGGCTTAAAAGAGCATTCAGATCTATCACTGGGCTGCAGATCTGTATTATGTTCCTGTTCTGATTGCATGTGCTTTCCACTTTCAAACTTGGTGGTAGAATGTATCTAAACTGCAATGCAAGTGGAGCTGGCAGGCTTCCAAATGGCTGGTTACACACACACACACACACACACACACACACACACACACACACTCCTTTGCACTGTGTATGCACTGTATAGTGGTGTATGTAATATGTTTATGTGGCTGGCAGATGTATTAAAGCTTTTTTACAATTCTGACTCAACAGTAACATGGGCTCTGGAGACAACTTCCGCGCAGCCAGCCTCCCCGCTCCCACCATGCCGGTAAGTGTTTGCTGTATAGTGGGAGCGGGGAGGCCGGCTGCGCTGTCAGCGGGCGGCAGAAGCCGGCTTCCGCCGCCCGCTGACAGCGCAGCCGGCCTCCCCGCTCCCACCATGCCGGTAAGTGTTTGCTGTATAGTGGGAGCGGGGAGGCCGGCTGCGCTGTCAGCGGGCGACGGAAGCCGGCTTCCGCCGCCCGCTGGCAGCGCAGCTGGCCTCCCCGCTCCCACCATGCCGGTAAGTGTTTGCTGTATAGTGGGAGCAGGGAGGCTGACAGCGCAGCCAGCCTCCCCGCTCCCACCATGGCGGCATGTAGCAAACACCTACATGCCGGCAGAGATGAGCGATTCTTTAAAGTTCGATTCGGACAAACCCGAATTTCTTGGACAAATTCAGCGAATCGCCCGAATCGAATTTTTAAGAAGTTCGCTCATCTCTAATTACCAGTTGATCTAAGCCTCTGTCTCCTAAGGAGGCCAGGGTTAGCACGGGGACTGGGTCAAATTATTTCCTTTGGTATGCCCATAGATGTATAGTTCGAGCATTGCCACTTGGACACTCTCTCCGAAGCATAGGATGGGACACAGAGGCCGCAGAGGCGGAGCCAAGCACAGGCAGTACTAGGTCAGGGCATATTTAATTTAAGTGCAGTAAAACTCTCGCCCAATGAGTTACGGATTTTGGATAGGGGCTTGAAGTTTGCCGTGCCAAAACAGCTCGATAAATTTGAAGCCCATATAGACTTTCAAAAATTTATGAGAAAAATATCAATAAAAAAGTTCCTTTTAAGTAAAGATGAGACAGCAATGGGCTCAACTGATTTAAATGTGATGATGTTGGAGAGATGAACAGATTATTCTCCGATTCTGACACAGACTTCTAGAAAGAGACCCGACGTCCGATTTTCAGAGAAATCTTAGGGTGCTTCTGAAACAAGGCCTTGATATAGGAATTCTTGATAGTAAAGAATATGACTATCTTGACATTCGGACTCCCCGGGTCCCAACCATTTATTACCTACCAAAGATACACAAACGGCTGGAGAAACCCCCGGGACGCCCAATAGTGAGCGGTGTCAATTTCGTTACCTGCTGGCTGGGGGAAGATGTAGATAAGTTTCTACAGCCCCTGGTATGTGCACTGCCGGCAAATTTAAGGGATTCCGGACAAGTCTTAGATCTGTGTAACTCTCAGGGCCTGACCAGTGACTCTCTTTTAGCGACGGCTGATGTAACATCACTATATACAGTGATTCCCCATAATTTGGGGTTAATCGCCGTACACCACTACCTGGGTCTATCATCGGACCTACCTGCGAACCAGGTTGAATTTATTATGGAGTGTCTCATATTCGCCCTGAATCACAACTACTTTTGGTTTGGAGGTAAATTTTACCTCCAGACCAAAGGTGTTGCGATGGGAGCAGAATTTGCCCCCAGTATGGCCAACTTGTATGTTGGGTACTGGGAGGCACAACAGATCTTTTGGTGTACCTAGACCTTCCTTTAAACTCTGGCGCAGATATATCGATGACGTGCTGGTCATTTGGGAGGGCTCTAGGTCCACTTTGGAGGATTTCTTTCTGTCAATACAAAAAATTACAATTTAGAATTCACAGCCGACATAGAAGGGTCGGAGGTGAATTTTTGGGATTTAACTATTAAGGTGGACGATACAAAGTTATCAACCCTCACACATTTCAAAGTGACAGATCGTAATAGGTATGTCCCCTGGGATAGCTGTCACCATCCTAATTGGTTGAGGGCTATACCCAGGGGACAATTCATGTATCTGAGACACAATTGCTCGGACATTACCAATTATGACAAACAGGTTGCAGCTTTGTCATATAGGTTCCTGGAGAAAGGCTAAGATCTGGATGATATTGCTATACAGAACAGAACTGTTTGTACAACGAAGAGGGCATCCCTTTTGGGGCAAACCAGGAGCCCCATAAAAAGAAAAGAAAGATATGAAAATATGGATTACGCTTTCATCACTGGTTTTAACGTTCAAAACCGGAAGATGAGGAACATCTTGGCGAAACACTGGCATCTGTTAAAAGAGGATCCCATTTTGGGTTCCTCTTTACCAGAGAAACCTGTATGCATTTTTAGAAAAGCCCCTAATTTAAGGGATAGGTTGGTGAGGAGTTTTATTGATCCTCCTAAGAAAGTCTCTTTTACCAACAATCCCTTGACGGGCTTCTATAAATGTGGCAATTGCTGTGGCTGTAAGACGGCCCGGGAACTGGAAAAACCCAGGAAATTTTTTGAGGATACCCGAAATGGCAGAATCTATAAGATCTACTACAAAGACTACAAAGAATGTGGTTTATGCAATTTGGTGTACATGTGGCCTCACCTATATTGGTAGGACCACTCGAGAACTAAAGGTGAGAATCCGCGAACATATGTACAACATCAAGTGCGGCTATGAGGGACATAATTTGTCAGCGCACTTTAAGAAGGCTCACTCATCAGACCCTAGCTTAATGTCATTCCAAGCGATTGAAAGAGTTGAGAATCACTGGAGGGGACTAAATGTATTAATATCCTTGTCCCAGAGAGAAAGTAAATGGATCTTCAAGTTGGATACATTGTGCCCACGAGGCTTGAATGTGGAATTTGACCTCATCTGTTTCATTGAGAGCTCCTAGACTAATTTCTTTCTATCTCCTTCTTAATATAGTTTATTTTATTACTCTATAGTATGGTCTTCACTATTTTAAGGCTTTGACAATGTTTTGCATTAAGTGAGTGTAAAGCAATCCTTACTCAAGCCAAGGATCCTGTTGTTTTTTAAATTCAGCTTTTTATTGTTGTAATTTTTACATATTTTTCTAGAGAATGGCTGTTTGCCTTTTGTCTAATAGCTAGCTCTATATAGGTTCATATAATAATTTTTGAGCCTTTTATGCATTTTTTATATTATACAAATTGTTTATGAAATGTTTGTCCCCTTTAAGATTAAATATGGCCAGGCTATATACCTGCCTCAGCGGGTGGTGTGTGCGCATCATTGCTAACGCTGCTTGCTAGGTTAATGAGGGGATTAAATCCTAACATTGCCATCACGCACTGAACATCTAGGACGCCTGCGCAATGGTTAGGTGCTGGCAGAGGTGTTCCCTGCCCACACTTCTATCTGCGCCTGAGCGCCGGTTTTCTAGTGCGCACGCGCACAGAGTGCGGAGTCGCCGATAAAGAGGTTTCCTGCCCTTACTTCACTCTGCGCTTGCGCGCTGGTTTTCTGGTGCGTACGCGCATTTAGCGCGGAAACATTGAATGGTTTTATATCTGGGTAAACCTTGGGTTGTCATGGATACGCGATGACGCAACTTGCGTTTCACACGTGGCGTGCGTTTCACACCCAGACACACCGTGGCAGTATGCAGTGGAGATGGAGACAGGTAGTCCCTCCGAGTCACTTGCACAAATGGCACGATGCATGCTCACGTGCTTGCGTAGTGACCGCAGAATTGTCTCCATTTGTCAGCGGGATGACTTCTGGCTCTCCACCTTATTGGACCCTCGCTACCGGCACAAAATGGGGGCATTTTTTACACCCACTGAGAGGGAGGACAAACTGACCTACTACAGAGACATTCTACGTAGTCAGTTGGCAGATGCCTATCTGCGCCATGGTCCATACTGTGACGCCCAGCGGGACATCAGCCTTCTGTTAGCAGGCAACCCCCAATCTCCACCGCCGATTCTGCCTGTAGTCAATCCCCCGTTTGCTGGGACGCTAGGTATGCCTCACCGGACACGGTTGCTCCCAGGTCTTAATAGGCGCGAAGGATGGCTGCTTACGGTGAAGGCCGATGAACCACGAGGGTATCCCGAGGTCGTTCACAGGTAGTCAATCCGGAGGGTGCGTCAGAGTACAGGGATGAGACAGGGGCGTAGTCAGGGGTAGCCAAAGGGTCAAGCCGGGAGGTCAGAGATCGCGGGGTATCCAGAGGGGCAGGCAGGTTCGTGGTCAGACAAAGCAGAGGTCGGTACAGGCAGCAGACAGGAATGGTCGATCAAGCCGGGTATGGAATCACATAACAACTAACAGAATCACACCCTAATCAAAAGCGACTATCACGGGCACTGAGTGCTGGGCTGACTCCATATTTATTGGAGAATCGACCAATGGCCACCCTGGGGGGGAGTGTATGTGCTGATTGGTGGAGCTTACAACACTGTGAGTGATTGGAGACACTATCCCATCAGGTGTGGAAGACTCTGCGCTGCCTGCCACTCGCATCACAGCGCCTCCTAGTGGCGAAATTTACAGACTGCGGGGCACGCGCCTGCACAGCTAGAGAGGGGCGAGGGAGGCTGCCAGAGTGACGCACCGCGCTCCCAGCAGCAGGAGCGCCATGTCGCCCAGCAGACGCTCGCCGCCGGTCCCCTGGCAGAGGTAAGTCCCTTACACATACTCTCGCAGGTCTGACTCGGGGGGGCATCTGCGCTTACCTTCCACTGCCATGACTGCTGGGGGGGGTGGCAGGAGCAGCAGCAGCAGCTCCATCAGCAGCAGCCTGAGTCTTCAGTCGCTAATGAGTAGCTTTCTTCACCCGCATAGTGAGGCTAATCATGAGCAGCAGAAAGACCTGGAGCAGGCCCTGAACCAGCAGGTAGTGTCATACCTTGACATGACCATGCCAACGCACCTTGAGGACCCGCTGGACTTCTGGGTAGCCAAACTTGACTTGTGGCCGCAACTAGCAGAGTTTGCCCTGGGAAAGCTGTCCTACCCAGCGAGTAGTGTGCCATCTGAGCGGGTGTTTAGTACGGCGGGGGCCTTAGTCATGCCAAGGAGAACTCGTCTGTCCACGAAAAATGTGGAGAGACTCACCTTTGTGAAGAATAATCAGGCATGGTTCAGCCAGGATTTCCAGCCATCAATGGCTGATCCATGGTAGTAGCTGATGCATGGTAGCTCCTTATGCTGCTGCCAACTCCAGGGTGTGTCTTTCAGGCAATATTTGGGCTCCCTATGCTGCTGCTGCCAGCTCATATGTGTGTCTTTCAGGCAATATATGGGCTCCTTATGCTGCTGCTGCCAACTCCAATGTGTGCACTCTTAAAAGACACATGCTAGCATATTTGGGATACCCCCCGCTTAAAGGCAATGGCTGCTGGCAATTTGACAACGTGACTTTCTTTACAAAATGCAACCAGTTAATAGACAGGCACGCTTGAAATATTTATGCTAGTGTTTGGGATGTCCCCTCCTCACATACAGAGGTTGGCTCCTTTGATTGTGGAAAAGTGACTTTGATTACAAAATGCAACCAGTTATTAGACAGGTACCCTTGAAATATTTATGCTAGTGTTTGGGATGCCCCCTCCTCACATACAGAGGTGGCCTCCTTTGATAGTGGAAAAGTGACGTTGATTATAAAATGCAACCAGTTATTAGACAGGTAGTCTTGAAATATTAATGCTAGTGTTTGGGATGCCCCCTTCTCACATACAGAGGTGGCCTCCTTTGCTTGTGGAAAAGTGACTTTGCTTACAAAATGCAACCAGTTAGTACACGGGTAGTCTTGAAATATTAATGCTAGTGTTTGGGATGCCCCCTCCTCACATACAGAGGTGGCCTCCTTTGATTGTGGAAAAGTGACGTTGATTATAAAATGCAACCAGTTATTAGACAGGTAGTCTTGAAATATTAATGCTAGTGTTTGGGATGCCCCCTTCTCACATACAGAGGTGGCCTCCTTTGCTTGTGGAAAAGTGACTTTGCTTACAAAATGCAACCAGTTAGTACACGGGTAGTCTTGAAATATTAATGCTAGTGTTTGGGATGCCCCCTCCTCACATACAGAGGTGGGCTCCTTTGATTGTGGAAAAGTGACGTTGATTATAAAATGCAACCAGTTATTAGACAGGTAGTCTTGAAATATTAATGCTAGTGTTTGGGATGCCCCCTCCTCACATACAGAGGTGAGCTCCTTTTATAGTGGTAAAGTGACGTTGGTTATAAAATGCAACCAGTTATTAGACAGGTAGTCTTGAAATGTTAATGATAGCATGCTATTTAAAGAATAACACCAGGTAAAGGAAAAGCCAAATAGGCAGGTGTGTAATTAACAACAAATAGGTTTGGAAGCTAAAGCAAACACTTTAAACTGTCCCTGTCTTTATTTGTCACTGTCTCAGCCTCTTTCCTTCTCTATCTGTGCCTCGCTTCTTCTGTTCCATCTATCTATCTATCTATCTATCTATCTATCTATCTATCTATCTGTCTGTCCCTCGCTCTCTCCCTGCCTGATCTGCTCTGGCCGCAATACAGTGTCAGAATGAGCTTTCGCAAGATGACCGTCGCTTATATGGGGCTGTGACATCATCGGTAAGCCTGTCTGCTGATAGGTAGCATGTGACACCTACCCAGGATTCCTTGCCCCGTGGGACATCTATCCATGATTCCTTGCCCCATGGGACATGTCCTGACATGTGGATCCACCATTTTAGATGGGCTGTATAGCAGTAAATGGAGTTTTAAGGAAGTGATTTGAGCGATCGAATCACGGCGATATTCGGAATCGTAACGAATCGAATATTTCCTGAAATTCGTAACGAATTCGGGTTCGTCAGAATCGATTCGCTCATCTCTAGTCCATTGTATGTTTGTACACACATTCCACATTTAACCCATTGGTGCAGTGAGACAAACACAAGCAGCGATTATACACATTACTGCCATCAACTGCCCTAGTAACAGCACCCAGGGAGTAGTTGGGTTTAGGTGCCTTGCTCAAGAGCACTTTAGTCATTCCCTGGTCGAGAATTGAGCCTGTCATCCTCTGGCAGCTCTATGTCCCAGAGATTGATGGTGGATGGAGGGACATGTTAATGAACACTAGGTGTTCCTGGGTATGAACCAACCCAGTATTGTTGGGAACTCAAGGTGTGACCCCGCCTTAAAAGAATTGTGCTAATACACCTTCTTAAAATACAATAAATACATTTATTAAGGTTTGCATTATCATATCCAAAAATAAATAATAATGATTAGGGAGGGTTATCACTGGTGCTTTTCAAAGCTACCAGTGTATACCCCTATTCACTTTCATGGTGTCAGTAAGAATACAGGTGAGTTAATCCACATAGATAGGTGATTCACAGGGTTGACAAATAAATAACAATCTTCTTAACACGCTGATTAAATCTATATTCAAATAATAGTATAAATTCGCATATTCCCGACATAGGTCCTTTGATTGGCGGCGGTTAACGGTGAACTAGTTTCACCCCCAATCGGGGGCTTCTTCTGCACCAAATCACCCCTTAGGGCACTTGATCAGCCCAATCAGATTGAATCGATTATTGTCAAGCCCCTCATATCAGAGTGTGCAATCCCTGATTGATGCTGAACACAAAAGGCAACAAAGACAAGAACAAAACAACATATTAGGTGTATCATCCATCCAGATTATATGGATACCTATATGGTCTTAATGCCATGGCTCCCAGATATATAAATGACTGGGCCATGGCTGTGACCTAATAAAAATAGATAGCTACCTGGATATGAGGGGTCTAGTCGCCCCATATGTTCCCCTATTCAAAACCAAAGGGAAAACAACATCCTGTAACTTCGCATTTTTTGTTCCCCCGTGCTCTGTAAGCATATATGTAGTATGATGTTACTCTATTATAGTGAGCCAAGTTATATTGCGAGTGTGGATATAAGAGGAGGGAGAAAATTACTTACAGGATGAAGCAGTGGTGATGGCTTGGGATCCGCTCACTTCGTGGTGTTAAACCCGCCCGTCCGCCCAGTGAACTCTCAGAGCAAGTTAAGTGGAAGCAGCCCCACATAACACAGCAGCACCCGGCACGCTGTGTCTTAAGCCCGGATGTGACAAATCAGAAGGGGGCGCTATATACCGGCGCCAAACCCAACCAGATGGCAGAACAATGTCGGCCTTTGATGACGATCCCGGGCTGCACGTGAGTGATACACGCACAGACCGGAAGGTCCGTGTTCGCCATATTGGGGTGGGAAGAGACGGGTATCGAGCTGACCGGAGTGGGCAGGGACGGGAGGTGGAGAGGAGGGGAGAGGGGAGGAAGGAGGGCGGCACCCACGGCTGGATGCCATGATGACATGGTGTTGTCATTGAATCCATGTACTGTGTGCGGCGCCGCACCGCTACCTCTCGGCTCTGCGGTGCACAGACGCCGACAAATGCCGGCATCCCCCCTCCCCCTCATCCCCCCACCCACCCCCCCCGACACACACGTAACCCCGGACGTGTCTTCCGTTGGTAATGGAAACCAAAATGGATGGAGGGACATGACTGCACATTGTGCAACTTGATAAAGAAACCTAGTAAGTAGGGATGTGTGAATCGAATCTGATAAATCTGAATTTGTTACAAATTTCAGGAAAAATCTGAAAAGCATCCAATGTGAATTACGCCATGATTTGATCACGCAAATCGCTTCAATAAACTCCATTTAGTGTGGTGCAGGCTCCAGGGCATCTAAAATGGCGGATCCACATGTCAGGACCCCTCCAGCATACCATGTGTGCAGGGCACGGCGGTGTCACGCTGAGCTTCACATGGTTTGCCTTGGCGAATGGAGTCACACAGTGGAGGAACTGCTAAAATCAATTAATCAAGAAATTGAATCATGGCTTACTCCATTAAAACTGGAAATGGGAACCATGGTGACCGCCAACGGGAAGAACATCTTGTCTGCACTGCGAAAAGGAAGACTGAGCCATGCGCCCTGCATGGCAGGCCCTGCATTCCCTGAAGTCTTCCCCCCATCTGCAAGACATCTTAATAATGGGAAGGAAACTTTGTATGCACTTCACCCACTCAGACACTGCAAAGCACACCCTCCGCTGCAGCGTCAGAATGGTATCCCCCAACATAGTCTGATTTGCGATGTTTCAACACATTGTAATTCCACCCTCCATATGTTAGGCCGACTATACGAACAGAGAAAAGCAATCACCGATTTCTTGATTATCCAAGCGGATAGGGGGACTTCCCTGTGTAACTTCAATGTAAACCAGTGGCAGCTCATACGTGACACCTGCCGTTTGCTCAGGCCCTTTGAGAAAGCCACCTTAATAGTCAGTCACCAGGATTACGGGATGAAAAACATTATTCCACTGCTTCATCTACTACAACATGTGTTGGAAATGATGGCTGGTCATCGGCACTGGGGACTTGGTGCCTACATCTCACGCATGAGCCCTGTGGGGGCGGAACTGGAAGAGGAGAAGGGGAGGGGCACATTGGAGCACAGTTTAGGTTTCAGGAAATGGGTGGTTTTTCTAGTCATCTGACAGGAGAGGAGAAGAAGGAGTAGCCAGAGGAGCTAGAGGGTTGTGAGGAAGGCAAGACAGAGGACTCAGACACACCGTGGTAGTATGCAATGGAGATGGAGACAGGTAGCCCCTCTGAGCCACTTGCACAAAGTGCACGATGCATGCTCACTTCCCTGCTTGCGTAGTGACCGCCAAAATATCACCATTCGGCAGCGGGATGAAATCTGGCTCTCCACTTTATTGGACCCTCACTACCGGTACAGATTGGGGGCCTTTTTTACACCTGTTGAGAGGGAGGACAAATTGACCTACTACAGAGACATCCTACGTAGTCAGTTGCCTCGCTGCGCCATCGTGCATCCTCTCACAGGTCTGTCTCAGGGGGGCCCTCTGTGCTCACCTTCCACTGCCATGGCTGCTGGGGAGGGGTGGGGTTGCAGGAGCAACACCAGCTCCATCAGCAGCAGCCTGAGTTTACAGTCACTGATGAGTAGCTTTCTTCACCCGCATAGTGGAGCAGGACCTGAACCAGCAGATCGTGGCATACCTTGACATGCCAATACACCTTGAAGATCCCCTGGACTTCTGAGAAGCCAAACTTGATTTGTGTCCGCAACTAGCAGAGTTTGCCTGGAAAAGCCCGGCCAGTAGTGTGCCATGAGAGCGGGTGTTTAGTGCAGCAGGGGCCATAGTAACGCCAAGGAGAACTCGGCTGTCCACAAAAAATGTGGAGAGACTCACCTTTGTGAAGATGAATCAGGTATGAATCAGCCAGGATTTCCACCATTGTTCATGGTGCCACTCCAACACTTTACAAATATGGATAGTGCAAAACAGATTTACGGCGCTGCTCTCCAGTTACACATTCCACCGCATCAGACCACAAGAAAGTATTGAGGACATGCATTACGTAAAATGTATCTTTTAATAATATTCTTAGGATAACATATATGTACCCCAAATTTTTTTGAAATGGTGGGGGTAAAAACTTCCCCTGTATGGCCCTATTTTTGCTTCTCTTCTTGTCAAGTGGGTGGCCCCACACAGGAACCTCTCCCTATTCCTACAAACACTGCCATTTCCCAGGGTTTTTAGGTGGAAATAGAAAGAGTTTCCTGCGTGGAAAACACTTGCCAAGAAGGGCGAGAGTAGGGCCTTACAGGGGAAGTTTTTACCCCCACCTGCTACAATGGACCATACGCTGCTCCCTTCCACCTTTTCAAGGAAAGTGTTACTTAAAAAGGGTGGCCCCACACAGGGACCAATCTCCCTCAGCTGCCACCACCTCCATGCTGTGTCATTCAGGCACTATAGGGTCTCCTCATGCTGCCGCCACATCCACATTGGGTCATTACTCCATGCTGTGTCATTCAACCACTATATGTTCTCCTCATGCTGCCGCCTCCTCCAGGCTGTGTCATTCAGCCACTATATGCTGCTGCCAACTTCAGGCTGTGTCATTCAGCCACTATATGCTGCCACCACCTCCACGCTGTGTCATTCAGCCACTATATGGTCTCCTCATGCTGCCGCCAACTCCAGGCTGGGTCATTCAGCCACTATATGGTCTCCTCATGCTGCCGCCAACTTCAGGCTGTGTCATCCAGCCACTATATGGTCTCCTCATCTTGCTGCCACCTCCACGTTGGGTCATTCAGGCACTATATGATCTCCTCATGCTGCTGCCACCTCCACGCTGTGTCATTCAGCCACTATATGGTCTCCTCATTCTGATGCCACCTCAAGCCTCTGTCATTGTGCCGCTCTGCGACAGTGATTCTAATAGCCTCTGGTCTGCATGTCATACTGAGTAACAGTATTATTTCACTAACCCAACACATACCCTATGCGTGTTACAGCAAGGCAAAGTGTTCTACAACCCTACTGAGGCTGTCTGTAGGCCAGAAATAGTTTTTAATATTGATTCACTGCAAATAAATTCGGACCATTTTCGGACTATTTTTTGGGGAAAATATGGCGATAAAAAGGGAAGGCATCTGATAGCTGGATGCCCTGTACCCCCCTGGTGGTCAGTAGGAGTGACTCAGAAAATATGTGAGGATCAGGGCAGGGGTTTTGGGCTTTCCAGGTTGGTATGGTGCAGGGCATCCAGCATTTGAGCCTTCGTTTTTGAATGTTGGTCTTCTACACATGTAGTTTGGGGTTAAACACAGTGTGAGTACCACAGACAGAATTGAGAGAAATGCCAACCAGGCACACAGCTTTTTATTGGAGATCTCTGTTAATTAAACGTTGGAGAGCTTTAAGGCTCCGAAATTGGATTTTTTAAAACTTTATAATGCTGATTATAAAATGAACGTTTCTGCCGGTAATGTATTTCTTCTGCTTCCTGGCTTCATCAAGCACTGCTGTTTGACAGTCTGTAAAAATGCAAAGAAAATGTAATGCTTGCAGACCTGTCAGGAAGCAGATTACAAGGAAATCTCTCAAGCCTGTCCAAAACCTCCATACAGTAATAATATAAACGCCAGTCCTACGTGACATGCTCAGATTGCATTGCCTTGTTTGATGATAAAGAAAACAGGGATACCTGACAACAAGGTATCAACAACAAAATCAATCCTATGGAGCCTAAAATAGCCAGAGCACATCTGCATGCACAAAGGCACAGCTACATATATTATATTATGACATGAAATTTAGAAACATAAAAGGGTGACGGCAAATGGAGACCACGTGGTCCATCTAGTCTGTCCTTATGTGTATAAGTTCTCTTTATCCCAGGATATATGCAAGATGTATGCTTTTCCCACCACCTCTGCTGGAATCATCCAACTAGCTTCAGGTTGTGCCCCCTTGTTCTATTATTAAAGTGGACCAAAAGCCAGGATTTTGACTATCCTGGGTTTTGATCCTTGCCCCCGGGGCAACCCGATCGGGGTAGCCCTGCTGTGTGAAACCCCCCAGGTCACCCAATCTGACTCACCCTTCCCCCGGTCCTATGGAGGATGCGCAGCTTCTTGTCCAATTAGCAGGCATGTCTCGTCAAAGGTGAGCGGATCCGAGCGGGCTGGAGGCCACATCCCCTGCTACCCTCTAACAGGGAGCGTGCCCACACTGGCCATTTACAAATGCCTGGCGTGGGTACGCACCCTGTTAAAGGGATAATGGGGATGTGGCCGCTGCTCGTACACTGGGAAGGAAGGTGAGTTTCTGGGTGACCTTATCTCTTCCTCATACCAACAACGCAAGCGGGGGCTCCCGTCCAATGAGAATCATCTGCTGAGACTATGTCATTCGCCAAACGGCTCCATATACTTCAATGGGGAGCGCAGGCTGCTGCATTCCCCACAGCATGCGTTCTCCCATCCTAGCCTATCCAAATGGCTGGGGTGGGAGGGCATGCACGACATTGGGGGTGCAGGAAATACGCTCCCCATTGACAACAATGAGATTCATTTATCGAATGACATAGTCACGGCAGACAGCTCTCATTGGACGAGAGCCAGCGCATGTACCATTGGAGCAGGGAAAGAATGAGTTATTACGAATGCCCTGGGGGTTTCACACAGTGGGGCATCCTGATATGGGATACCTCGGGGGAAAGCCAGCGGCCAGCTTTGTAATCTTTTAGATTCCAAGGCCAGTCTGGGTGGGTTTTGTTTTGTTTTAAGTTCTTTAAGTCTTTCCTGATAAGTTTTATATTTAAGCCTATCCACCATTTTTGTGGCCTGCCTTTTTTCTATTTCAGAAATGTATTTATGGGAGTGAGATCTCCAGAACTGTACATAGTATTCCAGATGTGGACTCACCATACAGCAGCATAACAACCTCCCTCTTCCTAGTGGTGATGCCTTGCGCTTTGCAGTTGAGCATCCTGCTTGGTTACACTGCCCACATCCCTAAATCCCTCTCTTTCAATGTCCTGCCTAACACAATACTGCCCTTTTGATACTCAAGGAAGGGGATTCCTTCATCCCAATCTCATAATTTTACATTTAGAAACATTGAACTCCAATTTCAATTGTTTTGACCATTTAGTCATTAAAGATCAATCATTTTCCATGCTGCTGATACCCCAAGGAATATCCACTTTATTACACACCTACCAAGAAATCTATGTTCCTTACAAAAATATTAAATAGAATTGGGCCCAGGACAGAACCTTATGGTGCACCACTGGCAACATGCCTCAATTCAGATTGCACACTGTTAACAACAACACTTTGATACATATCTTTATCCAGCTGCAATTCTTTGCGGCAGAGTATAGGCTTTCACAGGAAATGTATAATTTTTCTTGTTTATTTTAGCGCTTCTATTGCCAGTCACTTAAAATTGATGTGGCTGCCTCTCAGGTGTTAAATGCCAGTCATATGTGCCTGACTTCCCCCCTGCTAGCGTCCAAAGTAAAAAAAAAAGCCACTCACCTGGCCCCTCTATCGCTCCGGCCGGGTCTTCTCTTTACCAACCCGGGCTCCTCCTGCTGCAGAAGGAGGCCTGGAATAGGCCCCCCTGCTTCAGCCACCACAGGCATCTCCTGTAAAAAAAATAAAAATTACATTTACACCCCTCCCCCTGCTTCCTCCATGGGCACCACCATCTTCACCCCTAGCCCTGCCCCTTTGGGGGCGGGGAAGTTGATGTCACTCTGCTGACATCATCCCGCTCCTGGCCTGACAGTTGTAAGATACGGCAATCGCTAGCCAGAGGGGCATGGGACATTCTGATCCCCTGCCTCCCCCCCTCTAGCAACCACTGCATCTGTCATTGAGATCGGCGAGGGACACAGGGGCTGACGATGATAAAGTCATTTTTTCTTGTGTGGTCTTTTTTTTTTTACTGTGAACTGGTAAGGGATCCATGACCCCCATACCAGTTCACAAGGCTCTGGGTCTGGCAAGTCACCTGCAGCTAGTGGGTGACTTGCCATTAACCTTGAGTTCCCCCATTTTTGCCTCCCCAAAGCCCGGGGGCAGAAGAGCCCGGGACCATTTAGGCTGTGCAGGTTTTTAGCCAGCAGGGCCGGGGGGGGGGCACCAAGGCTGGCCCCTGCACCCTGTTCTACAAGTCCCCATAGCTGGTCCCCAGGCTAATTATACTGGGTATTTTTGGAGAGATTTTTAAAATTCCCCAAAAAGTTTCTCCCCCCCTGGAAAGAGGACTCCACACATTTTTTTATGTAACCCTTTATAGTGTGTATAGTAGTTGTATTTTATTTGTAGATGTTATAAAGTGCTCTTTTTAGTATGGGGGATCTCCTGGGCAGGAACAGGGAGCAACCGATACATATGTGGTACCGTTGAAATTGAGAGAAATGGGGCTTTCACATGCAATATGTTTTTTTTATAAAATAAATGAGACAATTTTTAAAAAAATAATCTTTTAGTTTTTTCCTACACAAAAATATATTTTTTTATTTTTTTCTTACTCAAAAATATTTTAAAAAACTGTGGAAAAATTACAAACAAGACATTTCATGTTAAATCCTGAACTAAAAAAAAATGTAATTTTCCTGGAAATTCCTGCAAAAATAACAGTTATACATAGCGCATAATGGTGAAAAATTACCTGTCAACAGAGTGTGACACTCTGTTAAAAGGGTTAAAAGTACCTACGGGTATTGGGTAATGTTCTGTCCGGGGACCTTGTGCTTTAAGATTTAGCTTGTTTTTTTTTGCTTGCATTTTAATATTTTAGGAAAATTTGTTTATTCTGCCTTTTTATACATTTTTTGGGGGGAAATCCTGCAACCAAAGAATTCTTCAAGAGATTACATCCAGAAAGATGAGCCCGCTACAACAAGCTGGGTACACTTAAAAAGCTTAACATGTGTACTTTCAGGGAATATATGGTTTGTGGGGGGGTATAATTATACCCCCGTTATGCACATGCTTTACTTTGGAGTATTTGGCAACTTGACAGTACCCATGCATGTTGGGTATTGTTCTTTTTGGGGGAACTTGTTTTTTAGATTTAGCTTGTTTTTTCTTGTTTGCATATTGTTTTTTAAGGAAAATGTGGCTTTGATTCAGCTTTTTTAGTCTTTTTTTAGGGAAACCCTGTGCAACCAAAGAATTAATAGAGGGATTACTTTCACAAAACTGCACCCACATCAACAAGCCTGGTACACCTAGAAAGCTTGAGGTGTGTACTTCCAGAGAATATATAGTTTCTTGAGGGTATTTCAAATGTAAAGGGTTTTTAAAAAAAAAAAACCTGCAAGGTGCATATAGCAGTTCTATTTTATCTGAAAACTGTGCTTTTACATGCAATACAATTTTATTGAAAAACCTACATTTTTTTATTACAAAATAAAAAACAAATTGTAAAGAACATGACAAAATGACAAACAAGACATTACACGATAAAGCCCAGATTCTGCTGAAAAAACTATATATAATTTCCCTGGAATCCCTTCAAAATTACAGTTGAACATGTTTAGTGGAAAATAGTGAAAAATGGTCTGGCAAAAGAGGGTGACAAAAACTCTAGGTAGGCTGGCACTGAAAGGGTTAAATTCCAAGGTACAACTCAGAGAGGTTTGGTCAGAAAGCTGGTGCTTGGAATGTGTGGCTTTATAAGTGTTATTGAATTAAAAAATCAGGAGTTCCTTTAGTAAGTTGGTGGTAAATTGCGACCAATCCTGGTCTTGTTAAGTGAAATACTGCAAACTATATCTGGTTTATTTTTGTGAATCAGTGTGTGATAATACTGCATCCCTGCTGAGTAGGAGGGATTAATTTGGTTTAGGTGGTTTACATTCCAAGGTACAACTCAGAGAGCTTTGCTTATAAAGCTGTGCTTGGGATAAGTGTGGCTTTATAAGGGTTTCTGAGTAAAAAAAATAGTTATAATCAGAAGTTAAGAGCAGAAGTTGCTGCAACTGGAGGTACTTAACTTTTTGTATTCACTGCTGTTATGTAACTAGGATAATGGCTAGCAATATTGGAGGTCTACTTCAGTGCACACATTTTTAGATGTATACACTACTGGAGCAACAGTTCTGCTGTGATAAGTGTTGGCATGATGCACACTTGGAAGCTCGAGTTAAAGATCTGAAGGTGAAAAATGCAACACTGAGGAAAATTGACCATCTTGAAAGCGGCATACTGCTCACTGAGCAGGCATCAAGTGGGGAAGAGGGTGGAAAAATTAAAATAGAGGGAGCAGAAAAGGAAGACCATGCCTGTGTCTGTGCATCCCAACAAAATTGCCAAGTTGGGTAATGGTGCAAGGGTGGCAGCCCTAGCAGATACTGTTCTCCATAACAGCTGGAAGGACAGAGCTGCTAGTCCCGTTGGGTGGACGGGACTGCAGGTAGAACAAGACAGTTAGTGGTCATAGGCGATTCTATTATCAGACAGACATTTTGTCGCCAAGACGGCCTCAACCGAATGGTTTGCTGGTGCCAGGGTTCGGCATGTGGTGATAAGGGTGGATAAATTACTGGGAGGGGCTGAGGACGTCTCAGCTGTCGTGGTCCATGTGGGAACCAATGACAGAAATTATGGGAGATGTAGGATCCTTAAGAATACATTTAAGGAACTAGGCACCAAGTTGAAGGGACGGCCTGGGGGGCCTCTGAGTATATGCATCTCTGGAGGCCAGAGCTTGGAGGGGTTTGGCAGTGAATCCCTTCCATGCCCTTCTCTCCAGTGACACACAAATACCTGTAGCGGCAGGGCAGCCACAGAACACACTAATACTGGAATTTAGACCTTTCTTACCATTTACTATGGGATATTTAGAATAGTATTAGTTATTATTGTCCCGTACAACTATCCAAAACTAAAACAAAATGTTGGCTTCAGCTGAGCTTTAAGAAGTCACAATCAACAAATCTGGCAAACAGGTAAGATCATTGAGCAGTTTCCTGATGCCCCCAACCTCTGACTTCAACACTAAACCTTCACTTATAGGAGTACATAGTAAGTGGCCGCATTATTTTTTATCACTGTTCATTTTCTATGTTGTCCATTTTCTTATTTGAAACAATTCAACATTGTACAAAAATGTTGGAAAAAAACATGGATAATTGTAACATGTGTCGGGCACAAATTCATTTTTTCTTTTACGTAACCTATTTTATTCTAAAAAAAAAAGATTTGAGGTAATACTAAGTTTGGTGGATCAAATGTATACAAATGATGTTTGATTGGGCAAAAGAATAAATTCTTAAACAATTATATGAATGATCAGTGGGTGTGTGGACAGTACTAGGATCATCATTTTATTCACTGCACATACCGAATTATCAAATTATTACCCTGAGATGAATAATTACTGCCTTGAAATTCAAACTCAATCCATGTCTCTCCAAGGATGCTCTTTAATTTCTTTCAAGACGGCAAGGAAGGAAAAGTGATAAGAGCCTAACAAGCTGGTGAATACATGTGAAGCAGTTCGTTTTTATTTCAAATTGACATTTAGTACAGGGCTATTTTTAGTTAAAGCCCCCCAAACATTTTTTTATTTTCAATAGAGAAGGGCAGAATTAAAACACTACCAAGTGATTTCATCCACGGTTTAATGACTTTTTTGACTAGGGGTATATACCCCCTTCTCCCCATTATAACATCCCACCCCAATAAACTCTGCTTCCCACTCCATTGTCATGTGACTTTATCACAGAAGACTTTGAAAGATAACATTCCCTTAGCCCCCCTCCACTAGCCAGCGACTTCATCTGAACTTTGGAACATCTCCTAACATACCCCTAAAGAGCTTTGAACTTCCCACCACCACCCATCAACTTCATCCTGGCCTGCATGGCAAATCTAACAAAGAACCTGACCTCACTGAGTTTACTTTTCCACTTCCCTGACCAGAAACTCCTTCCAGTGGCTGAATGGAGGCCAAGTACAAGGCTTATTATTCAGGAAGGATCTTCTCCACCTTGATAGTCCTAATCTTCTACACTTAGCAATTATCCTGTTTTATCTATAGTATATATCTGAAAATAATTGAAAAACATTTAAAATGAGCCTACATACGTTTGTTGAAATACTACATTGGATGCTGTTATCTAAATCCAATATTTAAGTTCAGGTCTTACCTGGTACATGTGCTTTATTCATTAGGGGTGTTTGGGTGTGGTTTATCCATAATAGTTAGTATAGAGTCAGGGGATGATAGGATGCAAGGATAGTATATAGATGTAAACTAGAGGGCAATTCTTACCTTTAATAAGTTTCTGATGCATATTGAACAACCAGCAAGATCTTTAAAGTAGTGGTGAGTATCCCAGGAAAAGGAAGAGAAAGGAAAGAGGAAGTAGTAGGATAGTGTAAAGGGCAGGGATTGCATACAGTAGGAGTAGAGAAAGATACAGAGGTACAGAATGATAGGGAAGAAACCCCCCCCCCCACCAAGTCTAAGGATTTTGGTTTCTCCCTTCATCCCTTCCCTTCACAGCTGAAATAAATGCCAAGCAACTTGTGCTAGTGTGCAATTGTGCCCCTGAAACTAAAATACCCTGAAATTCAGAGCTATGTAAAGAAGTGTAAATATTGCACTATCCTCATTTGTAGGGTCATTTGAGGTGTTTGAGACACCCAAGTTATCCTGCTGTAAGCAGCTTTCTCTTCTTGAAACCCATGGCTCATAAGTAAGGGATTTTTTTGTTCCAAAACCTAAAAAGTTTTGAATACTTTAAAGCAAAACAAAAGCCTGGGGTCTATGAGACTTCTGGGCCACCTAATTCTCTCTTACTGGGGCATCCCATCCCATATTATTTGGGATGCCCTGCTGTCAGAACTAGAGATGAGCGAACTTTTGAAAAATTCGATTCGACTGATTCGCCGAATTTTCCGACAAAAATCGTTTCGACCCGAATAAATTCGCAACGAATCGCTATTAAAAACGGCTATTTCTGAGCCTCCTAGAGCCTCATTAGGGTTGTAAACCATTCTACCTTGCTGTAACACGCACAGGATGCGTGCTGGGTTAGTTAAATAATACTTTGAAGAAATATCACATGCAGATCAGAGGCATCGCTAATAGAATCGCAGAGCGGCACAATTGCAGAGAGTTGAAGTGGCATCACTATGAGGGGCAGAAGGAGCCCAAACATTGCTTTAAAGAGACACTGGAGTTGGCAGCAGCAGGAGCCCAAAAATTGGATGAATCACACCCTGGAGTTGGCAGCAGCAGCAGGAGCCCAAACATTACTTTAAAGAGACACTGGGGTTGGCTTCAGGAGCCCAAAAATTGGATGAATCACACCCTGGAGTTGGCAGCAGCAGGAGCCCAAATATTACTTTAAAGAGACACTGGGGTTGGCTTCAGGAGCCCAAAAATTGGATGATTCACACCCTGGAGTTGGCAGCAGCAGCAGCAGGAGCCCAAATATACACTGGAGTTGGCTTCAGGAGCCCAAAAATTGGATGAATCACACCCTGGAGTTGGCAGAAGTTGGCAAAAGCAGCAGCAGGAGCCCAAATATTACTTTAAAGAGACCCTGGGGTTGGCTTCAGGAGCCCAAAAATTGGATGATTCACACCCTGGAGTTGGCAGCAGCAGCAGCAGGAGCCCAAATATACACTGGAGTTGGCTTCAGGAGCCCAAAAATTGGATGAATCACACCCTGGAGTTGGCAGAAGTTGGCAGCAGAAGCAGCAGGAGCCCAAACATTACTTCAAAGAGACCCTGGGGTTGGCTTCAGGAGCCCAACAATTGGATGAATCACACCCTGGAGTTGGCAGGAGTTGACAGCAGCAGCAGCAGGAGCCCAAACATTACTTTAAAGAGACCCTGGGGTTGGCTTCAGGAGCCCAAAAATTGGATGATTCACACCCTGGAGTTGGCAGCAGCAGCAGCAGGAGCCCAAATATACACTGGAGTTGGCTTCAGGAGCCCAAAAATTGGATGAATCACACACTGGAGTTGGCAGCAGCAGCAGCAGCAGGAGCCCAAATATACACTGGAGTTGGCTTCAGGAGCCCAACAATTGGATGAATCACACCCTGGAGTTGGCAGGAGTTGGCAGCAGCAGGAGCCCAAATATTACTTTAAAGAGACCCTGGGGTTGGCTTCAGGAGCCCAACAATTGGATGAATCACACCCTGGAGTTGGCAGGAGTTGACAGCAGCAGCAGCAGGAGCCCAAACATTACTTTAAAGAGACCCTGGGGTTGGCTTCAGGAGCCCAAAAATTGGATGATTCACACCCTGGAGTTGGCAGCAGCAGCAGCAGGAGCCCAAATATACACTGGAGTTGGCTTCAGGAGCCCAAAAATTGGATGAATCACACACTGGAGTTGGCAGCAGCAGCAGCAGGAGCCCAAATATACACTGGAGTTGGCTTCAGGAGCCCAAAAATTGGATGAATCACACCCTGGAGTTGGCAGGAGTTGACAGCAGCAGCAGCAGGAGCCCAAATATTACTTTAAAGAGACCCTGGGGTTGGCTTCAGGAGCCCAAAAATTGGATGAATCACACCCTGGAGTTGGCAGAAGTTGGCAGCAGCAGCAGCAGGAGCCCAAACATTACTTTAAAGAGACCCTGGGGTTGGCTTCAGGAGCCCAACAATTGGATGAATCACACCCTGGAGTTGGCAGGAGTTGACAGCAGCAGCAGCAGGAGCCCAAATATTACTTTAAAGAGACCCTGGGGTTGGCTTCAGGAGCCCAAAAATTGGATGAATCACACCCTGGAGTTGGCAGAAGTTGGCAGCAGCAGCAGCAGGAGCCCAAACATTACTTTAAAGAGACCCTGGGGTTGGCTTCAGGAGCCCAACAATTGGATGAATCACACCCTGGAGTTGGCAGGAGTTGACAGCAGCAGCAGCAGGAGCCCAAATATTACTTTAAAGAGACCCTGGGGTTGGCTTCAGGAGCCCAAAAATTGGATGAATCACACCCTGGAGTTGGCAGAAGTTGGCAGCAGCAGGAGCCCAAATATTACTTTAAAGAGACACTGGGGTTGGCTTCAGGAGCCCAAAAATTGGATGAATCACACCCTGGAGTTGGCAGAAGTTGGCAGCAGCAGCAGGAGCCCAAACATTACTTCAAAGAGACCCTGGGGTTGGCTTCAGGAGCCCAACAATTGGATGAATCACACCCTGGAGTTGGCAGGAGTTGACAGCAGCAGCAGCAGGAGCCCAAATATTACTTAAAGAGACCCTGGGGTGGGCTTCAGGAGCCCAAAAATTGGATGAATCACACCCTGGAGTTGGCAGAAGTTGGCAAAAGCAGCAGCAGGAGCCCAAACATTACTTTAAAGAGACCTTGGGGTTGGCTTCAGGAGCCCAACAATTGGATGAATCACACCCTGGAGTTGGCAGGAGTTGACAGCAGCAGCAGCAGGAGCCCAAATATTACTTTAAAGAGACCCTGGGGTTGGCTTCAGGAGCCCAAAAATTGGATGAATCACACCCTGGAGTTGGCAGAAGTTGGCAGCAGCAGCAGCAGGAGCCCAAACATTACTTCAAAGAGACCCTGGGGTTGGCTTCAGGAGCCCAACAATTGGATGAATCACACCCTGGAGTTGGCAGGAGTTGACAGCAGCAGCAGCAGGAGCCCAAACATTACTTTAAAGAGACCCTGGGGTTGGCTTCAGGAGCCCAAAAATTGGATGATTCACACCCTGGAGTTGGCAGCAGCAGCAGCCGGAGCCCAAATATACACTGGAGTTGGCTTCAGGAGCCCAAAAATTGGATGAATCACACACTGGAGTTGGCAGCAGCAGCAGGAGCCCAAATATACACTGGAGTTGGCTTCAGGAGCCCAAAAATTGGATGAATCACACCCTGGAGTTGGCAGGAGTTGACAGCAGCAGCAGCAGGAGCCCAAATATTACTTTAAAGAGACCCTGGGGTTGGCTTCAGGAGCCCAACAATTGGATGAATCACACCCTGGAGTTGGCAGGAGTTGACAGCAGCAGCAGCAGGAGCCCAAACATCACTTTAAAGAGACCCTGGGGTTGGCTTCAGGAGCCCAAAAATTGGATGATTCACACCCTGGAGTTGGCAGCAGCAGCATCAGGAGCCAAAATATACACTGGAGTTGGCTTCAGGAGCCCAAAAATTGGATGAATCACACACTGGAGTTGGCAGCAGCAGCAGCAGCAGGAGCCCAAATATACACTGGAGTTGGCTTCAGGAGCCCAAAAATTGGATGAATCACACCCTGGAGTTGGCAGGAGTTGACAGCAGCAGCAGCAGGAGCCCAAATATTACTTTAAAGAGACCCTGGGGTTGGCTTCAGGAGCCCAAAAATTGGATGAATCACACCCTGGAGTTGGCAGAAGTTGGCAGCAGCAGCAGCAGGAGCCCAAACATTACTTTAAAGAGACCCTGGGGTTGGCTTCAGGAGCCCAACAATTGGATGAATCACACCCTGGAGTTGGCAGGAGTTGACAGCAGCAGCAGCAGGAGCCCAAATATTACTTTAAAGAGACCCTGGGGTTGGCTTCAGGAGCCCAAAAATTGGATGAATCACACCCTGGAGTTGGCAGAAGTTGGCAGCAGCAGCAGCAGGAGCCCAAACATTACTTTAAAGAGACCCTGGGGTTGGCTTCAGGAGCCCAACAATTGGATGAATCACACCCTGGAGTTGGCAGGAGTTGACAGCAGCAGCAGCAGGAGCCCAAACATTACTTTAAAGAGACCCTGGGGTTGGCTTCAGGAGCCCAAAAATTGGATGATTCACACCCTGGAGTTGGCAGCAGCAGCAGCCGGAGCCAAAATATACACTGGAGTTGGCTTCAGGAGCCCAAAAATTGGATGAATCACACACTGGAGTTGGCAGCAGCAGCAGGAGCCCAAATATACACTGGAGTTGGCTTCAGGAGCCCAAAAATTGGATGAATCACACCCTGGAGTTGGCAGGAGTTGACAGCAGCAGCAGCAGGAGCCCAAATATTACTTTAAAGAGACCCTGGGGTTGGCTTCAGGAGCCCAACAATTGGATGAATCACACCCTGGAGTTGGCAGGAGTTGACAGCAGCAGCAGCAGGAGCCCAAACATCACTTTAAAGAGACCCTGGGGTTGGCTTCAGGAGCCCAAAAATTGGATGATTCACACCCTGGAGTTGGCAGCAGCAGCAGCAGGAGCCCAAATATACACTGGAGTTGGCTTCAGGAGCCCAAAAATTGGATGAATCACACACTGGAGTTGGCAGCAGCAGCAGCAGCAGGAGCCCAAATATACACTGGAGTTGGCTTCAGGAGCCCAAAAATTGGATGAATCACACCCTGGAGTTGGCAGGAGTTGACAGCAGCAGCAGCAGGAGCCCAAATATTACTTTAAAGAGACCCTGGGGTTGGCTTCAGGAGCCCAACAATTGGATGAATCACACCCTGGAGTTGGCAGGAGTTGACAGCAGCAGCAGCAGGAGCCCAAACATCACTTTAAAGAGACCCTGGGGTTGGCTTCAGGAGCCCAAAAATTGGATGATTCACACCCTGGAGTTGGCAGCAGCAGCAGCAGGAGCCCAAATATACACTGGAGTTGGCTTCAGGAGCCCAAAAATTGGATGAATCACACACTGGAGTTGGCAGCAGCAGCAGCAGCAGGAGCCCAAATATACACTGGAGTTGGCTTCAGGAGCCCAAAAATTGGATGAATCACACCCTGGAGTTGGCAGGAGTTGACAGCAGCAGCAGCAGGAGCCCAAATATTACTTTAAAGAGACCCTGGGGTTGGCTTCAGGAGCCCAAAAATTGGATGAATCACACCCTGGAGTTGGCAGAAGTTGGCAGCAGCAGCAGCAGGAGCCCAAACATTACTTTAAAGAGACCCTGGGGTTGGCTTCAGGAGCCCAACAATTGGATGAATCACACCCTGGAGTTGGCAGGAGTTGACAGCAGCAGCAGCAGGAGCCCAAATATTACTTTAAAGAGACCCTGGGGTTGGCTTCAGGAGCCCAAAAATTGGATGATTCACACCCTGGAGTTGGCAGCAGCAGCAGCAGGAGCCCAAATATACACTGGAGTTGGCTTCAGGAGCCCAAAAATTGGATGATTCACACCCTGGAGTTGGCAGCAGCAGCAGCAGGAGCCCAAATATACACTGGAGTTGGCTTCAGGAGCCCAAAAATTGGACGAATCACACCCTGGAGTTGGCAGGAGTTGACAGCAGCAGCAGCAGGAGCCCAAATATTACTTTAAAGAGACCCTGGGGTTGGCTTCAGGAGCCCAAAAATTGGATGAATCACACCCTGGAGTTGGCAGAAGTTGGCAGCAGCAGCAGCAGGAGCCCAAACATTACTTTAAAGAGACCCTGGGGTTGGCTTCAGGAGCCCAAAAATTGGATGAATCACACCCTGGAGTTGGCAGGAGTTGACAGCAGCAGGAGCCCAAATATTACTTTAAAGAGACCCTGGGGTTGGCTTCAGGAGCCCAAAAATTGGATGAATCACACCCTGGAGTTGGCAGAAGTTGGCAGCAGCAGCAGCAGGAGCCCAAACATTACTTTAAAGAGACCCTGGGGTTGGCTTCAGGAGCCCAACAATTGGATGAATCACACCCTGGAGTTGGCAGGAGTTGACAGCAGCAGCAGCAGGAGCCCAAATATTACTTTAAAGAGACCCTGGGGTTGGCTTCAGGAGCCCAAAAATTGGATGATTCACACCCTGGAGTTGGCAGCAGCAACAGCAGGAGCCCAAATATACACTGGAGTTGGCTTCAGGAGCCCAAAAATTGGATGATTCACACCCTGGAGTTGGCAGCAGCAGCAGCAGGAGCCCAAATATACACTGGAGTTGGCTTCAGGAGCCCAAAAATTGGATGAATCACACCCTGGAGTTGGCAGGAGTTGACAGCAGCAGCAGCAGGAGCCCAAATATTACTTTAAAGAGACCCTGGGGTTGGCTTCAGGAGCCCAAAAATTGGATGATTCACACCCTGGAGTTGGCAGCAGCAGCAGCAGCAGGAGCCCAAATATACACTGGAGTTGGCTTCAGGAGCCCAAAAATTGGATGATTCACACCCTGGAGTTGGCAGCAGCAGCAGCAGGAGCCCAAATATACACTGGAGTTGGCTTCAGGAGCCCAAAAATTGGATGAATCACACCCTGGAGTTGGCAGGAGTTGACAGCAGCAGCAGCAGGAGCCCAAATTTTACTTTAAAGAGACCCTGGGGTTGGCTTCAGGAGCCCAAAAATTGGATGATTCACACCCTGGAGTTGGCAGCAGCAGCAGCAGGAGCCCAAATATACACTGGAGTTGGCTTCAGGAGCCCAAAAATTGGATGAATCACACCCTGGAGTTGGTAGCAGCAGCAGCAGGAGCCCAAATATTACTTTAAAGAGACACTGGGGTTGGCTTCAGGAGCCCAAAAATTGGATGAATCACACCCTGGAGTTGGCAGCAGCAGCAGGAGCCCAAATATTACTTTAAAGAGACACTGGAGTTGGCTTCAGGAGCCCAAAAATTGGATGAATCACACCCTGGAGTTGGCAGCAGCAGCAGCAGGAGCCCAAAAAATGGCCTAAAGACATAAATATGTTTTGCACCATTTGGAAAGTGTAAAACGTGGCACCATGCTGAATCTAGTCGCATGCATCAGGCATTGGTGGGTGGAAATCCTGGCTGATCCATCCCTGATTCATTTTGACAAAGGTGAGTCTCTCCACATTTTTAGTTGACAGACGAGTTCTCGCCGTAACTATGGCCCCCGCCGCACTAAACACCCGCTCAGATGGCACGCTACTTGCCGGGCAGGACAGCTTTTCCAGGGCAAACTCTGCTAGTTGCGGCCACAAATCAAGTTTGGCTGCCCAGAAGTCCAGCGGATCCTCAAGGTGTGTTGGCATGGTCATGTCAAAGTATGACATGACCTGCTGGTTGAGGTCCTGCTCCAGGTCTTCCTGCTGCTCATGAGTAGCCTCACTATGCGGGTGTAGAAAGCTACTCATTAGTGACTGAAGACTGAGGCTGCTGCTGCTGATGGAGCTGCTGCTGCTGCTCCTGCCAACCCCCCCAGCGGCCATGGCAGTGGAAGGTGAGCGCAGAGGTCCCCTCGAGTCAGACCTGCGAGAGTATGGACCATGGCGCAGATAGGCATCGGCCAACTGCCTACGTAGAATGTCTTTGTAGTAGTTGAGTTTGTCCTCCCTCTCGGTGGGTTTAAAAAATGCCCCCATTTTGTGCCGGAAGCGAGGGTCCAATAAGGTGGACAGCCAGAAGTCATCCCGCCGACAGATGGAAACAATTCTGGGGTCACTACGCAAGCACGTGAGCATGCTTCGTGCCATTTGCGCAAGTGACTCGGATGGACTACCTGTCTCCATCTCCACTGCATACTGCCACGGTGTGCCCGGGTCCTCTGTCTCGCCTTCCTCAAAAACCTCTAGCTCCTCTGGCTGCTCCTGCTCCTCCTCTCCTGTCCGCTGACTAGATAAACCAGCCATTTCGCCAAGCCTAAACTGTGTTTCGCTGGGCAACTCCTCCTCCTCCTCTTCCTCCTCCTCCTCCAGTTCAGCTCCAACGGGGTTCATGTGGCCGTAAGATGTAAACGCCATGTCTCCAGTGCCCTGACCAGCCATGGTTTCCAACATGTGCTGTAGTACATGAAGCAGTGGAATCACGTCGTTCATCCCGTAATCCTGCCGACTGACAAATAAAGTGGCTTCCTCAAAGGGCCTGAGCAAACGGCAGGTGTCACGTATGAGCTGCCACTGGTTGACATTGAAGTTACACAGGGGAGTCCCCCTATCTGCTTGGATCATCAGGAAATCCGTGATGGCTTTTCTCTGTTCATATAATCGGTCCAACATGTGAAGGGTGGAATTCCAACGGGTGGAAACATCGCAAATCAGACTATGTTGGGGGATACCATTCTGACGCTGTAGCTCAAGAAGGGTGTGTTTGGCGGTGTAGGAGTGGCTGAAGTGCATGCAAAGTTTCCTTGAAGTTGTTAGGATGTCTTGCAGATGGGGGAAACACTTCAGAAACCGCTTGACAACCAGATTGAAGACGTGAGCCATGCAGGGGGCATGGGTCAGGCTTCCTTGGCGCAGCGCAGACAAAATGTTCTTCCCATTGTCGGTAACCATGATTCCCATTGTCGGTAACCATGATTCCCATTTTAAGTTTTCTCGGAGTAAGCCATGTTTGGATTTCCTGATGAATACATTTAAGCAGTTCCTCCCCTGTGTGACTCCGTTCGCCAAGACAAACCATGTGAAGCACTGCGTGACACCTCCGTGCCCTGCACACATGGTAGACTGGAGGGGCACTGAGACTTGAGCCTACAGTGGAGGGTGAGGAGATGGCGGAGGATGAGGAGGTCGAGTCGCACGGTGTCACAGGCCCAATGGGCAGAGAGCGCGGAGGCCGAAGCGGCATGACCTGTCCAAGTTGCTGCTGCTGCTGCAAAGGGACCACATTCACCCAGTGGGCCGTAAACGACATGTACTGCCCCTGACCGTAGTTACAGCTCCAGATGTCGGCGCTGCCATGTATTTTGCTACACACCGACAGGCTCAAGGCCTGGCCCACCTTCTGTTCAACAAAAGTGTGCAGCGCTGGTACTGCCTTCTTGGCAAAGAAATGACGGCTTGGGACTCTCCACCTCGGCTCAGCACAAGCCATCAGTTCTCTGAAAGGTGCAGATTCCACCACCTGAAAAGGGAGCGACTGCAGCACCAGCAACTTGGACAGGAGCACATTCAGCTTCTGCGCCGTAGGATGAGTGGGCGCATACTGCTGTCTCTTGGACATGGCTTCGCTGATGGATTGCTGGTGGGATGCATGACTTGGAGGAGGAGGAGCAGGAGCGACAGAGGATGGGTATGACGCACAGCTGCCTTCGGCTGAGGTGCTGGAGCCTTGGCTGGCAGAAATTGGGAGCTCACTTGGTGAGGAAGCAGACTGGACCACCCCTTGGGAGCCTCGGTTCTCCCAGGTCGTTTTATGGTGACGCATCATATGTTGACGCAGGGCCGTGGTGCCAACATTTGGACCCTGGCCACGCTTCACCTTTTGCCTACATATCTTGCATGTGGCCATGTTACCCTCCTGCGGATGCCTCAGGAAAAACTGCCACACTGCCGAGTAGCTACTTTTCCCACCCCCTGGCCTCACTGATTCACTGCTGCTGTTGCCAACTCCAGGAACCCCTGCTCCACTACCTCCCGATAAGGTAGACTGCCGCAAAGCAGGTGCTCTACCCCGGCCCCGGCCCTGGCCGGCTCCAGCCTTTGGAATTGTGCCCCCATGCTGACTGCTACCACCTTGCTGCCTCAGCTGCTGACTCCGGGGCAACCTGCGCCCCTCTTCTCCTGATGATGACGATGAAGCCCCTTCATCACCCGGCTCCCAAGTGCGATCGGCTTCATCGTCATCATCATCATCACCGAGTTGTGGCTGTACGTCACTGATGTTCGTGGATTAGTCAACAGTGTCTGGCGCAGGAGCTGGAACGCTCGCAGCACCCACGACACTGTCCACATCACTATTTGTCTGCCTAGCTAAAGAAGCCACCTCCATTTCTTGGCTGGGCAGTAGCTGCTGACTGTCCTCCTGTATCTGATCGTCCTCCTCACTAAAGAGTGGAGCTGAACCCAAAGCATAGGATACGTCGCTGGGGGAGGGAACGGCGTAGGACAGAGGCAATGGAAGGACAGGGACTGCTCTCGGGGCATGCCAACTCAGGGTTGTGTCAGAGGAACCTACCGACCCTAGACTGGGGGTCTCAGACGTAAGTTGTGATGATGTTGTTGATGAGCGCGTCAACCAATCTACCACGGCAGATGCGTTACTGGTGGAGACCCGACCGCTAGCAGATACTGGCAGATTAGGTCTCTCAGCGTGACTCCTGCTGCTACTGGCCGCCAGTCTGATGCGAGCTCTGCCTGCGGAATCTTGGCCTCTGCCACTCCTCTTTTCACTTCCAGGCACTTGTCTGCCCGACATAGTCTAACTGGCGTGGTAGTAGGTGATATTTAAAGAACCCCCGGGCAGCGGTGGGTCTATATGAAACAGAATATAATGCACACCAAAAGTGAGCAGTAACACTCAGCCTCCAACAGGCCTGCTTAGTGTAAATAAGAGAGCTGCTTAGTGTAAATAAAGAGGGGTATGCTATGTTACAGAATGGGATGCCCCAACAGAAGTGCACCTGGCAGGCAGCAGTAAGTCTATGCCCAGCAAAAGTGTCTTTATCAGGCTAATTTCAATTATAATAAGAGCAAATGGTTATATGGTCTTAAACAGAGGCTGCTGTAGTCACAGAATGGGATGCCACAACAGAAGTGGACCTGGCAGGGTCCAGAAGTACTATGCCCAGCAAGTGTCTTTATCAGGCTAATTTCAATTATAATAAGAGCAAATGGTTATATGGTCTTAAACAGAGGCTGCTGTAGTCACAGAATGGGATGCCACAACAGAAGTGGACCTGGCAGGGTCCAGAAGTACTATGCCCAGCAAAAGTGTCTTTATCAGGCTAATTTCAATTATAATAAGAGCAAATGGTTATATGGTCTTAAACAGAGGCTGCTGTAGTCACAGAATGGGATGCCACAACAGAAGTGGACCTGGCAGGGTCCAGAAGTACTATGCCCAGCAAAAGTGTCTTTATCAGTCTAATTTCAATTATAATAAGAGCAAATGGTTATATGGTCTTAAACAGAGGCTGCTGTAGTCACAGAATGGGATGCCACAACAGAAGTGCACCTGGCAGGCAGCAGTAAGTCTATGCCCAGCAAAAGTGTCTTTATCAGGCTAATTTCAATTATAATAAGAGCAAATGGTTATATGGTCTTAAACAGAGGCTGCTGTAGTCACAGAATGGGATGCCACAACAGAAGTGGACCTGGCAGGGTCCAGAAGTACTATGCCCAGCAAGTGTCTTTATCAGGCTAATTTCAATTATAATAAGAGCAAATGGTTATATGGTCTTAAACAGAGGCTGCTGTAGTCACAGAATGGGATGCCACAACAGAAGTGGACCTGGCAGGGTCCAGAAGTACTATGCCCAGCAAAAGTGTCTTTATCAGGCTAATTTCAATTATAATAAGAGCAAATGGTTATATGGTCTTAAACAGAGGCTGCTGTAGTCACAGAATGGGATGCCACAACAGAAGTGGACCTGGCAGGGTCCAGAAGTACTATGCCCAGCAAAAGTGTCTTTATCAGGCTAATTTCAATTATAATAAGAGCAAATGGTTATATGGTCTTAAACAGAGGCTGCTGTAGTCACAGAATGGGATGCCACAACAGAAGTGGACCTGGCAGGGTCCAGAAGTACTATGCCCAGCAAGTGTCTTTATCAGGCTAATTTCAATTATAATAAGAGCAAATGGTTATATGGTCTTAAACAGAGGCTGCTGTAGTCACAGAATGGGATGCCACAACAGAAGTGGACCTGGCAGGGTCCAGAAGTACTATGCCCAGCAAGTGTCTTTATCAGGCTAATTTCAATTATAATAAGAGCAAATGGTTATATGGTCTTAAACAGAGGCTGCTGTAGTCACAGAATGGGATGCCACAACAGAAGTGGACCTGGCAGGGTCCAGAAGTACTATGCCCAGCAAAAGTGTCTTTATCAGGCTAATTTCAATTATAATAAGAGCAAATGGTTATATGGTCTTAAACAGAGGCTGCTGTAGTCACAGAATGGGATGCCACAACAGAAGTGGACCTGGCAGGGTCCAGAAGTACTATGCCCAGCAAAAGTGTCTTTATCAGGCTAATTTCAATTATAATAAGTGCAAATGGTTATATGGTCTTAAACAGAGGCTGCTGTAGTCACAGAATGGGATGCCACAACAGAAGTGGACCTGGCAGGGTCCAGAAGTACTATGCCCAGCAAAAGTGTCTTTATCAGGTTAATTTCAATTATAATAAGAGCAAATGGTTATATGGTCTTAAACAGAGGCTGCTGTAGTCACAGAATGGGATGCCACAACAGAAGTGGACCTGGCAGGGTCCAGAAGTACTATGCCCAGCAAAAGTGTCTTTATCAGGCTAATTTCAATTATAATAAGAGCAAATGGTTATATGGTCTTAAACAGAGGCTGCTGTAGTCACAGAATGGGATGCCACAACAGAAGTGGACCTGGCAGGGTCCAGAAGTACTATGCCCAGCAAAAGTGTCTTTATCAGGCTAATTTCAATTATAATAAGTGCAAATGGTTATATGGTCTTAAACAGAGGCTGCTGTAGTCACAGAATGGGATGCCACAACAGAAGTGGACCTGGCAGG
Source organism: Gastrophryne carolinensis (assembly GCA_027917425.1). Classification (NCBI taxonomy): domain Eukaryota; kingdom Metazoa; phylum Chordata; class Amphibia; order Anura; family Microhylidae; genus Gastrophryne; species Gastrophryne carolinensis. The sequence goes on from CM051235.1 coordinate 438,611,392, forward strand.
GTCCAGAAGTACTATGCCCAGCAAAAGTGTCTTTATCAGGCTAATTTCAATTATAATAAGAGCAAATGGTTATATGGTCTTAAACAGAGGCTGCTGTAGTCACAGAATGGGATGCCACAACAGAAGTGGACCTGGCAGGGTCCAGAAGTACTATGCCCAGCAAGTGTCTTTATCAGGCTAATTTCAATTATAATAAGATCAAATGGTTATATGGTCTTAAACAGAGGCTGCTGTAGTCACAGAATGGGATGCCACAACAGAAGTGGACCTGGCAGGGTCCAGAAGTACTATGCCCAGCAAGTGTCTTTATCAGGCTAATTTCAATTATAATAAGAGCAAATGGTTATATGGTCTTAAACAGAGGCTGCTGTAGTCACAGAATGGGATGCCACAACAGAAGTGGACCTGGCAGGGTCCAGAAGTACTATGCCCAGCAAAAGTGTCTTTATCAGGCTAATTTCAATTATAATAAGAGCAAATGGTTATATGGTCTTAAACAGAGGCTGCTGTAGTCACAGAATGGGATGCCACAACAGAAGTGGACCTGGCAGGGTCCAGAAGTACTATGCCCAGCAAAAGTGTCTTTATCAGGCTAATTTCAATTATAATAAGTGCAAATGGTTATATGGTCTTAAACAGAGGCTGCTGTAGTCACAGAATGGGATGCCACAACAGAAGTGGACCTGGCAGGGTCCAGAAGTACTATGCCCAGCAAAAGTGTCTTTATCAGGCTAATTTCAATTATAATAAGAGCAAATGGTTATATGGTCTTAAACAGAGGCTGCTGTAGTCACAGAATGGGATGCCACAACAGAAGTGGACCTGGCAGGGTCCAGAAGTACTATGCCCAGCAAAAGTGTCTTTATCAGGCTAATTTCAATTATAATAAGAGCAAATGGTTATATGGTCTTAAACAGCCTGAAAACGCTAACAAAGCCTGTCAGGCTGGATGAAAAAAAAAAAAAAACTCCCTGTGACAGCCTCCGATTTTTCTACCTTTCCCTGTTTTTTCGCTGACTTTCTGTCTGTCTCCTGTCTGTCTCCTGCCTGTCTCCAGCCTGTCCCTGTCTGTCCCTGCCTGTCTAACTGCCTCTCTCCCTTCGCTACACAACGTTCTGTCTCTCACGAATGCAATAGAGAAATAAGGCAGGAAAGCAAGATGGCCGGCCTTAAATAGCGCTGTGACGTCACCGGGCTTGCTGGCTGCTGATAGGCTGCATGTGACTGTCCCAGCTTGCACTGGCGCGGGGTTGATGTCTGGACATGTCCCGTCCGCCATCTTAGAATGCCTGTAATGTAAATGAATGGATGTTAAAGGAAAACTTCGAGCGATCGAATCGCGGGGAAATTCGGATTCGATCCGAATCGAATTTTTCCTGAAATTCGGATCGAATCCGGGTTCGTCCGGATCGATTCGCTCATCCCTAGTCAGAACCCCTCATCCCAGTCACCCAGAATGCTTACCTCGCCAACGAGCCCATGGCACATGCGCGTCCACCAATGACATCAGTTTGTCCGGCTGTTTGCAGTCACACATGTTGTAACTGAATGTCTGTGCGTGGCCGCACACACCGAAGAATGTGACTGATGCTGGGTGCCAATCGTGTATGTGTCTGGGATTCCATTCATCTGCTCCAACCACACATTAATATGCACGTCTGAAAAAGCTAATTGGAGGAGAGCCACGTCTGCGTTGTGGGCTCACAGAAAATTATGGACAGCAGACTAATGACATCGCTTTATATAGTGGGGCATCCCAAACTGGGGTGCTCCAGGGTGAGGGCCAAAAACCAGGGAAACTGAAAAACTACGATTTTGGTCCACTTTAAAGTCACTGTCCAGGCACACACTAACTTTCTCTGATCTTATCCCCCTTGGGAAGAGTGAAAAATAAGCCACTTCAAAACATTTCAAAGTCTCCAATTATTCTTCCTAACCAAATTCAATTATTTTGCTTCAATTTCTGGATGAGCTGTGACAGGCATGCCATGGTGCAGATTTATGAGTCATGATCATGCTCTGCTGTGGTCAGAGACAGCTGTGGGACTCACTCATGCTGAGAGCACCAAAGAACAGAGTGTCTTACCAGTCTTTACGCAGTCCTGGAGGAATGAAAATGAAAGCAGGGCAAACTTTAGAGCCACACTATGGTTTCTACTCTGTGCTGCAGGATATGGAGGAGAAGCACATGGGACATGCATTAGGTGAGCTACTTTCTGCCTTTTTATTATTATTATTATTTATTTATTTGGTTTTAACATCCCTCTAAATCACCATAAAAGACATGGGATCAGGACTGAAAGATGGTGAAGTCTTTGCTTTGCCTGGGACACCTATAGATTGATCAGCTGGAAATCTGCAGTCTGATTGCTATATGAACCTTTAGTTTGGCTGTCGCAGACAGGAAGTGAGGCACCTGATATGAGTCACGGCTAGTGTTAGGCGAACACGAACTGCATTGCAAGTTTGGGTTTCCAAACCCGAACACAGACTTCAGCCAGAAGTCCATGCTTGAGTACAGCCTACAGCCCAAACACGGAAAAGTTGGTTGATGGGCTGCTGAGCAACCCATTAACCAGCTTCACCTAAAGAGTGCGGCAGTAGGAAGCTGCTGTACAACTTACCTCAGCCCCGATCCGGTCCCTGGTCGTCGGCGGGATTCCTTTTAAATGGTCCTCGCTTGGGGACAGAGAAAGATGGCCGCCGCGCCCATGTGTGAGGACACTCCTAGTGCCAGCACTGGCAGATAATATAGGATTTTGATGTACATAACATACTGTCACTGAAAAAATATTGTCAATGTTGATCCGGATCTTGGGTTGAGGGGCAATAGCCTATTAGAATTATTAGTATGGGATTGTGATTACAGCATTGTAATATCGATTGCTGGGGTTTTCCCCTGTAGTATGTTGTTTGTCTTTGTCATATGTGGTTTTTAAATAGTATCATGTTTGTATGTTTAATAAAAATACAATTTTGATTATTAATAGTAATTCATATCTAAGTGGGTTGTGCTGTCATTTGCTATTTTATTACTCTTTTTGTGTTCGCCCACAGTAAAAAGCTGTTGTGTGCGCTTAAACTTTATTTTTAATTTTTTTATAAAATTTGACAAAAACTAAAAAAACTGTGTAATGTTTTAGTACCCTACACATTACCAGTATTTCTTGTTCCCTGATAAGAATCGTCTTCTGGAGCGGCCCAATCGAGTCTTTCCAGGGGCATCTTCTCCAGACATTTTTGGAAGCTCTCGGCTTTTAAGATTTGAAGATTTGATGATAGAATTGCTCTGCTATCTTGCGCTTTTACTGCTAAGCAAGTGCCAGTGTAGCGGCTGTGATGTGCAGCAGACACGAGCGAGTAGCAAAGATTAATTACCAATCGCTTTTCTAGTCAGAAAAAGAGAAATACATTTCCTGGGACCTGTCAAGGTTGGCAATTTCAAACAGTAACGGAAGAAGATAAGACTTTCCCAGTGACCTAACGTTTATTGAAATCTCCGATAACCGTTCTCTGATTCCCCTTCATCACTAAAACAGCATATATAGTACATGGCATGACTAGCATCTCAGTCCATATATTAACACCGAATAAACTTCACCCTTCCGCAATTCTTAAACCTCTTAAAGATAAAAATAGAACACCAGACATGTGCAAATTACTAACTAGGCCTGACAGGGTTGACATGCATCACTTGCCCCATGCTAGCTGTCAGGCGCTGCATCGTTTATTCACCAGCAGATTCACCAGCACATTTAATTCCCTGATAAACTCTATAGAACTTGCTCCCTTCTTCATTTTTCAGGATCCCCAAAATGAATCGACTGTTGAGGGGAGTGAGACTGATAGTTATGAAAAAATATAAAGCAAACTGAATGAAAGATGCAGCCCCTGGCAGCCGGCAGGGGGGGAGCAGAAAGTAGGATTATTTAACTCTTTGCCTGGAATGTCCCTTTAAATCTTTCTGTAAACTGGTCAACAATCTGACAACTCACACTAAGAAAGGGGGAGCCGTGCAGAGCTTTGACAAATCTCTGCAAGTAAACTAAAGTATCGTAAACAATATTTTTTCACCCACAACATAAATCCTTTTCCCGAACACAACAAAGTCGTAGACCAACTACTCCCAAAGTTATTAATAAGAACAGCGATTTACCACCAATGAGAAGCTCTTTCATATACTGCAGCAGGGATCAAAAAGAAGAAGAGGCATGTGGGGGGGGGGGGGGGGGGTAGAATTATATCACCGGAAATGAATAGAGAAAAGCTTAAGATGCTTATCATATGCTTCATATGGGGGGTAGAAATTTTAGTGATCCATATTGACAGTACTAAGTGTAATCCCAGTATTGCTTTTAGATGTTTCATGTAATGTCCTATGTTATAAGTAATTGATGCCTTTAATAAATTGCTTTATATAACTTTACAGGTTCGCGTCAGTATTTGATATAAAGCTTTACCTTGGAGCCTGGTTCTGGGCCCCCCAATAGTATTGTATGAAACCTAATACAGTGCGGTATGAGGTGACACTTATTTCAGGCCAACTCCATGAAATCGCAGGGCAGGTTAAAGGGCATCTATAGCTTAACATAAAAACAAAAGATTTAAAGTGGACCAACACCCAGCTGGATCGGCCGGGGAATCTATAAGATTCCCGTACCGATCCAATCCCTCCCTGCGGGGTATCCCAAATCCCCAGGACGCCCGCTAACCTTACCTGAATCCTGGTCCAACGGCGCATCCGCGGGCCGCGGCCGCATCTCGCGCTCCTCTCTAGCAGGGCACGTGCCCGCGTCGGCCATTCACAAATGGGCGTGCTCCCTGTTAGAGGGAAGCGCGAGATGTGCTCAGAGCTGCTGAGTATAGACGCCGCTTAGAGTGCATAGCTCAGCGGCTCTGAGCGCGCTGAATGGACGAACCACCGCGCATGCGCCGTAGGAGCAGGGTGAGGTGAGTTGATCTGGGCCTTCTGGGGGGTTTTACATAGTGGACCAAAACCTAGGATAGTCAAAATCCTGGGCGTTGGTCCACTTTAAGGCCAACTCCTTTAATACTTACTAGTTAAAGTCAACCAAAAAATAAATTAGAAGTTTGATGGCAGAAGGAGATTGGGTAATCGCAATGCAGGATGCCCATCATGTTAACAAGCCTTAGAAAGTTTGAAATCAGGCAGAATTATTCATACAATCATGAACCTGATTGCTCGCCTGCAGATAGGAAGCATAGGCCACAGTTGCTGCAGCCCAGAAATCTGTAAAGGAGAGTTTGGACTTTAACATAAAAAGTGTCTTGTTTGTATTTTTTCATTGCTTTCTCAAAATCTTTGGGTAAAATATGGAAAATCAAACTTAAAATATTATATTTTTGAAATGTTGTCACTTTTTTGTATGTTTTTCAAGTAAATAATATTGACTGTAAAAGCCTCATTCCTCCCGATAACAATGATATCACATATGTACTGATAGATACTCATTCCTGCCCAGAAAAGACACCAAACTGAACACTGTTTTTATGAGAGTTTTTATGAGATTTACAAATAAAATACGACTACTATGCGCACAATCAAGGTTTAAACACTTAAAAATAAAGCCCTGAATGCTACCAGTCTGCAAAGACCACATGGGCCTCGGACTCTTCCTCACCCCACTGGGTTTTGGAGATGCAGGTAATGGGGAGGGGGACTATGGCAAGTCACCCGCTTGCTGGCAGGTGACTTGCCAGCCCCTCCTGGACTATGAACTCGTATAGGGGTGTCAAGTGATTGGCAAAAACCAGGAGTAGACCAGAGGACAGGTCAGCTCACTCTGCCGGTATAAAAGGCACCCTGCTGAGATGGGAGAAAGCTATCAGAAGCCGTTATGCGAGGCAAAGAACAGGTGTTTTCTGTCCCGCTAAAGACCACGGGGGGGATTGGAGGCCCGGGTGAAGAAGAGAACCCTGATGCTGGATCGCATATGAAGGTTTTGGGGGGGGCAGAAACTGCGGTAAACACCAAGCAAGTAGAATTTGCAAGCTTGGCACATAATGGTAGGAGAAGTGCCACCATAGATCTGATGGGCTTGGTGTTTGTTTTGCATTAACTAAAGAGGCATCCTAAATCTGGATGCCCAAGAAGTGGGGTAAACGTCCTTTTTGACTTTAGATCTGCTGGCAAACAGATTAGCACCTGAGTGATGAGAAGTGGGTGAGTTGTACCTGAAAGATAGAAGTAGATCTGAGGGCTATATGGGGCAAAAATAGATAGAGGAATATCAAATTATCAAAGGTCGAGACAGGCAGCAAGGAACAGAGTTGTAGAGAAACTGGAACCAAAATGGCCAAAATGGCAATTCCAAGAAGAGATCTATAAGCAATTCTAATCATAAAACAGCCATTTCAGGGTACAAAAAACATTCTAGATAGGGGAAGGTTTTCAGGCTACCAAGGAACGGCATTGTGGGATATCCAGGTCAGAATAAGCAAGGTCACTAAAGCCAAGTTATTGTTATGTGGGTGATCCTCAAAAATAAAGCCAAAGAAAGTTAAAAGAAATGCCTCCAGTCACCCAGAAAGACACTTGGCATCATTTAGAGAAAGGAAGCATCATTTGTCTATTCTGTTTCAGTCTTTAGTTGTCTAGCTGCATCCGGTTAAAAGACAGAAAAAAGGTTACTGTATGAGCCTTAAAAGGACCCCATTTAATGTTCGCAGCAGGGGCCCGTCACATTTAGTTACATTACTGAGGAAGACTACTACCTTTTAAAGAATCAGGAAACAGCATTGTCTACTATACATTATATTGGACCTATGGACCTCAACAGTAATGCTGATTGTTCTCAAAAAGATGCTCATAAACACATTTGTGTTCTGAAAAATATTTTGAGAAATAAAGCCAGAGTAATGCGCTATATAAACGATAAGGTGCCAAGCACAAGCACAGATAAGAAAAGGTAAGTTTACAACCTCAGTGGGCAGGAATAGGTCAGGTGACAAGGGCTACAAGGGCAGCATTTCACCCCAAGAGAGTATATTGGCTCATTTTTGGAGATTGCTTTTATTAGAGCTCAATCTCTGGGGTATACTTAGACTTCACGATCTGACCTATAAGGGATTTGATTTGAGATTCATTTTTTTATGTTATTCAAGTACATTAAAGAGATGAATTTCCAATACATGTGTTACGTGAGGCATCTAATGATAGTGGAACATGGTTATCTCCTCTGACAGCAGCCTCTAGCACAGCATCTTATATTAAAAGGAGTATGATAGAAACGTTGTCAGGAGATTTGGGGTGTTGCTCCATGATTAATATTAGACTGCCATGCCTTATATTGTAGGTAAGGGACATTTTCTATAAAAGTATAACATCTGAAGAAAATGTTGGGCTGTAGGGGGGGAGTATTTTCAGATGCCCTATCACAACTGGAAATGCTTGTATCAAGCACAGAATTTTTTATTTTGGGGCATTGATGGTCATTGTATTCTTGGGCACAAATAGGAAATCTTCTTCCGCATTTAACCCATCCCTATACACATGGCTGGAGCAGTGGGCCCTAATTACAGCACCCAAAGAGCAGTTGGAGCAGCTGGGGGGTTGAGTGCCTTGCTCAAGAGGACTTCAGTAATTTCCCTGCAACCCTCTATTTATCAGAAGCAAAGGGCAGTGATCAGCACAAAACATGGTGTTTCTAAGCCAATGACATTCATTTGTAGATGTATTTCCTGTTTGGTCACCACAGGCAGGAAGTTAGACTAGATCTCTGCTATGGGATTACAGACAGAAATAAGAAAAATACACTTGTAACTCTTCCCCAGTCCTTGCAAAATTCAATATTTTGCTGAAGTTATATATTCGTTATTTTTATTTCTTCCTCCTGCAATCAGGCTTCAAATTACAGTGGAAACAAACAGGAGCAATGATAACTCAGCTTCATGGTTCACCTGACATTTTCTAATAAAGAATGCAGAACAATTATCCAGAAAGGATGAGGAACACTTCATCACAGTTACAGCATTCCGCTATTATACATTGCTCAGCCTCCAAAAACCCAACCTACAGTCATATAGCAAGAAAGCGCTTTGCCATCCCCCTCCCCCCCGGTTGTCCTAAAGAAGATGATGGATGGCAAGCACTTTCATTACTAGGGGACAGCATGAATCATACAACATCCATTATTAAACAGCCAAGAGCCAGAGGCACACGTATGTTCTTAGGTCAAAGGATAGACTGTGCTGGTCACTGAACTGAGTCTACGATACAACTAGGGCAGGCAAGCATGCAATAGCCGGAAAACCCATGTTTAAATACTGTGAAATCCTTTTTATTTGGTGATTTGTCAGGAATATCAACAACAAATGTCCACAGGCTCTCCTCCTAGGAATTGTTTCCATGAATAAACCATTACAAACCTCTACTTAGGTCTCCCATTCATGGTCCAACAGAGGAAATTATACAGCTGGGTTCTTGTTGGCTTGCAAGTGCTCATTATGGCAAACAAAGGTTCCCCAGCAGTCAGGAAAATCAACATGCATGTCTAGCTATTCAATAACAGAAACATTCAGTTCATCCACAAACATTGAGATATATATATATATATATATATATATATATATATATACAGTATATATACTACACAGTTGTCTTAGACATGGACTAATGCTAAAAAGTAAGAATGCTTTCAAAATAGTGTTATGATCAGTTAACGGAATTCAAAGTGAATGCACAGAAGAAATATTTAAAAAGATCAATTCTCCTAGATACACTTGCAGTTTTGGAAGGAGCTCAGCAAGGAGGAACTTCCAATATACTTCACTGTGGCCTGCAGACACTCATTATTCTTCCCGTTTTTCAGTCCTTTGACGAACAAATTGCCTTCTATTACAACCAAATATTTCACATTTCAATCATCCATCGAGAGCACCTTCTGCCATTTTTGTGAACCCAATTGCCATGTTTTCATGCATAGTTGAATCATTTTGCCTTGCTTCCTCATGGAAGGTCTGGCTTTGATGTGTGGGCATTCGGCCCCCTCTGGTCCCTGGGTCAGCACCCCTATGTCTGGTGCGCTGTGCTGGTTGGCTCGAGGGGGGAAGGGGCATACTTTTTATATTTTTTCTTTAGAAAGCAATAAAAATTAAAAAAAATACAAGGTTATTACAACTGCAGGAGTGCCACAAGAAACCATCATAAAATAACAACTGCTCCTAGTGACAAACATAAACTATAATGTAGTATATATAGTTATTTACTGCATATAAACACCTACTATGCTTTCTCTAGTTGAATGACCTTGTCAGGAATAACTGACATTGAAGCAGACAAATTTGAGCATAATTATCAGCTTTTTTCTACATGGAAGCAATTGGTTTCAAAACAACAGCTGTAAAGGCTGTGTCACAATTTACAAGTAAAAGAATAACGCATCTGTTCTATGTAAGGCTAATGGCCACAGAACAAGGACACTGGGGTGCTGTTTTCTTCTAGCAGCCATTTGTGTTGTTATTTGGCACGGGTAAACCAGCAATTAACTGACCCCAGCCTCTCTATTGTTGTGAATAATGTCAAACTTTGGTATTTTAATTACTTAAATAGTTCATTAGCTATACATTTTGTAATTTAGAGATTATGCACTTGGTTTGACAATATTTATCAGCAGATTTTATTGAATGTGCCAAGAAAAGTAGGGGGCAGATGTGGCCTAGAGTTAAGGAAATGGCCTTGCGATTGAGAGTTGCTGGTTCAAAAGTTGTCATAACCAGCATCGAGCATAGCTGGCATGTGCAGTCATGCGCTTATGGTGGTTGTGGGGGGCCATAGAAAGAGTAAGCCTGTGGTGTTAGTTGGTATATGGATTAGCATGACCAAAACTGGGGTACTAGCACCACTGGTGGTACTCTAGCTTTACCTTGGTGGTACCAACAGACATTAGCAAATGAGAAATAGGGGAACATGAGGCCCTGCAGACCAACTGTTGCACAATTCTCCAATAGTAGGCACTTTTAAAAGCACACATTTTCCCACCTACCAACAAGCGATCCAGACATTCTTTGATGTGCAAGCTGGTTCTCCTACAAAAGGATGTTGAAGTTAGCCATGCCCCACATTGGGATGCTGGCAATGCTGATATGACAGCTTACACCATTGAATCAGGTGAAACAAATTCAGTAGGACCTACTCCATCCTTTATTGGGTGATACTTGAGATTATTCAGAAGTAGAAGTAAGTGATACTGAATGAAAAAGGTTGGGAAACCCTGGTGTAGAGGCTGTACATTTCACGAGAGTAAAAAAAAAGATGTTAACATGTTTCATGAGAAAGTGTGATGTACAATCCTGACCTGACAGTCCTGGCCATCCTGTTGCTTGAAGTGCAGTGCCTTGATTGCAAGCTTACGCAGGCTTCTCAGGCTTTTTGCCATTCCTATGCTTCTGGTATAATGCACTGTGTGTGACACTGTGATGCACTGTGACTCTAGGCAACATCACACCTCTGGAGGTGAGTAGAATAGAAGCAGAGACCAGCATGCATCAGAAGATGCCGGGTCAAGCATTGAAGATGCAGAGTCTGCAACCAAGAAGCTGCACCAGGTGGAGAAACATTGATGGTGATTGGGTTTAACCTTATCTTTTAAGTCCTTTTTTTTAATGGAGGTAGAGGTTGTGTTTTACTTCATGTTTCCTGTGAGCTGGTAAGGAATCCCAAAGACCTCTATACCAGTTCAAAAGTTAGGGGCAAGCCACTTGCCTACCATCAGGAAGGTGGCTTGATGATCCTTTTGTCCTGTCATCCATACCACTTTCTGGAGGAGTGCATGAGCTGGTACCTATTGGAATGAGCCCAGTGTTCTGCGCAGAGCATCTGACCTGTGCTAAGGGGCATAGACGCTGGTATACTGCCATGGCCATAGGTATCTGTGCCATGGGGATACCTGCCCTGATGCACCAAGTTAGTGATACTTGGATGAAGGGAGGCACTTCTTTAAAAAAATGTAAAAATGTTTAAAACAGATGGTTAAATAGATCTGGCAGAGCTAAACCACCGAGGAAAAAATTGGGACATATTTCAATTTAACTGAAACCTGAAGCTTAACACTATTAGTAAAAACTTTGAATTTGGGGAAAAAAGTAAAAGGAGCTAAGTTAAAAAATTAATTGCCAAAATATCTTCAGGAAGAAAATAGGTTTTGTTCTTGTTGTTTCTTACGTCTGCCTCACTCTAATTATTATAATCATGTGTGAATCAGAAAGCCTATTTAGAGAATAGCGACACTAGAATAGGTTGCTAGGTCTAACGTTTGCTCTAAATAGAAATTAGCTAACCATTTTGTAAAAAGTATGTCTGAAAGGAGAAAATAGCTTGGTAAAATTAGGAAGGAAGATTTAGGGGTGATGGTGAAATACGTGCTGGCTAAGCCTTAATAGCAATAAGGTATTTGTTTTAATAAAGGATAATGAATGTCTACCCTTTATAGCTACCTCCTCTGCCACAGATTTTGTTGATATACAAATCCTCTCTAAAAGTCCTCAAGGAATTGCAAAGTAAACTTTTATTGGTAAAGGAGACCTTTTTAAATCAACTTTTATGTAACCAGTGCTCATTCGATAACTGTCCTGATCAGGGCTAGGCTAGCATAGCATGACACCATCCACAAATGCTCTAACTAGATCCAAATGCAAAAATCCGATTTTTTTTTTTAACGGATGTGCATCGCATAAAACCCACGCATCAACTATTATTCCTATATGTAAAAGGGCAGCGCATTACTTATAGAAGAGTATTGTGCTAGACTTACATATTCCCCTCGATTCAAAGAGGAAAAGTTAATTGATTTTGTATCGAAAATCGTAAGTTTGGGTGGGTGTTAGTCATTTTTTCCTGTTTTTTTGGCCATTTCCGACTCGCACGAGCCTACGTACGAATGCGTATATGCTCTTACGATCAGCGGAAGTTCGTTCCTAAATTTTAGGATCAAAACGTAAAACTTAGGATCAAATCCTAAAACTTACGATCAAAACGTAAAACTTAGGATAATTGGATGTGTTTAGGTGTGATTCAGAGAAACCTCTAAACGCGTTTTAAAAGAAAGCCACAGCCGACACCTTTTAGCAGCCGGATTGCTGTTCGTGAACAGGTTTTTTGGCTATGTGGAGGAGTCTGCGCGTCTTGTGCTCCAATGAACTGCATGTATCAGCATGGCCGAGGCCATTAATTGTATGGCAATGCATGCCTGATTTAATACATTTCATGTATGCCTTATAAAATCATTTTAATGTGGACCTTAATTAGTCCTTTGCATGTAATCCTTTATTTTGCAATATATTTGCGTTAATTAAAGAAACTTATGTCCTTTGTTATTTATTTTAAAATTGATGTACTAGAATAATATTTTTAGATAGCATTTATTGGTGTAGTTGTTTACCTTTGCTTTGTTTAATTATTTAAGCACATCTTTGGTCAGATGCATCACACTTACTGAGGAGAGGAGAGCGGGATAAAGTGCAGGATGTGGGTTACTGCTGTATTTTGCCCCCAGAGCTGGGGGCACGGACAGTCACAAGGCCCTTTCTGTTTGCAGGCTGCCCGTAATACCTGAGCCGCCATCTTGGCTGTTTCGAGGCTCATAACATGCAGAAGTTGCTGGGTTTGAGAGCAATCTGTATGTAGAGGGTGTGGGTAACCACACCCAAAATTTAAAGTTGTACCATTTGAAGCCAAAATATTAAAATTAAATCCACAAGTAAAAAATGCAAGTTAAGTAAAAATTAAACAAAGTAAGATTTACTTATGCAAATGCATTCATTAATGGTTGGTTACTACAAAATGAATGAAATAAAGAAAAATAAAAGAACAAATATTTAGAATGCACTTTAATGAGGTAAGTTTGTAGTGCGGAGCCGCAAGATCAGAAGGATTTACGTCCAGACAAAAAAGGAAAAAGGGCAAAACCAATGTTGCAACCTGAGAAATGAAACGGAAAAATCAGGATGGAAACTGACATAGGTCTGATTCCCGAACTGCCATACGAACGGACGTATATTTTAGGATAGAAACGTATTTGCTTATAGAATCACTCGCAAGTTCATACGAACGCACGAGCGGACGTGAAAAATAGGATGATCGTGACCCAAATCCAAGCTGTTACATGTTTCTTTGAATCAACCCAATTGTGTTGCCTAGCGCACACATTTGTGTCTAAAATCGGACACACTCCTACCTCTCAATAATTTTGGGCCACTCAGTCACGAGAGTGGTGAGTGGCAAGTACTGTACCTGGATGGTCAGCTAGCAACCACTAGAATCACTGTTTTCTAGCCTGTCAAGCACCATACATTAACCTCCCTGGCGTTGTGAAAAAGACAAATGCAATGGTAACGAAAGCGTTACCATTGCATTTGTCTCTGACACACGGCTCCGCCCCCATGAGCCTCTGCGGCTCACAGAGACGGAACCCGGAAGCGGAGACAGACGCCGCAGCCGCGGCTCTCACCTGCGATCGCGGCGGAGACATCGCTGGATCGCAGGGAGAAGGTAAGGAGGCTGCGCCGCCCGCTCTTGCTCCCAAATCGATCCCGAGCGTGACTCGGGGTTACCGCCACTTACAGCGCAAATTAACCCCGAGTCACGCTCGGGATCGCCGCCAAGGGGGTTAAATACAAATTGTTGTGAGTGGCAGTGATAACAGCACCACCATCACCACTTGGGGGCAGTGTGATTGTGATTTATGGGGTTAATCTATTCTTTTTCATACAAAGGACTCACCAGCATGTTGCATCTATTCAGCAGATATCCAAGCATGGTGTTTCTAGAAGGTGTGTGGCAGCTTCCTGTAGGCTTTGGTCTTGATTGAAGTGCTCCAGTGTTCAGCTTTTCAATGTACCACCACTTTATTCCTTTTACAAAGTTTTTATTGTTGGTTTGCAAAATATAAGTATGTACAGTACATACATAACATAATTATAAGAGCATAGAAATTGGGATGTACATCACAGATATGTACAGATTTTACAAAACAGGGGTATCGTCGATAATGTTATCCAAAACTTAAACTCAACTATATAGGCTCAGCCTAAAAGAGGGTTATTCTAAACGGTATGCATAATGAAATAACATCAAGTTATGATCATATGATAATCTATATAAGGAACTTAAGATAGACTGAATACTCATAAAATACTATTATGGTAGCAACTAGTAGATTTTCAGGTACGCTCTTATACAATAGAGATAAATTGTGCAAACATTTTAGGGGTATGACAGACAACAATAGGGTAAGAGGGTAGGAACAGTGAGGAAGGGAAGGGTGTGGGTAGGTAAAAGGGCTATAAGAATAAGATCCATTGGTCATAATGGACTCTACTAGTCCAGAGTAGCTTGGACGGATTGAGTGGGGGCTCTCTAGACTGGGAATACAGGGTCTGTCTGGCCCTTGGGTATGCTTATGCAGTCTAACCATGGACTCCATACTTCAAGGAACTGGTCATATTGGTCTTTGTAAATTGCGGTAATTTTTTCATTACACATAATATTCGATAGTCTACCTTGTATTTCAGCCCAAGGTAAAGTTCGAAGTTTCCAGTTCCTTGCTATGGTAAGCCTTACTGCCGAAAAAATATGTTGGGCCAATCTCCATTGGGTTTTAGTATATTTATTTATCTTAAGTGAAAGGAGTGCTTCCCAGGGGTCCTTAGTAATTGCTGTTTCTAAACTATCTGCAATAAGTTTGTATATTTTGTCCCAAGTCCTCTGGGCAATCGGGCACTCCCACCAAATGTGCAGCATTGTACCAGTACTGTGGCAGCCTCTGAAGCAGAGGGGCGAGGAAGAGGGGGAAAATCTATTGATGCGTTCAGGGGTATAATACCATCTAAACAGTACTTTATAGGCGTTCTCCTGAGTCAGAGCGTTATATGATGTTTTGCTTCTAGTTTTTAGGATCGCCCGCCAGGCCTCCCAGTCCTTTTCCAACCCAAGTTCAGCCTCCCAACTGAGCATATATTTATGTTTCACATTGGGGGGAGGAGCTATTAGAGATGTATAGAGATTTGATATCAGGTTGCCCGCGAACTGGTTTCTGATACACCTGAGTTCAAACTCGGTGGTTCTGTAGGGGGGGGTAGCTTTTTTCAAGAGACCTTGGATAAAGTGTTGTAGTTGCAAGAATCTAAAACGTTCAGCAGGTGGGAGGTCCTCTCCCGATGCCAGCTGTTGTTGAGGTTTCATACCCCTGGGAGTACAGAGATCATATACCATGGTGAGATTTTTACGCTTCCACCATTTGAATCCCAGCTGGTGAGAAAGACCAGGGGGGAACATAGGGTTACCAAATAGGGGGGAGGCTGGTAAATGAGGGGAGGCGAAAAAATGTTTTAGTGTGTCCCAGATAGTTAGAGAAAAGTTAAGTAGACGTGGCAGAGTTTTTGGTCTGGAGAGTTTGGGGGTCCATAAGAGTGAAGCGGGTGTGACCGGGTTGCAGGTAGCAATATCATTCAGTACCCAGATTGGCTTGTATTTTGGGGCGTGGAGAAGGGTTAACGGTGCAATCTGGGCTGCTAAGTAATATTTATATAGAGACGGAAAAGCCAGCCCACCGTCTTCCTTTTTGCAATAAAGGATGTTTCTCTTGATTCTGGGTTTGGACCCATTCCATGCGAAGGATAGAATCTTCCTCTGAAGAATATCTACCTGGCGCCTTGGTACTGCCACTGGGAGGACACGGAAAAAGTACAACATTTTGGGCAGATACGTCATCTTTAGCGCAGCAATCCGCCCCAGCCATGAGTGTCTCAAGAATCGCCACAACTGTAACAGAGAGTCCAGAGATTTAAACATTTCCGGATAATTGGCATTATAGAGACTGTCATAGCTTTTGGTCAGCTTAATACCCAAATATGGAAGTTTCTGTTCCCAGGACCAAGAAAAATTTTGAGCTAATAATCGCCTAGTGTGGTCAGATAAAGAGATATCTAGGGCCATAGACTTGGAAGCATTCAGTTTAAGGCCAGAGATCTTGCTAAAAGAAGACAAGGTGTGTATTGCATTGGGGGCCGATGTATGAGGGGAGGTGAGCATGAGAAGCATGTCATCCGCGAAAAGCGATATTTTATGTTCTCTGCCACCCCATGGGATACCCTGGATAGAAGGGTTCTGCCGAAGCTTTTCGGCCAAGGGTTCAAGGGCTAACACAAAAAGTATTGGAGATAATGGGCAACCCTGCCTAGTCCCTCTTTTAATCTGAAAGTCAGTCGAGCAATAACCCGCGTATCTGACATGAGCCATAGGTTTTGTGTATATGGCTGCAACCCAGGATAGTAATCCTGGACCAAACCCCCATTTTTGTAAGGAGGTCTGAAGATATTGCCAGGAGAGCGAATCAAAAGCTTTCTCGACATCTAGAGAGAGAAGCATCGCTTCAAGCTTCTGAGAATGGGCTCCCTCCAAGAGCTGTATAATCCGCCTTACCCCATCACCCGCCTGTCTTCTAGGGACAAATCCCACCTGGTCATTTCGTACTATGTCTCCCAAAAATGTGTTAATTCTATTTGCGATTATTTTAGTAAGGATTTTCAAATCTAGATTCAACAAGGATATG
This sequence comes from Gastrophryne carolinensis, assembly GCA_027917425.1. Taxonomy (NCBI): domain Eukaryota; kingdom Metazoa; phylum Chordata; class Amphibia; order Anura; family Microhylidae; genus Gastrophryne; species Gastrophryne carolinensis. The sequence continues at coordinate 438,627,960 of CM051235.1, forward strand.
GGTCTGTAATTCGTCCAAGTTTGAAGATCCTTACCCGGTTTAGGAATCATCACAATAGAAGCCCGGAGCATCTCTGGGTCCATGGGGTTACCTTGTTTTATATAGTTGAATACCTTTACTAGTCGAGGGGCTACTACTGGGGCTAGTTTCTTATAAAAGGAAGCCGTGAAGCCGTCAGGTCCAGGTCTCTTGTTGGCTTTAAGGTTCTTAATTACCTCATGGACTTCATCCGCTGTGATATCATCATCCACTCCCTGGCTAATGGCATCAGGGATTGGTGACATAGCGATGTCTGCAAAAAAGGCCTGGATCTGAGATTCAGTACAGGGCGGAGGAGAATCATATAGCCCAGCAAGTCCAGCCGAAAATTCCTCTACTATGTTCACCGGGTTATTAGTGATAGGGCCTTTGCTGGTTTTTAATCTAATGGGTTTCATTAATTGGGACTGACATTTTAATTGTGAAGCTAGCAAGGTGCCTGGCTTGTTAGCGGAAACATAGTACTTTTGTTTAGATCTGCGATATCTCCCCTCAGCTTCCTCCACCTGCAGGAGATTAAGTTTGGTTCTAGATAGTTCTAGTGTGCGAAGTTTCCTTGAGTTGGGGTTAGTTTTAAAATCCTTGGCTGCTAATTCGTAATTTACCTGAAGTGTTTTGGACAGAGCCGACCTTTCCTTCTTCTTCCTGGAAGCAAGACCGACAAAGTAGCCTCTCATGACCGATTTGAAGGCCCCCCATAGCATGGTTGGTGCCATATTCGGATTCTCGTTCAGTGTGAAATATTCTGAGGCTGTTTTGTTGGCCTCCTCCACGAGGATTCTAGAAGAGAGGAATGAGTCATTAAGCACCCAAGAGGAGGGTTTTGGCTTTTTGATTAGGGAGTTACAAGAAATTGATACCATATCATGGTCGGACCAGGGGATCGGGTTTATGCTAGCTTGCCCAACAGAGGGGATGAACGAAGACGAGACAAAGATGTGATCTATTCTAGTGGATAGTTTGTGGGGGGCAGAGTAATGAGTGAAATCTCTTGCGTTGGGGTGGAGGGACCTCCATGCGTCTAATAAATGGTAGGTATCTAATAAGTTTCCAAAATGTTTCCCCTCAGCCACCGCCTGAGGACCGGGGGGAAGGGACCGGTTCAGGTGAGGCTGAAGAGTTAAGTTGGAGTCTCCACACACAAACACAGCTCCCTTCTGATGATCTTTTAAAATAGAAAACACATGTGCCAGGAACCGTATCTGTTTAGTGTTCGGAGCGTAGTAAGTGAGAAAGGTGACCTCAGCATCCTGCAGGGTGCCCTGGAGTAACAGATATCTACCATCTGGGTCAGTTATCTGAGTATGGCATGTGAATGAGATCCCGTTCCGGAAAGCTATAAGGACCCCCTTTTGTTTACGTTTACTAGTGGCATGGTAAACTTGGGAGAATTTGTGATTGATCTGTTTTGGGGAGGAAGTCGGGGTGTAATGAGTTTCCTGGAGACATACAACGTCTGCATGTTGGGAGTTAAATAATTTGAACGCTCTTGATCTTTTATTCTGGGAATTTAGATCCTGGACATTTACAGAAACTATTTTAAGCGCCATATTGACTTATATGGGAGAATCTGAGGGAGGCGGTCAGCAAAAGCCTGGCCCAAGGAGGGGTGGGGTATTGGGATTGTGGCGGAGGGAGGGAGAGGGAAGAAGGGGAAGGAAAGAAAAGACAACAAATATATACATTGAAATATATAAAACATTTTTCCGTCAGCCTGTGACTTATCAATTTCTTCCAGGCACACAGGAAAAGAAAAAAAAAATGTTTTCCTGGCTGGAAGTAGTGGAGCACGTGTGGCATGTCGGGAGGCCACATGTAAATGCAAAAATCGAGGAGCTCATAGAAGACCACTGAAAAGATATCGCAACATCAGGTGCAGGCAATATGCCCAGCCCCAAGCGCCCGACCCCCCCCCCCCCCGGGACCAGAGCCGCAAGGCCCAGGTCCCCAGAAGGAGGCCGGGGAAGCAGGCCCCACAGGGCCGCGCAAAAGCCCGCAACATCCCATTAAGGAGGACCTTTCAACATGACCAACAATCTGAATCCATAAGGGATTTTTGGGGTGCCAAAGGCCCTAATTAATATAAAGTAACCAAAACAGATGGTAATGGCAACTGGAAATATTGAGAACAGATATAAACACAACATACAAAATTTCTTGCCCAGAGGGGAAGAGAAACGAAAAATATAACTAGAACAATAGGTCACTTAGTGAGGGGCGTTAATCAGTTATAAGTTCACATTACTCACGACCTCGAGGTGACGTGGCGATCAGTCCCTAATTGAGGATGCAGCTCAATGGCCCGGGTGACGCAAGTCCAGAACAGCTGGAAACAGCCAAGGTGGCAGAGAAGACGTCCTGCATCTGCGTCGGATCCTGGGGGGCATCCCGAACCGGAGTGGGGAAACCTTCGGGAAATAAAAGAGGTGAGATTCTGGTTTTCATACTGGCTGAAACTTCTGAGAGATGAGCCTCTTCAGTGCTTGAGAGCTCTGTTGTTGTTTGCGCTGTTTCGGGGAAGGAGTAGGTTGTACGTTGGTTCTCTGGCCAGGCTTCGGGGTCCTCGGCGTAGAGGGGAGCGAAGAAGGAGACACGTCGGAGTCCGGTATCTTTAGACCCAGTCCCTTGAACTTATCAAGCAGCTCTGGAACCGTAGAAACCTGAACTTGTCTCCCCTGATGAGAAAAGGAGAGTTTGAATGGGAATCCCCATCTGTAGCGTATACCGTTAGCTTGGAGCATTTGCAGATATGGGCGAAACAGTCGCCTCTTGAGGATGGTTGTCTGTGAGAGGTCTGCAAATATTTGATAACCATGACCCCGGAAAACCAAGGGCGCCTTCTCTCTGGATGCTTTAAGGATGGCTTCCTTAGTCTGATAGAAGTGGAATTTAACTATAATATCACGGGGGGCCCATCTGTAGATTTCTTGGTTAGGGCCCTGTGCGCTCTGTCCAGTTCTAGCCTGTCGACCGGGATTTCAGGGCTTAATTCCTTTAAAAGGGCTATGATGGTGCCATTGGGGTCCTCCATAGTTTCTGGAAGGCCCCTGAACCTTAGATTGGATCGCCGATTGCGATTTTCCAGCTCTTCGTTTAGGTTTTTTAGATGATAGATTTCATCCTGGAGCTGCATTAAATGGGACCCCTGCTCCTCCAGGACCACTGTGGCGTCATCCATCCTGGTCTCAAGGGCATCCGTTCTGCCCCCCAGGTCCCTGATCTCCCGCAGCAGTGTATCTGTATGTTTGGCTGTAACTGCAGTGACCTCTTCTCTCACTATTGCCCTGAGCTGGGAGAGGATTTCCTGGTTAATGAGGGGCTGCTGCACAGCGTGGTGGGAGGTGTGTTGGGAGGCTGGGGGGGATCTGGGCCAGCTGTCTGCTGAGTCTAAGTAGAGTTCCTCAGTTAGACCTACCCCCTCAAGCTCGCATCCTTCCGATCCCTCCTGCCCAGCGCCATGATGCTCTGCTGCTGTGACGGCCGCCGCCATTTTGGACGCCGCCGGCGCCGCCACCGTGGACCTGCGGCCCTCTCTGCTGCCTTTCTTCCTGCCTGTTTGCAGGCTCATGGTGTGCCTCCACCGACGTCGCGGGTAAGCGGGGGCCAGATGCGGGGGTCCGGGGGCACTGATGGCGCGTCCTCGCGCTGATGTAGGCTGCGGGGCCTCCCGACAGTGCGCAGCCGAGCACTCAGGCAGCCATTCCTCTCGGCCGCGTGCGCGCGCTCCCACCACCACTTTATTCCAAGAAGCCAAGAGGTGTAAAAGAATCTCTGTAAGGTGATAACATCATTCCTTAGGAAACCAAAGAAAAATAAGAGGCATCTGTGGTGGATGGCTTGTTGCTGATACCCCTGTCTGATTACCCAGCAAGAGCACTAGCCCTATGCCACTGCAGCAAGAGGCCTCTGAGTGCCAGGGATACCAGATTAGTGTTCTGGTTGGTAGTGTTAGAGGAACGAGGCACATTTTTAGAATAAAATTATATGTACATAATAGTTTACAATAAAAGGCAAAACAGTCAAATTGCTTGTATTATTGTTTCAGTCTTTAAGGGTTTTATATGGGTAGTTGGCATGTGGGAGTACCTAAATACTATATACTGGGGACTATTTAGTAAAATCGTAACAAAGGCCAAACAGAGGCAAGTTCGGTTTATCAATAGTGTTGGCCAGTAGGTGAGTTTTCCCACAATGAGTCAACCTTCCCTCATAAGGTAAGGAGCCTGAAAAGATGTCCATATGAGAGGGTTAGCACACCACATTTTATCAATTCACCCGCTAGTTTCTGAAAAACTGGAAGGTATGCTGGGTAGTCTGGGCTTGCATATTCTACTCCATCTTAAAGGGAAAAATCTACCTTCAATCACATTTTTGTGTATAATTCTACACATAATTGTACAAGTAAGTGTATAATTGTTTCCTATGGTTGAAAATGTGTGTTTTATGGAAGAAATTATCACAACCTATAATCTGTAGCCATTGGCAACTGTACACCAAGTCTGTACACAGGCAGGCTGATTCATCATTAGCGGCAGGTAGCGACAGATGAGCGTCTGTAGCAGTGCTCGGCCGTGAGTCGCTAGTTTATAGCGACTCAGTCGCTGTTCAGTAATGTTGAATACATTGTGACGAGTCGCTATTTGACCAGTACAGCGCTGTATGGGAGCGCATGTTAGCGACTGCTCATAGCGACCGACTCACACCATATTCAGCAAAAAAACAGCCTCACAAATCTCTGGTGCTGAAAAATAGTTGTTTGAAGCCCAGAGCGCAGGAGGAGGTGTGTTTAAAGTGTGTTTTCAAGCATCTATCAACTAGTAACAAAGCGAAAACATATGGAATTACATTGTAGCAACACTGTAACATGAACACTTTAATGGCAGACCTGTAATGTAATTTCTGAGGAAATATATAAAAAATGAAAAAATTATGAAAAAACTGCTATTTCAATGCCAGAAGAGGTCAAATAATTATTTGTGATTTTTTTGTAAAAGAAAAAAAAACAAAAACCCCGTTTAAAGAGAAGAAATGGATCGTCCATTGAAATGTATGGGAGAGCAACAGGTAGCGAGAGGTCATACCTGGCGCTGTGCAAGGCTGAACGCTGGCGCTGTTTGCTGAGGCTGTGAAAATGATGAATCGGACGCTACATGGCGCTATTCCAGTCGCTAAACAGATTCTGCTTGATAAATGTGTAATTGCGTGCCGTGTCCGGCGTTGACCAGTCGCTACCTGTCGCTACCTCTCATTAACCAGGCGCTACCTGACGCTATCCTTTCTTAAATAAGGGCCTAAGAAGATTGAAGTGAGCACTATACATACAGAGCACTGCTACAATGGCTGCTGCTGAAGTGAGGGAGCCCACTCAACCTTACAAATGCCCAGCAGCTGTATTTTCATTTGCCACATAATTGTATGGAACCTGTCCTGGCCTTGGGCAAACCTTATATGTGGTATACAGCAGGCCACTTCCATGGTGGCCCAGTTGGTGGGGGGTATATAGGACTAGGACTGGAACATCTTCCATTATTTTATGTTGGTCCCTAATTAATCTGTGTCTTGTTTGTCCCATATTCAATGTTGGGAAAGTTTTCTTTTGCTGTCTTGTTTCTTTTGTTTCACACTAATCCTTTTTGATAGGTATGAATCATGTTTGTCTATTCATTTTGTTTAAAAAGATAAGAGATTGCAGAAACCTATGAAAAAAATAATTGTGGAGACACATTAAATAAAAGTATCGCCATCTTCTATATGTCTAGAACAGGATAGTGATGTACAATCCATATGCTATAATAGAAGTGCTCACAGATACTGCTTATAAGGCTTGAATATATAAAGTAATTCTAAAATCTCAGCCACAACCCAGTATCTAAGTTAAAGTCATTCCTCTCCTTGGAGGAGCAGTGCCGCTTGTCACTAGTAACAAGCACTTTGTTAACTTGCCAGCATCTTGCCTGTCGCTTTTCAATTCACAAATCTCAGCAGTGTTCTCCCACATCATGGTGTTGTTGATATTTGTTGTGCTCCAGCAATTTTCAACGACAGCCGTTGTTTCTTGTCTAGATAGGAGGGGGCTGGAGGTGAGGAACACATTGTTCTGCTAATCTCTTATCAGCTTGTCTGAACAGAGGCTTACACCGAATTTCATATTCCAGTGCACACAATAAAGTACAAGTTCGATCCAAGAAGCAAATGCTTTATTCGTTGTTTCTTTGCTCACAGAGATGTAGAGCCAATAGAAGCGATAAGCCAGGTTAAAAAGTTTCAGCCAGCTTCTATTCAACTACAGTGATAACTGCAGATAATGTCAACAGAGAGAACTTTGTCAACCCTTCAAGAACAAGAGCAGCTCTCTAAGAGCCAGCCTTGGATAAAAATGTACCAATCTATGACAACCAACTAGAGCAGCTCTCTAAGAACCAGCCTTAGGTAAAAATGTACCATTCTATGATAACCAACTAGAGCAGCTCTCTAAGAGCCAGCCTTAGGTAAAAATGTACCATTCTATGATAACCAACTATAGCAGCTCTCTAAGAACCAGCCTTAGGTAAAAATGTACCATTCTATGACAACCAACAAGAGCAGCTCTCTAAGAACCAGCCTTAGGTATAAATGTACCATTCTATGACAACCAACTAGAGCAGCTCTCTAAGAGCCAGCCTTAGGTAAAAATGTACCAATCTATGATAACCAACTAGAGCAGCTCTCTAAGAACCAGCCTTAGGTAAAAATGTACCATTCTATGACAACCAACTAGAGCAGCTCTCTAAGAGCCAGCCTTAGGTAAAAATGTACCATTCTATAACAACCAGCAAGAGCAGCTCTCTAAGAACCAGCCTTAGGTAAAAATGTACCATTCTATGATAACCAACTAGAGCAGCTCTCTAAGAACCAGCCTTAGGTAAAAATGTACCATTCTATGACAACCAACTAGAGCAGCTCTCTAAGAACCAGCCTTAGGTAAAAATGTACCATTCTATGACAACCAACTAGAGCAGCTCTCTAAGAGCCAGCCTTAGGTACAAATGTACCATTCTATGACAACCAACTAGAGCAGCTCTCTAAGAGCCAGCCTTGGATAAAAATGTACCAATCTATGACAACCAACTAGAGCAGCTCTCTAAGAACCAGCCTTAGGTAAAAAGGTACCATTCTATGATAACCAACTAGAGCAGCTCTCTAAGAGCCAGCCTTAGGTAAAAATGTACCATTCTATGATAACCAACTATAGCAGCTCTCTAAGAACCAGCCTTAGGTAAAAATGTACCATTCTATGACAACCAACAAGAGCAGCTCTCTAAGAACCAGCCTTAGGTAAAAATGTACCATTCTATGACAACCAACTAGAGCAGCTCTCTAAGAGCCAGCCTTAGGTAAAAATGTACCAATCTATGATAACCAACTAGAGCAGCTCTCTAAGAACCAGCCTTAGGTAAAAATGTACCATTCTATGATAACCAACTAGAGCAGCTCTCTAAGAGCCAGCCTTAGGTAAAAATGTACCATTCTATGATAACCAACTATAGCAGCTCTCTAAGAACCAGCCTTAGGTGAAAATGTACCATTCTATGACAACCAACAAGAGCAGCTCTCTAAGAACCAGCCTTAGGTAAAAATGTACCATTCTATGACAACCAACTAGAGCAGCTCTCTAAGAGCCAGCCTTAGGTAAAAATGTACCAATCTATGATAACCAACTAGAGCAGCTCTCTAAGAACCAGCCTTAGGTAAAAATGTACCATTCTATGACAACCAACTAGAGCAGCTCTCTAAGAGCCAGCCTTAGGTAAAAATGTACCATTCTATAACAACCAGCAAGAGCAGCTCTCTAAGAACCAGCCTTAGGTAAAAATGTACCATTCTATGATAACCAACTATAGCAGCTCTCTAAGAACCAGCCTTAGGTAAAAATGTACCATTCTATGATAACCAACTAGAGCAGCTCTCTAAGAGCCAGCCTTAGGTAAAAATGTACCATTCTATGATAACCAACTAGAGCAGCTCTCTAAGAGCCAGCCTTAGGTAAAAATGTACCATTCTATGATAACCAACTAGAGCAGCTCTCTAAGAGCCAGCCTTAGATAAAAATGTACCAATCTATGACAACCAACTAGAGCAGCTCTCTAAGATCCAGCCTTAGGTAAAAATGTACCATTCTATGACAACCAACAAGAGCAGCTCTCTAAGAACCAGCCTTAGGGAAAAATGTACCAATCTATGACAACCAACAAGAGCAGCTCTCTAAGAGCTAGCCTTAGGTAAAAATGTACCATTCTATGACAACCAACTAGAGCAGCTCTCTAAGAACCAGCCTTAGGTAAAAATGTACCATTCTATGACAACCAACTAGAGCAGCTCTCTAAGAGCCAGCCTTAGGTAAAAATGTACTATTCTATGACAACCAACTAGAGCAGCTCTCTAAGAGTTAGCCTTAGGTAAAAATGTACCATTCTATGACAACCAACTAGAGCAGCTCTCTAAGAGCCAGCCTTAGGTAAAAATGTACCATTCTATGACAACCAACTAGAGCAGCTCTCTAAGAGCCAGCCTTAGGTAAAAATGTACCATTCTATGACAACCAACTAGAGCAGCTCTCTAAGAGCCAGTCTTAGGTAAAAATGTACCAATCTATGACAACCAACAAGAGCAGCTCTCTAAGAACCAGCCTTAGGTTAAAATGTACCAATCTATGACAACCAACAAGAGCAGCTCTCTAAGAACCAGCCTTAGGTAAACATGTACTATTCTATAACAACCAACAAGAGCAGCTCTCTAAGAGCCAGCCTTAGGTAAAAATGTACCATTCTATGACAACCAACTAGAGCAGCTCTCTAAGAACCAGCCTTAGGTTAAAATGTACCATTCTATGACAACCAACTAGAGCAGCTCTCTAAGAGCCAGCCTTAGGTAAAAATGTACCATTCTATGACAACCAACAAGAGCAGCTCTCTAAGAACCAGCCTTAGGTAAAAATGTACCATTCTATGACAACCAACTAGAGCAGCTCTCTAAGAGCCAGTCTTAGGTAAAAATGTACCAATCTATGTCAACCAACAAGAGCAGCTCTCTAAGAACCAGCCTTAGGTAAAAATGTACCATTCTATGACAACCAACTAGAGCAGCTCTCTAAGAACCAGCCTTAGGTAAAAATGTACCATTCTATGACAACCAACTAGAGCAGCTCTCTAAGAACCAGCCTTAGGTTAAAATGTACCATTCTATGACAACCAACTAGAGCAGCTCTCTAAGAGCCAGCCTTAGGTAAAAATGTACCATTCTATGACAACCAACAAGAGCAGCTCTCTAAGAACCAGCCTTAGGTAAAAATGTACCATTCTATGACAACCAACTAGAGCAGCTCTCTAAGAGCCAGCCTTAGGTAAAAATGTACCATTCTATGACAACCAACAAGAGCAGCTCTCTAAGAACCAGCCTTAGGTAAAAATGTACCATTCTATGACAACCAACTAGAGCAGCTCTCTAAGAGCCAGTCTTAGGTAAAAATGTACCAATCTATGACAACCAACAAGAGCAGCTCTCTAAGAACCAGCCTTAGGTAAAAATGTACCATTCTATGACAACCAACAAGAGCAGCTCTCTAAGAGCCAGCCTTAGGTAAAAATGTACCATTTTATGACAACCAACAAGAGCAGCTCTCTAAGAGCCAGCCTTAGGTAAAAATGTACCATTCTATGACAACCAACTAGAGCAGCTCTCTAAGAACCAGCCTTAGGTTAAAATGTACCAATCTATGACAACCAACAAGAGCAGCTCTCTAAGAACTAGCCTTAGGTAAACATGTACTATTCTATAACAACCAACAAGAGCAGCTCTCTAAGAGCCAGCCTTAGGTAAAAATGTACCATTCTATGACAACCAACTAGAGCAGCTCTCTAAGAACCAGCCTTAGGTAAAAATGTACCAATCTATGATAACCAACAAGAGCAGCTCTCTAAGAGCCAGTCTTAGGTAAAAATGTACCAATCTTTGACAACCAACAAGAGCATCTCTCCAACTAGAGCAGCTCTCTAAGAACCAGCCTTAGGTTAAAATGTACCAATCTATGACAACCAACAAGAGCAGCTCTCTAAGAACCAGCCTTAGGTAAAAATGCACCATTCTATGACAACCAACAAGAGCAGCTCTCTAAGAGCCAGCCTTAGGTAAAAATGTACCATTCTATGACAACCAACTAGAGCAGCTCTCTAAGAACCAGCCTTAGGTTAAAATGTACCATTCTATGACAACCAACTAGAGCAGCTCTCTAAGAGCCAGCCTTAGGTAAAAATGTACCATTCTATGACAACCAACAAGAGCAGCTCTCTAAGAACCAGTCTTAGGTAAAAATGTACCATTCTATGACAACCAACTAGAGCAGCTCTCTAAGAGCCAGCCTTAGGTAAAAATGTACCATTCTATGACAACCAACAAGAGCAGCTCTCTAAGAACCAGCCTTAGGTAAAAATGTACCATTCTATGACAACCAACTAGAGCAGCTCTCTAAGAGCCAGTCTTAGGTAAAAATGTACCAATCTATGACAACCAACAAGAGCAGCTCTCTAAGAACCAGCCTTAGGTAAAAATGTACCATTCTATGACAACCAACTAGAGCAGCTCTCTAAGAACCAGCCTTAGGTAAAAATGTACCATTCTATGACAACCAACTAGACCAGCTCTCTAAGAGCCAGCCTTAGGTAAAAATGTACCATTCTATGACAACCAACTAGAGCAGCTCTCTAAGAGCCAGTCTTAGGTAAAAATGTACCATTCTATAACAACCAACAAGAGCAGCTCTCTAAGAACCAGCCTTAGGTAAAAATGTACCATTCTATGACAACCAACTAGAGCAGCTCTCTAAGAGCCAGTCTTAGGTAAAAATGTACCAATCTATGACAACCAACAAGAGCAGCTCTCTAAGGACCAGCCTTAGGTAAAAATGTACCATTCTATTACAACCAACAAGAGCAGCTCTCTAAGAGCCAGCCTTAGGTAAAAATGTACCATTCTATGACAACCAACTAGAGCAGCTCTCTAAGAACCAGCCTTAGGTTAAAATGTACCAATCTATGACAACCAACAAGAGCAGCTCTCTAAGAACTAGCCTTAGGTAAACATGTACTATTCTATAACAACCAACAAGAGCAGCTCTCTAAGAGCCAGCCTTAGGTAAAAATGTACCATTCTATGACAACCAACTAGAGCAGCTCTCTAAGAACCAGCCTTAGGTAAAAATGTACCAATCTATGATAACCATCAAGAGCAGCTCTCTAAGAGCCAGTCTTAGGTAAAAATGTACCAATCTATGACAACCAACAAGAGCATCTCTCCAACTAGAGCAGCTATCTAAGAACCAGCCTTAGGTTAAAATGTACCAATCTATGACAACCAACAAGAGCAGCTCTCTAAGAGCCAGTCTTAGGTAAAAATGTACCATTCTATAACAACCAGCAAGAGCAGCTCTCTAAGAACCAGCCTTAGGTAAAAATGCACCAATCTATGACAAACAACAAGAGCAGCTCTCTAAGAGCCAGCCTTAGGTAAAAATGTACCATTCTATGACAACCAACAAGAGCAGCTCTCTAAGAACCAGCCTTAGGTAAAAATGTACCAATCTATGACAACCAACAAGAGCAGCTCTCTAAGAGCCAGTCTTAGGTAAAAATGTACCATTCTATAACAACCAGCAAGAGCAGCTCTCTAAGAACCGGCCTTAGGTAAAAATGCACCAATCTATGACAACCAACAAGAGCAGCTCTCTAAGAACCAGCCTTAGGTAAAAATGTACCAATCTATGACAACCAACAAGAGCAACTCTCTAAGAGCCAGTCTTAGGTAAAAATGTACCATTCTATGACAACCAACAAGAGCAGCTCTCCATGAACCATCCTTAGGTAAAAATGCACCAATATATGACAACCAACAAGAGCAGCTCTCTAAGAGCCAGTCTTAGGTAAAAATGTCCCATTCTATGACAACCAACAAGAGCAGCTCTCTAAGAACCAGCCTTAGGTTAAAATGCACCCATTTATGACAACCAACAAGAGCAGCTCTCTAAGAGCCAGTCTTAGGTAAAAATGTACCATTCTATGACAACCAACAAGAGCAGCTCTCTAAGAACCAGCCTTAGGTAAAAATGCACCAATCTATGACAACCAACAAGAGCAGCTCTCTAAGAGCCAGTCTTAGGTAAAAATGTACCATTCTATAACAACCAGCAAGAGCAGCTCTCTAAGAACCAGCCTTAGGTAAAAATGCACCAATCTATGACAACCAACAAGAGTAGCTCTCTAAGAACCAGCCTTAGGTAAACATGTACTATTCTATAACAACCAACAAGAGCAGCTCTCTAAGAGCCTGCCTTAGGTAAAAATGTACCATTCTATGACAACCAACTAGAGCAGCTCTCTAAGAACCAGCCTTAGGTTAAAATGTACCAATCTATGATAACCAACAAGAGCAGCTCTCTAAGAGCCAGTCTTAGGTAAAAATGTACCAATCTATGACAACCAACAAGAGCATCTCTCCAACTAGAGCAGCTCTCTAAGAACCAGCCTTAGGTTAAAATGTACCAATCTATGACAACCAACAAGAGCAGCTCTCTAAGAGCCAGTCTTAGGTAAAAATGTACCATTCTATAACAACCAGCAAGAGCAGCTCTCTAAGAACCAGCCTTAGGTAAAAATGCACCAATCTATGACAACCAACAAGAGCAGCTCTCTAAGAGCCAGCCTTACATAAAAATGTACCATTCTATGACAACCAACAAGAGCAGCTCTCTAAGAACCAGCCTTAGGTAAAAATGTACCAATCTATGACAACCAGCAAGAGCAGCTCTCTAAGAACCAGCCTTAGGTAAAAATGCACCAATCTATGACAACCAACAAGAGCAGCTCTCTAAGAACCAGCCTTAGGTAAAAATGTACCAATCTATGACAACCAACAAGAGCAGCTCTCTAAGAGCCAGTCTTAGGTAAAAATGTACCATTCTATGACAACCAACAAGAGCATCTCTCCAAGAACCAGCCTTAGGTAAAAATGCACCAATATATGACAACCAACAAGAGCAGCTCTCTAAGAGCCAGTCTTAGGTAAAAATGTCCAATTCTATGACAACCAACAAGAGCAGCTCTCTAAGAACCAGCCTTAGGTTAAAATGCACCAATCTATGACAACCAACAAGAGCAGCTCTCTAAGAGCCAGTCTTAGGTAAAAATGTACCATTCTATGACAACCAACAAGAGCAGCTCTCTAAGAGCCAGCCTTAGGTAAAAATGCACCAATCTATGACAACCAACAAGAGCAGCTCTCTAAGAGCCAGCCTTAGGTAAAAGTGTACCATTCTACAACAACCAACAAGAGCATCCCTCTAAGAATCGATTTTAGGTAAAAATGTACCATTCTATGACAACCAAGAATAGTGTCTCTCTCTAGGAGGCAGCCTTAAGTAAAAGTGTACCATTGTAATGCCTAACTGATCACCAGCCTTTGTTCAGGTGCCAACCAATCCAATATAACATCGTCATCTATGCACAAGTCCCCATTTGCCACGAGGACATAAGGGCGCAAACGATGGCACTTACCAGTGTCTTAATAGATGGAGAAAACAGAGAGTCATGGTATCCAAAGGGTCAGTCAAAAGCATAGTCAAAATGCAGAGCAAACAAATCTATCGGCAGAAGATAGACAGAATAACACACCAAGAGCTTAATACTATAATAGGCAGCGTGTGCAGAAGCCTGGACAGCTTTATGTGACCAATAGGAGGTTGGAAGGCAGGGGCTGCACAGCAGTTGCTTTGCATACTACCCTAAGAAAGCCAGACAAAACATCTGATGTTAACCCTTAACTGACCCTTAAAGTGAATGGAAACTGAAAAATGGATCCTCCACTCAAGCTTCAGGCCCTCCCCCCCCCCCCGCCTGAGCAGTATGCTGTTCCGTGCACTTCCATACCCAGCCAACCAGAAAGGCTAGGCACAGGAGCGTGCATGGCCACAAAGAAACAGGGAATGCGAAGATTACCAGTGCCCCGGGGTGTTCACACAGCGGGGCATCCAGTGTAAAATCCCCCAAGGGATAAGGTAGTGGCCAGGTCTGGAATGTTTTAGATTCCAGGGCCCAGGCCCCAGGGTTTTGACCCGCTTTAAGCTTTGCTGACCACTAAGAGCAGTAATACGATGTAACAAGGCATATGAAGCATGGGTCCCTAAGCGTATCAGTCTGTGTTTCCACAATGAACGGGAGATGCTGTGAACAGTGTGGGCATGTAAATATTTGGATCTAACAACCATTCTATAAGAACCAACAAGAGAAGCTCTCGAAGAGCCAGCCTTAGTTAAAGGTGTATCATTCTATCACAACCAACAAGAGCAGCTCTCTAAAAACCAGCCTTAGGAATAAGGGATACAAAGGAGTGGCAGCCGATCAGAGAATTTATAACTAACCTGGGAGGTGCACGTGTGCAGGACAATTAAAACCCGCCGGGGACACAGGAAAGCCCTGTGATGAACCTGGCGTCCAGACCATTAACATCGGAAGAGGTAAGCCTGCTCTCCCGAGGGCTGTCATTTTGTCCGGCGTCTAAATTTGATTTATTTAGATTTGATGTAGAGTTATTCAAGTTTGAACGACGTTTGAAACTTAAGCAGTTTTTTAAGGACCAGCCCACAGAGGTGGTATCTGATAATACGGGCAGAATGTGTAGACTAAAAAGCCAGTTTACCCCACCGGGACAATTTGGGGCTATTGAAAGTTATACCCGGATGATCCGGGCAGATACCATACGTATGAACGCCCGTAAACGTGAAAATAGCAACCTGACCCCTGGCGAGATTGCTGCACTTGAAGGCCTAAAGTCGGACCCACAAACTATAATCAAACCGGCCGACAAGGGTGGTGCCATCGTAGTATTGAACTACTGTGATTATAAAAGAGGCATTGAGGATCTACTTAAGGATGATGAGAGTTATCAACCGTTATCGTGTGGCTGGATATCAAATGATACTGCAAAGTTCTTGATAATGGAACACCCCAGCATTCCAGTCATCTATGGATTACCCAAAATCCATAAAGGGTTTGATCCCCTGAAGTACCGTCCCATCGTGGCGGGAACTAATTCTGCAACACAACCTTTGGCACAATGGCTTGATACACTACTGCAACCATATGTGAGGCAGTTACCCTCTTATTTAAAGGACACGGGTGACTTCCTTCTGAAATTACAGGATGTTCCTACACAAGATATTACATATATGGTCACGATGGACATCACATCCTTATATACTAACATACCCAACACCGATGGTATCACAGCTACCCGTTTTGTCTTGCAACGGGATCCGGTGGGTATTCCGACTGAATATATCTTGAATGGGCTTGAATTGGTGCTTAATGGCAATTTTTTTAAGTTCGAGAATACCTTTTACCGTCAAATAAGGGGCGTGGCCATGGGCAGTGCGGTGGCGCCATCTTTCGCCAACCTCTTTGTAGGATTCTTGGAAGAAAATGCAATATATCCCTCCGAATTGTTTCTAAATCACGTTGTGTTTTGGGGGCGCTATATAGATGACGTGATGGTATTTTGGAAAGGAGACCATCCGTCATTGCTACAGTTAATCACTGTTATCAATTCGATTTTTCCCTCCATACAATTTAACCCGGAGATCTCGGCCGAGCGTGTCACCTTTTTGGATGTGGCATTAACAAGGACAGATTATGGTCCCATTTCCACTAGTTTGTTCAGTAAACCGACTGACAGGAATACCCTATTGAGGTATGAGAGTGCACATCCCAAGCACCTTCTTGACAACATTCCCATCTCTCAGTTCTTGAGGGTTCTCAGAATTAATTCAGATGAAGAAGTCCGGATGGTACAATTACAAATGATGTACGACAAATTTCGCGTTAGGGGGTATCCCGTATCGGTCATAGATATGGCCTTACAGAAAGCTAAAGATATCTTTAAAGAGAAACCCACCAAGAGGTCTAAGATGGATTGTGTACCATTTACCCAGACCTTCAATGTGGTCTCACCTAAGATTGAAAAAAATCTGTCGCAGACACCATAATATACTCATGGCTGACCCGAGTCTGTCACCAGCCCTGAAGAAGCCACCCCTCAGGGTATATCAAAGAAGTCGGAACCTGAGAGACCTGTTGGTACGGGCTGACCCCATAGAGAAATACAGAAGTGCACCGCGGCCACTGTCCACCAAACGAGGCTGTTACAGATGTTTCAACTGTAACATCTGTAACTCCCTGATTACAGGAGAATCCTTCACACACCCACATACGGGCTACCGCTTTAAGATTCGGGACTACTTTAATTGTAACACCGATTTTTGCATATATATTCTGAAGTGTCCCTGCGGACTGGTATATGTCGGTAAGACAGTGGGCCCCTTTAAGCGTCGTTTCCAAAAACATAGGAGCGACATCAAGGTTCTGAAAGAAAAAGCTGAGCGTAACGAAACCACTGAATCAGATAAACCTGTGGCGGTACACTTTCTACTCAAGAAACATCAGGTCCATGAACTTAGGGGAATGGTAATTGATCAAATCCCCAAACCTCAACGCGGTGGTGATCGCGAACAACTTCTTTTACAGAAAGAGACATTCTGGATTCACAAAATGGATACTGTGACTCCACGCGGACTGAATACTTCATTTGGCTTTCACAGCTTCTTAGAATTGAGATAACTATCTGTCTTATCTGCTGCCCCACTTCCTCACTGCTATTTAGTCCCTCTTTATCCTCTTGTTTCTGTCGTTTTCCCCTATGTTGCTCATTTCTGAATCTACTTTACTTCTATTCAGGTCCTCTTTATTCTCCTCTTGCTTTGCTTTTTCACTTTTTTCCTCTTCACTTCTATTCTGGTTTAGTTCCTCTTTATTCTCCTTTCTCTTCGCCTTCCCTTTTCTGCCTTTTCCTGCCCCCACACATTAATTATCAATCACGCCAGTTAGTTCTTCCTTATCATGGTCTTTTTGGATTCTGACTGTCTTCTATAATTCTTTTCTGGTTCATTCTCTTCTTGCCCCCCTTTTTTGCTTAATGGTCTTATCTGCTGCTTTACTCCTTCACTTCTATTTAGTCCCTCTTTTTCCTCCTCTTTTCTCTATTCTGCCTTTTTTCCTCACTATTATCTTGGTTTAGTTCCTCTTTATTCTCCGCACTTCCAATGGTCTTATTTGCTGTCTCACTCCTTCACTTCAATTCAGTCCCTCTTTATTCTCCTCTTGCTTCATTCTGTTTTCCTGCTTACTGTTATCCGGGTTTAGTTCTTCTTTATACTCCTTCTTTTCTGTCTTTTTTCTTTTTTCTTTCTTTCTCTGCTCCCTTGCACTAACCATTCCAGCTAGTTTTTCCTTATTTTGGCCCTCCTCCTGTTTTTCGCCTTCCTCTTTCACACATCCCAGCTGTGTTTTTCTGACTTTTCTCCACTTGTTTCTTCACTCTTTGGCCTCGATCCACAGCATCACAGCCATTGCCCCTGACGATTTGGCCCTTAGTACCTTTCTTTAACACCCCTTTTTTAGGGGGCCACATTGCACTATAATGTCACACACAGTGGATAGGTTTCCTGTCACGCTGAGTGTGATCGTTCATTTGGGCTCTGTGCTTAGTTGTGCTGTCTCTATTTTGACGGGCCAATCCGGGGGCTCTGTGTAATATCCATTTATTTTTATGGTTACATATGTAAATGTTTTGTTCTTAGTCTCTCCTGGTCAGGGCTCCCCTACAGGCACACACTTTGTCTGTCTTTAGTGACAGAAGCTGCGCCCAGAGCCTGTTTAGGCTCTTGTGGGCGGACGTCATCATGTGAGGGCTTCACTGCCCTCACTGTGACGTCACTTCCGCCTCCTCTCATTGGAGGCCTGGCCAGGCTGTTTTCCTAGCAACCAGCCTGCCAGTATGAGTGTGTTACCAGCTGCTGCTGCCATACAAGTAGTGCAGCACAGCGGTTTTTGCCTGGGGGCTCTGCCAGTGAGTATTTTTGATTATTATCTGTTTGATGTGTTTATTATAAGTTGCCACTGTCAGTTCTGACAGCAGGCACCGCTGTGACGTCCCTCTGACGTCAGGTGGGCTTTTCTGACTCTGCTATTGGTTACTCATGTATATATAATGTGCTGTGTCTGTGTGCCACTTGTTGTGTGTTGACCCTGATGAAGGGGGCCTGCTGTAACCCCCGAAACATTGGATTGGATTGAAACTCACTAATATAGTTCTATTTGTGCTTACTACTGGAGTGCTGGTTTTCTCTCGATTTCAGGACAATTAAAATACACAAGTCTTGATGGGGCCACAGCACTCAACCCTGTTAGCTCGCAACCTGGTTAAAAACGCAGGACTCGGTTGGCATGTATCTGCAGAAGTATGCGTAAGCTACACCACCCAATGCCAAAGGAGAAAAAGGTTTTCATGATGCTGTTTATTTACTTACTGTATGTTCTCTATTTACCCTTTGAGGCCACAGAACAGTTGTAGTTATACTGAGAATAAATTACATTCAGGTGGACCTACTTTATTAGGACAACATTGCATTTTAAGGGTATCAGAGAACAGGGGCTGAATAGATATGAACACCACACTTTTTTGTTTCTTACATTTATTTACACTTTGGAAAAGCAAGTGTCATTTCCTTTACACTTCACTTGTTTTTAGAAGAAATCTCAATATAATAAATTCAAACATTCAAATTTGTGGCTGTAACATTTAAAAATGTAGAAAAGTTCAAGGGGGGTGGTGAATACTTTTCAAAGTGCTTTATATTGTGTAGTAACTTCCTGTGTTATGTTTTCAAAACTCCTTCGTTGTGGGTCTCACAGGGAATATATTGTATTGTATTGTGAACCTTCATGTGTATATATATATATATATATATATATATATATATATATATATATATAATCATGGGCAATTAAATGAAATACAGAGGCCAAAGCTTCTGAACATTACAGCACATAAAATAACATAAAAGCACAGTGGTAGGCTGATTAGGGGTTCATATCTCTGCCTCCCAGTGCTCTAGCATCATAATAGGGCCTTAGCTTAGAAATGAGCCCTCAATCTTCAGATAAGGAGATCAAAAAGATCTATCTCTAAAAGAAATACGGAAATATAATAGTAGCATAACTCTTTTGTGGATTTTTATTGCACTAAGTGTTATGCTATCCACGTGTGTTTATAAATATTACAATATTGCTGACTAGTGACTACAGAAAACAGCTAATGGTCTGGTTTAAATTGGTGCTGTGTCTCAGGAGAAACTTAACACATCCAGTTTCTAAAGCTAATTGTCGGCTGCAACAAAAGACAACCTGTCAGGTTGCACTCTCAGATCTCATGTCAGATCTGGCCAACTGCATAAGAAATAGGCTTATGCAATCCCTGTCCTTGAAACTAGGTTTACTTATTGTGAAGCAGGCATCTAGTAAAAAATATGTAACAACTCAGCCTTCCTCCCATGTTCATTCATGTTATGAGTTATAAGTTATGAATTGGTGATGCTCCTATTACAGTCCAAGGGGCACAATTTCTTCTCATTTTCTCACTCTCCAAATCCTGCAGATGCCACCATACTTCAAGAAGGTCTCTCTCTCTTTCTCTCCCTATATCTCGTGTTCATGAGCATGGGCTGTGAGCATTTCTGGTGTGTCCAGATGAGTTTGGCATGTTCATTTACACATCTGGAGATTGGGGGGTAGAAGCACTGGGCTGGATGGATATGAAAGCAATGTACTTCATGACTATGCTACAAATGTGGTCACATGGCTGCCTGTCCATGGCCTTGCAACCACATTTGGTGCACGGTCATGGAGGAATAGAAAGGAGAGGAGGAGGGACCAAGTTTGGAGACCTGCTACAGAATCTACAGCGCACTGGAGGTAAGGCACATGGGGCAGGCTTCAGGTGAGCTTCTTGGTCTCTTATTATTGCTATTGCCTGGACTGTATATTTAAACAATCAGAGCCTAATTTATAGACCCATAGGTTTAAGGGACTTTGGCCAGTTTCACCAACTACAAACTTAAGCAATATGAATCAACCTAGTTCTGTAACACAATGAACCCGAGATGCCCAAGCTAACCAATACATGGTTTTCTGACTATAAACCTGTAATTCATACTGCATTTACCTGACATGCACATTTACGTCCTTGAATCTCTTTATGCTAAGTGTAAAATCAAAGCATTATTTTCCTTTCTGCTGTGCAGCTTATCCATCCTGCTGTGCTTCTGCAGAAGGCTGTTGTATTCTCGACCCTTTTCTATAGACTTGCCCCTTACACCATGTACTGTGTGTAAAGGAGGAGTAGCTTCTTCATTTGCTCCTCTCTTTTCTTTAGTTCACTGTAAAGTTTACTGCAATTAAAAAAAATAACTCTGTTGTAAAAAGTAACTTGTGCTGGCAGTATGCTGAGCTCCAAACTGAAGGTAACTGTTGAAAACTGGAAGGCATGGGTGTAGAACAGGAGAGAGACTAACAGATATAAATAAATGATTTATATCAATGATATTAAAGTGATCCAAAAGTCACAAATTACTTTTGAATCGCCTTAACTATATGAATCACAGGGCACTGGACATGGTGATATAGAATGTCCTACATCTTACAGCATAAGAAACAAGCATAAGTACAAACCCCAGACAACTTAAAGCAGACCTTCACTCTGAATAAGAGTCTATCTTATATGTTTCCCACACCCTGTACATACAGATTGCTCACATTAAAAATCATCCTACCTGCATCTACTGCATGTTATGAGCCTTTAAACATCCAAGATGGTGGCTCATGGAACATCAGGCAACCTGCAAACAGGAAGTGTCTTCTGACTGTGTCGCTCTGCATTCTGGGATTGCTGTCCTTTTCCTGACTCCAGCTCTGCTCTGTCTGTGCAAAGCACAGCTATAACCCCGCCCCATGTACTTTATCCCACTCTCCTCTCCTCAGTGAGTGGGATGCTTCTGAGTCAAGATGGCGGCACCCGTATCCTAAAGTCCTAAACAGAGTTGCAGCCCAGTGGGGGAAAGAATAATAAGTAAGTGACTAAAAACTTAAAATATGTTAACTTTAGATGCTGGGGAATTGTTTTTTAAGGGTTTGGGCTTTTCAATAAATCATGCTGAAGGTACGGTTTAAAGAAAAATCCTAATGTCTTCCTTTTTCCTCTGCTGTATCATAAGCTGCGCTGTTATTGTATTTACGGACCTATAGCGCAGGGGTACTCAAATGGCGGACCGCGGTCCGAATCCGGACCGCAGACGCCATTTGTCCGGACCGCTGCCCAGGGCTGGTGTAGTGTCCCTGGAGCCAGGGGCGGGCTGGCCATAGGGCATACCGGGCAGCCCGGGATCCGGCGGTGCCGGTGACAATTGCCGGCCGGGGCTGTCAGAGCTGGGGGCGGGCACATGGGCGTGGCCAGGCCGGGGAAGGTGGAAGCGGCTCGGGCCTCGTAGGCGGGGGGGGGGAGGAGTGGAGACGAAGAGGCGCGGGAGGAGGAAGGAGCCGAGAGCGCGGAGCTGGCGTAGGCTTCGGGCGGCAAGCAGAGCCCGCTGCACACACCTGGAGGCCCGTCATGTCCACTCGCACTGCTGCCGCCCCCACCGCCGGTGCTGCTAGAACAGGCCTGACTCTGGGAAGAGGTGGCCTGCCTGAGGGAGGTGGCGGCCCCGGAGTCAGTGGTGTCCCGGCATCAGAGCACAGTGCTGCGCTGGCTGGAGGAGCGGCTGGCCCAGGGCGAGGAGGCCATTACCCGGGACCAGTTCATCGAGCTGCTGGAGAACCGGGCCAGTGGCCGAGAAAGTGCAAGGAGGTGAGATTCCTGTCCCCCATTTACTTCATGTGTAGAGTGCAAGCTCCTCAGCCAACCTGAGCAATGAGCTTTCCTGTCCCCCCACCCACCTGTCATTTACTTCCTGCTTCTCGCCCTTCTGTGTAGAGTGCAAGCTCTTCAGCTAACAACATGCTGGAAAGGGAGACCTGAGCAATGAGCTTTCCTGTCCCCCATCCACCTCTCATTTACTTCCTGCTTCTCGCACCCCTCACCTAACCCTTCTACACATCCACTGACCCTCACCTACCCCCCCAGCAGCTGATCTGCACCCTCCCCTAACCCTTCTCCCAGCCCGTGACATGCACTCTTACTTACCGGACCTTCATCCCACGGCAGACCCTGGTAAGTGGACCTCCACTGAAAGTAGTTGAGCACCCCTGCTATAGCGGGTAATACTGTTTCTCATTGCTTGGTATGCATTTGCCTTATTATTTTATTTTTTCTGTATAAATATATGACTTTAATTTGTTTCTCAAACCTACATATGTGTACTTGCTAATCCTCTAGGAGTTGGTCCAGGCCAATCCTCTGTGCTATAGTAAAATAGAGCTGTACAGAGTCTCATTGGGGTGCCAGCAGGCTACCCCACTGCACAGCTACTTTCCCTGGAGGCCTGCAGTCTCCAGCACAGTAAAGCCTTTCTCCAGGCAACCCAGCAACCAGCTCCCCCTTTCCCAGGGAACACACCCAGCCCACCTCAGTTAAGCTGGATCACAGAAGGGACATCTCTTCAACCTCAGTGTACAGGACAAGCAGAGCCCTACCTTATCCAGCTTTGGGGTCACTGCCCAGCCTCCTCTCTGCCAGCCAGCTTCTCTCAGGGAAACTATCCTCCTCGCCTTCCCCGCACAGCACCATGGATTGAGGGGCCCTCCTGGACTTCAACACAATCGGAGGCCTTCTCCAGCATGCCCTGCTTCAGCAGCCCTCCTCACTCTGATCCCCTCGTAGATCTAGCTTTCCAAGCTTCCTGACTCCGCCCCTTTTGTGGCAGCCCCACAGCAAACTTCCTGCAGCCAAATCCTGTGAGATTTTGCAAATCCCAGCCAGCAGAGGTCACCTGACCACATCCAAAATGGTGGCAGCAGTGGCATCCCAGCTGGGCACCTCTCGCCAGCCTCGAAAAAACAACAACAAAAAATACTTAACTATCCTACAATTATATGCAAATACCTTATGCATTCTAACCAAGGCCATTTTCATTGCTTCAATTTCGGCTAGCGGCTGAGCTGTGAAGGGCAAGTCCTGGTGCAGCTTTTTGAGTCATGAGCATGTTCTGCTGTGGTCAGAGACAGCTGTGGAAGAGCACGCTGAGAGCACCAAGGGACAGAGCTTGTTAGACCATATTTCTGCATGGCCCTGAAGGAATGAAATTGAAAGGAGGGGCACATTTTGTGCCCTGCTAAATCTTCTACTGTTTCTTCCGAAAATGGAGGCGAGGCACATGGGAGAGGCATTGGGTGTGTTGCTTGCTGCTTTAATATTGCCATTGGGTTTACAGTCCCTTTAAGGGTCTACATTTGAGACTCCAAGTGCTCCGTGGCCAGGCCACCCAACTGCTCTGGAGGCACCCACAGCAAGGGCAAGGGAAAGGGAGCAATATGCCATGAACTTCAATTGAAAGTTAGTAAATGTAATGTGTATTAAAGATTGGAAGTACACTTCCAATATATTTTGGAAAATTTGTGACATAGGGGTTTATTCATCAAGGGATAGCGCCAGGCAGTGCCTCGTAGCAGCAGGCAGCGTCTGGTGAACGCCGGGCGCTATACGCAATATCACATTTATGAAGGCGATTCTGGTGAGCGACTCTAACAGCGCCATGTAGCATCACATGTATTATTACAGGGGGCTCAGCGTATAGAGCCGGCGCTCTAGCTTCCAGAGCGCCAGGTATTACCTGTCGCTACCTGTCGCTCCCCCATACATTTCAATGGACATTCCTTTTCTTCTGTTTAAACAGGTTTTTTTTTCTCAAATTATTGTGTCATCTCTCCTGGCCTAGAAAGAGTAATTTTTGAAAACTTTTTTGATTTTTTTATATTTTTATACAGAATTGTCATTACAGGTCTGGCATTTAAGTATTAATGTCACAATGTTCAACAATGTAATTCCATGTGTTTTCGCTTTGTTACTGGTGTATATGTGTTCAAATACAGACTTAAATCACACAGCGTCTGGAGCTCTATGCTATAGCGACCAGATCCAAAGCGCCGACGCTGTGTGTGTTTTTTTGTTGAATATGGTGTGAGTCGCTGAGAGTTGATCGCACTGAGCTGGTGCTACCTTTCGCTCGCTGCAAAACTGTACTGGTGTTAGAACGCCCAACATACATCTCATTCATCAATGCCGGGCAGGTTACTACAGCGACTGAGGCGCTCGGTTACAGCGCCCGATAGCCGATCACAGTGTATACTAGCGGCCGCTCTAAGCGCTGCAATACAGACACTCATCTACCGCTAGCTGGCGCTTGTAGTGAATCAGCCTCCCCATGTAATGTGTAATGTGCTTGGAGGTGGAAGTACACTTCCAATATATCTGTTTAATATATCCATTTTTCATATAATGTACCAAGAATCTGTTTATTTCACTTTCTGACAATTGTAGGAGAAATAAAGGATATGAAGTTAAACTGACAGGCAGGATAACCTTTTTTAAGCAGCGAGGATTCTATTGAATTTTTTCGTAAAGCGCGTTCTGGTATGATAGAAATGTTTTAGGACAGCCTTGACCAATCCGATTTAGCTTTTGACAGTTTCACAAAACAGAAAAAAAGCAGTCTCTCCCTCCCAAATTGACATAGAGATACGAAGGGATAAATAACTTTAGATTTGTATCAACTGCCTATATATAGCACTAATAAAATCATTAGCCCAGTAATGTTTCCAAATACAGTACACATCTAACCATTTGTTAATTTCCATTCTCTGGTAGCTAGCCTGACTTTTACATTTCTTCAATCCTGCTTTAAGCAGAAATGTTCACTGCGTTAACAAAGAACCATACATATGAAATGTGGAGACGACAGTAGCCTATAGGAATGAATGTAGCTTTGGCTTCTAATATTAAAGTAAAGTCTGCTAAATATAACCATTCACCATCTTATATTATTCCCAGCAGTGGGAGGTAGCACAGCAATTTCCTAGATACTTTTGAAGATAGTGAAGGACTACAGGGAGCCATATCCAGAGGTCTCCTCAACAAACAGCTAATATCATCATAGACCACTTACGGCATGTTCAGAGAACCAACAGCATTAATCCACAGGATGAGGATTCTGATATTCAGAGATTAATGCCTGAGGTTATTTGACTGATATGTCTAATATTTATTCAGGAGAAAAAGATATGAATTAATAGCAGAATATAAAAGGGGGGGATTACAGGCAAGAATAAGGCCTCATGACCGCGCTGCCCATCCGGGAAGGTCGGACAGGCTCACAGCTAGGGGTCAGTGGCCGAAACGCACACCCAATTCGAGATGCCCCAAGGACTGGAACTTGGGATATAGATCAACCTGCAACCACCAGATAAACAGTGGTACGAGTACCACTGGTTGGGGACCCTTCTTCCAGAGTATCACTGAGCAGCTTGGAGTGTTATTAATTAAGACTTTTATGGGGTAATCTAGCATAAAATATAGAGCATCACTGAGTCATCTAAAATAAAACTGTGTAACCCAGATTAGGAGCTCCCATTTTTACCTTAACCCATTTTTACCTTAACCTTAACCTTTTTAATCAAGTGCCACAATCCATTTTCTGATTATTTCAAATACCACCCTTTAATCAGCCATTTAAAGCAAATAAATCACAAAAATAGGCAGTTTATTTATGGTGCAAATCAGGCCTAGGTGTGGTGTAGAACATGGTAAATTTATAACATGCTGGTATTGGAAATTTGACTCTTGACTCTGCTATAAGAGCTGGCAAGTTAAAAAAACCATGGTTGAATAAAGGACCAACATTTTTTTTTATACCAAGTTGGTTCCTACCCCACAAAAGTGATTGGTGGAAGGAAAGAGGCTGGCTTTTGTCTCTGCCCTTATATATGTTACCTGTCTGGGGACAGTTAATGGACTTCCCTCATTTATATGCAAAACATTTGTGTATTTCACATAAAGAAATTACATATAGTACATATGTGAAGCCCAAACAGTAATATAGGGCAAGGACAAGGTATTTAAAGCATCTGTTACATCACAGCGTATATAGTGACAGGTCCATTTTATCTATTTCATATGCACGTTCCTTTAACTGCTACAAGGTGGCAATTAACCTAGATACACAGGCATTATAAGGTTTAGCTCACTCATAAAGATAGCAATTACATTAAAAAAATAGATAGTAAATCAATAGCACAGTCACAGTATTACACAGTGAGCAGTAAACAACATGAGGATAATGTCATTCCCAATACAGAGATAACCAATAAATATCAGCCATGATGCAAAACCTATGGGGTTAACATGATCCCTCACTGGAGATCGAAAGATGAAGTGCATAGCTACCGATCGCATATTAGCCACACACGCGTTTCAGAAACAATGTCTCTTTCCTCAGTGCTTGCATGCTCTGCCAGTGCTGTATTGGAACTCACTTTTAAAGTGGACCAATACCCTGAAGGATCGATCCAATCCCTCCCCACTGTGGGAAACCCGCTGTGTGAAACCCCCCAGGAAGCCCTATTCACCTTACCTGCATCCCGATCCAACGGCGCATGCATGGGCCACGCCCGCATCTCGCACTTCTCTCTAGCAGAGCGCGGGCGCACTCCCTGTTAGAGGGAAGCGCGAGATGCGGCCGCCAGTGTGCTCGGAGCCGCTGAGCTATGACGGCGCTTAGACGCGCATAGCTCAGCATCTCCGAGCACGCTGATTGGACGAGTGCCCGCGCATGTGCTGTAGGAGTGAGGTGAGTTTTATTAGGAGATCTGGGGGTGCCCCAGGGAAGTGGACCAATACCCAGGATAGTCAAAATCCTGGGTGTTGGTCCACTTTAAGTCCATGCTCTTCTGGATTCCCCCTGGCTAGTGAGTGTTCCGAAGGGCATGCTCCTCCACATCACTTCCGGGCAGAAGAGGTTCCGGCCACACGCCATCCAGCCCGTCACTGGCAAATTTGCCAACCGCAGGATGGCCGTGCACAGGCACACAGGGCCTCTCTGTCCAGTCAAGTGAGTGGCAGTACTGATAGTATTGCTGAATAAAGCCCATTGTAGTATCAGAAAGGGTGCCACTCTTGCTAGGGAATTTGAATTTCCTGTTTGTTTAGGGGAATCTTCTTTTCTTCACAATCATTCTGGAAAAAAATAAATGTACACTTCTCTTATTTACAACGACATCTCCCATCAAAAATGCTCAAGACTCACATCTTTCCAAACACAGTGTCCCTCTGCAATATTGTTACATAAATGGGGATAGATCACTATCCTCATTCATGCCTAAGGGCATTCTTGTATCTAATTTGTAAAACCGATAAAGTCCTCTTCTATCCAGTTGCTGTTGTGGGTTACCCCCTCTCTTTGGGGTTTCACAATTTCAATCACTTGGAACCAAAATTGTGATATTTGATGTCTCAAAGGGCCTCAAAGGGTTCTTATGTATTTTTAATGTATTTTTTACATAGAAAAGGAGTATCATGGGGAAATCTGTGGTCAAAAATTCATGTATATTATGCTATGAGTTGGTTGTCATAGGCATCATGTATCAGTCTATCAATGCATGTTTTAATAGAGGTAGTGGGGTCATCTTCTACAGACTCGTATATCTGGGGATCTTCTAATTGTGTTATCACTGTCTCGTGGTAATACTTGTGATCCAGTACTACAGTGGCACCACCCTTATCAGCTGGTTTTTTTTTTTTTTTTTTCATATAATTTTTTATTTATCAGTAGCATAACACTCTCAACAGTGATACATGTATTTGTAAAGTGCCATCAATGCACTACAAAATCAGTTATATCAACTTGGGTTAAATATATTACATTAATGCACATAGAATATGTAAAATTCTATCATATCTTCTAGAAAGAAACAATAAAAAAATTATCCATTATCTCTATATATCAACATTTTGTGAGAAGAAGACTAGAGATGAGCGAACTTTTGAAAAATTCGATTCGACTGATTCGCCGAATTTTCCGACAAAAATCGTTTCGACCCGAATAAATTCGCGACGAATCGCTATTAAAAACGGCTATTTCTGAGCCTCCTACAGCCTCAATAGGGTTGTAAACCATTCAGCCTTGCTGTAACACGCACAGGATGCGTGCTGGGTTTGTTAAATAATACTTTGAAGAAATATCACATGCAGATCAGAGGCATCGCTAATAGAATCGCAGAGCGGCACAATTGCAGAGAGTTGAAGTGGCATCACTATGAGGGGCAGAAGGAGCCCAAATATACACTGGAGTTGGCCTCAGGAGCCCAAAAATTGGATGAATCACACCCTGGAGTTGGCAGAAGTTGGCAGCAGCAGCAGCAGCAGGAGCCCAAATATACACTGGAGTTGGCTTCAGGAGCCCAAAAATTGGATGAATCACACCCTGGAGTTGGCAGAAGTTGGCAGCAGCAGCAGCAGGAGCCCAAATATACACTGGAGTTGGCCTCAGGAGCCCAAAAATTGGATGAATCACACCCTGGAGTTGGCAGGAGTTGACAGTAGCAGCAGCAGCAGGAGCCCAAATATACACTGGAGTTGGCCTCAGGAGCCCAAAAATTGGATGAATCACACCCTGGAGTTGGCAGAAGTTGGCAGCAGCAGCAGCAGGAGCCCAAATATACACTGGAGTTGGCCTCAGGAGCCCAAAAATTGGATGAATCACACCCTGGAGTTGGCAGGAGTTGACAGTAGCAGCAGCAGGAGCCCAAATATACACTGGAGTTGGCCTCAGGAGCCCAAAAATTGGATGAATCACACCCTGGAGTTGGCAGAAGTTGGCAGCAGCAGCAGCAGGAGCCCAAATATACACTGGAGTTGGCCTCAGGAGCCCAAAAATTGGATGAATCACACCCTGGAGTTGGCAGAAGTTGGCAGCAGCAGCAGCAGGAGCCCAAATATACACTGGAGTTGGCCTCAGGAGCCCAAAAATTGGATGAATCACACCCTGGAGTTGGCAGGAGTTGACAGTAGCAGCAGCAGGAGCCCAAATATACACTGGAGTTGGCCTCAGGAGCCCAAAAATTGGATGAATCACACCCTGGAGTTGGCAGGAGTTGACAGTAGCAGCAGCAGGAGCCCAAACATTACTTCAAAGAGACCCTGGGGTTGGCTTCAGGAGCCCAAAAATTGGATGAATCACACCCTGGAGTTGGCAGAAGTTGGCAGCAGCAGCAGCAGGAGCCCAAACATTACTTTAAAGAGACCCTGGGGTTGGCTTCAGGAGCCCAACAATTGGATGAATCACACCCTGGAGTTGGCAGCAGCAGGAGCCCAAATATACACTGGAGTTGGCTTCAGGAGCCCAAAAATTGGATGAATCACACCCTGGAGATGGCAGAAGTTGGCAGCAGCAGCAGCAGGAGCCCAAATATACACTGGAGTTGGCCTCAGGAGCCCAAAAATTGGATGAATCACACCCTGGAGTTGGCAGCAGCAGCAGGAGCCCAAATATTACTTTAAAGAGACACTGGAGTTGGCTTCAGTAGCCCAAAAATTGGATGAATCACACCCTGGAGTTGGCAGCAGCAGCAGGAGCCCAAATATTACTTTAAAGAGACACTGGGGTTGGCTTCAGGAGCCCAAAAATTGGATGAATCACACCCTGGAGTTGGCAGCAGCAGCAGCAGGAGCCCAAATATTACTTTAAAGAGACACTGGAGTTGGCTTCAGTAGCCCAAAAATTGGATGAATCACACCCTGGAGTTGGCAGCAGCAGCAGGAGCCCAAATATTACTTTAAAGAGACACTGGGGTTGGCTTCAGGAGCCCAAAAATTGGATGAATCACACCCTGGAGTTGGCAGCAGCAGCAGGAGCCCAAACATTACTTTAAACAGACCCTGGGGTTGGCCTCAGGAGCCCAAAAATTGGATGAATCACACCCTGGAGTTGGCAGCAGCAGCAGCAGGAGCCCAAATATTACTTTAAAGAGACACTGGAGTTGGCTTCAGTAGCCCAAAAATTGGATGAATCACACCCTGGAGTTGGCAGCAGCAGCAGCAGGAGCCCAAACATTACTTTAAAGAGACCCTGGGGTTGGCCTCAGGAGCCCAAAAATTGGATGAATCACACCCTGGAGTTGGCAGCAGCAGCAGGAGCCCAAACATTACTTTAAACAGACCCTGGGGTTGGCCTCAGGAGCCCAAAAATTGGATGAATCACACCCTGTGGAGAGTCATGTGGAGAAAAAGTAGCTTAGTTAGTAATATCTACATAAAATTATGAATAAACAAATGCAAAAGTTTGCCAAAGTGAAGTTTTGTTTGAGGGTGTGTTTCCACCTTTTAATTAAATCAGAAACAAGAAGGTATCATTGCCTCTGACTAATTAGCCCTCAAAAATTCTTGGAATTTTTAATCTGGAATCATGTCTGATCCGTCTTATCCGAAGAATATTAATAAAAAGTAAGAGTAACGTAAAGGATTTTTTATCAATACTTACTTGTGGTCCGATGCGGAGGAATGTCTGTAACTGGAGAGCAGCGCCTTAAATCTGTTTTGCACGATCCATCTTTCTTGGTCTGGCCCCGTCATCAATCTACTGGAATACATCAGGCATTGTTGGGAGGAAAGCTTGGCTGATCCATGCGCCATTCATTTCCACGCAGGGCAGTCTCTGGAAAAAAAAAGTCTGTATAAACCAGGGTCTTTTTCATATAAAAACAAATGGTTATTCTTGCTTTTCAACCATATGTTCCACAGCTTTACCAGTCATTGTGTCAGCCAATGAAGCAACTTTGTCTCGAAGTGCTGCAAAAGCAGTCCACTGCATCACAAGTGGCATCTGACACCCCCAGTCAACTGTCTGTCTGTTATGCTTTGGGTTCAGCTCCACTATCCATTGATCTGATATCCAAGATCTGATAATCATAAAATTCAGCAGCTACTGCCCAGCCAAGAAGTGGAGGAGACACTCGCCTCTTCTTCCACTATCCGGCAATTAGTGATGAGGAGAGTGTCGTGGGAGGAGGTGTTGCAAGCCGAGGTAGTGGAAGAGGGTCCCTGGAGTCTGCGGCGGTGGCGGCGGCAGCAGCAGCGAATTATTGCGGACTGTTGGTAGGAAAAATCAGCTACTCAGCGATGTGGCAGTGTTCCATGCAGCATCCTGTGGAGAAAAAGTAGGTTAGTTAGTGTATATACATAAAATTATGAATAGACAAATGCAATAGTATTGCGAAAGTGAAGTTTTGTTTGAGGGTGTGTTTCCACCTTGCAATTAAATCAGAAACAACTAGCTATCATTTGCCTCTGAATAATTAGCCCTCAAAAATTCTTGGAATTTTTAATCTTGATGTCTGAGGGATTTCTCCTCTCAGACAGCGTCACCATAAGTCCAGCCTGCTGCATTACCCAGTGGTGGACCTTTCAGAGAACTGATGGCTTGTGCCGAGCCGAGGTGGAGAGTCACATGGCATGGTTGTTGAACAGAAGGTGGGCCAGTCCTTTAGCCTGTCAGTGTGTACCAAAGTGCACAGTGTTGTCTACGCCTGGAGCTGTAACTATAGACTCATGGTGGACAATATATATCCTTTTAGGCCCCCTTGGTGATTGTGGTTTCACGCTGTTCTTCACATGGTTTTCCTTGACCATCAGAGTCACACATGGGAGGAACTACTAAAAATGAGAACTCAATCCATGAAAGCATTGCTTAATCCACGAAAACTGCAAATTTGGACCCATGGTGACTGACACTTGGAAGAACATCTTGTTTGCGCTGCGACAAGGAAGCCAGAGTCATGCGTCCTGACATGGCACACGTGTTCAGTCTAGTTTTGAAGTCTTGCCCCCATCTGAAAGACATCCGAACAACAGGAAAGAAAGTTAGCATGCACTTCTGGCACTCCTACACCACCAAGCACAACCTTATTGAGCCTCAGCGTCACAACGGTGTACCCCACCATAGTCTGATTTGCGATGTTTCCACCCGTTGGAATTCCACCCTCCATATGCAGGATCCACTATAGCAGTGGTCCCCAACCCTGTCCTCAAGGCCCACCAACAGGCCAGGCTTTGCAGATCTCCACAAAGATGCTCAGGTGGAGTAATTAGTGCAGCTGCAGAGCAATAGAGCTGGCTATTTGGAGATCCAAAAAACATGACATGTTGGTGGGCCTTGAGGACAGGGTTGAGGACCACTGCACTATAGGAACAGAGAAAAGCCATCACGGATTTCTGGATGATCCAAACGGATAGGGGGACACCCCTGTGTAAATTCAATGTAAACCATTGGCAGCTCATACGTGACACCGACCGTTTGCTCAGGCCCTTTGAGGAAGCTACATTATTAGTCAGTTGCCAGGACTATGAGATGAACGATGAGATTCCACTGCTTCATGTACTACAACACATGTTGGAAAGCATGGCTGGTCAGGGCACTGGAGACATGGCACATACATTTCACAGCCACATGAAGCCTGTGGGGGCTGAAGTGGAGGAGGAGGAGGGGGTGGGGCACAGCAAACCACAGTTTAGGTTTCACAAAATGACCATTTTATCTAGTCATCTGACAGGAGAGGAGGAGCAGGAGCAGCCACAGGAGCTAGAGGGTTGTGAGTAAGGCGAGACAGAGGACCCAGACACACCATGGCAGTTTACAGTGGAGATGGAGACAGGTAGTCCCTCCGAGTCACTTGCACAAATGGCACGATGCATGCTCACATGCATGCGTACTAGTGAGCGCAGAATTGTCTCCATTTGTCAGCGGGAAGACTTCTGGCTCTCCAACTTATTGGACCCTCGCTTCCGGCACAAAATGGGGGCATTTTTTACGCCCACTGAGAGGGAGGACAAACTGACCTACTACAGAGACATCCCACGTAGTCAGTTGGGCGATGTCTATCTGCGCCATGGCCCATACTCCCGCAGGTCTGACTCGGGGGGAAGTCTGCGATCACCTTCCACTGCCATGGCTGCTGGGGGGGTGGAAGGAGCAGCAGCAGCAGCTCCATCAGCAGCAGCCTCAGTCTTCAGTCGCTAGTGAGTAGCTTTCTACACCCGCATAGTGAGTCTACTCATGAGCAGCAGGAAGACCTGGAGCTGGACCTCAAACAGCAGGTCATGTCATACCTTGACATGACCATGCCAACACACCTTCAAGATCCACTGGATTTGCTGGGAAGCCAAACTTGACTTGTGCCCGCAACTAGCAGAGTTTGCCCTGGAAAAGCTGTACTGGCCGGACAGTAGTTGATTTAGATGGCAACTGGGCTGCTCTATATAACGAAGCAAAATGGCAAATTTACCTCACTATATAAGCTATTGCCCCTCAGATTTACACAGGGGCTGCTCTATATTATGCTGCAAAATGGCAAATTAACCTCACAATATAAGCTATTGCAGCTCTATATAAATAAAAATAAATAAATAAAAAAAGGGCCTGTAGAAGCTTATTTAGTATAACAGATAGGGTGACATGTGCTGGTTTGGGATGCCCATATGGGCTAGTGTTTTGGCAGCAGTACAAAAACCAATGCAAAATGCAATAGCTTAATAAAGCTGATGCTGATCAACGCTTATTTAGTATAACAGATGGGGTGCAACATGCAGGTTTGGGATGCCCTGCGGCCTGGTGTATTTAAAGCAGACCAAAACAAATTCAAAATGCAATAACTTAATAAAGCTGAGGCTGTAGATGCTTATTTAGTATAAACAGGTAGGGTGCAAGGTGCAGCTTTGGGGTGCCCTGCGGCCTGGTTAAATGAAAGCAGTCAAAAAGGAAGTGCAAACTGAAGTAGCTTAATGAAGCTGATGCTGATCAACGCTTATGTTGTATACCAGATAGGGTGCAAGGTGCAGCTTTGGGGTGCCCTGCGGCCTGGTTTATTAAAATCAGTCAAAAACAAGTGCAAACTGAAGTAGCCTGATCAACGCTTATGTTGTATAACAGATAGGTTTAAAATAGCATGTGCCTTGGGATGCCCGTGTGGCCTGTTATATTTCAAGCTGAACAAAAAGTAACAATAATCCAAGTATGAGACATCATTTTGACCTTCTTCACAGCGCCATACTTTGAAAAAAAAAAAATTAATTTCATGCCGATCAATCCAAAGGTCAATGCCCCTAACAAAAATAGTGTTCAGGATAAGTTTTCCTTCTGGAAGGACGTAACCTTTAGTTTACATGCTTGGGGTAGGTTATCTTACAAATTGGGATACCCCAGGCAGCAGTGTCATTGAAAGAGACAGATTGTAATGCAGGCCATACGCAAGCAGAGAAACTCAGGCTGCAACAGGCCTATTTAGTTTACATGGTTGGGGTAGGTTATCTTACAAATTGGGATACCCCACTGTATATGAAACCGAATATAAATGCACACCCAAAAGTGGACACTCAGCCTCCAAGAGGCCTGCTTAGTTTAAATAAGAGAGCTGCTTAGTATGGTAGGTAGGTTATGTTATGTTACAGAATGGGATGCCCCAAGCAGACTTGAGATCAGTATATATGCACACAGCAGCAGTGTGTTAGCAGGCTCATACAGGCCAAATTTCTTTAAATAAATGTGCAGCTTACAGTAAATGCAGAGGCTAATGGTATGTTACAGAATGGGATGCCCCAAAGCTGACTTGAGATCAGTATATATGCACACAGCAGCAGTGTGTTAGCAGGCTCATACAGGCCAAATTTCTTTAAATAACTGTGCAGCTTACAGTAAATGCAGAGGCTAATGGTATGTTACAGAATGGGATGCCCCAAAGCTGACTTGAGATCAGTATATATGCACACAGCAGCAGTGTGTTAGCAGGCTCATACAGGCCAAATTTCTTTAAATAACTGTGCAGCTTACAGTAAATGCAGAGGCTAATGGTATGTTACAGAATGGGATGTCCCAAAAACCAGAGAGCACCTGGCAGGCAGCAGTAAGACTATGCACAGCAAAAGTGTCTTTATCATGCCTAATTTCAATTAGAATAGGTGCAAATGGTTAGGTTCTTAAATAGAGGCTGGTGTAGTCACAGAATGGGATGCCCTAAAAACCAGCAGTAAGTACACCTGGCAGGGACAAGTTGTGCTATGCCCAGCAAAAGTGTCTTTATCAGGCCTAATTTCAAATATGATAAGAGCAAATGCTTATATGGTCTTAAACAGAGGCTGCTGTAGTCACAGAATGGGATGCCCCGGGCAGGAATGGACCTGGCAGGGTCCAGTAGTGCTTTGGCCAGCAAAAGTGTCTTTATCAGGCCTAATTTCAAATATGATAAGAGCAAATGCTTATATGGTCTTAAACAGAGGCTGCTTTAGTCACAGAATGGGATGCCCTGGGCAGGAATGGACCTGGCAGGGTCCAGTAGTGCTTTGGCCAGCAAAAGTGTCTTTATCAGGCTAATTTCAAATATGATAAGAGCAAATGCTTATATGGTCTTAAACAGAGGCTGCTGTAGTCACAGAATGGGATGCCCCAACAGGAATCGACCTGGCAGGGTCCAGTAGTGCTTTGGCCAGCAAAAGTGTCTTTATCAGGCCTAATTTCAAATATGATAAGAGCAAATGCTTATATGGTCTTAAACAGAGGCTGCTTTAGTCACAGAATGGGATGCCCTGGGCAGGAATGGACCTGGCAGGGTCCAGTAGTGCTTTGGCCAGCAAAAGTGTCTTTATCAGGCCTAATTTCAAATATGATAAGAGCAAATGCTTATATGGTCTTAAACAGAGGCTGCTGTAGTCACAGAATGGGATGCCCTGGGCAGGAATGGACCTGGCAGGGTCCAGTAGTGCTTTGGCCAGCAAAAGTGTCTTTATCAGGCCTAATTTCAAATATGATAAGAGCAAATGCTTATATGGTCTTAAACAGAGGCTGCTTTAGTCACAGAATGGGATGCCCTGGGCAGGAATGGACCTGGCAGGGTCCAGTAGTGCTTTGGCCAGCAAAAGTGTCTTTATCAGGCTAATTTCAAATATGATAAGAGCAAATGCTTATATGGTCTTAAACAGAGGCTGCTGTAGTCACAGAATGGGATGCCCTGGGCAGGAATGGACCTGGCAGGGTCCAGTAGTGCTTTGGCCAGCAAAAGTGTCTTTATCAGGCTAATTTCAAATATGATAAGAGCAAATGCTTATATGGTCTTAAACAGAGGCTGCTGTAGTCACAGAATGGGATGCCCTGGGCAGGAATGGACCTGGCAGGGTCCAGTAGTGCTTTGGCCAGCAAAAGTGTCTTTATCAGGCCTAATTTCAAATATGATAAGAGCAAATGCTTATATGGTCTTAAACAGAGGCTGCTTTAGTCACAGAATGGGATGCCCTGGGCAGGAATGGACCTGGCAGGGTCCAGTAGTGCTTTGGCCAGCAAAAGTGTCTTTATCAGGCTAATTTCAAATATGATAAGAGCAAATGCTTATATGGTCTTAAACAGAGGCTGCTGTAGTCACAGAATGGGATGCCCTGGGCAGGAATGGACCTGGCAGGGTCCAGTAGTGCTTTGGCCAGCAAAAGTGTCTTTATCAGGCTAATTTCAAATATGATAAGAGCAAATGCTTATATGGTCTTAAACAGAGGCTGCTGTAGTCACAGAATGGGATGCCCTGGGCAGGAATGGACCTGGCAGGGTCCAGTAGTGCTTTGGCCAGCAAAAGTGTCTTTATCAGGCTAATTTCAAATATGATAAGAGCAAATGCTTATATGGTCTTAAACAGAGGCTGCTGTAGTCACAGAATGGGATGCCCTGGGCAGGAATGGACCTGGCAGGGTCCAGTAGTGCTTTGGCCAGCAAAAGTGTCTTTATCAGGCTAATTTCAAATATGATAAGAGCAAATGCTTATATGGTCTTAAACAGAGGCTGCTGTAGTCACAGAATGGGATGCCCCAACAGGAATCGACCTGGCAGGGTCCAGTAGTGCTTTGGCCAGCAAAAGTGTCTTTATCAGGCCTAATTTCAAATATGATAAGAGCAAATGCTTATATGGTCTTAAACAGAGGCTGCTGTAGTCACAGAATGGGATGCCCTGGGCAGGAATGGACCTGGCAGGGTCCAGTAGTGCTTTGGCCAGCAAAAGTGTCTTTATCAGGCCTAATTTCAAATATGATAAGAGCAAATGCTTATATGGTCTTAAACAGAGGCTGCTTTAGTCACAGAATGGGATGCCCTGGGCAGGAATGGACCTGGCAGGGTCCAGTAGTGCTTTGGCCAGCAAAAGTGTCTTTATCAGGCTAATTTCAAATATGATAAGAGCAAATGCTTATATGGTCTTAAACAGAGGCTGCTGTAGTCACAGAATGGGATGCCCTGGGCAGGAATGGACCTGGCAGGGTCCAGTAGTGCTTTGGCCAGCAAAAGTGTCTTTATCAGGCCTAATTTCAAATATGATAAGAGCAAATGCTTATATGGTCTTAAACAGAGGCTGCTTTAGTCACAGAATGGGATGCCCTGGGCAGGAATGGACCTGGCAGGGTCCAGTAGTGCTTTGGCCAGCAAAAGTGTCTTTATCAGGCTAATTTCAAATATGATAAGAGCAAATGCTTATATGGTCTTAAACAGAGGCTGCTGTAGTCACAGAATGGGATGCCCTGGGCAGGAATGGACCTGGCAGGGTCCAGTAGTGCTTTGGCCAGCAAAAGTGTCTTTATCAGGCTAATTTCAAATATGATAAGAGCAAATGCTTATATGGTCTTAAACAGAGGCTGCTGTAGTCACAGAATGGGATGCCCCAACAGGAATCGACCTGGCAGGGTCCAGTAGTGCTTTGGCCAGCAAAAGTGTCTTTATCAGGCCTAATTTCAAATATGATAAGAGCAAATGCTTATATGGTCTTAAACAGAGGCTGCTGTAGTCACAGAATGGGATGCCCTGGGCAGGAATGGACCTGGCAGGGTCCAGTAGTGCTTTGGCCAGCAAAAGTGTCTTTATCAGGCTAATTTCAAATATGATAAGAGCAAATGCTTATATGGTCTTAAACAGAGGCTGCTGTAGTCACAGAATGGGATGCCCTGGGCAGGAATGGACCTGGCAGGGTCCAGTAGTGCTTTGGCCAGCAAAAGTGTCTTTATCAGGGCTAATTTCAAATATGATAAGAGCAAATGCTTATATGGTCTTAAACAGAGGCTGCTGTAGTCACAGAATGGGATGCCCTGGGCAGGAATGGACCTGGCAGGGTCCAGTAGTGCTTTGGCCAGCAAAAGTGTCTTTATCAGGCCTAATTTCAAATATGATAAGAGCAAATGCTTATATGGTCTTAAACAGAGGCTGCTTTAGTCACAGAATGGGATGCCCTGGGCAGGAATGGACCTGGCAGGGTCCAGTAGTGCTTTGGCCAGCAAAAGTGTCTTTATCAGGCTAATTTCAAATATGATAAGAGCAAATGCTTATATGGTCTTAAACAGAGGCTGCTGTAGTCACAGAATGGGATGCCCTGGGCAGGAATGGACCTGGCAGGGTCCAGTAGTGCTTTGGCCAGCAAAAGTGTCTTTATCAGGCCTAATTTCAAATATGATAAGAGCAAATGCTTATATGGTCTTAAACAGAGGCTGCTTTAGTCACAGAATGGGATGCCCTGGGCAGGAATGGACCTGGCAGGGTCCAGTAGTGCTTTGGCCAGCAAAAGTGTCTTTATCAGGCTAATTTCAAATATGATAAGAGCAAATGCTTATATGGTCTTAAACAGAGGCTGCTGTAGTCACAGAATGGGATGCCCCAACAGGAATCGACCTGGCAGGGTCCAGTAGTGCTTTGGCCAGCAAAAGTGTCTTTATCAGGCCTAATTTCAAATATGATAAGAGCAAATGCTTATATGGTCTTAAACAGAGGCTGCTGTAGTCACAGAATGGGATGCCCTGGGCAGGAATGGACCTGGCAGGGTCCAGTAGTGCTTTGGCCAGCAAAAGTGTCTTTATCAGGCCTAATTTCAAATATGATAAGAGCAAATGCTTATATGGTCTTAAACAGAGGCTGCTTTAGTCACAGAATGGGATGCCCTGGGCAGGAATGGACCTGGCAGGGTCCAGTAGTGCTTTGGCCAGCAAAAGTGTCTTTATCAGGCTAATTTCAAATATGATAAGAGCAAATGCTTATATGGTCTTAAACAGAGGCTGCTGTAGTCACAGAATGGGATGCCCTGGGCAGGAATGGACCTGGCAGGGTCCAGTAGTGCTTTGGCCAGCAAAAGTGTCTTTATCAGGCTAATTTCAAATATGATAAGAGCAAATGCTTATATGGTCTTAAACAGAGGCTGCTGTAGTCACAGAATGGGATGCCCTGGGCAGGAATGGACCTGGCAGGGTCCAGTAGTGCTTTGGCCAGCAAAAGTGTCTTTATCAGGCCTAATTTCAAATATGATAAGAGCAAATGCTTATATGGTCTTAAACAGAGGCTGCTTTAGTCACAGAATGGGATGCCCTGGGCAGGAATGGACCTGGCAGGGTCCAGTAGTGCTTTGGCCAGCAAAAGTGTCTTTATCAGGCTAATTTCAAATATGATAAGAGCAAATGCTTATATGGTCTTAAACAGAGGCTGCTGTAGTCACAGAATGGGATGCCCTGGGCAGGAATGGACCTGGCAGGGTCCAGTAGTGCTTTGGCCAGCAAAAGTGTCTTTATCAGGCTAATTTCAAATATGATAAGAGCAAATGCTTATATGGTCTTAAACAGAGGCTGCTGTAGTCACAGAATGGGATGCCCTGGGCAGGAATGGACCTGGCAGGGTCCAGTAGTGCTTTGGCCAGCAAAAGTGTCTTTATCAGGCCTAATTTCAAATATGATAAGAGCAAATGCTTATATGGTCTTAAACAGAGGCTGCTTTAGTCACAGAATGGGATGCCCTGGGCAGGAATGGACCTGGCAGGGTCCAGTAGTGCTTTGGCCAGCAAAAGTGTCTTTATCAGGCTAATTTCAAATATGATAAGAGCAAATGCTTATATGGTCTTAAACAGAGGCTGCTGTAGTCACAGAATGGGATGCCCTGGGCAGGAATGGACCTGGCAGGGTCCAGTAGTGCTTTGGCCAGCAAAAGTGTCTTTATCAGGCTAATTTCAAATATGATAAGAGCAAATGCTTATATGGTCTTAAACAGAGGCTGCTGTAGTCACAGAATGGGATGCCCTGGGCAGGAATGGACCTGGCAGGGTCCAGTAGTGCTTTGGCCAGCAAAAGTGTCTTTATCAGGCCTAATTTCAAATATGATAAGAGCAAATGCTTATATGGTCTTAAACAGAGGCTGCTTTAGTCACAGAATGGGATGCCTCACAGCAGACTTAAGATCAGTTCAGTATATATGCACAGTTAGTTACTATAAGCAGCCTGAAAACGCTAACAAAGGCTGGATGAAAAAAAAAAAATCTCCCTGTCAGCCAGCTCCGTTTTTCCTACCTTTCCCTGGCTTTCTGTCTGTCTCCTGTCTGTCTCCTGCCTGTCTCCTGCCTGTCCCTGTCTGTCCCTGTCTCCAGCCTGTCTAACTGCCTCAGCTACACAGCGTTCTGTCTGTCTGTCACGAATGCAATAGAGAAATGAGGAAAAGCAAGATGGCCACCGTTAAATACCGCTGTGTGACGTCACCGGGCTTGCTGGCTGCTGATAGGCTGCATGTGACTGCCCCAGCTTGCACTGGCGCGGGATACATGTCCAGACATGTCCCGTCCGCCATCTTAGAATGCCTGTAAATGTAAATGAATGGATGTTAAAGGAAAACTTTGAGTGATCGAATCGCGGGGAAATTCGGATTCGATCCGAATCGAATTTTTCCTGAAATTCGGATCGAATCCGGGTTCGTCCGGATCGATTCGCTCATCCCTAAAGAAGACACTCGGTCATCTTCATGGGCATGTGGGTTTATGCCCAAAAAAGGAAGGGGGAGGGAAAGAGGGGAATGGGAGAGAATGGATGGAGTCCCTAAATAAAAAAAAAAAAAAAAAAAAAAAAAGGGGGGGAACATTAAAGTAACAATTAACTAATGACAGTTTACACCACTAACAAGTTGACATCAAAGTTAGCCGACTTAAATTCCTGAACCCATGGAGTCCACATCTCTCGAAATCTATCCAGCCGATTGCCGATATCTTCTCCATTGACATAATATAATGGACTCTATTCTTAAAGTCCCTAAATGACAGATTAGGAGTCATCCAAGCGCCAGCGATGGTAAGTTATCAGCTGGTTTTATTATGATAGAGGCAGCTTCTTTACAGCATTAAGTACCTGAAATTCCAATCTAGTAAAGTTATTCTTAAGGTTACCTTTAGGGTTCTGCCACCAGAGTTTGGATACATCAAGCTGTACCAACTTAAAGGAGCACTCTCGCGAAAAAAATGGCCCAATTATAAAAATCCTCATAAATATGCTGAATGGCGGGAGGAGGGGTCACTTATA
The DNA here is from genome assembly GCA_027917425.1 of Gastrophryne carolinensis. Lineage (NCBI taxonomy): Eukaryota > Metazoa > Chordata > Amphibia > Anura > Microhylidae > Gastrophryne > Gastrophryne carolinensis. Next base: position 438,669,282 of record CM051235.1, read on the forward strand.
CACCTGGCATCAGGAAATATCCAGCCAGGCTTATTTCTTTTAAATTAATGGATTGAAGAGGACATCTGGGGTGACAGGCTCTGTCACCCCTGATAGGCTAAACCTGTCACCCCTGCATTTTATTCCTACTAGGGAGAGAATAAACCACAAGCTTGGCGGGGGTTTTATTCAGTTCAGGTGTATAGGGGACCCCTCCTCTCATTAGCCGATGTGTTTATATGGATTTTTAACATTACACAATTTCGCGATAGTGCTCATTTAATAAAGGTTTTTACAGTATGAAAATTCGTGGAGAGTGACCACTTACACAGTTTCTTGCATATTGTCAGGTCAGTTACTGAGGGTAAGGATATGTTGAATGAATCTACACTTGGACGGTAGATAAATGCTCTTAATCTGAGTGCAAAAAAATGTTTGAAGGCAACAAGCTGTATGAGTTATTGGCTATTATATCCAAAGATGAATTGGATCTTATTGCAATAGCAGAGAATGGTTCAAGGATCCCAATGACTGGGAGATAGCTATACCAGGATACACATTGTACAGAAAAGACAGATTAGAAAAAAAGGGCGGTGGAGTAGCCATTTATGTCAAGAATGCTCTTCAATCAATAATACTTCACCATAGACATAACAAACTATAAGCTCTCTGGGTTACCATGCAGACTAAAAAGGGAGCTGTGGTCAGAATTGGTTTGATATATGGGCCCTGCTGGACAATCTGAGGATGAAATCAGTGGAATGGCAATGAAGGGGGACATTGTAATTATGGGTGACTTCAACATGCCTGATGTGGACTGGAATATTCCAAATGCATCAACATGCAAGAGCCCCTAAAACATTACTAAAACACAACATTAATGTGCCCCTAAAACAACTTGTGATGTCACAAACTAGAGGGGATTCTAGACATTCTGGACTAAGTTCTGACCAATGGGGATCTGGTGTCTGAGGTCAGGGTATAAAAAATCTGGAATCCAGCAACCATCAATGCTTATGGTTCAGGATAAAAACAGACATTGTGCAATCCCACACCAGAACCTCTGTTTGGCCTGGGAGGGGCCAGAGTCTTCATAGGGCAGTAATTAATTAGAACAAGATGTTGTTCGTGAGCTAGAGAGGAAGCAAAGATTCTGCAGGAAAGAGAAAAGGAATCCAAGGTCCAGGCACCATGAAGAGGAGGAATAAGCTGTACTGTGGCAGTCCAACGCTGGAGAGAGAGACAACAAAGTCTGGGCTTCTTAAGTCATGCAATGGTGATTTGATATTATTGGAAACCATCTCTAAGGGTGCTAACCTAAAGTCAGCTGCTGAACAGTTGCTGAGGTTGTGAGGGTGACTTTTTGTACCTTGGATTCTCTTTACACTATGTCCAAAAGCCGTCAGAGGTTCTATGTTGTTGGAATCTCCTAGGCTCTCATATCAGTATTGGTTACCATGCAGTCCACTTCCCGCATAGTGTTCCTGCAGGCTGCTGTACCTTTCTCCTTAATTCTTGTACAGTACCTTCGAGTCATTTCAGTCCAAGTCTCTCATAATTTTTTGTAGTTTTGTATCATGAATTATTAAAATGAAAATCTGGGCTGGACAAAATAAATCCTAGATGCTTGGTGGGTTGTTAACCCTTTCTTCATTAGATATTTGAGGTTTATGAATGGCTGACACAAAAGTTGATAAAGCCTTGGCTGATCTCAGGAACATAATGTCCAATACTGCATTCCCATTACGACAAGCTCCACGACTCACTAGAGGCTCTAATGTCTATTAAATACTTCCAGTTCTTAGGCAGGTCAAGTTCTTTGACAAATATCAAAATTAACACACAATAACTGAAGTCAGTGTTAGAACAGATGTTAAATCAGGGACACCTAAGAGGTAACTAGAAGTAATGATAGCTTTAAATACGAATACAAACTTGTCAGGTATTAAGGAACTGGCCTCTCTTTAAGTGTAACAATTGGTCGCAATATAGTTAATATGCAGGCAACCACTGGAAAATCTTGAACACAAACATGCATAGATTTGGAGTCTTGGCCCTGGGGCTAGAGAAAAGATTACAGCTAGGAAGGTCCATTGCCATAGGATTTTAGCTGTAGCCCAGAAAACTCCAATTAGAGGGAAAAAATGCTTACCTGGTCTGTACACTTATATTGAAATAAAGGGACTGGAAAAGTTTTGAAGCAAGGCAACTGGTGACTGTCATTTACTAATGGTGTATTTTTTAGAAGACCCTTGGATCTGTGTGAGAACCCCATTCTTATATTCCTTGAATATGTGCAGTAAAATATGGGTGTATGGGTAAAATGAATAACTTCTCACCAGGTGAGCTTTAACACTGTTAAAGTGGACCAACACCCAGGATTTTGACTATCCTGGGTATTGGTCCACTTCCCCGGGGCACCCCGATCGGGGGTGCCCCGCTGTGTGAAACCCCCCAGAAAGCCCCCAAAACTCACCTCTCCCCGCTCCCACGTGGCCGCGCCGTCCAATCGGCGCCGACGGACAAGCTGATTGACAGCAACGTACAGGCAGCTTGCCCGTCGGCGCCTCCCGCGCGTCACTCTTGACGGGCACGCGCACGCCTAGAAGGGCCGCGAGGGAGGCGGCGGCAGGCCGCCGCCGAAGACCAGGTAGGTGGATTTGGGGTGTTCAGAGGGGGTTCACCCCGCGGGACATCCCGATCTCGGATGTCCCGCGGTGTGTGAGGTGATCGGCCCGGGAATCTTATAGATTCCCGGGCCGATCACCTCAGGGTGTTTGTCCACTTTAACAAATTGTCAACCCAAAGCACAGGATTTCATTTTAGTATGCACAATTCAATGCCATCACATTGACAGACCGTTTTCTTTCAGCAAGACCATTCGAAAGGTAAGTCCTGATTAGTTTCCATAAACTGGCTTTATTTAGGAAAGACTGCGATGTGCCTAATAATGGATTTGCTATCTTACACAATTGCTGAAATTCATTATTGGCAGTTGTGGATAAATGAAATTGAAAGGCTGTGATTCATACTTCCCATAGCTGGCTATGATACAGCGCTACCCCGACAAAGAACATCAGCTATTATCCAACAAATCAAGATACAATTCTTCAATTCATTTTAACAGAACGCTGCGTAGCCGGAGTAGGCATGAAAATCCTGTGGCAATGTGATGTAAACTGTTACAGATAATCAGATTTCTAAAAAAAAAAACTAGATAAAATGATGTTATGAAGAAGAAAATTTGCAATAAGCAGCCGGGTATCATTCAGCCACTTAGGGCATGCAAAAAAGCCTTACCAGTTTAATCGCACAGTGAATACTAAACAGGGATCCATTATGCTTAGGCTATTTTATAGAAATGTATTTTCACCAAAAAATGTAACCCCACATTAACAGGCATTTAAAATACTGTAAATCATGTGATAACCTGTCAGTAACCACTTAGAATAGGCCATGTATTCCCACATCAACAACAGTTTGGTCATGTCATGTAATTTCTTATATGATTTCAGTACTCAGTAATTTCAATACTTATTGGCTGAGTCATGTTACCTCAATGATCATTTGACATGACCAACATGACACATGCAATATTGCAATACGCTAACTTTCCTTTAAGTGCTAGTTCTATTGTGCAGTACTGGGGAGGGGCATGGCCAGGTTTTAATATGTGCAGATGGAAAGGCAATGGCAAACTTTCTTTTGGTGCTTTCAGACCAGCGCTTCTTGAAAATACAGTACAAAAGAAGCCAGTCACAGGGCATGCTGTAAAAAAATGGGACTGAAGGGAAAGCGAAGGCCTCTTTGGTGAGGACATTCATAGGTAAAGGGTTAGATGGGAGCTTTGCACTGTCACTTCCCCAGTTAGTGTGGTGCAGTTACAGTACTTTTCACTGCCATCTAGTAGTCAAAAATACACATACATTTAAAGTAAGTAGCTGGGTAAATGTAGATAGAGGGAGTAGAAAGGGTGCACAGAAAAGGAAGGCCATACCTGTGTCTGTGCACCCTACCAAAATTGCCAAGTTGGGTAATGATGCAAGAGTGTCAGTTTCAGAAATGGCAGCCCTAGCGGATTCTGCTCTCCCTAACAGCCGGGAGAACAGCCCAGCTAGTGAGCGGGTGGTTGGGACTGCAGGTAGGACTAGACAGTTAGTGGTCATAGGGGATTCTATTATCAGGCGGACTGATAGAATAATTTGTCTCAGAGGCCGCCTCAACCGAATGGTTTGCTGTCTCCCTGGTGCCAGGGTTGGGCATGTGGTGGAAAGGGTGGATAAATTACTGGGAGGGGCTGGGAATGACCCAGCTGTCATGGTCCATGTGGGAACCAATGACAGAATTAATGGGAAATGGAGGATCCTTAAGAATACATTTAAGGAATTAGGCACAAAGTTGAAGGGAAGGACCTCCAAGGTTGTATTCTCTGGAATACTGCCAGTGCCATACGTTACACATGAAAGACAGCTGGAGCTTAGAGAGTTAAATGCATGTCTCAAGTCCTGGTGCAGGGTTCCTAGAGCACTGGGCTGACTTTTCATTGGGGTACAAATTGGATTCTAAAGATAATTTGCACCTGAATGGAAGGGAGGCTGCTGTGCTGGGTAAGATGATATTAGAGGGGGTGGAGAGTTATTTAAACTGGAGATGAGGGGGGAGGGCAAGAGTGAAAGCAAAAGTGAAGAAAGGTTACTTAGGGGACAGCATATGATGGTGGGTGGAGAATTAGAAGGGGGAGGACTGCTATAATGGATAAGGAGATCCATGTGTTGCAAACCAGCAGTAAAAAATTAGACGAATGCATTACTGCAGAAACTAATACTATACCCCAATGTGTCAAACTAGATAGGAACATAAAGTGTATGTTCACAAATGCCAGAAGTCTGTTAAGTAAAGTAGGGGAGCTTGAGGCCTTGGTGCTGGCAGAGAATATTGATGTTGTTGATATGGCTGAGACATGGCTGGATTTCACACATGACTGGACTGTCAGTCTACAAGGTTTTGCTCTTTTTCGGAAAGACAGGGCAAAAAGGAAAGGGGGTGGCGTGTGTCTTTATGTAAAGCAAGAATTCAAAACATATATTAATGAGGGGATACTAGCAGAAGATTGTAAGGATGTAGAATCCTTGTGGGTAGAAGTACGGGGCGATGTAAACAATGCTAATATACAGTTTGGTGTAATCTATAGGCCCCCAAATATAACTGAGGAAATAGAGGGTCAACTACATAAACAGATAGAGCGGGCGTCACAGGCTGGTACAGTGGTGGTGATGGGGGACTTCAACTATCCAGGAAACGACTGGAGACATGGTTCTGCTTCCACTACAAGGGGGAGAGCATTCCTCAGCCTGCTACAAGATAATTATATAAATCAGTTCGTGGCTGCACCTACTAGGGGTGATGTTCTTCTAGATCTTGTAATATCAAATAATGATGACCTGATGGGGGCAGTAACAGTCCGTGAAAATTTTGGTAACAATATAATTGTATTTAACATAAACTGTAAGAAAGATTTTCTGCCTGGGAAGGCAAAAACATTAAATTTTAGAAAGGCCAACTTCCCCAGGCTCAGAGCTGCACTCAAGGACATTGACTAGGAGCATCTGTTTAGGAATAAGGATACAGATGCCAATGGAAATGGTCACTGGTGATGAAGATAAGGCAGAGCTGTTAAATGGATTCTTTAGCTCTGTGTACACAAGAGAGGAGCGAGGAGCCAACACAGGAGATGCCACTAATAGCAATAGCCCAAGTATAATAATTAACAAGCTAAATGTGGATATCATCCAGGAAAAACTAAATAATTTAATTGTGAATAAGACTGGAGGACCAGATGGACTTCACCCAAGAGTTCTCAAAGAACTCAGTTCCGTTATCTCGTCACCTCTGTTGTTGATCTTTAAAGACTCACTAGCAACTGGTATAGTGCCAAGGGACTGGCGCAAGGCAAATGTGGTGCCCATTTTTAAAAAGGGCTCTAGGTCTTCTCCGGGCAATTACAGACCTGTTAGCTTAACATCCATTGTGGGGAAATAGCTTGAGGCACTATTAAGGGACATCATACACGAATATGTAACTATCCATAATATTATAAGTGACAACACGGTTTTACTAAGGACAGAAGCTGCCAGACTAACCTGATTGGCTTCTATGAGCAGGTGCGTAGAAGCCTGGACAGAGGGGCGGCTTAGGATATAGTTTTTCTGGATTTTGCAAAAGCATTTGACACTGTCCCCCATAGACGCTTATTGGGGAAATTGAGATCTTCAGGATTAGAAAATCCAGTTTGTAACTGGATTGAAAACTGGCTGAAGGATCGTGTGCAGAGTTGTGGTTAATGATACCTACTCTGAATAGTTACCAGTTGTAAGTGGCGTACCCCAGGGTTCAGTGCTGGGCCCACTATTATTCAACTTGTTTATAAACGACATAGAGGATTGGAATTAAAAGCACTGTCTCTATTTTTGCAGATGACGCAAAGATATGTAGCACAGTGCAGTCTATTGAAGATGTTCACAAGCTTCAGGCTGACTTGGACACATTGAGTGTCTGGGCATCCACTTGGCAAATCAAGTTCAATGTGGAAAAATCATGCACTTGGGGTCTAATAACCTGAAGGCCACATATGTCCTCGAGGGAGTAAAACTGGGAGAATCACTAGTTGAGAAGGATCTGAAGGTGCTGGTAGATCACAGGCTAAATAACAGCATGCAATACCAAGCAGCTGCTTCCAAGGCCACCAAGATACTATCATGCATTAAAAGAGGCATGGAATCATGGGATAGGGATGTAATTTTACCTCTTTACAAGGCACTGGTGCGCCCTCACCTGGAATATGCCGTCCAGTTCTAGGCACCCATTCATAGAAAGGATGCTCTGACTATGGAAAGGGTGCAAAGGAGAGCCACCAAACTAATAAGGGGAATGAAGGATCTTAGTTATGAGGAAAGATTACGAGAATCAAATCCGTCTAGTCTTGAGAGGAGGCGATTGAGGGGGGACATGATTAACTTGTATAAATATATAAATGGCCCATACAAAAAATATGGGGGAACACTATTTCATGTAAAATCCTCTCTAAGGACAAGGGGGCACTGCCTTCGATTGGAAAAAAAGAAATTTAGTCTCCGGAGGCGACAATCGTTTTTTACTATAAGAACTATAAATCTATGGAATAGCCTCCCACAAAGGCTTGTCACAGCATCAACCGCTGATAACTTCAAAAAAGGATTAGATGCATATTTAGAAGAAAATAACATTAACAGTTACTATTAGCGGTTATCGGTTATCAATAAAAAAATAAAATAAATAACTTCCCCTATAAAATAAAAAATAACTTCCCCTACCCCAACACCCTTGGTTGAATTTGATGGACATATGTCTTTTTTCAACCATATTAACTATGTAACTATATTGTCTGGATCTTCTACTCCACACTAATGCCCCTGCGACCACCAAGGACTGCCACTAGAAGATGCATGGCGCTGGTTGGGAACCCCTGTTTTTCCTTACCCTTTTGTTGTAATCTGACTGGCCTATTATCCACTTAGAAAGCCTACCTGGGAAGGTAGCTTCAGGAGATTCCCTTATCCACCACTGACCCCCAAGACTGTGGGATGAAGTGTGTTTTTTTCTTTGCTGAAGCACAAGCCACAGCATTTGTTTTCAGCAGGTTCTTCTAAAGGGTTACACATGGGTAATGCTCACAATTAATGAAGTTGCTTTCAAAGAACTTCCATGCTTCCTAATGAAGGCCATGTCTTTTGTTAAAAGCTGTAGATAATTACAAAATAGAGGAGTTTACTGGAATCAGAAAGGCTTTTAATATTCTAATTTAGAATGAAAAAAGCATCCATTCGCATTAGAGCCAGAGAAGGAAATGTATTTGCCTTCATATATTTCTGTGCACACTGCCACCTTGGGATGCCTATTATATACAGACCAGTGGGTATACTAAGGCCAGGCTGGTCATTAGCATACTGCTTTCCATGTAATAACTGCTCCCATAGGAAACAATTTGTTGCAGGATGTAATGTTCCCCTAGAGCATTGATACTGTACACAGCTCACTCATGCTTCTCCTCCTCTGATCATGGTTGTAATTTTTATTAAAGCAGAGTTAAAGTAACTCTAGGTTCCTTTCAACACCCACCCCAAGGCATCCTGCCCCTCCGTTTAAGCTCTTTCCTGGGAGGATCAAAAATGGCATTCTTGAGCTGTGGCAACCTCATTCTCATATCCTCTTCTTCTAGGTATGCTCAGTGGACGTTCACACTCTGTGGATGGTTTCTTAATCATAGAGGCATCCCAAATATGAATGCTCTCTGTGATGGACATGGTATAGTGCTTGGGACTAAAACTTCTGCCTCATTACCTGCATACCCTTATTGTCCCTGTGATCCGCCATGGTTGAAGGCCGGCTTGAGGCCCCTGCACTCTCCCGATACTATCTCAGTGTGGTGGTGATAATGGGGGGGTCCCCCTTTTTTACTTTCAACATGAAAAAAAAATTGTAAGAACCACTATAATTGTTATATATATATATATATATATATATATATATATATATATATAGAGAGAGAGAGAGAGATTACCTCGAAGAAGAACAAGACCCAAGAATTTCACTTTCTTGGGTCCTCCGATTTGGAATGTTCTGCTGTGTGCATCTTCTGGGATCAGCGAAAAACTGACCTCTTCCTGGCTCCTGATGGGGGCCGCCCAGCAAATTAGCAGACTATAAACCTCCTGGCTGTCCCACCTCTCAGAAACCTCCTGGTTTCTTAGATCGAGGGACGGTAGAAGCATGCATTCTGAAATTCTTTGGGCCACGACCAAGGCTCCCTATCGGTTGTTTCCCTGCCTCTTGTCACCAGTCAAGCCCCTCCATTGCAATGAATGGACAGCGTTGTACACAAGCACAATGACTGATGTGGGCAAAGGGGGCACAGAAGAGCCCTGAAGGGACAGTGTAAAATGTCGTGGGACAGAAGAAATGCAGACGGAGCTGGAGCAGGAAGTCATCTGGAGCTGGATATAAGATCTGGATATAAGAGTAGTGAAATTTAGAACATTAAACTTTTTTGTGTGGGTTCTTATTTTTGATTACACTTGGGGCGAACTGGTAAGAGGTCTAGAGGACACCTATACCAGTTTCCCAGGGTAAGGAGCGGGCATTGCACCGGGGGGGAGAAGAGTCCGGTGCCCACTGGTAGGGGCACAGGGCTCTTCCATGGGTGACCACGGCACCCATACCAAAGGGCATAAGGGCTTGTTACTCACAGGGCCAGGGTTCAACCGTTGCGATTTCTTTCCCCTGTCTTAGGCCTTTTTTGGGGGGGAGGGGGCACAGAATTTAAAGAATATAGCTCTAACAAAAAAAAATGCCTCTCTGTCAGTTTCATTGTTAAAATGAATGCCAGTTATAGTGGACAAATAAACGAAAAATCACACAAAAATTCTCACCAAAAGACCAAAATGGTTTGCTGAATCAGACAAGGGGTAAAAATGAGAACTGTGAGAACTGTGTTTTTACATTTAAAAAAATGCCTGAGATTCCATTCTTGGGCGGCTCTGAATCAACCTCTGTCGGAATATTCAGTTCTCAAGGGTCCAAAGGTCAATGGCTACGAAGGGATCGTGACAGGACCTTTATCAGGTGTCTATGGGATGTCTATGGAGGTTATTCATGAAGGGATAGCACCAGTGCCTCGTAGCATCAGGCAGCGTCTGGTGAATGCCGTGCGCTGTACGCAAACCCACATATATGAAAGCGAATCTGGTGAGTGACTCTAACAGCGCTATATAGCGTTGCATGTATTATTACAGGCGGCTCAGCGTATTGCGCCGGCGCTCTAGCTTCCAGAGCACCAGGTATTACCTTTCGCTCAGTGTCGCTCTGCCATACATTTCAATGTCCGTTCATTTGCTTGTGTTTAAACAGTGTGTTTGACATTTTTAATTTTTTTTTTGCTTAAATCATTGTGTGACCTCTCCTGGCTGCAAACAAAGACTTTTAGACACTTTTTTGACTTTTTAAATTTTTTTGCAGAATTGGCATTACCGGTCTGGCACTAAAGGGCTAATGTCACAGCGTTAAAACAATGTCATTCAATGTGTTTTCACTTTGTTACTGGTGGATATGTGTTCAAAAACAGACTTTAATGACACAGCATCTGGCGCTCTATGCTATAGTGACCAGATCCAGAGTGCCTACGCTGTGTGTGTGTCCTTTTTTGAAGTGGAGCGCTGGTGTGGAGCACTTAATGCTGGATGCACTGAGCTGGCGCTAGCTCTCGCGCCCTGCAGGGCTGTACTGCTGTTAGAGCACCCAACACACATCGCATTCATCAATGCTGGCCAGGTTACTACAGCGACTGAGACGCTAGGTTACAGCGCCCGATACCCGCTTACAGCATCTACTAGCGGTAACTCTTAAGCGCCGCTATACAGACTCTCATACCTGGCGTTAGTAATGAATCAGCCTCCACGACTAATGGTGTGCACTAAGGCCCTTATTCATCAAGCGATAGCGCCAGGTAGTGTCTGACGAGCGCCAGGTAGCGGCAGCTAACGGCGACTACCGACTCAAGTACGCCCGGCGGCGGTCACAATGACGCATTTATGAAGCAAAATGAGGCTAGCGCCGGCGAGAGCGACGGCTAGCGCGGCATTCATCATGAAGCCGGCTGGACCGAACAGCGCCGCTGCAAATTCCTTCACAGCGACAGGTATGACCTGGCGCTACCTGCCGCTCTCCCATACATTTCAATGGCAGACGCTGCAATGATTGTTTTTAGTGGTTTTTGGGTTCTTTTCTTTGGTACAAAATTCAACACATGTTTATATTGATATGTTTTATTAATCTGGCTGGTTATTTCTATGTTTTTGAAGTTTTTATTATTTTTCACAATGTAATGTTGTGAGTGACATGGGAATTGCATCTCCTCCACCAAAACTCATTGGCATCAAAATCGCTTGTTTTCACCACAAACGGGGCTTGTAAAGCTATTTTGTAGCCTGTCAGGTTGGGCGGTCACGTTCGCTCTTCGAAATTGTCAGCGCCCAAGCTATTCGGCAGCCCTGTCCTTGATGAATCTGTGTTGGTCAGTGTTTGTGCAGTCGCTGTTTTAATTCGCTATGTGGCGGCACGAGCGTCGCTGTGCCTCTCTGTGCTGCGTTGTGCGGCGCTGTGCTGTTCATACATGTGCCCTTCTGCCATTTGCAAGGAATTCACTTCCCGCGACCCCAGTCGTTGTTAATGAATACACTGTAGTTGTGAGCGTGCCTGGCCACATATTGCAGGATTAACATTCAGTTGTACCAGCTCATAACAACCCGTTATGCATTCTCATGTGTGCCACATTTTCATGTAGTTGTCTAGTTTGATTGTGTGATGACTTTGGGAAGGAATAAGATTTGTATATTTAAGCACAACGGTGTATGCTTTATAAGGACCTATGCATTACAGTATGTAGAACCCCCTGCTAAATCAAGCTAATAATTCGTGGCGCCTTGGGCCCTAGCTTGTTTTCCAGCGTCATTTTAATTTTTTGCCGCCACTTAGCTTGCACATAGCTGATATTAGCTTGTCCCTGTTGCGCGCATGTTTGTTTTTGAATTTTGAATCACAGTTGCTTGCGTCATATCCGGTTCCGGTATCCTCCTTTGCGTTTCAACGCCACCTTAAGGTAAAAATGTCTAGCGCTTATGCCAATAGCTTGTTTTAAAGCGTCATTTTAATTTTTGGCCGCCACTTAGCTTGCACATAGCTGATATTAGCTTGTCCCTGTTGCGCGCATGTTTGTTTTTGAATTTTGAATCACAGTTGCTTGCGTCATATCCGGTTCCGGTATCCTCCTTTGCGTTTCAACACCACCTTAAGGTAAAAATGTCTTGTGCTTATGCCAATAGCTTGTTTTCAAGCGTCATTTTAGTTTTTCCGCCACTTAGCTTGCACATAGCTGAGAATAGCTTGTTGCTGGTGCGCGGAGCGTTTTTTTTTTTTTAACATTTTTCCAATGTCGCTTTGGTCATTTCCGGTTCCTGTTTCCTCCTTAGCGTTTCCACAATGCTGCCCAGACGGCGAGTTATGCGCCTCCCCAGCTCCTCCTCCGACTCTGACCCCACCACCCCTCCCCCACCTCCCCCACCTACCTCACCTTCCCCAACTAGCACCCCTCCCACCCCTTCCCCTCCTGGGCCGGCCAAGAAAAGGCGCAACCGGGTGGATAGCCGCGTTAATGGCCAGGTGGTCAAAGTGAGTATTTGGTTTGTGTATTTTTAGCTTTAAAGTTGCAGAACACACAGGGGGGATTGGCCCTGAAATTTCTTAGTTTTCTGGCAAAATTGGATCACTCCCCGTGGGGCATCCCCATTCTGGATGTCCTGCGGGGATGCCCCCCCCTGGAGGGCCCTAAAAATTACCTCAGCCCCGTCCCATCTGTGCATGCGTGAGCTGCGGATGCCTCTTGCGCTTACCTCTAGCAGGGTGTACCCCTGCGCCAGACATATTTTAATTTTGTGTGCAGGCGCACTCCCTGTTAGAGTCAAACGCCACATGCGTACTTTGCCGTGCAGACCCAGCTGAGCTGGTATGCACGTCCAAACGGCCTTGTATGCGCATACCACAGCGGCGCAGAGCGCTGTGCCCGGCTGGCGCAGTCACGTGGGAGCGTCCTCAGTGGTGTATTTGTGGCTTTCCAAGGGGGTTGCAGACAGCGGACCACCCACAATTGGTGTGGCCCACCAAAGTGCACACAAACCCAGAATAGTGATAATCCTGGGTGTGGGTCCACTTTGATCTGGTCTCTGTATAACTGTTTATGCCATTGTTCTGATGTCATGTATTGATTTGTGTTTGTTTTATCATTTTTCATAGGACTTCTGCGTGGCCGAATACGACTATGCCCGTGGAGGAAAAAAACGCATTGCCATGGAGGTGAAGGCCACAGTGTCCCGGCGCTTCCACACCGAGCTCTCAATCAGAGCCATTCAGCAGAAGTGGTCCGATTTTAAGCGCCGGGACCCTGAAGGCGTGTACCGCCTATATGATGCCTACGCATCAGGTAAGTTAAAGCTTATGCTCTGTTTATACTTTTTGCAGAATCATCTGCTAAGCTGTGTCCATTTGTGCTCTTTATATTAATTATTTTCTTTCACCCCCTCCACACAGATAAGCGTCCTCCCCTGGGGAAACGTGGGAAGGGATTCCTCCCCCGAACCAGGCAGGCGGACTCGGGGGAGTCATCGGGGGAGGGTCCCTCCCGCGGGTCCTATTTAGAGGACCCAGGGGAGGAAGGGGATGACGCCCCAGAGGAGTGTGCTGCTGGGGGGCTGGCAGGATCAAGCCTCAGCTCCTCACACTCTGAGTCTGAGGACTCTCACCAGGCAAGGGGCCACTCTCAAGTGGGGAGTCCAAGTGGGATGGTAGAAATGGACTCGCCCACACTCCCTGAAGGAGCAGGGAGTGAGAGGGAGGAGGGTGGCCCTTTGCCTGGTGGATCTTCTGACCAGAGTGTGAGGAGCCGAGGCTCCCCGCCTCCTCCTCAGAGCCCTCCCTGGGCTTCAAGTGGCGGTTCATCCCCTGGTGAGTGTCCTTTTTTTAATTGTTAGTCTGTGACAGGTTTCATCTTGCAATTTGTACTTAGCCCTTGCCATTCCTCTCGAATTTGCAGGGCATCATATAGGCGGCACCTCCATGGCATTTTGGCGAAGCATTCTCCACGGGCATAGTCGTGGTAAGTGTTTGTTGTTATCCATCACATTCCCTATGTTATGACATTCATTAAAGTGGACCCACAAACATTGATAGTGCTTGGATTCTCGAAGGTTCCCTGAAAAATCACATCCCTCACCCAGGGCACCCCCCCAAAAAAAAACCCCACAAACTCCTTACCTCTTTGGGGGTTGCCAAAGCCACCGTCCCAGCCTCCTGTGTGACACTCTAGATGTGTGTGCGCCTGCGCTCTGTTTCCTAATGGGCTGCGCGTGCGCTCACACTGGAGGAGTGATGTGTGGAAGGCAGCGGCGGCGGAGTACGTTGTCTCACTCAAATTGTGGTGCTCTGCCAAAGCGGACCCAAACCCAGATTTGCTGCAATCCTGTGTATTGGCCCACTTTTAACAGACACATGTTTCCTGGTCCATTGTCACAGCTGGTTTGATAATGTACCTTAACCTCGCAAACCCCACTACAGTGCTAGCCAACTGGCAACCACCCCTATGTTTCTGCCCACACCATGATGGTTGTTCTCATTTCTTTTCTTGGGTTAAGTTGTTCCCGCTAAAACATGTGGCCCACTAGTAACATTAGCCAATCAACTGCTAATGAGTCCTTTACATAGCACTGTCTATGTTATTTGCACATTATCTTTAGGGATACATGTTGCAACCCTAACTAATTGACATTAACTCATGGACCAGGAAATATGCTAATTTTGGACAACCTGTATGTAACCATGCAAGCCTTTGATTTTTCAGACTCAATAACCAGATGGATGTCAAATAGTCAGGTGTCATTGGCCCACTAATTGTGTTTTTGTCTTTTGCTTTCTGTTGACAGATGTTGCTACGCAGACGGAGCCAGAAAACCTCCTCCCCACCCCAGCTCCAGGGACGGCCAGCAGCATGGGCCCCCGCCACAGCTGCGATGGTGAGTACATCCCACTTCATATGCCTAAAGACTTGTGAAACCTATGTCTTCTAGTCACATCTGCAGACATTTAAAATGTACCTATGTGTTAATTTCACACACATCTAGATTCCATGTGTTTGTACAATAATCCAACATGCCTGTTTGCATGCTTGATTGTTGCCTCACATTCTTCATTTGGCCACATAGAGACTATTTTTGCCTTAGACACAACCAAATGGGCCGTATTAGGTCTGGACCTCTAACATTATAGGGCAAACTCGTGTACTCGTTAGGACTTAGGCCCTGAGGTTTGGCTGTGACTAAACACAAAAATGGACACACTGGGACTTATACCTTCTTTGCTTCCCCAGAGTTAAAGTGGAACAACAACCAGGAATTTGACTTTCCTGGGTCTTGGTCCACTACGGTGGGGCACCCCTGATCGTCACCGCTGTGTGACAACCCCCTGAACTCACTTTTACTCCAGCAAACGTACAAGCCGCGGCAAAGTGGCTCCTCCTCCGCCTCCCGCGCGTCCCTTTTTACGCGCACGTGCCTGCGCCGGCCATTCACAGACGGCCGGCGCAGGCACGCACACGCCGGCGGTCGGGCCAAAACGAAACTGAGGTAGGGATTTAGGGGTGTTGGGGGGGTTTCACCCCGAGGGACATCCCGATCTCGGATGTCCCGCGGGGAGGGAGGTGATCGGGCCGGGAATCTGATAGATTCCGGTGCCGATCACCGGTGGATGTTGGTACACTTTAAGAGTAAATGTATGCTTGGGATGTGTTGTTCACATTGCTGCCAGTCAATAGTACTCATATCATGTAAACCAATAAGCGCACAGTGGTCAACAATGTTAATGTGAGTGTCACCTAATTGGACACACTGACATTACATTGCTACATCTGTGTCTGTTGAGGTCACATTCAATTTATTAAAAAATTGTTGTTTCTACATCTCTACAGCTTGTGAAAACCAGCATCGCAGACTGTGGCGGGAGATCAGGCTCCTGAAGCTGATGCTGCTGGCCAAGAAGAGGCGCCGGCGGCGTCGTTAGGGTGGGGGGAAGGCTGGCCTGTTGACGCCCTTTGTTGGGCAATGTTGGCCCTGTTGGCCCTGTTTTTTAAATTAAAATTTTGATGAACATCATTACAGTGTGGTGCCTTGCAAAGCATAGTTTAACTGTCTCAAAAGCCATTTGTGTGTCAATTTAGCCATACCTTTGGAGCCATTTCATGTGTTAACCATAGTAAGCTATGGTCTCAAATGTGTGGCCTAAATTTACAAATACATTGACATATCTAGATCAACATACTCATCCCTGACTGTGTTATTAGCTAGGTCTTAGGAAAAACACAATTTAGAGGTGGGTTAAGCAAATATATTTACACAAACCAAAACAAACAAAATTAATATTCTTGGCTGGGTGGCCGGGGAGGTTGGGAGTCATTGCTAGGGGCGGTGTTGGGGGACAACAGTGCAGTAAAAAATATAGACTGCTGTTGTATGAGCTGTTGTATCAACAACAACGTTTGGTCCTGCCGCTGGATCGCTTGTTGCTGCTGGTGTATGGAATCGTCAGTTGCATTGGCCAGCCGACCAAGTTGCTGGTTTTGATGCAGATTGTGCATCAATAGGTCGATCTGCCGCTGCTGGGCCTCATGTTGTTGCTGACACATCAGCACCTGCTGTTCCAACGCCGCAATGCGCTCATTAGTTCCATCACGCGGCTGTTGGCGACTGTAGTCCTCCAGCATCCGGACCCCTAGCTCATAAAAATCAGCACTGGTTGGTGCCACACCTCCTCTTGCTGTGGTTTGAGCCTAACAAAATAGAAAACAACATTTTAGTCAAACCGAACCAATGCAGGTATGCCCCTCAAAATAATTAGCCAAAACAGTCACTAGACAACTTACCCTTGTCTGAGCCTCGGAAGCTTGGCCACATGGGACTTGGGAAGAGGTCCCAGCTTGGGGTTCTGGTTCCGCCTCCTGCAAAAACAACAAAGAAAGGAAATGTGACATGTTGCTTCATCCACTACCCACGAACATGCCAATGTGGTTATAGGTCGTCTACATCAGCCATGTTACCTGCGTGTCCTCCGGCACAGGTAGGCTCGAGGTATCGCTGCCAGAGAGTGGCAATTCCACATCCGAGATGTCCGGCAAGTTGGCATATGCTAAACAGGAAAGTCAGGTTAGTAGGTCAGTGGCCCAAACTCAAATGTAACCTGGCTAGGCTATCGAGGCCATACCTCAACAAAGTGCAAAATTACACACTAGACCAAAGGTATCTGTTAAACTCAGATTGTTAACATGTATGTTACAGGACTAAGAGGCAATAATTTTGGCAAAGAAGATCAGACACATTGCTTAAATTACACATACCCGCAATCTCCCAGATGTCTTGAGTGGGGCCCTCACTCGAGCTTGGACCTTGAAAATACATGTGGACACACAAGTTGCCAGAAGCAAGTGCAACAAAAGTAGAGCCAAAATACAGACTAGAGCAAGGCAAAACAACTTACCCTCATCTCTGGCAGCCTGAACTTGAGGGGCCCTTTCTGGACAGCCACTTCCGAGATTCGGGTCAACTAAAAAACACAAGTAATGGCTCTAAATATTCCTCAAACTACTACGGGGAATGTTTGGCCAAAAATATGTCCTCCCAAATACATTGCTATCACTCCAATAACTATTAGACTGACCCTGGGGAGGCAACAAGCACTCCCAAGAGGCATCTTCAAGTTGACAAAGCAAACATGTAGATTAGTAGACTAACCAAATTGAACCAGTGTAACAGAAACAGCATAAAGGATACATTATGTATTGCTATACACACCAACAGGGTCCTGTTGACCTGCAACATCGGAAGTGGGGTCCAAAGATGAACCAGTCACTTGGCCTACCAAGAAAAAAGAGGAATGAGACACATGCACTTGGGTAAAAGTGGATAAAGCAAGGTGGACACATGCACTTACCGACATCCAAAGAGTAGCTTGGATCCGGAGGAGATGCTGGGGCCAATGGCATGGGAGCTATGCAAAAATCAAGCAAACATTGAGCCATAGTTAATGTGCGTGAAAAAATACAACATGCATTAAGGTGTGTGTGAGCAGCTCTTTCACTAATATTCACTAATCAAGGCCAGTGTGGCTTCCACATTTATATGCCGATATATGGCCACACATCTCTGGCTTCAAACATATCTACACATGTTAGGGCCTTGTTAGTTAGTTGCTGTGAGTGTTACAGTGGGCGTGAAATTAGGCTGCAGGCCCATATTATTAATACTCAACAGTGCAACACTCGATTGTTTGAGCTGCTCCCACACCCATTTGTTCCCCAAACAACCAGCACCAAAATTAGGGGTAAATACGTTCAATGGCAGACTGGGGTAGCCTTGAGGTTGCTGGAAGGGCAGGAGTTTGGGTGTCCTGAGGCACATCCCGGACAGCAGCATGTGCACCTATGCAGAAAGCAACAGACAGAAAAGTAAAAAATGTTTGAGCTCTAATGTACTACTTCACAGGTCCTACTGTTAGTTGGTCAGAAAGACAAAATGCTAATCACATACATTAACAGTAGCTTTTGAAAAAAGGCAGAAAATATGTACCTTCAGTCCAACCTGTGGTGTCATCCCCAGGATCCACACCCTGCAGCCGAGCCAGTGGAATTTTGGCCTTCAGCATCTCCTCATACGGCCTGTAGGTACTCTTTGGTGCCTGGATGGTCCCACTGTCCACATCAAGATCGTGATTCATCTTTTTCATAAGGGCCCCTCTCAAAGTGTAGAAGCGTTTCCTGCAGGATGGGCCACTACGTGGGTGTTGAGCAGTGCTACTAAGCTCCACACCAATGGCATCCCACAGTTTGCTTCTTTCTTGTTTGCCTATGGACTTGCTTTGGGAGCCAAATATCAGCTCCCATTTAGCAAGTGTAAGGCGCACAAGATGATTATTCTCCGC
The DNA here is from genome assembly GCA_027917425.1 of Gastrophryne carolinensis. Classification (NCBI taxonomy): domain Eukaryota; kingdom Metazoa; phylum Chordata; class Amphibia; order Anura; family Microhylidae; genus Gastrophryne; species Gastrophryne carolinensis. The sequence continues at coordinate 438,687,864 of CM051235.1, forward strand.
CAAATTAAATTCAGGCTCCCTCTTGGCACCTGGGCGCTTAGCCTGGGGTGCTGCCCCACCTTCAGGCTGGGCCCTTTTCCGTAAGGGAGGTCTGCGCACAGCACCCACCAAACTCCTACTTGGGCCTGCTGTGGCCGGCAGATGTCCTGAATTTGGCTCCATCCTGTAGCTGCACACACACACAAATACACACACAACAAGCACGCATGCAGACTACAGAATGGCATCGCAATCTGTTAGGGTTGGGCAGGTTTTATGTGCTCTAACAGCCAATCAAAAACCAGGCCACTTAATTGATTCACACATACAGCCCAGTTCCTTCTAGCCACACCTCCACTGCACTGACTGAAGCATGTGTGTTAGCCAATTAACTCATTACAGACCTCATTAACCAAACAACACACACCCAAATACAACAATGGACTGATGTATCTCAACCCCTTGTGACATGTGGCTAGCCTAACGGCTATTTAAATAAACAGCAGCTTACCTTTCATTGGCCCACCACTGATTTTTCGGCCATGTCCGTTAATTCACGCAAGTTTCGGCTCACGTACGCTAGTAGCGCTACTAGCGTGCGTGTGCGCACCCTGTTTTACGCACACCTGGGTCGGCTAATTGGCGCCCGGAAATAGCAGAGCAACGCAAAAGGCGGCAAAGCGGACCTGTCCGTTTTGAAAGAGAAGTATAAATGGAAGGAATTTTCAAGCTTCTGGTATTCTTACACTGTGGCAAAGGCTGTGGTGTGGTGCGGTGCTCGCTTGCTTCCCTTAGCTCATTTGAGCCTCTGTCTGGGTTCTGTCCTCACTCTCTGTGGCTTGTTGGGTGATTTCTGACATCAGTGCTGTTTCTTTAGGAGCTTGTTTTTGGTGGCATCTGCAAATATTGTGTAGCATACAGCAAGTGAGGCTTGATTTTGGGGCCTTTTGTGGGCTGTGCAGCAACTCCCCTCTTGGTTGTGCCTAACTTAGAAAGCTGGTTTTCAGCAGGCTGGTGGTTTGGACCACTATAGTTCTGGTTTTGTGGTGAGCTGCATTGTAGCGGGTGTGTGTGGAGTGTGATTGTTTGTGTGTGTGTGGTGTGTTTGTGGTTTGGTTTTTTTTTTTGTTTATTTTGTATATATCTTGAGTGTGTGTGATGGATAAGAGGGTGATGTATGGTGTCTGGGTGGATGGATGTATGTGTATGCTGAAAGAGCAGGAGGAAAGGGAGCGGGGTGTTGTGAGGCTTAGGGCACCCCGCTCCTTTGCAATCCGCCTTTCAGTATGGGACTTAAGTGACGAGCAGATCAGGAGCCGCTTCCGTCTGAATCGTGCTGCACTACAGTCCCTATATGATCAGATTAAGCACAAAATCGAGCCATCCACCAAACGCACTCAATCCATTCCAGGCATAGTACGCCTGTGTGCCACTCTTAATATTTTGGCACGAGGGACCTTCCAGGCAACCTCCACCCTCCTCAGCGGGATAAGCCAGGCTACTATGAGCCGCATACTAATCCAGGTAGTTCTGGCGATTTGTGATTTAATCCCAATTTACATCAAGTTTCCTGAGGATGAGGAAGAGGTTGCCAAAATAAAACATGCTTTCTATCTGATGGGAGGGATCCCGAATGTGCTAGGGTGCGTTGATGGTACACATATCCCTTTCCGCCCTCCCCGTGCACAGGAGCTGTCTTACAGAAACCGTAAGCATTTTCATTCGATCAATATAATGGTTGTCTGTGACCCAGACATGAGGCTGCGGGCGGTGAGATCGGGGTTCCCCGGCTCATGCCACGATTCTTACGTCTTGCAGCGGACAGTCCTGTGCCGGAAGTTTGATAACAACGAAATGCCAGCTGGCTGGCTACTGGGTAATAAATTAACCATGTCAATGTATTTAGCAAATATGTGGCCTAGTAAGGCAAATTTATCAAAACCCAAAAAAAAAAAACATGTACTAGTACTAATTGCTGTCTCTCTCCTTGTGTTTTTTCTACAGCGGACAAGGGATATGGGCAGAGAACGTGGGTCATGACTCTGGTCAGGAACCCACGGACCTCTGCCCATGAACGCTACAATGCAGCGCATCGCAAGACCAGAAGCATTGTGGAAAGAACCATCGGCCTGCTGAAAGCACGCTTTCTCTGTTTGGCACGGCCAGGAGGAGAGATGCTCTACAGCCCACAGAAGGTCTCCAAGATCATCCTTGCCTGCTGTGTGCTACACAACATTTGCATTTGCCACCGAATTCAAGCCCCCGAGGAGACAGCACTGGTGCCAGAAATCCCCAACATGCCCGCAGAAAGAAGTGAGGACACCCAGACTGGCGATGAGCTAAGGGAAAGGATGATCACTTCTTTTTTTGCGGTAAACTAACTACCCTTCACTCTAATGCAAGTACTGCACTACTGGGTAAATGTATTTGACCTCCCATCAAAATGAGCCAAAAAAAACACTAAGGGGGGTGTAAGATGACCCAAACCACTCAAAGGGGGGTGTAAGATGACCCAAACCACTCTAAGGGGGGTGTAAGATGACCCAAACCACTCTAAGGGGGTGTAAGATGACCAAAACCACTCTAAGGGGGGTGTAAGATGACCCAAACCACTCTAAGGGGGGTGTAAGATGACCAAAACCACTCTAAGGGGGGTGTAAGATGACCCAAACCACTCTAAGGGGGGTGTAAGATGACCAAAACCACTCTAAGGGGAGTGTAAGATGACCCAAACCACTCTAAGGGGGGTGTAAGATGACCAAAACCACTCTAAGGGGGGTGTAAGATGACCCAAACCACTCTAAGGGGGGTGTAAGATGACCCAAACCACTCTAAGGGGGTGTAAGATGACCAAAACCACTCTAAGGGGGGTGTAAGATGACCCAAACCACTCTAAGGGGGGTGTAAGATGACCAAAACCACTCTAAGGGGGGTGTAAGATGACCCAAACCACTCTAAGGGGGGGTGTAAGATGACCCCAACCACTCTAAGGGGGGTGTAAGATGACCAAAACCACTCTAAGGGGGGTGTAAGATGACCAAAACCACTCTAAGGGGGGTGTAAGATGACCCAAACCACTCTAAGGGGGGTGTAAGATGACCCAAACCACTTTAAGGGGGGTGTAAGATGACCCAAACCACTCTAAGGGGTGTGTAAGATGACCCAAACCACTCTAAGGGGGGTGTAAGATGACCCAAACCACTTTAAGGGGGGGTGTAAGACGCCAATGTTGGTTATCAAGTAATGCATTTTTTAATTTTCTACAACAAAACAACTTTAAAGATATATACTAACTGCACTTTTCTTATTTTTTCAGGCACCAAGAGATGCACCCTGATCCCTATTTTCCATTTTCCAAACTTTCCTGCACTTTACTTTGCTTTATAATTTCTGTTGGACTTTTGAATTTCAATTTCATTTCTGTTATATTTTTTATTTTTTTTTAGTGTAAAAATAAAAACAACAATATATAGATACATGTGGCTATGTGTTTAATTCTGTTGTAAGTTTCCTTTGCATTCTAATTCCTATTTTAATTTTCCTTTTCTTTCTCAGTTCTGTTTTTATTTTCCTTTTCTTTCTTAGTTCTGGTTTTATTTTCCTTTTCTATTTTCCTTTTCTTTCTCAGTTCTGGTTTTATTTTCCTTTTCTTTCTCAGTTCTGGTTTTATTTTCCTTTTCTATTTTCCTTTTCTTTCTCAGTTCTGGTTTTATTTTCCTTTTCTTTCTCATTTCTGTTTTAATTTTCCTTTTCTTTCTCAGTTCTGTTTTTATTTTCCTTTTCTTTCTCATTTCTGTTTTTATTTTCCTTTTCTATTTTCCTTTTCTTTCTCATTTCTGTTTTTATTTTCCTTTTCTATTTTCCTTTTCTTTCTCAGTTCTGTTTTTATTTTCCTTTTCTTTCTCATTTCTGTTTTTATTTTCCTTTTCTATTTTCCTTTTCTTTCTCAGTTCTGTTTTTATTTTCCTTTTCTTTCTCATTTCTGTTTTTATTTTCCTTTTCTATTTTCCTTTTCCTTCTCAGTTCTGTTTTTATTTTCCTTTTCTTTCTCATTTCTGTTTTTATTTTCCTTTTCTATTTTCCTTTTCTTTCTCAGTTCTGTTTTTATTTTCCTTTTCTTTCTCATTTTTGTTTTTATTTTCCTTTTCTATTTTCCTTTTCTTTCTCAGTTCTGTTTTTATTTTCCTTTTCTTTCTCATTTCTGTTTTTATTTTCCTTTTCTATTTTCCTTTTCTTTCTCAGTTCTGTTTTTATTTTCCTTTTCTTTCTCATTTCTGTTTTTATTTTCCTTTTCTATTTTCCTTTTCTTTCTCAGTTCTGTTTTTATTTTCCTTTTCTTTCTCAGTTCTGGTTTTATTTTCCTTTTCTATTTTCCTTTTCTTTCTCAGTTCTGTTTTTATTTTCCTTTTCTTTCTCAGTTCTGTTTTTATTTTCCTTTTCTATTTTCCTTTTCTTTCTCAGTTCTGTTTTTATTTTCCTTTTCTTTCTCATTGGTGGTTTAATTGTATTTCCTTTTTCTTTAAAAAATAAATAAAAAAAAAAAATGTGGCTATGTGTTTAATTATGTTTTATTTTGCATTTACATTCTAATATCTGTTTTAATTTAATTTCCTTTTCAACACAAAATAAAAACTAAAAAAAGTAAAGAAACATGTTGCAATGTGTTTTATTCTGAAGGTACTTGTTTCCCAGCCCACAGCAAAGCAAAGCGCAGGCGCTGTGTTGAATAGCGTGGTCAAACTGACTGACAGCGCCTACAAAGCTGAGGGCCAACATCATATTCAGCAATGTAGGCGTTGTTCCCAACAACGCCAGGTAGCGACTGAGGAGGCCTGCTATAGCGAATCGCTACCGCCTGCGGCTGACGCTAGCGGCGCTCATAGCGCCATACTTCAGTCGCTCATCTGTCGCTACCTGGCGCTATTGATGAATCGGCCTCTAACTTTGCAGTGCTTGAATAGAAAAGTGGATGAAATGAGCTTTTGATGAATGAAAGGGACTCCTATATTAATACTGGAAAACAACCAATACCATAGTTTAGAGGAAGGCCAGCTGATAAAATGGATTTTTATACAAAAAACAATGTGTTCATGTAATTTTTATTTTTCCTTTTTCAGATGGAATAATGAGAATGGTAAAAAAGGACCTCCCTGTCAGTTTGTGTAATGGATGGCCCACAAGAACTCCATACTATATGCCTATGACAGAAGCTCATTATTAATATATACACCCAATAAGTGTCCTCATGTATTATTTATTTGGAAAACAGATCTGTATACATCACATTTTTTATTTAAAACTGGTTATAGGACGCATCACAACATCATTTCAAGGAATATTTGATTAGTTTCTAGTGATTTTTACTTATAGCTACATTTTCTGTGTTTTATTGTTTGAAGTTCACAATATCAAAATCAACGTACAGATAAAGAAAATAAATAATATCCTTCTGCAGAGGTGTAACTAGACTTTTCTGCACCTGTGGCAAAGATTCAGAATAGGGTCCCCTCCACCTCCCCCCAATAAGCTCAAGCTGAATTGCCCCATGCCCATTTGACTTTGTTGGGTTTTGTTACGTGCACCAGGGGCATCCTGATTTGGGATGCCCACTATGTGAAACTCCCCCGTTCACCCAGTAAAACTCACCTCTCCTCGGTCAAACGCCCCATGTGTCCAATCAGAGCCCTTTACCATGTTTACATCCTTTGGCAAAGGGCTCTGATTGCCTTTTGAAGGCCACCTGGGATGCAGGAGATGTGGCAGTGCGTGCTTCTCCATTAGTCGAAAGGCAAACGGCTCTGATTAGATGAGAGCCCGCGCATGTGTCATTGGACCAGGGAAAGGTGAGTAATTACCCGCACCCTGGGGGGTTTCACACAGCAGGCTAACCCGATTTGTGGTGCCCCAGGGGAAAGTCAGCAGTAGGCCCTGAAGTCATTTAGATTCTAGGATGGACACTAGTGGGTTTTGTTCCACTTTAAATAGTGCCCGAGGATTCCACCCATCCACTTGTGACATATACTGCTCACTTTATTCACTGCAATGGAGGGAGTGTGCGTGGATGCCGGGGAACCTAATCTTGGGTAGGTGTTCAAAAGCAGGATAGTGCTGAAGCAGGTGCAGGGAAGGAGGGGTAAGTAACCCTAGGCATAGTAATTGGGCACCTTGAATTGGGATGCCCCTGCATGTGACATCCCTTCTGGGGGGTTTGACAATTGGGCATTCCAAATTGGGATGCTGTTGGGGATAGCTTTTAACCCACCCTGAAGTTTTTCAAATTTTAGAGCCAGGTGGACAGGTTTTTGGTCCACTTTAAAGAGAAGCAACCAACCGGCCTAGAGTCTATGAGAATTAGTATGTCAAATCCCCTGAATCACACAATTTACTTACATCTTCCCGGAGCCCTCGCTGTGCCATGACTGTATCCCAAGCATACCTCTATCTGGGGCACGCACACATTCCAGGCCTTTCTGCATGGAATGTCAACAGCTAGAGGTGAGCAGGGATGCAGGCGGTAGCGTACAATCCATTCAGATCTCCAAGCACATCATGACATCAATGTGGCCAAGTTAATCTAATCTGAAATCTGGATCGAGCGCTGCTAGGCTGAGTGACTCACATGGGAACAAGGAAGAGGTGCTCTTTTGGGGAATTTGTGGGGATACACACAGCGAGGCATCCCTTTTTGTTCCTCTTTAAGGTAAACTGCCAAAGCCATATATAGTCCAATACAACTAAAATCCATCCAGAACAGAACCATCTTCCCCCCTATGAACACATGACAGGATGCAATCCTAAATAAAAATTTAAAGTGGAACCAAACCAGGGAATTTGACTTTCCCGGGTTTTGATCCATGCCCCTGTGTGTGAAACCCCCCAGAGAGCCCCCCAAAAATTCATCTGTCCAGGTTCTAACATGCACATGCATGAACTCTCGTCCAGTGAGAGCCGTCTACTGTGACGGGTAAGTAATTTGGCAGGCAGTTCTCATTTACTAGAATGGGTTGCGCACTCTGCCGCATCCCTGACCATGCCTGCTCCTGCCCCAGTTGGGTTGGGGCAGGAGCGCACACATGATGCCGAGGATGCGGCGCAAATGCTCTCCATTGTAAACAATAAGAGTCACCTGCCAAATGATGTAGTCATAGCAGGCAGCTCTCATTGGATGTGAGCTTGTGCATGTGCTGTTGCAGCAGGGAAGAGTGAGTTTTTATGGGCGTCCTGGAGGGGGGGGGTTCGCACAGCGGGGCATTCCAATTCTGAATGTCCCACGGAAAAGCTGCTGCTCTATTTTGTTTCGCTTTAATTCCATAGCCAGATTGGTCAGTGCTTTAGTAAATGGTAAAAACATATAAAGTCTAACAGACACAGAGAAAGAGACACAGACAGACACAGAGAGTCAGAGAGAGAGACTCTGACAGAGAGATAGAGACACACGCGCACGCAGACAGACTCACATGTTGGTATATGAAGCTTCTCAGCCCTACAAAAGAACTTTCTCCTCTCTCCTCACAGCCCGGGAGACTAGGCAGCAGAGTGATGATGTGTCTGGGGGGGGCGGAGTCTGCTCAGGACAACACACTCGCTCCGGCTTTCTGACAAGCAAAACAAGGGTACAGTATTCTCCTTTGATTGTAACATACATGTAAGATAGTAGCAAAAAACTCTAGGCACATACCCATGTCAGGCCTAATGTGGAGGCTGATTCATTACTAACGGCAGGTATCAGCAGATGAGCGTCTGTATAGCGGCGCTTAGAGCGACAGCTAGTAGACGCTCATTTGCGGGTATTGGGCGCTGTAACAGAGCGTCTCGGTCGCGCGTTCTAACACCAGTACAGCGCTGCAGGGAGTGAAAGGTAGCGCCAACTCAGTGCGACTAACACCATACTTCAAAAAAGGACATACACACAGCGTTGGCGCTCTAAATCTGGTCGCTATAGCATAGAGCTCCAAACGCTGTGTGATTAAAGTCTGTCATATCCACCAGTAACAAAGCGAAAAAACACATGGAATGACGTTGTAACACTGTGACATCAACACTTTAGTGCCAAACCTGTAATGACAATTCTGTATAAAAAACAAACAAATCCAGGAGAGGCCAGGCCAGGAGAGGAGACACAATTATTTGAGAGAAAAAAAAACTAAATAAAAAAAACTGTTAAAACAGAAGAAAAGGAATGTCCATTGAAATGTATGTGAGAGCGACAGGCAATACCTGGTGCTCTGGAAGCTAGAGCGCCGGCCAGGGCCGTATTTTCCACTAGGCACGGGTAGGCACCCTTCTTGGTCGGAGATGCAGGGAGGGTGGCAGAAGAGAGACGGGCGAAGTGAGCTGTTCTTCACTCCACACAATACTGCACGCTGCTGCCCCCTGTGGACACAGGCTGCTACTGATTGTATGAGCTGCCTTCAGGAAGCAGCACACAGTCAGCACATTATGGACCCCGCCCTCCAATACACACATGTGTGTCACAAAGCTACAGTTTGGTCCCAAAATGAAGGAGAAATGGAAGCTCACAGAATGAATCCAGCATCGGCATGCTGCATGTGAGTTTAGTAATGGAGGGGGGAATGGAGTCTGATTCTGCCTTGTGTGACTGCTGAGTAGGGCTGCAGGCAGAGTAACCCTTTAGGAGGCCTTTCTCTGTGTCCCAGATTATCTCACATTGCTAGATGCTGCTGTGCCCTGCCATTTGTCCAGTCACAAACTTTATCTCAGAGTGTGTGTCAATGCCTCCACACCTTCTTATTTTACTTGACAGCAGTCCCTGTCATCAATAGACTTTTTATCTTGCCACCATTTAAAGAGGAAGTAAAGTCAGCATAGAATTGGGATGCCCTTCTGTACAGTGTCACCCTACAAGCATGATGTCAAGCCTAATACTGCTGATGCAGTGCCCGTACTTAGCAGAATGTACTTCACAGCGGGGCATCATTGATTTGGGATGTTCTATGCAGCCAGTTTTGAGAGACTTTACTCACTTTAAAGCAGTTGACCGCCATACCATTCTGGGATCCCAAAAATGACATCCCAAAGTATGGCGACCAGTCAGAAGGGGTTTCCAATGAAAAAAACTATTATTTGGTTTTGGGATGCCCCTCAAAATTCTCTGTCTGGGCCAAAAGTCTAAATTAGGATTTTGCTCTTCTTAAAACCCAATAAAGTGACATTATTGGGGTCTCTCCTTTTCATGATTTGGATGCCCCATTGTGCATGTCCCCCTGGATTACCTGTAAACTCACCCTCTCACCATCTCCATGGTGCATGCGCAGGGTTCTCAGCCAATCAGCATTGCTCATTCCATACAGCATTCCATACAGATTTACTTTGCTGTACTGACGTCAGTGCAGCAAGTAAATCTGAATAGAGTGAGCCCCGCAGCCGGATCCCCGCCACTACCTCTAGCTGTGGGTGTGATCGTGCTGGCCATTCAGAAAGGCCTGGCATATATGCACACCTAGCTACAGGTATGATGGGGATGCAGCTATGGCACAGAGATGCTGCGTGTGCTGTTGGAAGAGGTGAGTAGATCGGGCAATCCAGAGGGTTTCACACACTGGGACATCCCCATTTGGGATGCTACATAACGAGGTAGACCAACCCCCCCAAAAAAAATCTTATAGACTCAAGGGAGTGCTCCACTTTAACTTGACTCTAGAGGAAGGGCACTGCTATTGTTTTCCACTATTAACAGCTCAGAATAATGGCTCTGTAGATAGTTAAAGACAGTGTGAGACTGCACTGGAAATTTATCACTATAAAGCAGTGTGCAAAGCTGGGTGTAATACACTCTTATACACACAAAAATGAGGAAGGTCCCACTCCTTCCCCGTCACCCACCAAACCACAGCACCACTGCTATATTAAAAGTATTATTTTATTGTTAAGAAAATCACATATTCACAAACTTTGGACATGATTAAAAAACATGTAAGACAAAACACACTGTCGGGAGGGGAACAAAACTTGAGGGGGGCAATGGGAATGGCGTTTCTAAATACTATAATAACAATTCATTTACTCAGAAGCCTGGCTGTGCTATTTAAAGTGCAATGTGCTGATCGATACCTAATCTACTAATCAAACTTATTTCATAACTTTCAATATAATCATAAAACACTAACACCGTGCATCTTAATACTAATAACAATTATACATAAAATACCTGAATTTCATAAAACTAGCAACTCCAAAATATACAATGTGAGGACAAAGCCAGGGGAGATCAAAAGAAACAATCCAACATAAACAAAGAAGGTGAACTCACATGTGCCTGTAACACGCCCGCCCACTGCCCCCACGTCTACGCGTTGCGTGACGTCACTGGCGTCACTTCCTCAGGACATACACAGAACTCATCCTCTCCTCTTTTTATGTATATTCACCTGTTCGGCTCACCCCCTGCGCCGCCCACCACACCTGTGGACAATCACCAAAATTGCGCGCCAACTGTGGTCCCCGCCGCAATGTTGTGTCGGCGTGCCCCGGCCGGAGACACGCCCACACTGATACACTCTGACGTGTCCCGGCCGGAGACACGCCAAAGCTGCAGCGCACTTATGATCCACATCGCACCCACCAGGGGATAGATCCAAGGTAGTGATAGGTCCACCTTCAAGCCAATAGGCTGTGGGTATGGACCGATGACGAGCCTGCCATAGCCTGCTGTGATGCGCGCGCAGCCATGCCAGAAGTATGGCAGCTGATAGTATATCAATCTGAGATATGCGCGCGCACCAGGCAGGGAGCACAACTGCGCATGCGTCAGCTGTTGAATGCAAAAGCCGAGTATTATGCGCGCGCATCACTGATAGATTAAACACTTACAATGAAAGCAAGTGGAGGCTATTGCCCAAGACAGGACAGCAGGGCGTCAGCGCACCAGGGAGCCGGTCCAGGTGAGTATACTTCTAAGTAACAAAAACACACACAATCCACATACTACTTTGTTAGATAATCTCTAATAAACCTATATCTAATAACTCAATTAAATTATGATAGACAAATATGCCACAGCGATGTATTGCTTCCTGGTATACGGGAGAGGGGATCTATTGCACCCTCATCTAGGGGCACAAAGCTCTACGTGAGACCCTATATAACAGGCTCCCCTAGGGCCACCCACAGATTCAGGGAAAATAATACCCATTACGGGCCCTACTAGTGGCCCACTTTATCTAGATAAAGAGGACCCAAACCATCAACTCAGATAACTATAATGTCGGGGTCAGGGTAGACGGAGGAAAATCCTCCTATCTTCCCCACTCAACACGACCATAAGTCTAAGATATACCTGAATACCAGACACAGTACAGGAGGGGACAAAGTTAATAAAGAAAATAGAGGAAAGAGGGACAAATGGAAGAAAAGGCAGGGAAAAAAAGGGGAAGAAAACCAGCAAGACAGACACCTGAATGAAAATGTTAACAGAAGGATAACAAAAATGTACAAGGAATTACTCAAAAAATATTATTAAGGAATTGTGCAAGAAAGTGGGTCTATTCAAACATGGCCTATGTTGATATGGAATCAATATTCACATCTTGTCATAATCTTTTCTTAATGGGATGCATGGGCCTCCGGTTGTTCTTGCGCCACCTTCATCCTTAAATCAGGAGCAGACGCCAACTGATACAGATAGCTCAAGACTTCTCAGCATCCGTCCAACATGGCAGCAGACTTAGTGAACGAGGGATGCCACTCGGCCGTCTCCTTCGCGGCGTCCTACCACCCCTAACGTGTACCAAGAAATCCTGATGTGCAAAAACCAATTAGATAATTAGACAACAAACCAAAGCAAAACAAACCAAAAATCTCCTATTATATGGGCACCCTATAGGGGTACCTGATATAGTGAACCAACCATCTATTACCAAATATTATATTATATTATCCACCCACGTGTATTGGAACCTATACTTAGTTGAAAAATTAAATAATACAACCACACTATTTTTAACTATCATAACCAAACAATTAAACCACCACCTCACCAATGTGCAAAAAATCCCCAAACAAACAACACTAAACCTATGTGTGCTCCCTCTCTTACCCTATACACACTCAAGTGCCCAAAAATGGAGTGAAAGCTGTATCTTCATTGAGGCCACCAGGTGACTGTGTGTCGAGATTCCATATCCATCTTAACTCCCTCTGCTGTAGTACTCGTTTGAGGTCCCCACCCCGTGGGCCCACCTTAACCCGTTCCAAACCAGTGACCCTCAGGCAACTAAAATCGCCCCCATGTATCTTTAAGAAGTGCAAAGCCACTGGGGGGACCTTTTTCCCTTGTTCCAAATTTCTGCCAGCCAACCGAATACTTGAAAAGTGGGCCTGGACCCGCGCCTTAAGGGTGTTACGTGTTTCCCCCACATATGTCTTTGGACAGCTACATGTAAGTGCGTAAATCACCCCTACAGATCTACAATTAATCATCTGTTTGATGGCATATTCCTGGCCTGTCCTGGAATTTTTTACCTTCTTTTGTTTGACCATGTGGGGACATATGGTACATGTACCACACGGAAAGTTGCCATTTCCGCCTTTTTGAGAGTCAAGCCAACTCGATACAGGGTGCAGGTGACTACTGCAAATCCTGTCCCGTAAATTGGGTGCCCTTCGTGCCGTCATTCTGGGCCCACCCCGTGTCCATCTATCGAGGGCCCTATCAGATCTTAGGATGTCCCAATTGTCCCTGAGCAGGCACCTCAGTCTCTGCCATTCAGTATTATATTGTGTAATGTACCTCACCTCTGGGTCACGCTGCTTCTTACATCTAGGATTCAAAAGGCTCTCTCTGGCAGTATCCTTTGCCCATTTGTAAGCTCTTTTGACCACCCCTCTCGGGTACCCTCTACGGATGAAGCGTGCGGAGAGATCATCGGCCTGCTGTACAAACTCCTCCTCGCTGGAGCAATTCCTCCGGAGCCTAAGAAACTGTCCCCTTGGAATACCACGTTTTAAATTATTTTGATGAAAGCTCTCAAACCGTAATAATGAGTTCACGGCCGTTTCCTTCCGATACAGTCCAGATTTCAGGGAACCATCCTCTTGCACTGTAATAAGTAAATCCAGAAAGCACACCTGTTTGGTGGATACCTGTGCTGTGAGAAATATGTTTAGGTCATTTACATTAAGACAATTGAGAAACTCGAAAAACTGTATCTCAGACCCCTGCCACAGCACCATGATATCATCAATATACCTGTGCCATCCTAACACGTGCCGATGGTGGTGAAGCAGGGCGTCGCTAAACACGACCTCCCTCTCCCACCACCCCAGGAACAAGTTAGCCACAGAGGGGGCACAACGCGCCCCCATGGCTACACCACGTGTTTGCCTATAGTACGAAGAGTCAAACATGAAAAAGTTGTGTGACAATATGAACTTAAGAAGTTGAAGTGTAAATTCCTGGAGTGGTGGAGGATCAATGGCGCCCATGTCTAAAAATTATCGGCACGTGTGGATGGCACAGGTATGTGAAATATTTGAATACAAAGATTCAACATCCAGAGTGGCTACAAGAGTACCCTTCGGTACATGGATCTGTTCCAGTTGATTAAGTAGATGCATGGAATCTCGCACATAAGATGATAATGTTGCAACAAATGGTTGCAAACATTTATCAACGAATATGCACGCTTTTTCTGTCAGGCCCCCGATGCCCGCCACTATTGGCCTACCTGGGGGGCACCGGGGGTTTTTATGAATCTTGGGCAGGATGTAAAAGGTGGCCACCACTGGAAAGTCTACAAGTAGAAAATCACGTAGCCTGTTGTTAATAATTCGTCTAGTCCAGGCTTCCTGTACCAGTGCATCATATTCCCTTTTGTACTGTGTTAATGGATTACCGGCCAATTTCTCATAAAAATCTGGGTTTTGGAGCTGTCTCAGGGCCTCCGCTCGATAGTATTCCCGTGACATGACAACAATGTTGCCACCCTTATCGGCCTCTTTAATGACCAATTCGGTACGGGAGCGGAGGCCCGAGACAGCCTCCAATTCCCCTTGTGTAAGATTCATTGGGCCCTGCGTTCCTGGTAAATCCCAGATCTTCTTACTGATGACCTTGAAAAAGGTATGCACCGCTGGGCTAAATGTCCATGCCGGGGTGTATCTAGAGGACCTACACAGCTGTTCTATTGTGCTTACCTCTGTGTCCTGTTCCTGTAGAAGCGAGGTGAGGTCATCCACTGCTTCACACTCTCGTGGCGACCAATCATACACCTGTGTCGTGGACTCAAACTGTTTCTTCAACAGAAGTTTTCTGCAGAATAGGTATAAATCTTTAATTGCTAAAAACTTATCCAATTTGTTCTGTGGGGCAAAGGACAGCCCCTTCCGTAGTACAGAGATTTCGTCATCAGACAGTGTGGCACCGGAGATATTGATAACAGAGAGTTCATCTCTTTGAGCAACATGACTATCTGTGCCACTACGCATAATGGGCAGGGGCATTAAGGGCTGGCACCCGTTCTCAGTCTCTTCTGTGCGGACGACCGGAACCTGCGGTGATCCCACCGGCCTGGTGTCCTTGATGGATCTGTGTTTCTTTCGCCCCCCCCGGCGTGTCCTCCTGTGGGGCCTCTGCCTAAAAAACTCATTTGAGCATTCTCATCCTCAGATGCTCTACTAGAGAAGGATGTCCTTCGACTTGTAGATCTACTATAAGTAGTCTGCCCTTTTCTCTGATTACCTCTATGTGACCATTTGTATACCCTTCCTGTGTCAAAATCTATCCGATCCCTATTTAGTTTCTCCATTTTGTTGTTAATCACTTCATCCTCAATCTTTTTCAAATCAGAATCCAAGATATCCTGAAGTCTATCAATCTCTGCCTGTGGGGTGTCCCTAGGGATGCTATCATAAAGATTGTTTAATAACTCTTTCGTCTGGGCCAGTGTAGTTTTGTCCAAAGAAATCAATTCATCCATGAGGCCCCTGGCACATAGATTCAGATGGACCTCCCACCTAGACCGGGTCTCTAAGGGTACTTGCCAGGCTGGGAAAATCTGAACTCTAAGGCCCCGGGGTATCAGGGATTGTTCCTTGTACAATTCCAAACTTTGTATGTTCCACCAGGTTTTGGTATACTTTATCTGTTCCCTCTTTATTTTATGGAAGATCTCACGCAGTGATCCAACCCGTGAGTCAGTCACTAGGGAACCCCGCTGTGATCTCCATTGCTGCAATTTAGTGTTCCAATTATTCTCCCTGGACTCTGAATTAAATGGCATATTGCCGTGCTAGTCTCTGTTTTACAGTGTGGCACTAAAGCCTACACCCCTAAAATTGGGAATGACAATTTAGTTAAAGACAGTGTGAGACTGCACTGGAAATTTATCACTATAAAGCAGTGTGCAAAGCTGGGTGTAATACACTCTTATACACACAAAAATGAGGAAGGTCCCACTCCTTCCCCGTCACCCACCAAACCACAGCACCACTGCTATATTAAAAGTATTATTTTATTGTTAAGAAAATCACATATTCACAAACTTTGGACATGATTAAAAAACATGTAAGACAAAACACACTGTCGGGAGGGGAACAAAACTTGAGGGGGGCAATGGGAATGGCGTTTCTAAATACTATAATAACAATTCATTTACTCAGAAGCCTGGCTGTGCTATTTAAAGTGCAATGTGCTGATCGATACCTAATCTACTAATCAAACTTATTTCATAACTTTCAATATAATCATAAAACACTAACACCGTGCATCTTAATACTAATAACAATTATACATAAAATACCTGAATTTCATAAAACTAGCAACTCCAAAATATACAATGTGAGGACAAAGCCAGGGGAGATCAAAAGAAACAATCCAACATAAACAAAGAAGGTGAACTCACATGTGCCTGTAACACGCCCGCCCACTGCCCCCACGTCTACGCGTTGCGTGACGTCACTGGCGTCACTTCCTCAGGACATACACAGAACTCATCCTCTCCTCTTTTTATGTATATTCACCTGTTCGGCTCACCCCCTGCGCCGCCCACCACACCTGTGGACAATCACCAAAATTGCGCGCCAACTGTGGTCCCCGCCGCAATGTTGTGTCGGCGTGCCCCGGCCGGAGACACGCCCACACTGATACACTCTGACGTGTCCCGGCCGGAGACACGCCAAAGCTGCAGCGCACTTATGATCCACATCGCACCTCAAGTTTTGTTCCCCTCCCGACAGTGTGTTTTGTCTTACATGTTTTTTAATCATGTCCAAAGTTTGTGAATATGTGATTTTCTTAACAATAAAATAATACTTTTAATATAGCAGTGGTGCTGTGGTTTGGTGGGTGACGGGGAAGGAGTGGGACCTTCCTCATTTTTGTGTGTATAAGAGTGTATTACACCCAGCTTTGCACACTGCTTTATAGTGATAAATTTCCAGTGCAGTCTCACACTGTCTTTAACTAAATTGTCATTCCCAATTTTAGGGGTGTAGGCTTTAGTGCCACACTGTAAAACAGAGACTAGCACGGCAATATGCCATTTAATTCAGAGTCCAGGGAGAATAATTGGAACACTAAATTGCAGCAATGGAGATCACAGCGGGGTTCCCTAGTGACTGACTCACGGGTTGGATCACTGCGTGAGATCTTCCATAAAATAAAGAGGGAACAGATAAAGTATACCAAAACCTGGTGGAACATACAAAGTTTGGAATTGTACAAGGAACAATCCCTGATACCCCGGGGCCTTAGAGTTCAGATTTTCCCAGCCTGGCAAGTACCCTTAGAGACCCGGTCTAGGTGGGAGGTCCATCTGAATCTATGTGCCAGGGGCCTCATGGATGAATTGATTTCTTTGGACAAAACTACACTGGCCCAGACGAAAGAGTTATTAAACAATCTTTATGATAGCATCCCTAGGGACACCCCACAGGCAGAGATTGATAGACTTCAGGATATCTTGGATTCTGATTTGAAAAAGATTGAGGATGAAGTGATTAACAACAAAATGGAGAAACTAAATAGGGATCGGATAGATTTTGACACAGGAAGGGTATACAAATGGTCACATAGAGGTAATCAGAGAAAAGGGCAGACTACTTATAGTAGATCTACAAGTCGAAGGACATCCTTCTCTAGTAGAGCATCTGAGGATGAGAATGCTCAAATGAGTTTTTTAGGCAGAGGCCCCACAGGAGGACACGCCGGGGGGGGCGAAAGAAACACAGATCCATCAAGGACACCAGGCCGGTGGGATCACCGCAGGTTCCGGTCGTCCGCACAGAAGAGACTGAGAACGGGTGCCAGCCCTTAATGCCCCTGCCCATTATGCGTAGTGGCACAGATAGTCATGTTGCTCAAAGAGATGAACTCTCTGTTATCAATATCTCCGGTGCCACACTGTCTGATGACGAAATCTCTGTACTACGGAAGGGGCTGTCCTTTGCCCCACAGAACAAATTGGATAAGTTTTTAGCAATTAAAGATTTATACCTATTCTGCAGAAAACTTCTGTTGAAGAAACAGTTTGAGTCCACGACACAGGTGTATGATTGGTCGCCACGAGAGTGTGAAGCAGTGGATGACCTCACCTCGCTTCTACAGGAACAGGACACAGAGGTAAGCACAATAGAACAGCTGTGTAGGTCCTCTAGATACACCCCGGCATGGACATTTAGCCCAGCGGTGCATACCTTTTTCAAGGTCGTCAGTAAGAAGATCTGGGATTTACCAGGAACGCAGGGCCCAATGAATCTTACACAAGGGGAATTGGAGGCTGTCTCGGGCCTCCGCTCCCGTACCGAATTGGTCATTAAAGAGGCCGATAAGGGTGGCAACATTGTTGTCATGTCACGGGAATACTATCGAGCGGAGGCCCTGAGACAGCTCCAAAACCCAGATTTTTATGAGAAATTGGCCGGTAATCCATTAACACAGTACAAAAGGGAATATGATGCACTGGTACAGGAAGCCTGGACTAGACGAATTATTAACAACAGGCTACGTGATTTTCTACTTGTAGACTTTCCAGTGGTGGCCACCTTTTACATCCTGCCCAAGATTCATAAAAACCCCCGGTGCCCCCCAGGTAGGCCAATAGTGGCGGGCATCGGGGGCCTGACAGAAAAAGCGTGCATATTCGTTGATAAATGTTTGCAACCATTTGTTGCAACATTATCATCTTATGTGCGAGATTCCATGCATCTACTTAATCAACTGGAACAGACCCATGTACCGAAGGGTACTCTTGTAGCCACTCTGGATGTTGAATCTTTGTATTCAAATATTTCACATACCTGTGCCATCCACACGTGCCGATACTTTTTAGACATGGGCGCCATTGATCCTCCACCACTCCAGGAATTTACACTTCAACTTCTTAAGTTCATATTGTCACACAACTTTTTCATGTTTGACTCTTCGTACTATAGGCAAACACGTGGTGTAGCCATGGGGGCGCGTTGTGCCCCCTCTGTGGCTAACTTGTTCCTGGGGTGGTGGGAGAGGGAGGTCGTGTTTAGCGACGCCCTGCGTCACCACCATCGGCACGTGTTAGGATGGCACAGGTATATTGATGATATCATGGTGCTGTGGCAGGGGTCTGAGATACAGTTTTTCGAGTTTCTCAATTGTCTTAATGTAAATGACCTAAACATATTTCTCACAGCACAGGTATCCACCAAACAGGTGTGCTTTCTGGATTTACTTATTACAGTGCAAGAGGATGGTTCCCTGAAATCTGGACTGTATCGGAAGGAAACGGCCGTGAACTCATTATTACGGTTTGAGAGCTTTCATCAAAATAATTTAAAACGTGGTATTCCAAGGGGACAATTTCTTAGGCTCCGGAGGAATTGCTCCAGCGAGGAGGAGTTTGTACAGCAGGCCGATGATCTCTCCGCACGCTTCATCCGTAGAGGGTACCCGAGAGGGGTGGTCAAAAGAGCTTACAAATGGGCAAAGGATACTGCCAGAGAGAGCCTTTTGAATCCTAGATGTAAGAAGCAGCGTGACCCAGAGGTGAGGTACATTACACAATATAATACTGAATGGCAGAGACTGAGGTGCCTGCTCAGGGACAATTGGGACATCCTAAGATCTGATAGGGCCCTCGATAGATGGACACGGGGTGGGCCCAGAATGACGGCACGAAGGGCACCCAATTTACGGGACAGGATTTGCAGTAGTCACCTGCACCCTGTATCGAGTTGGCTTGACTCTCAAAAAGGCGGAAATGGCAACTTTCCGTGTGGTACATGTACCATATGTCCCCACATGGTCAAACAAAAGAAGGTAAAAAATTCCAGGACAGGCCAGGAATATGCCATCAAACAGATGATTAATTGTAGATCTGTAGGGGTGATTTACGCACTTACATGTAGCTGTCCAAAGACATATGTGGGGGAAACACGTAACACCCTTAAGGCGCGGGTCCAGGCCCACTTTTCAAGTATTCGGTTGGCTGGCAGAAATTTGGAACAAGGGAAAAAGGTCCCCCCAGTGGCTTTGCACTTCTTAAAGATACATGGGGGCGATTTTAGTTGCCTGAGGGTCACTGGTTTGGAACGGGTTAAGGTGGGCCCACGGGGTGGGGACCTCAAACGAGTACTACAGCAGAGGGAGTTAAGATGGATATGGAATCTCGACACACAGTCACCTGGTGGCCTCAATGAAGATACAGCTTTCACTCCATTTTTGGGCACTTGAGTGTGTATAGGGTAAGAGAGGGAGCACACATAGGTTTAGTGTTGTTTGTTTGGGGATTTTTTGCACATTGGTGAGGTGGTGGTTTAATTGTTTGGTTATGATAGTTAAAAATAGTGTGGTTGTATTATTTAATTTTTCAACTAAGTATAGGTTCCAATACACGTGGGTGGATAATATAATATAATATTTGGTAATAGATGGTTGGTTCACTATATCAGGTACCCCTATAGGGTGCCCATATAATAGGAGATTTTTGGTTTGTTTTGCTTTGGTTTGTTGTCTAATTATCTAATTGGTTTTTGCACATCAGGATTTCTTGGTACACGTTAGGGGTGGTAGGACGCCGCGAAGGAGACGGCCGAGTGGCATCCCTCGTTCACTAAGTCTGCTGCCATGTTGGACGGATGCTGAGAAGTCTTGAGCTATCTGTATCAGTTGGCGTCTGCTCCTGATTTAAGGATGAAGGTGGCGCAAGAACAACCGGAGGCCCATGCATCCCATTAAGAAAAGATTATGACAAGATGTGAATATTGATTCCATATCAACATAGGCCATGTTTGAATAGACCCACTTTCTTGCACAATTCCTTAATAATATTTTTTGAGTAATTCCTTGTACATTTTTGTTATCCTTCTGTTAACATTTTCATTCAGGTGTCTGTCTTGCTGGTTTTCTTCCCCTTTTTTTCCCTGCCTTTTCTTCCATTTGTCCCTCTTTCCTCTATTTTCTTTATTAACTTTGTCCCCTCCTGTACTGTGTCTGGTATTCAGGTATATCTTAGACTTATGGTCGTGTTGAGTGGGGAAGATAGGAGGATTTCCCTCCGCCTACCCTGACCCCGACATTATAGTTATCTGAGTTGATGGTTTGGGTCCTCTTTATCTAGATAAAGTGGGCCACTAGTAGGGCCCGTAATGGGTATTATTTTCCCTGAATCTGTGGGTGGCCCTAGGGGAGCCTGTTATATAGGGTCTCACGTAGAGCTTTGTGCCCCTAGATGAGGGTGCAATAGATCCCCTCTCCCGTATACCAGGAAGCAATACATCGCTGTGGCATATTTGTCTATCATAATTTAATTGAGTTATTAGATATAGGTTTATTAGAGATTATCTAACAAAGTAGTATGTGGATTGTGTGTGTTTTTGTTACTTAGAAGTATACTCACCTGGACCGGCTCCCTGGTGCGCTGACGCCCTGCTGTCCTGTCTTGGGCAATAGCCTCCACTTGCTTTCATTGTAAGTGTTTAATCTATCAGTGATGCGCGCGCATAATACTCGGCTTTTGCATTCAACAGCTGACGCATGCGCAGTTGTGCTCCCTGCCTGGTGCGCGCGCATATCTCAGATTGATATACTATCAGCTGCCATACTTCTGGCATGGCTGCGCGCGCATCACAGCAGGCTATGGCAGGCTCGTCATCGGTCCATACCCACAGCCTATTGGCTTGAAGGTGGACCTATCACTACCTTGGATCTATCCCCTGGTGGGTGCGATGTGGATCATAAGTGCGCTGCAGCTTTGGCGTGTCTCCGGCCGGGACACGTCAGAGTGTATCAGTGTGGGCGTGTCTCCGGCCGGGGCACGCCGACACAACATTGCGGCGGGGACCACAGTTGGCGCGCAATTTTGGTGATTGTCCACAGGTGTGGTGGGCGGCGCAGGGGGTGAGCCGAACAGGTGAATATACATAAAAAGAGGAGAGGATGAGTTCTGTGTATGTCCTGAGGAAGTGACGCCAGTGACGTCACGCAACGCGTAGACGTGGGGGCAGTGGGCGGGCGTGTTACAGGCACATGTGAGTTCACCTTCTTTGTTTATGTTGGATTGTTTCTTTTGATCTCCCCTGGCTTTGTCCTCACATTGTATATTTTGGAGTTGCTAGTTTTATGAAATTCAGGTATTTTATGTATAATTGTTATTAGTATTAAGATGCACGGTGTTAGTGTTTTATGATTATATTGAAAGTTATGAAATAAGTTTGATTAGTAGATTAGGTATCGATCAGCACATTGCACTTTAAATAGCACAGCCAGGCTTCTGAGTAAATGAATTGTTATTATAGTATTTAGAAACGCCATTCCCATTGCCCCCCTCAAGTTTTGTTCCCCTCCCGACAGTGTGTTTTGTCTTACATGTTTTTTAATCATGTCCAAAGTTTGTGAATATGTGATTTTCTTAACAATAAAATAATACTTTTAATATAGCAGTGGTGCTGTGGTTTGGTGGGTGACGGGGAAGGAGTGGGACCTTCCTCATTTTTGTGGCTCTGTAGATAGGACGATTCCCCTTTAGTAGTCCATCTGCTTTGGCCTCTCATCTCCAATGAAAAGAATGATAATTCAGGCATTTATTAAAATCTGTCAAATTATTGGAGTTGGGCTTTAATACCTATACTTGTGCTATGAGAGAGATACATGGAATGGCGGACTTATCTCCACATGAGGTTAGTGGAATGGCTGAGAGGGGCACCAAAAGGTCTGATGAAAGCCCCGGCAAAAGGGCTAGGTGTCCCCACTGGTGGTAATCAGTGGACAGTGTGGTCTCTGAATGTATGGTTTGGGGGCATCCCTTTTTGAATATCTTGGTCTGCTGCTTTACACATGTTGTGAAGGACAGCCACGAGGCATGTTGGGGTGCTGGGCATGGTGTGAATGTTGTCAACCTCCTGCCCTAGGGGATTATTGCAGCAATATATTTCATAGGCATGTCAGGTGATTCAGGGTTATGCCATCTAGAGTGCGCAAGTACAACTTATTTGCTCACTTTCCAGATCTCCCACCTTTGATGGGAGATCCACCTCTGTTGAACTAACTCCATTCAATCACTACTAATCCCTGCAGACCTTGTTTCAGTCTCCACCACCTTAGCTGACTTACTCTCTCGCTGCATCTCGCATTTACTTCTCTACTGGGTGTTACACTCACTCCACACTCCCACTTGGTGGGGGGGGGGGGGCAGATGCACAAATAGTGCCTAGGGCAGCATGAACCCTAAATACGGCTTTGGCACCGGCGCTATATGCTGAGCCCCCTGTAATGATGAATCGTACATGGCACTGTTAGAGTCACTCACCAGATTCGCCTTCATAAATGTGGTTTTGCGTACAGTGCCCGGAGTTCACCAGACGCTGCCTGCCGCTACGAGACACTACCTGCTGCTATCCGTTTTTAAATAACCCCCTATAGTATCTAAAAGACTGAAAAGCCACCTCTTCTCAAAGGTAAAAGAAAAACAAACACTTTCCTGAAAATATAAAATAGTGACTTCATAGCATATACTCATCAAGAATAAGAAGAGTATTTCCTATCACTCTTAGCGAGTGGGCAGAGCCATGCAAACAATCTATGTGTATTTATATGTTAAATTCAAATCAATGAACATTTTTTCAAACTGCAGGATAGTCAAAGTTCAAGCAAAATGCCAGGGGCTGGTAGCAAGCAAGGGTAATCTGTGAAACAGAGCTCGGTCTGTAAGATTCCCAGAACCTGCATAATACACCCTGGCTGTGATTCTCCCCTCTCTCCTTATTTCTAGGCAACATTGGAGCCTAGACCAGCAATCTGAGGCACACTTCCAAAGTGCATGCAGGCACACCCAAAGTGCATGCGCACGGGAGGCGAAGGCAGTTCAGCTGCGTCTCCCCTCTCTGCGGGGGGCATGTTGCTTCTCCCCCTGCTGCGCGTGTGAGTGGAGGGAAGAGAAGAAACATGCCCCCGGCGGCTGCTGACATCCCCGACGAGCGTTGTGGGGAGGATGCTGTCATCGATTTGCGCTGATAGCTATCTGATGAATTTGGAGGAGGAGGCAGAGAAAGGGGTGGGAGGACCAATAATCCTGTCCTAGCTCTGCTGAGCTGATTGGGGGACGGGATGAAAAAGAGAATGTCATTGGCTGAACCTGCAGACCTCGATATCTACAGAAAACAGTTTAGGACAGTGCCAAATGTAGCCCGGTGCAATGATTTAACAATGACCTTTGCCTATGGTATCACTTTAAGGCAGTTAGGGGTTCTTGATCTGAAGTTCACAGGAACAGGGGCACAGGAGATACATTATTGATGATCTTCTAGCACCATTTTGGCACTAGGAAGGACCCTGAGCATGCTCAGTGAGGTTGCACGCATCTACTCATGTGCAGAGTGATTAATCTGCACATGCTCAGTAGGTGCACACCTATTATATCCTGTGCAAGATGGTTAACCCTGCATGTGCCTGCTGCGACTGGATACTAGTGTGCACTGGGTATCAGTAGCAGTGTGCAGCAAATTCTACCCCGTCTCTCTTTACATATGAATGGCACACTTTTCAGTTTTGTATTTTTTTTTTGTACAAATTTAGAAAAGCATGTACTAGTTTTTTTGCACTTAACAAATGTTTGTTACCTTGTGTTGCACTGTGAGATAAAATCCCAATAACATACATTCAATTTTATAGCCATAACGTTTACGAATGCAGAAAAATACTCTCAAGGTATGTTGTAGTAGCTCTTAATATTTATTCAGTCATCCTTAACTTGTGGACATACTGGTATGTTTCAGGCTTTTGACTCATGATTCTGAGTGCTTGGGATAATCTTGGGTAAAGAGTGATGGGTAATTCTGTTACTCTTGTTGAGTATGTGCCATGTTTTAGGAAGGCACCCCTTTTCCTTTTGCCTTTAGGGAGTTTTTTTATCTCTTTTAGCCAACAACATTTTTTCGCCCCATAAAAAAACCTGCACCCAGGAATTGTAGGAGAAAAATAAGAACAAAAATATTCTTAACCAAATTATGTGCTAAAATACCCCCTCCCAATCATCTCATTACAGACAGTGTGCAGAATCCCCCAATCACCCTGTAGCAGACCCCACATTACAGGCAGTGAATGGTGTCGGTCCGGGGGGGATTCGCGCGCTCTAGATGCGCATTTAAACAGCAACCGTGACAGACACCATTAGGCACCGCTTCTCCCTGCTTCACCGCACCAGCTATCTGCATCTTGTTCTAACGCTCTGAAGAAAGGATCATTCCTGAAACATGTGTTAGCGGAGCTTGCTATTTGGACTACTTCTGCCACATCACCTTGCTTGATTAACCCTGTGCGGACCACCCAGCCTTTGCATCAGCCGGTTCACCCAGCAGGAGTGCCTCAGCATTAGTTTGCCAGGTATTGCAATCTTTTGACAAAGACTATATTGAAAGAAAACTATTCTTCTCTGCATGGCAACAAGCTTCATTACCTCTTGAAATCCACCTCAGCTGATTCAATACATCTGATAAATATCTTTTTTCCCCGAATACTATTCACTCTTAAAGAAACATTAACAGCAGAACTAACTTTCCACATGGTATTCGGTGTGCTTTTTGTATATAGTGTATATAGTGTACTCATTTGGCTTAAGATAAATTGTGTCTCTTTATACTTAGTGTCCATATTGCCTTCAAGTGGACCTAAACTTCTGCTCAATTTTTTGTATATATTGTATTTCTGTGTAAAATAAATCACTTTGTTACCTTTTGCATCACATAAGAGTTGTAGGTGTGCTTCTATTTATAGTTCTTTATGGTATACCAGGGGTATATCACCCCTTTATATATGAATGCACCCACTAAGCTATAGCGTACCCAGGTATTTCTTTCGAGTGTGCTTACCAATTTATATTAAGATGTGTGTTGTGAAATGAAATCTTTTGTGGTTTTCAGCCTTGCTAAAAATATACGTAACCAGCAAGTTCCCGTGTCTCAGAGAAACTGTTAGTGATTAGTTGGAAGGGTTGGTAATGGAATAGTAAGATCACAGGTTTATTAATGAGAAGATCTTTGACTATTGGTTCTCATCCTGGCACTGCAACCATCTCGGCTTTAGCCATTTCATCCTCCGTCTGATAGGTAAGAGAGCATCTGACAGCTTGTTATTGGGAGAGAAGAGTTTGGGCAGCAAAAATAAAGAAACTAAACAGCATTGCCTATTCACACACTTGGCATTATAGAGGCCTGGACATCAAGCCCTGTTACAGCAACTGCCCCCCCCCCCCCCCCCCGCGCAGAAATCTTGATTTTGGATATCTGCTGCCTGAAACAAACCCCCTCCCACCACCACAGAGCAGCAATGCTTACTATGCTGAGCAAGCTGTTCTGTAACAACAGTATAGTGCTGCAGAGAGCGAGAGGTAGCGCCAGCTTAGTGCGTCTGGCACTCGCCGCTCCACACCATAATTAACAAAACACAGCGTCGGCGCTTGAAAGCTGGGTGCTGTAGTGTTTTAACACTGTGACAATAACACTTTAGTGCCAGACCTGAAATGACAATTCTGCATAAAAATATAAAAAGTCCCAAAAAGTAAAAAAGTATAAAAGTGTTTGTTTGCCGACCAGGAGACGTCACACAATGATTTGAGCAAAAAAAACAAAAAAACAATTAAACACGCTAATTATACACAACTAATGAAGCCCTATTGAAATGTATGGGAGAGCGCTACAGAGCGACAGGTACTACATGACGCTCCTGAGTCTAGAGCGCCAGCGCTATACGCTGAGCAGCCTGGATTAATACATGTGATGCTACATGGGGCTGTTAGAGTTGTTCACCAGATTCGCTTTCTTAAATGTGGTTTTGCGTACAGCACCTGGCGTTCACTAGACACTGCCTGTCGCTATGAGGCACTACCTGACGATATCCATTCTTAAATAACCCCCATAATGTGTTGAAAGCATGTCATGAGAAACATGAGCCTTTAATTAAATTCAAGATAAGGTAGTGGTGGACACATCTGTATATTCAAGGATAAAAAAACAACATACACTGCACTAATACTAGCTTTCCACACACACAACAACAAAAAAGTTATTCCCCTTTATGTTTACCACTACAGTCAGTTAGGAGTGGCCAGCCTTACATAAAATTCACACCATAAATAGCAGAGCAAAAATATTAACAACTACATATATAAATTAGTTTATAGAGTCGTAAAAAAAGGAAGAGTATTTCCAAATGTAGAAATTGGATGCTTCAGTTTCACCTGTGCTTTTCCTACTACTCAAATATTAAGGCTACAGACAATATGCCAGGAGCAACATCCTCCTAAAATTTCTAAAAATTTGGGGGGATACAGCTGGCCATCCGCTAGTTGGTATTTCACTAAGATGATATTAAGTTTTAGAGGGGATCCCATTACACATTTCTGTTATAGTATCTATAAAAATATAACATACATGCAAAAAAAAGGGGAACAGGGCTCTTGTCGCAGGATAAGTATATCTTCCTCATTGCTCTCTTTTTTTTGGAGTCACCTCCATTTCTTTCTTTTGTGTTTTCTCCATTCTCTCCATCTCTTTCCATTTGAGTGTGAATGATGATAGATAACTTATCTACCGTATTTTGTTTTCTCAAGTTTTAGAGATAAGCTTGTTTATGCAGGTTGAAACATGCCTGGCCATGAAAGACTCACAATACAAAGAGAGCAAGGAATCTGGAGCCTCTTTCCATTACACCCCTTACAAAGGAATAAAAGAAGCCTAAAGTAATCCTTTTGTTACTGTGTATGGCGATGACACCCCTTTCTACTACAAAATAAAGTTTTAGGACAAGTAGTTGGAAAGATGTAGGGAATCAATTGAGGATATTCCTGGTCTGGATCAGGGTAAAATGTTGAAGCATCTTCAGAGGAATTTCAATGTTTCTTTGAAATGTGTCGTAGCAGAGGCCATGATTTTGGAAGAATGTTGAGTCAAAGTCAGTGTCCTAGCTTATGAATTAGGCATTTCAGTTGGCGAGGTTTCCTTTATTATTTATGATGTTGTAATACCTGCCTGCTCCTAGCAATTATTCTGCTCTCTTCCCTTCTTCCAGCACAGTATATTCACATAAGCACATGGAAAACTTGAGGAGGCATTGATCTTCTTTCATGCTATACTTAAATAAACTCCTATTTAAATATGACATAAACACAAGTCTATCTACGGCATTTGTCCTATACCACAATTATACTGACTGAAAAAGTTCCATAAAGCACATGTGCTCAACCCTCCTCCTCAAGGACCACCAACAGACCAGGTCTTGCAGCTCACCACACAGATGCACAGGTGGTCAAATCATTTTTAATGGTTAATAATTTAACTATAATTTTTGGGGGGTTTAGTTTTTGATAAACATTGGGGCCCAGCAACCACATTTTTGTGCCGACGTGTTTTCGGAATAAAATAAGCCAGTTACTCATTGGAATTGGCAGTTTCCTGCACCATATTTGCTGGAGGAAAATCACTCCTCAAATTACCACATTTGCACCAAAATGGCACAAGCAGATAATTTCATGCGCAAATTGGTGCATTGGTGAACACTAATGCGCAAATTGGCACAAAAAATATGCGCATCCTATTTGAATGACCATGAATCAGATGGAAACCCTCAGTGATTTGGCACTCCAAAAAAGCATTCATGCACGACCATGAATCAACCCTATGGTTGGTAAAGCACAGTGTGAAAGAACACTTGCACAGGTTGTATCATCACATGGTACTAAAGGTTATAGGATTTAAAGCCTACAGACAACTCTCCTGACATTAAAGACAAAAATTGTGCTATACTCACCCCCCTACCAGGCAGCATCCATCGTGCAGCATTGTCTGCTTTAATTGCCCCTTTCTTATAAGATCTGTTTTTTCTTGCCTACATTACAAAAAAGTATATTGTTAATTAGACAAGAACCACATTTAAAGTACCCACAACACGTAATGCTTTCCAGCTTCGAAAGCAATCTTCTGCTAATTCCCTTTAAATTGCCGGGCTGCCAGGGCACAATTGTGTAAACACTTGTGGAAATATATGAGTCACGGACAAAGTGGCAATAAGTTCCTATTAATGAGAAACCAATATCATTCTCCTTGTAATTCTGTTTGTTATTTTGTGTGTGTTTGTGTGGGTGATGCTCAGGAGTGTTTATCTTAATTATCCAGGCTACAGTTGCATTTTGCTTTGTTAGACAGTTATCGCAATGCCTAACATATACATTTTTTGCAGATGTCAAGCAAAACCACCGCTATAGCTGCTCCGCCATGATTATATATCATGTCCTAGCCGGGAGTCGAACCAGCAGCCCTCCAGGCTCAAGTTCGGTTCCTTACAACTAGGACATGACTGCCCCTTATTATTAATGTTCAAGCTAAGGGGTTCAGCCAACTATTCATGTTTTCTTCATCTGCCAGCAATAGAAAGCAAATAATTTAGATGATACCATTTAAGGCTAACTGTGTATATTCAAAGTCATTTCATAGGCAAGGAAAAAATGCTATACTCACCTTTAATCCCTTGCAGACGATCAATGCTGGTCTAGCGGGCTGATACTTAACTGCCCAATCCAGAACCTGCACTGGCCGCACTCGTCCGCTGTCGCTCTAGTATGCTGCCACGCTCATCCGCATCCAATAGACCACCCTGCATCATTTGTCAAAGAAGCTATGACATGCCCCCCT
Organism: Gastrophryne carolinensis; assembly: GCA_027917425.1. Classification (NCBI taxonomy): domain Eukaryota; kingdom Metazoa; phylum Chordata; class Amphibia; order Anura; family Microhylidae; genus Gastrophryne; species Gastrophryne carolinensis. Next base: position 438,716,955 of record CM051235.1, read on the forward strand.
CCATTCACTGCAATGGAGCATGTTTTTGAGGATACTTAGTTCTCCTCATCAGACATGATGTTATTCTTACTTCTCTTCATCATCGCTCCCAAAACGCTGCATGCACAACTTTTTTCAATTCCCTAGCAAACACTATTGCCTAATGTAAATGGGTTCATAAAAAACATGTACAGTGAATGTAAGGTGATTGCTGGGTGCTTAAAATTGCCCCATTGAATTGTACAACGGGGCCTCAATTATTCACTCATCATCATTGCACTCAGTGGCTAACACGGTCCCCATTATTTCTGTCAGAAGTAGTCATTATTTCTGTCAGAAGTAGTTATCCATTCATAGGCAGAATGCTATATTCTGTTATCTTCCTGGATACACTACATTCTGCTCCTGTCTCTAATATAACAATAGATGCTCATGGCCTCACAATTTCTGCAGTCCCCTAAGTTTAATGCTTAGGCATTTCACTAATCTCCGCATCATTGGGTGATGTAATATTTTTTTGGTAATATCTAGGATAATATGTATTTTGGCATATAGCTGGTACACAATCACGGTTAGATTTGTTTTAAATTAATGTATTTTGGCTCAGCTTCACCCATGTTTATTATATAGCTCATTTTGTGATACTGCACCTGACACTTTTGATTTTTAAAGTGTTTTTCTTTATTTGCTCTGCACAATTGTTTTTAAGGGCTACAGATTTTTCAGGTTACTTCTTAAAGGGATATCATCATCGGTGTATCCACCATTCCTCTCACTTCTCCAGTGTTACTCCCCTCCAGTATCCAAGACAATACAGTTTAAATTTCTGCCTTTAACCTAAGAAGCCCTCTCCAGCCAAACCCCTTCCTATATATATATATATATATTTTTTAATTATTTAGTACGTATTAAGTATTAAGTATTAAGTCAGTACAGAGATAAAGTAATACGTACAGCATTGTGAGCATATAAAGCCAGCCATCGTATACACAGCAATTTAACATACATGTGCATAAGTTTAAGTTTATTGACATATGTTTACTTGTAATAAAGATAAGTTATGTCAAATCACGTCTGTAATTGCCTGTCCACCCTATCCAGCAGCGCTCCCCGGCGGAAGCCAAGTATTTAGCGTACGCGGCGGGCCAACCGGCACGAGGGAGGGCCACAGCGAGTGCAAATTCAATCTTCTTGCTCTAAGGAGAACAGGCCCAGTCCGACAAGAATCATAGAAAAAGAAGAGAGAAGGAAAGGGGGAAAGCTAAAGAGAATAGAAATGGAAAGAAGAGGGGGGGAGGGGGGAAAGGGGAGGAAGGAAAGGAGAGGATACTGGGGAAATCGACACGGCAGGATGAATCACGAAGCGCCATCTAGCCCTCCCCAGCTCTCCAGTTCACAGCGCACAAAAGCTAATAGTGGCTCGAGGTAAGCAAGATTGGGGATTGACCTAAGGGCCTACCCGGGAGCCGACCTCTAAAAGCTGCTTGAATCGGTCCGTCTCCCTAAAATGGAACCATGGGGTCCACGTCTGTGGGAATTGCTGCGTGCTCTCGTGTATAGAGGCAGTGAGCTCCTCCATCTCCATAATACGGTTTATTTCCCCCACCCAGTCCACCACCGATGGAACCCAGGAAGTGCCGGTAAGAATGAATGTGTGTGTGTGTGTGTGTTTGTGTGTATGAGAGCGTATGAGAGCGGCGGTGGCGGCGTCGACAGGAACAGCAGGGACGGACAGACCGGCCCTCCGACCATCGGTAAGTGTGTGAGCGGCGGGGCGGGGCAGGGGGAGGAGGGAGTGGGGCCACTCGCTGGCTGTACTGAGGGATGCCCCATGCCTGTACTGAGGGATGCCCCATGCCTGTACTGAGGGATGCCCCATGCCTGTACTGAGGGATGCCCCATGCCTGTACTGAGGGATGCCCCCATGCCTGTACTGAGGGGTGCCCCCATGCCTGTACTGAGGGATGCCCCATGCCTGTACTGAGGAATGCCCCATGCCTGTACTGAGGGATGCCCCATGCCTGTACTGAGGGATGCCCCATGCCTGTACTGAGGGATGCCCCATGCCTGTACTGAGGGATGCCCCCATGCCTGTACTGAGGGATGCCCCATGCCTGTATTGAGGGATGCCCCCATGCCTGTACTGAGGGATGCCCCCATGCCTGTACTGAGGGATGCCCCCATGCCTGTACTGAGGGATGCCCCCATGCCTGTACTGAGGGATGCCCCCATGCCTGTACTGAGGGATGCCCCTATGCCTGTACTGAGGAATGCCCCATGCCTGTACTGAGGGATGCCCCATGCCTGTACTGAGGGATGCCCCATGCCTGTACTGAGGGATGCCCCATGCCTGTACTGAGGGATGCCCCCATGCCTGTATTGAGGGATGCCCCCATGCCTGTATTGAGGGATGCCCCCATGCCTGTACTGAGGGATGCCCCCATGCCTGTATTGAGGGATGCCCCCATGCCTGTACTGAGGGATGCCCCCATGACTGTATTGAGGGATGCCCCCATGACTGTAAGAAGCCAGAAAGTATGACTGTAAGAAGCCACCCAGGGACTCTGGGGAAGGGAATTAACATGTTGAAATAAAATCTGATGTTCTTTTACGTTTTATTTGGTGTGCGGAAGAGGGAGTAGTCTTATACGGTGAGTATATAACAAACTCTATATTTTGAGTGGAAACGTTGGGGGGTCGTCTTATACGCCCAGTCGTCTTATACGCCGGCAAATACGGTATATATATCTGAGCGGGATTGGCCCGGGAAACTATAAGATTCCCGTCCATTCCTTTCCTTCTCCCGGGGCATCCAAAATCGGGATGCCCCACTGTGTGAAACCCCCCCAGGTCACCCCGTTCACTTACTTTTTTTCCTGGTCCAACGGCGCATGCGTGAGCTGCAACCGCATCCCCGCTATCCGTCTAGCAGGGCATGTGCCCGCACCATGCATTTGTGAATGGCCGGTGGGAGCACGCTCCCTGTTAGAGGGTAGCGGGGGTTGCGGCTGCGGCTCACGCATGCGCCGCTGCACTTAGACGCTGGCAGGATAGTCAAAATCCTGGGTTTTGGGCCACTTCAAAAGGGTTTTGGTCCTTTTCTGTGGGGTGTCCTGATTTGGGATGCCCCATTTTGTACAACAATCCCTCAGATCGCCAGTAAAACTTACCTGACCGCCGATCCAGTGGCTCATGCATGGGTTCTCCTTGCTAAGGGCTGGATGGAGCCAAGCAGGCTGCCAGCCATATCCCGCCAGCCTCTAGCTGGCACAGACACATGTTTGAACCACGCATGTGCTGTTTGTTTAGTGGTCAGGTATTTTTACTAGGGATTTGACATAATGGTGCATCCCAAATCAGGACACCCCACAGAAAAGGACCAAAACTCTTTAAAGTAGACCAAAACAGTTTGGGATGCCCCAGGGATAGGGAATCAGGCAACCCTGGTCACCAATCAAGCCAAACTCCCCCATAAAAAAAATACAAAAATAAATAAATGATAAGCAGCTATCAGCTTACCACTCCAAAGCAGAGCACAGGCAGGGAAATACAGAACAGCGCGCCAATTTGTCCAGAATCTGGCTCTGGACTGTCCCTCAGTGTAACACCGCCGAGGGGAAAACTGCAGCAAGGTTTGACAGTTCCACATTACTGTCAGGTGAAGGCAGAAGCGGCAGGCCGGAACTAATGACACTCACTTGTATTGCAGCCCGAACATCAAAGGCTGCTGCAGAGCGCTCGGAGCCGCCATAAAGCCTGGCCTCTCCTGCTATCACCCGGCGCGCTGCGGAACTAGGAAGCAGCCAGAGCAGCCCCCAGAAGGTAAACAGGGAGCCAGAAATGCAGGACAAGCCGCGGCCTACTGGGATTTGTCTCGGTATGCCCTCGGCCAGCCCGCCCCTGGGTCCGAGTATAGGGCCATAACCAGTTGCAGTGCCTTAGGCCCCAGCCCAATATGCTCCAGAACTGCTCTAACAAACTGCCAATTAACCCGGTCAAAGGCCTTCTCGGCATCGGTGGACAGGAAGACAGCCGGCTCCCCGGTTTGTTTCACCGAATGAAGTAGATTCAGTACTCTGGTCATATTATCACGGGCTTCCCACCCGGGGATAAAGCCCGACTGATCCCCGTCCACCAGCCCTCGGAGCAGCCCCAATAGCCTATTCACCAAGATTTTTGCAAAGAGTTTGAGGTCCACATTCAGTAATGAAATGGGCCTGTAACTTCCACAGGTGTTTCTTTCCCGGGTTTCTGTATAATAGAGACATACGCGGTTAATGCTTCGCTCGGGATAGTAGCTTGGTCAGGGGACGCCAATAACGAATTAAAGGCTGAGAGAAAATACGGGCCAAGAAGAGAGAGAAATTGCTTGTAATAGCTAACAGAAAACCCGTCAGGCCCTGGCGCCTTCCCATTCGGTGAACCCTTCACTGCAACTCTCAGCTCCTCCATGGAAATTGGGCTTTCTAGGGCCTCCCTCTCCTCCCTCCGCAAAACCAGCATTCCCAATTCCTCTATGTATCTCTTTATTTGATCCATTCGACCCTGTCCCGTATCTGCCCCGTCAGGCACGATATTATATAGTTTTTGATAAAAGGACTGGAAGGTCCTTGCAATATTCGGGGTGTTATGAAGCTTTTTTGGATGCTCATCTATGATAGCTTCAATATAATTCAGTGATTGCTGCTTTCCCTTCCTATATTTTATTGCTCCCCCTAAATACTAACCGAAATGCAGGCTCTGCTCAGGGGTGTACATAGCCATGATTGGGCACCATAGCAGGGCCGAAAGCTGACATCAGCTGACATTGCACCACCCTTCCCCGGGCACTCACAGGGCAGAAGATTTGGAGAGGCGAGGAAGAAGTGCCGAAGGCGTGGGGCGGCACTGCCAGAGCATGCCACCAACAGAGACGTGGGGCCACACAAGGCACCGGTAGTGCCACAGGCATAGCGGGGCCCCTGACCGGCAGAGAGTCTTGTGCCCATGGCCCTTCGGGAAGGAGGTGCCATGGCTAGGTATTTATTTTGGGGTACATATCGCAGAAACGATTGAGGCAGCATGCCCAGAGCCCTGTTGTTCCACAGACCTGGGGGCACGTGCCTGCACTGCCCCTATGGTATGTACGCCCCTGTGCTTGCTATTCCCACAACTTTTTGCTATCTTCTACTCTGTTCGCTTCCACTCTTGTCTTTCGGATTTTACACATACTGCTCAACTTCTTTGGCATTGCCTTTTACACCTACTCAGAGCGTATTATCTGTAGACCTAATAAAGGAATAATTTTTATATGTTACAGATTTATCAGGTCATTTCAGGGGTATCAACATCAATGTTTCCCAAAATACCCCCATATATGTTTTCTTATTTTGTACATCTATTTATCATTTTCTTTTACCTTTCATGTACCTCCATACCTCCCCCCTTATCCTGTCATTTCACATTCCATCTTTCTGTGGTCCCCTTCAGCTTCTTCACATCTTCCTCCTTTTTACCCTCCCTCCATCTCAGTTTTTCACTTTCTTTTTTCTCTCTTTCTTTCCTTTCTTTTCTTTACAGTCTCCACTGGTCCTGTTCTCAACACCCACAAATGCTTGTGCTTAGTACATACTACTTGTGCCCCAATTTATCATCTTCACCCTTTATCATTTAAATATTGAGCTAACAAGAGCTCCCCTGGGGTTATTCTCTATGTACATCAGAACCAGTTAAGTAATCCTGGGCTTGTTCCTAAAAATGGCCTGACATCATTATGACCTATATCTTTAGTAAAAAAAAAAATCAAAGCAACTTGACTTTCTTGAAGACATTTAACTAGTCATCCATCTCTTAATTCAGAATGGCTTAAACTGGAACCTCCAGCAATTAATACTGATGAATGTAGCCTCAATTATTTTGTCTATCATTGAAGGGACTTTTCCTGCAAAAAAAAATAAACAGACAACTATCTTCCTGCCTCCTCTCAACTTGGCACAATGAATGAGGAAATATACTTCTTCGTCTGCCAACCTGCTAATGTGGACCACCAATACTAGCTCAAAGAGTTAGTCCAAACCATGCCCCTCTGTATTGATAGCTTAAATAGCCCTCTCAGAGCTGCCATTCTTTCCCAGCTAAACTCAAGATATTGGGCTGTTACAGACCCTGCCTATTATGCTGATTATTATGCTGCTTCGCATGCTTCAGAAGAGAAATCATAAGTTAAACTTCAAACATTAATATCTCGGCCATTTCTTCTTCCATTTTTTAAACGGAAAACAGTTTAGGACAGTGCCAACACAAAGTTGTAACAATACATAACAATATACACAGAAAAAATAGAATCAGCTCTACATTGATAGTTGGTTATATCCCAGATTGAGTGCTGATTCAGCTGGGCTGTGAGGGCTCCACTCCAATTTCCAGCAAAATAACTTTGTTGCCAGCCAAAAGATCCACTTAAAAAATCTTCAATACTTTATTATGCAAATCCATAAAATCATAGTGCAGGCAAGGAACCCTATTAAAATCCATAGACGTCAAGTTGGCTTTACCTGAAATATCCATTTAACAACATAATTAGGTCAAGTACCTCATGGAGGTAAGGTGTTTTCATGACTTAAAATGGACCTCCAGTGATGTAATATATTTCAAACTCAGACTCAACCCCATTCAGATGTTGTGGCATAGCAGGGGAATTCTATGCTATTGAACTGCATGGGGGGCAGCTATGTTGCCACAATTCTGACAGGCCTGCTTGTGAAAAACCCAGTCCTACAGTCAAAATGACCCTAAATCTCCTTGAATTATTGCTTCATCTCTGGCCTGAAAAACCATCAGCTGTAATTACTCAGCACTGCTCAAAGATCTTAAAACATTGTATAAACATTGTAAACAACTCTGGCAGCCGAACCCCTTGACTTACATTGATTGATACATAGTTACATTTATCAAATTCCAGAACCAGTTGATTCAGGGTGTGTGACAGATGCTGATCCCTTTTCTGAGGTATAGCTCTCTGTTTGGTGTGGGCTGCTTATAGCAAAGTCCCAAGCTACAGCCTGCCTTTGTGGGGAGAAAGACTCACACAAAAGTACTGCATGCTGATCTTCAAAGCAGTCAGCAGTCAGTCATCTCCTTCTAACATTCTGTCGGGATAAAATATCTTTCTGGCTGGTTGAGCTGATCATAAGGCTCCCAGCTCAGTTGCAATGTGTCTGTGGCTAGCAAAGGCTCACCCCCCCCATTCATGCTTATGTGTTAGCACGGCATCCAAGATGGCGGCCCACATGTAATTCTAGGAGGGCAGCTATTCCTGGGGGGGGGGGGCAAATTACTAAACTTTATTTTCTTGACTGGAGGTCTGTTTTAAACCAGATTAACAGCCATGCAGAGTTGCAAAAAACAAAAACTCCCTAAAACGCCCTTGCCTTATTGCATGATACCAAATTATTGTGAGCACATTTGTATCTACTCTACTATATGCTGGAACCCCTCCTCACCCACTTTCCCCTGGTCATGGCCATCTTGAAACAATCAGGAGGCATATTCCTTTCCCAGCATCCCAGCCATGCTGCTTACAGGACTTAGCCCATATAACCCATAATGCAAAGTGGGAGAAAAACTCTTTGCAGGCCGCTGGCAGATCCATAGGATGCCATTGAGGGGGGATTACCAAAATCTAAATACATTTTAATTTGCAGCACAAAAATGCATCTGAATTTTCCTATGCAGGGATGCATATGAGCACTGTTTCTTCTAAGGGTGTTGGTCCAGTTTGATCTTAGGCCCCTCCGCCAGGCCAGTGATGTGAGGGGATGTGAGGAGTGAGAGGTGGTTCTTGAACCTAGGGTGGGTGTTACAAGATGAGGAATGGTGTGGTTAGGTGAGGGTACCTATTCTTTACTGCTTATTCAGAGATGATGTTATAAAAGCAGCATGAACGTTATGGGTGCACAACCATAGCTTTAATACAGGATAACGTCCATAACAGCAATATTTACTGTAATGTACTGCCAGACACTTCCTTTAATGCTTTACCTCTATAGCTGTAGAGCAGGGAACTTCTGGATTTATTTCTTCTCCCAGACTCTTTAAAGGGGTATGTACCTGAGGTATCTAGGGCTCCCACAGATTCCCCTCTCGTAGCTCCTTCCTTTTGTCTTCTGTCTTCTGCTGCTGGATTCCAAACTCCTTACTAAAATTACTATTTCGCTTTGATGAATGGTAATCAATTAGAACCCAGACCCCAAATGGCATTTGCATTGATAAAGCCACTTAGATGACTAGCAAAGTATCTTACTTTAAAATACAGTTGTGTTGATTTATTTTTACAAATATTTTAATCATGGTCAGTCTAGTGATCCCACAGTCCATGCTCTCGGATGTGCTCATCATTATATCACTGCACTATGTGGCATACCTGCTCCCTCCAATGGCAGGAATTCAAGTCTGTCTGCTGCAATATATCCTATTTACTAGGTAAAAAGTATCACTGGTATTTCGGATCTTTTTCAGGAAAGTGTTTACCACCTTTTTGCATATAAACCGTTCATAATAAAACTTTTTATTTATTAAACATTTTTGAAAAAAAATCTTATCTCTTATATTTTATAGATGTTGTTATATTCAGGTTCAATTTCATAGACTAGGGGTGTCAAACTAATTTTTACTGAGGGCCACATCAGCATTATGGTTGCCTTCAGAGGGCCGACTAATAAATACAAATCATGGAAGCACAAGCAATCAAATGTATTGTTACAGTCAGACACAGAAATTTGAGCCATGATGGATGCAGATAGGCACCAAAAAATTTTGCCCAGTATTATTTTCCCCAAGACAGATCCAGATGCAGAATAGTGTTGCCCAGGATAGAAGCAGTATTGCCCAGGATAAAAGCAGGTGCATATTTTCTTTTCTCCAGAACAGCCACTGTTTTTTTTTTGCCAGGACAGACGTTGTATTATTTCGCCCAAGGCAGAGCTACAGTTTCTATTTCCACCCCAACTGGCAATAGATGGCAAAACCCCTGCAGCGGCTGTTGTTGTACTGAGGCAGTAAGTTGGGTGGGTTAGGCAGGCCCCCGTTGCGTGGCAAGAGCTGGTTACACAGTTGCAGGCACTACTGACTTCTCCTCCAGAATGGTGAAAAGTTACACAGGCAATTTTTTAGGCACTACATCTGGTGACAGGATTAGATGCTGTACTGCGCTTTGCAGTAGAGTACAGCACTCGGCAGCACCAGCTAGAAGGGCCGCCGCTGTCTGGCACCTGTCAGAGAGCCACATAAAAAGGCTTGGAGGGCCGCATCCGACCCCGGGCCTTGAGTTTGACACATGTGCCATAGACCATATAGGATAGGTACATGGCTTTGAATATTAGATAACAAATTCGTCAGTCTAATTTCTTTGTATTGTGATAGTGATAGTTTACGTTTAATGATTTTTGCATTGCCTAAACTCTCTTAACTAAAGATATATTTTAACCATTACAGTGCGTAAGACAATTGATCACAGCTCGTGGTTTGCTCTTAGATTGATATGCCGAGTGTGCAGCCTTGAGGCAAACTGGCTGGGGATTTACATGATCTAAAAGTAGGCAATAAATAATGGGGCTGTCGGTTATACAAGAGATTATGTCCCACAGCAGTAACACAGTGTTTGTATTCACTCCCTTCTTCCCATTGATCTCCAGTTAATCTGCACTACTAAGTAACAATGATAACTGACTTTCCCTGCCGTCTTCATAATTTATTATGTCAGTGTTTTAGCAGCAATCAATAAAGTAAGAATAATGACTGCAGGGGTAGCAGAAGGGTGATGATAGTAGGGCTAAGAGCAGAAATCTTTAGTATATTTCTTTTCTCAACTGTTTTCAGAGGACATCTAATAATTGGAGAAGGAAGATAAAGGGGTACAGTCCTAGCCACTGTATGTGGTAGATGATTAGAACAGAGACCTGATTAGAACAGAGACCTGGATTAGCATTGTATAAAGAGCACCAGCCCAATTTTGTGTGCAAGATCACATTATCAGTGGACACCGCATTAAAGAGGACCTAGACCTATAGTGAAGCTGGGAGGAGTAGACTTCCCCTCAGGACAGTAACCTCCCTTGCTGCTCCCTGGCACCACTCAATGAGCACTACTCACAGCAAACCTTTTATGCTAATTCACTATCCAATGGGCAACTGGAAGCCATATACACACAGCAGTTGGCTCCTCATATTATAGGTAGTGTCAGCCAACAGCAGGCTGACTAACTGAAAGGACAAACTGTCCTTGGTTCTAATCCATGAAACTGCTGGTAAATTTCTTGAGTCTGGTCCTGCATTTAAGGTCAGCTCTCTGTGCAGCGGTATTCACAGGGCTGGAACTAAGCCACTGCCATTACTGGAATAAATGGGACAGTAACCAGCTGGGTGGAGGAATAGCAGGTTATTCTGGACCAGCCACAATATATGTCACAGGGCTCGAGGTGGGTTTTCTGTCCAGAGAGCACTGGGGTGCGGCTGCCTTAGGGCCTTATTCATGAAGTGATAGCGACAGGTAGTGGCAATTTAGCGGCAGGTATCGGCATGAGAACGCCGCCCACAGCACGCAATTCCACATTTATGAAGCTGAATCTGTAGAGCGACTGGAACAACGCCATGTAGTGTCCGATTCATCATTATCCCAGCCTCAGTGTACAGTGCCGGCGTCTTACCTCTCGCTACCTGGCGCTCTCCCATACATTTCTATGGAAGATCCTTAAATCCCTTTCCTCGTCCCATTTT